>OY728152.1:1398283059-1399578059 GCA_963277665.1 Viscum album
ATATAATAATTTATATGATATTAATATATATTTATAGATGTTATGAAATTATAGTAGGTACAATTACTGGACAATTTAGTCCAAGAAAAATAGTGTAATCCATTTATAGGGGGTTCTAGCTTGCCATACCATTGGTTTTCATGGGTTTTTGTTTTGATATTTTAGTTTAGTTTAAACTTATAGCCTCTTCCAAACCAGACTAACCCTAAAACCTACACTGACTCAGGATTGGTATGTATTCTATGGTTTATGATTAGTCTTTCTTTAGTGTCATTTGGGAGAGATTTCAGGCCACTGGGAAAGATTAACACATTTACATATAGGAATAAAACATATATCGACTCAGACATTCCATACATAGAAATTAAACTTCATTAGATGAATATTCAATACATAAAATAATGATCCATTACAAATTCATATAGGAATAATATATTTATAAACATGGATACATATGAAAGTATTTTTTATGATATCTACATCATCTAAAAATTAGTTCTTCATAACCGAAAACATTCCTAGATATATCATATATAATTCCTTTCTCCATATAATGGGGAAAATGGAAATATATGGAAGAGTGAGATCAGATGTTAAGTAAGGGTAAATATGTGTGACACCAACGATCACGTGTGTATAACATGGGGATAAGGGTACGATAAGATGATCATAATAATTATATTTCAAAACCTATATATCATAGATAATAATCAGGATCTCTGATATATGTATAGGTTTTTAATAATATTTGAATCATAATGTAATCAAACAATGTTAGACACGTGATTATAAAATTAGCACTAGAAATGATTTTTTTGAAAAATAATAATCTTATTTCAATTTGAAAATGTATAAATAGAATTGGGTTCACTCATGAAGTTAAGGAAATAGAATATTGACCTCATATAAACATATGGTTTTGAAACCAGGTCAAAACATAAGCATATGGACATGCAGTCTAGAACCATGAACAAAATTATCACATTAAAAATTAATTCTGATCATAAAATTCTGGACCCAAAATATAGGTCCACACATAAAATTATATACCTGAAATAAAATTCCATAAATAATATTATGTACATGAAAAAAAGTCTACACATAAACTTATTGACCAAAAAACCATGTACATTCATAATAATACTGATATGAATGCTAGGTACATCGATAAACACATTGACATGATTCCAAAGTCAATTAATAAAATTAATTTCAATGGACGTTATCATAGTTGGAAAAATTATTTAATGGATAACATAAAAATTTATTGAGGAAATTTTCATTTTCAATCTAGAATATCCTAATTATAATATAATAATTTCACTAATATTCAAGAAAATTATTTATCTAAAAATAACCTTAAAATATTTTTAATGGATTCATCCAATAATTAATCTATCATAATGGTGATAAATGGTTCCCATGTTGTATACAAAAAATAAGATATTTCTTCCATACATTTATTTAAATATTCAAAAAGTACCTCGTTCAAAAAATGAAAAAAAATGTTCTAAATCATTTATTAAAAAGAAAAACATTGGTAAAAATGAATTTATTCAATCACAATAGAATATTAAAAACACTAATTTTTTAATATGGGTTTGTAAGATTCAATGTTTTTGACGGAATGGAGAAATAATTTCAATTTTCCGTAAAATAATATTTTAAGCCTCTTGGGTACTTTAGGTGAGGAAAATGAATAGTAAATATATATTACCATAATATAATACTAAAATAGAAAAACTAATGATTTTATTTATATGTAGATGATAAAATTAAACAATTGGAAACTTATTTAGACACAATATATTTAAACAATGATATTTTAATATAAAACCCCTTACACTATGTTAACATTCGAATCAAAACCTCATGAAAGATAATATCATAAATGGATATATAAATCAAAATTAAATTTAAAAAAATAATCATAAAATAAATTAATTTCAGAAAATCCACATAAATGAAATAATTGGTTATTATTGTATGTGTCTCATGGAAATAAAAGTGAGATGAAAATCCATTACCTCAAAATTGACTATCTTTGAATGTTTTTTAAACATTGATATAATAAATTCTATCTTATTATAATTCTATTAAATAATCATGTATATAATTATTGTATCATATATATTAAATATATATGTTTCTAGATTCTTTGAAAAAGGTAGATATAGAAAAATGGATCACATCATTCTTGGAGACGGTACATAATATGTACACATTAACATTGTTTTCATATTTCAAAAGATGGAATAAATGAATGGAAAATAATAATTAATAATTATATAATTTATATTATATTATATAATTCAATTATATCCATTATATCTATATTTATTACAATCCATGTTATGTGTATATGAAAAATGAATCACATCACTTTGTGGAGGTGGTAGTTCACACGTATGGATGACTGACATTTTTGTTTTAAAATAGTTTGGAAGGTAAGAATCTATATATGATATTGATATTTTAGATGAAAAATTATGTAAAAATGTTCATATATAAAATATAAACCCCTCAAATACTCAACCATAAAACATGAAATTTTACAATTTTTTGTCTCACCATGTGGTGAAGGTATGTCATACGTAATCCTTAGAGATACATTCACTTCTCATTAGACGAGAAAGAGAATGGATAATGTTTTTTTAAAATTATAATAATATAATAATATATTTATGATACTTAAGTTGTTATTTTATGAATAATATAACATATTTGTATTAGGTAAATGAAATATTTAGAATGTTATCGATTATGGTAATTACAGCTTCTTTGTAACAAACTCTTTTTATCTCATCTCAATGTTCAAATGGGTGTAATTTTGTGAAGAAAATAAGTATACAATTTGGATACAGTATTTTATAAGGTATTATTATAGGTGTTTCCCATAAATAATGATCAATTTTGAAGGATGTAGAGAAAGGAGGGGTTTCCTTTTATGATTGAGGGGAGGGGAACTTTTAAAATTTTAAAAGTATTAAATTAATATAAATTATTTTTTATGTAAAAATGGATCCAAATGGAAAATGGTGAAATATAATATATATAATAATATTAATATTCTCATACAATAGCATTGTTAGCATTTTATATCACATTTTACCATTATATTTTTATTTCAATCCTTTAGTAACCATTTTTTCAATTATAGTGATATTAATGTTTTAACAATTAGGGGGTTAATATATTTACAATAAAAGGAAACAAAATCACAAAAACAGACCATGTATAATTTCATTAACCATATACCATTAAATTTTATGATGATAATATTTTTTGGAATTTTAATTGATTTTATAAACTATTATTCATTATAAAATATCATTAATTTGGACTTTGGAACTATTCATTTAATTTGACATTTAAAACTATATCGAATCAATGGAATTCCAAAACAATGAATCCAAAACATTATAATATTTCATTTTTATCTAATAAAATATTATATAACAAAAAATAACTTAGGTATTATAATTTTTTGAGTTTCTAAAATAATTTTAATGATTTTTTCACAAATTGCACAAGACTGTTTTTTTGATGCATACAATTTTAATGTAATTATTTAATTAATTAAAATTGTAAATAAATTATCATGATTAATATAAAAAATATTTTATAAAAAATTTTATTTATAACATAAAAATTCTTTTGTTTATACCTATTTCAAAAATATATAACTAGCAAAACAAAGAAGAGGATATTTATTACTTTTCTGTATAAAAAATAATATAAACATACAAATCATAGAAAAACAGAAATAAATTCCAAATATCATAATTTTTTATGATTATGGATTATTAATTATAATAAAAACAATTAAAATAGGTAATAAGACAATTTCTGAGTCTTTATTATATTATTTTGACATAAAGTATCTGATTAACAATTTTTCATGGCAAACAAAATTTCATATGTTACTGTTCATAGGGACAAAAAAATAAAAGGGAACTCTTTAGAAAACATTTAAACCGTGACTAAAAATATGTAATCTTTTTTTAGGCTTAAATATTTATATTTGGAATAAAAAAATTTAAGATAAATTAGTAGAACATTAAGATATTTATGAAAAATGTGTTTGTTTGAAACAAAATGTATTTATACATAAATCATGTATAATGACATTTCATTTGAAATTTAATATATAATATATAATTAAAAAATAATTTTATAATTTTATATAGAATATATATCATAATGATACTATTTAATGAAAGTAAAATGATAGTTTTACCAAAAATCATTATTTTTTATTATTCAAGAAAAATTTATATTGTTTGAAAGATAGAAAATTTTCATCCAAATATAATTTTGATATTCTATTTTTAAAAGTGATACCATTTTCAAAAATAAAAATTTCAATAATTTTTGAAATTTAATTACAATTTTTTTTCTCCCAAAAGGAAATTAAATAATATTTTTCAAGAATTTTTTTTAGAATACAATGGCTTTAATACAAATTGAGGGCTTATTTAATAAGTATTAAACATTAAATTTATATTGAGTAGGAAAATTATATGTTATTTATAAAGTGTTTAATAATATTCATAGGCACAAATTTTAATGGATAGGTGATAATATTCACCTAATGATATTTTAATAGTATATTCCGTTTAGTTTGAACTAGGTGTTTCATGTATCTCACGATCTCTAAAGAGAAATATTATTTTAGGAGAAATATTTTTTAAATTATAAAGGTGTTATATTATCCCATTTTTAATAAATTACATTTTCATAATTTGAACATGTTCTTGGTAATCATGGTTTTGATATTTGAAAATCCTTTGAGAAAACACCCATCATATATAAGGTCAATAAAACTTACTCTTAAAAAAGGAAAGTGAATTATGAAGGTCATATAAATGACCACAGGACAATGTTTTTTAGCCAGAGAAAATTTTTGGTAATTGAAAATATATTCGTGGAAGAGAATAAACACCTAAGGACTTATAGATAATGTCACAGAACACGGTCATGAGATAGTTAACGACAAAAAAAAAACAAAAAATCTATGATTGCTGAAAATATAATCAATTAAATATAAGTGAAGGTATAACATTTTATTTCAATATAATTTTACTAAATTTTATGTATTAAGATACATAATATATGAAATTATACTTACTTTAGTTATTTCCAAATGATAATAGAATTTTATTATTTGGATGGGCTCTTATTTATTTCAACAACATTTCATACTCCATGAAATGAATATTCAAGATGAATTTATTCTTATTGAAGCACTAAAGATAAATTTCAACATATCATAAGATCCATAAAATAATGATTTTTAATTCCTCCTATATCTATTTTTATGAAAATAAAAATGATTAGTATATGTTATCTAATATGTTAAATCTTTCTTTAGTCTTAAACTATAACCCCTTAATTTCAACATAATCCATTCGAAGAATCATTAACCATGAGACGCCCCTAAAATGTGGTTGACCAAGATATAAAATCAATGATGATTTGATCCCATATCCTTCTATGATCAAAATTACAATAATTCTATTCACTCATAATGTCTAATATAAAAATGTATATACCTTGATCACATATTATTCAATATATTCTATTCATTTAACAATGATGGAACCTTTCTCATCCAGACATCTTATAAGGACCCATCATTAAACATTACAAAATCTTGAATTAAATGAGTAATTCACATTGAGGATCTTATAATGTTTAAGGTTTTAGAGAATTAGGCCATAACTATTGAATTATAACTCAAAAATTACAAAGTAGACACTTCTACTCAGTTTCCAATTTTTTCAAAAAATAAAAAATGTTAAAAAGAAATAATTCTAGTTTCGTATTTTAGACAACATGAATTTTTATTGATCCCATCCTTGACCCTATTCATCTTTATTTCCAGTGGAAAAAATTTCAAAAATATTGGATGATCATAACAAAGCTCAGTAAGGGTTAAAAAATAAGGAAGGAAAGCATAAGCCCCTCAATAAATACAGATCAATGAAACCAAATAATTTTCAATAATAACATAACTTATGAAATCATATGATTTATGAATAACACACACAAATCATAAATCACAAAGGTATCTTATGGTATTAATAACATACTTACATTATAGCTATCACAACTACATATGGAGTCACATTTAGAATACCCATCATAGTATATTCTGTAAATCTCTTATGAGAACATTAACATTTACCTCTGTCAAGTTACCGAATGCATTGGAGAGTTATCTCGGGCTCACCTGCCCTAGGATTATCATAGAACCACCCGTATACATAAAAAATTCCCAATAACCATAACATATTCATAACACATAAAACAAGAATACTATAAATATAACATTTCCACATTTCAATTACAACATATCATATCAAGATATTGACATAATCAATGCTTTATCAAACCATTTTCAAAACCATTTAAAACATTTAATGAAGAGATTTTTCAATGAAACTGTCCAATACCACTTTGATAATTTTAAATGAATTATCATTTGAAGACATTAATGTACATATAAATAAATCCTAAAATCCTTTTTCAAAACATGGACATTAATGATAAATATTTAGAAGAATAAATATTTAAAATATTTTAATTGATATTTTAGTTAAAGAGTTTTTAACAAAATGAAAGTTACTTTAATACGAATAATTGAGGAATAAAATTTAATCAGAAAATTATAATATCATGAGAATAAAGAGATTCATAATATAATATGACAAAAGGATGTATATACACCATATAAAAGTGAATTGGTGTATAATAAAGAATAAGTCTCAATGGAATGTAAATTGAGACAAAGTCCCTTACAACGATTGTATCTTTATATTAAGGATAAATAAATGACATAATTATGTGTGAAAAACAATAATACACTACATAAAATTGGATATTATGTGTAAAACCATCAAATTCCATTCACACATATTCAAAGAACAACATAATAATGAATTATAACTTTAACAAAAAGAATTAAAATTGGGTTAAGAAGTATTCTTATAGAGATTTGACAGCCTAATGACGTCACTTCAAAATTATGAAAATGAGTTGAAGATACATAAAAAGGTATCTCATCACTTGGACATAAAATTTACAGAAATTAGGATATATAATAACATATCATGACATAATAAGATTTAAATTAATAAACATAAAAAATTTGTCTTTTTAAAAGAGGATGGTGAAAGGTTCGCTTAATGGTTTTTTAACATATGAAATATGCACACGATGAAAGAAGGATAACAAAATGAAGATGTAAATTCCCATAAATTAATTAATATTAAACAAATAATTCAATAATGTGCAGTGCATCCACCTCACAAAAGGAAATAGTTGAAAATATAGCATGAATCGTACAGGAATAAAAAGTGAGATGAAAACACCTTATCCCGTTGTAATCAATCGAGTCATATGACTAAATGTTAATAACCACAAAATTAATCCTAGAATAAAATGAATAATAAGATAATATTGATAATATATATCAAATGGAAGTAAAAAATACACCACATGCAATAAATAAGTGGTAAATAAGGGAAATCTCACAGAATTAAAAGTGAGATAAGAAATTACTTACCTCATGTTCGCTATGACTTGTTTGTTCCTTGTTCTTACTGAATAATAAACTGAACATAATTTCTAATTGACTAAGAATTTTTTCAAGTTCATTATTCTTTTTATATTACTTATTACCTTGCTATAACAATTAGTAAATTATTTGAGTTCATATTGTGCATTTTTTCGATGTTTGGAACTTGAAAAAAATGGACTTGTTATAATTTCATGTTGTTAATGTTGTGATAAGTTCATTATCTCTGGAATGATATTAAAGATTCAAGTCTCATATATATCATATATATACAGTATATGTATGTATTTATAAAATTACATTAAATTTTAATATAATAGATGAAATGCACCGTTCATGGAGATCGTAAGCCTTACGTAGGCATGAATGCTACTTTCATTTATATTTCACATTTAATGGAATGAAATCTTAATGATAAATAGGTATATTATAATTAAATTAAAATATCATATGACATATATGTTATATAATTTTATTAAATATGTCTTTTATATGTTCAATGTATGTCATGAACGAATTATATCAACTTGAGGGGGTGGTAGTCCGCACTTCCTCAAATTAAATTATCATATTTACTCACTGTGGAAACAATAATGGTATGATATAAATTAAAAATACAGAAGCATAAAAAACATAAACATAATAAATATTATATATAAATACATTCCATAATAATGGCCAGCATAATAGGTAGTTGGAGATAATTGAGAAATCATCGTTTCATGAGGCGTTAATCTTCCATCCACAGAAACAGTATGTTCATTAACTATTAGATGAAGGTGTGTGTAATTTTAGTTCGAATCATCATAATAACAACATCCAAGTATATCGAGGATACAGTTTTTGTTATAACATAACGGAATAAAAATATATTAGTGGTTGGAGGAGTAAAATAAATGAAAACAACTTAAGAGAAAACGTTACCTTAAAATCTGGTAACTCCATTTTGTTTGATCCAAATGAATTTCGTGAAGTGCCTTCTACCTAAGGTAAGGATTATAGGTGTAAAATTGGGATTTATGGAGCTTCATTAGGCAGAGGATGGACGTTATAGGGGGCTTGAGAATTGTGAGTAATGGGTTAGAAGTGATGGATTTTTATAATGGGGATTAGACTCTTTAGGAAAGTGTGAATGAATTATTTAATTATACAATGATTGTTGGTTTCTAAAGGTCCAAAACTCATTATGGTCGAGGATAAGATGATTCGTTGTAGAAATATAATTATACAATAAGAATTTGATAGGTTTTGGATATTATTATAATATCTATAATCATATTTATTTAAATCATTAATTAAAAAGTTAAACACTGCATCATTACTATGTCATAGATAATTTAATATATTTGATGTCTAAAAATTATAAAAAAAATTCCATGATGTAGGAAATATTTTTAGATTTCATAATAATATTTATAGATGAATATATAACTTATATAACCCCATATAAAAATTTATTTACAAAAATTTATTTATTTATGTAATTTTTGTCTTTACTTTAAATTAAAATATACAAAGTGTAATTATCACTATTAAATGGCTCCATGGGGTCCCAAAATCGACCCCAAGGATTCCCATGGTCATAAATGTATTAAAAATAGAATAAAGAAAACATTTTAGAGTAATTTTATATTATAATAATAATGTTTTCTTTCCCTTATTTACCAAATTAACCTCTAACCATGGTAAATAAAGTTTTTATGGAAGCAAATATTCTTATTGTCTAAAAATAAAAGCTACTTATTTACAAAATTTTAACCTCATGATTAAAAATATGGAATACATTTTTCTAAACTAAAAACACATAAGTGGATGAAATTAATTTAAATGTGATTCTCACTATCAAAACAAAAATCCTGTTTTTATGAAATAATTACTATCAATAGATTGACACTTGTTGATGCCAGATTTGAAAGTGAAATTTCATCCAATGACCAGAATTGGATTAAATGTTAAAAATATAATCTAATTAAAATTTAATTAAAAATATTTAAAAATTTAATCTTACCATATAAATAATTATGAATAAAAGTCAGTATTGAATTAAAATACAGTATTCTTTAGTATTCATTAAAAATGAATTTTATCATAAAAATAACAAAAAATCACCAAAAGTAAATTTTGATGTCCTGATTCTAAAAAAAATTTCATTTTTTCATATAGAAACTATAAAAGTGATAAAAACTATATTTAAATAGGGTTTTCCATTAAATGGTGGTAAATCAACCTTTTAAAGAATATTATAGTATTTGTGCATACAATCATATTTTATCTTATTTTAAGCCACTAAAAATTATTGGATAAATGTAAAAACATTTCTCAAACATATATATTCATATTTTAGTTACTTATGACTATTCCTACCTATACAACATCTAGGAGTTAAGTACCATTTGAAATAATATTATATTGTTATTTTTTAGTATGACCCAACGTTGTGTGAAATGTAAGATTTTAAGGAAACTCGTTTTTGTGTATTAGGTATGCAATCGAACATAGCATCCCTTTTAAAATATTATTAATATTTAAATAAAAAATATTAATAAAAATTAAAATTTTATATTCATTATTTTTATGGGATGTTACATAATTCCCCTATTTTGGAAATTGTGTTCACCAAATTTTAAAATTGGGCTTGGAAACATCATTAAAAGTCCAACATCGGAAAAAGAGTCAATAAAACTATCACATTAAAGGAAATAAAGAGAAGTAAAAAAGGTCACCTAATAAAATAGATACTAGGCTTCCATGAAAACATGGATATAGAGGAGAAAAAAACAATCATGTTTTGATGGAGAGTGATTGAAAACATGATTAGGAGAAAGTTATCCCCCAGAAAATCACAAACTTGTGATGGGTTAAATGGTCTTGGATTGCCCATTTGGAAAAGTTAATAGAAAATGTTTTTGTTTTACATTACATTTCATAAAGATATGTAATTTATTTATGATTGTAAATAAAAACACAAGGAAACATACTTACTTTTCATGAAATATTTCATTCATTACAAAATTTCTACCACAAAATCTTCTTTTCTCCAAACAATGAGTATTCAAATTGACTTTTTCACATTAAAATAAATAGAATGAAATTATAAAGTATAAAATAAACCAAAAAAGTTGAACTATATATTTACCCTATCTTTAGACATTAACAAAAACCATAATGGTTAATACGACATCAGATAATTCTAAAAAAGGATAATCCTTTAAAAAAATAAAAACTACTCTTAATCTCCATGATTCAACAAAATGTATCCAAAGTTCAAGAAAGACCATTCAATATAAAATTTTCCATAAAATTATTCAAAATAAAATAAACTAATATTGAATCCCAATACTCATAAGGATTTAATCACACTCTCTTCTAGGATAAATCTTCACATTTACCTAAAAATAACATAGAAAACTCTTATTTTCTCAAACTAATGTTCAATTAACCTAATAACATATTATCTATTATATGTTAATAATTTCCATAGATAACCCTATACAAACTTATTCTTGATTAATAAAATCATCTAACTAAAAATAATTAGTCATACTAACAATGGACTTCATGTTGTCTGGTGGTAGGCGATAAATCCTAGTCGCACTTTGGTTGTGGGTTCTATTCCCGCAGTTTTTCCCGACACAACGGGTTGTCCCACAGTCTATGTGTTGTTCTTTTTCAAAAAATATATAATTTTATAAAATTCAAAAAAAATGAGATAAATTCATCCAACATAACCATAATATATTTTAACCACAAATTTTATCTAATAACATTCATTTTTCCTTCCAAAATGTAATAACATTAATTTCCTCAAATTCAAGGATCATATAAACCCAAATGGTTCTTTATAACAATATCTAAAAAATAAAAGATAATTATTCATTGAATAAAATTTTCAACTATCAAACTTTAGGGTTACACATAATATAAAATGATTCCAAACTAATCCCATCATTAATACATTAAAACATATAATTATACATAACTATTCAAATCTTAAAATATAGACATCTTAATCATCAAACATCCTTCATGATCTTTTATCCATGATTTTGTATCTTATTATTTTTTTAATTACTTCTTTCACAGAAATTCATCCATCATTTCCAAAGAATTCAATAATTTCAAAACATTAGCTAACAAATAATTCTATCCTTTCAGAGGTCATTTTATGTTTCCTCATCTTCAATTAGAATGACATTAGGAATCGATAAATGTATATTTGTGTGATCCTGCTGATACCTTTCAAAAAACATCTTCGTAAGACATCTATTTTTGTAGTGACCATTCACACCACATTTAAAAAATTCAATTCACCCCTAAGAGTGAACTTCATTCTTTTTCCTGGATTCATCTAGATGAATTCTTTTTTATATGGCATGTTCTTACTTCATGACCTTCATTTACACATCTAAAACATCTTCCTATTCATTTAAAGCATTTTCCTAAGTTTTTCTTTCCACATCCTTGACACATTGGTTTTTTAATTTACCATCATTCTTGATTATAAACTAAACTTCTGTAGGGATTTGTTTCTCTATATATGATGATGTATAAAAATCACCAAGGTTAAAGTGGTCAATCATGACTCCAGATAGTTGGATGAGAGTAACCACAAGAGATCACATTGCATCACCCATTTCATTCAGTTGCTCATTCAGAAAACCATCATAGTTTTCTTCACATACACTGTAACTTTGGTTCCTGCTTGATTCATCCATTTACTAAAACCAAAAATGTAATTGTGAGTATATCAATAAAATCAACATATAATATCATATTAGAAGGGTAAATACTAAGATATACTTATTAATGTTATCCTAATCCCATTTAATTTATCTAAAATAATTATGACACTTTCTAAAATCGTAACAATTATAGTAATTTCACTTACTCTTAAAGGACACCTTAACATCTAATGTTATATATACTGACCTCTGAAACTAACTATAAGGACCTTGCCTTAAACATTACATATTCTTGAATTAAATAAAAAATTCACATTTAGGATTTTTTCTAGATTAATGTTTTATAAAATTATGCTATAAATATTACATTACATCTCGAAAATTATAATGTAGACAATTCTACTAAATTTCCAATTTTTTCACAAAATAAAAACTCTAAAAAAGAAACATGTCTGGTTCCATGTTTTAGACAACATGACATATCCTTGATCACATCCTTGACCCTATTCAACTTTAAGACATGTGAAAAACATTTAAAAACGTGGGATGATAATAAAAATCTCAGTAAGGGATATAAAATAATTAATGAAAACATTAGGCCATCAATAAATTCAAATCAATGAATGCAAATACTTTTCAATCATAATAAACCTTGTGAAATCATAATATTTATGAATAACACACATAAATCATAAATCATAAAGGAAACTAATTGAATTCATAACATACTTACAATGTAGCTATCACAACTACACATGGAGTCACATTTGGAATACTCATCACATTATAATCCCTACATCTCGTAGGAGAAACATTAATGTTTACCTCCATCATGTTACCCAATGCATTGAAGAGCTATCTCAAGCTCACTGGACCAAGGTATATCACAAACCACCTGTATACGTAAACAATTCCCAACAACAATAACATATTCATAATAAATAAAATAAACATAATGTAAAGATAAGATATCCAAATTTCAATTACTGTATAAAATTTCAAGATATTGACATAATCAATGCTTTATCAAACTTATTTCAAAACCATTTAAAACATTTAATTAAGATATTTTCGAATCAAAGTGTCCCCTAACACATTGAAATGATAAAATGAATCATCATTTGAAAAAAATAATGTCCATATAAATAAATACTAAAAACCATTTTAAAAACATGGACATTAATGTGAAATATTTAGAAGAATAAATAATTAAATGAATTTTACAGATATTTTAGTTAAAGAGTTTTTAACAAAATGAGAGTCGCTTGAATACAAATAATAGAGGAATAACATTTACTCTGGACTTTATAACATAATTAGAATAAATATATTCATTATATAATAGGTCAAATGGTGGTATATATCCCATATAAAAGATAATTCGGGTATAACAACAAACAAGTCTCAATAGAATGTAAATTGAGACAAAGCCCTTACAAAGATCATACCCTTAGATTAAGGATAAATCAATGACATAATTATGTGTAAAAAATAATAATACACCATATAAAAGTGGATATTAAGTGTAAAAAAATCAGATACCATTCACACATATTCATATCACAATATAATAATGAAATATAACATTAACCCAATGAATTGAAATTGGGTTAAGAAATATTCTTATAGAAATTTTACAGCCTAATGACATCACTTTAAAATTCAGAAAATGAGTTGATGAGATAGAAAACTGTATCTCATCACATGGGAAAAAAAATACATCTATTAGGATATATAAGATCATATCCCAACATAATAATATGTAAATAAATAGACATAACGAAAAGGAGTCTTTTAAAAAGAGGAGGGTGAAAGGTTCCCTTACCGATTTGGTAACATATGAAATATGCACACCATGAAAAAAGGATAATTAAATGAAGATGTAAATACCTATAAATTAATGTATATTACAAAAATAATACAATCATGGGCAATAAATCTACCTCACAGAAGAAAATAGTTTCAAATATAGCATGAATCTCATGGGAATAAAAAGTGAGATGAAAACCTCTTACCACGTTGTAATCAATCGAGTCATATGAAAAAAAGTTAACAAATCCCAAATAATTCTTAGAATATCATGAATATAAACATAATCAGGATTATATATATCAAATTTATGTACACAATACACCACATGTAATAAATAAGTGGCGAACAATGGAAATCTCACAGAATTAAAAGTGAGATAAGAAATCCCTTGCCTCGTGTTCGAATTGACTTGTTTGTTCCTTGTTCTTCCATAATAATAAACATAAGTTAATTTATACTTGATTAAGAACCATTTTAAATTTTATTATTCCTTTTATATAACATATTATCTTTCTATAACAAATATTTAATTATTTGAGTTAATATCGGACATTTTGTCGATGTTCGGAACTTGTGTGAAAAATGAACCTGTTATAATTACAAGTTGTTCACGTGGTCAAAAGTCCATTATCTCCAGAATGATATTGATGATTTAGATAACATATATATCATATATATCTAGTATATGTATGTATTTATAATATTACATAACATTTGGAGATATGAAATGAAATGCATCGTTCATGGAGACAATAAGCCGTATGAACGCAAGAACAATACTATTTTTCTATTTCATATTTAATGGAATGAAAACATAATGATAAGTAGGTGTATTATAATTACATTATAATATCATATGATATATATGTTACATAATTTTATTAAATTCATCCTTTATACGGTCCATGTATGTCATGAATGAATCATAACACCTTGAGGGGGCGTTAGTCTGCACTTCCTCAAACTAAATTATCACAATTAGTCATAATAGAATCCATAAAGGTATGATATAAATTAAGAATACAGAAAAATAAAAGAAAACCTAAACATAATATATATCATATAGAAATAAAGATCCATTATTATGACAAACATAATAGGCGGTAGGAGATAATTGAACAATTGTTGTTTTGTGAGGTGTCAATTTCCCTTCCCTAGAAACTGTATGTTCTTTACCCATTGGATGGAGGTGTGTGTTTGTTTAGATATAATCCTCATCATAACAACATACTAGTAAATTTATGATGTTGTTGTTTTTTTAAAATAAAGGTATAAAATGAGTTTAGGGGTTGGAGAAGTAAAATAAAATAAAAGAACTTAAGATAAAATGTTCCCTTAAAATCGGGTAACTCTCTTTGGTTTGTACCAAAAGAATTTCATGAAGTGCCTTATGCCTATGGAAATGCATATATGTGTAATATAAGGATTTAGGGAGCTTAATTGACACGGGTTTGGAAGATCGATGGTGCCTGAGCAGTGTGAGGAATGGGTTAGATGTGAGGGATATTTAGAAGGGGGGAAGGGGCTCTTCAGGAAAGTGTGAAAGTATTATTTAATTATATAATGATTTTTTATTTCTAAATGTCCAAAACTCATTAATACCAAAGATAACATGACTCATGGTCGAAATAAAATCATCTAATCATAATTTTACTGGTTTTAGATATTATTTTTATCTTTATAGCATTTTTATTTACATCATTTATTAGTGAGGTAAACACTACATCATTATTGTTTCATAATTAATTTAATTTACATGATGTCTAAAATTATAAACAAATCCAATGATGTAGTAAATAAATTTATATTTCAAATGAATATTTATAGTCAAAGATATAACTTATATAACCCCATGTTAAAATTTATTTACTAAAAGATACTTTTTTATGTAATTTTAGTCTTTACTTAAAATTAATTAATATAAAGTGTCTTTATCACTCTTATGTGGCACCATGGGGTCCCAAAATTGACCCAAGGATTCCCATGGTCAGAAATGTATTAAAAAATTGGATTAGGACACATTTTAGGGTAATTTTATATTATTATAGTAATATTTTGTTACCCTTATTTACCAGATGTTCCCTTTAACCATGGTAAATAAAGTTTTTACTTATGTAAATATTCATGTTGTATAAAAATAAAAGTTAAATATTTACAAAATTTGGACATCATGATTCAAAATATGGAACCCATTTTTCTAAATTCAAAATAGAGATGTTGTAAAAATTAATATTAAATTAATTCCTACAGTCAAAACAAACAGTGTGTTTTTACGAAATAATAACTATCAAAAGGTTGACACTTCTTTATGGCCAATTTAAAATTGAAATTTCATCCAATGAACAGAATTGAATTAACTGGTAAAAATATAATATAATTAAACTTTAATCTATTTATAATGATAACATAACCTTATAAATAAGTTATATTAAAATGCAGTTTTGAATTAAAATACATTATTTTTCACTATTCATTAAAAATGAATTTTATAAGAAAAATACCTAAAATTTACCCAAAATGAATTTTAATATCCTGATTCTAAATAAGAGTTTTAATTTTTTTTAAATAAAATATATTAAATTTACCAAAACTATATTTAATGAGGGTTTTCATCAAAAGGCAGTTAATCATCCTTTTAATGAATATTAGATTATTTATGCTTATAATATTATTTTTTTCATATTTTAAGACAATAAAATTTATTTGATAAATGTAAAAACATTTAACCAATAAGTATATTCATATTGTAGTTAGTTATTACCATTCTTACCAATAAAATAGCTAGGAATTAACTACTATTTAAAATAATATTATATTAATATTTTTCAGTATGGCCCAACGTTGTGTGCAATGGAAGCTTTCAATGAAACTCGTTGTTGTGTATCGGGTACGCTATCAGACATAGAAACTCTTTTAAATTAAATTAATATTTAAATCATAAATATTAATAAATATGAAAATGTTATATTGTTTATTTTCCTTGGATGTTACACTTCTCCCCTGAGTGGGTCTCCTCTATTTCTAAAATTCCTTTTTTGAATCACTCAGATATTGTGTGTGGGGTTCATAAAGCTTTAGATTAGGCTATATTGGTGGTCATGGGTGGTCAATCATCCACTTGTTGGTGGTGTACAATGATCGAAAGCTCAATTCAAGTGTAGAGTTTTCTTTGGGATGGCTTTATTCAGTGGGAGAAGGTGGAGGGGTGCTCAGACCTTCACTGTAGGACTTTTGGAATGGAAGGGATTTGAATTGATGGTAGAGAAGGGACCCAGTGTTGTGGCGGTAGTACAGATCTAGAGAGTTTCGGGTGGTGTGATGATGCATGATATTGATTGATCTATGTGTGTCGATGGCAATTTCAGCATTAGAGTGATGTAATATTTTAGCAGCGTGTTTAAGTTTTGCTACCTAAGATTATTAGTGTGTTGCTGCCTTGGTTTTCATATAATGGTATTTGTCTCCATGTGATTTTTTTCTTGTCTTTTTATTAGGGTTTTTTCTTTCTTGGCTCTCAGGCCACTGATTTTTCTACGCATTTATCCTCTAGGTTTATGGTTTCTATAGGTTTTCACTTACCCTGTTAAAATGGGATTGATCCTCTCAATTTCCTTTTTAATAAAGGGAAATTCCCCCATACATTCTTGTATACTAATCATTTCCAAAAATAAATTAACAATAATATAATATAAGATCATAAATGATAATTCCCATATTATTAAAGAAATATTCTATTATCATAGTGGTAAGTACTTTAATTATAGTTTTTGGTTCATCCATGAATAGTTAATGATTATAGGTTGATTCAAAATATAAACATGAATTATTTTTTCCATAAATATATATGGAATATGTGTAGGGAGAGATAATTTGTCCTCAAAATCATATCAAATATCACTAAAGGATAATATTTTTATACAGATTATTCATATAAACATCGTCATTGAATCCCCAATTATATATTAAATTTTATGTGTTAATAAATTATCTGGATTTACATTAACTATAGTAATTTCAAAAGCTATCCCTTTTTCCTTTGATTTCATACGATGTTGTGTATTATTATTTTCATTATCCCTTGGTCTGGGGAATTATTTTACCTAATTCCAAAACTCATTTCATGTGTAGAGCTGAATTTTTAGTGGGGTATTCCATTAAGATCACACTCTCTCTCTCTATTAGTTTCATTGAATGTAATCTTTATATCAATTTGAAATTATTTTTCATGATGACCTGGATTACCACACTTAATTCATTTTCTTATTCATTTTTTTATTTTCTATTTTTCTCCTTCCAATATTTTTGGATTGTAAGAGATTGAAAATTTATCTTATCCCAGGTCAAAAACCCCTAGAGCATCCATAATTCTCTCTATTCTATGTATTATCTTGATAAACATAATTGCTTCAATCTTCCATTTTCACTTTTAGTTCACATCAAAATATTTATTCGTATCTTTGAATGTACTTTGGTGATAATTTATTTTTTTGACATGTTTTCAAACCACTAAAGAATTGATCTATTCTTCCTTTAGGAATAATGATTAGAAATGAAGGATACCTTCCCAATCTTTTAAAATTTATAACTAGGTTCCAATGGATTCATCACCATTTTATATTAGGTTAATGAATTACACTACCATTTTTTATATAAAATATGATGGAATTACCTAACGAAATATATTCCCTTTAGATCATCCCATTTCATGTAGTCAATTAAATCATTTTTCCTCATATTCATAAAAATATATCACCATTATTCTTATTCTACTTCTAAATGTAAATAGTCCAATCAGATGGAGAGTTCATAATAAAGTTTCTATCATATTGATTTATTTATCAGAAACTGGCTGAGCAGAAGACCAATAGTTGAAGGTTTTATGTTGTTGCATAAAATATTCAACAAACATGTTTCTCCCTCATTGGTTTGTTTGGTTCTTCGACATGATCTATGTTACCCCAATAGATTAAGAGAGTTGAGTTAGAATTGTCACTAGGTATTACATCATAAATTCTAACCAATTCCATTTCATAGGAGGGTGGTTGTGGCATTGGCCATAATTTTCATTATTCACATGATTCCATATTGTTCCATCCATTTACTGAAGCTAAAAATCATAGTGTGTGAAACAATAATCATAGAGTAAAATGGTCTTATCATGAAAAATCATTCAATTGTTGTTTATATCTATTCAACTTCAATTCAATTTATGACACATATCATTTGACCTAGGACATCCATTATTAATACCAAAACATTAGGTTGTTATCATACACTTAGATTGATGTCCAATTCTCTTAGTAATGTATTCACATCCTAGTATCAAATGACTAACTAAAACATGTTGTGATACCAACTGTAAAAAACTATACAGTCCCTACATTAATATAACATCTTATTAGATGAATATTCATCAAATATCATATTAATTCACCAAAAATTCATATAGGTTTGTTATGATTGGAAATATAGATACACAAACAACTAGTTTATAATATATGTACAACATCTCTCACTTTTTTCCCAACTAGAATCCTTCTTAGACATATCATGCATAATAAAAATTTTCATAATGTAAGGAAAAGGAAAATAAAATAAAGGGTGATTCCATATAAGCAGTAAGGATAAAAAGGGAGATATCAATGATCAATTGAGTATAACATGAAAATAGGTCTTTAAGAACATGACTAGAACATTAGAAATTAATACACCGTATCTCAGAGATCAAAATTTTTATTAATATAATAATGGTTGGTTGTTCATTAGACAATAACCACAATAGAATCATAGAACATGAGTCATGAGATAATTCCATTATCATACGGCATAAGTTTTTTGTATACATAAGCTTATACATTTTTTATCATTTATAAATAGAAAAAAGTTCACTCACTATGTTATAGACATGAAATCCAACCCTCACATAAACTTGTTGACATGAAACTTGGTCCACTTATAATCTTATGAACATAAAATCTTGGTCCATGCACAAACTTATGGTAATTAATACCATGTCCAAAAATATTAATATTGACAAAAATACAGGTCCACTCATAAACATATGTAAGAAAAAACTAGGCCATCGCATAATATTATTTAAATCCAAGTCATGTCCATGCATAAACATATTGATATAAAAACTAGGTCAACATATAAAATTGAGAACATGAATTCTTGTAGAAACTAAACATATTTAACTAAAGAGTTATCCATATTTTCTTAATGATTTTTAGGTATTTAACAAACCCAACCATAATATAATCAAAATTCATTTATATAAATAAATCAAAAAGAAGTCATTAAATTATATCATAACCCATGGAAAATAATTAGGTTTAATAAACATATAATTTTCATAATCATAAAGCACCCAAAGAATAAAAAAGGATGAAATTGTTGGATCTTATATATAGAAAATTATAATTAACTTTAATGTCTATTGTTAGAGATGAAAATTTTCATTAAAGGATCACTGGAAACATTCTTGTAAAAATTACTCATTCAATTCGAAATAACATTTGTAAAATATAAAAATTAAATAATATTAAAAGTTTTTTTAAATAATATTCAAAACATGTAAGGGAATATTAAATGAATTGATTTTTTATGAAAGTAGAAAATTATATTCGTCAGTATATAGTAAAATAAAACATTCCATTAACACTTGTATAGAAAAAGTCAAAAAGTTCATCTTCCAGGAAATAGAGAAAAGATTCCTTTTAAAAGAAATTAAAAAAAATAAAATGATGGGTAAAAAAAATTAAAAAATAATAGAAGAATGTTAAAATAATTAATTACAAATTTTTTTAAAAATATGTATATTGAATAAACATGCATTTTAATTGATGAGAGAAATAACATCGATTTTCCTTAAAAATATATTTTCAGTCTCTTGAGTACATATGGTGAGGATGATAAAAGGAAAACATGTATTCTCAATAAATAACCATATGAGAAGAAACTTCATGATTTTATTGAGAAGTAGAAAATATTTTTTCATCATAAAATCTCAATCATAATAAATCCTCTTAAATATTGATATTTTAATATAAAATCTTTACTACAATCAAGACTTTCAAATAAAAACATCATGATTGAGGAAACATTAGATAGTTATATAAATCACCAAAACATTCATAATAAATGGGATAAAATACAAACATAGAATTAATATACACAACATAAAAGAAATATGTGGTGAATATGGTGTGTATCTCCCATAACAAAATGTGAGACGAAAACCCATCACCCCGAAATCAAGTTACATCGAAAGTTAGTTAACCCCTTGAACAATAAATATAAATTTAATATAAATCTATAAAGAAAAAATGAATATGATTATTATATATTTTATATTCATTATATTTATATATTTTTTCATATAGTTCCATAAATGTATAGATTGAAAAGAAAATTAACTACACCGTTCATTGAGAAGGTAAGCCATACATATGAATGAACACAATTTTCATTTTATGATGGATGGTAATAAATAAACGTAAATAATAATTCACCTTCCATGAATGATAATTATATTATATAAATAATAAATATTCATCAAATCAATAATAATAACAATACATTTGAAGTGGATTTGAAAATTTAATCACCGCGCTTCAGGGAGGTGGTAGCCCACACATATGCACAATTAACGTTATTGTGTTCCAACTGTTTGGAAGGTAGGAAGCCAGATAAGATATTATCATTACAAGATAATAATTTTCACATGTATATAAAATATATACTTTAAACCAATCATAATAATAATCAATAAATAATGGTAAGGAAAAGTTAATTTTATCGCTATGTAGAGATGATGAGCCATAAATACGCATGGTCAATACGTTAGTTTCTAATTTGATGAGAAAGAGAATAGATAATGGTTTTTTCTCAGTCATAATAGAATTTATATATGTTTATGATACTTAATATTTAATATTATGAATCTTATAAAATTTTAGTGGATTTAAAATAATAATTAAAAAGAAAGTGACATGTTAAGGTGATTACCTCTTATTTGAATTAACCACTTTAAATCTCTACTAAATGATTCTAGGGTTGGTTTTTTGGAAGGAAAAGAAACCATAGAATGTGGATATGTAATTTAATAAGTTATTTGATCATGGTATGGTCAATATATATTGTCAAATTTATTTGAAGAAGATAAAGGCGTGGTAACCTTTTCTAATTAAAGGGAGGTACACTTTTGGAATTTCTTAAAAATTAAATTAATATAAATTAATGTTTATGAAGAAATATATCCAAATTGATAATATTAAAAATGAAATGGTTATTATTTTAATTAATCCCATAAAATAAAATTTGGACAAGTTTATATTATATTATACCCTTATCTTTTAATATTAACCCACCATTAACCCATATGATAACTATGTTGATATCAATATTTTTTATAATTATGGGGTTTATATAGTTACTATAAGTGGTATAAAAACCCATTAATGCACCATGGATGAATTAATAAATACTATACCATTTAAATTTTAAAAATAAAATATTTCTATGTATTTTAAATCATTTAATAAAATATTATTTAATTTAAAGTATCATTAATTTAAATGTTTGGATTATTATTTTAATTTGAAAGATAAAAACACAATAAAAAAATAAAATTAAAATAAAATTAATAAAAATATATAAAATATGAATAAAATAATTAAATTTTTTTGCATGAAAAAATTCATTAAGATAAAATTATTTTTGTAGTTTTTAATATCATTTTAATGATTTCTTCACTCCTTTAACATGAATTGTGTATGTGTTTCAAAATAATTTTAGTTATATATTTCAATAATAAAATTTTGAAACAAAATGCAATGATTAATATAAATAATTTATTTTTGAAAATATTTTCCTGATCAATAAATTTAATCTTTTTATACCTATATTAAATATATATATTTAATAAAATAAAGTGATTGACATTATTTTATTTTCTTTATATAAAATAATATAACTATAAAAATCCTTGAAATTATTTAAAAATTCCATATATTTTACTTTTAGAGTATTATGGTGTTTATATACTATTTAAATAAATTTTATGTGAGTGTTTGAGTCATTTTGAGTCCTTATCATATTATTTATAATCTAAATTTTTGGATTTACCTTTTATTATGATAACAGTATTACTGAAGTTGTTTTTTATTATGTATAAAAACAATTTCACCCGATAAAAAAATTATCATCCCATGATTAAAAATAATTAATCCATTTTTCAAGAATATGTTTTTATAATTGGAATATATTAGGTTTAAAATAAACATTTCAAACGCAACAAAAACTGTTTTTTGAATAATGTGTTTTTAACAGAAAAATTTTAATTACACCCAAAATAGTTCTAACGGTGATTAAAATAAATCTAATATTATTATTTATAAATATATAAATCTTATGATTCTTTTATGTTGAATTCAGATCACTATGAAAAATTTTTAATGAAAAGAAAATGAAATTTTGACAAAACATCGGTACTTTCACTCTTCAAAAAAATCCATCCTTTCAAAAAAAAGAAAATCATGAAATAATAATTTCGTTATTTTGATATAAAAGATGATATTTTCTAGAACAAAATTTTTATAAGATCAAGATATATAATTATAATTATTTTCTCTAAAAAATAAATAAAACTCATTTTTATAGAAAACATGTTTTTTGAAGAATTGATTATCTTTAATAAAAAAACTAAGTTCACATGTCATAATAATGAATAAATAAATTTATATTGGGTAGGAACTTTATATTTATTTCATAATTTAGTTAATCCAATTCAAAACCTCAAATTTTTAAAGCTAGTTCATAACAGTCACATAATAAACTTCTAATAGAATATTGTGGTTTAGTTATAATCAGTGTTCCTTGAATCACAACCTATCAAAAAAATAATTTTTTATTGGATAAAAATTTACAAAAATATCAACGTTTTACAAAAAATATGGCATATTCTTAGGAAATGCCAATTGAAATTAATTACTATAATGATCATGCCTCAAGGAATAATCAAAAACAATTTAATAATGTTTCCAAAGAGGGTAATGGATTAAATATTTTGGATGTTCGTATTTGAATAAACTATCCTATGTCCAAATAATGGAGTTCATTTTAATAAATGTTTACAAAATATGGTAGATAATTGTTTTTAAAAATTGATCCTATAATATTAGTTTTTACAGAATGGGTAAAATACTTTTAATAAAGTAAATAAAATAGAATTTTCTATGAAAAACCAAGATAAACAAAAAAAAATTCCATTGAAAAGTAAATATTTTATAAAAACATTATTTGGGTTTAAATTCTATAAAATCTTTTTTACATGAAATGATTTACTGATAGAAAATATCCCCTTAATCGGGTTTGATTTCAATGATAGTATTATGAAATAAAAATAAGACATATATTTCCCTAATAATGAAAGGGGAAGTAAGAAATTTATTTATTTTAGAGTCTTATATATATTTAAATTTTAATGATTACATAATTTTTATTAAATATGTATACTATGGTTATTATATAATGGATTTTCCCATAATAAAAGTATATTGTTTAGCGAGTTTCCTTACCTCATGTATAGGTTTTTTTTGAATGTTGACATAACATCTGAATGAATGAAAAATTATAAAAAATTGATTACAAACCTAATTCATTTATATTTAATTAATTATAAATAATTTTTATAGTAATTTAGTTGAGAAAATTTTCCTATTATTATTGTCTTTAGGTCATTTATTTCATTTTTTTAGAGGTCACATTAGTTTGTGGATAATTATGGAATTTGTTATCAAATGGGACTACAAAATATAATTGAAATGAAATGATATTGATGTCCTGAAAAAAGTTTAATTGGACCCAAATATACATATGTTTTCCACCATACATATGATTCATTTAGTATACATTTAATCTCTATACTATTTGTTTTTTTTCAATTTTATCGACCATCATGAAAAATATTTATTTTATTTATTTGAATAATGAATAATACATTTAAAACATTAAATAATTTCAAATATATTTATAATCATCTTATATGAGAATAATATTATTTATATAAAAAACCATGATGGATGTGGGGACCAAAAAAGAACATTTTTCTGAAGAGGGGGAACCATACATATTTAGAAAAAAAACTTTATAATAAGAATTAGTTAGATAGTCTATATTATATTAAAAAATAAAATTAAAGAATATTTATTATATGATAGTAATTATTTATTATTGTGTGGCATTTATTTGGAGGATGAATATGATTAATGATTATTATTCACTATTGGTTGTATTACCTTCTCCTTTGGTAGTCTCCTCATAGGCTATACCTAACGGCTACATAGAGTGGTCTTGTAAGGACATGGTTCATTGTTGACGTAATGGTCTTGTGTTATCCATCAAATATTTGTTTAATTTATTAAATATAGCATATTATTTATGTATTTTGGGGTCATTGAGGACTTTGTGGTGTTTGAGGATGGTCTTGAGCCCAGAAACGGAGATTTGGGTGAAAATATGCAGCAACATAGGTAGTAAAAAGTGTGTGGGTTTGGTCACCCAACCATGCAGAAACTCTCCAATTTTAGCATTTTTTGAAATTGGCTTCCCCATAGTTACTACATGGTTAGTGAAAACCATGAGGGATAACCATGCACTATTCCCTAGGATTACAGAGTTCTAGGCATAGTTTCCACGCATTAAAAAAAACATTTTTAAACCATGTGCCCCATATATTATTGGTAAAATGACCATTTTTCCTGTGAAATATTTTCATGTTATTTTTTCACTTCTCCTCCATAATTTCATAGCAAGGGTCATTATTTTGGGATCCATTAGAATATTATTCCTCATTTGGGACATGTTTTGAACCCTAATAGTTTATATGATTGTAGGTGTTCAAAATGGAAAGCTCACTCCTACATGTACATGATATGATTCTGAGGATCGTGAGAGCATTGGACCAAGATAAGGCTTGTGATTATTCTAAGATAGTTTTTGAACATTTTTTACTCTTGGAACTTGTATGGTATATGACTACAATGTAACATGTTTTGGGCAGTTTTCCCGAAGCTGAAATATAGAGAATAATCTTTTGCATTATATGAATTATGGTGATCTATATTTTCATTCTTCCAATGTTTAGTTCTTTATATCATATTACAGCTTCCACTATTTATTTGTTTTTTATTCACTATGTTACACTTTTCTAATTAGGGGATATTATCTATAATATAACACCTAGGACCTTGCTACTATTTTTCATCCTTTGGCATTTATGATGATGCACTTGAGGATATATGGTCAACCAGGCTCGGAGATCTTTTGAGTGGCATCCAGGTTCAGGGCGTTACAGGTCTTCTGGTTTAAATACAACACTTTAAGAATGGGGAGAAGGGTTTAGAGAAAAATTTTATGATTTTTGGATATCATAAAGGCTTATAATATTTGAGGACAGTGTCAACTAATTAATGGTATTTATAAGGGGAGGAGATATTTTTTTAATACAATAATCATAGTGTTAATATTTTCACTCAAGAATACCAATTAGGATGAATATTGTGACTAAATAACATAATTAGTGCATTTTATTATGAGATAATGGTTGGTTATAACACCCTTTGTACAATTAATTATGCATTTAACATATAATGTTATGTATCATATTCTATGGTATTTCACTATTCACCTAAAATTTATATATTTTATAAAAAATCCAAAATTCACCCTAATATTTATTTGATTTATAGTGTCTTGGATTGTAAAACTATTTTATGAAAATAATTTCCTAAAAAAGAGTATATTAGTTTTTAAGTTAAATACTTATATATTTTAATTATATCAATTTTAATGTTATCGTAATTTTATAGCCCATTGAAACATTATTCATGGTTTAACAAAATTATATTATTTTGAAATGAAACTTAATAATATCTCGTATAACCATTTTATGAAAATTAAAATTCATTTTATATTTTTATATTTATCTTAAAATTATGAGTATTATAATGATACAAACAAAAATTTTATTAATTTAAAAATATAAATTTATTTGTATCATGATATATATTTTCTGTATTTTGATATTATAAGATTAATAAATATAATATTTCAATTTTATATGTAATATTATTATTCTAATATCCAATTTACTATTCCTAATTGTATGGTTACTTTTCCAATTTTATGATTACTATTACAATTGTCAGATTTGTAACGATTGTATGTGTTCATGACCTTCTTTAAACACTTCGTATAACAATAATTCATTATTAAATTCAATTTTCTCTCAATGATATTTTTTTTATTTTAATAAAATATATTTCATTAATATAATTATTTTCCATTTCTGTTGTGTTAATTCTGAGTGCCACTACTCTGATGAATTGAATAATTCTGAACATCCATATTCTAGTTATTTTTTTTTCAATTATTTGTCCCATTGAAATGTAATTAATTTTAATGAGAATATTTATACTATAAATTTAATGATAAAATCAATATAACATGTATTTTTTATCTATCATGTGGTTCATCTAATTTATATTATACTATATAACTAAATGTGGCACTTTTTATATAATAATTATGGAAATTCCATTGATAAAATTATGGGTTGTTACAAAATTCCTTTATAACTTCTCCTAGATCTTCCATTAAAACTATAAATATTCTCAATCTAATTATTTAAACTATATGAAATGACCACCCATTATCTAGTGCCTTCATCTCTCATGCAAGGTCTCTTTCCCTTTACTTATATTACTTTAAACAAGGTCTAAATAGATTTTTAAGGATGATGGATAGGGTGTGATTAAAATGTACCCCATGGAAGTCACCACCAACCCATATATGGTATATTATAAAACTATGTGGGAAATTAATCATTATAATGTATGAAGATGGCAATTTGTCAGTAACTAGTATACACAAATACATATTTTTCTATAAAATTATATTTGTTTTTATCATAACCAAGCAATCTAAAATCATTATTTAATAAGAATCTAATAATTTCATGAATGAATCATCCAAAACTTCATTTATCCATGATATAAATCCATTTAGAGCAATTTTCCCAGATATAGGTCATGTTCAATGAGATTATGCGTCATAAACTCTCCTCTATAAGTGGTGGTCCGTGCTCAAACCCCCACACATACCACTCTCTCCTCGTGGGGAGGAACTATTTATGTGCACCTAAATCATCCTCATCAAAGAGTATACCGATATTTTGATAGTAATGAACTTAAAAACATAAAAAAATAAAAACATTTACATATATGTTACCATCATCTATATAAAGAAACACAACATCGACAAGGATATATCAAATATATGAAAACAACCAGTGTTACAAATACATATACTTTGAAATTTAATGAGTAGGATATTGAAAAAACACCTATATTTTCAATACATAATAAAGAATGAATATAAATATGAAACATCATCAACGTAAATCTATAAACATGAAATAAAAGAGACAAATTGAATTCTAATTTGATCCTAACCATTAAATTTGGTCATGAGATTAATGTGGTGAAAGGCACCCATATCATACAATACGAAACTAAAAATATATTATTTAATTTCCATTATTCAAAATCTTTTATATATGAATAATTTCATATAGGAATCAAATAACCAACTCATTTATTCAATGTTGAATTATCATTGAAAACTCCCAATGGTACGATGATCAAATCTCAATTCTATAACACCACTACAATAGAAATTTGATGGAATGTACTTCTTCCATGCTATGTTAATCTCCCTATAGTTAAATTTGATGTGATATTAGATATGGAGTAGATATATTATATATATCCCATATGAATTTATGAGTAAGGAAGTTTAAATTTATTTTATAAATCAATGCCTAATTGGATATAATTTCAAGGATTAACATGAACTTCTGATAGTAATTGCTTCCATTAGAAGGGTCATAAAACCTATTCATGAGGGGAATTTATCTAAAACTGTTGGGGAGAAAATAAGAAAATAAGACACATATATTTTTTGGTAATATGATGATAAATTTCATAAATAGTTTCATATTGTTCCCCTTCTTTTTGATGTTGACAGTTCAGTAGAACTACTACCTACTGTTATACCAATTTCTATGACACTTTATAGAATATTCTAATGTATGATATAAAAATTGAAGAAGAATCTATAGAAGAATATTGAATAGGGATTCATATTCCCAAATAAATCACCCAAGGTTATACCTCAGCTTTTTATGTGGATTAAATACTGGATAAAACGTCTTTTCATTGATCATTGAGATCATAAAAATTTCACTATCCATAAAAAGTGTTTTATACATCATATTGGTAAATAATTTGATGTACTTTTTGATATGAATATATTTAAAATTCACATATTTTAATTGAATATCATTAATTGAGGGAGAAGAAGGAGTATATAACCATTACATCCACCCATACAATATATGGCCATTATAAATGTATAGTGATGTAATTTGGACAAACCAATTACACCACTATCTCATGGTTCCGATGAATATATACTTTAGATATTAGTTTGACCAGTTATTGGTAATCCTTATAAATAATATTATAATATATTTATAGGGAAAGGAAGAGTTTGAATATCATTTTATGATTATTTTGATGACCTTGAGTAAGGAGAAACAATATTCCATCTTTAACGATTATGAATTTTGGCTATAGAATGTATCATTCATAGGTCATGTGATCACAATAGTGGGTATATCTATATATCATTGTAAGACCAAATATATTAAGAAATGTACCAATAAAACTACATTGACCAAAATATGTAGTTATCATGGGTATTATAGATACTATGGTTGGTTCATTGGAAATATTTGAGAACTATCATATTTGATAACCAAGATGAATATAAAGGGAGGCATGTTTCTTTGTATAATGGAATGTGATGATAATTTCATGGAGATAAAGAGAAGGTTGGTCAATTAACCAATAACTAAAATACTATATAGAATACATGGGACTGTTATATATAGTGACTCAGTATAGAAGGGAATAAGATGTGTTCATTAGTATAATTACATAGTTTTAACTTGTTCCCATTATAATTTAAAATAAATGAGAAAAATTACTCAACATAAGGTTTCTAATTAGCATCAGAATTTTTTTTATTGAAAATATTTAGGCATTTTCTCTATATAGAATGGACTTTAATATCAAATATTCAGAAAAAATGTTGTACATGTTCAAATAGAAATATTTTAATATGAATCAAAGGTGAAGATTGTATTTAATTAAATATTATGACTTTTCAATACATTACATCCTTATGAAGGGAAACAAGGTGGTTAATGCTTAGGTTAGGATAGACCATTCTAATTTATATAGAATGATTATTGAAAGGGATAGAATACTTATGTATTATTATAGGATGTACCATTAAATCAAAAGGAAATGGAAAAGGTCCATTATCACATAGATAAAAGTTAAACCATCCATTCGTGTGAGGATAGAAGAGGTGCATGAGGAAGATATAGATCTCAAAAAGAAGTTTTGGATTATTAGGGACTTTAAATTGATAATTATGTAATTATCACGTTCATCATGATGGTATGTGTCATAATAAAACTATAATTGGAGAAATGTTTTTTGGATGAGGAACACAGATCATCATTCTCCATTCATCCAAGAATAAAAAATAAATATAGAGATTATAAAGATAATTTCTAGTGGGATAAAATGAAAAGGGATATTGTAGAGTATATATCATGATTCCTTGTCTGTTGGTAGGTTAAGTATGAATGTAAAATTTTTAATGGAATTATTCATCTATTACCCATACAAGAACCTAAATGAGAAAAATCACCATCTATTTCAACATAGGAATGCCCAAAACATTTAATGGATATAACACAATTTCGTTTGTACTTGATCACCTAAAAAATCAAAAAATAATTATTATTTTATTCTTGATTTTTCTCTTGATTATATTTTGATGATATAAATTATAGAAGTTCTATGTTTTAATGTTGTACAATATTATGTTTTTTCGTATTGAGATCCAAGGATTACTTAGATATTCTAGAGAAGTCCTCATCATGTTTTGAAAATTGTGTTTATCATTGAAATGACATATCATTCCTATAAATATCATTACTCTAATAGAACCATTAAAATCATAAATGAAATGATTAGATATTTTTCTGTTTATTTCAAAGGTGGTTTGGATCAATACCCTCATCCAAACTATTTTTCTTCCAATAATAGAATTCAATATATCATTAATATGGATCCTTATAAATCCCTCAATGGAATGAAGTGGAAAACTCCAATTTTATGGGATGAAGTTAGGAAATGAAATCCATTTGGACATAAACTAAGAAAATAGAAGATAAGGTTATATCCATTAGGTATCACATCAGTGTAGCAAAGAGTCAATAGAAATATTAATATTACAGTATTCTGTGGTATCTAATGTTTGATGCTAGTGATATTTTATTCCATTTAATTACTACTAGGAATAAGGTTGTGATATATTTAAATAATGTAAATATATAACATGGATATAATATTTCCTTTGAGATCCTTTATCTTATCGATATGGTACCCTCTCAGATAACACTTTCACTAAACCAATCCCAATTTCATTATCTTTCCTATGTATCTATTTTGGGGAAGTACGTACTTAATCATTCATATGTTTTAAAAGTACATGTTGTTCCACAGAAGAATAATTTTTCTTATGAGTTGAAATAAATTTATATTCTTGATATAAATGTAAACTTATAAGAAAGACCTTACATATAAGGTTATTATTCTGTGGTGAAACCATAAGTTTGAAGAAGATACAAGGAACCGGAGGATTTGATGATGTGGAAGTATGCTAATTTGTTTTTATTGGAGTAATAAAATTTTTTGGGTGAAGTATTTATAAAGGGGGAGGAATTTAATGCCAAAAGTTTTAATACATATCTTTACACACAACACCAACTTTAAATGAACCATGATATACAATGAAAATATTATTATTAAATGGGATTGACACTGCATGGTCGTTGGATACATTGTTATGAATTGGAGTATATGAATTTTGATAATATATCTATAATATTTTTTATTAACAAAAATTTAATCATTAATTCTTAGGAAATATCTACTAAAATTTTAATAGTAAGAATAAAATCATATAAGGACTAATTTTTTCTAGAATTTTATTTTCTATATATTATAATTTTTATATAAATATAATATATTGATAACATTTAATATATTACAAAAATATTTATAATTTATATATGAAGAATTAATGATTTATAAATATACTAATAATTTATCAAAAAATAATGAAAAATGAATTTGAAGGAAAAATATATATTTTTTTCCGAAAACAATTTTAATTATGTTTAATGTGTTTTATCATAATTATTGAAATTAATCACTATTGATCAAAGGCTTTAATACAATTTTTAGATAATATATTAAATTTTATATATTTACAGTAATCAAACTGTTTCTATTAGTTATGGAATGTGAAGTAAAATATAATAATTACTATGAATCATTATAATTTCTATTAATTTAATTGTTTAAATTATTTTTTTAGTTAAAACTAATTATTTCCAGGGAAATAATTAATTACTATGAAAGGGTTAATTTGGTTAAATGAAGGGATAACCTAAGAGATAATCTTTAAAAAACAAAAAAAAAAAAAATATATATAAATTCATTATTTTATTTTTACAATACCCTTATTATCTATGAATAAATTAAAATTTGGTTTAAATTTACTTTAGTATGTCCTATATTACATAATAATGTTTCAAGTATTTTCAATTTCGAAACCTAACATACTTATAGATCCACTTCTAACTTATCCACACCACTCTAGTAAAATATTCCTTAAAATGAAAATGAAAATGGCTATAAAATTTCCTACCCATTTCATAGAGGTCTATGAGTCACCAAAATAATAACTTAAGAAGGTTCAAGGTGTATGGTAAAGGAAGATAACAGGATAAGAGGTAAATATCTTTATTGATATATTTCGAATTTCATTCACCCTAATCTACTCAAAATTTTAAATAAACATAATAACAAGATTAAATAATAGTATTTAGTATATGTAATGGGTTTTATGTTAATGGTATATCAATTTTTTATTATCATTATATATAATTTAAAATAAAAATATAACTCATGAGTATGTACGGAATGCCATCTTCGTGAAGTGATGTAATTTATTTTTCATCACCATATTTCAAGTATGGTTTTAAATATTTATTTGATAGATAAATATTATGTTTCTTAAATAAATATGATTATTAATTGATAATAATATATCTACCTTCTTATTCTCCAATCAATTGGAAAATTATAACTTCATTCTTGTATACATGTGGACTACCACTTCCATGAAGAGATATGGTTAGTTTTTCATTTTTTCTTAACCTGAGTAGTAAAAAGGATATATTTATAGAATATATAATAATTATTTAATATATTTATGATTATGTAAATATATATTATAATTTATCTTTTATTTCATTATTTTTTTAAATGGAATCATAAAAAATGTGTATATATGGATTAACATCTCCAACAAATGACATAAATAATTTTACATGACCGATTCATATGATGGATTATAAAAGTTTATGTAATGAAAAAATACTATATCTATGAAATTGTTAATATTTTATAGATTATAAAACCATGACCACAGTGAAAGGATTGTAATTTTCAAACTAAAACTTACTTTGGAAAAAGAATAGTTAACACATAAATGGTGTTTTATAAATAATTGTTAATAAATGGGTAATTAGGAATTATAAGGTCTTGTAATATTGTAATATAACAGAGAATATGGGTTCAGTATATATTTATCGTAAATATAAATATTTTATATAGGATATTAATAGTAAATATGAAGAAATATATGGCTATAGGTAATGGTTTATCTTACAATCTGAATTATTTTCATGATTTTCTATGATAAATTTCTAATGATGGAAAAGATATGATAATTTTATTTAATAACCAATATATTTTCTTATCATATATTTTGTTTTATATTTTCTATTTTTTCTTATCATTATCATCCCTTTGGTACATCAAATGGTGAATAATTTTTTTAATGAAAACAAACCATTATTTTCACTTTTTGTTGGAAAATAATTATCTTCGATATCCATTTTATTCAAAATATTTTATGGATGTATATACCTATAAATAAGTTATTTAAAAAGGCCCATTATGTACATTTTAATTTATTAACAAATTTTAAAACGTAATTTTTTTAATTTGTTTTCATATGAATCAATTTTGATATTTTATTAAACTGTAAAAAGAATTTTCTATTTTAATATATATGTAATGGATGAGTTTTTACATAGTAATTTAATTTATTAATCATAACTATTCGATTGAAACTTTCAAATAATTTACAATGTAATTAATAAAACAATTTTTTGGGAATTTTAGTTTTTAAAAGTAACCATAATAAAAGGGATGTTTTCTATTGATTTTCAAATCATATTGTAATTAATAAAACAAGAGATTTTTTTATTCTATAACAATTTTATTTAATGTTTTTTATTATTTAATGGATATATGTTCTAATTTTAAAATCCAATTTATTTCTCGATATGACTAACGATGATGATATTTTAAGGATGATTTCATGAAACCCATATAATAACCAATGAGTTAATTGTGATATGATGAAAGAATTATAATTTTTATGATCTGGTGGAACACATATGTAAAGTTTTAATTATTTAATTTTTTCACTAATAATTATATATCCTTCCAATTAATTGTGTAATGATTTATATATAATGAGATAATATGATTTAAATGGGGATTCTATCATGTCCACTATGGGAAGTTATCCACTATGATATACTTAATGGAGATCCTTGACTAAGAAAATGATTAGTATGTGGAATGAAACCATCGCACTAGGGGAATCTTCCCACTACTATTGTCTTGGATATGAAATTTGAAAAAGTAAATGTTTTTCTATGTTTCTTTGAGTGTTAGAAAATACCTCCATAAGCTACTGATATGCCCTCAAGGATTATGATTAATTCTTCTATACAGATATAAATCATCTATCTTATTATGATAATGGTTTATTCCTTGAATAATTAATTATAGTCAATCAAATATTGGGTATATTTTTTTAGGTATTCATTATTTTTTTATATCCTTATTCTTATCTTACCCTCATTATTGTTCATCAATTGATATCTCCCATTATTATAATTACTGAACATTTAAGCTCAAGGTTTTTAATGTTTCATTCTTATATGTTATAAAGAAAGGAATTAATTAGGTTATGTCTAAGAATGTTACTATGTGAGTTGATATTTCTTGGTTCTATTGAAGCTCATTCATGAAATATATTTTTTGTGCATCTAATATTAAAAGACACTAACCCTTTACGATTTTAGTGAATATATTATTTTTAGATGTATTGAATATTCATCTAAAATGTTCTGGTAATTTTGTATGTGTTAATTGCGTATCATATATGTCATAGGGAAATCTTGTCTTTATTCATCTGGGTGGTGGTCACCATGATAATGGGAATCGTGACTGCAACTTACCCTATGAATAATTTAACAGTTTCAAAAATCTATCATTCACCTATTTAAAGAAAACCCATTTGAGGAATTTTTATCTCCAATTTCACATGAAATGTCTCTAGAGAGATTCTTAGGGGATATCATTTCACCTTGAATTTCTTTTAGTCTCTTTATCCCTCATTTGAAGAGGATTATTGAATTATAGGACCTTATTCTCTTCTTCCTCTCTCTGTTTTCTTATTACTCTTTTATTTTTCTGGCATGTTTAAGGTCTTCATTACATCGGGATCCCAACCACTAAAATATTAATTGGGGTTTTCATATATCGAGGTTCCTTCTGGATTTTTAAGGACATTGTTTCCTTGATGTAGCACATTAGAACCATAGTTAGTGCAAGCTATGTGACTTAGGTTGGTTGGTCGATTAATTAACATATAAATTTAATGATATCGATTCCTTTAATATATCCCTTCCATTTTTTTTATTTTTTTGAAAATATAACAATTTTTAATTTATTTTTTACATAATAAGGTATTTTCATTTGTGTTATTGTTTGATGTGAAGGTATTTCAAATGTTTCTATACTAGAAAACTTTTTTATATATTGTGTGAAAACATAGTTTTTTTATATTCCCTTGAGGAACTTTCCAAAATGATTAAATGATTAAATATAATATTTTTATTTTTATAAATTTCTATCGATGTGATATTTTATTAAAGGTTCATTTTAAAATAAATGGAATGATTAGTCTATTTAGAAGCATATTATGTTCCATTAATTATATGAGTTTATTGATGATGATTATCCGATTTGGTTTTCAAAGAGGATGTTATTGTCTAGTTGACTAATGTGAGATATCAAATTCTTGATTGTCTTTTTTTGGAAAGTATGTTATAATTAAAATAATTCATTTAAGTTTTTCCTATGTTATTAATTGTATAAATTGGATTATATTTTCATTATTATAGTAAATTTTTATTATATAGTAATTATTGATAAAAATGTGTTTCTCTAAAAAGGGTTATTGGAGTTCAAAGTGGGTTATGATTTTTATTTCATATATATTGATATACATATATGGATATATTTATCTTTTATTTACCACATTCATCAGGTCTCTCGTCCATTTTAAAAAGTACATGGAACCAAGAGTAACTAGTTAGGATTTTGGGGTTCGCATTCATCACTATTTTATGAACACATTATAGTTAGTGGGACTAAGAATGTTGTTTACACTAAATCATGAATATCCACCTCTGATAGGTCATGTATTGAAACACTATGTGTTATGGTGATTAAATAACATCAGGTGTACTGATTAGATTGATTCTATTAATTCATTCCCTTGGTTTCCCCAGGAGATCCTATGTGTTCCAAATATTTTCAATTTTTTATTCTATTTTTATGGTTGTCATTCAATTTTTTAATAGATTTTTTATGATTGTTTTATATTGATCCATTAACGTGGTTATTATGGATGATAAAATTATTGTCATTATTAGAGTTATTTTATTTTCAAATTATAATTGTATATTCATCATTTTAATTAAAATAATGGTATAATGGTTTATAACATTAATATGTTTTCTTAGTAATGGAAATTAAAATTTTTGGTTTAAAAAAGATTTCATGTATCATAATATTCATTTTATTTAAATATTTTGAGGGTTATTTGGTTTTGGTTGGTTAGCATTCCATATTTTAAATTGAATGGATTCATTGATGGTATCATGTAATTTATTTTTCAATAAAAATGGGAAATACTTCATTTATATTTTTCTTTCAAACAAGAATGAAATAGATTTATTTTAAAAATTTATTCCCATGTTTTGTTGAGGATACCTATTGTTCTATTCTAATAATACCTATCACATTATACTTTTTTCCTTGGTTTTTCTTTGATTCAGTTTTTGTTGTCTGATTTAGGTGAAACTATGTCGGAGGTTCTATATAAAGATACATCACTTGATTCATCTGAAAGGGTTGATATAGATTTATTTTATTTTATGTGTTTCATTATTTTTATGCATTATTTAATTTTAACTCTTCATTATTAAATCTATTTTCAAATTTATATTTGAGTGGTATTATTATTCCATTTAATGACACTGGGAATGGATTTGGATTCTTTTGTTCATTTTTTCAGTTCATGGGTTATATTTGAAATTTTTCTATGGTTCTATTAATTTATGTAGCATATTATTTGGTTTTACATCGATGTACAATGTATGTATGCATTATGTTATAAATCATAATGATTTACACACTGTGTTTAATATTATTTAGTAGTAAAAATCATCACATTGTCTACTTTTTAGGATTTGACACTAGTTTTCATCCCATTTGGATCGAGAATGCAATTTGTGCCTTATAGCTGACTAGACATGGTGACATTCTAAGTCATCTTAAGCAAGTATATTACTATAAATGTAGGCTTGTGTATATGAATGTGTGTGTGTGTGCAAGTGCATGTTTGTATGTTTGTATATGTGTCTTTATATATACATGTATGTATGTATGTATGTTTGTTTGTATATATATATATATATATTGTATATCTGTACGTATAGATATATGTATGTGTATGTGTATGAATTCATGTTCAAGTGAATGTATGTATGCAAGTGTACGTTCATATGCATGTGTATTTGTTTATGTGTTGGTATGTTGTGTATTTATGTGTATGTATACATATGTGTACATTTGTCTATGTATGTGTATGTATGTGTTTATATATATGTATTTGTATATGTATATATGTCTATGCATGTGTATGAAATTATGTAAATATATGTACTTATATATGATTGTGTATATAAATATTTATGTATTGGGATTTCAGACCAAGTGACATGGTGGGTCGTCTCGGTCTGGTTAATTACAATACATGTACATGTATTCACTACTACAAAAATAGCCTTTAACTATGCTATACATGGCCTTTATCAGTGCTAGATAAGAACTAACATTGTGAGAAATGTTAAAATTCATGGAAGTTTATCAATGGTTTTATAAGCACATACAAATGTGTTTTTATTAGCACTTTTAAATGCCCTAATAAATGTCCTATTTTTCAATGCTTTTAAAAGCCCTGATAATGGGCCATACTGTAGTATGCTTTTGTAGCACACTACACCACCAAAAACACACATTAAATTCATCAGATATCCAAAAAAACAAGTCCCAAATACATAATTTAAATGAAATATAATTTACTACAAAAATATTAGAAAAACTCTATATTATATACTCTTCAAACATTGGTTTATTAAATTAAATAAATAAAAATTATTACAAACATTAAATGTTACCCCAATATCCATTGACTTTTTTTGTCAAACTGCCAACATTCAATGTCTTGTTACGAAAAAACTACCCCAACTCGAAAAAAATAATCAACATGTATATGAAAAAAATTATTATGGGTAATACCAAAAAATTTAAATTAAACATAAATATGAAATAATAAATTAATTCTATAAAAAATGTTTTTATTGTGAAAATATCAAGATTATCTCGGTGATTGAGTAGTAGAGGGAACTTGACATGAAGTGATAGTTGTCAACACTATGGAGTGAAATTCATTTCAAGAGAAGAAGCCTCTGGTTGTTTTGGTGCAGAAAGGGATGAAATATGGACATAGCACTAATAATCGATCAAAAGAATCCACCTATATTAGAAACCAATTATTAAGTGATTAATACTAAAAATAAATAAATTAAGCATTCCTATGAAACAATATATTTATTCTATGGAAAATTATTTTACTGTGAAAACATCTATAATACCTTAATATTTTAGATGTGGAAGTGTTGATTCTCATCCTCCAAAGAATGTAGCGGTAACATTGATGAATGTGATAAATTGACCACTATAGGGGTGAAAAGGTTTTATAAGAGAAGGAACATGAATTTTGGATAGAGAACCACCAACTCAAAAAAAATCACATATATAAGTAAAAAAAAATATAATGAGAGTAGTACTAAAAAGAAATAAATTAATCACACAAATAAAAAAATACATTAATTACAAGTACAATTATTTTACTATGAAATAATGAAAATTAAATCTATAATTAAGTATAGGAAGCATCGTTTCTCTTCATAAAAATATAGTGGAGGTATCTCTAAATAAATTGATAAATTCAACACTAAGTGGAAAAGAGGCTTAAAGGGATGAGGATTGTGATAGTTAGACAGTGCACTCCTAAATGAAACAACATAATCCACCTGTATAAAAAAATAATTATTTTGTATGTAATACTAAAAATAAATAAATTATACATTCATTTGAAATAATAAATTAATTTTATGGATAGTGATTTTACTATAAAAACATCAAGATTGCCTCTATAATTGAGCTAAAGTAGCATCATTTCACTCTCTGCCACGGCAGTGAATGTGATTTAAAAGAATGTGATAAATTCACCACTAGATTGGTTAAAAGGCTTTAAGGGAGAAAGACAATGAATGTTGGACAGAGCACCCCAAATTGAAAAAAATAATTCACCTATATAATAAAATAATTTTTATATGAGTAATAAAAAAATAAATAAATTAAACATAAATATGATACAATACATTAATTCTATAAGAAATGATTTTATGGTGAAGAAATCAATATTTTTTCTATGATTGAGTAGAGATAACATCATTTCTCTTTTTACAATGGAATGAAACATGGGAAAAAATCTTCTAAAATAAAAGAACTCTATAAGAATAATGAAAATTAAGTTAACATTCCATTATATAATTTTTGGGTAAAATGGAAAAATTATATAATGACATTACATTTCCATCTATACAAAGGTTTACCTTCATTATATTTTGTTCTTCCAAGGTATTGGTAACATCATCACGTTCAGAAGACATTACCTGCATTAGTAGCCAAACATTTAATATAGATTATTTTACTGCACTAGGGAATATATAATTATTTAAAGAAAAACATAATATATTAAAAATAAATTTTACCTTCTCATTGAAATATACTTTATTTTTTAAAAGGATCCAAGGATTTGGTTCATATTTCAAGAATCTAAATCCCCACTTTGGGGTACCCTCTAATGTATTGGACATTGTCTACAGTGGGACAATCAGGAACTGAATTTTATATCTTATTGCATTAGTTATCCTTGATTAGATTTTCATCTAACTCAACGTTTTTTACGCTCCTTAAGGAAAATAAAACAATTCTTATTTTTTAGATCAGTGACATAAAATATTGAAACTACATGTTATTAAATTATTAATATATCATCCTTTTTTACCTTATATTTCGAAATTAACCATCACAAATCCCATTTTATAAACTTTCACTCAATTGATATTATGAACCGATTTTAAATGGAAAAGAGTCACCTGAAATGTTGCATAATCCATATCGTATATCTGTTTGACAATTCTAATATATAACATATATTTATTAATTGGATTTCAATTCCTAGAACCATATATGTGCATTTCTTCAGCCACCAGCATGACCCAACTGTTTTGAATCACACTAAAGTCATCTTTTACATTTTTTAGAACGTATTACCATTGATTACATACACATTGTAATATATAATATTTTCCTTTGGTCCTATGGATACCCATTAAAGTTGTTCAGAAATTGATTTTTTTTAGATAACTCCTTAATATTTTGATCTCTCAACCATACTATAAAATATCGATAATGTGTAACTGATATCCATAATTTGTCCCTTAACGGATTCAAATACTTAATAATATCATCATGGGATTCAATGTATGGATCAATGTCTTCAATAATATGTAATAGGTAAATATATGCTTAATCCAGCTCTATCAAGGTAATTGAAACAACATGTCTTCTAGAAATCCCTATTCTGATAAGGCATTATCTATGAAAATTGTTTCAGATAACGAAGCATTCAAAATCCAATAGGTACTCAGAACATAATTTAATAGATTCTTAAAAAATATTTCATTCTACAATTAAGCCTTCTAGATGACTTTGATTATTGATATGGCCTTTCAAAATCATCATATATAATTCAATGGGATACGTCCATCTGTAATGGAGAGGACAACATAGTTGAATCTATCAGACCAAGTGAACCATTAGGTGGAGAATTATATAAAATAATTATGGTGGGAATAACATTTCTTATTCACATATTATGATTGAAATATGGTTATTCATGATGGGAAACACCATTAGGTCTATAAATATACTTCATATGGATTTGAAAAAGAATAAGAATCTGGTTAATGTATGCCATACATGTTGAGGATGAATTCAATTGAAAGTGACATTCATTAAATATTACATCAAATCATGATAATCGTGTGGTTTTATTCTTTGTAACTTCAATTTACTAATTTACACAACTATATATTTATATTTTAGGAATACACATGTGGAACTTTTATACTCGTAAGGGAAATGAAAAATTTTAAATTGATTTTATTTGGATAGAGTGTAAACTATTGTATATATAAAATTCATCCATTTACCCTTCATAGATTCCATCTCTTCCCTTATTCCCATTTAAAATATGAACATCAATGCCTTGATTTCATCTTTCTTTTTTCTAGGAACATTTAGTATTATTCCAATAAAACTATGAAATACATTTTTTCTATATGCTTGACATCAAAAAAATTTTGGACATACAAATAATTATAAAATGGTAATTCCTTGAAAATTTATCTCTTGTTCCAACCACATTTTGTATGTATTTTTGAAAATGTTTTACCTAAAATAGTGTCAATCGTATTTATAATCTTGTACATTTTATCATCCATTGCTGGAGATAGTGGTGTACCTTGTTAAATATTCCCATCAAATTCTATCATCCAGGATCACAATTTATGTCATTGATGTTAAAAAACCTAATGTCTTAAAAACATTGTCTTAGAATATTGTTTTAACTGATATGAGAATGTGTGTTTTCCAAAAATGGAACACCCTAACATGCCTTTAATGTTATATCCTGATAAATTTTCATAAGCAGAGAAGTCAATTATTGTTCCGTACCACATGGCCCTAAATTTTAATTCTTTACTTCTGTGAGAATAATTCATTGTGACACCTATATCCTACATCAATTTCAGAACATCAATCACTGGAGCCAAATAGAAATCAATATCATTATATTTTTTCTTTGGTCCATATATAAGAAGATATAATAAAATATATTTTCACATCATGCATAACCATGGAGGAAAGTTATAAATTACCAAAATGATGTGCCATGTACTATGAAAACTACTCTATAAATCAAAATTATTTTTTATATATGTAGATAACTCAAGACAAAAGTTTCATATATCATCTCCAAATATGGGATAACTCATAATCAATTTTCTTCCACTAAAGAGAATCTTACTAAATGATGTGGGATCCTATATTTAATCTTTTAATCAACATGCCATGTTGATTTTCTCGTCATTTCCCAACATTGATATTATCTTATAAACCTTGTAATGATAGGAATGTACCGTACATATCTTGAAGGACTTGATTCATTTTCCATATATTAATCTGTGAGATACATATGGAATTTGATGATTGGCTCACGGTCTCAGTGAAACAATATGAAATAATTTGGAAAAGAATTTTTTTTTGTGACTAGGTCTATTTAATGTATCATTCGTTTAGTGTCAAATGTTCAGCATTGTAGTTTGTTTTTTTTTGAAGCATATCTTTTAGAAGATAAAGTAGTTTTGTAAAGCTAGTGTCACTCCATCCGTTCCCATATTTCAAATTATATATCATCAATTAAACTGAAAATGTTGTATATTTTGTTTAACTGATATACAATGGTTTATTAGAAAACTATTTAACTCTTGAAAAAAATATGGTCAATCATGAATTTCATCGTCATTTTCTATTTTCATTTCTTCCATGAGTTGTACATCATATTTTACAAAGGTATTCATATCAAATGATTCATAAACTATATAATCATCCCAATCAATGTCCACATTTAGTTTTCCCCATTTGTAGTCCACCATTTTTAGCATTGATCGATTCTGTGTAAAATAACATGTTTTCCAACTCTTGCAGACTAATTTATATTGAATAACATCAATGTAAACATAGACAGAGAATTTTAGAGGGGTAATCTGCATTCTCTCCTATAAACATGATAAAAAAATTAACTTCATCTTCATATTTGTTTGTCAAATTATTAGAATGAATTCATTTTTTGTTCATATCTATCATATTGTGTTCATAATAGATTAAATTTCTAACATATATAAATAAATACACATAAGATATTAATTATCAAAAGTGAATATTATAGAAAATTCTAAAAAGCGTGATATTGATAATATATACTAGAATATATTAGCCCCTAGATATTCCAAATTCTATATTACAGGCCGATAGAATTTGAAAAAATCGAAGGAGATAAAAAAAGACAATAAATTATATTATCACTAATTACCCGATATGTTCATACCTATTAGATAAATAATATATGGAAATAAATGAGGCAATACCTATGTAGAAAAACATAAATGTCACACTAGTATAGAAACAGACTCACACATTGTGTATAAGAAATATTATATAGATAAAAACCTGATATTCAAACATAACGTGAACTAAAGGAACCATAATGATTCAGAAATTAATTGATTTATGTGATAAAACATCATGTGCTTTACTAGGGATAGACCCTTTGAATATACTATATTTGAAAACCATAGACTATAGTGAATTCTATGTGGAACATGATCCTATGATACATAAAAATGATAGTATAAAATATTATTTTTTAAGAAGATATAAAATATATGAGTAAAACAATAACAAATAAATCCATGTTTCAGTATTAGATATAAACAACAGATAATACATTGGTATTCAATACAAACAAAATACAAAAAAGCATTCCCTAAACAATGGATCACAAACAAATTGTAAACATAGAAATCACAAACAACTGATCATAAACAAATCATAGAAGAAGAAATCAAAAACAGAACCAAAAATACACAAGGAAAATTGGAAGGTCTACCTCACAATGTTGAATAAAATTCATGACCCTATTTGGATATTGGGTGAGATGTCTAGAGGCAGTCTAGTGGTTTGGTTGAACCTTGGATTCATCAAGGAGGAGCACCAATAGCGGGTGGCTTCCGCAGAAACCTTATATATTGGAAAAGGTTCTTAAATGTGTAGGGTTTCTAAAATAGATTAAGATTCTTTAATCTGTGCTTACGAACAAAAAGTGGTAGAGATAGGTCTTTATCAATGCTGAAAAATGGATTATAAATCCAATATTTATTAGTGTTAATCATATAGTGCTGATAAAACACCATATTTATTAGTGCCAAAAAGTGTTTATAAATAATCTTTTATCAGCCATTATTACTGAAGCACTGTAAAATAATTTCTATTTATAATTATAAATAATTTTTTTAAAAATATTTATAAATACTTAATAAATATATATATAAATATAAAAATAATAAATATATTCCTTATTAAATATATTTATTTTAATGTTATAATTACTTAATTATAATTATAGAAATATTTAAAAAAAAATTATTTATATTATTAAATATAAGTAGATAATTGAACATATTTATATTTTTAAAACATATAAAAATATAAATATAGTAAATATATACATTATTTAAGTAAATTTTTTATAAATTTAATAATTATTTAAATATACATAATTATTTATTTATTATAATAAAAATACACTTAGAAAAGATATTTATATATTTATAATTATATATGTATAATTGTAAAAATATAGAGAATATAAATTTAAAAATATGTTTTATATAAATATATTTGTTTATAAATATTTTTTGACATATATTTTATTATTATTATTTAATATCTAATTTTGAGTTCATGTGTAAAAGTATAAAATGAGTGAAATTGAACAAATTAAGATTATAGTTACACTTTAACAACATTGATAAAATTGATATAATGTTCTATGTGTGTGCATATTCTAAATGGAAATGAAATAATTATTTGTAGATGTGAAATCATTGAAAGAAAGATTTGAACTATATTAAATTGGGAAATCAAATGATATTCAATTATATGTCGAGTACTTTGCAATTAGTCAATATTTGTTATTCATATTAATTTTTAATTGAATATAACTCTTCAATAAATATATGACAATTTAATGTAATGCGCATTAATATTTTTTAATATATAATTTCATTAATAGATATTAATATATATCTATATATTTAATATATAAAATTTAATAAATTAACATATCTTAATTATCTAATTAAAAAATTATAAATATTTATTAATGTGTAATCAATCAATTCACTTTTATTAACAATTATTTAATTAATAAGATTTTTAATTATTTTTTTAATGAACATATTTTTTATTTTTTATTTAATTAATCATATCATTTTATCATCTCTAAAAATGATTTGATGAAAAAAATATTTATCATTACTAAATATAATATGATGATAAAGGGTACCCTTTATCAATACTAAAAACCAAGCGCTGATAAAGGATAACCGTAATTAGCACATAAATTATAGCACTCATAAAGGTTTTCTTTATAAGCACTAAAATAAAACCACTGATAAATATTCCATTTATCAATGTCTTCATCTAGCGCTGATAAATAACTGTGTTGCTAAATGCCAGTTTTGTAGTAGTGGTCGATATGTATGTGTTTGTGTATGTACATATGTGCAAGTGTATGTATACATTCATGTGTCTGTTTATGTGTATGTGTATATATGTATATGTGTTTGATTGTATGATTATGTGTATGTGTATAATTATAAATTTATGTATGTATGCATATGTGTATGTATATATGTATATGTATATTCACACATTCATATATGGATGTATATGCATGTATATATATATATCTGTGTGAGTGTGTGTACATGTATGTGTATGTACATATGTGCATGTGCATGTGTACGTCCATGTATGTATTCATGTGTATGTGTATGTGCATGTATGTGTGTGTGTGTGTGTGTCTTGTTTATGTTTGAGTATATATGCGTATGTGTACGTATATATATATATATGCAAATGTATGTATATGTTTTCATTATTGTATATTTCTTTATGTATGTAGGTCTATATATATATATACATGTATGTAATTACATCCATATATGTATCTATATGTATTTGGCCTTTGGACTGCCCATAATTTTTGGTCTCTATGTCTATCGGTCGTCCTAACATGTATAGTAGTGAAATTGGTCCAATTTATGTTTTTCATTCTCTATGGGGTGAGATGAGGCTTAACCCACTATGGTGTCTGAGTGTGTGTATTATTTGGTTTCATAGAGTCCCATCTACCGATAACAACAAATAACTAATCAATTTTAAGATGTAATTTTTTGTATTTAAAGGTAAAAAATAATATCAATTAATTTTTAATTTTTTATATTATCTCAATTTTATTTGAATGTTTTAATTTAGGTAATTAATTTTATTTATTTATTTTCTCGTTACTTCTATTGGTATAGGTTGTTTTGGAGGTTGGGGTGTGGGTGCACATCCTAGGGTCTAAGCCACTATATTTTTTATATTTTCATGCGTGATTTCTAATGTACAGTGATTATTTATTAATTTTTTTAGAATTTTTTCAATTTGTTCATTTTCATTAATTTTAAATATTTATTCATTTGGCATTATTAAATTATTTTTAATAATTAATTAATTTTAATATTTATGAAATTTCTTAATTTTTAAATATTTACTAAAAATTTATTTATTTTTTTTTAATATATGTATAATTTAAATAATTAATATTCATTATTTTTTATTTTATTATTTTTGTATTCAAATCTGTTTGAACATATTATTTATTCATTATTAACTAGTAATTTATTGCAAATATTTTCTATTTAAATATAATTGTTTAAGTTTAATCATTTTTATTTTATTATTTATTCATTTTTATAAGATTGTAATTTATATAAGTAATATTATTTATTTATTTTCAGTATTTATCATTGAATATAATTTTAATTTTTTTAATTTTTTATTATTTATTTATTAATTTTCATTTATTATTATGTAATAATTTTAATATGTCTGTAATTTATATAATTAATAATTATTCATTTTTCATATTTTTTTCCATGTTGTTCTAATTAATTTTATTTAAATAATTAAAAAAATTTATTTATTAATAGTCATTTATAAATTTATTTTAATTCTTTTATATTTAGATTTAATTTATAATATTTATTCATTTTTTTAATTTTTACTAATTTTAGTTTTTTTCTATATTTAACATTATTTATTCTTTTTCTAAATATAATTTTAAATTAATTCACATTAGTTTACTCAATTTTTAATATTCATTAATTTAATATCATTTATTCATTTTTATTATTTATTATTTTATAATATTTTTTGAATAATATTCCCTTGTTAATAATTATTCAATATTTTTTATCTGTAATATTTTAATATAATTTATTTGTATATATATTATATATTAAATATTAAATCATTTTAATTTAGATATTTTTTTAAATGGATATAACATTTTTATTTTTTAATTTTTAATTAATATGTTATTTTAAAAAAAATTATTCAAATACATCTTTTATTATTATTTATAATTTATTTATTTAACATATTATTCTTTTTATTATTTTTAAAGGTCATATAATTGATGTTATCTATTTTTATACATTTTTATTCATATTTAGTTTAAATTGTTTTCAATTTGTTTTACAGAATGGAAAAAATTCACATTAAGGAAAAATCATATATATTGACTCAAAATCATGCATATTAGTTGGTTATTTGGGTTAGTTGGAGCATTGATAATAAAAACCTTTATCAGTGTTTAAAGGCACATCTATGGGTGATTTTTTCTTTGATTTATTAGGATTGATAAATGTATGCAATTATTAGTTATCTGAAAGCACTCATAAAAGACATATTTATTAGTTCTTATCATTTTAGCACAGATAAACATGACATTTTTAACACAAAAAACCCATATTCTATTATAAATGAACCATAAAATATTGTGCCACTCCTCATTGCATCATTCCAGCTCTCATAGAACTAGAAATCTATAGTAGACAAAATTTATTTTATTTAATGAATCAACCCTCAAAATAAAATGAAATTTATTCATAATTTATATTTAAGGGTTTCCCAGCAAGTCATTCATTATTTTTTCATGATTTTTATTCATTATTCTTCTCCTGTTTATCATAACAGTTCTTGGTGTACATGCCTACTGATAAAAAATATCTTAATATATTCTTCCAGATTTTTTGGGTTGAATAACCACTAATTTATTCCCATTTCTTCCATAATATATATTTCATTCATTTTTCAATGATATATTTCTCCCTATTAGTTTTTGTATTTTTATTTTAGTCTCCTCTCTAAAAATACTCACCCAAACATGAGATTGAATATTTTATTAATATCCAATTATTCTAGAGAAGGATATTAATATTAATCCTTCTCTAACATGCCACTAATAGTTAACCACATTATCAAATTAATTAATATAAAAAATTGTTAAAAATAACAATTAATAAATTACATATATGTATTTAACAAAATATAATTGAAAATATATATAAAAAATTAAATAATAAATACTTAATCTTATATTTATATAAAAAAAATTCCATTATAGTTCCTTAAACATATTTTTATTGTATTATAGGAAGCACATATTATTATCAAATAAGAAATAATTATAATTATCCATTATTTGAAATATGTTTGAAAAAGTCACAGGCATTTCATCGTGGAAATTTAATATTTCAATATTTTAATGACGTATACAGTATTTATTAATAAGGCTTATTTCCAACTAATATATATAATCTCCATACATATTAAAATTTATTATATATCATTGGATTTATCTCTATTATTTCATATACATTATATAATTTAGGCATGTTAAAATAGATACACTATTTGTATATCTTCTATATAGGTATTTATTTATTTGTTAAATATGATTATATTTTAACAAAGTATGATGAAATTGAATTAAAAATGGAATTATGCCAATTTAATATCAAGAGTATGAGTAAGGGATTATAGTCTTCATAATGTTTTCAATAGAGCATGAATACAGCCCTTGTCAAATCATTTTTGTGTTTTTATTTTGTTGTTAATCAAGATGATTTTTCTTAAAGTATTTGAAAAAATACTTAATCAATCACTAAAGAGATATTAGATATTAATATTAGACTAAACTCTATTAAAAACAAAATTCAACTAGTGAATGGGATAATACTATGGTTAAAATGTCATCTATTATGATCACAACTATAAAGAGTGACAAAGATAGTATTGATAAGATTATAAGGATAGTTGAACATTAAATTCTAAAATATTGTGAAAACATTCTATTTCATATTAGTTATAAAAAAAAGCCAACATTATTAGTCATACTAAAAATTTAGAAATTGAAATATTGAAAACCATGGAGTGGTAACAACTTTATAGTAAAACATTCTCTCTAGAATTATTAGCTACGTAAAGATAACGAGTTTCCAAATATAAGAGAGGATTCTAAAAAATTATATGTTTAATGGTAATGATCTATAAAAGAATACATGATTGTCTAAATAATTAATTAATTTCTTTTCAAGGACTATGAATAACTTAAGAAAATCTATAATATTGGTGTAGCTAGATACTTAAAAGATGAATCCAGTCCTTTAAATGTTTATAGAAGTTTCCAATAATTTTAATGTTTACAAACCTATATGTATATGAGGAGACTTTAAGGAAATTGAACTATAATGTAGATACCTGAATTCAATATGGTAAACTTTTTCAACTAAGAGATTTTCTTCAGTGGAGGAAAATTAGTTAGGGGTGTTCTGAATTTGGAAATGAGAAGAGAAAATACTATCTACTTCTATCTAAAAATTGAATGAATTATTTTGCTGTACAAATTATCATTCCTAATCCATTTCCTGTTATGGTAGTTAGTTATATAATTCCACTAGGGTTATACATAAATCATGAATAAATTATGTAGTCATTTTTTATATTAGGATCTATAAAACTATGTAATCATATTGATATTCATTTGGATCCACTAATTCATATCTAAAATTTATGCGGTACTTAGGTGTAATGTTTTATTTCTTATAGAAAGGAATATTTCACACATAGATCCATGTTATACTGGTTGATGAATGAAATTTATACTTATTGAAATTTGTCATGATATTGAGTTAATGAAATTTTAATGTTCCCTTTTTGTGAAAAAGGTAAATAATCGATTAGTTTGGAACATTCCTCAAAGACACTATTTCATGAACATAATTTTTTTAACCTCAATGACAAAAATATCATTCAAGGATGACATCATTTAAAGATAATTAAAAATAAGGAAAAAAACAATCCCCATTAAGTTGAAATTAAATGTTTTTTAAATTAAAATATATTTTCATGTTTTTTAGTAAAGCATTTTTGAAATACCATATGAAACTAGGTTTGAAAAATATATCATTTTTTAAGATTACAATACTTGGAATCTTTTTTTGTTATAAATTTTTTTTGATGTTATTCCCAGAGAAAAAACTATTATATAATAGGATCAAAAAATCAATTTTTAATCCTCTTAAAAAATATAAAAATACAACTAAGTTGGACTTTATTGATATAGGAATAAGGGAAGAGTTTTCACCAATAAAGTGTGAAAGATGGAATTTTTATCATATATTGGCTTAGAATCATTGCAATCAACATAAATTTCATTTTCCAAAATTCCTTAAACATGTGAAGGTTCTTGATTGTAATTCATCATATATAAGGAATCCCATTTCTATAATTTATTTGATGCTAATGGGATTAAAATCACATGATAATAATGTTCTGATATAATATTTAATGTATTTGTATTTACGTCTCATTAAAACTAATAACATATCGCACATATTAACCAAGGTATGTGTATTTTTTAAAGCTATATGATGTAATGTTGTAGACCCAATGAATTCTCCAACTATGAAAACAAAAATAGATGATATGTTAATGAATTGGATATTTTCTTTGCATCATACTTATTTGATATAATGATTCTCTTAATATTTTTTTTTCATAGAAAGAGTTGACCATGTCTTCCTATTCAATATATATTGATGTACCCCATTGAAGTATGTATGATTATTTTGATAGGGTATATCAATCATAAAGGATGACTAGAAGGTTGAAAATAGGATATATATATATATATATATATTTTATGAAGTTGTAGAATCTTGTATAGACTAATAGTCCATTTTGGATAAAATCAGTATCCAAAAATCTATTCATATAGAGAACCATATTGGTGATGGATTATTTAGAAGTGATGAAATGATAATTAATATTTTAGTGATGGATCATAATCAAATTTACATTTTATAAAAAAATTTATCGGTTTTTCGATATTTTGAAACCTAGAAATTAATTCTTATGAAATTGAATCCATAAAGGGATGAAATGTGGATGATAAATACATTTAATCAATATTTTATAAAATGATTTTTGGACCATATTTCTATAGACATATCTTAAAATCTGAATTCATGTTTCAAATGAGTTTTATGGTTAGACATAAGAATAGGAGTATATGTAGTATTTTAAAATATTTATTTAATTAATTGATATATATTTTTTACAAAGGGACATGATAAATGTATCAAAATCCATATTAGTGGTGTTACTATTGTGTAGGAAGTGGTTAATTTATCTGGTACCAAGGAATAAAATCCAATTTCTTTTAATATTTCATACTTGGTTATTATCGGACATATTTGGGTGTCATGTTATACAATATTTAAGTGTTTATTTTTTTTGATGAAAATGAGTTAATAATAGTAGTCTAGTTCAAATCAATGAAATAGGATTTTGGAAAGTGAGTTTCAATACATATGATTACATGGATAAACAAACCATAATTACATCATTGGTAATACAAGTATGTTATGAATCAGATCATATAAATATAAATTGGTAAATTTTATTATGGCTGAGGAAATAACATTATGGTCAAATGAATATTCTATCAAGTATGAACTTTCATCAAAAAACATCAATCACATAACAATTTCACAAATGTAAATGGTGGCTTGTATGTCATAGGGGACCATATGAAGTGTATATTAAAAATATGTACATGAGAACATCACTTCAACCCATAATGAAATTTTTCCTCAATAAAAATAATTTCGTGTAAATTTACATACCTCATAATATTGTTTGTTCACTATTAAATTTACATAAGATAAATTTAATGTTTAAATTATTCAATAGATAATGCCTTCTCAATAAGATAATGTTACAAATCCTTGGGAATAACATATTGAAAATAATTAATCTTATGAAATGTTAGAAGATTAACAACATATGGTTGAAAAAATATATGAGTGTTACAGCATGAAAGTATCAGAAAAAAGAATTATTAAGGAAAAAATGAAAGGAATAATATTCATGTTTTTATTGAATACATATAAATATAATATTGACCAAAAAACTCAATTATCATTTTTTACTAACAATCACTACTCAAATTCATCTTTCTCACTAATGAAGATTTGTTGTAATGTTTTTTGACATTATTGACTACAATAATTTGGAAATATGTGAGGGTAACATTATGATATATTTTCTCTATTTTACTAAGAAATCATATAAGGAAACATTTAATTACACTTCATTATTCAATGAAAATAACATTTATATAATATTGTTATCAGATGAATTAATCATATATTTTTTATTTGGTATATACATAATTATCATCATCATTTTATCTAATAAAAAAATTGTGGCAATCAATAGGACATAATAAGATGGACGTGTTAAGGTTTATGTTTTATAGTCTCAGCCAAAAATTATTTTGAGGAAGTAACGACATTGGGGGAAAAAGTTAAAAATTGAATGTCATAAATTAAGAAAAATATTTTATGGGATAATATTTATATTTAAATTTGTTTTAAAAGTTATGTTTCTTTAAAGGGTTCGATCAAAAAATTAGAACAATATTAACCACAACCTTACGAGTCACCACCAGCATCAAGGATAACCATTATCATAAAAGATCTATCATACATGATGTGATTGATTTGGACATAATAGTATCTACTAAAAGGTAATAAAAATGTTGACTACTTTATTGTATTAAAATTTTATAGTGTGAAATTCAATTTAATTTATAGAAATAAACACCCACAAATTTCTTTGTTATGTGGGGTATATTGTATGATATGCAATGAGATATTCTAAATAATAAAAAACATCTAACAGATCTGATGAGTGTAGGTATTTGAGTATCTCATGATTCAATTACAAAGTTACATGTTCCCTTTTCTGAAAAGGATGTTCACATGATCAAAATTTTTATTGGAACATTTATATCATGGCTATTTTATCTAATAATGAAATATGAAGACAATGAGGTAGGTTTGTTATAATTCATTTCAAATTTAAAACCAATAATAATTGATGTAAAAAAATTTAATATGATTAATTTCATTAGAAATAGGGAAATAAAAGGTGGAATATAAGGTTGATTCAAGAAAATATAGGGCATCATCAAATAAATTGAATGTTCCTTTAGAGAGTAAATTTTCCCCACAAATCCCATTGTTGTATTTATTAATAGAATAAGTTAATTTAGATACATTTTTCAATGATAAAAATATTTCCAATATTTAATTTGAAAAAAATATGAGATGTCATTGTAGACTTGATTTGGATTGAGAATTTAAATTAAATTCTTAAGCATTGATGTTTCGGAGTCATTATTTTGAATATATACATGAATCATATTTTTATATTCTATTTGTATAATAATTTATCTACTAATTTATGTATATTAAAAATACTATTCATGTTTTCTAATGGTATTTATATCACTACTCTGTGATGTGAAAATCTTGTTATGGAAAATTTAGACTCATTTGTCTCTCTGTCACTTCTATACAAAAACTTTCAACAAAAGAATATGAAATTTTAATAAATGAGTGGTTATTAGCACCAAATTTAAAAAAGAAAATAATATAATATGGATTATTATTAATACCTTTTACACTGGGGTAAAAATATTTAATTAGACATTATAAGATATATTTTCACATTTTTAATTACTTGCACATTTTTTGTTTTTTATGTTGTACTTGTATCATCACATAAATTTTACAGCTTTGTTTCTTTTTATATGAAAATATTTTACTAGGTTAGTTTTAAATAAGAATAATTTATATTATTTAATTAAATGAAACATTAATTTAGGAGTAGTAAAAAACAATATTAGAAAAACTTTTGAATGAAAATAAATGACATTTTTAAATTTTGTGTCATATTTAACCACATGAATTATTAATTTTGAATAAATAATGTTATGACGATGTTTGAAAAGTAAACTAATTATGAAAAAATATTTCTAGCTTTTGGAATTATAAATTAATAGTTAAATGATAATTATGAATTTATAAATACAAAAATTAATATATATTATTTAAAAATAATTATTTTAGTAAAATTTATATTAATTTTATAAGTTATTTTAGAGGATAAACATTGAAAACATAATATTATTATTTTATGAAATTATATAATTAATGATATTATGAAATATAAATTTATGTTATAAATTTAATGATATATATTATTAAAAAGTTCAATTTTTAACGAAAATTGAAATACATAGACTATTTTATTAAATATATATATATGTAAATGATTTATATTAATTAGAATCACCTATATTAATTAATGTTATTAAATTATAATCATTATGAATAAAAATATCTATTTATAAATAATGATATTGGGATAGAGAATAAAAAATAAAATAAATAAAATTAAAATAGAAATTTGGATAAGAGATGAATGTTGTTCCATGGGGTTAGTTTTTCATTATGTTTCGAGAAGATCAACCGAGTGTGGATCTTCTTTAGGAGTAGCCAATATCCGAAGAAAAAATATGGATGAAGGGCATCTAGTTGAGGGTTGAAGAAGGTGTCAATTATGAAGACCTTATCATAGATGGAGTCCCGATTCTTGAAGAAGGATAGGTTGAGCTCAATAGAAGATGAGGTGTAACTCCCCAAGGTTTCATTATACATTATCTCATTAAAATAATTCAATAGATTGCATCTCACATAACACTGAGTTCAAGCGCACGACGACTTACCAAACTAGCGGTTCAAAATCAGTTATAAATTTTATTAACTGAATTTAAAATTTTACAGATTACATATAATTTTAACATCTATATTATGTGATTCTTGGACATAATATAAGAACAAATTCATTTTTTCAGATGAAGGAAGTATTTTCCACAAAATGCAATTTTACAGCCTTTTATTGACGAATCCTTTATAAATCCAATATTTGACACTTTTATATATTAAATTTTACAAAATCAACTTCTTATTTAGAATCGAGACATAAAAATGTATTTTTAATAATTTTTTTCATGTTTTTCTTATAACATTAATATTTGTGTGAATGGTGAAACATACTATATTTTAATTGAAAACAACTTTTTTAATCAAAATATTTTATATTGTTGAATTATACAATTTAATGGTTTGGAAGTATAATTATATAATATTTTTAAAATGTAATCCAATGTTGGTCATTGAAATTATTTTCACTTTGAAATTATATATAAACAAGTGTGAATATTTTAATAATTATTGTATCTTAAAACACACTATTTTTTTCGACAACTCGAATTAATTTTAAATTAATTAATGAAACTTATATGTTTTGAATTTTTTAAAATCGACAACATTTTTTAATTTGTAATATCAAATATAGCTTATCCTGAATTTTTGGTATTTTTTCTGAAAAACATCAAATTTTGATGAATAGTAAAACAACTTAGTAGTAGTTAAAAAACTAACTTTTTCATTTAATTGAATTTTTTTTCTTATATTAATTGAATTTAAAAACTCTTAAATACATGATTGTTATTATTATGTTAAATGTGGTTCAATAAGATGAAAATAATTTTTTCAAAATAGTGGCATTTGACTTTTATTTACCACGGTTAAAGGTAAATAGGGAAATTCAAGGTAAATAGAATATTATAATAATACCAAATTCCTTTAACACATGTCCTAACCTTATTGGGTGCTTCATGACCGACCATGGTCATCATTGGGTTGATTTTAGGATTGCATGAAACCACTTAAGAATGATAATGACACATTATTTTAATTAACATAAAGTAAAGACAAAAATGACATTAACAAATATCTTTTAGTATTTAAATTTTCACATGGGGTTATATAATTCATGTTTTCAACTATAAATATTAATTGGAAAGATAAAATGATTTTATACATTATGTTATTTTTTTAGAATTTTTAGACATCAAGTAAATTAAATTATTTATGACCTAATAATGATGTTGTATTCACCTCATTAATAATGGATTTAAATGAAATTGATTATTAATGTTAAAATAATACGCATAACCTATCCAATTCTTATTAGATGATTTTATTTAGAATATTATTCATCTTATCTTATACTTTAATGAGTTTTGGACCTTTTGAAACTGACGATAAGTTTATAATAAAATAACATTTTCAAACATTCTAAAAGAGCCCCTCCTCTCTCTTATAAAAGGACACCACTTCTAACCCATTCCTCACATCTCTCAAGCCCCATGTATCGTCCAAAACCTGATAAAATAACCTCTAAATATAACTATATTCAATATAGAAGCCTTATCTTAGGCCTAAGTCACTTCAAGAATTCTTTTTGGTTCAAACCAAAGGGAGTTACCAAAATTAATGGTAATGGTTTCTCTTAACTTATTTTATTTTATTTGACTTATCAAACACCTAATCTCATTTCATTACGTACTTTTATAAAAACCCCAGTATCCTCAATATACTAGTATGTTTTTATGAGAATTATTCAAACTAAACATAGACACACCACCATCTAATGGGTAAAGAACACATTGTTTCTGTGGATGACAAAGTAAAGCCTCACGAAATGACGATTCTTCAATTACCTTCTACCGCCACTCATGGTGGCCATTAAAATGGAAATTTTTTTATATATGATATATAATATGTTTATTTTTTTCATTATTCATTTGTATTATCCATTTATATCAAACCTTTATGCTTCATATTATGTGCAAACACGATAATTTCCTTTGAGGAAGTGTGGACTACCGCCCCCTCAATGTGATATGACTCATTAATGCCTTATGTGGGATGTATAAAGGATGGAGTTAATTATATTATATATTATGTTATATAGGAATTATAATATTCTTATTTATCATTATGTTTTAATTCCATTAAAATACAAAATAAAAATAAAGTTAGCGTTCATGGGTACGTATAACTTACCGTCTCCATGAATGGTGCATTTTATTTCTTATCTAAAAATGCTCTAAAATGTTATTTATACATATATATACATGATACATGATATATATATATATGATATCGAAATGTTTTATATCATTCTAGATTTAATGTAATTTGGACCACATGGACAAATTGTAATTATAACAAGTTCATTTTTGACTCAAGTTCCGAACATCGATAAAATATCCAATATGAACTAAAATAATTAAATAATTGTTATAGTAAGATAATAAGTTATATAAAAGGAATAATAAACCTGGAAAATGTTATTAATTAAGTAGAAATTAACTTATGTTTCTAATTCAGGAAGAACAAGGAACATACAAGACAAGTCAGACATATGGTAAGGGGTTTCTTATCTCACTTTTAATTCCTTGATATTTCCATTGATCACCACTTATTTATTGCATGTGGTGTATTTTTTACTACCATTTGATATATATATTATCATTATTCTCCTTATATTCATGGTATTCTATTATTCATTTGGTGGTTATTAACTTTTGTTCATATGACTTGATTGATTACAACATGATTTTCATCTCACTTCTTATTCCCGTAAGACTCATGCTACATTCGCCACTATTTCATATTTTTTGGGGTATGTACTTCCCATGATTTTATTCTTGAGGTAAAATAATTTAATTTTTCGGTATTTACATCTTAATTGTATGATTCAGCTTTCAAGGGGTGTTTTTTCGTGAGTTACCAAATCGGTAAAGGAATATCCAATTTCAATTTCCACTCATTGGGCATTACGTATACTTCATTGATTATTTTTACTCAAAGATTATATGTGGAATTACTATTTATTATTTATGTATTAATTTACAATCCCCATTCTGTAGATATACTTTTGATACACATAATCACTCCATTGATAAATTCTCAAGTCATCGATATGAACTTGATAAGTGTAATTTTAACTAAACCTTCATTCATTGAGTTAAACAGTCAATTCATTGGTGTTGTTTTTACAATAATATGTGTGAATATCCTTTGATTGATTTACACTGAATATCCAATCATATCGAGTGAATTTATATTTTTGACACATAATTATTTCATTGAATTTTCTTTTACCTAAGGATACAGTCTTTATAAGGCATTTCATCTCAACTTACATTCCATTGAGTCTTCTTTGTTGTTGTGTGCCAACTCACTTTTTTTGTTTTATATACAGTACATTAACATATTATATCATAAATACCTTAATTTTCATGATATTTTAATGTCTTGATGACCTCAATTATTTGTATTAAAATTCCTCTCGTTTGGTTTGGAACTCTAACTAAAATATTATTTTAAATTCTTTAAAAAATTATTCTTCTAAATATTTCTCATTAATGTACATGTTTTAAAAATGTTATAAAGGATTTATTTATATAGAAATAAATTTTTTAAAATTGAAATTCCTTTTAAAAGTTTCAAATTGTTATGGGACACTTTTATTGGAAAATCTATTTTAAATAGATTCTTAACAAATAGTGAGACTTTTAAATGTTTTTATAAAAAGAGATATTTCTCTCAAAGATTATTACATATCATTTTATACTATGTCAACATCTTTTGTGGGATATTATTCTTGATTGAGGTTGATTTATTATGATACAAATATTCCATACTGTATTGAATGTTTTGTGATATGTTTGAATATGGATGAGTTATATTTATACCACTCATCATTTATGGATAAAGTATAGACATTTTGTATGCTAGTTTTAAAAAGAATGTATATGTTATGTCTAAACATTTTCAAATGTGGAATGCATTGGACATAGTATGTGATGGGTGGAGCCCACTATTGCTCCTCGATGCATCAGTAGGTCTCATGAGACAAACTAGTGTCTTGGAATAAGGCCTTGAAAAATAATATTTGTAGTCTTGGAACGAGGCCTTGACTATCTTGTTATGATGTCTGGAATTATGCATTACATCATTATTATATTATCTATTGACATTTCATTTGGTTATTTGACTAGTAGAGTACCAATGACTATGTTTTGTTATGGAATTATTTACCCAATTCATATTCATTCCATAAAGTGTTTATGTTAATTATTTCTAAAGGAATGCCTTTTCAGTTATTCACCATGCCTAGTGTTTATGTTATCTTCAACTATATTGCTTACTCTTACTAAGAATTTGATCTCATCGCTTTCTTATGTTTCATTTTCCTAGGATATGAAGAAGTTTGTTATGAGTGATTTGCTGGCATAATCTAGAAATGTTGGAAATTTCTAATTGAATAATTTAGTGTTGTTATTCTTTTCAAGTTCTAATGTTGAACTTATGTTTGTATCTTGTTTCCAAGACTACTAAACTGATCGGTCCATTGTTACTTGATTCTTTGTAATCATGCCAATATATTAAAATAATGTATCGACTCCTGGATTCTGGGGTCAGGGTGTTACAGTTGGTTTCAGAAGATGTTTAGTACAAACCATTGAATCTATATTCAGAAAAACTCTGATTAGAGCGCATTAACCTGAGATAGACTTTGTTTATTAGAATAGAAGAACATTATAGAATTTTTGTAAAGTAGTGATTTTGTGTATTTTCCAAGAAAATACATCCCTATAAGGATACAAGCAGGTAGAGGAGGCTCTGGCATAGATGTACCTAGGAGTGAAATCTCTGACAAGGATTTTCAGAATAGAACCGAGGTATCTTGGTACATGACAATGGGCCTTGCTGCACTCTTGGTAACAACACTCCCGAGTTATATGCATAGGATAATTTACATTTTCATTGTAAACATATTTGAATGATTTTAATATAAGATAAGAATAAATGACCTTGGTTAATCTTAAGGTGTTTCAAATTTAAAATAAGGTGTCATGATATTCTCTAAATGATTTATGACTATTGTTACTCACACAATGCTTTCTGGTCTTTGTCAATGGCTGGATTCCAAGGAAGTCACAGTAACAGTGAGTATAATGTACTAGGTGGGAACTATGGAGGAAATGATCAACAAAATGGAATTTTGATAGGTGTAAATGATATAATGTTCATGCCGAATTAGTTTTCCAAAAATATGATCAACAACATATATATTAACCAACACGTGGACTCAAAAAAGAAAAGAAAGGTGATGAATGATATGAGCTCCAGCAGTGGAGACCATGGAGAAAATTAACGTCAATTTACATCATGTCAAAAATATGGATGTTAACACCCATGAATGTGTCTCAATGGAACAAAGAAATGCTTTATTTTTGAGAAATAAGGACATAAAGTAAATAATTGTTGAGGAAAAATGAAGTGTACTGTGGTTTAAAATAAAAATGGTCCCAAGAATACATTTAATGTCATTTTCTATAAACGTATGCGACCAGGCCATTATCCAAGTGAATGCCTTATTCTATAGGATATACTCTTAGTCAAAGAAGAAGCTTTGTGGAAACAAATTGTTGGTGAAATGTTTAAAAGTTATAGTGGTCTATGTTGATGGGATTAATTTGGAAGAATATTCTCTTGTTTGTGCAACCCTGTAGTTTGTCATATGAAAATGATATTTGAGGAAGAATTATCTTTTCTCTTGTGGATATAGTTATAAAAAACCATTTGGTTTTATGTGATCCTTGAATTTGAGGCAATTACAAGTTAATAAATTTTTGGATGAAAATGTGAGGGATGAGATAACATTTTGGTTAAATTATGTTACAGTTATTTGGAGGAATTTTCACATTTTGGTAATGTAATAAAATATAGTTTTTGAAAAAGGAAAACATGCAGACCGTGTGACAACCCATTGCGTCAGACAAAGCTGTGGAAATCCAACCCACAACCAGAGTGCAGTTGGGATTTATCACCTACCACTAGACAACGTGAAGTCCCTGGTTAGTGTGAATAATTATTTTTAGTTAACTAATTTTATTATGTTAATTTTAGACATTATGAATTATCAAATGGATATCCTTAGTTTAGGAAAAGGATTGGGTGATTAAGTGAAAAATGTTATTTTGGAAGATGTTCACTCTATTGGGAACACTATATGCCTAAGGAAAATAGAATACTATGGGTTTCTGTTTGAGGAGTAATGGTGTATATTTTTCAATTATTTTATTGTGGATTTATTTCAATTTGGGTTATTTATTGAAAAGATTAACCCATCATAGAGAATATGTGATTAGGTTAAATAATTTAAAGTATGTGACCTTAAGAGTATTCGATGTTATTTGGAGATACAATTTAACATGGAAGACTACGTAATCAAATTCTTATGAGTTTTGGGTTTGAATCTTAGTTAGGATTATATTGAAGGATTTTAAGTAAAATTGTTCATTGAATGGTATTTGTTGAACTCTGTGTATTATTTTTTTATATTTTGTAGATTAAGAGTAGTATTTCTTTCTATAAAGGATTTTCCTTTTTAGGGATTATATGATCATGTACTAGCCTTTTTGGTATTGCATAATGTTTAAGGAAAAGGGAAATATATAATTCATCGTTGTAAATTTTGTGATTCTCTATAAGTTAATTGTAACACTTCAGTTGTAACCAATTCATCTTTAATACTAATCATTTGGAGAAAAAGATGATTTTGTGGTAGAAATTTATTAATGGATGAAACCCTTCTTTTAAAGTAAGTATATCTCCTTAAACACGTAGTCAATATCATAAATAAATTAATTTGCATTATGAAAATGAACATAAAACAAATTTTATTTACTTTTACTACTAGGTAATCAAAGACCTTTCAACCATCCCAATTTTATAGATTTCTGATTGTTTACTTTTCTTAATAATATTCTCAATTACTCTACATCAAAACTTGATGATTAGTTTTCGCTTTCATATCCATTTTTTACATGGAACCCTAGTATGTGTTTTTTCTATAACCTTCATACTTTCCTTTATTTATTTTAAAATAGAGGAATCATTAATCCATTTTTGGTTTGGGATTTCAACTATGATATTTTGAAAAGTCAATACCCATGTTTTCAATCCTGAAATTAAATTAAGAGGACAAAATTTATGGAATGTGGGGAGAATGTATCACCCAATGGTTTCATTGTAAACTATCTCTTTAAAGTAATTAAATATCTTTCACCTCACACAACACTGAGTTCGAGCACAAAGTGAATTACCAAACAAGCCGTTCAAAATCACTTGTGAATAGTATTAACTGAATTTTGAATTTTATATATTCAATATAATTTTATCATCCATATTATGTGTTTCTTAGACATAATATAAGAACAAATTCATTTTTTTAGATAAAGATAGTATTTTTCAAAATATGCAATTTTACCGCCTTTTATTGGTGATCCATTTTTAAATAAAATATTTGATACATTTATATATTCAATTTGACAGAATAAACTACTTATTTAGAATCATGACATAAAAAGTCAGTATCAAATTTTTTTTTGGTTTTTCCTAAAAACTTTTATATTTGGGTGAATTGTGAAAATAGTATATTTTAATTGAAAAAAAAAATTATTCAAAATAATTTATACTGTTCAATTATACATTTGAGTAGTTTGGAAGTATAATTAGATTATATTTTTTACTATTTAATCCTATTTTGGTTATCTAAAATAATTTCTTCTTGAAATTATACATAAACACATGTCAATATTTTAATAGTTATGGTTTCATAAAAACATACTATTTGTTTTGACAACAAGAATTAATATTAAATTAATTAATGAAACTTATATGTTTTTAATTTGGTAAAATAGACGTCATATTTGAATTAAGAATATCAAATATAGCTTAGGCTGAATTTTTGGAATATTTCTTAAAAACAACAATTTTTATGAATAGAAAAACCACCTAGTAATAGTTAAAAAACTGAATTTTTCATTTAAATGAAATTTTACTGCTTCAGTGAATTGAATTAAAAAAATCAGACAAACATGGTTGTTATTAGTAAGTAAAATTTCATTCAATAAGATGAAAATAATTTCTGCTAAGTAGTAACTTTTGACTTTTATTTACCACAGTTAAAGGTAAATAGGGTAATTCGAGGTAAAAGGAATATTAAAATAATAAAAAACATTACATTAACACTTGTCCTATGATTATTGGGTGCATCATGGCCGACCATTCACATCCTTGGGTCTATTTTAGGACCCCATGGAGCCACTTAAGAGAGATAATGTCACTTTATTTTAATTAAATTAAAGTATTGACAAAAATGACATTAAAAAATATCTTTTTGTTTTTCAATTCTTACATGTGGTAATAGAAGACATATTTCTGACTATAAATTTTAATTGGAAATATAAGAAGATTTTCTACATTATGGTTTTTGTTATATAATTTTTAGACATCAAATAAATTGAATAATTTAGGACCGAATAATGATGCCGTATTCACCTCATTAATAAATGATTTAAATAAATATTATTATTAATATTAAAAAAATATCCAAAACTAGTCAAATTTATATTTGATGATTTTATTTAGATCATGAGTCATCTTATATTTGACATGAATGAGTATGTACCTTTTTAAAATGAAGATAATTTTATAATAAAATAACATTTTCAAACTTTCCAAAAGAGCACCTCCTCTCTCTTATAAAAGAAGACCACTTATAACCCATTCCTCACACCACTAAAGCCCCTTGGCTCGTCCAAACTCTACCCAAATAAGCTCTAAATATCCCTATATTCCAACTAGAATCCTTACCTTAGGCAGAAGTTACTTAAAAAAAATCCTTTTTTGGTTCAAACCAATACAAGTTACCCAAATTAATGGTAATGGTTTCTCTTAACTTCTTTTATTTCATTTTACTTATCCAACACCTAAACACTTTTTATTTATTTAATTTATAACAAAAATAGTATTTTTAATATAATATGATGTTTTTATGATATGTATTCCAATGAAACTTACACACACATCCATCTAATGGGTAAAGAACACACTATTTCTATGGATGGAAAAGTAACACCTCATGAAACGATGATTGTTCAATTAATTCTTACTACCACTCATGGTGTCCATTAAGATGGTAGTGTTCTTATATATGATATATATTATGTTTATTTATTTATTTATTCTTCTTTATATCACATTTACAACACACCTTTATGGTTTCCAATAAGGGTAAACACAATAATTTCTTTTGAGGAAGTGCAGACTACCGCCCCCTCAAAGTGATATGACTCGTTAATGCCTTATGTGGGAAATACAAAGGATGGAGTTAATTATATTATATATGATATTATATAGGAATTATAATATACCTATTTAACATTTTGTTTGAATTCCCTTAAAATACAAAATATAAATGAAAGTAGTGTTCATGCGTACGTGCGGCTTACCGTCTCCACGAACAGTGCATTTCATTTCTTATCTCTAAATACTATAAACTATTATAAATACATATATATACTCGATATACGATTTATATATGATATCTAAATCATTTATAACATTCTAGAGATAATTTAATTTTGACCACATGGACAAATTGTAATTATAACATGTTCATTTTTCACTCAAGTTCCGAACATCGATAAAATATCCAATATGAACTCAAATAATTAAATAATTGTTATTGTAAAGTAATAAGTTATATAAAAGAAATAATAAAATTGAAAATTGTTCTTACTAAAGTATAAATTAACATATGTTTCTTATTCAGGAAGAACCAGGAACATACAAGCCAAGTCAGACTTGATGTAAGGGGTTTCTTATCTCACATTTAATTCCATGAGATTTCCATTGTTCACCACTTATTTATTGTATGTGGTGTATTGTGTACTTACATTAGATATAAATTATCATGATTATATTTATATTCTTGTTATTCTATGATTCATTCTGTGGTTATTAACCTTTTCTCATACGACTCGATTGATTACAACATGGTTTTTATCTCACTTCTTATTCTCGTGAGATTCATGCTATATTAGCCCCTATTTCCTATTGTGTTGGGTATGTACTGCCCATGATTTTATAATTGAGGAAAAATAATTTAATTTATCTTTATTTACATCTACATTTTATGATCCTTCTTTCATGGGTTTTATGTTTCGTGATTTTCCAAATCGGTAAATGAATTTCAAATTTCAATTTCCACTTATTGGGCTTTACGCATGCTTCATTGTTTATTTTTACTCCATGATTATGTGTGGAATCACTATATATTATTTATGTATTAATTTATAATCCTATTTCTGTGGATATAATTTTGATTCACATAATCACTCTATTGATAAATTCTCATGTCATCTATACGAACTTGATATGTGTAATTTTAACACAATCTCCATTCATGGAGTTAAAATGGTATTTTACATTACATTGAGACTTATTTGTTATTATGTGCCAACTCACTTTTGTTTTGATATATATATCATACATTGACAAAGTATTTCATGAATCCCTTTATTCTCATTATATTATAAAGTTTTTATTACCTCAATTATTTGTATTCAAACATCTCTCATTTGGTTGGAAACTCTAACTAAAATACCATTATAATTTTTTTTTAAAATTTAATCTTCTAAATAATTCTATTATTGTCCATGTTTAAAAAATGGTTTTAGAATTTTATTTATATAAACATTAATGTTTTAATGTTTAAATTTATTTTCAATTTTTCAAAGTGGTATAGGAGACTTTGATTCAAAAATTTATTTTAAACTGCTTCTTGATAAATAGTTATACTTTTAAATGTTTTTTTAAAAATGGATATTTCACTCATTTTTTTACTGTTCATTTTCAAATATTTAAACATCCATTAGGGGATATTATTCATGATTGAGGTTGATTTATTATGATACAAGCCTTCCATACATTGTTGATGGTTTTGTGATATATTTGACTGTGGATGTGTTATTTTTATAAAATTAATGGTTTATGGACAATGTATTAAAATTTCGTATACCAATTTTAATAATAATTTTTATGTTATGTTAAAACCTTTTCATATGAGGAATGAGTTGGACTTAGTAACTGACGTGTAGAGCCCGCTATAGCTCCTTGATGCATCAGTTGGTCTCATCAGACAAACTAGTGTCTTGAGACAAGGCCTTGACAAAATCTTATTTGTAGTCTGGGCATGAGGTATTAATTATGGAGTTATGATGTCCAACATTATTCATTACATTAATATGAGATTATATATTGATATTTTAGGTGGTTATTCGACTATTAGAATACCCATTACTGTGTTTTATTATGTCATTATTTACTCAGCACATATTCCTTCCATAAAGTGTTCATATTAATTATTTGTAAAGGCATGTGTTTTCAGTTATTTACTATGCCTAATGTTTATGTTATCTTCCACTGTATTGAAAACTCTTACTGATAATTTGAGCTCACCCCTTTCTTATTTTTCATTTTCACAGGATATGAAGAATATAGTTATGAGTGACTTGTAGGCATAATCTAGGAAGCTTAGATGTTTCTAATGGAATAAGTTAGTGTTTTTTTATTTTCAAGTTGAAATGTTGAACTTATGTATATATCTTGTTTCCAAGACTACTAAACTGATCGGTCCACTGGGACTTGATTCCTCTTAATCATTCCAATGTGCTAAAATAATGCACTGGCTCTTGGATTCTTGGGTCAGGGCATTACAATTGGTATCAGAGGACGTTTAGTAAAAACCGTGGAAACTAGATTTAGATAAACATTCATTGAGGCACAATACCCTACGATAGACTTTGACTATTAGTATAGAAGAACATCCTCTAATTTTTGTAATCTAGATATTTTTTGTATTTTCAAAGCAATACATCCCTGTTTGGATACGAGCAGGTAGAGGCAGCTCCAGCACAAATGTACCTAGGAGTGAAAACTCTAACAAGAAGTTTCTCTCGACCCGGGGTGTCCTGGTACACAACAACTGGCCTTGCTACCCTCTTGGTTACAAAACTCCTGGCGGATATGCTTAGGTTAATTTACATTTTCTTTAAAAACTGATTTTATGGATTTTACTATGAGATGAGAATAAATGAACATGGTTAATACTAAGGTGTTTCAAATTGAAAATAAGGTGTCATGATATTCTCTAAATTATTTTATGACTATTTTTACTCACACAATACTTTTTGGTCTTCTTCAATGGCTCGATTTGAAGGAAGACATAGTAACTTTGAGCATGATTTACAAGGCGGGAATGATGGTGGAAGTGAGAAAAAAATGTAATGTAGATAGGCGTAAAACATATCATGTTCATGCCGAATCAGTTCTCTAAAAATATGATCAACAATATATATATTAACCAACTCTCAGACTCCACAAAGAAGAGAAAGGTGATGAATGATAAGAGCTCTAATAGTGGATACCATGTAGAAAAGAAACGTCAATTTCCATCATATTGGAAATGTGGAAGGAGACAACCAAGAATATGTCTCCATGGAACAAATAAATGCTTTATGTATTGGAAAAAATGACATGAAGTATATAATTGTCGAGGAAAAATGAAGAGTACTATTGTTGAAAATAAAAATGGTCCTAAGAATCATTTTACAGTAATTTTCTGTAAATGTAGGGGACCTGGCCATTACCCGAGTGAAAGCTCTATTCTATAGGATATCCTCCTGGTCAAAGAAGAATCTATGTGGAAATAAATGGTTGAAAAATTGTTTAAAAGTATTAGTCCACTTCTTTGATGGTATTACTTTGGATGAATTTTCTCTTGTATGTGCAACCCTGCAGTTTTCCATGTGAAAATGATATTTGAGGAAGAATTAACTTTTCTCTTGAGGATATAGTTGTAAATAACCATTTGGTTTTATATGATCCTTGAATTTGAGGCAATTATAAGTTATTAAATTTTGGATGAAAATGTGAGGTATGATATAACATTTTTGGTTAAATTATGTTATCTTTATTTTGATGAATTTATCTAATATTGGTAGTGTATTAAAATATAGTTTTTGAAAATGGACAACACGTAGACCATGTGAAAACCTATAGTGTCAGACAAAGTTGTTGGAATCGAACCCACAACCAGAGTGAGATTGGGATTTATCACCAACCACTAAGCTACGTGAAGTCACTAGTTAGTGTGACTAATTATTTTTAGTTAAATGATTTTATTAAGTTGATTTGGGAAATTATGTATTATAAAATGGATATCCTTAGTTTAGGAAAATGATTTTGTGATTAAGGGATAAATGTTTTTTTGGAAGACATTAACTCTATTGGGAACACTATATGCCTATGGAAAATAGAATGCTATGGGATATCATTTGATGAGTAATGATGAATATTTTTTAATGTTTTTACTGTGGATTTATAGGGATTTGGGTTATTTAAAGATGTGATTAACCTATCATAGAGAATATGTGATTAGGTTATTTACTTTTAAGTATGTCCATTTAAGAGTAGTTGATGTTATTTAGAGATACAATTTAACGTGGAAGACTACGTAATCAAATTCTTTTGAGTATTGGGTTTTAATATTATTTATTATTATATTGATTTATTTTATGTACAATTGTTCATTGAAGGGTATTTGTTGAACTTTGGGTATTGTTTGTTTAAATTTGGGAGATTAAGAGTAGTATTTCCTTTTATAAAGGATTGTCCCTTTTGGAGATCATATGGTCATGTACTAACCATTTTGGTATTAGTTACAGTTTAATGACAAGAAAAATATATAATTCAACCCTGTGGATTATGTGATTATCTATAAGTTGATTGTAGCGCTCTAGGTGTAACCAAGTTGTCTTTAATACTCATCATTTGGAGAAAAGTTGAGTTTGTGGTTGAAATTTATTAATAGAAGAAACTCTACTTGTAAATTAATTATATATCCTAATAATCTTAGTCAATTTCATAAATAAAATCATCAGCATTATGAAAAAGAACTTAAAAAATGTTGTTTATTTACTTTTCCTACTGGGTAATCAAAGACCTTTCTACCCATCAAAATTTTATGGCTTTCAGATTGTTAACTTCTCTTAATAATATTCTCAAACACTCTCTATCAGAACATGATGATTATTTTTCTCTTCCATATCCATGTTTTCCTACATGGAACCCTAGTTTGTTTTATTTTTGGTAACCTTCATACTTACCTTTATTTTTTACAAAATAGATGCATCTTTGATCCAATTTTTATGTGGGATTTCAACTAAGATATTTCGAAATGTCAAAACCCATGTTTTCAATCCCGATATTAAATTTCAAGGACACAATTTATTGACAGTGGGGAGAATATAACACCCTAAGGTTTCATTGTACATTATCTCTTTAAAGTAATTAAATATCTTTCACCTCACACAACATCGAGTTCGAGTGCACGACGTCTTACGAAACTAGACATCCAAAAGAAGTTATAAATTACACTATCTGAATTTTGAATTTTATATATTTCCATATAATTTTAACATCCATATTATGTGTTTCTTAGACATAATATAATAACAAATTCATTTTTTCTAGATAAAGGAAGTAATTTTTCAAAAAATGCAATTTTACCGCATTTTAATGGAGAACCATTTTTAAATCCAATATTTTACCATTATATATATATTCAATTTATCAAAATAAACGTCTTATTTAGAATTGGGACATAAAAATTTAGTTTCAATAAATTTTCTGTGTTTTTTTATAACATTCATATTTGGGTGAATAGTGAAAAATACTATATTTTAATTGAAAAAGCATTATTAATAAAAATAATTTATAGTGTTCAATTATACATTTGAATGTTCTGGAAGTATAATTAGATTAAATTTTTACTATTTAATCCAATGTTTTTTATTGGAATTAATTTCACTTTGAAATTATACATAAACAAGTTCCAATTTAATAATAGTTATTGTTTCTTAAAAACACGTTATTTATTTTGAGAACAGAATTAATATTAAATTATTTAAAGCAAATTCTATGTTTTTAATATTATAAAATAGATAACATTTTTTAAATAGGAATATCAAATATAGCTTACGTTGAATTTTTGGTATTTTTCTGAAAAGCATCAATTTTTGATTAATAGTAAAACCACTTAGTAGTAGTTAGAAAACAACCCTTTTCATATAAATGAAATTTTTCTACTCCTGTGAATTGAATTTCAAAAATCCTACATACAAGATTGTTATTAGTAAGTAAAATGTGGTTCAATAAGATGAAAATAATTTTTGGTGAATAGTTACTTTTGACTTTTATTTATTGTAGTTTAAGGTATATAGTGTAATTTAAGGTAAAAAGAATATTATAATAACAGAAAATTACCATACCACATGTTCTAACCTTATTTGGTGCATCATGGCCGACCATGGGCATCCTTGGGTCCATTTTGGGACCCCGTAGAGCCACTTAAGAGTGATAATGACACTTTATATTAGTTAACTCAAAGTAAAGACAAAATTACATTAACAAATATCTTTAAGTATATCAATTTTTACATGGGTTATATAATTCATATGTTCTACTCTTAATATTAATTGGAAATAAAAAATTATTTTATACATTGTGATATTTTTTTATAATTTTTAGAAATCAAATAAATTAAATTATTTATGACTCAATAATGATGCGGTATTCACCTCATTGATAAATGATTTAACTAAATAAAATTATTAATATTTAAAAAATATCCAAAACCAATCAAATTTTTATTGGATGATTTTATTTCGAACATGAGTCATCTTATCTTTGACTTTAATGAGTGTTGGACCTTTTGAAATTGAATGTATGTTTATAATAAAATAACACTTTCAGACATTCCAAAAGCGCCCCTCCTCTCATTTATAAAAGGACACAACTTCTAACCCAGTCCTCACACCTCTCAAGATCCATCTCTTCCACCTAGAATCCTTACCTTAGGAAGAAGTCACATCAAGAAGTCCTTTTGGTTGAAACCAAAGGGAGTTACCCAAATTAAAGGTAATGGTTTCTCTTAACTTCGTTTATTTCATTTTAAATCTCCAACCACTAAACTACATTTATTCCTTTATTTTATAAAAACGCCAGTATCATCAATATATTTGGATTTTGTTATGAGAATTATTCTAACTACACTTACACACACCTCCATCTAATGGGTAAAGAACACAATGTTTCTGTGGATGGCAATGTAACGCCTCACGAAAGGATGATTGATCAATTATCTCCTACCACCTCTCATGGTGGCCATTAAGACGGAAATATACTTATATATGATATGTCATATGTTTATTTTTTCTATATACTTCTTTATTTTCCATTTATAGAAAACCTTTATGGTTTCCATTATGGGTAAACATGATAATTACATTAGAGGAAGTGCAGACTACCACCCCCTCAATGTGATATGACTCGTTAATTTATTACGTGGGAAAAATATAAGAATGAGTTAATTATATTTTAAAAGATATAATATATTATTATAATATACCTATGTATCATTATATTTTAATTCCACTAACATGTAAAATATAAATGAAAGTAGTGTTCATGCATACGTATGGCTTACCATATCCACAAACAGTGCATTTCATTTCTTATCTCCAAATGATATAAATTGTTATAAATACATATATATACTAAATATATAATATATATATGATATATAAATCATGTATATCATTCTATAGATAATGTACTTTTCACTGCATGGACAAATTTCAATTAAAACAGGTTCATTTTTGCCTCATGTTCCGAACATCTATAAAATATCAAATAAGAACTCAAATAATTAAATAATTTTTATACTAAGGTAATAAGTAATATAAAAATAAAAATAAACTTGAAAAATGAGATTCATAAAGTAGAAATTTAATTACGTTTATTATTCAGTAAGAACAAGGAACAAACAAGACAAGTCAGAATTGAGGTAAGGGGTTTCTTATATCACATTTAATTCCCTGAGATTTCCAGTTTTCGCCCCTTATTTATTACATGTGGTGTATTTTGTACTGCAATTTGATATATATTATCATTATTATATTTATATTCTTGGTATTCTATGATTAATTTGGTGGTTATTAACTTTCCTTCATACGACTCGATTGATTACAACATGGTTTTCAACTCATTTCTTATTCATGGGAGATTCATACTATATTAGCCACTATTTCCTATTGTGAGGTGTATGTACTACCCATGATTGTATTCTTGATGTAATATACATTAACTTATTTTTTTTACATCTTAATTGTATTATTATTCTTTCATTAGGTGTGTGTTTTTGTGTTACCAAATCAGTAATGAAATTTCTAATTTCAATATACAATCATTGGGCTTTACACATGATTTATTGATTTTTTTTACTGCAACATTATGTGTGGAATCACTATTTATTATTTATGTATTAATTTCCAATCCCCTTTCTATGGATAAACTTTTGATACACATAATCACTCCATTGATAACTTCTCATGTCTTCCATATGAAATTTATAAAAGTAATTTTAACTCAATCACCATTCCTTGAGTTAAACATCCAATTCATTGGTGTTGTTTTTAAAAGAATATGTGTGAATGCACTATGATAGATTTACACTGAATATGAAATCTTATCAAGTGTGTATATATTAGTCACACAAAATTATGTCATTAATTTATCCTTTACCTAATGATACTATCATTATTAGGGATTTCATCTCAACATACATTCCCTTGAATCTTCTTTTTTTGTTCTGCACTGACTCTCTTTTGATTGGAATATATATTGTACATTGACATAAAATATCATGAATCCCTATATTCTCATGATATTATAATGTTTTGATAACCTCAATTATTGGTATTCGAAGGTCTCTCATTTGGCTGGGAACTCTAACTAAAATACCAGTTTAAATGTTCTAAAATTTTATTCTTCTAAATCTTTCTCATTAATGTCCATGTATTAATAATGGTTTTTGGGTTTTATTTATATGGACGTTAATATTATAAAATTTTTATCCCTTTTAAATGTTTCAAAGTTTTATGGGACACTTTGATTCAGAAATCTAGTTTAAATATATTCTTGATAAATAGTGAGACTTTTAAAGGATTTTATAAAAAAGGATATTTCTTTCAAAGGTTTTTACTGATCATTTTAAACTATGTCAAAATCCTTTACGGGATATTATTCTTGATCGAGGTTGATTTATTATGATACAAATCTTCCATACTGTATTGATGGTTTTGTGATATGTTTGACTGTGGATGTGTTATTTTTATACCATTCATGGTTTATGGATAAATTATTAACATTTAATATGCTAGTTTTAATACGAATGTTTATTTTATGTTTAAACCTTTTCATATGAGTAATTCATTGGACTTAGTAAGTGATGGGTGGAGCCCACTATAGCTCCTTGATACCTTGTTAGGTCTCATTTGATATACTAGTGTCTTGCCACGGGGCCTTGAAAAAATCTTATTTGTAGTCTTGGCACGAGGACTTGACTATGTGGTTATGATGTCCGGAATTATGAATTTCGTTGTTAGGAGAATAACTATTGATATTTCATATAGTTATTCAACTAGTAGAATACCCATGACTATGTTTTATTATGAAATTATTTACTCATCTCATATTCCTTCCATAAATTTTTCATGTTAATTATTTGTAAAGGCATGTGTTTTCAATTATTCATTGTGCCTAATGTTTATGTTATCTTCCGCTGTATTGCTTACTCTTACTGAGAATTTGATCTCACCCCTTTCTTATGTTTCATTTTCCCAGGATCTTATAAAGTTAGATTTTAGTGAATTTTAGGTATAATCTTGGAAACATGGATGTTTCTAATGGAATAATTTATTGTTGTTTTTCATATCATGTTTTAATATTGAACATATGTATGTATCTTGTTTCCAAAACTACTAAACTAATCAGTCCATTGGGAATTAATTCCTTGTAATCATTCCAATGTATTAAAATGATGCACCGGCTCCTATATTCTGGGGTCTGGGTGCTACATAAGGGCTTCTATTCATTCATGTTGAGCATTAAAGTGTTAAAGTGGATTTTGATGTTTCATATCGGGAGGTTGAGTAGAAACATGGATTTATACAAGGATATAGAATTCACAGGGCTATTAGAATTTCAAATTAAGTGGTCATTGATATTAATATTAAATAAGTTCGATCAAACATGATTACTAATTTTAAAATTTACAGGGATTATTATCGCATGGGGTGGTGATTTCTAGTGAAGTTCATGAGATGGTTTGGTTTTAGTGAATATGAGTGTGATCTTTTTTTAGGTTTTATGCTTCTCTTTAGCCCACCATCTTGGTTATGGGTAAAGGGTTTGGATTTTTCAAACAATAAGAGGTATCTAACATGGTGAACTTCTATCACATAGCCCTTTAATCATTGAATAGGATTCATAGTATAAGAACAAGAAATGAAACCTTGAAGATGGGTGGATCATGCCATAAAGAGATAGAGATAGAGTTGGAATTATGTCTCATATCACATTTTCAAAAGATATGTTGTATTTTATCAATGGAATAATGAAATAAATCATTTTTTAGTGAATATTATGGTGGAGTATTGATCTTGGAGTCAGAAACAGATTAGATATGGGAAAATTAGTGTGTGTAATTAAAAAATGTCCACCTAGAAATGTGGAGGGAATCCTTGGGCAATAGAGAATTCAAAGATTCAACCTTCCGATGAAATACCTTTGAGCCCCTATTATTAATGACATAATCATAAAATTATTCTTTGAGAGTATTATTACTCAAATTACTAGGAAGATTCAAAATTGAAGTACCGTTTTTATACATTAGTGGAAGAATTACTCTTGTGAATAGGATTCTCACTTCAATCCCAATGCATACCCATTCAGTTATCATCTCCCCATGGGAATCACAAATCAGATTGAAGGAATAATAAAATCCTTCAATTGGGATACAAATCATGTAAGAAAGTGTCATTGAATAGTGTGAATACAAATGACTCATAAAATTGATGAGGGATGTATCAAACGGAAGATTGTGTCAGAGTCCCTGAAATGCATGTAGGTGAGGTTATCCTGGGATATTATTGATGAAAACTCATTGTAGGATAGTTTAAGAATAGTAATCTTTTTTCTTGACTAAAGAGGGTGGTTGGACCACTCAAGGACGAATTCTGATATTTTTCACTACATGATAAAATATTTGGAGATGTTAAAGGATCGTGTTCAGTGGGATGTGGGGTGCGGCAATATCAAATTTTGGAATGATAGTTGGGTAGGAATGAAATAGTTCTTACAAAGGCGTCTATCGTTTGAATCCTCTCTAGAATAATCATATAGTTAGCTTGATACTATCAAATATATGCTTAGTGCCGATCAGAACATGTTTTCTACAGTCATCCAATAGATAGACGAACCTGACAGATGTATTTTATTGGATATATCATATAGAGGCTTCAATATTTCTGATTTTCATAAATGGATTCATTAAAACTAAATACACGAAATTTAAATAGAAACACTACACTGTAAAAAAGATAATTGTGAAACATATTTTTTCTAGTCTAGCATGTAAAAAATGGCACAACCCACTCATGAAAATATTCAGAGAAAGGGAATCTCCTTGGTCTCATGATTCATGTGTTGTAAGTCTGCATGTAACGAATCGATATGGAATCTCTTTCATAAGTAACTTTTCTTGTAGTTTATGGGATTTTATCAGCCATTGGATTGTGTTTTTAATGAATAGTGGGTCATTGATGGAATTATTGGAGGTGTGGTTTCAAATGGGCATCAAAGATGGTAAGGAAAGGGAACATTGTAGTATGATCTCTATCGCCTCCTACTAGGTTCTCTAGGTGGCCAAGAAAAAATTTAGGAACAATGGTAGGTGTTCTAATTTCATCATCCATATTTGATTGATGATTATAATTATAGAGCTAGTGCATATCATTCCTGAGAGGACAGATCATTTGATTCATTGGGGGTTGTTATTGAGGATTCCTTCCACTATTGGATCATTGGGTATTAGTCTATAAGGGAGATAATCTGCTGGACTCCTCCAACCACAGTTCTAAATATGAACATTAATAGATCATGTTTTGGATGATAGTTCAAGAAATGTGTTATTATTAGGGATGAAAGGGGATTAATGTTCATCAGCTTTAGTTCTTTTTATAGTGTGGGTAATTCAATTGGATCATAGGATTAGGTGATGTGCATTGGGCTCACATTGTGTACTCATCCTGGCGTTGTACTTTCAATACTGGAATCTAATTCCAAAAATTGGGTTGATATCATTTAAATGAAAACTACTAAATTTTTGGATATAACATACATTATTAGGATTAGTAGGATTATTTCTAATCAATGAATGGATGTGAGACAAATTGGTAGAGAAGGTAATTTCATAGTAGGCGGTTATGCCACCAAGGGGAGTGATTTCAATAGAATCATCATTTATAATTTCACTAGTTCATTATTTCATGATATTAATATCTTAATTATTGGGGATTTTCTTAGTCTGATCTATTTGTGTACACCTTGAGACTCATTTATCCTTCTCAGCCCATGGAATAAAAAGTTACCTTTGATGAAATTGTTCAACGTCTCTACTTATTTTTGTGCAGTTTCAACAAATCTTCACTATAATGCCCCACGGAAATCATCTACTTGGATTAAAAATGATAAACAAAAAAATATGATTAATATAAAAGTGAAATAATTATCTTTTAATTTTCTTTGAAAATTAATTAGTAACTATAATATCTATATTATATGTTATTCTTGCCTAACATGCATGAAACCTAAACCATGTCCATTGAATTATTCCGATTCTTATTCTGTTGAGTTATTCATTGGTATAAATATCAATTAGATTACATATCCTCTAATTTTACACATTCATATAAAATATATGAATATTAATTAGATTTATCAGTAATAATTACCCATAAAACACACAATTTGAGTAATCAAGATCACTATCAATTCTTAATAAATGCATATAATTAAGGGTTATGATAGAAGTCTTGGGAAGATCATAGAAACTAAAAGAGGGAGAAACAATAAGAGTAATGGAGGGAAAGGATTAAACAAAATAGAATTGTTTTTCTGAAAAAATACATTCAAGATTATTTTTTTGGTATTGGATGAGTTTTATTTTCCAATTAATAGTATTAAATTTATTTTTCTTGTTTATATGTATGGAAAAAATTTCAAAGGAATATTTTTATAATTTTTAATTTTTCGTCAATTTTAATAATAATTTCAAAAAAAACATTATGTTTAATCGATATCCTAAAACTATTTACATTCAAATTATGATATTTACTTCTTAAAAATTAAGTTATTACATATTTTTATTTTCATTCTTTGAAAATTTAATTATAATGGAGATTATCTATTTTCTATCAAGGAATCAAAATAAATATTTTTATGTTCAATTTTTTTTAGTAATTGAAATGTTAAATTTTCAAAAAAATTGAAAAATTATATTATAATAAAAATTTTAAGTTTCAAAATCTATGTTTATAAATATTCATATTTTCAAATTTTTAAGGAAATTTTTATTTTTTTCAGATATTAATTAATTTTAAATTATATGATCCCAAATTGATTTAATTTCATAATAAATATTATTGTTTGATTTTATTATTTTATTTAGGGATGTATTTTATTTTCAAATATTTATTTTTTTAATATCTTATTATTGTAATGGATTTTTATTTCAATTTATAATCCTTTAAAATATGTAAGGTATATTATCTATTTTATATTTTCAATAAAATTATTTTATAAATCAATCATGTTTTCAATTATAAATTTTATGATATAAAGAATATAAGTATATGATATTTTTAATTTAAAACATGTAATTCACTGGTATTTTAAATTATGATTTTATGGTATGTGTAAATATAATAATATTTTTCAGATCGTGTATTTAAGCATTATTTTCAAGGAATCATACCATTTAAATTTATAAATTTATATTAATGTCATTCATAATCTCAACTATGGATATATTTATTAATTTTATTAACATAAAATACACATATATATATATTGATATATTGGTTTTTTTATATATAATCATGAAAAATGAATAAACTTTTCCATTGTAGGGATTGCTTAAAAATAAATAGATGATATTTAAGATTTTATTAAATGCAATGTCTTGTTTTATGAGGTCTGAATTTTCAAAATCTATCATATTATGAAATTATATATATATATATAAATAAGTAAATATGTTTTCATTTTTTTGAAGTAAAGTATACAGTGAATATATATATATATAAGTAAAGATTAATTTTTATTATTAATTTTGAAACATGGACATTGTAACTCTGGTAGTGAATTGGGGAGTGAATCCATCCCTCAGTAAGTGGGATGGCCTAGGAAAACCATAAATGTTTGAAGTGGCCAAAATACTTGGTTTTAAAAAGCTTTCATATGTATTTAAAAAAAAGTGGAATACTTTTTTAAGGAATTCTAAGCATTATAAATTTCAGTGTGTTGTTTTATATTTAACAAGTAAATAATTACAATAATATTTTCAAAAGATATTTATAAAGGTATTTTAAAAAATTACTATCTATAGAATGTTCAAAATTATTTATAAAAAAAATAAATGAGATTTCATAAAACGTATTAATTTAATTCTAATACTGCTTAGTAGGAAATTTTTTGATCATCTCTTTTTTAAAAATGTTTTCACAACTATCTTTATTGATATTAAATTGAATTTTTTTATAGATATAGCACAAGTGAATGAAATTAAATATTTTTTTATGCTCTATTTATATTGATTTTTTTTGTCTAATTATGTTGTTCCTATAATAGAAAAGGTGAATTGTTGTGTAAATTGTTGTGTAATTGTTCATATTCTTAAAAAATACATAGTTTTTTTATATTCAAAATATGGAAGCACGGGTTTGGGTCTTTATAGCACTAAATTATAATTGAAATCAATTTCAATTCCTATAATAGTTTTTGGGATACAGGGAATGGATATACAAAAAACGACTAAAAATGATGCCTATTATAAAATTTTAAAATAATACATTAAACATATCATGGATATAAGTCAACTTATCATTAAGAGGTGAACTTTTTATGAAAAAAAAGAGTTAATATTTCATTAAAATTATGGTATGTGAATGGCCAATGATCAAAAGAATATATAATTATAATACAACTAGATATAGATTATGTTATATATATTTGGATTTTACAATCAAAACATATATAAAAAATAGATTACATATTTTTATTATTTCTTCTACAAATTCAATAATAATGTAATTTAAATGATTATGGTTACTATAATGACATATCCAGTAGAGTTACATGTTAATGCGTTTTGACTAGAACTAAAATTATTAAAATTACATGGTTCATTTGGATTAGTTTTTTAAAGAATTTGATCCATTATTTTTAATTTAAACTCATACATTATGAGTTGAAACTTCTACAGAATATCTATTTTTTTCTTAAAAACAATAGTCTTAAAATAAAACATGATTTCTTTTCATGATAAATCTTCACTATATAATTTTTTATTTCATCCATGTTGATACTCTTAATTAAACACTATGATTTGTTTAAATGTGAAATGAGCACAAAACACTCTGTAAGGGAACTAAAATAATGAAAATAAATCATTATTCTAAAATAACTTATAAAATATTCCTTTTCTAAAAATTCATTGGGATAAAAAAAATTGTTTAATAAAAACATCACATTTTCTGGCCTATTTTTTCCGTAAAAATTTACATAATAGATATTAATGAAAAAAATAAAAATAATTTTATTTGAAAATATGATATAATCATTAAAACATATTCCTAGTGATATGTAACATTTGAATTATTTGGAAAATAAACTCAATAACTTAACAAATGAAAACATGTGGTTTCTTTAAAAAATATTACACTCATAATGAAAGATATAGGTTACATAGAGAATAATTTTTTAACAAAATTACATTTTATTTTACCATTATAGATATGATGAAATAACCCTCATCATTATACTATAAATAACCCTCATGATTATACTTGGATGTAACAATCATAGATACACATGGAATAATCATCACTTTCAACATACAACTTACTAAATGAATTGAGAAGATATCATGGACCCACCCATCATTGGTTTATAATAGAACAAACCATTAACCAAAAAAATAACATTAACTATAACATAATCATAAAACATGAAATCTTGCATTATAGAAGAATTTCTTGAAGAAAATCAATATTTTTAAAATAAAACAACACACACACTCGGTAAAATATAATAATTGAAAATAACCATGTGTGATTGTAAAAGTTGATTCAAATCATTAAGGAATCATGAATGTGAAAAAATCAACTCATTAAAAAGTATTTAATAAAATAATGCTTATGGAATTTAGAAAAAGAATCATTAAAATATTATTTTTAAAAGAATATTAAGTACATAAATCCTTAAAAGTTCAATTCATAAAAAATATTTATATAAATTTAAATATTACCTTCGTGAAAAATTTATTTACATATAAATAAATTCATATAAATAAGTTTAAAAACATAGAAATGAAATATAAATAATTTGAAAATAAATATTTATTACATTTAAAATAAGGTTTTTTAGTTAATAAATCATTTTGTTTGAGTTGGACACAAAATCTAAGATATTTTTCATCCTAAATAAAAATATTATGTTAATTATTTACTTGATTTGGGATAATTTTTAATTTTTATTATTATTTTAATGTCCCTTATTTTCATTTTATTAAAATTGATTAATTTTTGATGATCACATTGGATGTGTTGATGATATTAAATTCATAAGTGAAAAATGTCTTTGGTAATTTGACTATGGTCAGAGAGGTCAATATTCCGCCATAAAAAGAATAAAAATCAGGAAATAATTATAGTTTTTAAGCATAAATTTTACTTTTAAATACGTCAAATAAATAAGTTAATGATAAATGAAATATGTTATAATCATGGAGAGGGTCATCCCTACGTACCCATGAGTAACATTTTAATTTTCCAAGGATTTTTATGGAAAAAATTAAAGTATTATATTATCAACACCAAATTATCATAGTATATTATTTATATAATATTTAGTCCTTAAATAAACCTATATATATCATTTATGTATTGTGGGGATGAAAAACAAATCACTTCACTTCATGGTGGTAGTTGTCATGTCATGCGCAAGAATGATGTTGTAATTTTTATTTTCATGGAATGGAATGTATTTTAGTGTTATATTATATTTTTATATTGATATAGATTCTATTAATAGTGTATATAAAATTTAATTACATCATTATTTCCAGTTTTATGAGATGGTGATGGAAAATGAATTATTTGGATTCGTTAGGTGGTAGTCCACATTACACATGAATAATGAATTATTTTCCCATTAAATTAAATAAATAATAGATTTGTTTTAGGAAACTGACATAATAACATATCGTTATATGGAGGATACTAGATTTATTATTTTATAATTTTTGAATATTATTTGGTGGTGGTATAAGAAAAAAATAGAAATGCTTGATTAAAACAATACCTCTTCTTTTAAATATCTCTTTTTCTTAAGACCACTAAGGTTGGTGTTCATCACAAATTTTTTTGTAAATGAGGGGATGGAAATTATAAAGTCATGTGCACATATATTGGATGAAAAGATAGTTTTTATGTGTCAACAAATATGAAGAGGTTCCCATTTATAAGAGTGGGGAGGGAATGTTTTTGTAATTTCCCAAAATATTGAAATTTAATAACACTATTATAGATCAAAGGAATTAAAAATGGACTACAAATGAAAATGGAATGTAATTTTAGACCATATAGTATCTTCCGTGAACTTATTTAAAATTTTATAAATTTTAAATAATATAATAATATATTAATTCCAAAAAATATCAATATTGTAAAATTTGATACTATTAATTAATTTTATTTTAATAACCTCAAGAGAAAAAATAAAATTAATAAAAAAATTATTTTATTACATAAAAAGTTCAATTTCATCTATAATATTCTTATACCATAATATTTAAATAAAATTATATATTTTTTAATATTATTAATGTCATTTAGTAGATTATTTCCATTAATTAAATAAGTACTGCATCGACATTGTGAAAGTTGTGATAATAAATAAGTATTTCATAAATTTTTAAATAAATTTAAATAGTGTGAATTAATATTATATGCTTCAAAATAATCTTTGTTGATGAATATATCTTTTGTATAACCACATATTAAAAATTTTATAATTATTAAAAATAATAGTATGCCATTTATGACATTTTATTCATTAAAATACTATAATGGTCTTAATGTGGACCAAGTGGATACAAATGGTCATAAATTCATCCCATTTATGAATATTGTTGAAACATACTAATACCATCTAATAGGTCATGTTTGAGGTTCATTTTCTAATATTTAACATATTATTTTTACCCTCAATTGCCTAATTTACCCTTATCCATTATATGAAAATTTACTATGGTTACCACTACTATTGACCAAATAAATAAAATGAGATATTTAATAAATATTTTCATAATACTATCAAAAATATTATCCTATTATAATTTTAACATTGTGAATACATATATTAAATTAATTTTTTGAAATAAATTTTATAAAATTTTTGGAAATTAATTATAATATTAACTCATAAAAATAAATAAAAAATATGAAGAAAATGTAAATAGGTCTTGGAAAAATAAAATATCATTATTAAAAAATATTACATACATAAAAATAATAAAAATAATAAATAATAAATTATTATATCTATTATTTCTTTCATAATGTGGTTAATATATTTATTCATTCCAATTAAATAGATATATTTAAAAAGTCACATTTAAAGAATAATATTTTGTTATTCGTTTATTCTAGATTTGATGTTTATTGTACTATATTGAACATATTGTTTCCATTTAAAATATAATGATGTTAAATTCTGCAACCATTTTCGAAATGAATCCCTTCAAATTTGAAATAATGTTTGGTAACTAGGGTTTGAATATACAAAATCACAGTGTTTAAATATCATATAATAAAAAATCACTAAAACATCCACATGAATAGAGATATAGGGATGAAATAATGACAATGTGAGATAACACATTCAATTTTTAAACATAGGAGAAAATTAACATGGAAGATAAAAATAACTCCTATGGAATTATAGAGAGTGATTGAAAACTTGGTAATGAGAAAGTTAACCACCAAAAAATCATAATTTTGTGATATGTTGAAATATCATTAATTTCATGATAAAAAAGTAGATATATAATTTTTTTATTTCAAAATACATTTAATAGAGTTTTGAAATTACATTACTCCCTAGTTTATAGACATTAGGTAATACACTTAATTTGAAAGTCGAGTTACATACTTTAATCAATTTCCACCACAAACTTATCATTTTCTCTAATCAATGAGTACTGAATATGTTTTATCATGTATAATGAACTAAAAATAAATATATAAATGATCACATAATTCAAAAATTAATAACCATAAATTCATCTAGTATCTAGGATTTAAACTAATACCATGATGGTTAGAAAAATGTAAAAGAATTAATAACCAAAATAAACCATTATATGAAAAAAAAACATCCTTAATTTCTAAAATTAAACATATATCAATAAACAAACAACTATCCTTAATATTCATCAAAAACATTACAGACTATTATTGAAATCCCAAAAAATGACTTAATCACGTAGACAACCATGAAAAATTTAAAATTTATCCCTAAATCGCATTATTTACTATACATGTATTGTATAAAAAGTTTATTTTCTTAAATCAAAATATAAAGAAGATATCCTAATCATTTCAATAAATCACTTGAATCACCATGAATCCACATTTAGAAAATATATTTTCCCAATTTATTATTCATCCTATATTTCCTAAAAAAAATCCCACCATATTTTTTGTACCTTGATTATATGGGGTTACCAAAATAGTAAAAATATTCTAATGTAATATTAATATAATAATCACCAAATCACTTTTCAATCTCATGTTTAAATGAAAAAAAGGATTCACAAATTTTAAAAATCCAAAATTTCCTCAAAAATAAATATATCTAAAAATAACATTAGTTAGATTAAAATGTCATAACATTTTTCTCAACAGGATTTTCTAAAACATTGAAATTATGATCAACCATAAAATTATAAACGCATGTTATTATCACTAAATCTCTATATATCGTCACATTAAAACATCCTAATATCAAATTTTATCTAAACATCTCCTCTAATACAAACTATAACAACTCATCCTTAAGAATTATATATTGTATTATTTTTGAAATAGAATTCAATTTCATAAAATTCCAAGGATATTCTATTTTAGGGTTCTAAAGAATTAGGATGAAATATTATAATTTAAACTCATACATTATAAGTGGAAACATTTTAACATTATACATTGTTTACATATAATAAAAAGTCATTAAAATAAAGCATTATTTATTTTCATGATAAATATTTTAAATATTCTTTTGGACCACATACTTTTTGCTAATATCACTTAAAAACAATTAAATACATTTTAATAACATGGGATAAAAATTAAAATCTCTGTAAGAAAGTGAAAAATATCTAAATAATTCACTAGTCGGTAAATACATTTAAAAATACTCAATTTTGAAAATAAATATTGGGCTAATAATCATTTTATTACCCAAGAAATGACCTTGTCTTCCCAACATTTTCCATTAACATTTTTAGAGGAAATATTAAATGAAAAATAATATCTATATGGTTTGAATTTAAAATATTATAAAGTCATTAAAACATTTAAAAAAAATTGATGTGACATATACTCTCTTTTGAATATAAACTCAATTACTTAACTTGTGAAAATAAAATATTGGATAGTTTTAAAATGTATACGTAACATGGGGAATAATTTTACTATCACAATTACTTATGTTGTAACCTTAAAATACGTAATTAATGAACCCACATGATCATATAGGACATAACCCTAAAAATTATACATGGATGTAACCATCATAGTTGCATTTGGATTAACCATCATGATCATCTTCCACCCAATGAACTGTAGGGATATCAATGACCCACCCATATTTTATTTATAATAGAAATGCACGTTATTACAAACATTTCCCCAGAACAATAACATAATCATAAAACATGAATCCATACATCAAAAAGAAAATTTCATGGTTAAAATAACTTATTTAGAAAAGAAAACTACACACACAATGGAAGAAATTTTTAGTAAAGATAATGATCTATGATTTAAAAGGAAGATTCAGAGAATTATGGAATCATGAAATTGGGAAAATCTAGTCATGCCATATAGGATATAGAACAAATTTTTGACACTTCTAAAAAGTAACATTATAAATTTTTTTTTAAATAATTTCACTTATATAAAACATTAAAAATATTTAATTTAAAAAAAATTGAGATAGGATGGAAAACTAAAATTTCAATAAAACTATTCATATATAAATACATTCAGAAGAATCATTTCAAAAATATGAGTATGAAGGAAAAATATTTAGAATATAATTCCTTTAAATAATTAGAACGAAGTATTTTTAGTTAAAAAGCCTCTTATCTTGAGTCTAACATGTTACATTTGTTATTTGTCTTCCTATATAATAAAATAATTTTAATTATTTACATGGATTAATAACCTTTTTAAATTTAATAATTCATTTTAAATTTATTATTACCATGTTATAATAATTAATCAATTATTTAATTTCACATCGAACTGGTTGATGATATTTGGTTCATAAGTCCAAAATGAATTTGGTATTGTGACTAAGGTTAAAGAAGACATTATCACATCATATCTAGAATAGTAGTAAAGAAATAATTATTATTTTATAAATAAATTATTAATTTAAATTCTTTCATTATATATGTTATTAGGAATGAAATACATTACAATCATTGATATTGTGGTCCGTATATATGCACGCGTAATGCATTCATTTTTCAGTGAACATATTGGAAAGAGGGTAAATATTATTTTATCCTTAAATATTTATCATAATATCTTATATATCATAATAATTTTTTAAATGTAATTTTAAATTTAACCATGTGATTTGGTGATAAAAAACTAACCACATTGCTTTGTGGAGGTGGTAATCAACACATACGAATGAATGACGATATCATTTTTAGGTTCATGGAAAGTTATGAATTTTGGTACTATATTATAATTATAAAATGATAAGAATTTCATTAATATAATATACAGGAATTAATTCCATCATTTTAATCTTTATTGAGAGATGTTGATAGAATAAAATTACATTGGTTTGCAAGGCAATTTTCTGCCACACACACGAATGATGAATTCTTTTCACACTTGACGGAAGTGGAGATTAATATGGGGAATCATGCTAGCCTTATAACATCAATATATATTGGGTATAATGTATTCATTATTTCATCATGGTTGAAGACTATTTTTTGTAGGTCAATGAAAAAATAAATAAAAAACACTTGATAAAAACATCACCTCTTCTTCAGAAAACATCCTTATAAATGTAATAATTATTATTTTAAAATATATTTATAAGTTTTTTTAATATATAATAATTTAATAACAATTATACATAACGATACACATAATTATATTACAATCACATTTTACAAATTATATTTTTATTATAAATATATTGTATATTGTTATTTTTTATTTATATTAATTATAATTATATATATGATTTTTTTTACATTATTTTAAATATTATACATTTTAATATATAATATAGTGAATACATTTATTATATAATTATTTATTATGATTATATAATAAATGTAATAATTATTATTTTAAAATATATTTATAAGATTTTTTAATATATAATAATTTAATAACAATTATACATAACGATACACATAATTATATTACAATCACATTTTACAAATTATATTTTTATTATAAATATATTGTATATTGTTATTTTTTATTTATATTAATTATAATTATATATATGATTTTTTTTACATTATTTTAAATATTATACATTTTAATATATAACCTTGAAACCATAATGTTTGGATTTAAGCATAAAATGAGTTCCGTCGAATAAGGGTAGGTATTATATAAAAAAAATTATTATATCAGAAAAAAATTGGTTTTAAGTGTTAGTAAATGATAACAATGGGTTCCATTTTATAAGAGAGGGGAGGGACACTCTTGGAATCTCTCAAACTATTAAAATATAATATGACTGTTATAAAGAAAAATAATTTCAAATGGAATATAATTACATAAAGGAGGAAATTTGGGAACATATAGTATCTCTTATAGGATTATATAATATTTTTATAACATTAAATAATTTAATAAAATTTTAATTCTATAAAATAACATTATTATCAAATTTGATACAATTCATTAATTTGATATTAAAAACACAATGAAAAAATTCACATCTTAAAAAAGAAAATTAACAATATCCTAAAAATGGAATGTTAATCTTGATAATTTTTAAGATTAAATTAATAATATAAATTATATTTATTTAAATATTTTTAATATCATTTATTTTATTTTTCTATTGATTAAATAAATAATGCTTCAATTTTGTGTAAGCATTTAGGGTAATAATTTTTTCAACAAAATTAAAAATAAATTACCAAGATGAATATAAATCTTTTAGATTTAAAAATATATTTTTTGGACAAATATACATTCCAAATAATGAAATTTTAAAAATGTTATACTTATTGAAAAAATAGTGTGACATCGTTGACTTTTCATTAAATAAAATACGATTATGGTCTTAATCTCATCCAAGATAATCCAAAAGGTCATAAAATATACCAACGGGTGATTGATGTCTAAAATTACACATAAAATATTATTGGGATAGTGTTAGGTTCATTTTATAATCACTATCATATTATTTTTAACCTTAATTACAAGATTTACCATTAGTTTTGGTAACGAAATTTACTAAGGTAATTGTTCATAGAGAACAAAAAATTAATGTAGAATATTTAATAAATTTTTACCCCCTGATTTTAATCATTTAATCAATTTTTCAAAATTATAATTACAATTTTTTCTGCATTTTATTATAATTAAACTGGAAAATCATAATGAAAAATTAATTTCATAATAAATCCTTTTTTAAATATAAAAAATATCTACACTAAATTCATTTATAAACCCCATTTCAAAAATAATGTTATCAAATTTAATCAAAATTTACTAATAAAAATGTAAATGTATTCCAAAACATAATTTTACCTTGTAAATACATTAAAATGGTACATATTTTTCAATATAAATCCATTTTTTTAAATATTCAATGAAAAATAAATATTTTAAAAAAATCACTAAAAATTAATCATAAGATAATTTTTACATAATTAATAGAAAAACTAATTATTATTTTTTAATATTTTAAAAAACACTTTGAAATTAGTTATAATAATAACTCGTGAAAAGGAATAAAAATCATTTTTGAACAAAACATATTATATTTCTAAAATATAAAAATACATTATTAAAAATGTTTTAGTTATTTAAAAGTCATAAAAATAATAAATTAGATATGAGTAATTCCCTAAAAATTTTCATAATTTAGTTAATATTACTCATTCTTATAAATTTAACTACAAGATTATAACCATCACATTTAAATAATAATATTTAGTTATTCATTTAAGAGTGATGTGGTTTATTTGTACTCTATTGAACTTAATGTTTCCTTTAAAAAATGTGGGATATGGTAGTTATAAAATTTTTAAATACATGAAGGATCCCATATTTTGTAAAAAACTATAAGCTTCAAAGAGGTATTTTTTAAGGTATTTTCAATTTTATAGCAAAAATTTACTAATGTTTTCTTTTTTAGATTTTTCCAACAATATTGCGACTCTCAGAATACAACATACTCAGTGGAGTTATTGTATTTATTTTGAAATGAGTTAGTATAATTCATTTTGTCATAATTTTTTTAAAAATCATGAAGAGGATATTTCTCATACCTTTTTTATTTTATTAATTTCATAGAGATCATGAAGTGTTTCTTTATATTTTTATTATTTAATTAATTTTATTAATATTTAAATTAGATAATTTGGGGTTACCATTTCAATGGAAATGTGTCTATATTATTATAAATAAGATAAAATATATGTAATGTCATTTTTAAAAAGAATTTTTGGTTATGTTATGGAAGTTTGATTGTGTGAGTATGTTATTTCAGAAAATATTATTTTCATTATTTGGTAAAATTTATACTTAAAAAACACCAATAATAAATTCATAAAGTGTAAGAATTAACCTCATGTCAATGGGATACATGGTTTGTCCCGAATAATTAAAGGTGTGTATTTTGTGATTCTAAGATAAATTTTCATATAAAATTTTCCTCACATACTGAAATCCAAGAAAAAATACATAGATTATATTGATATGATAGAATAATGCTATGTGAATAATTTGAGAATTTTAGGAAGGAACCACTCAATAACTTAACATGCAATGTGAACGAATTGGATCAAAGTCTGTTATTTAGTATAAATGTTCGATTTTACTGTAAAATTCATTTCACGTACTAAAAACCAATAAAAATTTATTCAATTGTATATATGTTTTAGTAAAATGATCCATCAATAAGTTGTGACATGTAGTAATTCAACTATCATCAATATGACATATTGTGTTCATGAATATACTAAAAGTATGTTTTCTTTTTAAAAGGTATATTATAAATAAAAACAACAAAATCATATGAATAACTATGGAAATATACATTTATTTTCATAAAGATTTATTAAAAAGATAAATAATTTATTTTTTACAAATAAGAGTTAAATTTCATTCAATCAAACACATGATGTGATAGATCTAACCAAAAGATCATTTTTTCATTTATGATTGACTTCCTATATCAAAATGGACATCAATATAATATTAAGATTTATTTTTTTGATACTTTTGGAAAATAATCCAGGGTGTATTTTTTATTTTTTGGAATTAACCACATGGTAATTTGAGAAATTATGATGGTGGACTAATTAAAATTTTGTGTTCTTTGTTTGAAAGTTGTTTTTTAAGCCAAAAATGTGTGCCACACACTACCAACCCATAAAATAAACATATATTTTCCTGATAAATTATGAAAATTATCCATAATTAATTTCTAAATTTCACTTATTGAGTTTTTTATAATCTAACCCATTGTGTATTTATATTAAATAAATGTGTATATATTCATTTTTAATGTGGAATTTGATTCCAGACAAAAATTTAAATACATATAATATAAAAAACCCTTATATTATATTGATATATTGTGAAAATGACCCTTAAGTCATTATTAATGTGTAAGAATTAACTTCACTTCAATCCAACGTAAAAAAATTATGACTAAAAGTTCATGTTTTCATTTTAAAAGTTTTTTATGCCAGAATACACATCACTAACTCAAAAAAGGGAAAACACTGATTTGATTATATTAATACATTAGGAAAATAATCCATGAAATATTATATTCTTCTTGAATTAACCTCACATTTATTTGACAGATGATATGTCCATATTGACTGAAATTTTATGTTTTCATTTTCAATGTTATATTTTAGTCTAGAACACTAATAATGTACTCCAAACCTAGAGAAAAAAGTTGAAATTAATTTTTTATTTATGAAAATTATTTTCTATTCTATAGTGATATATAATATTCAATAGAAATATAATTTTATATTCAGTGAATCTAGTATGACTAAAATGGAGTTTCTTCATTTAAAAGTAACATTTTTATTCCAAACATGAGTTATAAAATCCAAACTATGAAAAAACAATCAAATTTCCTTCATAATTTATGAAAAATATTGATAATTAATTTATTATTTTTAGGAATTAACCTCATTTTAATATGACCAATGGTGTGGCTAGTATGACTTAAGGCACATGTTTTCTTTTATAAGTGACATATTAGTTCATTACTCACGTCACACTACCAAAAATAACAAAACATTCATGTATTTCACAAAAAATTTAAGATAATTGTCTATGATTTAGTTTTGATGTGTATGAATTAATCACGCTTTATTATGGTATATAGTGTCAGTATATTTAAATAAAGTACATGTGTTTGTTTAAAAGTGACTTTCTATGACAAGATGTTCATCCGATACTCAAAGCCTAGAATACATGCTAGGATTTTATGAATATATTATTTAAAAAATAAGATATTTAGTTTTTGTGTATATTAAATCTGAAAACATCAATACAATACATTGAGTTACTGATATAACTCAACATGCCTTTTTTACGACATAAAAGTAATATTTTATCTCACATCATAAGATACTAATTCAAAAACAACAAAATTATTTCATGTTCACATGATACGTTAGGAAAATGATTGGAGGTTTATTTTTGTTGTGTATGAATTGATCTCACATAAATCAAAAGCCTACGTGTTCATATTGACAGAAAGTGTATGTTCTAAATATAAACATGACATTTTAGTCCAAAGAAGATTACACAGAATCAAATCTATGCAAAAACACATGGAGTGTCTTGATACATTAGAAAAATATCCTTGATTGTTTTTTATTTGTATGAATTATCTTCAGGTCAATCGGAAACATGGTGTGACCAATACGAATGAAAATTCATGTTTTCATTTAAACATGACATTTCTGTTTAAAATAAACACCACATACTCAAAATAATGAAAACGAATCAAATTTTAATCATATTTTACGGAAATGTTATATGATTTATTTTGGATGTGAAATAACTTACATTACATTAATCGGACATACAGTGTGGCTGTTATGACTAAAAGTAGGTGTTTTCATTTAAAAGATCCATTTTACCTCAAAACACGAATCATGAACTCATAACTATGAAAACAGAATCTGATAGTATTTTTATTTTTGGAAAAAGATTTTTTATTCAATTTTTATGTGTATAAATTTACCACATTTAAATATGATACATGTTGTAACTGTTAGGAATAAAAGCGTGTGTTTTTATTTAAAATCCACATTTATGTTCCAAACACATGTTACATAATAAAAAAACACTCATATTTTCTTAATAATTTTTAAAACAATCTCTAAAACATTTTTTCATATATGAATCAACCGATCATAAATATGATACCTGCAGTGGAAGGTGTGATAATTTTTAGTATAAAAGTAAAATTTTATCTCACAATGAATGTCACAATGTTAATGTAATTAATGAAATCTCATATTTTCTTGGGAAATTAGTGTAATGGTTAAGGAATCATTTGTTATGTGTAGGTATTAACCTCGTATAAATGTTACATAATGTGTGGATGGATTGACTAGAAGTGATAGTTTTTAGTTTAAATGGGAAATTAGACTAAAACCTAGATCACATACACAAACCAATGAATATATAATTGTATTGTCTTGATACAATATAAAAACATCCATAATTCAGTTTTTATGTGTATGAATTAAACTCTTATTATAATGACTTTTTTATATTGTAAAATGATGTAATATATAAAAGAACTCTTTCATGCCTAGGCACTGAGATATTGTGAGATTCTAGGGCCTGCTAGTCCTAGTATTTAAATAATATTAATATTATATATATTATATCACGCACATTCAATTTCTCTAAATTAATGTACTAAATTTCAAACTGAGACTCTAATATGAAATAAGAGAGAGCTATGAAATCCAAAATATGTGTTCTACCTTGGGTGCAAGATAATATTTATCAACATCAAGTGTTTTAATAAAAATTATCTTTGGGTGAATGATAATTAAATTAATTAATTAATTTAATTTATTAGTAATTTATTTTCCATGACATATCCCCTCTCTCTTGTTAGTCAAGATTATTCCAAAACCTAGTGGTTAGATGTATAACCCCATGATTTTGGAGTGGATCCTTTAGGACGATAATTCTTAGAGATTGACAAGGGATCATGGTTTAATGATTTTTGTGCCAATGGAGTTCATGGATCCCACCAACAATAATGATGTAGAAACAATCTTCACCAATGATCAATAAAAACTTATTATAGGGTATTTTTTGGATTTAATCTCCACATTTTTTATCCCTTGATCTAATGAAAATCAATGCTTTTAAAAGTTTTATTTGAGTGTCGATCGGTAATTTTTGGGTATTTATTATTCATACTGAAATATGGAATTGAAATTATTTTGATTATGATAATTATTTTTTATTTCTTATTTAATCTTATAACATCATAATGGGGTTAACCCAAAAATTGTCATGGTTTCTTCCTTAGGATTCTATTTTGTACATTTCTCTACCTTTTCTACACATGTTCATCACCAATAATATTTTTCAAAACTGGTTTTTAAAATGTAAATACTCAATCATTTAATAATATATGAATGGACGTAAAGATCAATACCATGGTTTTGGGTCTGTGAATCATCAACATGATCAATGTTTTGTGTCCACAGTGGAGGAATGGGAACTGGTCTGGATCATTGGATCAGAGTTTGGAATTTTGGAGATGCAAAATGATGACATATGATTCTCGATAAGATTGGATTTAGGGAATGTGTACACTATAGGTGAAAATGATAATTTATGGTATATCAATGATATATGATGACAATCATGACTAGAATAAATGTAGTTGAGGCATGAGGGAAATACACATGATAACCCCATGGGTTCTGGAAAAATCTACAATATACAGTGTGTATGTTGAAGAGCACACGTTTCATGGGACCCTTCTTATACTTTCTAGGGTTTATAATAAAATATATTTATCACATGTTTTATGGTACCCATCATATTCTGTGTGGCCTCTGACTGGAGACTCAACATGCAACCTAGAGGTACATAGGCATATATATATCTTGGTACATGGGAAAGGCCAGAGTACACTAGAATAGCCTAATACTCAGACACAAATAGGTACTTAGAAACTAATTGGTACATGGGAATGGCTATAGATCATGGTAACGACTATATACTCCAAAAGAACAGGTTCTCATATAGGTATAGTTACACAGACACAACTAGAGTACATGGAAATGACCCAAATCACATGATCTTGGGTAAGAGTACAATGACATACCTTGGCTAGACAAGACATGTCATGTAATGAAAATACCTATTGTGTACTTTCTATAGGGTATTTTAAGAAATCTATTGTCTTTAATATAGACTAGTATTCTTAGGGTGTGTTCTCTTGGTCTATTCTTATGAGGGTACATGGAGACATCCCCTCCTGAGTATAGGATGTGATCCCTGTTTTGGGATTACTCTTAGATCGAGTTCAAGAATCCCTATTTGTGGAATGAGGTGTGGCCCTATATCTATGTATTGATATATTATTCTTTATAGAATACACTTCTTCATTGAGAGTCATTATATTCATGATCATTCATATTATTTATATTAGTGTTGTGAGACTCATAGAGCCGTTTCTTCTTAACAAAAATTACCATGAAACTTCGGGCATGAATCCTATGCTAGAGGGGTATTTTTGGATTTACATTGAAAATTAGTGTATACCTTGAATATATCAAGGTTATTATTATTATGTACCATATTATGGTTGAAATTACTTTGTAATAATGAGATTAATACTGTCCTGATACTTTTTGTTGGGTGGTTTTAGGGTGTATTACTCTGTATTTATTAACTTACCCCTTCATGGGATCGCCCTACAAATGTCACGTCTTATGAAAATGATTATATTTTTTATGGAAACATAGAGTTACAAGGATAATATGGAGCATAGTAAAAAATAATGATCATTTTTTGTACCCGGTGATGCTTTGTTAGTATTCACATCCTTTATTAGCGGGATGGACACTTTTATAATTTCGGCGGCCTTGTATTTGGAACTTATGATTTATAATACTTGTATCATACTATGATGTAGGATATAAAATTATGCATGAATTATGGTAATAGTTGTATTGTACAATTAATTATTGTTTATGTATTTAAAGATGTGTATATGTTTATAGGTACCTTAGGATAATTCCACCCATGTGTGTGATATACATACTCATCACTGGTTTCCACCCCCTAGACTACTATAGGCAGTCTTAGGGTGTCATAATTTTCTAACCTTTGGACAATCGGTCCCAGTTAATTATGTTGGTATAGTGTGAAATCAAAATATTTTGTCTTATGATAATTTTTTGAATACCAACTAGCTGTGACTTTTTGTTACAAAATTACGGAAACCATGATTAAGTGTTTCACGTTTGGATCTTAAGGAATCCAATATTAGTGTGGTGGTTAACATAACCATTCAAATAGATTCTGATTTCTTGATTGTTTACATGGTATATATTGGCACTAGTTTTAGGGGGAAATATTGATACATGCATCGCTAGAAATATAATTTTGTTTCCATGTCCTTTATGAGTTAGATCCCCATATATACTCTTTGATAGTTGTACATCATTTCTATTTCATGATTCCTGAAAGATGACTTCTAACTATGATTCCATAGTAGTATCATGGGGATTATCCACTTAGTGAGGAGGCATTGATCCAGGGACTTGTTCTACCTATGATAAATCTGGGTGGTCTTCTATTCATTCCACCACACATTGATAAGCTAGTTGAAATAATAGAATAGTAGTAAGAGGTTCATAGGATGAGATAAAATCATGTGTTTTATAGGAAAATAAATCATAGGTTTCAGGGAGATCAAGACCCCCAGATAGTTACAGACTAGCTTCAGGTAGTTAAATGGGTTTTTTCCTAGTAAACACTCTTATATATGAGATGTTGGTCCTTGTAGTGGATATTCATCATGGATCCATATGTCTTAGGTAGTTTTTGGTGACTCAAACATATGAAAGGGTGACAATTTCATAGATATAGTTTGATAATGTCTTCATAGAAAACATTAATCAAGATATATTGTATGTGTTTTGTATCAAGGAGATTCTTTAGCTTCAGTAGGAAATGATGACATCCACTAATTATTCAATTAGGTACACTAACCTATCATGATACACCATGGATATGGTTTTACATGTGTTTTACATAGAATATATCTTCCAAAACATCTTTTGTATATATATTAATAATGGGGATATATTAAATTTCCATCTTACTTATACTGGGGTGATGGAGTTAGATTTGGTGGTGGATATAATCTTTGAGAAGTAGAAACTGAAAATATTTTGAATTTTGGGAATCCTAGAGCTGATACATTGGATGATTTTGGAGATCATCAGAATCTGATATGACTGAGATATATGTTTTTATAGTGACAATCTCAGGACAGAATCACTAATGTTCATGGGTTTCAGGGTGATTTGAATGAGATAAAAGAGAGATTATGGGATACATAAGAAGAGACAATGGTTATAGAAAGGATTTATATAGGGGGTGTCTGTGGTATAGTAGTTGGTAAATCTGTTGTAGGAGCAATGCATTCTGATCTATTTCCACCACCCCCTGGTGGTTCATGCCAAGCTCATGGATCTGGTGGTTAGGAATAAGGAAAACTGTCAGTGGTGTATCCCTATTACTCAATGTTTCTAGTGATAGTTACAGGTAAAATCTATTTATTTTATAGCATACTTAATGTTTTTATACACACATTCACATGACATGACATTCATTCCACACCTCTGTTTTGAGATCATGAAATTTGAGTTGACCCTTTGGATTGACACTTATGATTAGAGACTTATAGTAGATGATATTCTATAGTAACAACTTTTAAAGATAGTTTGACCAGAATCATTGAGTTTGATGATCCTTTTGAATTTTTTATTTCCATAGTGATGAAATATTATGTCATCTTATCTATATTTAATATATCTACAATTCAGGAATAGATTAACTATTTTAGTTGAAATATTTGGTGAATCCACATATATGGGATAATTTTTTCTTTTATGGGTGAGAAGGAAACCCAGATAGAGATGGATGTGGTGATACAGAGGATGTTACATCTGATTAATGGTTCATATCTCCCTTGGAGAAGTAGATGAAACAGATTCTTTTTCTTTCAATAGAAGTAGTGGAGTATGAAGACATCATTCATGGAGACATGCTAGGATTACCTACCAAATGATATATATAATTCAATATTGAATTAATCATAGGGTTTTTTACAATACCTATGCACAAAAATTGATGTATCTTATATAGCTATGTGAGATGATGGTGCAGTTATAGGAGTTGTAGATTAATGTATTTATCAACACCAATGTGTCCCCCTAGAAAAACTCCAATTTTTTTCTACAATAAGGAAAACGTGAGTTGGAGGTTTTTTGGGCCCTAAAATTTCTAAATCAGGTCACCTTATAGAGTAATTAACGACTACCAGCCATTAATAACCACTTTTACTAGTCTAAATGGGGGAGGTGTTTCCCATTGTTTGACCTTTGTTTAGTTAATCACCAGCTTTTATATTGGAAAAAAGATATAAAAAAAGTGATATTTTGATGTGTCTTCGATCACTATGAGTAGGTAATTAATTTTAGAATAAATAACTTCACATCTTTTTTCATTGAACATATAAACTAGGTTTTTTATTAATTCATATATTGGATTATTATAGACTTCACAAATAAAATCCATGTTTAATTGGAATTCACATAGGAGCATGTGGGAAACGCGAGTATTGTCTTAGACATACTATAGGAGTACTAAATTTATTGTAATCTTACAAATTTTTTGTTATAGATTCAATACTTCCCCATCTAAGTAATTTTCAACTCAAAAAAGGGTGTTTTAGTGTGCTCGACAAACGTTATGTCATGAATGAATGGGAGACACCTAAGAGTTTTATGGAGGAACAATATTTCCTTGGATTGGATGGATACAATCAACGATTCATACATTATTTCTCTGAGATTGGGGAAACCTTTATTTATTTTACCTAAAATGGATAACATTTTATTTAGATGGATAGGTGTCAATAATCTCTCTTGAATTGTGATAAATATTAATGAATTCGCTAATGATGAGACTGTTAGAGTATGGTGTTTAGTACATAGTGTTTTTCAATTCCCCTATAACTGAGAATGGATGTTTTCTGATGCAGAGGAGTACAGTTATTGTTTATTCCCCTCATTAGGTGAGACCCCTTGAGAATAACTATGAAACCCATAATCCAGAGCTAGAAAATGTATACATTTCAAAAATATGTGTCAATTATATCTTATGTATGAGTGGTTTATCAAATATTCTGATATCATGAGTCTCAAGAAAATATTATCATTGAAATATCCCAATGTGAGGTATAAGAAGTGGATGTATTTCTTCTAGGATTATAACTTTGAAATATTCTATAATCTGTGGAAGGAGAATGTAGTAGAATATTATCTTAGATGTAGATGGTTATATTAGTTCTTGGTAAGGGAATCTAGTTAGTTGGACTCATTGAAGATTCCCTTAGTCAAAACATATGTTGCATCTTATCTCTATTTGATGGTTTTCCTCACCACTTGAAAAAAATGTTTGGGAGGATCTACTTAGTGACATCGACTGTAAGACCTTTCAGGTTCAGATGTCCAGCAGATATTCTATGATGTATTTTATAATGGGGGGAAGAATATCATCATTTTCTAAGGATGGACCATGGTAACCGTGATGATGATATGGGATGTATTTCTAAAGCTCTATACTTCCCCAATGATATATCCATGAGTATAAATGATAAAATGAGACCATCAGTTTTAGTTTTTTAGATTGGAAAAAAGAATTGTTTGAAAATAATATTTTCGAGAGAACTCAGTTTTTAGAAGGTAAAAAATGATAACAAAGTTCTAACATGTTTAAATCCACACATTTTATTATTATAATGGAATTGGGATGGTATTCATATGGTATTCATGACTAGAAATCCATAATCTTATAGAGGAAACAATGTTATTATGGTGATTGGATAACAACTCAACAAGTTATTACACTTTCTAACCCTCGAATATTACATTTTTGTATATGTATTAGGATTTCATTACAAATTGTAGATTTCTTAGAATCATGGATTTTCATTAATTATCATTTAAAACCATGATTATTGGTTCACATTGTGATTATAGGAAATATTTTAGGAGTGATTTTGTAATTAGTTGTGTTTGAAAATGAAATTTCACCCCCAAAAAGGTGGATGAACTGAGTAGACCATTCATGTTCGAGATATCATTCTTCAAGAATTCATGTTGTACTAGGATATAATTCAGAGGATCTCCTATATTTTTTTGGGTTTTTTGTATGACAATAGTTTACAATCCACTATTGGTACAACACCATTTGAGGCCATTTACAATAGAAATTATAGGTTACCACCATGTTAGAAATATCTATGGGAGTCCACACTCATGCACCTAGAGTTTCTATTAGTTGTAATATTGAATGTGTAGACACACAATAGTAGATGATGACAACTATTAAACATCAAAAGTCATATGTAAACAGAATATGGATGCATTATGAATTTGATGAGGGAAACTATGTGTTCAAAAATGTCTAACATTGATGAGGGTTAAGATATTTAGTCATGGTGGAATATTTTATTTAATATTTCTTAAACCAATCATGATGTTTATTAGGGTTGGAAAAGTGGTGTACTGTTTGGACTTACCACAACAGTTAGTCTGGGTACATGATGTCATCAATGAATCATAGCTTATGTGGTATGTGCATGAACCATCACATGTTATTGATTGGGGAGATCTAGACATCAAGGATGGATTTACCATTGAACTATACCTAGTATGGATAGAGTATCAATAGGATAATATCTTATGTGGGTAGTGGTTCCCTTGGTATATGTCTGGGGAAGATGTAGAATCTTCAGGAGAGTACATGTTAGGTGGAGATCTTGATGTAGGAATAATATCATCATAATTTTGAGTAGGAATTTTCTATTCTAAAAAAAGAGGAGGTGGGCTTTAACCTAGGTGAAACATATTCTCTATCAACATAGATCCCAAATGATGTCTTGGATGGGAAACATGAGACCTCCATTAATTTCAGATCATGGGCTTTACCCAATGTGGGACATATTCTCTAACAACATTGGTTGTTTCTTTGAAGAGTATTCATCAGTGAATGATAATTTAAAAAACTAATTAATTTAATTTAATAGTCATTTATTTTCAATCAACTAAAATATGTATTTATTTAATAAAAATTCATCCAAATCCCTAGGTTTAGCCACATAACCCCATTTTTTATGAGATTCAATGTGAGGTAACTTTTATTGCTATTGATAGTAGATCGTATAGAATCGACTGGTATTCGAATGGTTTTCATATATATCGCCATCGAAAAAGATGGTAAGGCTCTATTTTCAATGATCAATCGAATCCTGAGTTAGGGAATTAATTTTTTGTATTTAATCCATGTATTTCACATCCCTTGATCAACTGTGATTCAATCAATATAATAATTTGATTCGTAGATCAACCATTAATTTACAGGTATTACTAATTCCTCCTAAAATTAAGAATGGAAATATTTATTATTAATAATGATTATTTATTCTTAATTAATCATTACAATGTTAACTTATTGAGACAAACATGAGAAATACATTAGGTTTGTTTCTCATGGTTCCATTTTGTGCATTTCTCCCACCATTATTCTCACACTCTTCCCTGTTATTTATTTTTGTTATTCGTTCGATAAATATTCTGCAATCGATCATTATGTAACCATTATTTTAGGAAATAGATGGATATCACATGTTGTAGTATGGAATCAATGAAATGATCAAGCTATAGTAAATATGATGAATGATCATGATTGGTGGTTCATATTTTCTTCATTTTCGTCATATAGAGTGATGATAGATGATTCTCGATAGGATTGGATGAATGGAATCTACACACTGACGAAGGTATTTTATTTTCAATTTTAGATACTGCTTCTATGGTTATAATCATGTATACAATTGGGAAAATTAAGATTTTGTGAAAAGATGAGTACATATCCATCATGTTTTGAAAAAATGGACACTACATAATGTATAGTTTGAAGAACAAACATTGGGTGGGACTATCGATATGGAAGTTCGTTTTTTAGAGAAAATAAAATATCACATATCGTGTGGTACATACCACACACTGTCTGACACATGACTTGAGAATTTGAATTTACCAATATGGTACATGGATAAAAATAAGACCGTGCACAGAGGGGTTGATTTTCCCAAGGGAATGACCCCCTTCTGAAACATTTGTTGGGACCTAAACATGGACAAGGATATGGGGATGAACATAGTATATGGGGATGGCCATAGTATATAGACATGTACCAGAACTCAATCACAGATAGGTACCCAAGGAAAACTATTTAGATGGAAATGACCATAGTATACAGGACAACCTCATGAAAACATGCATGGGATTAAGTACAAAAACATACTAGTGGTATCCAAGACACTCTATATACCCAAAGTACACACTATATACTTTTTCTAGGGTAGTTTGATTCCACTTCTACCTTTACAATAGTGTATGATATATATAGTATGTTCCCATGGTCTATTATTGTAAAGGTACAATGTGGTATCACCCCTTGAGCATAGGCTGTGATACTATTAATGAGGTTTTTCATTGGTATTGCTTATAAATCCATTTTTATGGAATGGGGTGTGATCCTCTCTATATGTTTATCGATATATTCTAAGTTCAATCATGTGCTTCTACGTGGGGAGGTCTGAAAAAAAACTCTTGGATGAGCTCCATCACTATTATAAAACATGTAGAGTGAGTTCTTAGGAAAAAATGTTTCCTTAAGTACTTGATTAAGAATCCTATACTTGTATAGTGGTTATTTCTTTACCATTATACTTAGTTTCTATCTTGAGTATATCTGTGTAACTATTTTTATATTATATAATATTTTATATCTCTTATAATGATGAGGTGACTAATATCATGATGCTTTACGTTCAGTGATTTTGAATTATCTATCTATGTTTGTATATACTTACCCCCTAATGGGATCTATACACATCAACCTTGACATATATAAAGAAAACATTCAATGGAGTCCACGAGTAACCAATATTAAATTACTCATAGTTAACAAGATAACCAATATTTCCTCTCAGGTTTTTCATTTGATTGATGTCCCTTACATTCTTAGTGATATGGACACTTTTACAATATTTGTGGGCTTGTATTTTTCCCTTATGATTTATATTAATATTATCATACTAAATTATTATATATAGATGTATTCATGATTATTGTATCAGTATTTTTTTAAATTTTACCTTTTTTTGGGTATTTGGAAATTTATGTGTGTGGGTAAGGGACCGTACGCTAACTCATCTATTTGTGTGATATTCATACTCAACACTAGCCACCATCCCATGTCATATTAATTTTATTATAGGGGTTTCTTAATCATCAAACCTCTAGTCTGGAAGGCCATAGTGGGTTTGTTCACATCACAAGTCCATCTGAAAAGTAGTGTAATTCCCCAACCATAGTTGTCCAATGTAAATGCATTATTTTATTATATTGTTAGGGTTACAAAAAATCAAATCCCACTGGACCGATCAGTTTAGAAATTTTGGTAAACTAGAATACATACATTATACCCATATTACGTTGGGAAATAGAAAACAAAACATGATACATAATAAATGATTTCAATTGAATCCTTTAATGTTTACTCAAATATTTTTTCTTTATAACCTGGGAAAAGGAAAAGATGTAATGGTGAGTATAAAATTATTATCAAGGGTATGTAAAGTAGAATAAATAATGATTTTAAGATAGTAAATCAACATGGAATGGTAATTTAATGCTAACACATGAAATTAAAATAACTAAATAAGGAATAATCAATATGGGAAGTTAATAAACTGAAACACATTCCATTTAATTGATAAACTAAAAGGGAAATTCATCCATAGATTTTACCATATGAAAATATCATGGATAATAAAAATAATAATAGAAATATCAAGGAAGGAAATTCATAATTATTATACATCATGTCTGAGGCACATCAAAACTTATACCATCAAGACACTTCACAAGAAGGTTAAAAACTACATGTAGAAACATATTTAATTTGTCCAAATTATTTGTCTCATAAAAATGTATTGATGCATTGAGGGGATTAATAATGTCTGACCCCAACTACCACTACCTCTCCAAAACATTCACCAAGTCGAATAATTGATTTAATTAAAAAAATATGACTTAATGAATATATATATTCAATAAAAATATGGATTTTTAAATATATCCTTCATTGATTATAATTGACAATAATTATTTTTACATTGATTAATGGAAATACCATTGAGGGATAATTAAAACATTCTTTAGGAAAATAATTTTTAGACACTCTAAATTGTCCCACACCACATGAAACATTTGAATCATAATCCCATGAAGGTATAAAATTAAATTAATCTTATAATATCACAATAATAAGTATATTCATGATATAACATTTAAAATGTTTGTTTATACACCATAAAAAATTTAATTGGTGCATAACAACAAATAAGAGTCAATGGAATATGAATTGAGATAAAATCCTTAGTACATGGTAAATTTTTAATTATAATACCCATAAAGGGAATAATTTCAAATGAGACTCTAAATACTATAAATAAAATCTTATTCATGATATAAAATATTTTAGGGTTAGTATATACACCAAAAAAGAATTATGTGGTGAAAAGGGTGTGTGCCTCACCGAAAGAAAAGTGAGAAAAAAAATACATTTCCTTGGGTTTGACTTGTCACGTATGTTTTTATATTATAGAATAATAATGTTATTCTAATTTTTTATTTCCATCAGATCTTTTTTCATGGTTATAATTAAATTTATTTCTATTATTATTATTTTTAAACCACTACTTAATCAATTTTTTTTACATTGATTGATTTGACCATATTCAGTTTATGTGTCATAAATGAATTTGGTAGGACAACAACAATGAAAAGGTAATTATATAAATATAAATAGACTAATAATATTTAAATAATTAACTTTTTTATAATAATTTATAATTATAATACCAATAAAAAATATGGTTATGAAAAATGAACTAATGTTACAATCATGCAGATGGTAGGTCATACATATGAATGACTAACATTCCAAATTTTTAGCGATCATTATAAAAATAGTGTAAGTAACAGTATATCATTACATAATGATAATTATATCATAAATAAAATATTATATATTTATATATACTAATAAATATAGTTTTTTATGTAAATTTAATTACATCATGTCAGGGGGGTGATAGTTCACTCATCCACGACCGATGTTATCAGTTTTTGTGCGTGAAAAGGGTAATAAATAATATTATATTATAGGATTCCAATAGTCTAACTATGTATAGAATATCATATATATTTTTTTTATGTTTAAAATCATTTATTAATACTATATTTTATATGTTCTATATATAGTGTGAACAAATCACATTGCTTTGTGGGGGTGATAGACAAGACATCTAAAAACGATGTTATCGTATTTTTTTAAAAATAATTGATAAAATATCGTTATGTGTAATATAAAAAATATATAATCATAAATAAATTATAAATATTATATAAATAATACATAAATAACATTACCATTCTAATGTATAACCATTATGGGGGGTAATGGAAAACATTAATGGCATTATTTCACAAGGTGGTTGTTCGCCAAACACAAAAAATGGTATGTTCATTACCCATTAGAAGGATGTGTGTGTAATTATAAATAAAATCCGTAGTATAGAAACATATATTTCTATTTAGGAAACAATTTTAATTTCATAATCATGGAATAAGAATAATTTATGAATTGGAAAATTAAAATAAAACAAATGATCTCGAGGATGGATGTTACCTCTTATTCAGGTAACTCACTTTGATTTGCATCAAAGGGCTTCTTGGATTGATTTATTCCATATGTGATGATAATGGTTATATTGGAATGATTTTTTGAGATAAGTGGATCATATTTTTTTGGAGTAAAAGGTCTTGAGTGGTGATAATAAGGGGAGGGGTGTGTTCTTTTTTATTGTGGAGGAGGAGTGGCACTCTTATTATGTTTAGGAAAGGGAATTAGACCCAAGTTTTATCCTTTTCATGTGGCACCAATAGTGGAACCAATTATATTTAAGAGATTATAGCATCTAAATTGGTAAATATATTGGATTTTGGAATAGTTTCTATGTCATTTTGTCCCTTTTGTTTAAGGTTTAGTCCCTGCACCAATTATTTTACTCTTAATTACAATAATTAATTTTAATCCCTTTTACTAATATTTTGGGTAAAAACTATGTTTTCCATATTATAAATTAATAATTATTACAATTGAAAAAAATGAATCAATTTTTAAAAATTAAAAAAAAATTAATTGGAAAAAATTAATTTATATTTAATCTCATAGATGAGACAACAATATATGTTTTTAATGCAAAATTCTTAAAAAATTTTGTATAGTTTTGGTTTAAATTACATTGGAAAATATATTACAATGAACAAAATTTTATTAATTAATATATAATTTATATAATTTGGCTTTAAATTTAAATTAAAATATAATTTAACCTTATTAATAAATTATAAAAAATTCAAATTTCGAATCAAAATTGTTTTATTTTTCACTATTAATTAAAAAATTAAACTTCGCAGAAATATACCCATCATTCACTATAACATAACATTGAAATTCCAATTTCAAAAATGAATTTTATTTATCAAATTAAAATCAAAAAAAAAATTAAAAATTGATATTTAATGTACATGTTTCATTAAATGACGGTAAAACTCCATTTATAAAAATATATGTTTTATGCTTAATATTGGTTTCATTCTTACTTTATGCTTATAAAATACATGGGAAGAATATAAAAAACATTTTATTTAATATATAATATATATAATAAATTAATAACACTCACTAATTATAATTAGTATTATTTATTAGGATAAAACAACTTAGTGAGCATAAAAATATTTTTTTATAAAAATAGACCTTTCATATTTAATTAGTTCTTATATTCATTTGTCATTAAACTTTAACTGGTTAATTAAACAATATATTTTCCTAAGTGAGTTAATATAATTAATAACCTTAAATTTAATAGGTAGTTTCCTTATATTAAATAATAATAATTTTCAAAATACATTATTTTTTTGTAAAACATGGCCATGCATGTTACACAAGCAATGAAGGATAGTCAGTCATGTGTGTAATGAAAGCTAAACATAGGTTATCTTGTAGACAACTATAGTATTTATGTTTCATTTTACATAATATTAACTTGGTGTTTCATATAAATAAATATAGGGAAAAAATTAATTCACTCTAAAAGGAAAATATTTTAATGTATTGGGGCTTAACATTATACCCACCTTAAATAAGTTGTCTTATAGTAATTAAAATTTATCTTGGGGATCAAGGGATATATGTTTAAAAATAAACAATTTTAGAAAAACACAAATATTTAAAAGTGATAATAAAACATCTTATTAAAAGAGATAAAGGAATGTACAATAGTCGCAAAACTAGATTCTATAGTAAGATAACAAAGGTTTGAAATTGAAACTTTGATACTAATGAAAAATATAACAATTCATGTTCTCATGGAGAGTGAAAGATATAATGTTTAACTGAAATTTGGTGACAAAAAATCCTTAAACCACCGTTATGTAGAATGTCATTGATATCATAATATATAAATGTAATAGAAAAAAATTTGTTTCAGAACCCTTTCTCCAATTTTTTTAGGAATTATTTCACTCTATATGAATATATTTTATTGTATGTGTATATTTAATAAATACAATATTAACATTAGTTTTCTATTAAATAATTTAAAATTAATTTTAAGAAACGTTTTCATCATATGGTGATGTAATATGTTATCCTTTAAAAAATCATCCAAATATCAACTTAAAACATTGTATAAGAAGCTAACATTTTTAAATGATTATGATCCAACACATTATTAATAATTTAACTAATTTTTTCCCAGTGAAATAATCATTAATATTTTTGTAACACGAATGATCTCCTATTTTTCACATTACAAACATGATAATATTATCACCATGTGTTCTCTTGAATCATGGTAATAACCTGAATTACCCATAATTGTTATTGGAAACATCCATTATTAATTATTCCTTATATAAAACACATGTTTTGGATATATATTCTAAATCCAAAAGGGATGAAACTCCAACAATGAAAGAGTAAACCACTTTTTCAATAAATCATTAATATTTCGAAGGTATTCTGCCCATATCTGATTTTTGTTATCAAAATAAAAAATATCCTTATCCAAATTTCATTACCTCAAAAGTAGGACCATATTAAGGCTTATATTTCCCTAAACTAGGTATTCTTTAAAAACATAAACCTTTTACTATATAATTTGTCTTGGTACCATTGGTCATATGATCTCAAATATTTAACATTAAAGAACTGTAGTAGAATAATAATATTTTTCATAAAATCATCAATTGAATACATTTATGAAAAAAATTTTGGTCCAAAATATAGAGTGATAGTAATTATCATGTTTGGTTGTATCAATACCGAAAGAATTGTTTTATCCACTTGGCCTATTTTTTGGTAGATCCCCTTGATTCATAGAGAAATCATTGATATATGTCCCTATATCCTTGAAATTGAAACACTAAATAACATAATTTTCTTTTTCTCCTTTTCATTCATTTTCTGTGTGACCCTTTTCTCCTAACATTAAAAAACTCCCAATCCATTCATGAATTTACAAGGGTGATTCTTTCTAATGATTTACCATGTGAAAAAATCCTTATTTAACTTCTTCTCTTTAACTATAATTTTATATTCCTTTATCTTATTCACATGCATCCCCTTGAATCCATAATTCTTTTAAAATTATTTATCTTTCTTCACAATTTATATAACTAATTCACCATATGAAGAAACTTTTATATAAAACATTACCCGTCAGAGATTTTTTTAAGACCCTCACATAAATGGTCAATGATGAACTCCATGTTGCATGTGAAGCCTGTAGAATAACTTTATGTCCTTAAAAAGGTATATTTGTAATCTATAATACCTTCTTTTCCAATTTTCATTAAACTAAGGAACTTCCTCTTAATATTTGTTTTTTTCTCACAAGGGATGCATTTCTAAAAGAATATATCCTTAAAATATATCAATTCCATGTGATCTATTTTTTATTAATCCAAAGTAGTATGGATAAATAACTACCATGGATCTACATCCCTATTAAGTCAATTTAATATAATTATAAATTTTTCTTTTTCACCACATCCCAATTCCATGAATATATTTTCCAAAGAATGGAAAAATCTTTTACATTCTAAGTTCTAATTATAGTTGTATTGGATTCCTCAGTAGTAAAATATATACATTTTCCATGATTATTATTACCATTATTCCATCCATATTACATTTCTATATGATATAATATACTAGATTAGATCGTAACAATTTGTAAGAAAATGTATAATGTCAAAACATGGAAAGAAATAATCATAAATTGAAATTTTTTTCCATAAATAATCTCTTAAAAAACATGGTTTCTTTGGAAATAAATTTTCTTTTAAATGAATCATAATGGAATATAAATAAAATATGAATTATCCTAAGTGTACCACCCAAAAGTTTCAAACCAGGTACACAGTAAGTCACGTTTTCAGGTAACAAGTTATGCATGAGTTATACCAAACATAACTTGTCTGAGTTATCCCCCATAGGTACATCTGTTACAGAACCACATCCACATGTATTGTCCATACATGCATGTATTTCTAGGAATGCCCACATCATCTCTACCTTATCAAAATTCTATTATGTTCTTCTATACATATCCTCAATTCATATCGTAGGATTATGTTCCCTAATATGTGTTTAATAAATATACTTTCTAGTGTTTCTTCTAAACTTCCTTTAATACCAACAATAACACCCCGAACACAAAATAGAGTAGTAGGTGAGTTATTTAATTACATTTTCATAGTTAAAATGTATCAAATCAAGAAGGACCAGTAAATTTTCTAGTTTTTGGAAAACTATATTATATAGGTGATACCCATATGGAATTGGAAAATAGAAAACAAAAACGATACAAAATCAAAATGATATTTACAATATCCTTATAAGTTTACTAAATGAGTTATTATTCATAACATAGATAATGGAAACAAAATAATTCTGGTCTCATATTCTGAGTAAGGGTATATAAGGTGGAAGAAATAATGAAATGGTGAGAGTAAATACACATTTAAAGGAAAATAATTGAGATAAAATTATATTCAAATAACTAAATAAGGCATAACAAGCATTCAATGTTATAGAACAAAAACACATGACCTTTAATCAATAAAATGTGAATGAAATGAATCCATATATTTTATCATATGAAAAAATCATGGATAATAAAAATAAAAACTGAAATATCTATGAAGAAAATTATTAATTAATGGAAGTCAAGTCTGAGGAAATTGAAAATTTTTAACGTCAAAACCTTTCACAATACTATTTAAATATATGGGTAGAAACATGTTTAAATTGACCAAATTCTTCATATCATCAGAACCTATTGATTCATTGAGGGGATATATAAAGTCCAAGACCCACCTATCATGGAATGTCCAAAGCATTCCTCAAATTAGTTAATTGATTCAACTAATAAACAATGTTCCTTACCAAATATCTTTATCAAATAAAGAAAACATAATTTCAATATTTTTTTGTGATGGTGAAGTAACAAAAAGGGATATTGTAATTTATGAATCTAAATACAATTTAAATAACATGAAAACATTCTGGAGGAAATTAATCTTTGATGAATCAAATATTTCCCATACCACTTTGTAACATTTCAATCGTAATCCCCATTAAGGAATAAAATTAAATGAAACATATAATATCCTAAGAATAAGATGATTCATGATATAAAATATCATATGGTAGTATATATGCCATATTAAAGTGAATTGGTTCATAGTAAAAAATAATTCTCAATGGAATGTAAATTGATACGAAATAACATACTACTAAGTACCTTTTGAATTATAATCCCCTTGAAAAAATATTTCCAAATTAGACACTAAATAAAATAAAAATTAATGAATTTATGATATAAAATACAAAAGGGAATGTATATAAACCACAAATAATTAATTAAGTGGTGAAAATGGTGTATACATCATGGAATGAAATGTGATACATGAATCCTTTACCTTGAGTCCAACTTGCCACATGTGTCTACATATATTAGAATAATAATATTATGTTAATTATTTAATTTATTAAAAATTCAGGATTATGAATACATTATTTCACTTATTACATTTTTTATAAACCTATTAAAATAATTATGTTTACATCGAGTGGTTTGACCATATTCATTTTATGTGTCATAATTTACTTTGGTAGACCGACATTTGACAAAGAGTCATTATGTAAACATACCTAGAACAATAATAAAGGCATAGTTATCATATTTATAAATCAATTATTCTTTTAAAAGTAATCATGAGATATGTTTTTTAATGAAACAATGTTACAATCTTTGACATGATAGGCTATTTGTATGCATGAGTAACATTCCAAATTTTCATGGATTGTTATGTAAAGAAGGAAAGTAACACTGCATATTTCTTGGATAATAATTATATAAAAAATGACAAGTTATTTAGTTAAATATTCTTATATATATAATTCTTTTGGTTTTAAAATGAATCACATCATTTCAGGGAGGTTGTAGTATGAACTTCCACGACAGACGTTATCAGGTTTTTGTGTGTGAAATGGTTAACAAAATAATGATATATTATGTTTACTAGAAGTAATTAATACAATAATATCATATATATTTAATTTATATTACATAATTTTAATTAAACCCATCCATTTTACATTCCATGTATAGTGTGAATGAATGACATTACTTTGTGGAGATAGTGGTCCACACGTCCACAAATGATGTTAACATATTTACGAAAATAGAAAGCATACAGGTATTTGTTATATGAAAATTAAATATATTTAAATAATACATAAATCCCATATATATAATATATAAACAATGTTTCCATCATAATTCCAAACCATTAGGGTCAGTAATCAAAAAATGAACGACATAATTTCGCAAGGCTATAGTTTGCAATACACAATAATAATTAGTTTGATACCAATTAGATCGATGTGTGTGTATGTGTATGCAAACCCATTAATTTTAAAAAATATTAGTATATTTTGGATACTATATTTAATAAATAATCATCTAAAAAGAATATTTTATGGTGTGAATATTTAAAATAAAACAAAATAACTATATGAAGGATTTTCCCTTTTATTCAGGTATCTTCTTTTCTTTTGCAACAAATGGATTACATGGAAGGATTTCATCCTAATGTGAGGATTTTATGATGAGGGATGTAATGTTGCAAGATTATTCTGTAATACTTTGTGAGATAAAAAGTGTTTGACAGCTGTGAATATAGGTTAGTACTAAGTTTCTTTTTATAGTGGAGGAGTGTCATTCTTGTAAATTTTTTGAAAGGGAATTCCACCCACATTTTTCCCAAGATATGTTTCTACAATATTCGAAAAAATAAGTAAAATGGATGGAAGTTTCTAAATAGGAAAATAAAATTGTTTTTTATAAGTTTCTATGTAATTTTTTCCCTTATGTTTATGGTTTAGTCCTCTTTTTTAACCCAATTTTCTTAAAAAAGTCATAAATAAATTTAACTACATTCACTATTTTTTTTTCAAAACCTATGTCGGCCTTATTATCCATTATTAATTATTCTTATTCACAATAGGAATTAATTTTTTCCAAATTAAAACCTGGTAATTGACATAATTTAATTTAAATTTAATCCCAAAGAGACATGACAATGCATGATTTTAAGGTAAAATTGTTCAGATGATTTCAATGTTCTTTTGTCAAATTTCATGAAAAAATTGATTAAAATTAGTTAAATTGTGTTAATAAATATTTTATTTATGTAGTTTTCCTTTTAAATAAATTTGGAATATAATTTATCCTTATAAATTTATTATATGAAAATGTTGTTTTAAATTAACATTCAATATTAATCAATATTCATTAAAAATGAGACTTCATAGAAAAATACCAAAAATTAACCCTAACATCATTTTGAAATTTTCTTTATATAATTACATATATTTTTTCAGATCAGATTCAGAAAAAATCCAAAATTCAGATTTAATGTAGGTGTTCAATTAAAAGGTGGCAAAATTGTCTTTATTTAAATATATTTTTGATGCATAATATTGGGTTTGTTCTTATATTATAATTATCAAATATGTTGGATGAATGTAATAAATATTAGATTGAATATAATATAAATATATATATAATTAATATCACTCACTAATTTTAATTAATATAATTAATTGGGATAAAATTAGGTTGGGAACATAAAAATAGGCTTTTATAAAACATTTCATTTATATTCAATTAGTTGTTATATTCATTTATAATTAATTTCAACCCAATTATTTCAATCACATATTGTTCTTGTTTAGTTAATCCTATTCATAACCAAAACTTTAATGGGTATGTATTATTATATTGAATAATAAAACATTTAATATAATATTATTATTCAGTAAAACATAGTATTACGTGTTACAAATGCCATCAGGGAGAGTAAGTCTTGCATGCAATGCAAGCTATCCTCAATGATTCATATACAGAAAGATAATCATTATGATTCATGTAACATAATATTATCTTTTTGGTTTTTTAAAAATAAATCTATGAAAAAAATTAAATTTATTCCAAATAGAAAGTATTGTATAGTCTTATGAGGTTATAAGTGGTGTGGTTGATGTTATTTAATATTCACGTTTTAATTTAAATTTGAATTTTTTTCCAAATATTTCATTACATAGTCATGACTCAGTATAAACACTTGGATTGTATTGATATTTTATGGAAAATGTTGAAAAATTGTCTATAACAAGTATGAATTATCTATAAGTCAATATGACACATAGTGATGATGGTCTGAATGAATTATTGTGTTTTTATATAAAAAAACATTTTAGTAAAAAACATGTATAAAACACTCAAAACATTGAAAATGAAAAATGGATTGCATTGATAATTTATAAAAACAATCCAATATTTATTTTTGATATTTAGGGATAAAAAATCATCAATATGAAATATGGTCTATCAAGTCTGACTTAATTTTAATTTTTTCATTATATAAGTAACATTTTAGGTCACAACAACAATCACATTACCATAAACTTCAAAACACAGTTAAATTTTAACAGTACATTAGAAAAAAAATTATTTATTTTTTGGAACTTATATAATGTAACCCAATATCATTCCAATTCAAATTTATCTAACAGTATATAATTTTTCATTTATAATTTTTATTCATATTTCTAGGTACTATTATTAAATTATGAATATTTTTATTTTATTTACAAGCTTCTATTGTATGGAGTTGGGTTGATCATTAAAGAAGGACTCGTAAAATTTATTTTATATTGCTTGTAGTAATATTGGATAGTTTATGAAAATTAAATCAATATAATTTAACTCCACTTAAAATATTAAATGTAATATTTATATTGAATGTCGGGGAAATTTTAACTTATATTATTTTTTTATTTTATGTAATATTTTTACATAAATTTAGTTTTTATTTCATGTCATTTCATATAAATTTAAATTTATATAGTTGGTATCACATTGTAGTATGTTGTATTGGCCATTATCATCACTACATTTGACAATATTAAAATATAATTTTTATAGAGATGACTGTTGTATAGAAAAAATAACCCTTTATCAATGCTAATCCAATCACCAATAATGGAATATTTTGTGAGAAAAAAATTGATGAATCCTTCTTTTAACAATTCTGTAATAAATAGTTAAAAATTCATGCATTATTATAATGTTTTAGAATATATTTACGTGGCATTTATCAACGATTATTTATCACAAATAATATCATATTTCTTTTAAAGGTTCTAAAAAAAATAAAACTGGTAAAAGATATATCTAGTGCTAATGAAGGACTTATCTTTGATAGTGGAAGAAGTGTTAGAGATTTATGATTGCATATTGGAATTAATATATATCTGTGAACATCGTAGAGTTAACCAATGTCATATATCAAATAGAACAATCGCAAAGGCATGCATAGAGAACCTAAATAATGTTATAGAGGTAGAGTCGTTTTATCACAATAGAAAGGACATAGTTTAAAAATACATGCTAAATAAAGAAACACAAGAAGAAACATATCAATAGTAAGGAAAACAAAATTTAATAACACAATCAATGGTTATAAAGGATCTTGTGTGTAACAAAATTAAATCACATGTGGCATAAGTATGAAAACCAATAGAAAAAGAGGCACATAGAATGGAATTGTAAAAATAAAGACCACAAAGATAATATTTTAATCGATAAATGGAGCCTCGAAAAACAAAAAAAATAAATGATAATAAAATTAAATAATTTTTTTATGAAATTATTTTATTATAGTAAAATAAAAAATTTAATTTTTAAATGAATTATAAGAAATCATCTTTTTGAATAAAATTCTAAATCACACAGACCCATATTGTTCAAAATTATTATATTATTAGATTGTTTTAAGATCAATATACATATGATATATTTAAATTTTGATAATTTCATGATATTATTGAAACTATCACTTTATTATCATTAGTATGTAAATTATTTACATATGGTCTTAGATTTAATAATATACATAAAAAATGTAATCTAATATCAATATATTTTGATCTTCCATGAAAAATATTGTTTTCAGACTAATGTAAATTACATTGTATAGAATAATATATATACATATATATATATAATAAAATTAATTGAGCTTATATATTAAATATTTTATCTGAATTCCAAACATGTATTTTTTGACTATGAAGATCCAACAACAATATATGTGAGTACAATAATTTCTCATAAACCACAAAGAAATATGTCTCGGTTAAAATAACCTAGGTGCTATTAGAATATGGAACATGCATAATGAAATTATATATTTTCATTCCCCACAAATTGGTGAGGGTTCCCATAAAGGGTTCACATTTAGAAATTCTCTTCCATAAAGTTGGAAAAAATTATGGGTAGTTTAGATACACAACTTGGTATTTCTTATTCACGTTATTTATGAAATTGTTGGAATTTTCCCATATGATTATGTTTTCTCATGAGTGGTAATAATATTTTCATTTATTTTATTTGATTTCATACATGATGTCCATGTTATGGTTCATACGTAAATCCAATTTCCCCATACCTATGATGAAAGATGTATTTTTTAATTGATTTTTCTGATGACGAAATCATTGAATTGGGTTTGGGATAAAATTTTATAAAAAAATGGTTAATAAAGGTGTTGATTTTTATTGTCCAAATACATAAGAGTCTTCCACACTTTCATACTATTGTTTTTAATGATAGTCTGGATGAAACTATCACATTATTATAATAAATAACTTATTTTTTTTATTTTTATATATTAATATATATATCATGAAATAAAATAAATCGTAAAAAATTATTACAATTTATTTATAATAATGATATTTTATACAAATTAATTTCTATTAATAATTATAATTAATAATTAAAAATTCTAGAACCCCCACTTCAGAATTTCTTTTATAAGAGAGAGTACCTTTGAAATAAATATTAATTTCTAATGTGACATTAATCTTCATATTTTCCAACCCTATAATATTAATATATTATTGTTAATAACACATTATTAAAAATTAGAAATTAATGTTAAGACTTTTAATGAATAAAAAGATAATAATTCATCTTTTTTGGTTTCTAATTTATAAAAATTAGTAATTAATTAATATTAATTAATAATTCATCATTAATAATTAAAAATTAAAAATATGTACTAATCATTAATTGATGTTAATTTTTAATAAAGAAAATTAAATATTATTATTTTTATCATAATTGGTAATTATTACTAATAAAATTTTATTAAATAATAAAAAATTAACATTAATAATTATTAATTATTAATTATTAATTACTTATTTATTATAAAGTAATTAAAAATAATAAAAACAAGTTATTAATAATTAAAAATAATAATTAATTTTTATTAATAATTAATAAAAAATTAGTATATGTGTAATTATAATTAAGTAACAATTTAATTTTAATAAAACTTCTATGTTATTTCAATATTAATTTCAATTAAAAATAAAAATTAATATTTTTTGAACAATTAAATATAACACCTAAATATAAAAATCAAGTAATAATATTTCCTTACAAATAGATTATGGTACAACCCAAAGGCCATATCCTATTTATTGTAAGAAAGTAAAATACTAAAAAGATAAAATAATATGGGTTTTGTGTTGGATTTTGTAGTCAAATCATAAATCATATTCAAACTCCTAATGTATAATATGAGGTAAAGAAATTTGTTTGTTTGGAGGTTTTTTTAATTGGATTGGTGGTGTTAAAAAATGAGTTGGTGTAAATCTATAATTTAGAGTTATATTTGAATAAATGGATATGTCTATAATTAACATAGCGATATTTTTCTCCACATATGGAAAACTATATAAAGGGGTCAATATCTAAGTGGAATGTATGGTGATTCAGTGTCCCATATATAGATTTATTTTAGGGGATTTTTAACACATTTTAGGATCAATGTCACATATGATGATATAGATGTGAGTTAGGGATGATATATGTAGATTCATGTAAGGGAGAAACTCAATGTATTGGTATCTAATGTTGGAAATCCACAAATGGATAATTATATCTCTATGTAATGTAAATAAAATTACGAAAAATTATACAATAATTATTTTTAGGAATGAAATAATACATAATATTTTAAAGATGTTTTTATTTAATAAAACATCATAAAATGGTATTAGGGATTTATGAAAAAAGGAAAAAATATTTTACGATTAATAATGGTTTTTTTCTAGTGAAATATAGTGAAGTTACATTGCAAATTCATATACTTAATGTAGAAAATGTTTCTATGCTAAAAAATACATGTAAAAGTGTTTGAATTGAATAAGAGTAAGATGTGATATAAATAATAAGAAGTTTATTAACATTTGGAGGAAGTTACCTATTCGAATTATATTTTCAAATTTCAATTAAAACATTTTTATACTATTCCTCATGAAAGATAAAATACTATATCATGCCTGAAAAAGGCATGGATGTGGAGAATTTATTGATGGAATTTTTGGAAATAATAAATAATAAAAAAATTGTAAGTAATATAGGGTTAAGAAGAAACGAATTAAAGTATATAATGATAAAGAAGAACATGTTACATCATTGAGACAACTACATTGGAAGTCCAGTCTAATTTGAGACATTATTTTTTTTAAAACATAATAATTTACCTTTTCAACAATGTGATAAGTACTCCAACCGAGTCGGGTTATATGTATCCTATGAAAAAGGATATTCCATACTCATTGGAAGTACACTCTCAATGATTTCATTAATATTATTGATCTTTTAACATGGTTCAATTCCTATAATGAGAAAATGTATCATAGGATATTTTGGTTGATATAGAGGACAAATATCTTATCCCAAATTTAATTCCACCAAAACCCTCAAGAAAGAAACCACTACAGCCAACTCCATGTTATTGTTTGAGTAATTACGCTCATGTGAAATCTGTTACCAAGACTAAATAGTGACTACATGACCATCCATCTTTAAAACCACTCCAAACCAAACTATTGATGCATCATAGTATAATGAATACACTATATCAGTATCAAGAAATCATAGGATTGACTCCATAGTTGATATCACTTCGAAATTTAAAGAGGAACTATTATGAACATCTAAAAAAATAAATTTAACACATTTCTTGGTAGGGCCTCTCATGAAATACTCTAAGAAGGATAAGTCCTAAATATAATTTTGGAAATAATTTTATAGACTAAAAATATTATGGATCTCTAAAAAGTTATTCAGTCTCTCCCAAGAAAACATTATTCTACCCTTTATTTGTTCTTATAATACTATAAAATTAAATATTACATGACCCAAGAAGTTTTCATGGTTAATCAAAAAAATTTATTTTGGATATTGGTATATATAGGAATCTACCCAAGTGTGCTAAAAAAATATCTACATATATGACATGTTCCTCTCCTGATATGGATTATAATGACCCAATCAAAACATACAGAAACAATACATTGGTACCACTATTAAATTAATATATCCCACAAATATTTGAATAACCAATGGACCTAATGGTTTAGTTTGATTGATAATAAAATCATAAAAACACATAATTTAATATATTCTTAACATTTCTCAATATAATAAATACCTTCTTATACATTCTATGAGACATAATCACCTTCAAATATTTGTTAAGGGAAAAAAATAAAGGGTGATATGCAAATTCATAAATGGAAAAAATATCAACGATCAAAGGCGTTAGATCATAAACATGGTTGAAAACATGAATAATTAAAATAATCAAAATAAAACATTATAAATAGAAAATAATTACTATAATCCAGAAATAGGGACATATCTTACAAAATGATAACACTTTTTTTGTTACATTAGAAAATTCAACATGAAAAAAAATTAATAGCCATTTAACATAGAAAGTAATGTGTAAAATTAATAAAAAGTTGCATTCATATCTTATTGAACTGTGCTACTCACCCACCTAATCACATAGAAATTTTAGAGTAGATCTCACCACCATCACAACCACCCTTTGTGAACCTCTCTACTTGAAAACCTATTTCAATATTATTTATTTCAGATTAGAAATATATATTCCACTAGATATTTGGGGTATATATAGTTCCCACTCATCTCATAATACATACATTTCTGTGCTTCTTAAAAACTATAATCATATCATTAATTAAACCACAGAAATATTAGGGGGTTCTAGAATTATCCAATTGGATCCCTTAAAATAGCTTCAAAAATAAACTCAAATAATAATAAAACATACTAACCCCATTTAAAAAACTATAATAGATCATTAATGTTTAATAATGAAACACAAATCCATTGAATACAAATCATTAAGAGATATAGAATAAATTTGAATCCATTCTCTTTAAATTAATGTGATTTTATACCAAAAAAATCTTTTATTGAAACCAACATCATTTTAAAATTTTATAAAACATTCATTAAAGAATTGTAAAATTTATGTATGAGGGTTAGATGTTATAAGACACAATAGGTTTCAAAATTATAAGGAAATAATTTTTGGTAAGGGAAATTTTGGACATGGAAAATAAAGATTCGTTATAAAAGATAGTAATTATTCCTTGTATTATGAAAAATTATAAATAAAATCATTGTGGAAGAATAAATGGATATATAATATAAAATAATAGAAAATAAACTAGAAATTTATCATTATATCCTCATAGGGATGATCAAAATCAACATTTGATAAAATAGTTCAATAAGTATGAGTATGCCACATTAAAAGGTACAGGTCTTATCAATAACCCTTACACTAAATTTATGAATATTACTTAATGATATAAACTCATGTATATAGAAAATAAATAACAGAAGTAAATAATTAATGAACTTTATCAAATTTATTGCTATTTATATATTTTCCTTAAAATCCAGCATTACAAATATTTTACTCGATTATAGTTATATTCTCCAAAGATATTTAGAATTTTTCTTGTTTACCTCATTGAAATATCAAGGTATGTGGACCTATTTTAATTATTTTGTTTCATGGTTATCATTCCATAACTATTATAATATAATATAAATTTTTTCAATTTATTATTTAAGATTTATGTCAATTAATTGAAATACACGAATAGAGTTTTTGAAAATGAGAAACATGATAAACTAGTTTCAATGTACATAATGATCAAAAGGAAACATATCAATGAATATTTTATATATTAATAAAATCTCTAAATTAAAGTTATTATAAAAAAATTACTTTTTATTTCATGAAAGTTTTATTAATTAATAACCCATAATCATTTATGATGTAATTATTATAACATCGTTCACATGGGTGGAAAAACCACCAAAATATGATATTTTTATAATGTTTTCATGAGGAAGGGAATTTCATTATATAATGATAATATGGAATATTTTGAAGTAATAAAATGTTAAAATTATAATATATCCTTATTAAATCCATTCATAGAAACAAAAATATTGGATGACGATGATAAATGAAATTCATTGTCTACGAATATGGTTTTTCATCGGTATACTTGATAAATGATTCAATTTCTCAATCAATATAATAAATGGAGTTATATGAAAAATTGTCATTTTTGCATTATAGTTGTGACTTTATGAAATTATTATCCATAAAATCTATCCATTTTACCATCTATGAGATGGAGTCATGAAAAATGAACAACATCGTTACATAGAGGTGCTAGTTTGTGCATATGCACGATTATTGTTTTGGATTTTCTTAATGGATAAAATATAAAATATAATTATATTTTAGTACAATTTTTTTATTTAATTATATTAATATTTTAAAATAATTTTAATTTCAAAAATATTAATAATTAAAGACTAATAGGGAGTGGATACTCACATTGGGGATTGGAATTTTCAATTGAAATTCCCCTAGGAAAATATGGACTTAAGAAAACCAATAGGGATAGAGGAAATAATAGTATGAGAGGGTTATAATTCAATAAAATTTTCAGAGCTTAAAATAGACATTATATGATTCATTTAGTCTTAAAGTGGTGGTCATGTTAGATTTTTTATAAGTGAAAATAAGCAATGTTTTGGAAGTAGCCATCATATTTTAAATATTGTAAAGGTACTATTCAAGGATAAATGGATGAAAAATGTAAAATATAGGAGGGTAAGGTTATTGTGTATCTAAGCTAACCACAACCACAAATTTTGTAGAAATCATTTAGTGTTTATGGGTTTTATTTTTTTCATCGTAACTTTTACCCTAAGATACATTTACCTTGTAATTAATCTTTAAACTTACTAATAAATTTTACTGAAACAAATTAAATTTGAAAATTTTAATTAATTTCAAAATTTTTATTTAAAATTTGGAAATAATTTTTTCAAATTAAAATTCCAATGTTTTGAATAAATATTTTTAATATTATTGCATGTAAGATGTAAAAATAGTTTTTATAAAAACTATGCTTTTATGAAAATAGATTATGTGTTAGACATATTTATTATTATTATAAATTATGATAACATAAATTAGTTTAAAATAAATAAATAAATGATATGAGGATTTTTGGAAATATAAAATTGAATATCGTAGGAAAAATAAATGATTTGAATAAATGATGAATACAAGTTTTCTAATAAATTTTAATTTTAATTTTATTCTAAAAATATTTGAAATATGATTTATATGCTCAAATAATATCTTAAAAATAATAGTTTCCTTCTCTAAATACATAATTTATTGCAAAATTTTATTTATTCTTCTATGATATCCTTACATAGTGATAAAATCATTAAATCTATGCTTTTCATAATAATTGTTTTTTAGACTAAAAATAAATCATTTTGAAGAAAAACCAAAAACTCATAATATGTTAGTATTGGTATGTTGAATTCAAACAATAATTTTATTTTATCAATTTTAAATCATAGATATTAATTTCAAAATAATGCTGAAATGTGGGAAATACAATTTTGATAAAAAAAATAATTTAATGTATAAAGTGATTGTGTTTTTATTTCATGTCATGTAAAATATATAGAATGTTTGATAATTTAATATAATATATATTAAATCCAAAGAAATATTTTTAAATATATTTTCTATAATATGATACCATATTACTCATAAAAAATTTATGTTTTAAATGTAAAACGACATTTATATAGAATCGACATACTAAATTAATTCTATAATCAGCTTTAAATATCACATGAAATTGTATTAAAAAAGCCATTATAAACACCAAATAAGAATAAGGAAAATATAAGTGGGGGTGTAGGGGTAGGTGGTGATTCAGGTTTAATATATTTCATTATAATTTCCATGAGCCTACATTTTTCAAAAAAAATTTATTTATCTCAATATATTCTAGAAGAATTTCAGCTTGGCTTATACTTGGGAAAACCCTAGTGACTCCACCTATTTTATAATATTAGATATATGTTATTTTTAAGAAAATATCATCGTAAGTGATTAGATTTTACCTATTTTAAAATTAATTTTCAAAATATAGTTACTCTTTTTAAAACACTCCAATCTAACAACTATGATTAAAAATTGTAAAATTTTGTAATTTAATTTAAAAGTACCATGGTTTCTATTTAAGTCTAGTTTTTTTGTGGTACATGATATTGGTTATTAAATTAAAGGTATTTATATATCATAAAATCTTGACTCATTACATTATACCCCTAAAATAAATTATATCCTTGAAATTTTAAATTTAAATATAGATATAGGTTGATGAGAGTATTCATAACACACTCATCATTATTCCAAGGTGACATATAACAAAGAATATTAATAAGGACCAGGATAATTAACATGTGTGTTATAATATTAATTATAAATAAAATCTAATTCACATGTGTGTATATATCATTGTCATATATTATCTAGAATATTGATTTCATAAAACTACCTAAATCTAAAAAAATAATGTTGAAAATATATATTATTTAAAACAATTATATATTTAATGATCAAATAGTTTTAATAAATAGTTTATAAAATTAAACAATAATAAATATATATCATTAACCCAAAAATGTGACAAATGTCACCGAAAATATCATGAACCATCATCGATCCCCAAGATATAAGTACTTCCTAACTTATATTTTCATAATCACCCATCCATTCATTATATAAACAATAGGTATAAACTAATCATAAAATCTATTTGTCCATAAATCATATGCTCATTAATTACTATCTATTAAAATATTTCATTTTAATAAATTAACAAATTACAATTATTTTTTATTATTTAATGACTTTTTCCAAACCATTAATGAAAAACTACTACCAGAAATTCATTATGGGTTTCACATATTCCTCCACAAATTTTAAAATTTACCAAACAATCATCAATATGTATGAATTACCTAACAAAAATTGATAAGAGTATAAAAAACTTTTTCTTTGAATATCAACCTCAATAAATTAGATAAGATTATAATACTATCTTTTCACTCATAAAATTCATATGCATTGACCAACTATTTTATTGTGCTCCTTTTTTAAGTTATAAGACAAATGTGTTTTGAGATACATTTTTTTCTCAGTATCTTTTTCAATATCATAATGAAGAAAAATAATAAAAAACATAATTTTTTTGTGAATATCCAAAATATTAATATGAAAACGTCAATAAAAAAATTTCTTCTGTAATAAAACAATTATTTTTAACAGATAATACATTCAGTTATATCTGGGATACTTCTTGTTCAATAATTTTTTTTATTGGTAATTTTCTATTCATATTTTTTGTAACATCCCATGTAGATGGAGAATAAGATATATTCATACTTATTAATATTTTTTAATTAAATATTAATTTTACTTTAAAATGGTTTCTATGTTTGATAGCGTACCTGATACGCAACAATGGGTTTCTTTGAAATCTTATGTTGCATACTAATAATATAATATTATTATTTTAAATGTTAGTTAACTCATAGCCATTGTATTGGCAGGAATGATCCAAAATAACTAAAATATGATTATACATCTTTTTTAAATGTATTTACATTTATCCAATAAATTTTAGAAGCTTAAAATATGAATGAAAATAATTTTAAGCATAATTTACATTAAAAGGCCAATTTATCGCCTTTTAATGGGGAACCCTCATTAAATATAGTTTTGGTTAATTTAATAAATTCTATATGACCAAATTAAATCCTTCTTTGTAATGGGGACATCAAAATTTCATTCGTGTAAATTTTTGGAATTTTTCCGATAAAGTTTATTTTTTAATAAATTGCTAAAATATTGTATTTTAATTCAAAACTATGTTTTAATCTAATTTATTTATATGGTTAGATTATCTTTGGTTTTAATGTGTACTAATAATATATTTTTACCATTTAATCCAATGGTGGTCCTTGTAAATAATTTCACTTTGAGATTGGACATAAACAAGTGTCAATCTTTTGATAGTTATTGTTTCTTAAAAACACACTATTTGTTTTAACAGTGAGACTTAATTTCAAAATGAATTAATGAAACTTTTATGTTTTGAAAATGGAAAAATAAACATCATTTTTGAATTTGGAATATCAATTATAGCTAAGGCTTAATTTTAGGTATTTTTCTGAAAATCTTCAATTTTTGATGAATAGTGAAACCACTTAGTGGTAGTTAAAAAACTGACTTTTTCATTTAAATGAAATTTTACCACTTCTGTCAATTTAATTTCAAAACTCCAACATACATGGTTTTTATCAAGAAGTAAAATTTGGTTCATTAAGATGAAAATAATTTTTGGTGAATAGTAACTTTTGACTTTTATTTACCGCGATTAAAGGTAAATAAGGTAAATCATGTTTCAAAGAATATTATAATAATTAACAATTACCATAAAAATTATCCAAACCTTATTGGATGAGTATTGGAAGACAATGGGAATCCTTGGGTCGATATTAGAACCCCATGGATCCATTTATAAAAGATAATGACACTTTTGATTAATTAATTTAATGTAAAGGCAAAATTGACATTAACAAAAATCTTTAAGTAATTAATTTTTATATGGTGTTATATAAATTATCGTTACAACTATAAATATTCATTGGAAATATAAAAATATTTCCTATATCATGTATTTTTTTTTAATTTTTAGACATCAAATAATTTAAATTATTGATGATATAATAATTATGCAGTATTTACCTCATTAATAAATGATTTAAATAAATAAGATTATAATGATTAAAATATTATCCAAAAATGTCCAATTCTGATTGGATTATTTTATTTCGAATACTAGTCATCTTATCTTCGGCTATAATGATTTTGGGACCATTAGAAACCAAATATCATTATATAATAAAATAATATTTTCACACTTTCCTAAAGAGCCCCTCCTATCCCTTATAAAAAGTTTCCACTTATAACCAATTAATCACACCTCTCAAGCCATTTGGCTCATCCAAACTCTTCCCAATTGAGCTCAATACATCCCTATACTCCTCCTATAAGCCTTACCATAGGCATAAGGCACTCCAAGAAGTCATTTTCTTCAAACCAAAGAGAGTTACCCAAATTAAAGGTAACAATTTCTCTAAAATTGTTTTCTGTTATTTTACTTCTCCAACCCCTAAAATCTTTTTATTGCTTTCTTTTGTAACCACACCAGTATACTCAATATACTAGGATTTTGTTATGAGAATGATTCTAACTACACTTGCACACACCTCCATCTAATGGATGAAGTACATAATGTTTCTATGGATGGGAAACTAACGCCTCACGAAATGATGATTGTTCAATTACATCTTACCACCTCTGATGGTGGCCATTATGATTGAACAGTATTCATATATGATATATATTATTTTTATGAATTCCTTATGATTCTATACAACCCAATTACATCAAGCCTTTATGGTTTACATAGTGGGTAAATATGATAATCTCATTTGAGAAAGTGCGGACTACCACCCCCTAAAAGTGATATGACTCGTTAATGCCTTATGTGGGATGTATAAAAGATAGAGTTAATGATATTATATATGATATTATAATGGGATAATAATATACCTATTTATAATTATGTTCTAATTCCATTAAAATAAGAAATAGAAATGATTGTAGCGTTCATGCGTACGTACGGCTGACCGTCTACATGAATGGTGCATTTCTTTTCTTACCTCCAAATGTTATGTACTATTAAAAATACATGTATATAATAGATATATATGATATATATGATATCTAAATGATGAATATAATTATGGATATAATGTACTATTTACCAGATGGAAAACTTATAAATATAAGGTGTCTATTTTCGACTCAAGTACTAAATATTAACAAAATAGACGTTATTAACTTAAATGATTACATAATGTTTATAACATGGTAATAATTGATATAAAAGGAATAATAAACTAGTAAAAGGTTTTTAATAAAGTATAAATTATCTTTATTTTATTATTCTGGAGATTAAATAACGATCGAATCAAGTCGGAAACGAGGTAAGGGACCTCATCTCAATCTTCGTCCATTGAGGCATTTTTTGTTTTATACATGACTTTATTTTATTAGTTGTATAAAAGCTTTTGAAATTTTATTTTATTCAAAGGGAATATTTTTATATGAATAATTTTACTAAATGACAAAAAGGAATTTTTCTTTTTTTCGTAAGTGGTTAAAATGACCTTTCTGCCACCACGAGTATTATATGATCTTTGGCTTCTTGAACAAACCAGAATGTTTTTAAACGGAAAAATATATACCGTATACTCTTTTTACGTATTTCGGTACGGAAAATGATCTTGAGAATGGATGTATTATTTCAATATCTTGAAATGATATTTTATTATTGCAATGTGAAAATGCTATCTTTCCTTTATGCTTATGTTATGTGTTATGATCATGTTATGGATCTTGGGCATTATTTACGTATAAGGGTGGTTCCATGATAAAACTAGGGTGGGTGAGCCTGAGATATATCTCCAATGCATTGGGTAATGTGGCGAAGGTAAACATGAATGTTTCTCCTAATAGATTTTAGGGAATATACTGTGATGGGTATTCTAATGTAACTCCCTATGTAGCTATGATAGCTACAATGTAAGTATGATATGGATGTCACAAGTTACCTTTATGATTTATTATTTATATGTGTCTTTCATAAATCTTATGATTTCATGAGGTAAGTAAAAGAGTTCATGTTTTGTATGTATTTATGAACAAATGTTTTCATTGTTTGTTTTATAACCCTTACTGAGCCTTTTTTTCTCATCCCATGTTTCGAAATGTTTTCACGTGACTTAAAGATGACTAGGGCCAAGGATGGGATGATGTAAAATTCATACTGTCTAAAACATGGAACTAGACATGACTCTTTTTTTCAATAGTTTATAATTTATGAAAAAAAGGAAATTGTGTAGAAGTTTCTACCTTGTAATCTTTTGAGATGTGATAGTTATGTCATAATTCTCTAAAATTCCCAACCTAAAAGGATCCTCAATGTGAATTATTAGTTTAATCCAATATTAATTAAATGTTTAAGGTCGGGTCCTTATAGTTGGTATCAGAGGTCCGTCTAGATAACATTAGGAGTTATGGTATTGTTAAATTAATATCCATAAAGTAATTTATGTTAATATTGAAATAAAATAGCATTTACAGATTACCATGTTGCTTCGCCTAAGGTATTTTTGTGTTAAGAATGGTTTTTGGAAGAGGAAACAAAGCAGCTTTTCTGGGAAGGCATCAAAGGGGAATAACCTTCCAATCTGCATCCTAAGATGGTCAGAATCAGAATTGAGCAGTTTACTACAGTGATGGATTAGTTGAATTTGGTGACAAATGGTGGTTATGTTCATTGATGATATTTTGGTTTATTCCAAAAGTAAAGAGGAACATGAAATTCATTTAAGGGTTTTTTGCAAACATTAAAAAAATGAAAATTTATGAGAAATTCAGCAAATGTGAGTTTTGGATACAACAAATTTCTTTCCATGGTCACATTATTTCAAAAAATTGCATAACTGTTGATCCTGATAAAACCAAAGTTGTGGAATAATGTCCAAGACCCACAAATATAACTGAGATTCATAGTTTTCTTGGTTTGGAAGGTTATTACCGGAGGTTTGTTGAAAAGTTTGCATGGTTTTCTAGTCCAATGACTATGTTAACTATAAAAGGTGTTAAGATCATCTAGATAAAATAATTTGATGATTGTTTTCAGTAATTGAGAAGAATATTGGTGAATGCTCCAGTTTTGGCACTCCCTTCCAGAAATGGTGAGTTTGTTATATACATTGATGCTTCACTGAAAGAACTAGGTTGTGTACTAATGAAAAATGATCAGGTAATTGCTTATGCTTCACATCAGTCGAAACCGCATGAGTTAAATTACCCTACTCATGATTTGGAATTAGCTGATGTTGTTCTTGATTTAAAAATTTGGAGGCATCATTTGTATGGATTGATGTGTGAAATATATACTAATATAAAAGTTTAAAATATATATTCACTCAAAAAGAATTGAACAAGAGATTGAGGAGATAGTTGGAATTAATAAAGGATTATGATTGCATGATCCATTACCTTCCGGGAAAAGAAAATAAAGTGGTTGATGCATTGAGTCAAAAAAGAAATGCTTCATTAGCCATGCTACGTTTGGAACGAGGTCCTTTGGTTTTTGATTTAATGAACTTTGGAATAGATGTTGATGGTGCAGGAAATTATTCTATTTTTTATCTGGTGTCAGTAAGATTATCTCTATCAGAAGAAATAAAGAAATCACAGAAAGAAGATAATGAGTTGCAGAAAAAGGTAGAGTTAGATCAGAAGGGTAAGTTTCCTGATTTTAATCTTGATAATGATTGTGTATTGTGGTTTGGGAAAAGATTATGTGTTCCTTCTGGTTCACAGTTGAAGAATGAGTTGTTATATGAAGCTCATAGTTCTCCGTTTTCAGTTCATCCTAGCAGTACTAAGTTGTACAGAGTTCTCCGTGAGTATTATTGGTGGGAAGGAATGAAAAGAGATACTGATAATTTTACTATGAAGTGTTTGACTTGTCAGCAGGTTAATGAAGAGTGGTAGTTTCCGAAAGGAATGCTTCAACCTTTACCGGTTCCAGAGTCGAAATGGGAAAATATATCCATGGACTTTGTTGTGGCATTACCAAATACATCTCTATGTAATAATTCAATCTGGGTTATAGTTGATCGATTGACTAAATCTGCTCATTTAATTCCTACTCGAGATAGTTTGTCTCTAGATCAACATGCTCAGTTGTATGTTAAAGAGGTAGTCAGTTTGCATGAAGTTCCCTTCTCTATTATATGTGATCAGGATCTCAGGTTTACTTCTAACTTTTGGAAAGCCCTTTAGAAGTTTTTGGGTACTGAATTAAATTTTAGTACAGCTTTTCACCTGCAATCAGATGGGCAGTCAGAACGAACGATTCAAACCTTGGAAGATATGTTATGTGCTTTATTGATGGATTACCAGGGAATATGGGACCAACAACTTTCTTTGGATGTATTTTCATATAATAAAAATTTTCATTATAGTATACAGATGGCTCTATTTGAGGCATTATATGGAAAGTGTTGTCGAAATCCAGATTTTTTGGATGAAGTAGGTGAGAGGAAGCTGATGGGACCCGAATTGGAAGAAGGGATGGGAGAGAATGTTCAGTTGATTCAGAAGCATATGAGAACAGCTTAGAGTAGACAGAAAAGTTATGCAGATAACCGAAGGAAGGATCTTTTTTTTGAGGTAGGTGATAATGTCTTTCTCAATGTTTCTCCATGGAAAAGTGTGATGTGTTTTGGTTAGAAGGGAATGTTGAGTCTGAGGTTCATTGGACCTTATGAAATTTGGGATAATGTTGGATCAGTTGCATAGAGAGTGGCTTTTCTTCCATGTTTATCCCAGGTACACAATTTTTTTCATGTTTCAATGTTGAGAAAGTATATACCAGATACATCCCTCTTTTGAGCCCATAGGTAGTTCAGATGGAAGGAATCTCTCTTATGAAGAACAACCAGTCCCGATTCTTGATCATAGGGAGAAAGTGTTTCAGAATAAGGTAATTCACCAGGTAAAGGATTTTTGGAAAAACCATATGGTTGAAGAGGCAAAGTGGGAATATGAAAATTCTATGAGGGATAAATACCCCCACTTATTTTGATTAGTGAATAAAACTTCCAAAGACGCAATTTCCAAAAGGGGGTAAAGATGTAACTTCCCAAGTAGATGAAGAATAATATATTTTCATACATATTAATATTTTTGAAATAAATATTAATTATACTTTAAAAGGGATTCTATGTTCGATAGCGTACCAGATACGCAACCACGGGTTTCTTTGAAATATTTTATTGCACACTAATAATATAATATTATTATTTTAAATGGTAGTTAACTCATTGCCATTGTATTGGTGGTAATGAACAAAAATAACTAAAATCTGATTATACATGTTTGTTAAATGTATTTAGATTTATCCAATAAATTTTAGAGGCTTAAAATGAAAATGAATCTAATTTTAAGCATAATTTACATTAAAAGGATGATTTATTGCCTTTTAATGGAAAAACCTCCTTAAATATAGTTTTGGTTTCTTTAATAAATTATATATGACTAAATAAAATCCTTTTTTAGAATGGGGATATCAAAATATAATTTGTGTAAATTTTTGGAATTTTTCCGATAAAGTTCATTTCTTAATGAATAGTGAAAATATTGTATTTTAATTCAAAACTATATTTTAAACTAATTTTATTAAATGGTTAGATTATCTTCAGTTTTAATGTGTAATTAGAATATAGTTTTTCTATTTAATCTAATGTTGGTCATTGAAATTAATTTCACTTTGAAATTGGACATAAACTAGTGTCAATCTTTTGATAGTTATTGTTTCTTAAAAACACGCTATTTGTTTTAACAATGGGAATTAATTTTAAATTTAATTAATGACACTTTTATGTTTTCAATTTTTAATAATAAACATAATTTTTGAATTTGGAATATAAAATATATCATAGGGTTAATTTTTGGTATTTTTTTGAAAAACGTCAATTTTTGATGAACAGTGAAACCACTTAGTAGTAGTTAAAAAACTAACTTTTTCATTTAAATGAAATTTTACCACTTCTGTGAATTGAATTTAAAAAATCCGACATTCATGGTTGTTATCAAAAAGTAATATTTTGTTCATTTTGATGAAAATAATTTTTGGTCAATAGTAACATTTATATTTTACTTACCGCGATTAAAGGTAAATATGGTAATTCAAGGTTAAAATAATATTATAATAATTTAAATTTCCTTAACACTTGTTCAAACCTTATTTTATGAGTATTGGCTGACAATGGTCATCCTTGGGTCTATTTTGGGACCCCATGGAGCCACTTCTGAAAGATAATGACACTTTAGATTAATTAATTTAATGTAAAGACAAAATTGACATTAACAAAACTCTTTTGGTAATTAATTTTTATATGGTGTTATATAAATTATCATTTCGGATATAAATATTCATTGGAAAGATAAAAAGATTTCCTATTTCATGGTAATTTTTTTATAATTTATAGACATCAAATAAATTAAATTATTTATGACACAATAATGATGTAGTTTTTACATTATCAATAAATGATTTAAATAAATAAAATTATAATGATTAAAATGTTATTCAAAACATGTCCAATTTTTATTGTATGATTTTATTTATAATATTAGTCATCTTATCTTCGGCTATAATGTTTTCTGAACCATTATAAACCGAAAATCATTATATAATAAAATAATACTTTCACACTTTCCTAAAGAGCCCCTCCTCTCCCTTATAGAAGGAGTCCACTTCTAACCAATTACTCACACCACTCAAGCCATTTGGCTTGACAAAATTATTCCCAATTAAACTCCCTTCATCCTTGTTCTCCTCCAAGAAGCCTTACCTTATAATAAAGGCACTTCATGAAATCCTTTGGTTCAAACCAAAGGGAGTTACCCAAATTAAAGATAACAATTTCTCTTAAATTTTTTTCTTTTATTTTACTTCTCCAGCCCCTATACTCTTTTTATTCCATTATTTTGTAACAAAAATAGTATACTCAATATACTAGGATGTTTTTATGAGAAGTATTCAAACTACACTTACATACACCTCCAACTAATTGATGAAAAGCATAATGTTTCTGTGTATGGAAAACAAATGCATAACGAAACGATGATTATTCAATTACATATTACCGCCTCTCAAGGTGACCATTATGATGGAAATATATTTATATATTATATATATTATGTTTATGATTTCCTTATGCTTCTGTAAATCCCAATTATATCAATTTTTTATGGTTTCCATAGTGGATAAGTACGATAATATCATTTGAGGATGTGCGGACTATAGCCCCCTCAAAGTGATATTACTCGTTAATGCCTTTTATGGGATATATAAAGGATAGATTTAATGATATTATATATGATGTTATACTGGAATTATAATAAACCTGTGTATCATTATGTTCTAATTCCATTAAAATAAGAAATATAAATGAAATTAGCGTTCATTCATACGTACGGCTTACCCTCTACATGAACGGTGCATTTCATTTATTACCTCGAAATGTTATGTAGTATTATAAATACAAGTATATACTGGATATATATGATTTATATGATATCTAAATAACAAATATAATTCTGTATATAATGTTATATTGACCACATGGAAAACTTATAAATATAAGGTGTACTTTTTTACTCAAGTACCATATATCGACAAAATGGACGTTATTAACATAAAGGATTGCATAATGTTCAGAACATGATAATAATTGATAAAAAATGAATAATAAACTTGAAAAGGGTTCTTAAGAATGTATAAATTAACTTTAGGTTATTATTCAGGATATTAAATAATGATCAAGTCAAGTCAGACACGACGAAAGGGACTTCATCTCAATCTCCTTTAATTGAGGCATTTTTAGTTTTATACATGACTTTATTTTATACAGTGTATAAACCCCTTTGACTTTTAATTTAATTCAAAAGGATTATTTGTATATGAATAATTTTACTAAACAAAAAAAGGAATAATTTTTTATATGTAATCGGTGACAATGACCTTTCCGCCGTCGTGAGTATTATTTGATCTTTGGCTTCCTAAACAAGCCGTAATGTTTTTAAAAGGAAAAATAAATTCCATATACTCTTTTTACGTATTTTGGTATTGAAAATGATTTTGAGAATGTATTTATTGTTTCAATATCTTTAAATGATATTTTATTGTTGTAATGTGTAAATATTATCTTCATTTTATTCTTATGTTATGTTATATGAACATGTTATGGTTTTGGCAATTATTTACACAAACGGGTGGTTTCGTGATAAACCTAGGGTGGGTGAGCCCAAGATAGCTCTCCAATTCATTGGGTAACATGACGGAGCTAAACATGAATGTTTCTCTTAAGAGAATTTTGGGAATATACTTTTATGGGTATTACAATGTAACTCCCTATGTAGATGTGGTAGATACAATGTAAGTATGATATAGATGCCACAAGTTACATTTATGATTTATGATTTCTCTGAGTCTTTCATAAATATTATGATTTCACGAGGTAAGTAAAAGAGTTCATGTTTTGTATGTATTTATGTACAAATGTGTTCATTATTTGTTTTATATCCCTTACTGAGCCTTTTATGATCATCCCATGTTTTGAAATGTTTTCACAGGAATTAAAGATGAATAGGGTCAAGGATGAGATCATTGAAAATTCATGTTGTCTAAAACATGGAACTAAACATGACTCTTTTTTTCAAGAGTTTATATTTTATGACAAAATGGAAATTATATAGAAGTCTTTACAATTTAATCTTTTGAAATGTAATAGTTATGTCCTAATTCTCTAAAACCCTAAACCCGAAAAGAACCCCAATGTGAATTATTCGTTTACTTCAACATTATGTTAATGTTTAAGGCTGGGTCATTATATTTTCATATAAAATATTTATAATTATATTTTATCCCTTTATAATGTTTCATAAATGATATTTTGTATTTACTAAACATATCATGGGGTTGTCTAGTTGGGTGGGCATTTATAGACCCACTCATCATGTCCAAGGTGATGATTGAATAAATAGCATACCACCCTTTTTCGAATTTTTACCCAAAGGTCCATCTAGACTACATCCAGATCCACATTCCCATATCCATAAATAGATTTCATCTCTAATAAAATAAAATAATATTCTATATACGGATACATTTGGTTGTTTCAATGATATTTAAATTATCCTTAAGGATTTCACTATGGTTCTCCATAACCTAATCCTTAAATAACTATACTAATCTCTAGAAATACATAAATCTAGCTCTAATACCAGTTATAGTTATCCATGGTAAGCATACATAAATGATACATAGATAACATGGACTATTTAATTAATCTAACTAATAGTCTCACCATCTGAAATCCTAATGGTTTAGTGTCTCGAAAAGTAGAAACCTAAAAACACTTATTTTTACATGATGTGAACATTTATCTCAAAACATAACCCCCTCATAGAAAATTCATGAGACATAATCATATTAAAACCTCTATTAACAAAACAATAATAATTGTTGAGCTCAAAATCTATGTAATAGATAACATATCAAAGGAAATAATGGTTATCTCATAAACATGTATGAAAAATTGAATAAATAAAATAATCCAATTAAGATAACATAAATTAATTAATTTTAATCCTAAACATAAAATATCATGATATCATATCCAATAGTCACACATAAACCATGTTGTGGGATAATAATATTTTAAGACTAAATAATAATCCATGGAACATTGAAATGAAATTGGAATATTCATAATCATTGGATTTCATATTTTTGTGAAGTGGGCTACTCGTCATCCTATACGCAGATAAAATTTTAAGTATATAAAACCTCCATCTCTAATAACTAAGCTAATCGCATTAAATTTCTATCAAGTGTTATGTAACGCTTTATAAAATATATTGTATGGATATATAATTCACTCATTTCTCATAATCCATACATTTGTTCACCACTTGAGAAAAAATAATCATATCAGAAAATAACAAATAGAAATTAAATGAGTTTCATAACATAGTCAAATGATATCTCATAATATAGCATCAAAAATATAATAAAATGATAAATAAACATTTTAAACCAAATTAAATACATTATTGGAAAACATATCAGTTAATTCCTGAAACAAAAGTACTTTACTGGTAATTTTTTTGAGATAATAAATAAATTGGAACCAAAACATTTTTTTAAAAAGGATTTTTTAAAACCCTCAAAAGATATTTATAAAATATAGTTTAAACTCATTTCAAAAATAAATTTTAGATATTATAAAATTAAATTTAATAAATATATATTTTAATTAATTATTCTAGAAAAAATAATTTTCTCATATAATGATGTGTTGGTAAAAATAAAAATTAATTTCTTGTAAATAAAATCCTTTTATATCAAAAAATATTCCTCTGTTGAAACCCACATCATTTGAATAATTTATAAAAAAAATTATTTAAAAAAATGTTAAAGTCAAGTAATTTTTGAATTAGAGGAAAAATATTATATATTTACAACTAATAAGGAAAAAATTGGTGGCATGAAAAAATTATGGACATGGAAAGGAAAGGTTTGTTAGAAAATAATGGATATATTCTTTGAAATCATGCAATTTAATAATGAAATAATTATGCAATAATACGTAGATATAAAATGTAAAATCCCATAAAATAAATAGGGATTTTATCATAATATCATCATAGGTTTTTTGAAATTAACTTTTAGCAATAATTGTAAATAATGAGTAGTATAACCTAATAAAAGGTACAAGAGTTTTCATAAACCTATACCTTGAATTTTTGAAGAGTTACTCACGTTCTAACCTCCTCTATATTAAAAATTAAAAAGTAAAATTACTTAATTTAGTACATCATTAATATTTATATCCCTTTATAAACATTATTTATAATCCTTATTTACAAACAAATTACATAATTATAGTTATTTTTAGTAATTATATTTTGAATGTTCAATTATTTATTCCATTAAAATATCATTGTAACATGGTAGATTCTTAATATGTGGTTTCATGTTAATTATTACACTATTAATAAATATATAATAAAAATTTCCAAATTGTTCCTTATGTTTAATTTTGAGTAACAGAAATACATGAATACAATTCGTAAAAATATGAAACATGATATTCTAGTTTCAATGTGTTTAATGATCGAATAGTGGTATATTATAAAATAATAAAAACATTAAAGAAACCCATTTTATAATTATTATAAGACCATAAATTAATTATAATTACATATTTTCCCATTATATAATATCCCATTATCATTTATGAGATAAAAATTATAACATCATTCACATATGTTATAAAACAAACAGAAACTATTGTATTCTATAATGTTTTTATGAGTAAGGTAATGTCTTTGGATAGTTAAAATATTACACATTATAAATCACAAATATGTAAAATTTATCATATATCCAAAAAAATAAATTCTAATAACCATACATGGTTGGTGGTAATGACATTCAAAATTAAGTTTTTATGTAGGTGACAGTATGCACATATTCATGTTTATGGATCACAATTCTAAAAGAATAAACTAAATAATTTTCTATGGAAAATATACCAATTCATAATTAAATTTATTAAATATTAGTTATAATTATTAATTAAATCCATCATTTTTTCCAACAATGATAGGTGGTGGTGAAAAACATACAACAATTTTTCATAGACTCGGTAGTCGGTACATATTCTAGATTGATGTTTTCCTTCTTATTAGTGGCTGGAATGAAATGAATAATAGTTTTTTAATTAATAATATATAATTTCACCATAGTAATTATTACTATTTCATTATATGAATAATTTTATATAATATTTTGAGATGAATAATTAATAAATATCGGCTAAAAATGAGTGGATAGTCACTCGAAACATTTGAATTTTCTTTTAAAAATCCTTTCGAAATAGAGGCCTTTAACAAAACAATGGAGAAGTAGGATTTTGGAACTATGAGAGGGTTCATGGAGGATAAATTTTGAATAGTTCCATCAATAAATTTTCAGGAATATTTTGGCATGAATTGGTGTTAATGATACTCTTTAATAAATTAAGAGAATAGTAGTTTTGTGAGTTACCATTATATTTTCAGTAATTTAAATATACTATTATTTGGTCAATGATGACAAAATGAATGAAGAAGTTTTTCAATATTAGTGTGGGTAAAAAATCACCTGAACAAGTCATTTTGTAAAGAACCCTGACAATTGTTTTCTTTATTCCTTTATCTCTTTATATTTTACCATAATATTCTTTTATGTTGGGAATTACATTTTACCAGTTTTAATTAATTAAAAAATATATATATTTAAACTTTTAACAAAATTATAAACTATGATTAAAAAATTAAAAATCATTTTATTAAACTAAATTTCTATTTTTTTGAATTTATACTCAGAAAGCTCAGTTAGAGGCAAGCCTCTGACCATTTATTAATAAGGAAAAAATGTCAACTAATAACAGCAAGGAAGAAAAGATAACTACAGATCATTAAAATCACACCCATCACCACATCCATTATAGATTCCTTCTTCCGCAGTAGTTGATTCCCACTCTAAACATCCATATTTCTTAATGACCTTGTCATATTTCTTTCTTAGATTCAACTTTTCCAAAGACAAAAACTCCTTCGAAAAATGCATAACACCATTTGCCTTCACAATAGAAGATCTGGTAAGCACCGGCCTTGGAAGAGAAGAGTAATCATTCATCGACCTTCTCCATGGTGGGGAAGTCATAGCATCCTCAATCCTAGAAATCTTCATCCTCCCACATTGAACCACATCAAAATAAGAAATCTGAATCATACTATTCTCATTTTCCTTTTCACTATTAGAAATGTCGCACCAATTTCCCGGGATTTTCACCACTTGGTAATTAAATCCCTATTCTTATGGAATTTTATAGTTAAAGTCAATCATGGAAAGATAGTGTGGCTACTCCACAACATCCTGCATAATGATTTTCCCAATTATAGCATCCTCAGAGGAGAAATATGCCTTCAAAATGCCACCCTTGTGCCTTGTATCATCTTCCTATGCATGGGAATTCACCTCATTTTCCAATTCAAGAAAATGATTACTAGTGGAGACTATGATTACAATTACCCCCACCAAATTCCTCTCACCCAATCCGTTCCTCAGCATGGGCATCCACTTCCCTCAATTTAGAAACAACTGAGTCCAGATGTTGTTCAGTCCTAGACTCCTTTCGTTTGGTACATGAATACAAATTAACCACTGTAACTGTATTAGAAATACCAAGATCACTCCTTAAATATTAAAAAATATTCCTTATAGTTGGGTCATTTGGCCTCTCTTGCACCTCCTTTTGAGCATTTCCCTTCATTTTAGACTGAGGACCAAGAATCCCCGCAACCTGGATCACATCATCCAGAGATTCAGTCATTTCCTGTACAGAGGAAGTCATCATACCTTGATCACCTTCATCAAGATCATACTGTGGCCTCAGAATCCAATACATCTCCTTCAACATCAGTGAGGATGAACTAGATTGGACATAGCCTACACTACCCATTCTCAAAATCCCCTATAAAGCCCCAACCGGACATTTACTTCGGCAAACTGAAACTGCATGCCCAAGACGACACAAGAAACACAAAATGACATCCAAGAAAATAATTTGATATCCTAATTCCATCGAAACTACATCCCATCTATAATCCAAACCATGTTGACAGCCGACCTTACAACGTCGACTTCAATAAAAATCCATGGACAAATGGGATGACAGACCACCTCTGTCTGACGATCAGTACATAGGTATCAACTGATCAAATTTCCAATGGAACACAAAATGGAGGGATTTTTAAAGGAGAGAGGGAGACCAGGGAGACTCACCCATATCACCATCGTCAATTGATTACGTCAAATGTGGAAATAAAAACCCCATCGTAGAAGAAAAAAAGGAATCTTCATTGCAAATTCAAGGGGATCTGTACCAGGTGGTAATTAGGTCACCTTATGTCTCAAACTGGATCATAAAATGGTCCCTATCATGTAAGTTGTTTACCTCATGCACTTGGAGATCCCACAAATTTAAGGTAAAGTAGTCAAAATCATCAACTGAAGGACGCTGATGAAGAAACCGAGCCACTAGCATGAGATTGTAGAGATATGTTTCACTATTAAGCTCCAATGAGGAAATATCAAGTTGAGTTGCTCGTTGGAAAAGTCTAAGGACTTTTAGAGATAGATTAGCCCTCAGAAATGAAGGAAGAAACACTTGATTTGTGAACGGTACGAAGTCATTTTCTCATCCATGAGATCATGGGCCTTCACCCTCTAATCGATAAGGGGAGCACGGTTCCGAGACATTTGATTTAGGGCATTGTCGATGGAGAATGCTTCATCACCACTTCAGTTTTCCTTATAGTTGTTTAAATGTATAATATTGTGATTATCACATGAAATGTTTAGTCGTCATTTTTAGAATATGTATTTTTTCTTAAAATTTATTTGTAGGAAATAGTTGTTAAAATAGTTATTTATCATGAAATAAATTGGTTTATTACAAAAAAATAACGAGTATGATGATTTTATGGAAATACAAAACCACATATTTCCTTGAAAAAATTTCATTCAATGAAAATATGAAAATAATTTTTTTTATAAAAATAAAATTTTAATTTAGTTTTAATAGTGTGAGAGATTTGATTTATAAGATCAATGAATATTTAAAAAATCGTAATTGTATTCCGTAAATAAAATTTTTATTACGTATATTTTTTTTAATCACCTAGGATAATCTTATATAGTTATAAATTCATATAAATTATAAGTTTCCAAAATTTATATTTTTGGAGTAAAAATAAAAAATCTACTGAAATCTATCAAATTCATTATGTGTAAATAAAAATTATATTGAATTAATAAATTATTATATTTTATTAATTTACAATTAAATAAATTAATTTCTAAATATACCTGGAATGAATGGTACGAAAAGTTTGGCATAAATGTATTTTGATGTATAATATGAATGAATTCTTATTTCATACCAGGTAAAAAAAATTTATGGATGCTAATTTTATTTAATTTATATTAAATCCAAATACTAAAAGTTATATAAATTTGAGTTAATATTTTAATGATTACAAAGAAAACAAAATTATTTTTAAAATGTAAATGGATTTTATATAAAATTATATTATTAAATTGATTTAAAAATATATATATATTTATATCAACCAAACATATATATAAAAATACCCCTTATAACCTATATATAATATATAAGGGTAAGATAGGTAGTTATGGTAGTTGTGAGTGGCGATTTGGTTGGTATGAATTTCACAATAATTTCTATGGGAATAATGTTTTCCAGAAACAATCTCACTCGAGCCATGCGAGATGATGTTCACCATAGGCTTGGTCAAGGGAAAACACTTTTTATGCCACCTATTTTCACTGATTAGAAAGATGATTTTCTTATGAAATAAACTTGCATCTAGATGTCTTGTTAACTTTTTAATTGATTTAATAATATGGTTACTCCTTTTTATAACATCCAATTTAACATCTATGTTTATAGTAGTGATATTTAATAATTTTATTTTAATATATCATGGATTCATTTTACATTCAGTATTTCATGTGGTAGATTAAATTGGTTATAAAATGTATGGTAAATATATATAAAACATATAAGGTTGTAATATTATACACTGTAAATTAATTTCATCCCATATATTTTAATTAATACTAATTAATAAAATTATTTAAGGATATTTATAGCATTCTCATCATTATTCCAATGTGACATCTACCATAATATATTAAGTTGGATAAAGATACAGAAAATACCTCAAACCACATCGATTATTCATGAAAACATATTCCCAATAATTTATGTACCAAAATCATATATTCTCTATAATATTACTTGATCAAAACTACATAAATATCTAGTAAATGACCCCCAATTAAAAATATATATTATTCGAAGAATATTAATTAAATATTTTAACCTAAAAGATTTTTAATGATTCATACATAAAATTAAAGATAAATAAGTACATATCATGAAGTTAAACAATGTGGTAATATTCTCTAAAAAATACCTGAATCATCATCAATCCAAAAGATATCAGTACTACCTAAATTATGTTATCAAAATCACACAACCAATTATAATACCAAAATCATGAAAATAATAAACATAAAACATATCAATCACTCAATCATAAATTTTTTATATTTATTTATAAAAATATGTCCATTTCATAGAATCGCCATTTGGAGTTATTTCTACTATTAGACATGTGTCTTCAAACTAATAATGAAAAACTAATAATGAATATTTTTTCTATTTTTCACATAGACCTCAATTACAACGAAAATATAACAAAATAACATTGATAAATATCACTGAGCTAATCAAAATATCTATGATCATTAATATTTAATTTCTATATTAATAACATAATCCCTATCAAAGATAATATGACAAAACTCCCATTTACCTCGTAACGTTCATATACTACGACTCAACCACATAGGTACACTCACTTTTTTAGTTGTATGTTAAAGACGTTTGAATATAGATTCCTCCCTGGGATTCATTATCATGATCCCATTTCAATTAAAAAAATATATAATTTTTTGAGAATATCCAATTAATATTAAAATGAATATATTCATAAAAATATTTATTATCTAGTGATACATTTTTTAATATATTATATACTTATATCATCCTAAAACACTTTCCATTTAATCATTGGTTTTTCGTGGTCATTTTATTCTTACTTTTAAACATACATATTAACAAAAAAATATAAAACTATATAATTTTTTAATAAAAAAAGTGTGTACAAACCAAATCATATCCCTAAGGGTGTCCATCTGGGTGTGAAATATTAGGCCCAATATTTATCAAATTAATACCCAACAAACCATTTTGGGATTGTAACACATTGTTTTTTTCACGTGAAATAAATCATTTTAATTTACATTTCATCCATTAATTTTATCTATTTTAATGTACCTATGACTTTAAGCAATGATTCAAGAGAGTATGGGGCTTCATTAGAGCCCAAATCTCCGGAATTATGATAAACAAGAAGAGGTGCAGGGTTGAAAATAGTTAGTAGAAACCATGTGGAAGAATAAAGAAGAAAACAGTTTGACGGAAAATGGGACCGACAGAACATGTCCATGTGAAATGCTAAAGGATTGGTGTTGATATATAAAGAATTTTTAATTTAGATATTCTAACCACCCGATAAGGTGTGGCTTAGTGATAGTGAGCAAAAACGGTTATTGGGAAGTTTATCAAAACATGTGGGCAAACCTTAAATCCTTTAAAATTGGGAAAATTCCATTTTTACATTGTTTTACTTATGTCCTCTCCCATCCTTTTCAACCACCTTTCTCACAACACGAGAATCCTTAATTTAGATTTCTCTTTTTGCATAAAACCTAGTCTTTGAGCAACCTCCTCCATTTGGCGTTTGTTTCACTTGTCATTGGTCATATTGTATCTGTGTCAATAATATCTTCAATCGTTTTACATCATTCATTAATTAATATCATCATATGGAATGTTAAATATATGTGGGATAATATGACCTATTTTCAGGGAAATCAAATATTTCAATGATATTTCCAATTCTAACATTGATTAGATATAAATTATGGGTAATTATTTCACTACATGTTTATGGTATACAGTCTTTACCATTTCCTTGAAATTCTTGACTTCTATATTGTGTGTCATTGTGCAACAATCCAGACCCTATGTGTATTTATTATTAAATATGTAACACTTTAAATTAATTTTTTACACAATAATCATGTTGCACCTTCAACCCATAGACATGGATGGAGTTCTTAGACCTTGGGCCATGTCACCCCATTTATGTGGTTTTGATTAAATGTATATGATCTATCCATCCCTTCAGGGGTGCCGATCTACCCCCATTTATGTTTAATTTGTATAATAATTAGATGGATTCATAAAGGTTGAGTACCACTTTTTTAGCTTGTATAATACAAATGAAAGGGGAAATGTAATAAACTAAATTGGAATAGTTATAAGAGATGTATAATATATTTGATATTTTTTATTTATGGAAACAACATGAAATGTGTCATGGACATTAACTTTACCCCTTATTATTCCTTTTACGTTTATTGATTTTATGAAATTAATGTGACGAAATAAATTTATAAAATGTTATGTACACTAATATGGACCCTTTCCCCCTTATATAGAATGTTCAATAATGGAATACATGGTGTGACACTAATCTGGGGTACAGAATTATGAAACAAAATATCCACTTAAAAATATTATATTTTGATGCATTAGATTATTACATTATATTAGGATGGATTAAACCACCTTTTATTTGTTCCTTGGGTTCTACTTAGGTCTATACCGATTACCATTATATATTATATATGAACTCAAATAGGAGATCATGGCCATGTGTCATGGGTTCTTAGCCCATGTTGTTCTACATTATACCATGATTATCTCAGATGAGTTCCTTGGACTCAAGGAGGACTCCTTTATTGATGGCCTTGGGTCCTGGACCATGTATGTATGATACATGATTTTTCTTCAGTATAAAAAAGGTGATGTATTACTCTATAGTGAAATTTTTCTTCAATTATATAATTCTTTTGACATGTATTATACTTGTATGATAGGTCATATCACTTTATTATTTAAAACATTGTTCCTGTTATAACATCACTTTATTATAACTCATATGAAAACAATGGATTTTTTTTTTGATATTTTCAGTGGTTTTCTATTGAGTTATGTCTCACACCTTGTTTGGAATATAGATTGATACTCAAAAAGACTTCATGTATGATTTTATGGATAATATAATGTGTCCATCGATTGATTCTAAATGTTTTATACTAGCTTAGAATATTGCAGTAGAAGGGTGAGCTTGATCTCAGGATGCTAGTGGAGATAACTATTATCTTTTGTTAAATTTCTATAAAATGTTTTATATTTCTATTTCTCTATTTCTTATATTCACATTTTCATGTAGCATACATAAATTAAATTTTTTTTCATATTATAATGCATATAGATCTATTAAGGATTTATTATACTAATTATTTCACCAATTTATTTACATGTATTTTTATTTCTTTAGTCTGCCATTTTTATAATTACTCCAAATCTTATTATAACCAATTTTCACCAATGAGGCCAAATCTAATAATGATAGAATTTTATCCCCACCATATTATCACCCACCCCCACTTCTATTCAGCATCTACTGGCATATGGGGATAAATAATTGTGTCTAAGTGGATATGATGTTCAATTACTGATATGAGAACCAAATCCAGGAAGTTACATGTTTTATATGTACAATTAGTTTTTCAATATTTCATAATATTTCGATATGGTAGATAGGGGACATAGAGTGTACCATGATTTTATAATGAACCTATTCATAAAAGTAGCTAAACCACACAATGTGAAAAATCAATGTTTCCTATGATGGGATATGATGTTCTATTTTTTTCTCTATTGATGTTTTCCTGATTTCACCATTGAGTGATGAACATGGTTCGTGGTATTATTATTATTTATTTTTATTTTTTATTACCCATGGTTGGTATGATAAGGATTTGTGTTTTTCATTCATCATATTAGGGACATGAAGATTAATATTTCATTCAAATGACATGGAATATTTATTTCACTATACGAATTGACTATATTATGTAGTTTTCTCATGTCATATATATTTTTAATTTTTCAAACATTTCTTACAATAATTTTGATATAAATGGTTAATTGTCATGTCTTCATCCTCATAAATATTAATTTACCATATAGCTTTGTTTAGGTACCTTAATTGGCCAATTATAGCATGTTGAACCAAGTTACAATGGTCGCATGGGAAAAATATTTAGTGGTTTCAATTAAATGGAATCCATTTAAAATTTAAATAGTGGGTGTGCCTTGATATATTTGGATTCTTCATTCATATAATCAAACCAATATAATGGAAAAGTTTTAGCTACATGATGTTGCAGTTTCCACATATAAAACATTGGAATTTTTAATATGGTAATGAAAACTAATATAAGAAAATCATGATACATAAATATATATATTTATATATGTATGTATGTTTGGAAAAATTGTAATACATATAATGGTATAGAATCTATTAAATTGGGATTCCACTTCCACCTCAAAGTATTTTTTTCCTCTATAAAATTACTATGACACATTATATGTTGGAACCTCTAACGTGAAAGAGAAACTTTTCCATTTACCTAACCCTAGTAATCTAATTTTGAGATTTTCACTGGTATTTCATTTTGGATTGTTATGTGACCTAAACATGTATTTATGAGTAATAAGAGAAATTTTTTCTATATAATAGGAATACTTTTACCAATCCAATTCTTTTATCATTGTTTTATTTTGCTATATAATCTTTTCTAATGTGTGTTATTGGAATTATAGAATTATGCCTCTATATGGCTCAATCCCTGTTTTGGGAGGGTAAATATGACCAGGATATGGTGGTTGTGGACTCTTTGTGACAAATAATACCTCTAGTAGTTCTACCTTAAACACCTATTGTTATACTCGATATGGAAACTAATTCCCAGTTCCCAAAGGGTTTCATATGACTCATGAATTCCATGGTGGGTGGCAGAAAACCTACCCTTATTGTGACAGAGTTGTCAAGGTAATTTGTGTAGCAACATCAACAATTGTTTTTCGATGAAAATTATACATAGGATACTAATTAATGGATATATTCCATTTTATGTATTAGTGGTCTTCTATTTATGCCTCTAGTATGGGTGTTAAAATTGTAAAATATATGAATATAGGGTTATCCATGATATGGTGGGATGTTTTTGACCTAGACTGACCAACATCTGGTTGTGGTCAAGAGGTATTTCTAGATATCCTTCTAGAATTATTTCTTTCTAAAAACTTTGATAAATTAATGAGCTATAGGGTTTATGATCCTCGTATAGGGAACTTTATTTTTCATGTATTACATCACACATTTCTGGGAGCTTTTGTGTATGATTATGGATCTCCTTGGTGATGAGTAATCTAGGGATAAGTAGTCAAATGGTGGGGCATGTATTTAATCCACACAATGGGTCACAAGTTTCTTTTGACTACCATCACTGGGTTAGTTAACTAATCCCTCCTCAATGAACACAACCATAGTGGAGATAAATATACGAGACATGGATGTTCACTACCATGAACGTTTAATAGTTCATTTGTGTGCCAACGTAACTATGAAATTTATCATCGTTGTGGAATGTTGGTTCATATGATTCCTTAGTGTAATAGTGCCCTAATTGAGTGTTGGTCCCACAATAAAATGTTATATACATAGTTTTTTTCGTTCCTTTCAACCAGTATTTAGTGGAAGAGGCCCCACAAAATCACTGTAATCAGAAGAGGAATTGATAGCTCCTTATTATACAGGTAAATAGAGAACTGAAAGTCATTTAGTTTGAGGGGGTGTGCATTTCCAAGGGAACCAGAAACAACACATGTAGCACTAACAAAGAAATACCCTTTTGGGTAGTCATGTTTTATCACAGGACCACTAATCCAGCATGATAAATTTAGTGCATCTGATACCTGAGGTCATGAGTTATGGCCCATATATAGTGTGAGGTATAATTTCAGTACCCTCTATTCTTGTGTCTTCCTTATTTGAAACATGTTATTCACCCTCCATTATATTATTTTATATTATAGAATTTCTTTTGATTGAAATTTAGTAATCACATGGAGTAATGAATCTTGTTACTCCACTATGAGTGTGGTCAAAAAGTGCAATCTTGTTAAAAGAGTTTCCCCTTGGGGTCAGGACTATCATTTCATTTAAAACCTCTTTTTCCATGGGATGATTTTTTTTACGTCATTCTCAATATAGGCCAGTTGTTATAATGTCATGTCCATGTATGTTTTTAACATTGAAGATTGTACTTCACATCATCAAATTTATGTATCTATAATCATATGGGTGAATAGGATGTCAATTAAAGTGATCTAGACCTAAGCATCATTGGCGGGGTTGTGTGACAACCAATATTACTAGTAATTATTTGGATGATTTGGGAATATAAGATATATATTTACCTCCTATAGTGGATCATTTTATGGATTCTTTCCTTGAATAATTTTCTTGGATACCTCATATGTGGGGTGGAGTTTACTGTTGATCAATTTCCAAGAGAATCAATAGTATTTATTCCTCCTTAAATGATGTCTAATTCTGAGTTGTAGAATATGAAATGATAGTTAGAAGATATATAATTTATGGGATTTATAAAACCCAACAATTCTCTTTGGGGTTTTCCAATTCCTTTCACCAATAAGGAATATGGAACCCTATTGTTTTCAATTGATTTAAAAAAAGTTAATCAATTAAACACGATAGATCGATATCCTATACCTAATATAGATGACCTCTTCAACCATCTCTAGTGAGTTAGGGTATTCACCAAGACTGATTTTAGGTAGGTATATCATTATGTTCATGTAAAACAATCACAAATACCACATAAAACATTACATTGTAAAAGTTTCATGTATGGGTATTTGATCATAGAGATCAGACTCACAAAAAAATAAATAGTTGTAATGGACCTAAGGAATCGATTTTTCCACCTCTAACTGGATTCATTTTTGGTAGTCTTAATGGAAGACATCATGGTGCACTAATATACTTGACAAGAACATGAAACACATTTTTATATAATTTTATTTATGCTAATATATCACAATTTGTATGATAGGATCACAAAATGACACTTTTGGGTTGATAAATATCAATTAATGGGTCACATTATGTCAAAATTATGAGTATCTGTGGACATAGAGAATGTTGGAGTTGTAGTTTCCTAGGACCATCATAATAATGTATTTCACTTATAGAGTTTCTTGGGTATCGTTGGTTGTTATAGGTTCCTTATACTGGTTTCATAACTCACTATAAGAGTACACAAAGGCTATACCAATAGTGGTGTATTTTTTAAAAGTTTTAATGAATATGAGGGAGACTTTTAAGAGTTAAATGGAAGGCCTAGATCAGTTATTCTCATAAATTTAGCTGGGACTAATATAGGATATATAGTTTGATATGATGTATTGGGAATTGGAAGGGGCTCCATTATGATTTAGAGAGATTCAGTCATGGTGTATGTGTCTTTTTATTGAGGACCTCATGAGTATAATTACACAAAATGTAATCTTGTGTAAAAAGAAATTGTTCTTGAACTGAATTGTCAGAGGAAACACTTGTTGGGAGAGTTATTTGTGATATAAAATCACCAAAAAATTCTAAAATACATATTTACAAAATCTGATTCGAATATCAGATAGTGAAACTAAGTTGAATACCTATAGTTTTTTTATTTGGGAATTTCTTATAAGATTGGGAGGGGAAATTACAATATTGATTCCTTAATCCATAAGTCTCAAACACAATCAGTTCCATAGTGAATAAGTGAATGAAAGATGGTGGAATTGTTTTCTAAAATTTGTATTGATGTTTATGAGAGTCATGCACAGTATTTTATTATAGATTTTTAGTGGACACTTATATTTTTGTAAGAGTGAAAATAAGGAAAATTTATGATCCAGAGGGTTTAGTCCTAAGCATTTGGGATTGAGGTTGGAAATGACTTCAATGTTGGGTCATTGATGGGGATGATGTCTTTTTCATTACTATGTGTTTCTATGTGAATATATATATCTTGGAGTAATTGATGTAAGAGTCTCATACTTCTTATTGGGAAGTGCATCCACGTCTTACCAATATGTATTGTGACTTATGCAACAAATTCTGGTGGTTGTGGATGAAGAAGAACATAGCTATATTTTTTACATAGTGTTCCACCTGTCAGAATGGGAAGGTGGAACACTAGTGAAAAGTGGGACATTTATACCCCCGGTACATTTTGGAGTGAAAATGGGATGATGTCTCCATGGGATTCTTTATGAGTTTACCGAGGTCACCTTAAGGTTGCGACTCTATATAGGAAATCATAAACATGATGAAAAGGGTGGATCTCTTCTTACCTATCCTAGAGACCATTTCATATAATGAGATTGGGAAGCATATATCAGGGAGATCTAAAACCTTCACAGAGTCCCATGTATAATGATGTCATACATTAATGATTGACTCACATCACGGTTTTAATTGAGGTTTCACAAATCATGGTTTTCTTAGGTACTTCGGGGTATATCATTTCTCCCTTAGACGAATGGTCAATCTAAACGTATGATACGGGTGTTGGAGGACATTATTCAAGTATCTTTCCATGAAAATATAGGTACATGGGGGAAATATTTACCTATTTATGAATTTAATTATAATAATAACTTCCAAGATACGATACAGATAACTCCTTATGAGGCCCTATATGGTAATATATGTCATTCACCCATATACTTCTATGATGAAAGAGATATTATTCTATAAGGACTTCATCTCATTCATGAAAATTATTAATGGGTATAACATATGAAGAATAGAATGGATGTATCTTAATCTTATAAAAATTATTGTTTTGATTGTCATAAATTACCTATGGAGGATAAGGTCGGGGATCATGTCTTCTTATATATTTTAACTAGACTGGGTAATTTAATCATTAAGTGTCATGTAATGTTATCTCCTTGTTTTTTCAGACCATTTTACTGTTTTAGAAGGAGTTTAAATAGTTTTTTATAGGATACCACTGCCTCATAGTTTCTGGTATATGCACAATGTGCTTTGAATTTCTTATATATATTGATATCATTTAAAATTTTCCCATGTACTTCAGTCTAATGTGGATTATTTGTTAGTTGATTCTTAATTTGAGGAGCATATTATATGCATTATTGATTATATCCTAAATTCTCTATAGGGTAGGTCTATTCCTCTAGTTTTGGTGAAATAGTATCATGACTATGTAGAGGAAAAGACCTGGCCATATCAGGATGATATATGTACTCAATGGATGGAGTTAGTCATAGACGATGTCCCACCACACATGGAAGGGTAACTCGTGGATGATATTTTTTTAGGGGAGGAAGTAACATCATGATTTTTTACTCATGAGGTAAATATCCATAAAATTTTATTTTAATCATTTACTTTTATCTATATGAATGTTCCTAAGATTAAAAGAAGGTTTCAAGAGCACCCATCACTTGTTTGGACCTCCAAGGTCTTGTTTTTGTTTAATCGGGTATAGGGGCATGGCTGTTTAATTTTTATTAGTACCTAGGATAGCCTAAAAATAAAATCAATTTTTGAAAAATCATTCTAGGGATGCTTCATAGCCATGAAAAATGGTGCGGTTATGTTTTAGAGATAAAATTCATCATTAGCATAGGGCTTTCAAGACCATTGAAGGGTATGACATAGGTATACTGAGTTTTCATGGTTGGAAAATGGTTTTTATAAACATAAATAACAAACATGCACCCAATAAAAATAGATGAAATTTCTATTTTCCTTTTTCTTCTATATGGCCACATCCCACCTTTTCCCTCCTCCATTAACACAGGGCCTCCTCCCCCGTGACAGAGCTCTCTTTTGGTATCCAACCTTTGATTTGAGATACCTCTTCTATCTATCAATTATTTTTCTCATAATTGGTCATGATGGATCCATCTTAATAAAATCATTAATCCCCTTCATTAATTTGATCGTTTATCTCTCTAAAAAGAATAATAAATCAATGTGATCTAATATGTCCTATTTTTAAGGAATTCATCTATTTCTGTGATTTAAATTGTTCTAGCCTATTTTAGATTCCAAAAATATGAGAGTATTATATTACCTATTTATGGTAAAAATTCTATAAATTTTCACTAATATTATTGTTGTTTATATCTTCCTCCATTGCGCTTTACACTAGATCCTCTATTTTTTTCATAAAAAAATGTGTAACATTTTAATTAAAATTTTGGTGTAATCATAGTTCACTTTATCAAATTTGGCATGGTTGGAGGTCATCGATCATGACCTGGAAAACCCCATTGATGGGGGTTTGATTAAATTAGCATCATCTATCCACCCCTTTTGGTGTTCTAAGTCACCCAGTTATGAGTGGAATCCATAAAAGAATTAAATTGAATTTTTATGATTTAATAACTCTATAGAAAATTTCGTAATGTAAATAAAATTGAAAAGGAAATTTATTAATTGTCTATGGGGATAAAAAATGTATAATCACATGGATTATTTACATTTATGGAATAAAATTGAAATTTCTCAAGGTTATTAACATGATTTTTTGTTGTTACTTGTAACTGATTTAATTTAATGAAATAAATGTGATGAAATATATTGAAAAAATGGAATAGACACTACTGTGTCCCCATGATCGATTAAATATTACATTTTAAAATAAGAAAAAAAATTATGGCATTGAACTAGTGTACCATTGATTGGAACTAAAGGCCAACTAATATATTTTGGATTCAATTAATTATTACCTATGATAATGTATTCTTGGACCAAGATAGATTTTTTCTTAGGGATTCACCATGGTCTTTACCAAGTACCATTGTATTTTATAATCCTATTCAAAGATTAAACCTCATCCGTGGTCTATGGGCTCCTCGAACATGTATTTCTACATAATTAAAATATTACCTTGGATGAGTTTTTTGGACACAAGGATGATTCCATGATCAATGGAATTGGTTCATATACCTTGTAGGTCTGATACATGATATTTCTATCACATTTCAATGATGATGAATTAGTTTATTAAAAAGTTATTATTCATTAATATACTTCTTGAGACACAACATATTCATATATATTGGGTTGTATCAATTTATCATTTAAAATATTATTACTATTATACCTACACACTATTTTAGCTCATATGCATTATATTGATTTGTTATAGACACCGTTGGTGGTGGAATACTGAATTTTATCTCAAACCCAATTCAGAAAAATAATTGGTACAAATAAAGACTTCATGGATGAAGGTGGGGAAAATGGAAACTCTACCCTATGGTATATTCAAAATAAGAAACTTAATAACTTAATGAATGACATAATTCATATTTATTAACCATTATATCCTTAATTAAAAATATATTACTTAATTATAGTAATGTCCACTAATAGGAGTTAGAATGTTTTTTTATCTAGTTTAAATGTTGTTCTAAGATGGTTGAATTTTTCTAAGTGATTTCAAATTGATATTTCCTTTCTTATCAATTTATAATAATTATTATATTCCAATTATCCCTTATATATTATTTTCACTAATGGAAGGACATGATTTTTGTTATTTAAAATTTGAATCATGATAAATTAGTTTTGAAAATATTAATAATCAAAATATTTCATATTAATATATATTTATGAAAATTACCCATACTATAATTGAAATTAGAAAACATTACAATATATTTGTACATATAACCCCTCAAAACCTCTAATGGGAATAATTTGTTTTGGGTTTTATTCAATAATCTTATTGAATTTATGAATTTCATTGCCTTTAAAGAATATTTATCCCTTGATCATATTTCTAGTATATTAATAAAATAAGTTGAAATGTTTCATGGTGTACCATATTATATTGTTTATAATTTAGATATAAGTTTTACCTCCAAGTTATAGACAATACTTTATTTGGAAATTGATTTATATTTTTAGTTTCAGTTAAATATATCATTCTCAGACATATGTTTAATATGAGAGGAAAATTAAATCATTAGATGACACGTGTAGATAATTCTATACTGATTTATAAGGTTGTTGAGATAAACACATTACATCAGTATGATTTTTTTAGAACAATATATTTCAACCAAGAATATAGATGGATACCTATAAATACCTATATGATGGGATGTATAGAAATGAAATGTGTTGGGATGAATGTAGAGAATTAAAGATATTGGGAATTATAAATATAAATAAATGGAATATAAGGTTAAAGATATTCAATATCATGTTGAGGAAGGACAAAGATGGTATAAAAGTTATTCTAAATATCATTTGTGAGATCTAGACTTAGATGAAAGTGAAAAGGTATTAATATGAAAATATCCATTGAAATTGTTATGGGATTTGGAAAAATGGAAAGATCATCATTACATATAGCCATCCCTTTAAAATTAATGATCATATTTGAATGGTTTCTTGTTTTTTGGGGATTTCCCCAAAAATCACTCAAGATCATGATGTGTTCTTTGTACCACTCTTACTAAATTACATACCGAATCATTTACATCAAATGAACTAATAGGTTCTAACATAAGAGTATTATCTCTATTATGAGGCATAAATTGTGTAATTTTTTTTATCAAAGTCTTCAATTTATATGAAATAATAAAACTCACCCGGTCGATGTTTTTAGAGGAAACAAAAAAATTTAAGCTATGGGGGAACCCTAATATGTGAGGAGGCCAAAATATCCTATTTCTTCTATATCAGAGGGTTGAAATTTCAGGGAAATATATGTATATGGAGGGTTTAATGTAATTTTAAGATGATTGAATAATAGATAACATTAATGAAGTTTCCATTAACTAGTAATTATTTTACCACCCATTTTTTCTGGAGGAAATATTCTTTTCTTGTGGACTTGTAAACAAAGAAGTGATTTTTGATAATCTCATTTTCAAAAATGTGTTTACCTAGGATCTAAAAAATATACTTCAAAGATAGTATTGTAAACTAACTTCCTTCACATTGGGGTAATTTTAATTTTCTTTAATAATGATTCATAATGGTAAAAAAAATTGTAATAAAATTAAAAAAATTGCATTCGAAGATAAATATTTTTTTTACAATCTGTAGACAATGTGTTTAAATGATAATAAATTAGAATAATTCATATTAATGATGTAGTTTAATAAAATATAAAAAATATAAGTTGAAAACAAATGTTTTGACATTCATCTTATTTTATTCTTTTCATGTAATAATAACAAATAATGTTTTATACTTAAAATTGAATTTTCTAATGACACTTTTTGACTCATTTTGTGTTCTTATTTAAAAATTAATTTACCTACTTATAATAATTGATTCTTTTAAAACATATTCCATATTTATAACAATCATAATTAATATAATCTAATATGGTTATGTTAATTTTTGGTAATAATGAATAGAAAAAGATTTATAATTTTATGACCAATGTTATGGTATAAAAGGTTTTACCAAGGCGGTTAACCTCTAAAATAACATTTTCAACATAAAAAAATGTGAATTAATTTTGTTTATGAAGGTTACTTAAATTATATAATTATTATATTATAATCATTAACATTTTTATCCACATTATTTTCACTATACATTAAAATATTTTGATCTTTTGAATAATTCCATATATTTTCAATATTTTTTTCCTCATATACCTCCCCTAAATTTGTCACATACATTATAAATTTTTTTATTTTTTTCAATATAGAAATTTTTTATTTTTTTATATATCTACAATTTCCACCTATTTTCAATCAAATTTGAAATGACTCTATCGATCATGGGTATGTGTGGACTATAACATCTATGCAGTGATATAATTAGTTTTCCATCACAGTATTTCATGGTTGGTTATTATGAAGTATTTAATGTATAAATATTATTTTGATGACATAATTATGCTCCTATAATTATAATACCTTATCTAAAATTTCACAATTCTATCTATTGGAAGACAATAAAGTCGATCGTCCATATGTGTGGACTACCACCTTTTTGAAGCGTTGTGATTCATTTTTCACTTCTATATTACATGGATGGTAATATGGATATATTGAATTAATATATGAGAACTTTATGATATAATCTTTATTGTATAATGTTGAAATATATTTTTTCATTCTATATTTTGATCCACCAAAATTTGGAAACATAACTTCTGTATACAAACAGACTACCATATCCATGAAGTAATCTAATTAATTTCCATCACATATTTACCAATATTATTATAAAATTGTATATTATTAATTAATATAATATGAATGACTGTATTATGTTTCTAGATAGGGAAATTCCATGTCTAGTGGGGAATTACAATAACTATCAAAGCAACACATGCTTGCAAAACCAGCCACATTTCACCCAAATATTCATTTTATTAATGTAATTATTAATAAATAGTTAATTAAAAATTATAACGAAATGAAAAATAGTATGTTGTGTATTAATTTTTATCGGTAATATGTACATATATATATATATATTAAATCTATTTTATATATTACATGTCAATGCATTTTATGAAAAACAAGACTTGAGGTAAGGGATTTTTGTTACAATCTAATTTATCATCAGGATTGTCTATGAGATGTTTATACAGAGAGAAATTAGATGGATATTATATATTATTACCTGTGTATTTTATTCTCCTTTTTTATTTCTATAATTATAATGTATTATCTATATTTTCTTCTCTTTTTTTAATTTAAAATGATCAACAAACTTTTAATATGAAAATTTAAAAATATTTTCCTTTTTGTCCTATGAATCTTTTTCTATGTACATGGTTTATGAAATTATTTTATTATGGGTTTTTTGAAAAAAATCAGGTTTTCAAATTTTAATTTTTTTAATTTTATCATTATTTTAAAAAAATTAAAATGATATTTTTTTATGAAATTATTTCAAAACATTTCATTTATTACTTTTTACAATAATGAAAAAATAATTTCATATTTTAATGAATATTTTATGAAAATATTTGTTATAATTGATGACCATTATTTTCATTATTTCTTTATTTTCATGTTTTCTAGATATTTTCAAGGAAAATAATTTTCTAAATATTATGATAATTTTGAGAAATTTTTTTTATCAAAAAAAATATTTATTTTTATCATGTTTTAAAGGATAATTTGAATATTATTGAAAAGTCATTTGTTATCATTGTAAAAATAATTTAATTATTTTCATATTTCACTTACATTGTGATTTTAGGTTTCTATACAATTTATTTATGTGGATTCATTATGATGATGATGTTTTAATGATGATTCTTTAAATCCCATCTCTTTCTCATCAATTAATGAATTTATTAAGAAACCTTTTTGAAATCCATTTTTCCACTGGTTATTTTAAAAAGAAGTTAATAAATGTTAATGAAACCCATTTCCTTTCCTTTGGTTAACATATTATGACATGATGAATGTATTATGATCTTTTAGAACATATATTTATATTTTTCAGAACATGATGGGAAGACTAAGAATTATATATCACTCCAATGTATTAGGAAATGATGATATATGTCATAATATCATAAGAGATAAAGGAGTTAATAAACTCTTATGGGATCATATAGTGACCTAGATATAAGTTATTCATAAGATAATGTTTTAAATGATTACGAATTTATTTCAAATATGTAACGTTATCTTCAATGTTAGTCTTGGTTATGAACCAAAACATTGGAAGTTTTTTTATTCTATTGTGTATTCTATAAAAATATATTTTTTTATGATATATTCACATTTGTTATGATTAATTATTGATGATTCTACAAGCATATATGTTATGTCATTTGATATGAAAAATCCTTATACCATGACTTTTTATTAATTACCATTGAATTATTGGGTTTGAATATTGTATGTTATGATCCTGTTTTCATATCCTTATCCTTATCGTATACCAGCTTATGAGCATCGATGGATATTTATTATGTTTACTCATATAATGCATTTGATTTCACCCTTTTTTAAGTTTCCTTCTTCCAGAGTATGAAGAATTTATTTATGTAGGGTGTGTTTTGGAAGTTGACTACATAAGAAGAATCCTATGGTAGACGTTTAACATCTTACCTAAAATATGATGATTTTGTATCTAGTATCCAATGACTCTAAATTTTTTTCATTTTGGGTCATGTATTAGAGTGAAATGTGTTGAATATTCATCTAAAATATTGGAATATTAATGTTTGAAATACAAGTTTTATCACATTAATAGATTACAAATGGGAGGTAAAGCCCCATTCTATATCTCCCCATTAACTAATTCTTGACTAAGAACCCATGCGGTAATCCCAACTAGCAGTAGGTGGTTAAATCTTATATGACCTTTATGTAGTTCTCAATATTCAATTAAGAATTACATAAACCCTTGGGATATATAAATGATACATTATAATGATAAAAATTGATATGGGATTGCTAATGTACAAACCAATCCATAGTAAGGTAAAGATAAAATATTATCTTATCTATGAAATAGATATCCAGGATTGATATATTTCAACTGAATGCGAGGGTGTATTCCCTACCATGGTGACTTCAAGTATAACACCCCCTAGATATTTTTTGATCTGCATTACTCAATATAAATACTATATAGATAATTCAAATTTATCGATAAACAAATAAAAAATGAATGAATGAGATTCTTCTATATAAATTAATGTATCTACTAATGTATAAAAAAATAAAACCTTGGGTAATATATGGATCAACAACATGGAGTGTTGTGGTAGGTTAAAAAATTCAACTACTATGTGCCTATACCCTAGTATCATGATTTTATTATACAAGAATCACTAATCTAGTAGAGCTATTTCCCCTATCCCTTAGTACAATACCCTCCACCCTAAGCCAATCAACTAGTAGAGCTCCTTCTACCAGCTTGTGATTTCATCTCGAATCAATCCATAGAACACAAATAGGATCCTCTAATAGTTGAAAAATAGAATCCATACGTATATTTCCCCCACATTTTTCCCACTCTCCCACCTTTTTTTCACTCAATAGGTGGTCAGTTCCAATGCGTATGAATATAAATTGGACTTCTACACTTATAATAATGAAAAATATATCAATATGAGGGGGAAGGTATTATCTTTAACTGTGTTTAATTATCATACCATTGATCATAAATCAACCATCACAATAATTCTTACATCTTCTTTATGCCCCTCCATCATTCCTCTCGATAGATTCCACCATCCTTGAGCCCATTCCTTAACTAATGTTCATCTCGATGAAAATTTACAAGTTCAAAGTACATATAAAATATTACATGTGGAATATATTCTCTTTAAATATAGTCTCATACCTCATCTCATCTAGAAAACATCTTATCATAGATATCTCAACCCTAACCAACACAAAGAAAAAACTGTATAGTCAATGAACTGATCAGCATAATACATTACTCACATACCTTCTTAATTGAGGTATTCCAATTCTCTATTCATATCTACCCTCAAGGTATTCAGAATGAAATTATTATGGAAAAATATCTAGAAATACTTCTTGGAAAATCCAACATTATGAGCTTTTTGGATCAAAATATTCCCAACTAAGCTTTTATGGGACTTAAAGAATGGGGACTGTTAGCTTCATTATCCTCTTAGGGGGTTACATTATGTGATATAATATCTTCGTGACAATAGTCTATCGAAAATACAAATAATATATGAACACCCTCCATGGAAAATAATGGAGGATGCTTAATCCAAGACATGATGGTAAATGTAGATATCATAGTTTCATCTCCTGGAACATCTCACTACATAGACCACAAAACTCAGAGTAGGTACTCATGGGTTTGGGTATCTATCTCCCACCCTATAACCACATGATGATATTTCCAAAATTAAAATGGAATGTTATTTCCTATAACCTACTGGAACACCATAATTGTTCTTTGAGGTTTCATATCACTACAATGACAATGCACACAACCAAACACATTTCTATAGCCAATGGAAATATCAAACCATAGGTGAAAGAAATAATATGAATAATGTAATATTATTATATACACACAATATAAAATAGAACTTATAACTTAGACACACTCATCATCCATATCTTTTTATACAGACGTTCAGCATCATAAACTTATAGGATTTACATCATTGCATTTATCTTTCAACCCAATTTAATATTAATCTTTATAGTTTAGTATTATTTAATTGAATTGTAAAATACATATGGGAAACACTTTACAATTTGAAATTGGAATTATATTTAACAAACCAAATTTGTAATAAAATATAATTGTACACATAGATATTTTTTAAAAACATCATTAATCGGTTAGATAAGATTTTACCCTTATAGTATTGGGGAACACACTATATAAGTTGTTCCAGAAAAATTAAATAACCATCATCTTTCTCACAGTCCAGTAGAAAATCACATGAAATCAGTAAATAACATGTGAAACTTACATGAAAAATTTAATGCATGAATGCATCTCTCTTTCCATTACAATACAAGAGTTGAAATCCTCTAAATTATACATCTAAAACAATGTGCATCACATAAGGTGAAGTTACAGGAAATAAAAAAACAATGTCTTGGACATCAATACCATACCTAGTAACTTATATATCCCTCATATTGGGATTTTATAATCCAAGGTATGTGATTTTTACTATTTTATAACAACTTCATATATCCTACAATCCATTCCCAAATAGTAAGAAATAATAAAAGATAATCGGATATCACTATGTAAATCCATGAGATATTTCACTCTACAGTATCCTGATTAGAGTCTTATTAGACATCAATCAAGCCTCCCCATATACTATAGGTTATCAAATAATAGAACGGATCTACGTGGTGACTATCCAAATATTATACCCCTTACATCAATGTGATAATTTCTAGTGAAAATTAAAACACTATCATAACTTACATGAGAAATGAAAACAAAAAGCAGGAAAAGTACCAATGAATAATTCAAAACACATACTATTTCAAAATAAATTTTGTAAATTTTTTAGATAAGTTATATTTGTAATGTGTCACCCATAGGGAGATTATAAATTTCAGACTGTAGAAATGATTAAAATAAAAAAACCATAAAATCCCAACAAATGGGTCATAAGTCATATAACAATCCAATTTGGGATGGGAAATGTTACCCATAATATCAACCATCAATCATATAGATTTTCCCTTATTATATCCTACAACCATAGGTTATTCTACATTACTATAGGAATTCCAAGAATAGTGTTAGAATTACTATGTAGACCACCACCAATAGTTCCTATAAAAAAATGTAGTTACAATAGTATTGTTTGATCATGTGTAAAACAAATATTGAAACATAATAAATATTTAAATTTATACTTAGGTTCTAAGGTGACATCAAGGATTGAGAATACATGATTCATATATTTTTAGATTTCATTAAAAATGGATTCATCATTTGTTACCCTTGGGAACACATACACCCCCCCTTAAAAAAGAATTAATAATTTAGAACATGGATGAAGAAAGTCTCCATAAATAAATAAGAAAAGGTGATCTAGAACATTAGGGTTAATAATATCTACCAGGAAATAAGAACCAATCATTACGAACTCAGATAAAAACACCATGTTCTTGGAAATATGTTCAAATCATTTGAAACTCAAGGAAGACACTAGCCACCGAGTAATAAGAACGATAATTTGAGATATTATTTTTTTGGATTCAACATCCTTTTTAAATAAAATCCTTTGATGGTTTCTCCTTGAACATACCAAACATTCTTCTTGACTTTTTGTGTAATGTTATAAATAGAGTGTATCAAACCATTAACACCCATATTGATTCTATAAAGAACAGAAGAATCAATCATTTGAGTTAGAGAGCTATATTATTTAATATATCCAACCAAGTATTCAAGGATAATAACACATCATTATCAGTTTATAAATTAATGGGAAACAATTTTAGCTTCGAATTTTATCGATGCTTCCTATATTACTTCATGAAATACATGTTAAATCTTATTAAAAAATGAGACCAAAAAAATAAATTTGGAGCTACAAAATTCATAGAATATTTTTATTGTGTTGAAATTTTCTTTTTCCAATAATTATCACAGTAATTCCATTGTTTTATATTCCATTTTACATAGTAAATTAAACAACAAAATAAATAATTTATTTTGAATTCACATATTAAATTGATTATTTAATAAATTAATTGGCCTCTCATAATTTAATCAATCCCTAATATCCCTTATAATTATATTTTTAATTTCCAGTCACTTGTATATTCCAGTGAATAGGATTAATATTTCCCATCTCATAACCAAAACAATGTCCATAAAAATTACTAAATGTTAGTAAGGTTTTCTTTACTTTCCAACTGCATTAATTCACAAATCCTTTATCTTTGGACTGGACTCCCCAATCATAAAATCTTATATGTTTATTTTCTAAAATCATGCACCAAAAATTTATTATGTATATAATATTCATGACACATAATTAATATTTTTCTTCACGCACCAATTTCATTTTTTAAAACTCACATATAGTTTAGAATTTCCCCAGACTATATCATGGATGACAGTTTAACTGTGATTTCATCATAAGTCACTGGATGTACAAAATTGTGAATACTTAATAAATTATTTGAGTGATTTTATTTTAATTAGGTGTAAATATTATATATTTTATTATTCACATTCTGTATATAAAAATTTATAACAAACTGAGATCTTTCTAGGAAAATCATGATCCCAATATTATAAAAAAACTTACACGAGTCTAATAGGAGAATATTTACAAAAATACCTCCAGAAAAAAGGATGCAGATCAACTAGAACATAATCAACCCAATGAAAATCATTACCATTGACACCTCCATTAGAAATCCCATACACCAACACATTTTCATCACTATACGCATGAGTGATGAAGTGGAATTTGGAGTAGATAGAATCCAGAAATCTAGTCCAGCGATTAGTGAAATTCAAATAGAGATACAAAGCCCTGAAAAGAATGAAAAGAATAAATCCTTCGAGTCCCATTAAATCCAAATATTGTTCCAAATCTTTTTTTATTCTTTCTCTACCTCCATGATAACACAAAACAATTCTGTTTGAATGGTAGAGGGAATACCACAAAAGCCATAGGTGCATCCAAGAACCTATCCCTGATGATCTCCCAAGACAACACCAAAGCCAGAGTGACCCGGATTACCCCTTCAATCCCCATCAGAGTTGCCTATAATCCACCCATGAAAAGGGTCATTCCATATGACTTCCATTGAACCATGAGAAGGAAGAAAATTACCTACCATCCTGATCTAATTGAGCACTGATAAATCATGTGTTGGGTTTGAGAAAAAAACACCTTTCATCATTTCCACCTCACAAACAGCCACAAGAAACCCTACAAGAACAGCACCAAAATGAAGGCACTGTAATTCATGTCTAGACTTGTTTATAGATTTCTAGATTTGGAGGAAAACCTCCTCAACAGAACCCTAAAAAAATACATGGAGTTGTGGTGACAGATTCAAAGAGCTCCACCTCTTTATGAAGTCTCCAGTTGTGTTGATGTGATGCAGCGGAACTTCAAACATGGAATAACTTCTCTCCACATTGTCGAGGCCGTAACACATCTGAGAAAGAGGTTTTCAACATCTTTCCTATGATGAAATCACAAAGTGCAGATAGAGAAAAGAGATATACCACAACCCTTTAGGAAATCACCGGTTGGTATTTTTTGTGAGCCAACCTCCATGAAATAATAAACCAAGATGACCTTAAAAACATATTTTAGAAGTTCCCCATACATTTTGAATGAACTGATCTTCTAATGAAGTGATTATAATTCCCTTTTGAGGTGATAATTCTAATGATAGTAGTTTTCCATGCCCAAACATCACCCATAGAGGACCAACAATATTCATCCACAATCAAAGTGACATTATCTTGATGGTTATCCACGCTACCGAGTTGTTCCTTGATTGAAAAATAAAAATCCATATTTGAGTCTTTCATCATGACCATGTGAATCAGATTATTCCCATTCCAATTAGTGTTCCAAATTTAAATAGGAGAATCCTTTGAAACAATCCATTTATAGTCAACATCAATTTTTGAAAAAATATTCTTGAAGATAGGCTGTACTGAGGAGTAAATATATTTAAAGTTTCCTACCCTAAGATTGTAAATGAACCTATCCCAAATAAAACTAAAAGAATTAGATTACATATTTATAATGCCCCATATAAACCTGGCCTTCAATGTGTCATTAATACCCCGCTGATTTTTTATTCCCAAACCACCCTCACCTGGGGTTTGCATACAACATTCCATGGAACTGTTTCCAGCCTTCATTCCAATATGCTGGCACTCCAAATAAAATTCTTAATAAAAGTATTGCTACTATTGATTAAAGTAATAGACCATTTATACACCATATAAGATTACAGAAATCTGGATATAATCATTGATTTTTCCAAGGTAACCCGATCGACCATTGAAAGTATTTTCCCTTCCATGTGGAGAGTTGTCTCTTAATCATGCTAAATATGCTAGATAAGTGACATAACTTATGTATCTCCCATAACATGGTAACTACCATATTAGTTAAGGGAAGATTTACCTCTTGAATTCCATATTCTCTAATAATATCATTCTTCCTGATGGATGAGAATCCCCTTCCAAAGTAAAAAAAAGAATTTCTCCAGCTAACCACCTACCTATAAACCAATTCATAGTGAAAAGGGATATCTTTATATTCTTGATGTTCCCCTTATCCCCTTGGGAAAAGATGATGACGTCATTAGAATATAGTAGATGAGAGGGAGAAACAACCCCCCTTCCAGCATGAATATAATTCAGCTTAACATTATCATCCATGATAGATACAATCATGCTAAGATAATCCTCTGTGAAAGAGAAATGGATGGATGATATGGTATCACCCTAGCTTACACATCTCAAATAGTAAAAATATCCTTCAAAGTATCCTTTTATAAGAACAGAAATATGAGTAGCACATAAATATTTTTTATCCCTGTTGATGAAGATATCATCAAACCCATAAATTAAAAGGATCTTGCAAATGAAACCCCAACCAATTGTGTCAAAAGCCTTCTTAACATCCATTTTTAGGGAAATATTTACACCTCTAATGGATTTTTTTTTGAATATTAACACACTCCCGGGAAGTTATAAGACAATCATGAATTTATTTCCCTTTAATGAAGACAAAATGATTTTTAGAAAAATTTTTGCAGGCAATGGAGGAGAGCCTTTTGGAAAGGATTTTGAAAATGACCTTATAAATGATGTTAACTAATGCATCATTACTGAAGATATGAACTTTATTGGCATTATCCTCCTTTGGGATAAGGGAATGAAAATGAGCATTCAATCCTCTAGGAATCGATCCACCTCTGAAGAAATGAATATCTATCCTACATACATCTTCATGAATGAGATCTCAAAAAGTTTGATAGAAGAAATTATCAATGCCATCAGGAAAAGGTGAGATCTCAAATTTGAGGCTAAAGACAGCTTCCTTGATCTCTAGGTCAAGAGGCATAGTAGTAAGAATGGAATATTCCTCTTGATCCACCTATATCGAGATCACCACATCCATAAGATAAATGACAGAATGGGGACCATTAATGTGGCCTTTAATGTAAGATGAGACATGTATTGAGAGGTCAAATATATTGTCAATGAGATTTTCCTCATCCTTAATTAATGGAATAGGATTAGAAACCTCCCTAATTTTATGAATTGAGTTGTATAATTTTGTGTTTATATCTCCATCATTTAACCACTTGGCTCTAAAATACTCCCTTTGTAGTGCATCTTTCATATCAAGAAGATTGTTTAGTATAAGAGAAAAATAATCTTACACTGAAATTCCATAAAAAACTATATTGGGGTTAAGCTATTGGAACCTTTGAAGAGATTCCTCTAGTGTAGAGATATCAGAGTCATGACAAGTGAAATAATATTTTCTCCACATTCTTATATTCATCTTCAGAATTTTTAGTTTGGTTATGCAGGAAAAGGAATCATCCCTGCAATTCATCAAATTCCAGGTGCTATATACAATGGCCTCAAATTCAGGATAAGAGACCCAAGCGTTGTTAAACCCGAATGGTAAAGGAGGATTTGGATCCTTCTTTCTAATATCCACTAACATATGATGATGATCAGAATTAAGTCAGGAGAGAGTTGAGCATGATATGGTATCCCATGTGCCTAGAGATGCCCCATTAAAAAATTCCCTATGATCTTGCTAGCCACAAAGTTGTTCAGGTACTTCATAAACCAAGTATATTTGGAACCTACCATGTTAATCTCAATCAGGTCGTTCATATCAATACATAATCGGAATCCATTGAAGAGATTGAGTTTTTTTCTTCTCCCATTTTGTCATCTAGAGTTAGAATTGCATTGAAGTCCCCCAAACATAACTAATAACTAGAGATGGTTGATTTGAGAGATGAAATATCCATCCATATATTTCGTTGATCTTAATACCAGTTGTTGGAATAAATGAAGGAACATGTAAATTGGGAACCAAGGTAGTTGAAGGAGCAAGTGACATGTTGATCACTTGATATAATCATAGTGGTGTTTCCTATAGAGTTATGGGCCATCACCCATAGACTTTTGACATCATTCAAACACGAATTGGTGTCAATAACATGGAACCTAAAATTCTACATCTTAGTTATACCTTAGGAAAAGATATTTTTGTGCTTAGACAGACCAATAAGATAAGGTTTGTGCTGCTGAATAAATAACTATATCGATTGAAATGTTTGTAAATTACCCAGGCCCTAGAAATTCCAAAACATAATCTTAATTTTATGCTAGAACCAGGGTTTGATCCCCTCATATTTGTGCCTCAAGTCATCTTAGGTAGTCAACCAGCCTTCTTTTTGGGAGGAGAAGACAATAGGTTACTTATATTAGCTTTTCTAGGGAATGTACCCTTTCCTTTAGAAGATATCTCCGAGTTAATCATATCTATCCGAATTTCTTGATTTGAAGTATTGCGAGAGGCATTGAGATTTGGCATGAAGCACTTTTGATTAGGTTTGTTCTCATGCAAATCGATTACAGTATCATTTTCCAATGGAATGGGAAAAAACCCATGGACCTTCCTTGTGATGAGATGATCTGCCTACATCTCAGAAGGGACATTCAGAATTCCATGAGCATGTGCCACTTCAGTATAATGGAACCCTTAAGAAGTATTCCCCTCTGATGGGATCCTCTCAACTGATGCAAAACCTACTATTAAAAGGGACTGTTCTGCAGATGAAATGTGGCCGGTAGGGATATGAACTTCTTCTAGGCTTGGGATTCTTTACATGGAATCCACGTTTGAATTGATACTATCCATCATTGACCAAACCATGTCCCTGATTTCCATATATAACTCCATGGAAATGGAATCATCCAACATTTTTTGCTGAAGGTAAAAAACCAGATTATAAATATCATTTGAAATTACCAAACCCATATTCTTCTCTATCTTGTTTCCATGTTCAAAGGAAGTGTTCCTTGCCTGTTCCATTGTGGAATGGGGGCCAAGAGTAGCATCATCCTGAGCATCTTCCTCTTCCACCATTTTCTCATAGGTTTGATTCACAGCGATTGATGTGGCAGGTTGAGGGTTAATATGATTCTACATCTCCCCAACAACCTGCTTCTGTTTTGGTCCCTATTGAATCATTAATGGAGCTTGAGAAGATCATGTCTGCTCCCTTATGACACCCTTCTTTTTAGGTATCATATTTTTAGATCTCCTGCCCTAGTTGTATACATTCCATTCCATGGTTTTTGTTACAACAACCTATTTTAGAAGCAATTTTCAATTAGATACCGAGTGACCCACCATTTTACATACATCACAAAAGGATGGAAAATTCCCATACTCTACCCATACATCTGATCTATTCCCATTTTCAATGAAAGATATACTCTCAGGTCTCGTAATTTCCATGTTAAAAACAACTAACATCTGAGAAATGATTCCTAATTCTCCAACAATATTCCTCTGATCCCTTCTGATTGGTGTTCCAATACAATATATAATATCGTTCAGAATATTTGGATGACAATAAACCTAATTCATCTAATACAACCGGACCCAAATCTGTGCAATCATTTTCTTGGTTTTAAATGGATTAATATTTACATCCCATTCAGTGAATCTGAGAAATCCTGGTTTCGATTTCCGGTTTCGCATGTTCCAGACAGCATTCAAGGCATCCTTCGATTGAAGAATGATATGAAGGAATCCTCACCTGATAGGTATGAGCATCCAGTCGCGATTACCCCAGCAGTGGGTGATTCTGTACTTGATATCAGCATTAGACCACGGCTTATCTCCCCTTGAATATATAACGCATCCAAGGATCAAGAACTTACAGAGATTGATTTTTTACTTAAGAGCATATGTATCTTCCACAACAGAGAAACCCTCGTTTTCGAGTCGTGATATATTATAGGGTCTTCCAGATTCATCCTTGGTCGGATCAATGGAACCAGAGAGTGCTCACTCAAAATATAATCCCTTATTCTTCAAAACTGAGGGACCTAATAAATTTATATACTCATATATATTATATATGATATTGATGAAATTGTTTTTGTGAAATATTTTAGACAATTTATTGTGATTTTTATAATTTTGAAATCTTTTTTCCATTTAACTAAATTAATATCTTAAATATACATAAATTAAAAGTAAATCATTATTCTAAAATAAAATGAATAAAATTGTTTCACTTTGGAAATTTTAATTTACATGAATTTTTTTGTTGAAATTTATCTATTCTTATAAATATTTTGTTGTAATTTTTTTTCCGAAACAAGGTATCCCTCAACTAAGGGATTCATTCCATATATCCATCCTATGATCCCAGATCATCCATGAAAGCCCATGGGAAGGCCCACTCATGTAGCAGTGAGAGAAAACCACACATGGAAGAGTCCATGCAGTGTGTGGTCCAAGGCCCATGACAAGCACATACTTCTCAACGCCAGACATTATAGGTTTGTGTGAGTGTGTGAGATTTCAGATCCCCATATAAGGGATTTGAGAAGTGGATTCAATGGGTTATAATATATGTAAACAATTGATCGTTCTCATCTTTTAAGTGTAATTACTCTTCTGTATTTAATATTCATTATTTAGAAAAACGGTGTCATCCCACGTTGGTTATGTTCTTCTTCCCTTGAATACAGCACTTCCACTATTCGACACCTCCTCCACCACTCTTCATCACAAAACCATCATTCCTGGGCATCGGGAAACACAATCACAGTTTCATATGCAGATCAAGATCGAACTGAAATGCCTCTGATGAGTCATATATCATCATGTTTGATCTCTAGGAACTTGGGTGATCACTATGAATATCATTTTTAAGAGAACAACACCTTTTATGCTAAACAGAGTCACATATTTCACAATGAAAACCTAATAAAAGGAGGAGAAACCATACAATGTTGCCGCCACCATGGAATTGGAGACATGAATGCACAAGTCAAACTCACTAAGAATAATATATGTACATAGGAAAATGGATACATGGATGATGTTGGATATACAAACCTACATTATTCAGAAACTAGTTATGTCACACATTAGCTACATTAAATGCCTATGTATATAAAAAAAATTTAAATATGGATACATGAACCCATGGAATAAAAATGACTACATGAACTGGCTGGGTATATGATCAACTACATGAAATTTCTAATATACGATATGATTTTTTTGGGAAATCCATGTGAATGTGGTTATTTTTTTAAATAGAGGGTGATGGCATCTGTTAATGATATTTACCCTAGTTTCCTGATACCATAATTTGTGGGAGATAATTTAATATTTTTTATCCCTTTGATAGGAATTTGGAAAAGGATATCTTCATTAAGATTTGATGAAACGGTTCTACATCGTGGATACATAAAAAACCATAGTAAAGAAAGAGAATGAAGTTTTTGTGCCATATGATATATACCCATAGAACAATATTATATTATAGTAAGGTATTAAATACCCAATATTAGTTGGAGTGATTGAAATAAATATATATTCAATCCTAGAATCAGAATTTATTTGGAGAAAATGACATATTTGACTAAGATACAAAAAGATACAAACACGTAATATTGAGGTAATTCTTCACTCTATAAATAGTAGGGTATTGCACTAAGGATCATTTAATTAATCTCAAATGGGTGATGCCAATCTATTTTATTTTCTTTTTCTACTATAGTATTGTTTATTTTATGTAACTACAATTTGTTTTAATAGAATTGTTCCATCATGTTTCCTTCCCCATTTCTCAGTTTTCTCTCTCTATATTTATTCTCACTTAATATTTCACTTGGGTGTTGGTGCACTCAATCATGGGTGTTAGACTCATAGATTGTTTAGGGAAGGATGTCAGTGTTACCTGATTTGTATTTATAATTCATCAAATTTTTATTTATATTTGTGGTGAAATAAGATGAATTATACAGATGTGGAAAATTTTCACCATGGAATAGAATGAAAACTCATCTCTATTTCATTATTGATAAATTTTCCTTCCCTTCCATTGAATTATATCACCTCATAAAATTAGTTTTACCTATTCAATATATGAAATTGAATATGATGGTTCATGGTCCTAGAAGCTTCCACACTCTCAATTGAGGTGTTTCATCAACCTTAATTATAATAAGTGTTAGAATTTATATTCCTTATATATTAATTAGTTATCAAATAATAAATAAAATAATCTTAATTTAATATTTATATTTCAAAATTGAATTATCAAATATTATTTAAACAATCAGCATAAATATTAAAGGAACTTGATTGAAAACATAATGGAAAAGTTATCTCTTTTTATGCCTCATTCTATTTTCATTTCTTGTCAGATTTCATTTTCGTTAATTTTTTGTTTTTATTATTTTTTTCAAAAAATTATAAAAATATAAAAAAAAAGATGTAGTTGAATTTTAATTATTAATTAAGTAATTATAAATCTCATCATGTGAGATCGCCTCAGTCAGCCATTATACTGCACTAGGAAAATTTTATATAGATTTTACCAAACCCCACAATAAGTGTGTGTCAAAACATTGAATCATTTAAAGGGGTCAAAATAGTTGTTTAAATGTTTTAACATTGTAGATAAATTATATTTGTTTGTTTAAATCATTCAATATGATTTTTTATAAAAAAATTAGAATTTTTCATGGAACCATTACTCATAGTTGTGGGATCCAGAGCTAGTTGTTCACATTTTTGAGGTGGTACCCTAATAAAGGAATGGTGAACTCATGGATATGGTTAGAAAAAAGGTGAATGTCCAAGAACTATTTATATCACATTAAGAAGTGAGGGACATTTCCAATAAATTATGAGATGAATATAAAAAATTGAAATCTATGAGGGATGTTCTATTAGGTCTCCCCAATTTTACTTATGTTATCCAAGTGGTTGAGGCCCCACTTATGTATCATCAATAGACCAAAAACCTTGATGATTAGATACCAACCTACCATAAAGAGCTAAGAGTGATGATGAAGAATCAGAATCTGATGTTCATATAAGAGATCATTATTCCCATGATCAAATATAGAGTGTTTTAGGAAACAAATAGATGTAAATTGATGTCACCAATTTTAAAGTATAATCACTAGAACCATTATACTAGTGTTTATCCAGGAAAGAGGATGAAACTAACTAAGTGGTGGAATATTAATAAAATAGGGAGGTTCCTAACTACCATACTCTATCCAGTGAGATCCAACTTCAAGAGTCACTTAGCAATGATAAAGATATTGATGACGAACACATTCATATACTTAAGAAATCATACAATATATATAATATGATTTTATTCAATATGAGTTGATTATCATTCACTAATATATTGAATTTTAAAATTTTGATAACACTCCTCTTTCCTTTGAATAACGATTATAAATACAACAATCACCTGATGTGGAAAATATTAAGATTACTAATCATTTTGAAGACTCATTGGAGGAACCCCTTAATGATGTCCATGCGGCTGAGCCTTAGGAATACAAGACATAGGCTTCTCACATTGAAATGGAGAATTTTAATTTTTATTCAATATGTTTGAATTCCATTCAAGTGAAATTACAATCTAATATTTCATTTGATTACTCAATTGATGTATCCCACGATGAGCAAGCACTAAACAACTAAGAGGAGGTTTCAGAAGTAGTATGAAAAGAGGCAAATCTATACTTCATCTTACCCACTCCATGAATGTTTTAAGTTATTTTTAAGGGATGAATTTTGTGTAATATATACTTGAATCCCTTGAGGACACGGAATAATAAGTGTATAAATGGAAAAAAACATGTTATTGTTTAAATCCAAGAAACTTCACCCAATTAATAATTATGGATCACAACTAGTACATCCCATATGGAACCAGTAAAAATATTGGGACAACATGAGGGATCAAAACAATTATTATATTTTTATTTTTTTTCTATATATTATATTGTAATTTTGATGTATTTGTTTAGGTTGTAGTCCATTCCCATGTTCTTTTTGAACTCTAATACCATGGGAATTATTCTTAATTAATTAATTTACTTTTTTAGGTCTATGAAGGCACAATTAGTTCCTCATACATCCTCTAATTATATAAAGATAAATATTCAAGAGAGTAGGGAGTTGATTAATTTTTTTACTTTTATGTTCCATTTATTTTTCTAAAATTCGGTTTTAAAATAGAAATTAAAGTGTCTCTGTTAAACTGAAAATTACATTCCATTCATAGAATTATTTTATTACATGAAATATCTTGGAGGCATGATATAGAAGGAAATATATGATTCCATGTTTTTATTTCAATGAAAATTAGACTGAATGATCAAGATTGATAATTTTTTTTAGAGTGATGCATACATATTGATTTGATGAATCTTAAATTCAAGGACATTCTTGATTAACGTAACTAAAACTTCCCTCCAAATTTTTCATACTTTAAATTTATAATATTTTTTTGAATTTATATTCTATTATTATTTATTCCATGGGTGGTTATACAAAATCATATTTTTGATTACCCAAGAGTATTTCTTGACCTAATACATTATATTTTATCTAGACTATATTTCATGAGTGATCAAGGGTCATTATAATGATTAAAACTTGTATAGGAACTTTTCAACGTTATGACTGTGAAAAAAACATTTTATATGGTTGAAGATTTTTTTTTGATAAAATCATATCCTTTAAAACACATTTTACTTTTATCCACTTTTTCACATAAAAAACTGATTTAAATTTATAGAAGTGAACAACATTTCATGACCTTTCAATTCATTTATACCCTCCCCTTGTTATTTGTTTGATATTACTAAGGTGAACCATGGGGGTGAGGGATGGGATGGTGTAATGGATGTAATAAAATGTAAGGAAAAATTATAGTTCTATTTCATTTGGTGTTGGGAATGTTTTTTTATTCATTCATTATAGTTTATTATTTTCCCCTCTCAAAAGGAAAGAAAAATAAAATAATAATGGATTTTGACCCAGGAAAACAAAAATCACCTTTATCGGTCTACTGATTATTATAATATATGGTTAAATGATGGATGTGAGGGTTGTTCAATTAATTACATTTTGAAAATTTAAAAAATATATTGATTTCAATTTTTGTTAAAAATTAAATATATTATTAAAAAATAATTATGGTGCAAGTAATTTATTACGATTTCATTAATCATAACCTCACATTTAGTCCTAGGAAGTGGTTGTTGTCATTTATATGTGCAAATTTTTATTAAAATTTTAATTTTGATATCATTTTTTTTTATTTAGAGTTAATCCCCCTCTTGTTAGCCTTAACGTTTTTAACATCAATCTATACCAACTGTAAGCCATAGATTCATTAGAAAAACAATTACAAAAACCTAATTATTTTAGGTGAATTTTTTACATAAAAATTGGATCATGTATCCCATTTTCAATATTATAAAAAGGTTCTTCTATTCAAGTTATGGAAATAATTTTATTTCAATTTGGCGCATTCAGTGATGAGAGAAAAAATATTTATTATGAGGTTGATCATTATTTTTCTTTCTTGATAAAAATGAATTGTGTTGCTTTATTGAATAAAAGAAGATGATCCATCTTTTTTGAAATGGATAAAGTAAATTAAATGGATTTATGGAACTTTTTAAAAATATAATGTTGGATTTATTTTTTTTGTGAAACATGAAGCTTTTGTTTCAAATCTTTAATAATTTTACATAGTTACATTGAGATTTATATAATTGTATAATTGATTCCTTCTTTAAATAATTTTTTAGTTTCAATTATTTAGGACAACCACAGTTCATGTGATTCGATTATAGATGTAATTATTTTTATTTGATCATTTACTTAATTATTGGTTATTTTTTCCAGGTACAAAATCCATTTTAACATTTAATATCTAGATTTATTTAAATATGGGTAAATAAAAATTTAATAATTGCTATAAAATAAAATGAAAAAAATAACTTCTGAAATTTGAACTTAAATGATTATTTTTGTTGATATTTACTAATAATTATAGATATTTTATTGGTAAAAGATCTTTCCAAGCACAAGCTAGCCCATTTCAAAGGGATCTAATCCATCTAATCCCCTTGAGAGTGCCAGATGACCATAAAATCTATTAACCAAGGGTTTAAACCATATATCCCCCACAACAGCAGTCTGGGAAGAAGATTCCACACATTTTAATATGTGGGTACGGTCAAACATGAACATCTCTTATGTGGGAAGACGATTCTATGGGTATTGTTTCTCATATTATTGAACTGGGTTATCCTACCTTGGATGCATTCATCCTTACTCGGACACAAAACTTCCACCATTTTACACCACCTACTCTATTTTACATCAATTTAATATCATGCATGGATGTCGGTAACTACCATGGAAGCCCCAGGAGAAGATCGAGCTCGAGCTATTATGCCTCTACCGAGGAAGAAATAAACATAGATTACCATTGTATACTTAATAAATCACCATAAATATCATTAAAATGAAAAATAAATCATTAATACTAATGGGATCCCCATCCAACCATTAGGATGGTTTCATGGAAGGAAGAACTCCATGCCATTATAACCACCACTATGTCTTAAACCTAAATAATCAACACATGATCTCCCAATAATAAATTGTTACATATAAAAATGGTTACATTAATGAAATCATCAATATGAACCTAAATTGTATGGAAATTATATACAACTCACATTGGATATGTAAAATTCTTATATAAATTTCTGTGTTGAAAATGGTGATTTCAATGGAGGGGATGAAAATGACTACATTAACTAGCCAAATGTAGGATTAAATATGTGAAACTACATGAATAAAACATCTTTTTAATAGGGAAATACAAATTGGTGTGGATTTTTTTTAAAAGAGAGTGATGATTTTTATGAGTATTATTAACCTTAATCCAAAGATACATGAATTGTGTGGAGATAAATCCCTATTATTTATCTCTTCGATAGGAATATGTGGATGGAGATCTTCAAGAAGATTTGAAGAAATTGGTTGGCTCTATGGAGCCCCACTATGTCATGGTCATATAAGAGATGGAATATGTATCCACACAAGAGTCATAACCATGTAATAATTGGGTTCTACAATTGGGTAATGAATACCTTTTATCTATGTGATTAATTTAACAATATTTATATTCAAAGAGAGAATTCGTATTTAAATGGTTAAAATGGAAAATTTAGCTATGATCTAATAGCATAAGAAATAGGATGATAGAGATAATTACATACTCTATAAGTAATATGTTGTTGTATCAAATATCATTGATCAGACATCATCTTGATGCTTCTTCCCTAATTTATTTCCTTTTATTATGGTAGTATAGATTATTCTACGTAACTCTATTCTATTTTAAATGAAGTGCTCTATCAAATTACCTTATCTATTTATCATTATCTCACCCTCTATCTCTCCATATTTCCAATATATTTTTTTATTCACGTCCATCATGAACTATTATACTTGATCACAAGTTACTAACCTAAGACTTGGACTTGGGGAAGGATGTTAGTGTTTCTTGAATTCATATTTTAATTCTAAACAGTTTTAATTCTGGTTTTGGTTAATGTTGATGAACTATATGGGTGCAGCGATTATCCACCACAACATGGATCTTGAATCGATTTATATTCTCTTATTTATATCATTTCCCTCCCTACCATTAAACATTATAACTTCACACATTGTATTTTATCTTATTAATGGATGAGACAACATAAAATGGAGCCTTATCCAATATTATGTCACACTCTCAATTGAGGTGTGTCATCAACCATGATTTTTAGAGGAGGTGGAATTTTTTTCCTAAGAATTCAAGATTGCATAACCAATAAATACAAGGGTAGTATTATAATGTTGTAATTAATAATTTAATTGTAAAAGTAAATTAAGACAACTATGAGGAATAATAAAGGAACCTGAAACAAAACCTAAGACCATTGTTCTTTCTTTTATAAACCCAATCTATATTCATTGAATGTTAGCTTATATAAGAATTATTTCATTCCATTTTTTCCATTATTTTCAAAAATAAAAGATAGATATATTTATTGGTGAATTTTTATTAGTAAGTGAATAACTCTGAATCTTCTCAAACAGCATAACCATGGTCAACAACTATACTCCAGTAGAAAAAAATTAAATAGATGTTTCCACATAGTGTGATATGACTGCATGAGATATCTTATACAATATTTTTATATATATTAATTTTATTATTTGGGAAGTTAAATTTATACTTAAAAATACCTAAATAAAATAATTTTACATTTTATTATATTTTCGTGTGTTATTTTAATTTCATTACCTTATGTGATTGTGTTTAATCATCAAAATAATCCAAAGAAAGTAAAAACAATTATCGCACAATAAATGATATATGTATATATATATATATGAAATAATCGTGATTGTTTATCAATTGGATGATTTATTGAGTATTGATAATAGAACCATTAAACCTAATAGAATTATTTTCATTAGACTATGCTCAGTTCAAGTAATGAAATTAAATTATTCACATGATTATATATATCATTTGATTCAACATGGTCTATGTCTGGAATCATTTCCCTTGGATAGAATATTTAAACTTTAGAATATATTAATCACACAAAAGTGAGGGGTACCAGGGGGTTTTGGTTACTTAAAATAAACCATAGACTCATAGACCGGTATATAATGATGGAGGTAGGGATAATTCACATATCATCATATTTAATTTAATAACAATTATTATATAAAATCATATAATAAATAATTGCAATATTTATAGTGAAATAATAAGACATGGAATTGAAGTACCCAAAAACATGCTTTATAATATCAACTTATTATTAAACATGATTTGGATAAATTCATTATATAAATAATGTCCTTTGCGGATATCTTCTCGAATATTCTACTTTAAATAATTTGATATTACTGGAGGATGTTTTTCAATAAAATGGTCAAATATGATTTAGAAATTTATTGTACCCATACTACACTCACTACAATAAGGTTTATTAGTGGTAAGAAGGGGTCATCCAAATGAGGAAAAAGGTTATAATATTAAATATCTTTAATTTAATCATCATTTTCAAAAAAATAAATATAACTAATTTATTTCAGATGTGTGGCGGAAAATCTCAAAAACTGATAAATAAACATATAAGCCAGAGTGAATTTAGGGATTGTTTGTATAAAATTAGTTCATATTAATTTAAAAAATAACTCTAATACATTATCCATGAAAATTATCAAGGAATCTGGCTTTACCTCTTTGCCTCAACAAGTACAAACTATGTTTCGTAGTTCCTCTCTCAAGGATGCTTATAACCAGCATAGATGCATGGATTTTAGTCTCTATATAGAAGGTGGAGTTAATGAATGCTCTCTCATTCCCACCCCCAACCACATTAATGTTCATCCCATAAAATTAATCATTTTCAACTAACAAAACATTAGATAACAAATTTATTAATGTCAATGTGATAGTAATTTATAAGTTACTATCACAATATCTGTTGAATTAAATCATTAGGTACTCACACCTTTTATAATGTTATTCCACTCTGATTAAACCCATCCAGACAACATTGATATATCAATTATTAATGAATAACATAAATGTTGAGGAGAAGGGAATATAAAACATAAATAAAATAATGCATCAAAGTAAACTCATCTAAATTTACTAACAAACACTAGATAGAAATTCCATTGTTACAAAATAAAAAAATAAAAAATTGAAAACCTAAACTACACTAACTTGATATATTATGGATACCATCCTCCTTCAACTCTAAATTGGTTTTAAAATCATAGTCTTCAACATGATCAGAGAATTTACCCATAAGTGGGATATTTTTTTCTAATTATCCCCTAGATTCATCTCCCCAATTTCATAGTTGGGTTTTCTTATATTTTAGGTACAATCAGCCCTAAAAATTAGTATATTTATTGTTTTGATATTTCTCATTCTCCCCCCAATTATATTTTTGAAATTTGTTATATTTTTTATATCTTTTTAACCACATTAATATATATCTCATTTAGAGATATTTTTCCATGTATTTGTATATTATTTTTTAATTTTCTAGGTTTTAATGAATTAGCTTTTTCACACATTCGGTTGAGGATTGTTTCAAACTCCTAGAGTGTGTGTGAGGAAAACAAAATATTTATCCACTTCAAATTACCCCTAAGACGTAGTCTCAACATTGGGATAGAACCACAAAATTAGTTTTTAAAATATGATGGAAACCCCTGTACAATGTGGGAGTAGGTGTCACATATGGGTAATGATATATATGGTTAAATACCTCATTTGTTTTACATAAGGGTAAGGGGATTCAAGTGCATTTAGGTTAAATATTACTCTTACTCATAATGTATTATTCATTCTAGGATATAGTGTAGGAGGCCAAAAAATGTCATCCTTTTCTACTTTATCATATCATTACCACTACCAATATGTTACCCTCAGTTATAAACAGTTAATTGTTTAGTGGAACCATTATCTCTCTTAAAAACCTATTGTTCATGAGATAAATTCATATCACTACCTTTTCAATAGGAATCATTGGACCAAGTGGATCACATTAGAATATGGAACATTTTCATTCATTATTCTTCAAGTATTTGGAACTACAATGTAGTTTGTGGGTGATTAAACAATATCTTCTTCATTTGGTGGAGATTCAAAATTGGCAACACCACACAACTGTGAATGCCGAATAGTGATGCTCAATTATCCCAGTGGGTTTCAAGATTTTATTTCATCACAAATGGTTTCATTATGGTGTAGTGGTGGTGGAAATGGAAAAGTGGAAATATTATTTTTGTGTTTTAGAATGATGACGTAGATCTAGAGAGAAAAAGAACTAATTCACATAGTATGAATATTACCATCAATGATTCATCTCCCCCACCAGATAAAGCAGTAGGCTAGAGATCATTTATAATAAATATAGTTATATTTGTTTTCATCAACCAAAATGGGTGTCGAAATGAAACCTAATTAAATTGTGGACCGATGAGACTCTCCTCCCACTGATGCATAAACCTAACCATCTTATTATAGTGTTTTTTAGTCTTGGGTGTTCTATACATGACTAGTAAATGCACTCTACTTACTTTTATATGGTCAGACTTCCCTAATAGAATCATTGTTGGAAGCCCCCAATTTAGTGGCCATGTGTCATGCTTCCATGGGTTGTGGGCTTTCCCATGTTGGCCCATTTTTTAACTATAAACATAAAAAATATATAGAAAAGTAAAAACATAAAAAATATTTTATATCTTTCTATTTTATTTTTGTCAATTTATCCAAAAATTTTAAATACCCAAAATTAGTATTACAAATTAATTAATGGGTTAAAAAATTAAAATAAATGGCATATACTAATTAAAGATTCCAAAAATGTATACTAAATATGAGCTCACTAAACCCCAAAAAAATAAAATAGATTGTTATTAGGCTTATAAATCCCCCATTATTTAAAAAGGGAACCACCATTATACCAATATTTTAAATTTTAAATTACTGTAACTAATTTATTATCAATGGTGGAGAAATAATTTTCATTTTCATCATGATAAAAAGAAAAAAAATCTATACAAAAAAATAGTTTCAATCATTTCGCATGAAAAATGATGGATCCTATCCTTTCTTCTACTCAAGCCTCTCAATTAATCATTATTAATCATTGAACCATTATCTACCTAACCATTATAATTCTTCCCCCATTACTCAAGGTATAATATAAATGGAGTTTTATCATATTGTGGGTACATGAATATTTATTTTAAACATGAAAATTATCTATATTCTTCACTCAGTAGAGATAAAAGTCAATAAAAATAATTAGTTCATAAAAAAAGATCATATGAATATATTGTTAAATGAAAATAGTTAATTATTAAATAAATTATTTAAATCCCAATTTTAGGTTTATCTCTATGTATATTACATGATAATAACTATATATCTCAATGATATTCTCCTCTTCATTATGTGAAAACCCCTACACCCACAGTTACAAAGTATGTCCCTGAATAATAAATTAATAATATATAATTTCCCCACTATTTTTATAATATTTATTTGTTTATATAGCTTTATCTAATAAAAGTTTCACAGTTACAACTGAAAAAAATAATAACAATCACTGGACATGTGATGGTGATTTTTTAACCTTTATATCTCAATCCAACTTTTTGATTTAAAGGTAGAAAATAAAAACAATGAAAAATACATGAAAATCATCCTATAACCAATTAAAATTCCGTAATATTTTTCTTCCCAAAAATAAAAATTCTTTTTCTTTTTGTAATCCCTATCCTTGTACATTGATCATTGAAGAGCATAAAAATTATATGTATAAGGGTAGGAAGTAAAAAATTTGACTATAATATGTTTCATTTCATTCAATTTCCATTCTAGGTCATTAAGGGATAAAATTAAAATTAATGTAAGATCAGTCTCAAGCATACATAAAACATCAAATAAATCATTAATTTTTTATCAATTTGTGAAATCCTCATTTTGATGTGATTAGAAAAAACTTATAGTGGGTATCATTTTCCATGTTATCTCTACAAATTTACTAAGAAGGAATAGAAAATGTTGGTTTTGATGCACCTCAGGATTGGGAGCATATTATTTTTAATAAAATAAATCATGGAATTTGTAATAATAATAAATTAATCCTCATAAAATTATGAAATTCAAATCATGAAAAAATGGAAGTAAACTTTCATAAAACTTTGGCTAAATTTTAAAATCATGATTCATTAAATTTAAATTCCTATATTCTATTCTAATCATTCTATATCATCATTTTACTTATTCAGCATCATAAAAATTAAAATTTATTTAAATAATTTTACTGTTTTTAAAAATTCCATGTATCATGGATCCAAAGAAAGTAAAATTCAAATTTTGGGTATTCATTTTTTCATTTAATCTCCAAACTGATTCTAAAAACAAGGAGAATAAGTATGAGGTGGTAATTAAATTTTAAACCCATTTCACAATGCATTTATTTTTAATTTTATTTGTTCATTATTTATATAATAAATGAAATTAAATAGTGAAATCACATGATGCGTGTAATTAAATATTAAAAATAATTGGTGGGTGGATTCACTACATCATAAAATAAATGTCCTAAACTTTGTCCTAAGAATAAAAATAAAAAATTGAGATTCATTTCACAAAGAACATTAATTAGTGTCACTAATCTCAAACTTACCACATTAATATTTTAATAGGAGTAGGTTAAATATCCTACCGTCTCACATTATACCAATAATATATTTGATATGTTTATAGTGTGGATTTTCAATTTTCCTCACATTAGGCTCTGTTTCATTCTTAGTGGATGTTTCATAGTTGTGGACGTCACAAATGAATAGATAGGAAGTTCATGGGTTTTCCAAAATTGTTACAACTCTATATATTCCTCATTTAGTGGCTACATATCTTTTAATTCTACCATATCTCAAAAATTACAATATCCATGATTTTTTATTTCAATTTTTTTATTCTTTGGGATTCCCTATGAAAATATTCATAATGAAGTACCAGATTAAAGTTGTTCAAATCTCTTCCTCTACCACTCAGTATTATTTTATAGCATTGTAGGACTCATCAGCTTCTTTATTTTGTTATTATTTGGTTTTTGGGTATGTTTTCTCCCTGAATTTGTTTAATAAGCATCATAATTGAAACATACCCCCGATTCAGTTGTGTCCCAAAATGGATTTGTATTGTTGACCTCATCCATTGTTCCTATCTTCCATTATTTATCATCATTAGACATTATTTCAAGGACAAAGATTCTATTATTAAACCCTGATTTCATTTTTGGAGAGATTATTCCTGAATTGGGTGTGGTTGTGGTACTCTTAGCTAGTCATGATACTACCGTCATTGGAATAAAATATCCCTCTTGTGTTATTCATTTTATTTCGAGATAGATTATAATAGGATTTAGGATTGGATGAGGGAAATTATTTTTTAAATATCCATGATCAAAATAAAAAAACACCCATTGTGAAAAAAAATCAATAGAAATGAAATAATCTAATCTAGAATCTAATAATACAAACATACAAAAAATATTATCTATCTAACTATTGATTTTATAAATTATTTTTTACCTGAAATGGAGTAAGAAATTTATCACAATTAGATGATTTCATTAAATCCTTTGGTTGAATGAAATTTATAAATTCATAATACCATAACTAAATATGCTCTAGAGAATATAATATGGGTAAGAAGAGGTCAATACCACAAGGAAAAGTGTTATAATATTCAATTTATATGATTTCTGACATGATTTAACAAACAAAATAAATAATATATTAAGGAGGTGTTGATTCAAGACCCAACATAAAATTTATCAAGGAATAAGATAAGGGTGATTGAATTTGGGGACGGTTTTCTCAAATTAATTTAGATTATCCTATGAAATACATCAAATGCATTATCCATGATAATGTTTTGGGAACTTATATTCTCATATCAACCTCAACTAGAACTACCTAAACTAGTTGATTTTTTTCTTAATGATTTTGATAACAGGAGCAGCTACATGATGTTTTTTCTATAGATGGGTGATGGTGTAAATGACAACTCTCAATCTCCCACTTCCCCCAACCACATTAATTCTCATCCCCTAAATATCAACACATTATCTATCTAATTAGTGGATATTATATTGATTTATGTTGAGTTGATAATAATTTATAAGATAATATCACATGATTAGTATAATTAAAACATTAGATACTCATCCCCTTTATTAAGACTAGCCTCTCCCATGAAAAATAACCAGACATCATTGATCCCTCAATTTTTAATGAATAACTTAGTAGTCAAGGAATAGGTAATATATGAAAATCATTCAACAACAGAAGCATACATAGATTTAAGATCAAAAACATGACATGATTTCCACTATTAGATAACAATAACAAAAAAACTAAATCATAAACTACATAAACATGATAGATGACGGATATCCTCCTCCTTATACTCTTTCTTGGGAGTTATATGTGAGTATTCTACTAGGTCAAATAAGCTCCCCTTGAGTGGGACATTTTTGGATCATGGACCCCTAAGGTTGGATCCCCCTTTATATAATAACCTCCCCTTTTAATAAAATAAATATTCCACCCAAAAATATTTCCTATATTTTGTTTTGAATTCTTCTCTTATCCCTCAATTTTACTCTTAAAAATTTCTTATTTCTTCCTATATCTTTTCAAACACCCTTATTTCCCTCTCTCAACTATAGATATTGGGAAGATTCTTTTGTATAACCACTTTGATCTTCATTATTTTAATATTCCTAATACCCCATTGGTTTTTAGTGGTTTTGAAACTCCTTGGGTATAGTAGAGGATCCCCTTTAGTTTATCCTCTTAAAACACTCCTCGAGACATGGTTATAGAATTTCGATAGTGAAATCCCTTATATTTTTTAAACATCACTATAAACCATCTATAGCATGGGTTTAGGTGTTGCATATGGGAAAATAAACATAGGCCTATGTAGATCCAAGATTACCATTAAGAATAATTTATTCGTCATTCATGGCTAGGATGTAGCCATCAAACTATGTGAAAACCACTACTTATTTATCAAATTATTGACAAAACCAATATTGAACCATCCATGACATAGGCATCTTCCCTTAGTGAAACCATTCTTCTTATTCCATATGTATTATGCATTCAATCTCATCATGTTCTACCGTCTTCCCTAAGTAGATCTGTCCACAACACTTCACTTGAAATGGAACCGCATCTTCTTTCATAGTTCTTTGAGAAATGGGGGTCTACAATGACCAGTATGGGAGGTAATGTAACAACATCTTTATATGTTTGATCTTTCAAGTCAACTATTCCGCAAAGCTATTATTGTGGCATAGTGAAGATAATTTTCCATCAGTTTTCCAAATTTCATTTCATTAACCATTTTGGATTTGTGGTGTTGTAACCATGTCAATGGTATAGTAATGATGGTAAAAATTTGTCTGAGAATGCTGACATGGAGCCATAGTGAAATGGCCTTTTTCCACTTAGTATGAAAAGTATCCTACAATATTCACATCCCAATTTAGAGTAATTGGTGCACTATTATTCCTTTATAATATATTCAGTCAAAAAATTGTATCATCAATAATGATGGTTTTTTGATAAAAAATAACTCCACCATGCAATTCCCCAAGCTACTGAGACTATTCTCTCATTTCCAAACATACCCAACCCAAGTGCACTAGTGTTCTCTCCTTCTGTGTGTTCCAGGAATGACATGTGTATCCCATCTTCCCCCAAGTAGCATGGATGGTCTTACATATAGATGAATTGGTTAGTAACCCCACTTTGGGTTCCCATGTAGATTTCTCCCTCGGGTTGATGGCTAGCACAGGTTGGCCCATTTTATACCTAAAAATTTCTAAATACATAAAAAACATACTAAAATTAGAATTTTGTTTAATTTTATTTACATTTGGAATATATCACCAAAAAATATAAATTTCTTGAATTTTTTTTAACAATTAGTGAATGGATGAAAACAATAAAGAGAAATTACATTTTCAAAATAAATTTCAAAAAATTAAATGAAAAATATGAACTCATTTATAATAATATGAAATTTTTTCCATTCAACATTAAATCATAAAAATGGAACAACATGTGAATCTATATCTAAAAACATATTTGTATATTTTCTAAAACACTTTTTGAAATCCATCATCAACATCAATTTTTACTTCATCATATGAAATCACATATAAATACCCATCTAATTCTGTTTTTAATAATATCCAACTTAATTTTAGAAAATCTCATTGAGTAAAACTAAATCCCAATTCAATAAATGACGTTAGTGATCCCATATTGGTTTTTACCATTTACAAATAATATGAATCACTATATCCACAAATATAAGAAGAGAAGTGCCTATAGAAAATCAACATTATTACTAAATCAGAAAATGAATATAGCATGATCGCCATAAATAACATGTATCATTAAACTAATTTCCAGAAATATCATTATATGAGTAAGGGAGATTTTAAATTTTGTATTTATATATGAATATGAGTGACCATGAAATATTGTCTATCATGACCCACTCTCTCTAAAGGCACTTTCCATGGTTTGAAAATAAATGAATAGATATAATGACCCCAGATTTGTGCCTCCAGTAGGCCTCGAATTAGGGACTAGTGTCTTGGGTATAAAAATATAACTTGTGGAATTAATTTCCAACCTTAATAATATAGGATCGAGATATATGATGAATAAAAACAAAGAAACACTTATTCATAATATAACCATCAACCGAAACCATATGAAAATTCATTAACCTTGATTTTTAATATTATTTCAATACATTATCTACCAAATTTGGATAAAATTACCAATGCTCATATGTTTTGGGATATTGTTTTTATCCAACTTCCTAGTTGGGGTGATTTGGATGGCTGATACACACTATTACCCACTATCCCTTTAGAAATATTGGTGATACAAATTTGTGCTCAATATTTCTAAATGATGATATTGGTTTGTGCTGGAGATTACCAAGTTATGTGGTACACATAGTGAGAGATTTGTGGAAGAAAAAAAAAATTTGTTCCACATATGTATATTCAGTTTCAGTATAAAATAATCTTACTCACAATAGCCTTAAAAATTCATTATTAAATATAATAATCCATGGAATAAATTTTTTAGTGAAAACACAATGTAATTCATTCTGATTTCAATTATCATTTTACTTCATGAAATGTATACCAATTTATTCTTATTTCTATCCAATTTTAAAGAATGATAATGTTGATATTTCCTTATATATGATATGTATTAAATTCATGAATAGTTATATGAATACATAACAAAACACAATATAAAACCTTGAATAACATATAATATGTGTTAAGCAACTAGATCATCCTTATGGTTAAGGGACACTTCATGAGTTTTGTTAACTCATTATATTTATATATATTTTTACCCCATAATTATGTGAACACCCTATAAAATCCTAGTAAACTCAATATTGATTTAAATATATAAACAATGACATAATATATAATTGTGAGATTTTTGAATCATATTCCAAATGAAAATCTCCATAAAAATATTCAATCATATAATCATAATAAAATTAAATTTCATATGGTTAACTATAGTTTTATATGAAGAAAGATGTCTATGTTTAATATCATTATCATATATAGAACCAACTCCATTAAAACATTCCTTAAAAATATTTTAGTAACTAATGTAATTCATTACATTATTACTTATTAGTATATCCAAAACACCTTTATGATAATGTGTAATTAACTTTATAGTCATAATTTCATAATCATTTTGGAAATTGTGATATTTACACTCTCATAGTAACTAAATATAAATCAATAAATTTTTCTTTACAATCACATATTCTTATCTTTTTATGATATTAAGAAAAATTACACTAAATATTTATTGGTATAATAGCTTATTTTTTTTATTTAAACATTCTTATATACAATCATACTTTTACTAACTTCTTATACACTATTTTTCCATTATAAAATCATGATGAGTAACACTACTTTCATTTTTATAAGAAATAATAGTAATTTTAGTTTAGAATAAATATTTAGCAAATAAACTATTGTCTCATTATCATATATGGTATTCTATGTGTTTAGAGAATTTCTATCTAATAAGTTAAATTTATTCCTTAAAATATATCACTGGTGGGTGGTTGGAATAAGTTCATTCATATTTTTTACAAACATCTAATTAATAACTTTTATCTTGGACAATCCATGTTTTATCCATTTCACCATTCAATACATGTCATAAGATCTTATGAATCATAAACCATGTTAATAAAATATATTTTCTTATATTGTTTATAGAAACTATTTGTTATCAAAAAACTATTGTTTTATTAAAATATAAATTTTTTAATAATACACATAATTTAATTAGTTTTATTTGAGATTTATGTTTTTCATGACATTTATATATCTAATGCAAGAACTCTTTACTTCACAACATGAATGAAAACACTATATTATTTCAATTATTTCATTGATTTTGAACTTTGGTAAATTTATAACACTTATAAAGTATGATTTTGAATCCTATACCCTTTAAAATAATATAATTTATTTCTATATCATGGACACATAACATAGAAATTACATGGTGTTACAAAAATCCTTCATGTATCTCAAAAATCTCCACAATATAACATCCTTAATGCATCTTCCTAATAAAACTATGAGATTTCAATGCTGGTAGCTTTACATTTAGAGAAAACAATTGGACTCTATAATTAATTTTTTTTCATTTATTTTAAATTTTTAGTCACTATTAATAATTATAGAACACAAAACCCCATACAAAATTTAAAGTCCCTGACCCAGTTCGATGATAAGTAAAAAAAAATAGTTTGTCACATGGTTGTAATCCCACGTCCATATATGCTATAGGATTGTAGAGACCCGAAGCTTATCGTACATGGACATTACATTACTTTTGCGGAATACTTAGTACATAACAAAAACACACACAAGGATCGTAATAGTTTAGTGTCTTTGGAAACTCGGAACGTAATCTTCTAATTGTGGTGAAAGATCTTCAATATCTCCCATAAGGATCTTCCTTTTTTTTACCTAAAAACCTTTCTTTACATCCTGGGGAAAAGAAAACATAAAAGGGTGAGCTCAAATGCTTAGTAAGGGTAAACAAAAGAAATATCAATCACATCATATACATAAGAACATAGCTTTTGGAAATCTTAACCTGCAAAAGAGCTCATAATATCATAACATGGGATAAATCATAGATGTGAAAATAAGATCCCCATAATCATAACATGAAACTTGAAACTTTGTGGCATGCACACATAATCATGGAAAATCATTTCTTGTTAGTCATGACTCATTGCCAAGACTATCTTAGTGGACAAAGTCCCTTTCTGAACCGAGTTCACTCCTCATTTCAGTCCTGTATCACTGAACCGAAATAACCTTTCGTTCCAGCCATGTCTATCTCATGAGATATAAAATATTTACCCAATGCATTGGAGGGAGATATAGGTCCCACCCATCTTATAATGAATCCTTTCTTATGTGTGCCACATAATCATACATCATCGCATAACACATGTAACAAAAATGGGATTCTTGAAACATCATGACATCATAAATCAATTCATATAAGATAAAGGAATTCATAAAAATAATTCCGTCACAACATGATCAAATCAATGTAATAATAGGGATAAAAACATAACCCTTTATTATCTTAGATGGAAAATAATTTTGATAAAACACTTGAACTCCATTCTTGAGTAAAATATCCTTTCTTCTTCAAAAACATTTTTTTTCTTTCATAACATGTCATACAACTTTAAAATAAAAGAAGTTGATTAAAAATAAACTTGAAAACTTGTAAAGGAAGCTTCTTGGATTTAATTTTTTAAAAATCCATTCATGCCGTATAAGTTAAAAAAACATTCTTCGTACTTTTGTCGGAAAAGTCAAAAAGTACCTCGTACGAAAAACGACAAAAGATTCCTTTCTTATTCTTTACCAAAACTCACCGAAGGGTAAAAATGGATTTAAACAATTTTAGGTGGATGGAAATAATATTACATATTGATGAAACATGGATGTGGATGATAAAATACACCCCAGTAAATACTTACGAATAAACAATCTCAGATAAAAATGAGATTGTGATATTTCCTTTACCTTAGGTCCGACTTGCTTTGTAAGTGTCCGAACCTCATGTATAATGATTTAAATCATGTTATTGACTTATTACAGAATCATATTCATTGTTATGATATCATATATGGTTCACCTATGACATTATATTACCCGTTCTTTTGTAAATTCCATGTTAAAGAAGCGTTTTGGGTAAAATCGTTTCATTTATTGTAGGTGTTTTGACTTGTTGTTCTTGACATCATTATTACTTATATCATGATTTACTCACTTAGAGAATATAAAATATGATTTATATATCATATATATTCAGTATATATATATATAATAGGTAGATAAATAAAATGAAAAACACCGTTCATGGAGACGGTAGTCCGTACGTACGCATGAACGCTGTTTTCCTTTCCTTATTGTCTTGAAATGGAAGTAAGTAGATGACATACATATGTATATATATACATAAATCTAGTAGCTTTATAATTTCATATATTTTATTATTATTTCTTATATATACATTATAATCATTCTTAAATGGTTAACATGGAGAATGAATCTCATCGCGTCGTGGAGACGGTAGTCCGTACGTACGGACGAGTGATGATATCATTTCTATAAATATTGAATTGAATTGGAGTGGATTATACAATATATCAGAATCAATATTATGTTGTAATAACTATGTATAGTTATTCTTTACACCATTATACCCATCCATGTAAGGTGGTGGTGGAAAATAGATTACACCACGGCGTGGAGACGGTATTCCGTACGTACGCACGCGCGGTGATTTCTTTTTCCGTAGGATGGATAGATGGTGAAATAGGGTTGTTTCATACTTATAGTAACATATCAGTATATAAGTGATACTGATGTTATTACTTCATAATGAAACAACCTAATAAGAATAAGTGGAAGAAGAAATAAAGATGAAAGAATTGGTAACAGTAATTACCTCTTCTTTGAAGTGCCTCTTTGAGACCTCCTCTTAGGGCACTAAAATTGGTCTTTGAGGAAGACCAGAACCTCTAGGATGTTTCTAGGGAAGTGGAGAAGAGATTTTGGCAGGGTTTGGCCGAGCTTGAGTGCTCAAATTGGTGTGTGGAGGAGGGGGAGGAGGTGTCCTTTTATAAGGGAGGAGAGGGGCACCTTAGGAATATCTCAAAATATTATTTTATATTAAAGTAAATATCGGTTTATAATGGTTCCAAAGGGTCTTATTTCGAAGCTAAAGCGGGGATGGATCGAAATCCTATCAACCAATAAGATTTAGAAAAGTTTAGGTTATTATTTTAACCTTATCAATTAGATTTAACTCTAAGTTAAATAATTTAACTTTTACCGTGTCTTTTTGTTTTCTTACATTATATGGTTAATAAACTTACTATAACATGCCACACGAACCCCAAATTTTATATTATTAATACATATATCCTTATCTAAGTCATTTGGCCGAACCTTAGATTTTTAGGAATAAAATAACAATTAATAATATAATATTTGATTTAAAAACTATTTTGTGTCAATTTTGACACTATTTGATACATGATTTTTGTGAAAGTCTTAACAGAATTATATGTTCGAACCAAGTTGATTAAATCAACACTAATATATCATAGTAACCTATAAAATTAGTGGAATTCATAAAAAGTCTTTAATTACTTTTATTTTGGTATTTATATTATCAATTATGTCAATATTTCATTAATAAGATAATTACTGCATCATCTTTGTGTCATAAATAAATTAAATTATTTGATTTCTAAAAATTACATATAAAATACCATCATGTAGGAAATCTTTTTAACTTTCTAATGAATATTTACAATTGAATTTATCTTATGTATAACCCCATATTAAAAATGATTTACTTATTAAACTTTGATTTTAACTATTTTAACCCTTCTTTAAATAAATTAATAATAAATGTCCTAATCTAATCCAAGTGGGCCTAAATGGTCATATATTATTCCTAAGTTTGTTTTTGGTCGAATTACACTTGTTCAATAGAATTAGGACATGTGTTAGAGTAATATTAATATCATATTTACCCTTAGTTACCCTATTTACTATTAACCGCGGTAAAAAAAGTTAACAGTTACTATTCACCAAAAAATTATTTTCATCTCATTGAACCACATTTTAGTCCTTGATATTAACCGTGTCTCTCGGATTTTCGAAATTCCATTCACAGAAGCGGTAAAATTATGTTTTATGCAAAATTCAGTTTTTAACCTACCACTTAGTGGTTTCACTATTCATCAAAAATTGAAAGTTTTCAGAAAAATACCAAAATTTCACCCTAGGCTAATTTCGGTATTCCGAATCCAAAAATGAAGTCCATTTTTGAAAAATAAAATTTATAAAATTTCAAAAAGTGGTTATTACTATTCATAACGGCTAATTTTGATAATATTTTAATAGCATATCGTTGTTTAGTGAAACTCGGTATTGCGTACCACACACGCTATCGAGGAAGGTTGCGATTGCGTGTAATGCAAGGCAAGTCAAGGATACGTGTTGTGCGAGCTCCTTTTGGTGTAGCGTACAACACAAGACATTAATAAAATAAAAAAGATTAGTTTTCATAAAATCTCGGGCTGTTACATTCTACCCCCCTTAAAATGAATTTCGCCCTCGAAATTCGTCGGGGTTATAAATAGTTTACTATTCGAAAGTTTCTTTAATAGAAACCCACATCGTAAAAAGGAATACCAAAACTTGTCTTTAAAAACTAAAGTATGAAATGTAATGATTACCCAAATAAACTAATCACTGGGTTTCCACATAGGTGAAAATATGGATATGGAAGAGAAATCTAACCATCATGTTCTGATGGAGAGTGGTAGAGAACATGGCTATGGAAAAGCCAGTAATCACAAATCCATAAATTTGTGACGATCTAAGGTACCATCTGATTCGTCAGGTATAAGAGAACTAGGACAACATTTTTGGTTTCCAAGATCATTTCCCTAAAGTTAAAGAATTTGAATTAGAATAAATACTTAATTTATTTTGGTACAATATCACTGTTGATCGTGCCTTTAACAATTTCCACTTCATCTCTTAAATAAATGAAGTTGAATTTGTTATTCGTGAAGTGTTAGCAGATCATGTGATAGAATGACGGGTCATTCCATCTGTCTCAAAAGGTTAGCAAAATTTATATACATAAGTCGATCTATAGTGGGATTAATCATATATGGTTCCTAAAATGGGCTTATACTTCATATATCATACTGCTTAATATAATAACACTAGTTTCTACTAAACAGGGACTTCATGTAGGTCAGTGGTAGGCGATAAAGGCCAGTCGCACTTCGGTTGTGGGTTCGATTCCTACAGCCTTGTCCGAAGCGATGGGCTGTCGCCCGTCCTGCAGGTTGTCCTTTTTCTAAAACTACGTTACTATAACATCCCATCAACAATATCGGAAATCTTCTATCCTTAAACAATACTAACTTATGTCCAACATAATCCAGTCTAATCTTTAGGCTTATACATAATACTGCAGTCCACTCTCATAATATAGTGACAATGACTACCAGAGATTTAATACTGTCGTTGATCCCCACATATCATATGATATGTCTTGTTGGTCACATTCCAAACATTCAAAGACCTTAATCGTGTATTCTCTTGAATACCTTAGTGAAAACATGAGTGCAGTTAAAAGTTAACACTTTCCACATACCAAAATCCTCAAAATCCTATATACTCAAACCATGATATCACATAGTCCTTATATCAATCATGAGCTCATGAATACTATTAAACATTTCATTTTCTCGTCTTCATTATGTGCATATCATCTTATTTACAAAAAATATCTCAATCACTTTGAATACCACATCAATAAATATTGCAATACTCAATGATACAACATTATTTTGGAATCCCATTACATAAACCCTTAATCATTCCACCACATCGTTGTCATATTCAACATTGCCAATAGTGATCGCATGTGATTTCCCTTTGTCCTTTGCCTTCAGTGGTTTCTCATGTTGATCATCACTAACCCTTGGATTAGGGCAATTATTAGCATAATGCCCCATTTCCTTGCACTTGAAGCATTGAAGTGTTGGTGGTGCGTTCTCTGCAGTGTTTGCTTTATTCACATCATTAGAATCCCTTTTTCCATTACTTCGACACTCAGCTACTCGATGACCTTCTTTTCCACACTTAAAACATTTTCTAGTCCCTTTAAGACAATCTCCACCATGCTTCTTTCCACACTTTGTGCATAAGGAAACATTCATCTTCTTTTCACCATTATTCTGAGATTTCTCCTTGAACTCCATCTTTCGTTTCTTGTCAAAACCATGAGATGGATATGTAACACCAACTTCCATTTCTACCTTGATAGCACAACGCACAATTTCTTCATAGCTACTGAAGTCTCTTATAGCTAATGCCCTTCGAAGACTTGGTTTTAAGCCACTGAAAAATAGATCAACTTTACTTTCAGGTTGGATGATAATACCAGAAGCATACCTTGCAAGTCTTGTAAAATTTGCTTCATAGGTACCAATAGATTCATCGTCCCTTTGCTTCAGTTCAAGAAACTCTTTCTCCATCTTTGTTCGAAGAATACGAGGGAAGTACTTACTGAAAAACAAGTTCTTGAACTCGTCCCATTGCATGGAATCAATTTCATCTCTTGGCCTCGTATTCTTGATAAGATTCCACCATTGATCAGCTTCACCTTCGAAACGATATACTGCTAAGATGACTTTATCATGTTCAGAACATTGAAGAACTGAAAATATCTTTTCAGTAGTACTGATCCATTGTTCAGCCACAAGTGGATCAGAAGACCCACTGAAAGAAGGTGGGCGTTGCCTCATGAAGGACTCAATAGAATATTGTTCCCTTCTCTGCTCATTTGGAAGTCCAGATTGATTCATAGCTTGTGTAAGTAAAGCAATAAGATTTTGCACTCCATCTCCCATAACATTTGTTTGTTCAGGAGGGCAATCATTGCATTGTCCATTGCATTGATCAACACAGTTCCTTCGGGTTCCAGCCATCGTCTAAAACCCAAAAAGAATAGTGTGAGAGGCAAAAATCATGCTAGGGAAAACAACATAATAAAGGGGGAGTACCTTCAATATCCAACATCTTAGGTTTAATTCTATGATCATTAGCGTAATTCTATTACTATAACCTATACGTATACATATCCCTAGGGACATCCCTAGACATACCTTAGAAATATCTCTAGGGATCTCACTAACATTTTCGCATCCTAGTTTCCAAAGGTTGACTAAACCTTTCCTCTGATACCAACTGTAGAGACCCGAAGCTTATCGTACATGGACATTACATTACTTTTGCGGAATACTTAGTACATAACAAAAACACACACAAGGGTCGTAATAGTTTAGTGTCTTTGGAAACTTGGAACGTAATCTTCTAATCGTGGTGAAAGATCTTCAATATCTCCCATAAAGATCTTCCTTTTTTTTACCTAAAAACCATTCTTTACATCCTGGGGAAAAGAAAACATAAAAGGGTGAGCTCAAATGCTCAGTAAGGGTAAACAAAAGAAATATCAATCACATCATATACATAAGAACATAGCTTTTGGAAATCTTAACCTGCAAATGAGCTCATAATATCATAACATGGGATAAATCATAGAAGTGAAAATAAGATCCCCATAATCATAACATGAAACTTGAAACTTTGTGGCATGCACACATAATCATGGAAAATCATTTCTTGTTAGTCATGACTCATTGCCAAGACTATCTTAGTGGACAAAGTCCCTTTCTGAACCGAGTTCACTCCTCGTTTCAGTCCTGTATCACTGAACCGAAATAACCTTCCGTTCCAGCCATGTCTATCTCATGAGATATAAAATCTTTACCCAATGCATTGCAGGGAGATATAGGTCCCTCCCATCTTATAATGAATCCTTTCTTATGTGTGCCACATAATCATACATCATCGCATAACACATGTAACAAAAATGGGATTCTTGAAACATCATGACATCATAAATCAATTCATATAAGATAAAGGAATTCATAAAAATAATTCTGTCACAACATGATCAAATCAATGTAATAATAGGGATAAAAACATAACCCTTTATTATCTTAGATGGAAAATAATTTTGATAAAACACTTGAACTCCATTCTTGAAGAAAATATCCTTTCTTCTTCAAAAACATTTTTTTTCTTTCATAACATGTCATACAACTTTAAAATAAAAGAAATTGATTAAAAATAAACTTGAAAACTTGTAAAGGAAGATTCTTGGATTTAATGTTTTAAAAATCCATTCATGCCGTATAAGTTAAAAAAACATTCTTCGTACTTTTGTCGGAAAAGTCAAAAAGTACCTCGTACGAAAAACGACAAAAGATTCCTTTCGTATTCTTTACCAAAACTCACCGAAGGGTAAAAATGGATTTAAACAATTGTAGGTGGATGGAAATAATATTAAATATTGATGAAACATGGATGTGGATGATAAAATAAACCCCAGTAAATACTTACGAATAAACAATCTCGGATAAAAATGAGATTGTGATATTTCCCTTACCTTAGGTCCGACTTGCTTTGTAAGTGTCCAAACCTCCTGTATAATGATTTAAATCATGTTATTGACTTATTACAGAATCATATTCATTGTTATGATATCATATATGGTTCACTTATGACATTATATTACCCGTTCTTTTGTAAATTCAATGTTAAAGAAGCGTTTTGGGTAAAATCATTTCATTTATTGTAGGTGTTTTGACTTGTTGTTCTTGACATCATTATTACTTATATCATGATTTACTCACTTCCAGAATATAAAATATGATTTATATATCATATATATTCAGTATATATATATATATAATAGGTAGATAAGTAAAATGAAAAACACCGTTCATGGAGACGGTAGTCCGTACGTACGCATGAACGCTGTTTTCCTTTCCTTATTGTCTTGAAATGGAAGTAAGTAGATGAAATACATATGTATATATATACATAAATCCAGTAGCTTTATAATGTCATATATTTCATTATTATTTCTTATATATACATTATAATCATTCTTAAATGGTTAACATGGAGAATGAATCTCATCGCGTCGTGGAGACGGTAGTCCGTACGTACGCACGAGCGATGATATCATTTCTATAAATATTGAATTGAATTGGAGTGGATTATACAATATATCAGAATCAATATGATGTTGTAATAACTATGTATAGTTATTATTTACACCATTATACCCATCCATGGAAGGTGGTGGTGGAAAATAGATTACACCACGGCGTGGAGACGGTATTCCGTATGTACGCACGCGCGGTGATTTCTTTTTCCATAGGATGGATAGATGGTGAAATAGGGTTGTTTCATACTTATAATAACATATCAGTATATGAGTGATACTGATGTTATTACTTCATAATGAAACAACCTAATAAGAAGAAGTGGAAGAAGAAATAAAGATGAAAGAATTGGTAATGGTAATTACCTCTTCTTTGAAGTGACTCTTTGAGACCTCCTCTTAGGGCACTAAAATTGGTCTTTGAGGAAGACCAGAACCTCTAGGATGTTTCTAGGGAAGTGGAGAAGAGATTTTGGCAGGGTTTGGACGAGATTGAGTGCTCAAATTGGTGTGTGGAGGAGGGGGAGGAGGTATCCTTTTATAAGGGAGGAGAGTGGCACCTTAGGAATATCTCAAAATATTATTTTATATTAAAGTCAAAATCGGTTTATAATGGTTCCAAAGGGTCTTATTTCGAAGCTAAAGTGGGGATGGATCGAAATCCTATCAACCAATAAGATTTAGACAAGTTTAGGTTATTATTTTAACCTTATCAATTAGATTTAACTCTAAGTTAAATAATTTAACTTTTACCGTGTCTTTTTGTTTTCTTACATTATATGTTTAATAAACTTACTATAACATGCCAAAAGAACCCCAAATTGTATATTATTAAAACATATATACTTATCTAAGTCATTTGGCCGAACCTTAGATTTTTAGGAATAAAATAACAATTAATAATATAATATTTGATTTAAAAACTATTTTGTGTCAATTTTGACACTATTTGATACATGATTTTTGTGAAAGTCATAAAAGAATTATATGTTCGAACCAAGTTGATTAAATCAACACTAATATATCATAGTAACCTAGAAAATTAGTGGAATTCATAAAAAGTCTTGAATTACATTTATTTTGGTATTTATATTACCAATTATGTCAATATTTCATTAATAAGATAATTACTTCATCATCTTTGTGTCATAAATAAATTAAATTATTTTATTTCTAAAAATTACAAATAAAATATCATCATGTAGGAAATATTTTTAGCTTTCTAATGAATATTTAAAATCGAATTTATCTTATGTATAACCCCATATTAAAAATGATTTACTTATTAAACATTGATTTTAACTATTTTAACCCTTCTTTAAATAAATTAATAATAAATGTCCTAATCTAATCCAAGTGGGCCTAAATGGTCATATTTTATTACTAAGTTTGTTTTTGGTCGAATTACACTTGTCCAATAGAATTAGGACATGTTTTAGGGTAATATTAATATCATATTTACCCTTAGTTACCCTATTTACTATTAACCGCGGTAAAAAAAGTAAAAAGTTACTATTCACCAAAAAATTATTTTCATCTCATTGAACCACATTTTAGTCCTTGATATTAACCGTGTCTCTCGGATTTTTGAAATTCCATTCACAGAAGCGGTAAAATTATGTTTTATGCAAAATTCAGTTTTTAACCTACCACTTAGTGGTTTCACTATTCATCAAAAATTGAAAGTTTTCAGAAAAATACCAAAATTTCACCCTAGGCTAATTTCGGAATTCCGAATCCAAAAATGAAGTCCATTTTGAAAAATAAAATTTATAAAATTTCAAAAAGTGGTTATTACTATTCATAACGGCTAGTTTTGATAATATTTTAATAGCATATCGTTGTTTAGTGAAACTCGGTATTGCGTACCACACACGCTATCGAGGAAGGTTGTGATTGCGTGTAATGCAAGGCAAGTCAAGGATACGTGTTGTGCAAGCTCCTTTTGGTGTAGCGTACAACACAATACATTAATAAAATTAAAAAGAATAGTTTTCATAAAATCTCGGGCTGTTACAAGGATAATAAAAATCAGTGAGGGATTATGATTCTAAGATGGGGATATTAAACCCTCAAATTCAAATAATCATAGTAGTGTAATAATGAAAAAATAACAGAAGCATTATAATGAAAAATGTTTAATTAATATAAATCATATAATTATTAATAATAAATCAAGATAAATGTGACACCATATAAAAATGATGAGTATGTCATGGATCTATACAAAAGGTATGCATATGTACATATATTAATATTAAAATCAAAAAATTGAAAAAATTTATATCTCTAGTAACATGTTGATCCTGGTATTCTTCACCCTCTCCCAATTTCCCAGGCCATAATCTATCAAGCGTCCAATAATGAGTGATTTCCCTTGTCCCTACCTGCATCTATGAAGTCTTTATGGGTACCAAACAGTGTCTCGAACAAGATTTAAGATATTGTTAGTATGATTACACCAATGGAGTATATAAAAATCTACTCCACAAGTATAAAATAATGAATCATTAGAAATATTGGTACGAAGATGAATAACATTCATGAAATAATAATTTGATCGAGCTCGAACTCCTCATGGGCTACATGGCTGACCATACTTTCTTTAGATCTTGTTGAAAATTTATTAGAAAGGGACCCGCAAGAGGATATGATCTGGAATTTATAAATATGGTCTATTAGTATGTGTAATCAAAAAATTTATCCCATGGTAATACATGGTCATCCAAATCATAATAATAGTAATTCAGGATCAAATAGGATTCAAGGAATCCTTGGCCTTAGATGGTTGAGACATTACGAAACACAAAACCATTGTAGCTTAGCTAAGGTATTTTAGTGTAATCAAGGAGAATAATAATAGTATTCCATTACTATATGTATCTAACTGATTCTATGTAGTAACTCTATAGTAAATCCCATGATAAGCATGCTAGGTGCCCGAGAGAAAGATCATTGGCTCCTCTTGTCTAAGGGCGTCTATGGATTCCAAGGAGTGTATTAAGGAATTATACATATATAAAGATGTTAAAATTGATTCATATATTCTACACCTAGTAATTGATTTAAAAATAATACATTGACCTAATTCCAATGTATTTATCTCCCTTGGAAACTGGCCTAACGAATCGGGGTGGTGTCCTCTAAGATCGGAAGGAATTCCCTCAAGAATACAAGGTTGGATTATGTCTGAATACTCCAATAATTAGGAAAATATCATTAATAGTAATAGGAAAACTATGTTTTATGAAATAACTATGTTTCATTTGATAACCATACTATTTAATTTACATCATATAATCCATATCATAACCTTTTCATTCAATAATAACCAAGGGTACATATGGTCTCACAACATTAATCATTTGATTTCAAATTAATAAGTGCTAATCTAAACATGATTTCCCATTTATAATTGACGGGAGTCTAGTAAAACATAATTTTCGGATCAAAAATTTTAATTTATCCATTGAAATTAATAAAATAATTTGAGGAAGATGAACCAAACAAAACCAAGGGTGATTTGGTTAATAAAATGAAAGTCTACACATAGGAATATGAAAAGTGGGCCCAAATGGATGGATCAAGATGAGTTCATTGCCCCTAGAAAATAATAAGGGGGTCAAATATGATGTTTAATTTTAAATTAAATGACTATATTAAAGAAAATTGTTTTGGGGGAAACGAAGAGGTGAAACTGATACACGACACAATCGAGACAATTATAAACAAAAGGGACATGAGGGAGAATTCATATACTATCAGCCATATGGCGTTATATGAAAACTCATCTAGTATCATATTCCTATTTGGGATATTGTTTATGAAATTTTCAATCAATAAAAAATAATTGGAAATAGGAGAGAATATCCTTCTTCAATATCACACAAAAGATTTTGATATAAATATTAAATCAAGGGATGTAGATTGAAGTTGTTATCAATTGAAATCCAACGAGATGAAAGGTTGGTAAAACAGACATCATACAGTGAGGCTACATTAAATTATATATTGAAAATTGAGTGGATATCAATATTAGAGGAGTATTTTTTGTGGATATTAGAATAAAAAATTGGTTAAAACATATAAGGGGATAAAGGTAAAATGGTTTTTTCTTACAACAATAAGAGGGTACATGGTTTGGTGGTACAATTTCCAAAATCGAGCACTAACCAAGTGACATTAATGTCTAAAGGGGGACACCCCTCAAATGGATTTCCTTCATAGTTTTTAAAAACCATGCTCTAAATGTGTGGGGTTACAACCCATGTGGCAGAATGGTTTTAGGATGGGTGCATAGTTTTCCAAACTGTGTGTTTCCTGGGAAGGTCCCCTCTTCAATGTGTTTGTAGTTTTCCACATGGCCATGTGGACTCTATCACACTATTTTTCAAACTCTGTTCCCTTACCAATGAGTTTCACTGTTGAGGAACATGTTTACTATGAATAGTGTGCCAACCTTTCCCCTTATAATGACACTAAACAATTCAGAGATCTAGGCTCTAGACATGCCTTAGACACACCGAAATCCTTCTATAATCATTTAATATTAATTATAAGGTTAAAAAAGACTAATAGAACTAAAAAAGTATTGGTTAATACCTTAAATAAATATGTGGTGTTATAACCTCTCCCACATAAGATAAATTGACCTCAAATTTCCCTTCATATGGTGGTAATCCATCATCTATGAAAAACACTTTCCATTGAGCATGTACATCATCCATCCACTATAAAGTATCATCTTGTACAAGGCCATTATACTATAACAAATAGACTAAAGGAACTAACAAACCTTGGGGAACCTTCGTTCTCTGGTCAATGATGTATATAAGATGTTCCTTAAAGGACTAATCTGCTGTCAAACCAACCACAACTTGATGTAATATTTGGGATGTGTCTGAATAATACTGACGTAACAGAGAAATGTGAAACATTTCGTGTGTATCTCTATACCTATAGGGAGTTATATCTGATATGTAACTTGTCTAAACCTCTCCAATACATCAAAAGGTCCACTGATACTGGTTGAAAGGTTACCTTTCCCCCAAAACTATTGATTCCCCAATCTAGTTGATACATGAAGTATGAATCGATCCCTGACCTTGAACTCCAGTGGTAATCATGATATATTTTCATTGGAATTTTTATCTAGACTAATATGTAACCAAATGCTTTCTAATCATCCAAACCTACTCTAATGTATCATGAATGAGATGAGGTCTTATAGTGCTTCATCCCTTTCCTTTATCCGTCACAATGGTTAAGGATAATTACTACCATATAAACCCTCATAAGGATCCATCTCTATAATCATTTGGAAGTTGTTACTGTTGGAAAAATAAGTTGTGGGAATCAAATTTCTCTTATACCACTAATATCAAGTACACAAGCTCTGATCATTTACTTTAACACTTGACTTATGTTCTAGGACTTACCACTATTTTGTGGGTGGTATGTTTTAATCAAAATCGCATTTGTACCTAACGACCTATTTAACCATTTTTAGAGAAAAAGTAAAATTATAATCCTGATATGATATAGTAGTATGTGTTATTACATAAAATTATACGGTCTCTCAGACAAAGATCCTAGGAATATCATCTATGAAAAAGGTCTCCATGATTGGTAAAAAGTAAGAGACCTTCAAGAGCCTATTCATAGTCACCCATAATGCATCATTTCCAAGAGGGGGCCTTTATACGCTAGTCACAAGGTGAAATCATCCATTTTACACTAGAAAAGAAAATGACTGTAGAATCCCTTCTGATTTCTAGGGTTTTTTCTTTTACATGCTGACATGCGCAACACAAACCATGAAATCAACCTATCTCCATTTCCATTCAATTCACCCAGTATTTGTGATGTAGGTCCCCATAAATATTTATAATCCCATCGGGTATCATATAAGCATAATCATGATACTTTCAAATCAATTCTCATAGATGTGTATAAGAATCTAGATGAACCTATGTATGCAGAAGACCCCACACTCATCTATGATCCAGTCTAGATGTGGTTCCATTCCAAAAACACTCTCTCATAGGTATAGGCCCCTGGGATCAAATAATTTCATCATCTTTACTTTCTATATAAGTGAAGAGGTCACTACCAAATATTTAAGTATAGGATACCCAGGATTCTCTTGGACCTCTATGTGCATGTCAAGAAATATATCCATCAATTTACACTCACTATTATCCCCCATAATTTCCTATGTCAAATTCCACTAGCTAAAAGAATCAACCACAACATCACCCTCCCCAGGAATATTGAAAGGCTATAAATAAAATTATTGTATTTATTACACCCACATCCTCTATCTAATTTTATGTGAGAATATGTATATATTTACTTGAGGATCTTGTGGTCTGTAAACACCACAATCCACTATAAAATAGAATAATACCTCCAATAATGAAATGAATGAAAAATAACAACTAGCTTGAGATCATGTGTATTTTTATTCCACTTATGTAGCCTCAACTGATTGGACCCATATTCCATTATTATGTATTCCTAAAATATAACTACCCATATATTGATTCGTGATTAATAAAAATAAACTATATAGCTTCTACCCGACTCTAGAATAAATATGATCTATGTAGAATGTAGTCTCCCTTTCATATCCTAAAATTATTTCACACATGCTTCAAACCATATAAACATCACACCCTATTTAGTAAGACAATTGAGAGGTGCATCCAAGAACTAAAAATTCTAAATAATGAATATTTAGTATCTCATTAACCCCATAAATAATTTTATATAATAGACATTTTTGGGCTACTCAAAAGACCCAATGGCTCTCACCTTCCATTGGTAAACTATTAATTTTTATCTATGATGATATGACCTAAGAAGTTAACTTTTCAATAAAAATTTGGAATTTTGTGACCATAGAAAATATTTACCCTTATCCTAGATAATTCAATATAGTCTCAAGAGGATTGGAATAGTCATTTATTGTATGAGAATACACAATTATATGATCCATAAAGATGACCACAAATGAATCCAATTGTTTGTGTAAAATCATATTCATTAGAGCCTAGAAAATGGTTGGTGCATTTAACAAAATGAATTCCAATATAGATACCCATAATGTCTATATCTACTAAAAATCATTTTATATGTTATGTCCAGAGGTCCAACTCACACCTAGTGTACACCAAACTAAAATCTATCATAGATAAAACACTCAATCTTTGGAGCTAGTCAAAAAGGACATCTATATGAGGTAGTAGGTATGACAACCCAGATCTTTTATTACACAATTAAACATAATTTATTACATAAACTTTATTTAATAAAACATAGAAGATCAAGAGGTCTAGTGTCGTTGGGGCTTAAGATCATTACATAAAAACATTAAAAAAAGAAAAATCAACATCTTTATTGAAAACTTCCTTTACATGACCACTATATTCCCTTGTACTTAGCTTTGGAAGGGATAACCTGAGGACATGGATAAAAAAGGGAGATCTATAAAGCCTAGTAAGAGATTAATCAATAATAACATGAGGAATACAATACATGTTAGACAATAGGCATATCCATAGAGCACAAGAGAAGCATAAACATAATGGCATGATAATGCAAGATAATCATAACATCTAAATGTTCCAACAACACTTAACATGGAATTAGCATGAGCCAAGGATCATTGCACATGGAGCATGAGTAAACCCTCATTGCACATGAAGCACAAGTAAACCCTCGTTTAACTTGAATTATTATTAGTAAACCCCAATTGGACATGACATATCATGAAACAATACTTTTCCCAATGCATTGGAGCACTATCATGGCACACCCTTCTTAAACATTTCATTTCATGAATAAGTGTGCCACATGGATCACAAAACATTGAATCATTCAACATAATCATTTATTCCATGATAAAAAAATGTGAAATACATACATGAAACCATTTAAACAATAAGTAAATTTGAATAAACGTGAATACCCTTGATAGATAAATGGGTATGGTATTAACTACTCAATGAATTTGGCTGGGAAAATCGTGGTGCAATTTCGGAAGCATAACGGCGTGACATAAGAACTCCCAAAAATGGTTGATGAGAGATTAAGGGGTGTATCATCATATTTACATGACATGTATAGTAAGGGGGTCATATAGATACATGTCCAAAAAATTTAATGGATTTTATATTCATGATACAAAATATTTTCTTGATTGTAAATGGGGAGAGAGAAATTCTGTTCAGAATTTCAGCATAGTAATGGGTGTACATGGGAGGAATTTAATGAAATTTAAAGGGATCTCCCATCATTCAAACATAAATATGGAAGTATGGGGAGGTTTGAAATCATAGCCCGACATTTATAATTGAAACTAAAAGGGCATAAAAATTTAATGAATATTAGACAAAAATGAGAATGGAAAAAACCCCTTACTTGGAAGTGTGCTTTTGAAGGCTTGAGAGACGCTTGAGAGAGGCTTCATGGGAGGTTGGGGTGCCTAGGGTGGATTATGGAGATAGGAGGGAAGAGGTTGGACGAGGTCCAAAGGGTTTGAGTGAGGAGTAAGTGGGAGCATGGGTGGGATTATATAGTAAAGAAGATGGAATTGTCTATTATTTATGTTTGGGACACCTCACACTAAACTAATCAAAACAACAAACCAGCCCATGGTTTTTTCCCAAGGGGAGTCGAAATCAATATTTTATAATTCCAAATTCCTATCTTATTAAAATTATGGGGTTGATTAGGTGTAGGTGAGTCAAACTCCCAAGGAAAACAATTTAAAAATACAAAATGTTTAATAAGTATTGAAGGGTCCACTAAAGCTTTGTAAAATAAATCAATCAAACCCAAAATTACATTATTATAGTGGTAAAACATATATTGGCTGAACAAATATTTTATATTATTTATTACCTAACTATTGGGTCATTATGATTTCATAAACCACATTATATATTTAAACAATATTTAATTTTTTACCAACAAAAGTTTACTATCTCAGAAAATTATGAAAAATTCACTGTTGGATAATTTCGATGTCCTGATTCTAGAATTAATATTAATTTTATCTAAATAATTTTTTATATATTTTAATCTTAACATTTATAATAAAAACAAACATTTACAAAAAAGTCATGGGTTTTGACAAAAAATGTCTTTCAAACCATAATAAAAATTTCAATTGCATTCATAAAATTATAAGATCATTTATATTTAATACAAATAAATTTAATAATAATAATAATATTTTATTAAAATTTTAATTAATTCAAAAGACTATTAATTCATAAAAATGGATTTCTTAGTTGAACATTAACTAAAATTATTATTTATGCTTTAAAAATAATTTACAAGGTAACAATAATAAAATGAAAGTATATTCATTATTATATAAAAAAATAATGTACATAACCATAGTACTAGGGTCTTGTCACATAGCCCTTTATAACACTCGTGTAAGACCAGAGATTAAGGTGTGCGATTGTGACAGACTCTTGGGGTAGCTCCGATAACATTTCTTGGGTGATAATCTCTATCAACTTCCATTTCTCTCATAGGAGGTCCCGCTTGAGCTTAACATATTCAAGATCGGCTTAAGATTGGTCAAGAGTGAATCCCAATGATGCCACCTCCTTTCCGAGCTCTGAAAAATGCGCTTTGTATGGGGCACGTCTACTAGATGAGGTCATCACTTCATTTGACTGAGTAAATTGGATTTGTTAAAGCCCTATATGTATATTAATCCTGTAATCACTGTTCATCATCTATATTAGCAACGGTCAAAATTCTAAACATAAAACCAATGAAGATGACATTATATATAATGATTTTACATAAAGATATATTTAATTAGATCAAGATGGACTTCCATTAATGAATGTTTGGGTCATTATAGTAGGTACCAATAATTAATCATAATCTAGTACAAATAAAATTAATACATTCAAAGAATGAGGGTATCATATGAATTCATGGGGAGAATGAAATTTTAACCCTTATGTGAAATATTAGACATTATAAATCCCTCATTTTCTAACTCCACTATCTACCTATTGAGCTCTTTCAACATAATTGTACACATCCTATAAGGATGAATAGATACTGATGTTGCTCAGGGAACTAGATAGATATGAAACTCTACTTATCTATTCGGTGGTAGTCAAAAACAGTATTAATGTAATACAACCATAAAAGTATCTACTATAAGGGAGAAATCATCCTGACATGTCCCACAGTCATCCATATATAGGATCCCAATTTCAGTCATCACTCTACCCATCCCATGAATCTTGGGTAAATATTTACTTTCTTGGACATCTCATTCACCCTTGTGAGTATAACTATAACTCTATAGTTATGTGTAGGATACCCTAAAGCAGTATAAATTAACATATGTATGATAGGGAACTAACCAATCCATTCTGAGGATGATGTTGAATCCTATCATTTTGAAGATGAATATGTCTTAAAATAAATGATAACTCCCCACTTCAAGGAGGAATTCATTTCAATAGTATAGGCTCTCTCATAAAATTATCATTCTAGTATCAAGTGTCATCATCACACGATAATATTGAATCTCAAGCCTAATAATTTCTTTGATACCCTGAAAAATAAAATAATGTGAAGTGTTTAAATTAAAAAGTGACAATAATAAAGTAGAGGCTACGAAAGGTTACCACACACTACTGAATGCCTGTCATCCTTCTATTTTGTAAAAGGCATAACTATATGGATATGGATTGATCCATATCCCATAGCTACACCTTTACTACCCAAATATGTTCCAATAAATTATAACTTTATATACTACTTCTAACATCCTCCACCACATCTGTCTCCATGGAATATATTTCTAGTGACATTCTAGAATCCATCTTGGCATAGAGATGCTGATCATAATCTTGAATGTGGATATGGTACAAGTGCTCTCCCAAAAGGAATAGATGGGAAGGTCTAAAAACCTCTTAATATGACCCATTATTCCATAGGCTCAACATTCAACTGGGAATCTTTCTCACTGTGTATTTATGTGACCGTATATTACAGAGTGATGGTATATAATAAGACTATATGTGTAAACATTTTGGCTTCCATTTCACTTCCATGAATCATCAAAATGACGTTTTATGAAACTGGAAAAAATACTACCCTCCCTCAGTACTAAACCAACATGACCTATACTATTGACTTCTCTCACTTTTTTCATAGAAATAAGGTAGTGATTCACAATTTTTGACATTTTTGTCAAATGAGAAACATTTACCTAAGATCAAATGACATAAATATTCCCATCCTTGACACTTCTCACACTAGAAATATCATTAGGACAAATGGAAGGTGGAAAATGATGAATACTAGTAAATAAATATAAATATTGCATAACTAACTGAGATCATTTCTCTTGGTGCGTGAGTTATATATATTTCTTGTCTCTTAATTTCTCAGGAATGAAATATTCCTAGTAGGGAGCCTGTAAGTCACTAATAAAAATATCCCAATGATAGTCCCCCTATGTTTTAAGAACCAATTAATTATTTTCATAATAATGAATCACATATGTTCTGAGTATTACCCTCCTCTCTAGAGGAATCTTTAGGTTATCAATGATAGGGTGTTTGGAATATATCCATATCTCAGTAGCATGTGGAATGCCCTTCCCCAAAAAATGGGTGGTTATTTTTTTGAAACTCTCACTTAAACTCCACCATAGTAGGGGAAGGTCGTGGATCTACTGATATATTATTTATAATTTATATTAAACCCTACCAAAACTAGGATTCATTTTAGAATTCAAGTATAATTGGAGGATCTGTAGGTGGCAGTACTAGCGTTTCAGGTCCCCCCACATAATTAACATGGTCATATCAACCTTCCTAGTTCTTGGGATAAAGCATTAATGCATCAATAGTTATACAAATTCCAAAAACATTTTTATAATAAGATCAAAAATTGATAAAAATTTGTATATATAATAATTTGATTTGTACAAACCTTCCAATATAAGAATCACAACCCTATTTATTGTTGTTCAGTGAGGTTTTGAACTTGTATATGGATGAGTTTTATCCCTATTGATAGTGACTACTACCCACTATCGAGGTCAGGTGTGGTCAATTTTTTCATTTTATATTAGGGGTTCCAGTATACAATGTTTCAATTATAATTTATAGAGGAGAACACCCCTTGTTTTTCAATTGGAATCAGTATTTATTGGAAAACCATTATTTTAAAATTTATAATTCAATAGTAATTAAATATGTCATTATGTATAAACATATATATATCAAGGTCCAGTTCGATGAGTCTATCACTATCAAATTAAAAAGTATTATGATTTATAAATTGAAGCTGATACTACATGTAACTCAATCTATGATTTATAGTGGTTCATTTAGATTGAACTATATTCCAAATTAATATTTGTGTAAAGTCTCATTAAATTTCAATTGGAATACATGTAATTTAAAGCAACTAAAATTTCAAATAGTGATATCAATTTTACACTAGTCAAACATAATATAATTGGATAATAATTCTTTCATCATCAAGCTATTTGGGAAAATTCATTCAGTTTGATGAAAACAATTTAATTATTCTAATTATTTCATCCCTACAAAAAAATTTAGCACAATATTAATTATAACTATATGGGAACAATGAATATGCAATAGAAAATAGAGGTAGCATGTAAACATTGAATGTAATAATACATGACATATAAATAAAAATATGTCTATAATTATACAATAGTAACTACATCCTTTCCATAGAAGGACAAAGGTAAAAAAATTCAGAAAAATTAAATTTTATGATATATATGCATACCCTAATGTGGAAATTAGTACTACTGTAATAGGAATGATATAGAACAACAATTTTCATCCCATGAAATTCTGTTTTTCTATATACGTGGGTCAGCTACTTCTATTCATAGGCACATTAACAAATTATGACTCAACCTATTATCTTTTCAAATAACCCAAACCATAAATGAAATGAAAGTAATCCTTATGATAACAATTTGTAACATCCCACACCTGGATCACTCATAAATAACTAAACCCAATTGGACACATGGTCACAGGTGTGCCTCCCCATATGCTATAGGCTATCAACTAGAATAGAGGGTCTATGACTATATAGTGGGGAGAGTATAACCTCATAATTAGATATCCAAAGTGGTGTGATGAAGAATAAATAATTGAATCATATTAATGAAAAGTTTATAAATGAAGGTAAATCATCTAGAAAACAACAATTCATCATCCTGAAAGTGAATCCATAAACAAAATGATGAGTATGTACTTTATCTTTACAAAATTAAGTTATACATATCTACATGAATGTCAAAAGGATAAAAAATAAGAAAACATATATCTCTATTATAATCCCTAGGAAAGGATCACCAAAGCACTCCCAATCTCCCATGATATGATCAATTAATCATCCATGACCGGGTGCTTTCTGTTATTCGTAATTGTATCCATGAAGTCTTTCTGGGTACCAGATGACAATCCAAAAAGGGTGTGAGATATTCTCAGTAAGACACCATCAATGGATTCAATAAAAATATTTTTCATGGGTAGAAAACTAGTATTTTGATGATATAGATATAGGTAGTGGAATAAGATACCAAAAAAATAATCACATAGGGCTTGGACCCTCATGGAATGACTGGATGAACATACATACTTTGGGTCATGCAGACAGTGTTTGAAAAAGGGACCTACAAGAGATTTGGGCCTATAATGTATAACCAACATATACCAGTTTATGTAATCATAAATAGGTCCCATCGAAAAACTATGGAGTCCAATTTATAATAATTGTATTTTAGGATCCAAGAGGAATTTAGGAATCCATGACCTTAGAATGTCAGGATAGCTCACAACACATCGACCATGTAGCCTATCTAAGGGTTTTTAGTGTAATCCAGATGAATACTCATGATACTCCACATCTAAAAGTACCTAACTAAGTCTATGGAGAGTCTCTATAATATATCATTGTCTATGAATGATTAGGACCCAAAGGAAATATCCAAGGAACTTCTAATTTGAGGATGTTAGTCAAATTCAAGGATTGTATAGACGGTATTATAAATATGATGAGAATATTCAAGTGAATCTTCATTAATATGACCATGAATTAATGTTTAAATAAGACCTTGAAAAAATTCCACGGTTTTTATATACCTTAGATATAATCCTAATGAATTGTAGTGGCTTCATCAATGTTCTCAATGCATTCCCTCCCGAATCGAAGGCTAGTTCAAGTCAGATTACTATTATAATATTGAAAATATCCATACTAGAATTAAAAACCATACATTTAACGAAATTATAATATGGCATATGATAACCATTCTAATTCATTGAATTTATGAATTTAATTTCTGTATCTTTTCATTCAATAATGAAAAATTCTATATAAGGTCTCAGGACATTAATTATTTCATTAAATAATAATAAGATCCAATGTAAACAAGAAAACTGATTTCAAATAGATGAGATTCATGAAAAACATGATTTCCCAATCATAAAGTGTCAATTCATCGTTTTTAAATAGTTAAACCATTTGATTAAATATAACCAAACACACCAATGGGCGTTTTTGATAATAAAATGTAAGTGAGAACATAGGTATATGCATGGAACTCCCAATGGGGTGGTTTAAGTTGATTAAATTGACCACAAATGATAATACCATGGTCTAATAGGGAATTTAAATATCAATTTAAAAAACTAATTTTTGGAAGATTGATTTTAGGGAGAATGAATAGGGGAACCCGAACCATGACACAACAATGAAAATTAGAAATCAACAAGACCTGAGGGAAAATCAAACAACAACAGCCTTATGGAATTAGATGAAGATTAATCAAGTATCATGATTCAATTTAGGCAACAACATAAAAATATATTAAGACAAAAAAAATCATGAAAATAGGTAATAAGATAATTCATGAAGATCACACGATGCATGGAATGATAAATAAGAAAACAATGAAATAGATCAAAGATCTTACGAGGAGAAATCTAATGTGGTGAATGGAGTGTAAAACATATTTATGATTATTATCCAAAATTGATGTACTGGACGGAAATGGATGAGGATTTTCAATGTGAAAATTGGGATATACATGGAGAGATAAAGATAATAGGGGTAAAATTTTATATGTGGCTAGGGGAAAATAGAATTTTCAACCAACTTTAAGATGGTCCATAGTTTTGACAGACAGTTTAACAAATCATCATCCAAATATAAATTGGAACTATCAAATGGGGATACCCATAGCATGACTATCCCACATATTTTGGACATACAATGTCCCAAATATGCACGGTCATTTCCAAAGAGGCCCTAAGGGAGTAGGCTAAGAGAATAATTATATAATCTATGTCTAGCCCCTTTGGGTTCCCTCTACAACATGAATATTGTTTTCTGAATGACCATTGGCCTCAAAAACATGTCTTTTCAAATTGTAATCCCTTACCTATGGGCCACATAGTAATGTCTCAAGTATCCTATTAACCATGATCCAATTGTGCCCCTCATACTGCCTCTCCAAACTACAGTGTCGTTGGCTCTGAAAAAACCCCATACACTCTCAAATCCATCCTTAATCATTTCAACTCAATTATTATGATAAAATGGAAAATTAAAACTAAAAAAATAAATAGTTCATACCTAAAAATAATAACTATGGTGTTACACATCATACACCCAGTTCATCAATCCTATAGGTTTTGAGAATACCAAGTAAATTTTCCGTGAAATCATTCAAATTTTCACAATACTTTCATTGATGATAGATGAATGAATTAATCAATTTGATCTAGCTATGAGTAAAAACCTTGTCCCACTAGCCCATTTGAATATCTAGTCATTTATAATACATTAGTAGATACTAACATTGAAATGGAAAATTTTGAATGAAAATACATTGAAACCGTAAGTGAATCATTATATGCTACTCACGAGATTCTAGATTCACCTACTGAACAACATCAACAGAAGGTTACTTAGAAAGATGTTGTTTCAACACATAAATTATCACCTCACTTATAATACTTTTCATATGTTAACGGTCACCATTGTTCCATAATATTAGATTTAATTTTACATTGGTCCAATTTCAATGTAATGTTCGATAATGATGAAGATTCACTTTATCAATAATAAAAAATTATATAATAAGAGAATCATGTTTTTCTAAAATTTATTAAGGGAATGTATTAAATGGGTTCCCACTAAATTGATGATCCCATTAAAATTCATCGTATCTATTAATATTACAAGAACCATATTTCACTAATAAATGAGACCGTGTTAGAATTCGTCTCACAGCAAAGAAATTTCACTTGGTTATAATCGCAATAACATTATATCAAACTGTTGGGTAAATAAGAAGACAAAATTTTGTTCAAACAATCATATGGATGAACTGAACTCTATTCCATTCATATCATAAATTTTAGGGGTTCTATGCTAAGTGTAACCCAATTAAATTGATATATTTGGTTACCTAACTCTTAGGGTTATCTAGTTCTACCATGCCTTACACAATATAACCCATGGGAACCCTACTTAGGAAGAACCTACCTAGTTGAATAATCATAGTCTTCACATGTTCAACATCAAAAAATTATGACACAATGAACATAGAATGGTATTTACTATTACCACATTATCTAATTTTATTTCATTATGTATGAATGATTCTAGTTATTTATTTTATAATCATATTTCATCCACCAAATCAACATGTTCAAGTCATGTTTATTTTTAACTCATTACATCTCCTAAATTTTGTGTTACTCATCCAAAAATAGATCCCAATTATATTTACACATATCCAAATTCATATTATGTATAAAGTAAAAAAATATATTCATGAAATAGTTTTAAATAATATATAATTGAAAATTCCTTCATAAGTAATCTTGGAGACACATATATCTTACCCATTCCTTTTATGCATATAGAATGAGCCTTCAGGAAACTGGGATGATTGTCTCAAAGTTCCTCTACCAAAGGATTCTTTACTCAAGTGATATTTTAAGTCACCATAACTCTAATACATAATGTGTATAAACTATATTCAATAACATAATTCATAATAATAAATAAAAATAAAAACTAAGTTAAGGATTGTTGAAAACTAAATCTATTAATAATACAAAGTATATAACACCATAAAAATATGTATCATAAAAAATTAGATTAATTTTTTAAAAAACGATATAATAGGCACTTACAGAATATAAAAAACATGTTACTATGTATCCCATATGACATCTTCTGCATCTTAGAAACCATGTCCCAGTCTCATCATCATATCATCCTGAGACTCATGTATCCCTTCCAAACCTCATCATCACATCCCATAACCAAGTATAACTATAAAATCTTTCCCATACCATGTATCATGTTATATACCTCAACACAATAATTCTTGGGAATGTGCTCTCATATTAATCACTATCCCTATAGTTATAAAAGCATTATAAGCTATAACATCAATCCACTATAGCATGAATATAAATTTATGGTGAATCTAATATCCATCACTTCCCATATGAGAACATAAAATATACCTTATACCATTACTACATGGATATACATTCCAATGATGTTTTTTCTGAAAGATATAGTGAGGATGGAGAGTAATAGACTTCTAAATCATAAAAAACATAGAATTTGGGTAAGACATTGAAGATAAGGGAATATCTGTATTGGATACCAGACCAACTCATGTAGTGGAGAATATGAAATAAAATAACATAAAGGATATTTCACACACAACCATACTAATGGAAACTACAAACCCATTAACTCAAACTATCACCGTCATCCCACATGAAGAAATACCATCTTCCTTCATTAAGGACTCAAAATCACTATAACATATTATCATATTTGTATCCAGGTCCATCATTAGAAAATTTGTTGGATTTTAGATTATTGGTAATCTCCCCATGATACTAAATCCAAGGTTATGGGATCAAAAACTATTAGGAAAAAATCACTATAGCACTACTATAGCTGGTGATCTATTAGTAATATAGTAGGGGAGGAACTATATAAATGGGGACACTTTGATCGTGGTGGTACTATAGAAGAAACTATAGTAATGTTTGTATAGTACTATGTTTTATAGTATCCTAGGAACAACAGAAAATTTGTTCTTCCGTGGGGACTTTGGGATTAAAAAATGGGCCTTTAGGATTATAATTAGGGCTCCCAAAAACTAGTCCCATTAGTCCATGATAAATGGTCATAATTCCATAATGAACTATTTCTATATTCTAGGGCCTATGGGATAAAAAATACTATTTTCTAATTCCATTTGTTCCTATGTTCCTTATAGTTGGTATCCTCTACCCAAAAAAGGTCATTTGTTTCAATAAAAAATGGAATCTATAGCCCCAAATGTATAAATTTCCATTAATTTATTTAAACCCCATCATCAATTCTAGATTAATTATTTCATACTGTCAAAATCCAATGTGGTTTTATAAATTTTCGTTGAAATTATATATTTTAATCCATGCCTCCAATTTTTTATTCCATCCTCATCCAGGGGTTCATTTCATTTAATCATATCCATCATCAACACCCAATCCCATTTTTTCTTAATAATTTATTAATGTTACATATTATTAGATATTCCATCACTCAACCAACCCACTCTATATAGAATTACATTAAAAATGTGAATAACTAAAGAATAATAATAAGTAAATTTTCAAAATATTATTCCAAAAAAATAAATGGGAAATTATATCTCTCAAGGAGATCCATCCAATTCATCCCACTATCATCGACATTAATCCCTTGACATGACGTGGAAAAAAATCCCTCCCATTAGCAATAATCCAACAATTATCAGGACCATATATTGAAACAAATAAAGTTCCTTACCATTCTATGGTATGTAAAAATTATAGAAAATATATTTTAATCATAAATCATTCAATGGGAAACCAAAGCCATCACATAAAAGAAAAGAAGATTAAGAAAGAAAGGAAATTCTATAAAATAATCCCAAATATTAAATTTAAGTAAAAAAATAAAAAAATAATGTCCTGAATTAAGTAATTTCTGATAAAATGGTTTTAATAACAATATACCTTTAATTAGTAGGTCTTATGACTTATAAAAATCATTAAACTAGATCAATGAGACATATAATGATTTCATCATCTTAATGAATAATGGAAATCTTGATTCATGTACATAATTCATTATATACATTGTCTCACTGTATTTATGTTTTTTAATTCATTTAATCATGTTAAATAAGAAAAAATTAATATCAAAAAAATACTAAATCTCACTATCTATAAAATCAAATTAGGTAATAATCAAAGAAAAATATAAAAAACATGAAAATCATAGCTCCCTTCAAATATTATCCCACACATAACTTCTGCATTATTAACATACATGGGATAACTTTATTTATCAACTCATTAAAGATAAATATTGTTAATCCCATGGAAAACAAATAAAAGTCATGAATCAACAACCATGATAAGAATAATTTATAAATAACCACATAATAATATAAAAATAATAAATAAATGACTACCAAACTCAAAAGGGACTACATTAGTACCTATCAATAGATCAGCAGCATGAAAATAAAATCAATACTGACCAAAAAATTAGAATTCATACTTCATAAAACCTCCATATTGAAATGGATCACGGTAGAAGTGGACCATAGGAAAACATTGTTCCTTGATTCCAGATATTTTTATGTGATGAACCAATATGTTTAATCTCTCAAGGGAAATAATTGATGATATCTAAGTGGGCCAAGGTTCCCCTTGGGTTCTAAGGGAGAAAAGAAAATTTGAACCAAGGTAGACTCAACCCCTAATATATATTTAAATCCCAATAGGTCTATTTTATGGTGTGGTGACCTTAAACATAGATGTTGTGCCTATAATCCAAGAGAGCTCAAATTTTCCTTGTGTTTGAAAGGATTTTATGCCCTTAAAACAAATGATCATTCCAAAACCATTTTAGTATGTTTCATAGAAACCATTGAATATAAAACAACACGAAGGGTATAGTTTCAATCCTTATATTCCTGTCACGGCTACAAACCATGGTAGCTCACCATGGAATAATGGTAAATATATTATAGTTTCATCATATGACAATCAAGACCATGATGTGGTGAGACCATGCTCACCATTTCTAATCCTCCTCACCCAGCATGAAATTTTCTTAACCCACCACCATACCCATTAACCAGTGAATTTGGAGAGATTATATTTCCATGGAGAAACATTCCATGCACTACCTCCACTAAAATTATTACCCTTGTTAATGGAGTTACACATACTAAAAAGGGAATAATAATTATAATTCCTATGACTCCACCATTAAAAATTAGTGTGAATACATTAACTATTTTATAAAAATAAATTTCATAAAACACCACTCCCATCAAAATAAGAATTTAATTCCCATGGTTATCCAAAATCTTCATTATATAGATCCCATGGCCATTTTCATAAAATAGGCCTCACCATGACCACAACAATGTCCACTTTTATGGAGTGGTAAATCTATAGAGAGAAAGAATATAATCTCCACCCAAATAACACCTCCATATCCCACAAAAAACATCTTATGAATTAGTAAAACAGAAATGTAGTGATTCAGAAAATGGGGTCCTCACATAATATACCTCTAAAATAATTCTTTCATTTGATAATTTAATACAAAATAGGCGAAATAATGAAAAAAATTAACAAAAAACAACCAATGAGATGGATCTCTGGTATATCTCTATGATAATTGCACAATAAAAATATAATATGAAAAATGAACATAAACACTCAACATCATTAATCAAATTAGAATCAACAACAATCATATATATATTTTAAAAAAGAATAAACATAGAACAACATTGAATATTTAGGGTGAATTCACAACTCATGTTCTTATGTACACTCCTTTCAGAAACTATTCCACCAGATAATATATGAGAAAAAGGAATATAACACATGTGAAAAAACATCTCCCAATAGACCATATTCTTGATATAATCTAACATGAAGGTCACATCATCTTAAATCCTCTCTTTAAGTGATCATCACTCTAAATTTGAAGCTCATAAAAATCATAAGGCACTATTTTATAAGTGAAAATTTATATCAATTTGAAAATTTAATATAAATATATCCCTAAATTGATCTCACATATAGGGGTTAGTGTCACAACATCATCATGAAAAAGATCTAGTTACTCTTTAATAATCTAATTAAACCATATCAGTTATTCCTGCACTGAAATAATCACCATCTTAGAAATCAAGGGAGGAAAGTACTTAAATATATACGACCAACCCAAGGATCTTGTTATCCAATTAATAGTTCATTACCTTCATCATAATTATAATGAATAACCATTATATTTAAAAAATATAAAATACCATACACTAAATACAGCGAGTCCAAATTGATCATGATGTTGTATAGATTTATCCATAAACATATGAAAAATCCCCATGTGTTATGCTACCCTATAATTATCTCACAATATCTATACATATCTTATAAGAACTATTGACCTAAAACTAGTTTAGGAAGAACCAAGGGAACTAAAAATCACTCTATCATAAGTTCATTTTCATGGACTTGGGTGTGTGAAATGAAAGTGTGCATAGCTATTTAATTTAACAAAGTCAATAGCTATATTGAATATAATAATATAATACCCCACATGATGTCTAACTCACCTACCATAAGAAATAATATGGTATACATCTAACACCATTTGACTTTATTAACTCCTAAAAAATTGGAACCTCCTCCATAAATACACTGGGTATCTTTTCCGAAGGGGGATGGTAATAACAAGTGTATAATACACCTTCCACATATCATATTTAATGAATAATGGTTGAATAACTCAATTGATGTTTCCTCAGATGATATTGATAAGATGGTTTAGTGTGAAGAGGTCCTCCAGAACCTCACTAAATATCACTGATGGTTTAGAAATCATTCTTCGGATGACAATAACCTTAACAAAAAAAAAGAATAATACACTATCAAACCTGTTAATAGGGATCTAAGAACTATCAACACTTGTTAAACTGAATGATTTATGTTTTAACAAACTACAAACACTCTTAGACATGTTCTAATTGGGACGTTAAGTATCTACCTCCTCAACTATGATTCACAGAGAGGCTTGAAAATTCCCCTATAATGATAATCAAGAACTGAATAACATCCCCTCATCCACCTATTCCTTTTCCTCAATGTGATGATTCATCCAAAATATGAATAGGTTAACCTCTAACTATATCCATGGATGAAAATACTCCTCAAAATGGCTCACTATAACTGCCTCATTGAGAAGATGTTCTGAAGCAAAACCCAATGATTTTTTATATTGAAAAATGTCTCATAAAATTTAATTTTCCTTGAGGATTGTGTGATTATAAATGCATTAAGTATCCATTACAAATAAAAAATGAATCTAAAACTAAAACTGGTCTTGAAACATCTCAAATGAAATATCTAACACTTTGTGATCCTCAAGGGGAAAAACAACTTTCTAGAATCAATATGAAATATAAATATAGTAAATGTAATCTAGTGATTATTTATTTCATGGATCAAACTAATATAATTATATAGTTCCAATCAAAATGTATCAACATCCAAATGAAAAACATATCCCTCAAACATTAATATACTATAATGCTAAATATATTGAAGCATCTTCATCCATGAATCATCATCATCGATATCAAATATACAGTGATACATCAATGTAACCTACTAGAAATCATTAATGAAAATATAATGGGGATATTGACCTTGATCTGAACCAACAAAATTTTAGACATTAAGGGACTCCCAAAACTCAGAATATGGAATACTAAGATTAATTAATTAATTTTAAACATAATTACCATGGTATACGAGGATTTATCAAAACCATATAAAATATTTCTGCATTATTATTACCTAATTATATACTATAAAATAAAATTCACTTTTCATACTACCTTCACCAAGCATACGGCCTCTATGTCATTTCACAGGGTCCTATACAATCCTATTTCGTAACAGGTCTCCCTTCCTTACTTCACATAACAAGTAAAGATAATTTTATTTCCCTATAAATCCATGAAATCCTCACTAAATCCAATCTCCAAAATTAATCCTATCTCGCAACCAAGATATCTTATACCACTTTATCGTGAACCACACCCCTCTCTACTAGTAACCCTCCAATTCGAGAAGTGAATACATCGATGTTCCTGGAATCCCACTTCCAATAGTTCTCAGGTAGATGACATTCACTGAGTGTATAAAATGTGTAAATGGTATAAATTTTCCCCAAAAAAAGATTTCCAAGATAATATATAAGATCTTCCAATAATATCCATCACATAAATGGATTGATAAATCATCCCAATTAATAAAATACTAAAAAAATTAGAAGAAAATTATAAATAAACCATTAATAATGACTTGTAATTAACCATGAAGTCTAGTATCCCCTAAACAACCACCAAAAGATAGTAACATCAAGATCAATAAAAAATCAACATCTGTGTACATGAAAAACATTATATATGTGTATATATATATATATTAGGTAATCATTGAAGGGTATTATGAAGAGCCCTCCCTAAAATATCTAATAGAAAATATGAAATAATAATAGTAATTCTAAATTAATAAACATAGAAAACCAGTTCATTACATAAATCATGTGAACTACTTCCCAACCTCCCAAGACTCACTCACCATGATATGAAAAATATAGGTAAAATAATTTACACACATCTCCATTCACACTAAAATAAAAACTCTCACCCTTATATATAATGATTTGTTTCTTATATAACTTTTATAAGTCATTCTACGAATCCGGTAGACCATATTGTAGTCATATCATCATCTCATTCTACTAAAATTTAATCCTATGAAAACAACATAATCACATAACAAACCCATGAAGAATTTTTTATGTAATCAGAGATTATATATCATACACTATACCTTAGGTTACTACTTCCTGATAAAGTACACCTATGGTAACCACAGTCACTATAGACCAAATATATGTATTTATTGAAACACTAAGCCACTATAACCTATATATACATGTATTAAAAATCCATGAGTAATATTATCATATAACAAAACATAATATATACATTAATATAATAGATCCTAAATATTCCTATATACTATCATATGTCCAGAAGAGAAAGTGGGGGTAAGATAGTAATCAACCATTAGTATCCCTAACAACCTTGATTTTTGGAAAACCAATCAGATTATATGGGTGTCAGTTTCCAATTAGAATAAGGTCGTGGAGTAAAAAACATAATTGAATACAAATGATACATCGAACACAGAAAATCTAGGGTAACCAACCAAGATATAAACTTGAATGCCACCCATCTACCAAAATGAAAACATGGACTCCATCATTGTGGTTTGGAATGCTATAGCTCATGTAAGTCCACTAGTGTCATGGTCAAACATCAAAGAAAATTAATTTATTAATTACATTCCAATTATTTAAAATAACAATTATTTATTGTTTCGTGATCTCATACCATTAGAATAAAAAGTGAATTTTAAACCAAGTGGTAGAGGCTTCTTCTTGGTGTCCAAAAGACCCAGGACAAAATCTGGGTAGGGGAGGAATTCTTCTGGTACTGTATCAGTACTATAGTAGGTACTGTAGAAGTACTGTAGCATCAAAGATTTATTAGTAGTAGTCACACTACAACGGCAATGGTACTATAGCAGGAACTGTAGAGATGGTGGTACTATAATAGCCCGGGTAATAAAACACTACTATTCACCAAAGGGCCCTTTGTCCAAAAAAATGGGCTTCAAATCCTTGAATATAGGCCACATGAACATGGTACATTGGTCTATTTAATGGTTATCCCTATAACCATACAAAAATAGGTATTTTCAATAATACTAAAATATGGCTTCATCCCCAACCTTTTGAATGTAACTTCACTTAATCCTCACCATCCTCAAAAAACAATCTCAAATGTTCATTACAATTTGTTACATCCAATATTCAAGGGTATTCTAGACTCAAAAACTACTCTATATGGATATATAATACTAATTGAAAAATGGATACATAAAAAATATTAAATATTCACAGGACGCAACTAAGCATAAAACTAAATGGGAAACTCCAACATTGAACTTATGCTATCCATTTCATCCCACCATATCTGACACAAATCGATTACCAAGACTTTGAATACTATCCCATCCCACAATGAATCATCCAAAATAACATTACTATATATATATATATATCAAAACATAGCATGTGATCTACCATTCTATTGTAAATAAACACGCTATAAAATATATTTTCAAAAAAAATCAAAGGGATTTCAAGGCCCTCAAAATAATGAATAAAATAATTGATAAAGAATACTAGACTATAAAACTACATAAAATTTAAATTTTTAAAAACCAATATTACATTACCAATTACATTATTAAATTAATTAATTAAATATAAAAATGTTTCATAAAATGGATCCTCATTCAGCAACAGTAATAAATAATAAACATTCGTGAAGAAACAAATAAAAATTATTTCATTTTAAGGAAGATTTCCAAAATTAATTAATCTTCCTCATTCATTAGTAACTTTTCCGTAAAAACAATAAATTTTTTAATCTATTTCATCATTAAAAATATTCAATAAAACAAAAAAATTAACAGAAATTCTAAACCACACTATCTATAAAATCCCATGAGGAAATCATCATGGATAAAAAACAATTGAATTTGAATCCAATCTTCTTTAAAAATTAATCAAATTATGACCTTCCAAATTGTTATCTACATTAGTATAACATTAACAATATATTCAATGAAGATTAATCCTTTTAATACCAAAATTGAACTTATCAATAAAATAGCATGAATCCCTTATATTGAATAGAATATGAGAGGAATCACCACATGATAATGGAAGTGAAAGGATTCATCATCCATAAACTCAAAATGGACCTTCATTTAACCATTCCATATAAACTCACAATCAAAAAATACTCTGATAAAAATCCTAAACTATAAAAACCATAATTTTTTAAAAATATATAATGAAAGGGAATGAGGTAGAAGAGGAGAAAAGAGTTCCAGGAATCTTAGAATTTCATTCAGTGAACTGTGATTTTGATGGCCGAAAGATAAATGTCTAAGGATCAGTAAGAGGGAATGAGACTGGATAGGGTGTGTTGGGTGAAAAAAATATTTTAACCAAGGACGCTCCAAAGACCGATTTATAGATAAATCCCAACAAGCCTCCATTAGTACATGGTGACATCGACTATGGGCACAGTTCCTCTAGTCAATGTGTGATCTAATTTTATGGGAATTTGAAGTTTCTTTAACTACAAAACCCCAGGATCTTTCCAAACCCATTTTAAATAAGTTTTACATGAACCTTAAAATGGAATGTTAGAATTAGAGCCTTAAAATAAACTTCAATGTAAATTATGATGACCTATATTCAAGGATTTTGAATATTAATAAATTCATTATTCGTTCATTAATGTTATTTTGACTGGAATTGTATTTTATTATGTCCAAAGGATACTTATCACACTAAAAGGACATAGTAATTCCCCTAAAAAATGATAACCTAGACGTAAATTTATATTTTTATTTAATATATAGTCTATTATTGGATGATATCATTTTATAGAACATCAATATTATAAGACATTAAGGATACAGGTCATAAGGTGTTGAGAATTCTTCTCATAAATCTAAACCTAATTAATAATCAATGTAATGTGGTTATAATAATTTAACATTAATATTATCAATACATACTTATATTTATCATTTCATGTCCATATCTATGAACTTGGGTAATTTCCATTAAACAATAACATTATTATTAATAAAATATCATGAGTTGAATGATTTAATGTATTGTCAGAAACAATGATAACATGTGTATGTGGTAATATTTTATGTATTATGACAAATATAAAGTTAATTATTAATAGAATAAAGGATTTTTCCCTTATGTTCATTAACAAAAGGTTATATCTTGAACCCCATAATAAGAATAATACAATTTTTTTAATTCTATGATCATTAAATTATGTCAACAATTTCATTTATAAGAATTCTAGGAATAGGAAATTGAGCATTTAGGTTGATTAAACGAGTGTGAAACATAATTAATTATATATATCAAGATAAATATGTTATATTATAGAGTGTACAACTGTTTATGTCCATATTCCATTGTGAAATTAACTTATTTCTCTTTGGCGTTTTTTGCATGTTTTTCGATGCTAAAGTTATATTATATATGGGTTTTCCTAATTCCATCAAGAAAGGGGCATAGGGTTACACACTTATTATATTCAAAACATCAGTAAAAATAAATATGAATTAATGATAGTGAATAAATATTATTCTCTTATGTAGTTTAATAATTATTCATGTTTGTATTATCATAAATATTGATTCACATTTTGTTGAATAAAATATATGTTAATTAAAAACCAAATGAAAATTTATACTTTATTTTATTGAATATAATATTTGTCTATTTATTAGAGAATAATTCAATTTTATTTATTTATTTTAATGAATAGTAATTATTCAATGATTGGTAAAAATTGATGATAATTGATGGACTAGGTCTAATTGTTTGATGAGAAATATTATATATATAATGTTATTTGACTAAATTTAAATTTATTTTTTCATCAAATTGTATTTTTTATAAATTATTCTACTGTATATCAAGTAAATAACGATAATATTATTAGTTTTCTCAAGGGATTAAGAGAATTATAATGTCTCTTTTCTAATAATTATAATCTAACACTAGTTCTATTTAAACATTAATATATAGTTTTTAAACATAATTTCATTTTCACAATTAATGTCTAGAATAAATTTTTCCAAACCCTATAGGTATCTTTTTCTATATTTCTCTCTTGAAAACACAAAATTTTTCCCCTAAAAAAACTTTAATCTATATAAAAAAGAAGAATCTTTCCTACTTATATTTCATTCCTGTGAAGATCATCAAAAAATGATGTAACTATCAAAATATTTGGTGCCACGACATCAAGATTAATAACATTATGGGAAATATAGTATATTGTAACAGTTTACAAAACCTTCCACCAAATATTCAAATAATATATTGATTAAATTTTCCAATGTTTATTTTATAATGAATCATAAACCATAATATTTATCAACGTTTTTATTAAACCACTTATATATGTGATATTTAGAAGTTATATTTTATTAAACCACCATTACCTTTAAATAACATAATCTACCCCCATTAATTGAAATCCTTTATGACCCGTCTAGACCCCGTAGATAATGAATCCATCAATCCATCATAATGATATACCACTTTAATGATGATTCCCCAACCCCCTCCCACCTCTATCTATCCTTGAACTTAACCCCCACCCTAATCATCAATTCCCCTTATTAAAACTATCAACACCCCAACAAAGGACCTCCTCCCAAATAACCTATAACACATGATTATACTCTCTCTAACCCAATGATACTTTCGATGATGCGCAATAGTGGAACCCCTTGCTGATACACTCCTCTCACATTGATATTCTGTTCTTTTTATCAGATTCATTTCAAAAAATATCATTTTATCTAATGTTTCAATTATCATTATTAATGTCATTTATTTGATGGTGTATTGTTAAAATAAATATAATAGATTGATTCATTAATTTTTATTTGTGAAAACATAGAAGGAAAATTTTATTTTAGTATTTATTAAATTTTATGATTAATGTATGGTAAATAATTGTGATTAATATTTTCATTTTATTATGAAATTCATATATGTTAAAGTATTTAATTTTATATAGAGGGTCCAATTTAGTGTGGTTAATTTATTAATCCATGTTTGGAGGGGTGGTGTGTAGTTAATTCATGTTTGGTTTTTTAGTTACTATACAATATTGATAATAAATATCATTGGAATAATAAGGAGGTTAATCTAGTCATAAATACCCTTCTTTATAATGATTCTTAAATTCGGTGACTTATTTTATACTCTGTAAAGATTTTATAAAATTAATGATATTAGGATTATATATTAGATAGTTCCATTTTAGGACTTCATTAAATTCTAGAATAGTATGTCAGACTGACAATTTATTTTTGGATACATTAAAAATATTCCACTAATAGGGGTTTATTTACTAATCATTTAACGTTTTAGTACTAGGATAATGATCATTGTTCCATCGTATGGTAGGTACTCTCCCATAATTCTATAAAATTAACAAAATTATAAATATATTTTAATATGAGACTTGACTTATATATGTATATATTAGATAAATGTTTGATACCATATTGATTATTAAATAATTGGTAGAATTTTTTTGTTAATTTTAAAATGTTTTAGTAACTATGTCCTGCTACTTTATATATGTATCTTAAATCTCTCTATCATATTTTTTATTGTAATTTAATTACTAGGGAATGTGTGGTAGTCTTATTTTGTATTTTTACTTATATTATTCATAAATATTATTTGTATTTGTGGAGTATCTTTCATTAATGCATGTTGGATTAATGAAATATATTTTGATAGAAAATAATTGATAGTTTTTACATTGACTTAGAGGAGTTGACTAGTTGGCTTTATAACTGTTCACATTTAGATGGATAACCCTTGATTATTTTGGTCACAATTTCGACTATACGTTATTATATCATTATGTATTCATCAACTTCCACTTTATATCCCTATTATTTCTCATTATTAGATCCCCATTAGATTTATATATTAAATATGATTTTATGTAGTAATTTTTCATTATTTCAAATTTTTTATATCTCTATAGTTTATGTTTCATCGAGTACAATAATTTTATATTATTCTTCATTACGAATATTTCAATTTCAAATGTTATTAAATTTGTTTGAGATCTATAATATATCTTGTATTAATATTAGGAGATAATTAAATATAGTTATTTTGTTTTGATTAATATTTATTTAAAATATTTTGTTAATATATGGCATGGAATGACTGATTGAACCTTTTTTACATTATTACATAAATTGAAATATATTTTTATCAGGATTCATGTTGCATAATATTTAAAATATACCTTTCACTTAATTTTTTTTATTTTTTTATTTAATAATATAATTATGTTTTATATTTGATTGTGTAGAAAGTAAATAAAATATTGATAAATGTTGGATAACATACATCAGATAAATATGTTACAGGCTTGAACATTTTTTCTATTTTTAAACTGAAAATAGATTCATAGATAAAATAATAAATTTTCATGTTATAAATATAAATTTAGGCAATGGCTAAAGAGAGATTAAGTATTCGAGAACTTTTTGTTAAAATAACTTGATCCTCATTAACTGTGTTAGAGTTTTCATGGACAATGTAACATTATATAAAATTTGAGTAGTTAGTCTTACAGTCAAAATGAATAATTTGATTCCCAATAGTTATTAATGAAATCCCAAACATGAAAAATGATGATTTCATTACACTTGTGAAACACCATAAATATTGTAACACATCAGCTGATTTATTTATTGATTTTAAAAATAGAAATTATAATTTCAGAATTGATGGGAAACCTGAGTAGATTTATAACATATTCAATAATGCTGATGAGAATAATAATATAATAAAATTATCAATTGAGAGAAAAATTGTTTCTTCTGAATTAGTTATAGAAGAAAATTGGAAATTGTATGTAGGAATTTCCAAATACTCACAATTATCTTTTCCACTAATGTTATTGCACTTCAAGTGTTTATATGTAATTATAAATAAATTAATTTCAATGATATTAGAATTTTGTGGTGTATTTAATGATTCTAGGTTCTCTTTATCATTTTATAATATGAATATAAATATTATTAATCTTAGAAAAAAAATTTAAAAGATACATGCATGTCCAAATGATGTCAATTTTTATTAGAAATAATATTCGAAATGTGAAAAGTGAAAATGATGATGTACTTATAGATAGAAATATATATATATATATATATATATATATAATGATGTTAGTTTGATTTTCCATACTAATAAAAATAAATAGAAAAGTAAATTTCTTGTGAATTTTTATCATTAAATTCCATTAAAACAAAAATTGTTAATATTTTTTGTGTCATATAAAACTGCTGAACATATGAGGTGGAAATATTTAAATAATAATAATGATTAGTTCATGAGAAATATTATATATATTAAAAGGCATATAATACCATCGATTTATTACATAATTATTTCTCTTATGATCCAAGAAATGTTTTCTTAGGATTGTAATCCAATAGATTCATACCATTGGGACATTAGGTGATATTTATAACATTTTTCTTTGATACTAATATATTTGACCTAGTTTTATCCATCCAAAACAAATAACATTAAAAAGTAATATTATTTAACTTACATACCCTAGGGCCTCTTCATTTCAAATTGATATATAATTGAGAAAAAATATTATATTGAAACATTGATACATAAATGATTGTTTCATAAAAATCTATATAATCAACAACTAATTTCTTCACATGTATTTTCATTCTTATTAATGACATTCTTTTTAAATTTACTACATAACCTAGGTAAAATAAAACATTAGAAGGGTGAGATCAAATGCACTGTATGGGTAGACATAAACATTAATAATTGGATGTCATCAGTAAGTATAATACCAGCATGAGGGTATAATGAAATTATCATATAACATGAGCATAACATTAAGGATTTCATACCCACCATCAACTAGATCATAAATCATGAAACATGCAATAATTCATTGATAAAGGGATGATTCATACAAATCAACCATCATGATCCATGTGATATCAACCTCAATAAAAGGAACCATTAGCAAACATAAATATCATAGAGAATTTTTTTTAGTATCTTGGAACAATATATTCATAAAACATGTTATCAAAAATAAAAATAATTGGATACAAGTTAAATACTTAGGAGGAACCTCCCTAGTTTACTCCGAATTTCTATCCTTTAATGACATGAATCATTTCCTAATTAATTTGATAGATATATCATGCTCTCCCATCATATATTTTTTACAAGGAACACCCAACTTCATGAGATATATCAGGCTCAACCCTTATCAATAACTCTTTCTATCTATCATAGATTAATAATACACTTATAACGTTTAACTATCATCATCAATCATTCAATGACACATTTCATTTTTTAATAAATTTCATTACCCATGGAAACGAAATGGGTTCTATGAAAATCAATTTAAATCAATAATTGTATTTAAACATAAAAAATATTTTAATTGGTCATATAATATATCATTCCTAGTGAATAAGTATAATAATTAATGGATGAAAACATAGATGAAAATTCCATAAAAATAACATTGAAAAAAATTCACAAAAATATGGGATAATATAATTTTTTTTAATACATTTAAAATCATAAATATTAAAAAAGATTGGGAAAATGAATTTATTACATAATACTCTTGTTAACCTATAAATAAATTATTACTTTAATGAACTATCATGATGTTGGGAATGCTTTAGCATTTCATAAATGTTAAAAATATTCATTCTTTCCAAATTTTTATAAAGACAGTCAAAAGTGACCATTGCAAAACTACTAATAAATTTCCCTTAAATCATTTTAAAAAATGTAAAATATAATATGAAATAACATGAGGAAATAATTATTTATATAATAAAATTATAATATACATTTTATAAAACATATATATTGAAGAGAATGATTCCAAATATAATAGAATATACAACATTGGAATCACTTAAAAAAATCATTCTTGATGTTTGTTTAAAAAATAAGGGGTGAAAAACTAAACATGTACCACACATCCCTAACAATAGGATGATAAAATTTACATGGTTCTGTAAAATAAGAGAACATTATTTTCTCTAATGGATCGTTAAACATAAATAATTTTGAAAATAAAGGTTATTGTAACATAAATCCTTTAACACTTTTGTAACTTTTGAGTAAAATGTCACTCAAATAAATAGTATGATATGGATCTAAAAATACTATTAATTTCATAAAATTATATTAAAAAAATTCCTTAATTAGGTAGTAAGTAAACCGTACCAGGATAAAATAGGGTACAACATGAAATATGTCACTAGAAAATGAGATCGAGACAAAGAAAACTACTACTATGATTATAAATTTTTATGTGTAAATAAATATGAAAAGTGATTATTTTATCACAGTTAAAATAACTAAAAAACATGTGTAAATAAATCATAAGATAATTTATATATCAATTCATATATTACCGTTGCATAAAAAAGTCAATGATGAAGAGTTATAACCCAATAAATAGACGTTGAGATAATATACACTTAACAATTTATAACATTCAATTCAATTTCCCTGGAATGAAATAATTGTCATTGAAACATTAAAAACATTATTTATAAATTATTCATTATTTTAAATGTAAAAGGGTTGTTATTTACATAATATTAAATATATTATGTTCATAACATTTCAAATTTCCTCAACGAAGGGAAATTGATATTAAAACCCTTACCTAGTATATTCTTTTTTTAAGGTTGGGGACAAAGCCTCATTTATTTATTTAAAGTAAAGACCTTTTTCGACTGGGTAGAGGAAAACCCATTACATATCCCGAAGTCCCAATGCCAAGTGTTCTTAATAAAAGGCCTGAAATCCCATTTTTTTCCCCAAAGGGTCCCTCAGTAAATAGTCCTGCTACAGTACCCGGTCTTCTATGGTACCTTCTACAGTACCGCCACAGATATAGTTCTTGCTACAGTGCCTCCACTGTAATAGTGTCGTCGCTGCTACTTTTTCCATTAACTCCAATATATAAAACTTATATCAATTATTTACTTTTTTAATCCCATTTTATAGAATTATTAGTTTATTAAAAAATAAATTTTTCATTTACTTCAATGATATATTTATTTACACAATCAATTTAAGTACATGTTAGGTATTTTCAGGGAATCCATTCATAATTTCAAATCAAATTTGTTATGTTGTCCATGGTTAAAGAAGTAATTTTCCCATAATATCCATAGTAATAATAATTAAATTTGAAAAATTTAGATATATCAATTTTATATTTAAAACCATCCATCAAATATGGTAATGAAAAATGAACTATCTTACAATCATGGAAAGGGTATGTAGTACAAACGCATGAGTAATGCATCAATTTATCATTTATCATGGTGAAAATAAGGTAAGTATTATTTTATATTTTTATAATTATTATTATATCATAAATATCATATTATTTATTTAAACCACATTAAATATATCATATATAAGATTTGATGGTGAATAATGAATTGCATCACATTGTAGAGGTTGTAATCTACTCGCACACACGAATAACATTATCATTTTAAATGGATGTAAATGTAATTAAATGTGTAATATATTATATTTACATATTGATAAATAAGTAATTAATATGATAAATAAAAATTAAATCCACCAGTATAACCATTTATTAGAGGTGGTGATGGGAACCGAATTACACTAGTTTGTGAGGTGGTAGTATGTCGTAGACCCAAATCACAGTTTTGTTTCCCATTTGATTAAATAATAGATGGATATAGTTTTTCCCAATAAAAAATATATAAATATATTTTTTATATAATTTTATAATGTTTCATTAATATTTTAATTATGTATAAGAAGAAATAAAACTAACACGTTCATTTGAAATTTATACCTCTAATTTTAATATCCTCCTTTTAATTTTACCATAATCTATATAAGGTTGGTAATATATATAAAATAATACCTCTATAATATTTATATGGTTGTTCAGAATGAATTTTTTTGTTATTTAATGAACTTATTACCTATTTAATTGTGTTTAAGATATAAGAGGGAATCCTTTATAAGTGAGGGAAGGGGAATTCATGGAATTTCATTACGAATTAAATTTATTTAATTTAATTTTCAGTTTCAAATTGATTGAAATTGATACAATTTGAATAAATGATAATTATGAATAAAAATTATATCATATAATAAAATTTGGGAGATTTTAAATTATTTTTTCACCCTTATCTCTTTCTTTCAACACACTTTATTCTTATTGATAATTACCATGATAGCAATGTTTTTTAATCATTAAAGGGATAGAAAGATAATATAAAAGTTAAAATGACATATAAATTTAAATTGAATGAAATTTATACCATATACCCTTAACCTGTAAGAATATATATATATTTTTAATTTTAAATCATTTAATAAAATTTTCTTTTCCAAAAAATATCATTATTGTCATTTCATACAATATTCATTTATTTTCAATTAATAAAACTAAAATTATCAACTTCAAATATTGTAAATTAAAATATTTATATTTTTTTATTTTTTCAACAAATTTTTTTATTAGAAAAGATACCATAAAAATATTATGTTTAGAGTTTTTAAAATTATTCACTTGATTTTTTACAACTCTCACTGGCACTCTATCAATGTGGTGCAAGAATTTAAGGTAATTATATTGAAACTAAAAATTATAAATAAATTTTTATTACAAGAAAATATTTTATATTTGAAGTAAAAAATATAACATAAATTATGTTTTATTTATCATTATGTTAGAATATTATAGTTACTAAAAGAAAGAGAGTGGTATTTTTTACAATATATTTAATTAAAATAATAATATTTATATAATAAAAAGAATGTGGGAAGAAATTGAGAAAATTTGGGATATTATATTTCTAAGTTAAAAAACACTTATCCAATAAGATAAATACATTTTGTTGGTACATTTTAATCCTTGTCTCTATGTTATTCTACTTTAAAACAATTTTTACCCTATGTGTGGTGTCTAAATTTTTTTCTGTGAAAAATAAATTAAATGATGAAAAATAAAAGTTTCCTTTTTACCAATATTTTCATTTATGATAAAATATATTAAATAAATTTTATCAATGTTACATTCTTAAGGGTTGATAAATTAATTTTATAATATGATCCCAAAATTCAAAATAAATACTATTTAGAAAAATACTCAACTTTACAGTAAATATCAATTATTTATGAAAAAAACTAATAATTTATTTTCTAGGAATTTTTAATTGTAAAATAATAAATAATGAATGATATAATAATTTTTTGTCAATAAAACACCTAATTTAATATTCCAACACTAACATTAAATGATAATATCATAAAATAATTTTTAATTTCAATTAAATATTAATTATATTTATAAAAGTAATATTTTTGTCCAAAAAATCAAAAAAATGTTTTATAATAAATTATTAATCACATTTAGAACAAATATTTTCTATAACTATTAATAAAATATAATTTTTTTTGTTATTCTAATGTTTTACCCTATAGTGTTACCCTTATTTAAATAATTTTTCCATTTACCGAGGTGGTGAAATTTACAAAAGCTACTATTCATAACTCCTAAAATTTAAAGGTTACTATTTACTAAATTATAACCTCATGATTATCAATATAAGATCCCTATTTAAATATAACAATTCTGAAAGTGGATACTGTTAATTTAAGAGAGAAATTTAAAATACAATGAAAACACGGTTTTGGAGAAAAATGAATTATGAGGACAAAAATAAAATTACACCAAAATCAGTATAATATTTGTTATATTGTCTTTGATTATAATATTTACTACTTCATTATTATATTTAATATCAAATTTAAATCATAATGGGACTTTTTAATGAACATAATTTCCAATTTTACAAAATAATAGTATTTTTATTATTCACTGAAAAATCAATCTTCTCAAAAAAATAAAAAATATACCACAAAAATAACTTTTATATGATGATTTTAAAATAAATTTCATTTTTATAAAATTTTATATTCAAAATTTGAATAAATTACTTTTATTATCCACACAAAATAATAAATTAAAATAGTTTTTGAAAATAATTTTTTTTAAGTATAAAATGACTTTATTGAAAATTGAACACTAATTTAATATGAATTGGTAAAAAAATTTGTATTATATGAAACATTTATAAATATTTTTCAATAAATTTAAATTATAAATTATACATACAAAAATAAAGACTATGTTATAATTGTCACATTTAAATATTTATATTTTATAGTTCATTTAAGCTTAGTGTTTTTTTTGTATATGTTATCAAACATACTTTTTATAAAAACATTGAATATAAAATTACCCAAAATCTAAAACAAATCATCCTAAAAAATTTAACTCAACCTTATAATCATGGTTTTTCCATACGGAAATACCTTTGTTTAAAACCCATATAATAAAAATGTGGTTTATAAAAATTCCTCATGAAATGAAGGAAGGGGAAATATAAAGGTCATTTGGGATAACACATAACCTTGTTTTGTTATAGGATAACATTATTAGAATGTAAAAATAAATGAATAGTGAAAAAAATATAATGTCTAAATCATTGCGGATAGGGACAGAGAACATTGATCATAAGAAAGAAAAATTTCATGATAAAGTAAATGAAGAAAATACGAAACGAATGAGACGTCAAAATACCATCAATTTATTGGAAATGAATGTAATGAGATAATATTTTATTTTTCAAGATCCTTTGTCTTGAATTTAGAAATAGATTTTCCATTTATACTAAGAAAATAAAGAAATATTTAATCATAGTAATTATAATTATATACATTATTCAATTTTACCCACAATCTCATCATTTTCTCCAATTGATGGGTATTCATGATGATTTTTCAAAGGCTAATGCACTAAAATAATCATCCAGTGGATCACATAATAAATAAAATGATAACAATATATTCCTACATTGTTTAAAAATATACTGAAACATAAAAATGTTTTTATAATATCAGATAATATCAATATGGTATGAAAACTTATATGAATAAATATTACATTAATTTCTAAAATTAAAAAATAAGACCAAAGGTTAAAGATTGAAATATCCTAAATTAAGTAACCGTATATATCAAATTACATCAATAAGCATAATATTAAATAATAATTTGACATCAATGATAAAATCACCATTTCAACATAAATCCCTAAAATGTTATAGAGTTCTTATAAAATAATACTAAATGTTAATCCTTAGGGATACATGTACACCAACCAAATAAAACATCTCTCAAAATATCATTAATAACATTAAAACCCCATCACTTAAAATATAATAGGGGTGCCTATGAATTTTAACTTATTATCAGCCTTATGATTATAATCCCATGATGGTTTATATAACACTAAATAGAGACTCACATGAAAACACTATAATCTCCAATTTTTTTCAAACCCTCCTCTGAAACCATCTGTAATAAACCTAGTCTCAAACTCTTGGATCTTCTGATAAAACATCATCATTTCATTTCAACATTTGATACCAATAAAAATGCCACAAATTTATCAACACTAAACACAATACACATAAATGGAATTTTTGGATCACTTACATACCCTTTGACCTTTTAATTTTACAGTTTTAGTGAATTTTAAAAAACACTGACATAAAAATTTTGAAACAAAAAAAATATTTCAAAAAAATATAAATAATCATTCACTAAGTTAGTATCATATAGTATCCATATTTGGCATGAAATTATTAAAATTATTCATGGTGACCTGAGGAAAAATAATTATAAGAAGAGTAAGATCAAATTCATAGTAAGGGTAAACATAATAATTAAGAATTGGATATCCCATGTTAGAATTTTAAAATTATAAAGGTATGATGATATAATCAATTTGCATGTTAATAATGTAATATAATTCATACCCAAAAATACCTTCAACATAAATTGTGAAACATTTTATAATGCCTAAGAAAGGGTAGAGATATATGAATCAATAATCAATATTCTTCTGATATCAATATTGATCAATTGAACTGTGAACAATCATAGCAAGAATTAAGAATTTTTATTAGTATCATGGATCAATTTCTTTATAAACCATTTCACTCATGTTCAGAATAACTGGACCCCAATTAAATACTTAGAAAAACACTATTTTTTACTCTATCCATCTTGTATTTAAATACAAGAAACATTTCCTAAGGTATTGAGGAGCTATTTAAGGATCAACCTTCTTATAATCTATATCAGACTCACCTATAATCATGAGACATATTAGGATCACCCATCATTAAAAATAATTTCCATGTATTGTAGATTAATATAACACGCACACAAAATAATTTCTTTCATCCATATTTCTACAAAATCTTTCTTTAATTAAAATTTAGTCTCAACCATGGAAATGAATCGGGTTTCATGAACATATATTTAAAACACTCATACAATTCCATCTAGAAAAATAATAAATATGGTATTATAAGATCAAATTCCATGTCATGTATGGGAATATTAAAAAGATGGTGAAATTGATGAAAATTTATTTAAAAAAATAGTTAAAACCTTTCATTGAATACATTGATAAATACTCATATCTTTCAATAAATTTAATATTAGAAATTAAAAAAAAATATTGAGACAATGATTTTATTTTAAATTAAACATATAAAACAATTAATTAGTATTTTATTAAAAAATATCTAAGGTCTAATAGAAATTTTCTCATGTCAACAATTTTGAAACTATACATTCTTTTCAATGTTTTGAAAAGAGATATAAAATCTACCCATGTAGAAATTGAAAATGAATATTGATTTAAAATATTTTAATAGAATGAAAAATATCATGTAATATATATTTTGAATTTTTTTAGAAAATAATATAATTTAAATTTTGTTGGAAAATAAGGATATTTAAGAAAAATATTTCCAATCTAAAAAAATATACAAGATTATTAGTAGTTAAAAATATATATTATAATGTTTACTTAATCAATAAGGGAGGTAAATTAAATTAAATAAGAAAAAAAATTATTCATAAAAAGAGGAGAATAAAAGAGATGTTTTCATTGAAAATAATACTATAATATTTCTTTTGAATTAACCATTGAAATAGATCGTCTAAAAAAGAAAAAAGATTATAACATAAATACTTTACCAACTAAGAGAATTTTGAATTAAACATAATTGTAAGGATTATTATGATGTGGATAAATAAATCTAATATATTTAATAGAATAATAATTTAAAATTAATTCTTAATGAAATAATTACATGATATAAGGAAATTAGGGTTCATTATATGAATTATGTTTTAAAAAATTAAGATTCAGATAAATTAAACTGTATTAATGATCACAAACATTGAAGTGATAATTACTCCGAAAAGATACTATTTGAACATAAATAATACACATAAAAATTTAGAAATAAAGAAAAAGTACTATTTATATTTAAATTCACACATAATCATTTAATGGTAAAGTCCATAAAGAATAGTTGTAACTCATTGAAAGGATATTGTTTTATGAAACCTTTACCACATTACAAATTTCAACTTAATTATCCCTGGATTAAATAATTTTCATTATAAATTAATATAACATTAATTATAAAATATTATTAATTTAAGATTTGAAATTTGAAATATGTACACTATATAAATGAAATTTGGTGCATAACTTTTAAACATGCCACATTGAATGGAAATTGAGACGAAATCTCTTACCTCGAGTTTAGAATTTAAATGTATGTCCTTTTAAAAATTTATAATAAAGATATAACAGTTATTTACCTTATGAAGAAACTTCTATAGGTTTTTTAATTATCATTAAATGATTTATTTAATTTATTTTAATGATATATATAGTTTCATAATATGTTAATAAAGTGTCATTTATTTTGAGGATGTTCATTTTTAATATCAAAACTAATTTGGTATGTTAACTATAGCCAATGTGGAGATTATTATCATATACAGAATAAAAATAATTAAATAATAAAAAATTTATAAATTTATTATAAATTTATAACCATAAATGAAAGGTGGTTATGATAAATGAATTATGATTCAATCTAGGATATGGAATGTTCTACTAACGGAGGAGTGATGTTTAAATTTTTTGAAGTTCATGATGGGAAAAAGAATTTATTAAAATAAAAAAAATTATTATTTTATAAAAATTGTAATATTATCTCGTTAAATGTAGGTAGTAATATGATCGATATGATGTGGTCATCAAAAAAATCACATTACTTCATGTTGGTGGAATTCCAAACGTATGAATGAAAGATATTTTCATTTTTCAATGGGTGGAAAGGTAAGTAAATGAACGATATAATTTATTAATAGAATTATAAATACATCATTAATGTCATTAATAAACATTAAATATGTCATTATAAATATGTTTGATTGTTATTGATGGAGAATGAATTATATCGGTCTGTGATGATGTTGTCTTCTTTACACAGAAATGAGTGTTTCGTTTTCAAATTTGATGGAAGAGGAGAAATATATAGGTTATCACATTAAAAATACTACATCTAATAATATGGAAGATATTTTTTTATGATTTTATAATTTTTTAATAATATTTTGAGGAGGAGTAGAAAAAAAGATATCTAAATCATATGGTTAATTAAATACCTCTTCTTTGAAATCCTCCTATTATTTAAATCTTATTCCAAATAAGGATGGAATTATTCCTAAAATGTTACATTTATAATGTGTAAAGGAATTTAATTAAGATTTTTTTTTGGTATTGGTCGAAAAAATAGATCTTAATGTGTGAATATTAGAGGATATTGGGTTCCCTTTTATATGTGAAGGAAGGGGTCTTTTGGTAATTTAGTTATGTATTATATTAATACAAATTATTTTTGTTATCCTAATGGATCAAAATTTAAATAACTCGATGATAATATATGAATTTACAAAAATAATATCATCCAATAAAATTTGGACATGTTTAGATTAAATTTTCACCTTTATATCTTTGTTTTATCAAATATTTTCCTTTTTGAAAATTACTATGGTAACAATGTTTTTTTCTTTAGGGGTTAAGAAATTTACTTGAATAGGGAAAAATTAATCATTATAACCAAGGATCCAGTAAAATAGTTCCCAAACCTGGTCAGCCATATGGCCTCGTGTGTGCCTCCTCATATGTTAGAGGTTATTGACTAGTAGTGTTGGTCAAGTGATGGTATAGATGGGAGATTATACCCTCATGATTAGAGTATCACAGTGGTTTAGAATTAATAAATCAATATATGAAATAGTATAAATGAATGGGAGAATAAAAAATATCTAAAAAAACCAAACGTCCAGCTAAATAAATTATATCATGTATAGAATGAATTTATGTTGATATTAAAAGAATATAATACATATATGGTGGTAGTCACAAAAGCATAAAAAACAAACCAGAGTTCCCAATGTAGAATCCAGGTGCATCTGAATCTTTATGTAATGACCCAAACTTGTGAATGACACACATAGTGTCTTACTTCAATACAATGGAATAATTTAAAATTTATCTCATCCAAAAAGACTAAATATTTTAGTAGTCACATCAAACAAGATACATACCTGAAATTAAAATTATAATCTAAGACATAAAATATAGAAGAAATTTTCACTGAGTAGGACATTAATCACCTTTGTGTAACCCATCAAATCAAACTCAACACACTTCTTCCGGTCTTGGGAGAATGTAAAAAATATGAAATGGGTGAGGTAAAATGGTTTATAAGGGAAATATTACATAGAAATATATGAGTAAATATGGCATAAATAATATGAAAAATTATATAAATGAAACATTTTCTTTTAATATAGTAACATGATCTAGGAAACTTAACCGTGGATATTTTACTAGTTCATTAATCATATAGATATCAATAACTAATATCACAATGATAAAAGGCATAATTTTTTACTTTTAAAGCATACCAAATAGGCCTTAGTGAACACATATTAAAATAAATTTTTAATTGCTCATCAAAATATATATCTAAAAATAAATGGGAAATTCCTCATCCAAGTCCATATCGGGTTTGTCTCCTGAGACTAATCGATTCATCATGGGGATATAATGGGTCCCAAACATAAAATACTTTTTCCAATGCATTAATCATATGTAGGAGGATAAAAATAAAGAACAAAAAATTAATATTTAAACACTATCATTGTATATGTTAATATTTTAATCATAAACCATGATTGATATCAAAATAGAAACTACACAGTAAAACTAATCATGATCTATTCCAAAAAAATAAGGTATATAATGTCACAATATATCAACCTTGATAAAACATAGTATAAAACGAATATGTTGATGTTTATAGAAATAATATTATAAAATAATAATAAATTTTATTAGAGAAGTGCCACTTTTACTTTGAAATTATTTATTTAAATGGTCATGAAATTTTAAATGAAAAACTTTTTCTTAGAAATAATCTTGTAAATTTGTTAAGGAATCTTCTAGATAATATGGTTTTTTGACAATGTAAAAATTATCTCACTACATATAATATAAAAAACATTCATTATATATTTTATTCAAAAATTTCATAAAGTACCTCATTTGGAAAACAAAAATATGTACATTTCAAAATGATGCATAAAATGTTGAACATGGGTAAAAAGTCTTCAAAATTTTGTAGGATAATAGTTAAAATATTTCAGAATTTTTTTAAAATATAAGGACATGAATGATAAATATTCCCCAGCAAGTAATTATGTATAAAAAATCCTTAATAATAATAATGAAATTTTGATATTAACCCTTACTATGAACATTACTTTATTGGAATGTGGTTTAACCTCATCTTTTTTAGTGTACTTCAATTATATCACCTCTTAAGAGATTTGGAGTTAGTATTTTTGGATGGCCAGACCTCGAAAACAAGGATACAGATGTTAGGATACGAATGGGTAGTTGTTGGTGTATCTAGAAGGTTCAATGTGCTGTTAGTAAGTGAGGGAGGAGGTTTCCTTTTTATGATTTAGGTTAAGGGAACTTTTGTAAACTCTTAAAATATTAAAATATAATAAGCATATTCTTGAGACAAAGTCATAAAAATGGATTATAAATTAATACAGGAAATAATTAGACTCTATATTATCCCCTTTGTAATTACTTATTATTTTTAATATTTCTAAATAATTTAATTAAATATTAATTCAAGAAAATATCATTATTTTCAAATTTGGTAATATTCATTTAATTTGACATCAAATACATCAAAACAAATTGAGAATTATGATTTAATTATTTCAAATAAGTCTTATATAACCTAAATATCTATAAAAGTTTTATACACATTAACTAATCCAAAATATATCAAAAATTATACATATAAAATCATTTATTTTATTTCCAGTAAATTAAATAAATATTATATAAGCATTGAAGACACCTTGATAATTATATAATTAATAAAAACTCAAAATAAATTTCTATAACAACACAAAATGCATTATGATACAAAAATATATTTATTTTCATTCATATCATTATTTTTCCACTATGTGGACACATAAAATTTTTTAAATACAAAGAGACTTTCATTTAGTAACCATCTTTGACTTACAAAATATATATCATATTTTCATGGAAACTGTCCAATAAACAACAAAAAATAGATATTAATTTGACAAGGGCCAAATAATAATTAACCAATATTTTTTAGACGATATTAGGTCACATACATACCCTTATCTTTATGTTTTAACACTTATTTAAACACATTAATTCTTATTGTGACATCAAGTATTTTTACTCATTAATGGTTAATATAGTTTCTATAAGATTTAAAATGTATCATAAATGTGTCATGTATGAAATTTTCATCAATATGCAACACACATTGGTCTATTTTTATGTTTTTATGGATTTTATATCATTTAATAATTTTACACTTATTTCAAAATATCAGTAATGTCTATTTTGACACTATTCATAACAAAACTTATTAAAAATATCATTACAACAAGATAAAATTTTAAAAATACTTATAAAACATCACTAAGATGGGAATGTAATCTAAAAATTCATTGTTGAAATTATTAATATAAATTTTTTAATTATTTTAATTCTGTAATACCATTTATTTGGTATTTCCTTTAATAAAAAAACTACCACATCACCGTTGTGCCACATTTTAAGGTAACTATTTTATCACTATTAATTATAATAAATTTCACATGATATAGATAAAAAAATTATTTTCATAATTTAATTTATAGTTTAAAATTTCCCATATATAACTTCACATTAAAAATATTTCTATTGTAGAAAATAAATGTATAAAAAATACTTCTCATAGAATACAAAATTATGAAGAATATATTATAATCCAAAAATTTATAACTCATCTCATAACCAAAACATTAATTCATAGGGATAAAAATTACTCATTCAAAAAAATGGACAACTGTTATGGTAATTTTATAATTTTTATAATATTTTTTTACACTTAATTATATGATTTACCAATAATTGTGGTAATAAAAAAAGAACACAGCTACTATTCATAATCTCCAAAAAAAATAAAACTATTTAATAATTTTATAAATTATTATTAAATATATAAAATAAATTGTTTGACATTCCAAACACATAAATTCTAGAATTTAATTTTTAAATTATCCTCTTTGAACGAACAAGAAAACGGGTTTTTAAATGGAAAACCTTCAAAATTGAATTGTTTTTACATCAAAATTCAATGCGAAATTGATTCCAATGACCAAAATTGTATTAAATGGTAAAAAATGATCTAAATATTATTTATAACCAATTAAAAATTTAATTTAAATCTATAAATTATTTGTATAAAAACGTTGTTTTCTATTAAAATGAAATAAATTTCACTATTTATCAAAACATGAATCTTTTGAGAAAAATAAAAAAAATAAACCAAAGTAAATTTTGATAGTACTATTTAAAAAATGAAGTTTATTTTTTCAAATTAAGTTTATAACAGTTTCAATTGAGGATTTAAAACAACTGCACCATTAGAAGGCGACAAAATATCCTTTAGAAAATATTGTATTTTATGATTAAAATTGATTTTATTCTTATCTAAATCCTATCAAATTTATTTGAGAGATTCAAATAAAAATAACATTTTAAAAATATATTTCATTAATATATGTCAATAATAGATATTAATTTAATTTATTATGATAAAATACCATCGTTACCATAAAAATAGTTTTTCAATAAAAATATATCCTTTTTGTTAAATTGGTTTTTATTTTCATTTACAATGAATTCATTTTATAAAAACGTGTAACCTAAATTTTGGTAATTTAGTTAATACTATTTTCAATCACTAATAAAACTACTAAAATTACAAAAAAAAAATAATTCTAAATTGTGGTTTGTTAATGTTTGGTGTTTCATGGGATGTATGCTATTAAAAAAAGTGAATTTATTTGAGAAGATACATATAGAAACATATTATTGTGCTAAATTAATCCCCACCTTCCATAAATTTCACCTCACAAATAATTTGATCATACTTGAAAATTCCATTTGTAGGAAACACTCATCAGAAATAGGGTTCATAAAACAACTTGTTAATAAGTGGGAAAGAGAAGTGAGAAGTTCACCACAAAAATACACCTTCAAATATGATAACATTTAAGGGAAATAAAAACATTGAAATTTAATAGGAATAAAACCATGGAATGTTGATAGAGTGTTTTATAGAACATGTTCATCATGAATTCTACCATCACAAAATGGAAAATTTGTGATGGGTTAAAGAGACCATTGATTTCTTGATAAGAAATTCAAACGGATAACATTTTGGTTCAAAAATTATTTTACCTGGAAGATGAGGGATTCCATTAGTATTATTATAAGCACTGTAGAATATAAACATACATAAATATATTCCATGTAATATAATAAATTTTTTCCTTTGGTTCTAATTTGATCTATTTTCACTTTATCCCTAACACATGTAAATGAATGCTAAAGTAGAATTGTTTTGTGCTTGAATGAATTTTAACAAAAGGTATATAACTCATTCCCTATAAATTAAAATATTATCAAAAAAATGGTTATAATATGAAATCAAATATATCATACCATAACCTAAAACAATAATACACAATTCTATAATTAATCCATTCAAACCAAAACATTTATCAAAAATACATCTTTCTAAATTCATTGTCCAAAATGGTCTTTAAACATTCAAAATCAATATTAAAATTCTATTATTAAAAAACATGATGTATATCATATTTTCACATACAAAATATTATATCACCTTATAAACCTTTATGAAAAAAAATTTCTCTTCCAAAACCTAAAAGATTAAGTACTACAACACAATCCTTATATATCTAATGATTCTGATAACCAGATAACCATTGTTGAAATAATTCATTATCCAGAAACATATGAATAATAAACATTCTAATACATTCTTAAACTATTATGTAAATTTCATTAACATATTCAACAATACCACCTTTCTTTAATTTTTATTTTTTATTCTATCCATAATATGAAGTTTTACTATTACTTGTATAACCATACTTATTCAAACTATAGACCAAAAACATAATATAATTAAAGAAACAGTAATCATAGTTATATTGTTATGAATAATGATTTATAAGATTTCTAAATCATGAAATGTTCTTTCAAATTTAGGAGTTTATAGTTTTAAACAAGGTTATCCATGATATTTCTAAATCTATAGGATGATATCTTATTGGTAAACGTATCTTTATAGTCAAGCATAGGGTAATGTTCCATGGTATATGTTTTTGTAAATATATTTCCCAGGGGATCTAATACACCTTATCTAATACCAAATGTAACAACCCTGAATCTAGTACCCCAGATCCAGTGCATTACTTTTTTTTACATTGGAATAAGACACAAGAGATATCATCCAAAAGCTAGAATTTTTTATTCTTCTTACTAAACTAAATACATTAATAAAATTCACATTACAACCTAAAACATAAAATATACAATGATATTTCTTAAATCCTACCTTTTATCCTTTTTCTGTAACCCTACATATCAATCTTAAAATAATTATTCACATCCTTGGGAAAAATAAAACTAATGAATGGTGAGAGATCAAACGCTCGATAAGTGTAAGAGTGCAAAAAATCAATGAGTAAATATTGTATAAACAATAAAAAAATTTAAATAACAGAAACACGTTCCGTTTAATTAATTTCACGACCTATGAAACAAGACTATGAATATTATACTGGTTGAATATTAAAATTGATAACAAAAACTAATCTCAAAATTATGGAATTAATAATTTTGGAATCCTAAAACATTCCATTGAGTCCTTGACAATGAAATATAAAAATAAATAGGTAAGGCCTCGTCCAAATCCATATCTGAAAATTCATCAGCAAGGCCTTTTCCAATTATATATTGGGGTTGTCTCATGAGACCTATCAATGTGCCCAGGGGCTGTAGCAGTCCTCATCCATCACTTATTATATCCATTGTATTCCTAAAATTAATATGGTGAAACATAAATAATATAAACATTCGTATTAAAAACTAGAATATGAAATGAGAATATTATTACCATAATCCATGAATGGATTCAAAGTTGAAAAACCAATGTCAAACTAATCATAAACACATTTATATAATATGGTATGTGGTATTATAGATATCAACCTCAATCAATCAAAAAATCCAACTAGTATATTTAAATATAATATAATAATCTAATAAAATCATTAGAAATTACTTGGGTGAAATACCCCATTAACATTGAATTAAATTATTTAGAAGGATGAGAAATTTTGAAATAATTTATTTTCATTGAAATGAAACTTATAAACATGTAAAGGAAGATTCAAGAAAGTAAGGTGTCATGAATTTGGAAAACTCTGGTCATTCCATATAAGTTATTAAACATTCCATCTGTACTTTTTTCAAAAAAGTCAAAGAGAATCACATTTGGAAAATAAAAAAGATATTACCTTCAAAAAGTATTATAAGAAGTCGTACTTGGGTAAAAAGGTTTTAATTTTTTTTTGGATAATTGTAACAATATTATGGATTTTTTTTGGAAACATGTATGTGGATGATTAGCTTTCTCTATAAGATAATTACATTTAAACAATCTTGAATAATAATACAGCATTGAAATTAACCCTTACCTTACACTTTAACTTAGTTGAATGTTCTTTTACTTCGTCTTCATCAGTGGGAATCCTTTAGATCCCCTCCTAAGAGATTTAGAGAAAGTTTTTTTCAAATAACATGACCTCTAGAATAAGGATATGGATTTTAGGTGGTTAAATCGGTAGTGATAAGTCAATCTAGAAACATAAATATATTTTGAGGAAGTAAGGAAAGAGGTTCCCTTTTATAATTGAGGTGATGGTCCGTCTTGGAAGTTATCAAAATTTTAAAATATAATAAGGCTTTCATAAACCCAAAGTCTTACAAAGGGACTATAAATTAATAAGGGAAGACAATATTAACCATATCGTATCCCCTTCATAACTATTTTATATTTTTATGATTTTAGAATAATATAATTGAATTTTAGTGCAATAGAATATCATTATTAACCAATTTGACACTACTCATTTAATTTAAAATTAAATACATCAATAAAAAATGGTAATTAAAATATAATTATTTCACATAACTCTAATATATCATATAGATTTTTTAAATTCATTATCCACATGATTCATCTCATATATATGAAAAAATTATTTTGAAAACAATTATTTTATTTTCCAGTTAATTAAATAAATATTGTTTTATCATCAATGAATCCGTTAAGGAATCAAAATAATTATTTAAAAATAAATATAAATTTATATAATAAATCTAATGTCATTATGATAAAAAAAATACACATTTAGGTTCTCTCATATGATGATTATGTCACTATGTGGACTCATAAATGATATTGAATACAAATAGAGTGACATTTTTTAACTATCTTTGATTTTAAAAAATATAAAAGTTAATTTCGTGGAAAAGATTCCATTAAATGTTTATAATTTTATTTTAAGGTGATAAGGGTCAAATAATATTCATCCCATAACTTTTATAGGAGCATAGGTCAAATTATTACCCTTATCTTATGGTTTTTACACTTTTTAACCATTTAACTCTTATCGTGACAACATGTGTTTTTACTCATTAAATGTTATTATAGTTAATATAAAATCATAATGAATAATAAATGAATCTATAATTACATATTTATCCTTATCTCTAACTTTGGATTAATATATTATATTTATTAATTTGATAATAGTAAATAAAATAATATTTATTTTAAAAATCAATAGTTTCATTTTTAACATTATTCATTACATGAATTATTTAAAAATATCATAAAAACAAGTTAAAATGAAAAAAATAATTCTAACAGATGAATAACACGTCAAATTTACCTATAAAACTCATTGATGACATTAATTATATAAAATTTTATTTATGTTAATATTTTTAAAATCATTTATTTGGTATTTACTTTAATTAAAGAGTTTATGGAACATCATAGTGTTCCATTTTAATGTAGTTATTATATAACTAAAAATTATAAAAATATTACCATGATGAAAATAAGGATAATATTTTTCAAAATACCACTTATATTCAAACATTTCTCTTATATAACAAAACATTAAATATATTTCTCGTTTTAAAATCAAAAGTATGACACAATTGAACACCCTTTGAATATAATATTATGATGGTTATATTCACTTCCAAAAGATAAAAATGGTCATGAAATATATCCTTTAATTATAAATTATGAATAATACTCATCCAATAAAACTAGGACTAGTGTTAGGGTAATTTTATAATATTTATAATGTTAATTTTACATTTCATTCTCAAATTTACCCTTTACTATGGTCATAAAAAATATTTCTAAATTTATTATTCATAATGTCCAAAAATTAAAGAACCCTATTAACTAAATTTAGACCATATGATTGAAATTATTGAATCCATTTTTTAAATTTTTTTAAAAAATAGAAATTAATAAACATTTATCCCTATTGAAGGAATGGGAAAACTCATTTTTGAAGTAAAAACCCCTCAAATGATTGATGTAATTTTATATCAAAGTAATATGTGAAATTGATTCCAATGACCAAAATAAGATTAAATAAATAAAAATTTATCTAATTATAATTTATATCCAATTTAAAATATATATTAACACTCAAAGTTATTTAGATGAAATTTTTTTTCAATTTGAATTCAATATTTTATCAATAAAACATGAAACTTACCATAAAAATTGTTTATTTAAAACATGAAACTTATCATAAAAACATGAAACATATCATAAAAACATAAAAAAATGTCAACCAAATTTTTATCATTAAAAATGAAACTTATCATAAAAAATGTTATTCATCAAAACATGATACTTGTCCTAAAAATAAATAAATTTCAACCAAATGAATTTTTCAAAATCCAATTTCAAATAAGAAGTTTATTTTGTTATATAAAATTTATTCATGTAGAAATATTTTTATTTAAAACAACTTTTCCATCAAAAGACTGAAAAACTTCCTTTAAAAAAATATTTTATTTTACGCTTAAAATTAATTTTATTCTAATCTTAAGACAATAAAATTAGTGAGAAGAATTTAAAAATCTTTCCTTGAATATATAACATAAATATATTATTAAGATCATTCACTAATAGTGATAAATTTAATTTATTATGATAAAATACCAATGTGGGTATAAAAATATATATTTTAATAATGAAACAACCTTTATATTCAACTGGTTTTTATTTTCATTACAAATGAATTAATTTTTTATAAATCTGAAATATTTATTTTAATGATTTAATTAATATTATTAATAATACTCAAATTAATATCTAGTTTTAAAATAATAATATTTAATGATGTATTGTGGTTCGTTTTTATTCGGTGTTGCATGAAACATATACTATCTAATAAATTGAATATATTTAAGAAGATACATACTATAAAATCATGGGGTGTTATACATAGGCTCATTCAGGTGATCTTAATTTCCCATGAAAAATAGTTACAAACCAATCATAATCCATAATCCTGAACCTACAACTTGGATATCAATTTGGGTACCAATGGGTATCTCCAACTGGGGGTGAGATATAATCCATCAGTGAACACCATCCATGTATAATGAAATCCTATCATTGAGAATAAATTATAACAGTCTATTGGTCGACCAATAAGGGATTAAATTACTAACCATTAAATAAGTCAGCCCCAAGTTCCTCAAAGTAAACTCGGCAGACAATACCTATATTGTACTAAGTTGGAATACTCTGTTGATGTGTCACCAGATATATATATATTTATATATATGAATTTATATATATGTGGACTATATATAAAGGGAATATTTTTTCCACACATATATATAAATAGTGACTATCCTGAACCTGAGGCATAAATCAGGCATCCATGATTAGTTATAAGATTCTATTAGAGTTATAAGGGTAAACATGTCCAACAGTCTCATATGAATAAAAGGAAGGGATTCCATGCCCAGGGATTCCACACTGGTGAATCATAATATATTGGATTTTAGTTATTATTATGGCATGTTTGAGTATCACATATCAATAGGGATTTCATTCCTATGGATTAAATTATTGAGAATAAAAAAAGTATAGTGACACCATGACCAATGATATTATGCCCGAGTATCATAAATCCATAGGAAATCCATTCCTAGGAATTTCATGCATGAGTATCATAAATATATAGGGAAACATTCTTATGTATCATCAATCAATAAGAAATCCACTCCTAAATATCATAATTAAAAAAATTAATAAATAAGATTCAATATCTATTAACATTCACAATTACCAAAAAGGATTTATTACATGGGTAATTCCATTTTTGCGCATTTATGATATCTATGGAATGGTCTATTCTATTTACCAATATATCTTTTGAGATTGGTCAAGAAACATTTTCAATAAATAATATGGAGAAAGTTTGTATCATTTTTGTTAAAATTTCAATTTATATCAATTAGACATTTCATCTAAAAAGTTGGATTTAGATTAATATAAATAATTACCCTAATCACATGGTGATCACACATAGTGCTTATCCTAAATTTAATTCTATTTCACATTTCATTATGTGACATTTAATTCAATGACCCTCGAAATTCATTTTTTCTAAATCAAAGAATGAACATAAATATTAGGTCATATGAATGAAACACCCATAGGGGTTCTTCTAATCAATGTGTATATCCAATAAAATCGAATTTTAAATTAAAAATGGAAAAATACATTTAGGAATAATCATTTACATAATAAAATTTTCATTTAAGAGGCGATGCATGGAAAGTCATGTAGATGACACAGTACTGTATTTAAAAAAATTATAGACTTTTAAGGGAAATGTATGATACCACCTACCACAACCCTAGGAAGTTACACTCATCCAATATCGATCTCTGATTTGAGATGGTTCTAGAAAAAATTTTGAAATAAAAAATTGAACTGAAACTGAGGAGAATTTTCTCACTTTAAGGTAGAGTTCAATATAGATAAAGAAACTGATATTATAGGATGGATGAGAAATGGAATTATAGTTATGTTACCAATGCACCTAATGAATATTAATTCCAAACTCTTATCAGGGATAAACATGAAATCCTCCAATATTCCAAAGGGGTAGATCAAGTTGTGCATCTATGATTGGGCTGTGATGGAGAAAGAGGGGTGAAACCTAGTTGTGGTGGGTAAGGAAAAAAGGGTAAAATCACCGCTTTAAAAATCTACATAGTATGTCCACACAGTTTGGATAACTATGTTCCACTCTAGTTGTTACACTACCTTTTTGGTACTGAGTACATGGGCTAGATGCATAGTTTTTTTAATAGTGTGCAGCTCGTATAGATCACCTCCTCATTTTCTACAGATGACTTTCATAGTCTTGCAACTCCTCCTGCATGTGTTGACCAAATTTAGTGACACCACAAACTCCATAGGACAAGGATATCCAATTTCTCCTAGATGACTCTAGGGCTTCTCTAGGTGGATTTCACAATGTCAAAAAACCATGTACCTATAGAAAATATCTCACACAATTGTGCCTTATAGTTATCACTAAGAGTTTGTTGACATGTATAACCTTTTCTAACTTTCCGAAAACTAGTTTTTTTTCACCATGACACTCTTGATTTAGTTTGAACACCCAAGAAATGTATTGGTATTTAAAACTAGTTTATAAATAATTATTTTAGATATTTCAAAGCTAAGATTTAATTTTTAATTTATGGGTTAAAATTTACTCCATCTGCTAAATAGTAAAATTAAAATTCCATTTACATTTTCAATGGCACAAAAACATGTGATTCTATAATCTCCCCAAAATAAAAGTGATCATCCCTGAGAATCCTTGAGGAACAATGAAAACAACACCAGACCTACACAGATCATGATGTTCTATTTAAATTGTCATGTTTCATTTCCAAACACCTAACACACCTTCAAGGTTCACATGGAGTGTAAAGTAAATAATCCATTAAAAGTATAAAAATCACTCATATTCATAAGTAATCATTTATATAGTGATAACGTGTTCCCATATAACCCAACACATGATCACATCATCATCTCTTTCTTCATCCATCTCATGGTAATTACCACTAAAATTTATAACATTAAAGAAAAAATATGAACCTTGGTACTCCCACCATAATATTTGTCTACATGATCATGTCCTTATTGTTCCAATGATAAACATAAGTATATTTTTAATTTTGATCAAATAGTTATTTCCAAAATGACCATCATTATCCTATGCTCTCCCAATGTTTACTAAAAATTCACAGATAATCCTTGCACTACACTTGTCTCATTAATATGATGATACTAATGTGTTCTCCCATCGACTTCATCTGATGAAATAATAAAAACAATTAATCTTTTACTGGTTGATTATTTATGAAAATTCTCAGCTCTAGAAGCTAATGAATTTAAACATGATCATGATGCATTTTTTCTAAGGCACTCTAGCTTCCTTTAATCACACACAAAAAAGACCATAAATAAATTTTGTTTATGGTAATTATACAAAAAATAATATATGTTTTCATTACATAGTATGAATGTTGGTGTATACTAATCCAACACCATAGGATAATCACACTCTAAGAATCTCAACTGAGCTTGTCCAAAGGTACATGGTAACTTCAAAATCAAACACCGTTGTGCATGAATCTCATCCCTGGTAATCCATACTACGGTGTTTTCAAGTGAGATGTTCATACCAAAATAAAAATTCCTCATGTTAAGAATAGAAAATGAGTCCAATGTCATTATTCTCCTTGTAGATATGTTAATGAACCAACTAGTGTCCATGATTTCATCAATGTTCATCCTATACGGGAATCTCAATATCACATAGGATAGTCCATTAATCAATGATTATCCAGAAAACCAAATTGTAACTCTGAAAAGGGATTATTTATTAACATATTGTGGAATTTAATACACTCTTCATCTCAATGTATAACTGACACTCCCTTAGTGAACAATTAATGAGGCCAGGATGGGGGACAAGATCATATCTAAAATAATAGTACAGTAAGAGGATGTTGAAAATAAAAAATGAGCCTCGAGACACTCCCCATCATATCGAAGACAATGTTACTATAATGGTTTACAACCAAACATATCCAAATATTGATAAATAGTATTGTGAAACCATCACCAGATTACTTCTTTAAAAAATAATGGTTGAACTCACTAATGTGTCTCATTAACAAACTAGTATGCCTCCAATACCAATTCAGTTCATCAATGTTTCAAAAATACGTACCATATTCAATCATCTTATCTTGGAGTCTATAGAGGTTGTGTACTCAACCGACCATTATATCATCATGATTTCATGAGAGAAAAAAAATTTATAAAATGTGTTACATCTCCAAGGTTACCCACAGACCGTGAGCCTAAATCTAGCATCCAAAATCCATCCAAATCCACATTTCCGTTTTATCTCGTGTCTCATATAAAGGACTATATAACCCCACCTAATAGCCTCTATACATTTAATGGAAAATGGGACTGATCCAAAATTTTATTTATAGTTACACTACCGCTACATGGAAGGACTCAAAACCATGTTTAACATGATGCTCCCTATCTTATGAGGGTTCAATTATTTATATTCTAAAAATGAGAACTCATCCCCAAAAATACACCCCATCAACCAATGAACACAGGTTAGAGATGTGGCCAACATGAATTTACCGAGTCACGAAATTAAAAAGGAAATAAAAATATATGTTTAAATGTACATCATGTTAGATTTACCATTAATGTTAGTGTGATTCTCTCCTGATATGCTCTCCCACATGTAGTTAGAATCAAAAATATAATACAAATCTAAATAAATATATAATGTTATGACACCTAATCCCTTTACAATGACATTACTAGAATTGGGAAAACAAAAATTTCACAAATTCATAGGTTGAACTACTCTATAATGACACAATAATATAGAATAATATTTCAAGGCATAATCATTTACACCAAACACATACGGTTCACTAGACCATTTTACAAAAGGGACGGGTATCGTTCATGTGAATGAATATTACCCCAAGGATTCCCCAATATACTGATACACCCATTAATTTTGAACATAGTCTCATCGACCCTATGCATCCAAGTATTATATAGACCATAAAAATATTTATCCCAATGTCATATTATTCATAAGATGGATAACCTAGTCGATGGAATCCTAAATCGTCCATCACTAAAGAAGAAGAAGAAGAAGAAGAAGGGTCACATGACCTAGGAATTCCTAACCCACGAAAATATAGAATGAAATGATGTTAATTACCTAAAAATGATAGCATATAGAATTGTCACACATCTAGATGGGTTTTTCATTCCACACTATGATCCCTACTTAGGAAAATGGAACTTGAAAAGTTCCTCTCATTTAATAAGTAAAATTAGTATTTACCTATGAAAAAAGTACTATAAGGGGAACTACATATACTAGGATATAACTGTACCAATGTATAATGCATCCACCACATATAATATACATGCTGAAGAGGTCACTTGGATCAACTGACTATCACCTAGGTTGAAGAAATAGGAGTTCAACAATACTCCAGACTCTCACATTCATGTTTCACAATAATTAGTATGGAAATATTAAAATTTACCGTTACATTAGGGTTGATGCTAAGAAAAACAAATTATGGTTCCATTCAATTTTATTTGCTGATTTAAATTTACATTATTCATTTAAAGGTACCCGATATGGTAAACTCCGTGAATTTTTTATGAAATAAAACTATACTTGGTGTATTATTAATGTAATGCAACATGGTTCATATGAAAGTTATATTAAGCATCCTTTCAATAATTATTCATCTTCCTGAAATCCTTCCATAATTTAGGTAATTAATCTTATAAATTCATTTTCCACTAATTTATTTATTCATAAGGATCTCATAATTGGACTAGTTAAAGAAAACATTAATTCAAATCAATTGAGGAAAATGCGCTTTAATTTAAAATTGGATTTTTAAAAAACTAAGTCCTCATAATAATTCATATCAAAATAAGTTAAGAGAGCATTTATCATTTCAATGGGAGATCGGTATGTAATATTCCGAAATACATCAATTCAAAACCTTTATAAGTGATCGCTTACAGTAAATAACTATCCCATACATCATAAATATACCCACATGGGTTAAGAACTAGGGATTATGAAAGGTAAAGGAGACCTATGAGGGTTCCATCATACCATCATCGGTTCATTTAAATAAAAAATAAATTTATGATTTATTAATGACTTGTTACAACCTTAGTGGATTAATTTGATACAAATTAAGCACTATGAATGACCAACTTGGTTAAAATTATGAAAATAACACATAAATAATCAAAACAATTATAGGTCATATTTTAAAAACTCTTATATATTTTTAGTAGTCTAGTTATATGAACCATCATTTCCAAATTATAATTTTAAATTCTTTTATAACTCATAATTGGAATCACTTTAACTATAAGACATAATTTATAATGGTTCAATTATATGGCATTCCACTTCACGTTTATAAATCACCCATAGAATTTATAAATTGAAAAATTGATACTCGTTTAATTTTAAACATTACTGTTTTTGTTCATGTGACCAATTATCCATGACTCAATATTCTAATAATATTCTTATAAAATAAAAATATGCCATCAATCTTTGTAGAAAAATAAAATTTATGTTTATGCCGATAGTTTTTTTTAAAACCACAAACCATAACTATCCCAATGGATAATATCTCATAGAAATAATTATAGGAAGATATAGAAATATATCCAAAAACATAGTATACAAAAAATAATTCTATTTAGTATCCTAAACATGATATATTGATAAACAGGAAATTAAAACAAAAAGGCACCTAAAGATTGTATTAGGTGGTCAAGAAGTACAACCAACATGGCATTTCATATGCATGATATGTGAGTCATTATGTTTCTAGAGTGGTTCAAATAAAAATACTTCCTTTAAATACTAGTCCAAGGGTAAAATAAAATAAATATCTTAGACCAGTATGTAGAGGAATGTAGAAAAATTCATCAAGCTGAAATCATAGTCAATTGTAATAACAGAGAGAATGAATATCACTCCCATTCCCAGCCACATGATCATTCCCCTATGTGTGTGTCGATCACTACTGAAAATTACTATATATAAGCACTGAAATAATCATAGTATCTAATCCACTAGCTCAAAATATAAAGACAATGGAAAAAAATCTCGGATACCAATTTATAAAGTATGGATCCAGAAGCAACTAAAATGGTTCCCCAAGACAATTGGTCACATGACCTCAAGTGCACCTCCTAGTACTCCACAGGGTTTTGAGTATTTGTGAGGGTCTAATGATGGTATGGTGGTGAGAATATACCCTCCGGATGAGAGTAGCATAATGGTATAGGATAAATAAATATAAATTTAATGATTTATAAATGGAAGGTTATAGAGAATAAATCATCTCAATAAGAAAAACGGCTAAATCCATAAACAATATTAGGTATAGAATAATTTATTGTCAATACGAAAATGAAATTAGGCATACATTTTAGAAAGAATATAATCATAATGAAACAAAAATCCTAAAGGTTCGTCTCCATGAGAACCATGTCCATAGGTTCAATCCAATTATCTTAATATCCCATGTACAAGCATAACAACACAATCATAATCTATAATCTTGTACATGAAACTAGGAGATCTGTTTTTGTACCAATATCCAACCCAAAATGTTTGTGACACATACCCAATAATCCACCACTAGTGGTGTGTAATTATATCTAGTTCATGAGTAGAAAATAAATTAGTTTGTAGGTATGTCAATAAGGTACTAAGAAAATAAACATTAAAAATGTGATCCTTATGTTCCTCAAAGCATAGCCAACTGACAATACCTTCTTTATCCTAAGCTGGAATTACCTTGATGATGTTTAACTATGTATATATATTTTGATGTATATATATACTATATATGTAGTGAAATATATATTCACCCACACACACAGAGAGAGATATATATATATTTACTATCCATGACATTTGGCATAACTCTGGTATCCATGCAAAGTCGTAAGAGTCTCAAAACCTGATAAGGGAAGTCATGTCCAACAATCTATGATGAATAACAAGAATTTATTCCTTTCCTAGGAACACCATTCACATGGATAATTATTTAGTGATTCCATTCCTAATTATCACATATCAGTAGGAAAGCCATACCCATGGATTCCATTCCCAATGACACCATGCCCAAGTATCAAAAATCAATATGGATGTCATACCAAAGGACCCCATTCCTAATAATCATAAATCAATAGGGACACCATGATGAGGTATCGTAAATCAATATATATTTAATGTTGGAAAACCCATTCTTGAGTATTATAAAAATATATGGTCACTAAGCCAAAAAATCATAATTCAATTAATATAAAAAATATGAGGCCATGTAAATGAACAATCCAAATCAAAATCCGATTTTGTTACTAGGTTCATTCCAAATATTATCATTTCATAAGACCATGGAATGGATAATTCTATTTATCATCATGCCATTTATGGAAAGGAAATAAATTATTTAATTATTTGATACGATCCATGTGTGTATCCTTTCCACTAACAACCCATTATATTTCAATTTTTCAATTCAATTACAAGGATGGTTCTATCACAATATTGATAATTTTCAAAAGATAAGGGGGGAAATACCCACACTTATTATCATTAATTTAATTGAATTTATCATCTAATTGTGGGAGACGTAAATCAACTCACCTAAAAAAAATTTTAAATTACATCACTAAACATAATGTTGATATAATATTAGACACACATCCATAGTGATTTTTTTATTCAATTTGTAAAGACCCATAATTTAAACGATTTCTTTTAAATATATGGGAATTTTACGAGTCCGTGAAAATTGATGGCCCGTGATTCTGAGGCCCGGAGTGCCCAGAATGAATTTCTGAACTTTTGTTCGGGTACATTAAGTATATGTACGAGCGGTTTTTTCTAACATTTTAACTAGTGCTCAGAATTGAAATCTGAGGGAACCGTTCAACTCACAACACATGTATTTTCTTATAGAGACCTTTACCTCAACCGTCGTAGGTCGAGGGTGGAAGTTAGTATTTCACTTATTCGTGAAAGAATAAAATGAAAAAAAATAGTGTAAATTATTATTTTTTAAACATTCATGTAGATGTTTCATAAGTGGGGAGCACATGAACTATACCTCCCATGAGAGGTAATGGTGGTGGGGACAACCTGAACTAACTTACCATGAGAGGTTATGGTGGTGGGAACCACCATAGGCTAAAACTCCTGGAACTCCCTCTTATGTGCATGGAAGCCTCTTAAACTTCTCCCACTTTAACGGTACCACCCCATTTAATTTATTATGCCAACCACTATGTAATTAATTAATCCAATTTGAAATTCTTCCAACAAATAAAATTGGGGAAACAAAATAGTTGGCTATTTTGATTTTGGAGGAAAGTATTGCCGCAGTGGAGAGCTCTTAGAGGATTGCTTTCCCCAACGAAAAACGTCTGCCACGAAGAATTATCCTCCAACAAAAGACACTAATGCATGACATTGACTTCTTCCTTAGGAAATCCTCCAACGTGGGACATCTTAAATAGACGATCGTCTTTCCCTCCTCATTGATGGACACAAACGAACGAGGTAGTGTGGTGGTTGGAAACTTTTTTACTTTAACGTTCTTGATGACTCTTTATAATTCAAAGGGAGATTATAGCCACTTTCTACCACTCTAATGTGGAGTGTGCAGGCAAAAAATACATGGAATGTACTCTATGCAATTCTTGTGTTGATTTGTGGTGTTCTTCGTGATAGAAGAGGTCGGAGACCAACCATGAAGGGTACGAGAATGGAGGCCGGCTCCATGGCTGGCTGCGATGGAGGTAGTGAGGCAACAGCGCCGCTCCACGACTTCTGTCGCCCCGCGGCCTCCACCGACCGTTGCCTCCGCCGTCCCCGGCCTCTGCCGACCGTGTCCCCCACCACCCCCGGCCTCCACCTTCCGTGACCTCCCATGCCCACGGCCTCTCCGGGCCACCGCGTGGCACTCCGCCGTCCCATGTCCTCACCGCGCTACCCTATGGCTATCCACGCCACCCTTCTGTGGTCTGCACCACCCCACGACTGTCTGCCCCGCCCAGCAGCTATCCAAGCCACCCCGCAGCCAATGCCGCCCACAGCCTTACCGCACTACCCCATGGCCACGTGGCCCCGCTACATCGTGCTGCCCATGCATCCCCTACAACCATCGCGCTTCCCTCACGGCCCTTGCGGCCTCGCACTGCTCTCACGGCCCCCGTGATATCGCGCCACCCTCTGCGGCCCCACGCGGCCTCCAGGACCGCCCAGCGGGTAGGGTCGGACCCAGCGAGCTGGGCCACCAAGCAGGCTAGACAGGACCTAGTGGGTAGGAGTGGGTCAACCCAAACTAGTTTAGCCCGGGCAGGGTCTATCCAGGTAGGACCAAACCTGGACCCACTATGACCCATTTACGCTCTTTTAGTCATAACATTGGCACCAGACGTCCATTTGACGAACCGTTAGTGGCGCTGCAAACCATGGAGCGAGAAGGTCCCTTTGAAATTACCCAATAAATATTTGGATAAATTTGGGGAATGGTTGGGTTTGATCGAGCATGAATCCAACCGAGCCCTCGGGACTAAAAGGATAATAACTTATAGACCGGAGTCTGATTGACGTATCATCTGTTACGTTGAGACCCATATGACGTGGAGGTCCTTTAGGATACTTCTTCTTGATAATTTTTGGCAGTTGGAGTATCAACCAGTGGATTTAGGAGTGGACCCTCTTGGAGAAGAGCAATCCTAGTGTGGGAACCCAGTAGATGGTTGTGACATGAAGAAAGAAGAGTGATCATGTGTGGGTCAGCACCTAATGATCATGTGTGGGTCAGCACCGAGCGATCCTATATGGGTCATCACTGAGCGATCCTGTGTGGGTCAGCACCGAGTGGTCCTGTGTGGGTTAGCAGAAGAGCCTCTTAATAGAGAAAGATTATTCAGTAGTTATAGATAATCATCACTACTACTGTACATAAGTAATACATGGTGTGATCAATGTTCGTACCTGTCTGGTACTTTTCTTCGTGGTAATACCTTGGTGTTATTATTCTATGTGGAATACATGTGTTGTACTTTCCTTTGTCGTTTTCCTTTATTTTTGGAACATTTGAGCTTTGGGCTTTTGGGTTGGACCCTGTGTTTCCCCATGATTGAGAAGGGTATACTTGATAATTTAGGTATATGTATGGGCATATACCTAAGTAGGGTTGACAGTTGAATTCATGCTTTGAGGTTTATCCTTTGTGGATTTTCTGAGACCATGAGCGTCTCAGGGTCCCTACTGAGTATCATTATACTTACCCCTGCTTGGGCTATGCCCACACCATGTTGTGTTTAGTACAGATGACAGACATCTTTGATAGAGACTGAGTGTACAAGGACCGGACGGTGCCCAGAGGAGGACCTTAAGACGAGTCGGTACATTGAGGAGACAGACTAATGTGGAGTACTAAGGAGGTGAATTGTACTTACTCTTCAGGTAAGAACCTCAGAGGATGAACCATCATCTATCTTCCTTTTTTCTCCAGCTTACTTGTACATTCAGTTTCTTGTACTTTCTAGTTGAGCTTGTATTCTGGACCCTTTTAATTAATGTTCTCACTCTCTTTACTATTCAGTTTAATTGATTTCATATCTTGATGTGTGCTTGGTTGCGTGTTATAATATCGTATAAAGGCATTTCCAACCTAGTTTTAGGGATTATGCCTTTCGGTGCTAATCACTAGCCCCTGGCCTTTAGAAGGCGGGCTTGGGTTTGTCATAGAACGGGCCCCATCAGACGGGTCATGACACAAGTTATACATACTATAACATTGAATTTTAAATTCCAAATGGAAATATTATTTAAGAATAATAATTTAGATAATTAATTTCATATTTAAGGGGAAACATAAGGAAAATATATCTCATGTTAAAATTTTATATTTCATACAATGATATATTTTTTGGGAAATACATTAGACCACTTTCTAGGGGCCAAGGATGTTCTAGTCATCAAATATTTAGCTTTGATTTAATATAATTTTATATAAAAAAATATTTAGTCATTCAATCCTAAAATAAGGTGAATTATCTTACATGAAAAAAATTATCAATATGGCTAATAAAAGCAATAAAGGGGAGAAGGTGGAGTAATATACACTCTAATACACTTCCAATACACATTAAGTCACTCGATTCAATGAATATGTGAGGGAAAACTATAAAAACCTAGGAAATTAAAAGGGGGAAGCTCAAGTGGTGTAGCCAAGCATATGTAGTGAGAGAAAATGTGGGAAGAAAACCCATTAATGAGGATATGGTAGAAGGAAAAAAAATCACCCTATTTAATGAAGTACATGGTTTGGCTGCTTGTTACTGGTAACTATTCACTAACCATACGGTGCCACAACTTATGTGGAACTAATAGTCTTAGATAGGAACAAGATTTTTCTAAATCATCTATAGTTCATTTGGATCACCCATATATTCTTCTACAAATTTCTCTCATAGTCATGCACCTCCCCTTTCATGGTTATTTTAAACCATCTGACACCCCCATCTCCCATATAACAAGATATATGAACCCCTGTAGGATTATCCAAAAAATATTAGTTTTTTTGGACTAATGGTCATAAAACTCATATTAACACCCATGAAACCTCTTAGATTTACATAAAACTTATTGGAATAAAATTCGGTCCATCCATATGATGAGAAAATTGAAATTACCTTAGAAATATGTATGGAAAAAATGGGAAACAATAAAAAGGACCCATAAATGTTCTAGTGTTGATATTTTCAACCATATAAAATTAACTTTGTGGAATATATGATTTCTGTGAATTTTAAATTAGTTCATAAATTTTTTTAACATAAAATATCATTAATTTAATTTTTGACTCTATTCTTTTTTTTTGAATCTCATTACTACCTAAGAATAATATAATCCGAATATAATTAATTCACACATCGCAAATATTTTAATTTTTTTATAGAATAATTAGGATTATAAAATTCACCCAAAAAAGTATTAAATGTATAGTTTTTAAAATTAATTATTTTATTATTCTATGATTTCTGAAGAATAATATTTTTGGTGGGTAAAATGTTGAGGTAGTTATCAAATTAAAAAATACAATAAATAAGTTAACATCACAAGAAAAAATATTTTATATTTAAAATAACCAATTATAAAAGAAAGTAATTTGTTTTTATCCCTATCACAAAATATGATACATATTATTAAAAAGATAGTGGAATTTTTGACATCATATTATCATAACATAATATAATTTTTATAATGAATGAAATTTGGAAATAAATTGACACGATTTTTAATATTAGATTTAAAATGTATAAAATAACATTTCAAATCAAAATAAGACATTTATTATGTATTTTAATACTCATGTCCTAGTTAATGCAATTTAAACACATTTTATCCTTAAGTATGAAAACCTAAATGTTTAAAATAATAACATAATAAATTGAACAAAAATAAAATGTCCCTTATTAGATGATATGAAAATTATGATTAAATAATTTTATTCAATTTTATTTCATATTAATTTTAATTTTTTGGAAATTACATTTAAAATATGGTCTCAAAACGCATGAAAAACAAATTTAAAGAAAATACTTGATATTAGAGTAATAAGAATTTCACCTTGAAATAAAGTAAGAAATTGGTTTCGATTAATTTTTATAGGTAAATAAAAAATAAATTTTTGTATAATATTTATCATTAAAAAATTGAATGGAATCATCCAACCATACAAATAAATTAAAATATCCTTAAATATTTTTTTAATGTGAATTAAATAAAAGTTATCTTTATAACTGTCTTGTTTGGGTTCTATAATTCAAAATAATGATTTAAGATAAATTATATAACTTATTAAGAATACCATTGATCTAAAACAACTCATCCAATAATATAATTGAATGTTTTATGTTTATTTTAGAGGTTTACCCTAGATGTTTTACCTATTTTTCTATATTTTACCTTTTACAATGAGATAAATTTTAACATGATTACTATTTATAATACCAAAAATTAAAATTTTCCAATTATAATTTTCTTAAACGAAAGATTCCAAATATGGGATAAATTTTAAAATTTTAAATTTCAAGAAGATAATGAAATAAATTTTTTAAAAATATTAAAAATGAAATAAAAATTAATTTTCTATAAAAATATGTTATGAAACATAAAATTAACCTTCTTAAACAAATCAAGTATAATTCTGATTTTCATTTAATTAATTAAATAATTAATAAATAAATTATTTTTATATTAATTGATGATAAAATTACACTTATAAGGGTACTTTTAACTGATGAAAATGAAAATTTTACAAAAAACTATATTCACCACTATTCACTAAAAAATACAATCTTTTTAGATAAATCCCAAAATATGACCCTAATATAAATTTCAAACTATTATTTCGAAAATTATATCATATTTATTAATTAAAATTTAAAAAATTATCGTATATTAATTGTATTATCCATGAACATAAACCAACAAAAATCATTTTTGAAGAAAGCATATTTTTGAAGCATAAAATGACTTTACTAATATTTGATTAGTCAATTATTATTAATTAATTCATTCATTCGGAATATATAATACCATAATAATTAATTATAAAAATATGGTTATTACTATTGAATCATGAAAAATCGAAAAATATGTTATAATGATCACATTTAATTAATATTATTTTAATGTTTGTTTCAGTTCAGTGTTTCAAGTTATATACTATATCAAACATAGTGTTATTTAAAAATCTCAAAATATTTAAATATATAGAAAAATTATAATGGGAATTCCCCAAAAACTATTTTTGTAATGAAATATCATTAGAATGTTGTTTTACTTAAATTATTAAAAATGTGAAAGTGGATGATGGATATTCTTGTAGTGTTTCAAGGTGTGTTTATTTGAGTCCCCATAATATATATTGAATAAAAATTCACAAATATCATGTTTTTATGGAGTATTTTATACCTTTTTCAATATAATATTTGTTACTAAATAAAATAATGACTATCATAATTGAATTTCAGTCATTTTTTAACCATATTTTTAAAAGGCATTAATCCCCAAAGAATTCCCTATAGTTCATGAAATAATTTAATAGAAAATTTTAAAATTTATAATTTTTTAACTTCATTATATTTCACTATGATTTTTAAAATGATGATTCACTTTCCCAAATAAGCTTAAATTTTAGGTCCCATGCATTATCGATATATGTATCAAATAGAGTTGTATTTTAATTTTATATTGTTTCCATTAAAGAATAATATTATTTTCATAGAAAATATTTAAAAACATAATTATTAGTTTCATAACATTTCTCAAAAGTTATCTTGGTTATTTGAGGTATTTTATGAAAAATCAATCTCATCTAAAAGGATCTATTAATAATGTTTACATTGTTAGAGACTCTATCCTATTATTCGTGGTATTTTGATATGATAGGGGAATGATTCAATCATATAGGAAATATTGGTGATAAACAAAGTTAATTATTGTCTATTAATAAGTCAATTATGTTTCCAAAAATTAATGGAGATGTTGTAAAAGTATCTTCACTTTCATTGATAAATAATTATTTATTAAACTCACAAAGATATGTGCTACTAAAAATTGTAATTTTTGGTCAATATGTTATATAATTAATGACAAAAAAATTAAAACATGTGATATGAATCGAATAGGGATGAAAAAGAGATAAAAAAAGTCACTACCAATAAAATTGATGAACATTTTTCATTTCCTGAAAGTTATTAATCTAATAAATAATGTTTGAAATCATCAAAATTATATAAAATTATTGTACCAAAATATATAGGTGTTTAATTATGATAATTTTGTTAAAATATTTGCTGATTTATATTTTTTATCTCAAGGACTATAGAATATTTTCTATGAGATTTAATGTTTTCAATAATGGTGGACTCTATATTCATTATGTCTATGGAAATAAAGGTTTGAAAACATATAATTGTGGTATATCCATAGTTAAATATCAATGATACTATAAAATGTATGATTATATTTTCAATTCAAGTTATTATAGGAAATTTTCAATTGTGAAACTTAAATGTAACTGGGTTAATATTAATAGGGGTATAAAGACATATTCATTAAAATTTGATTATGTGAATTTCTATTGGTTGTTTGATACTAAAAAGTAGTAAAAATATGATCCATATATTAAGGATTACTAAGAAAAAATTATATATTATGTAGATAATATAGTATATTATGGGTGGAGTGTTTTTGTATATGTGAAATTTAAATACATATATGATTTGGGGGATGAAAATGAAGTAATTATTTATAGTGGAATCCATAAAAATAGATAACTGAATTATTTCTACCTAACGATAGTAGAATATTTGATCTTGTGAGAGATAGTAAATAAAAATAAGGATGATAATAAGTAAAATTAATTATATTAAAAATGAAACCTAATAAAAAATTAACAACAAGTAATAGAGTTTGAATGTTTTTTAATATTACTATTTTCAATAAATTGATAATTTTTTGATAATAATAATTTAAAGGAAAATAATTATAATAATGATAAATTAAATGAATGTTTTTTTATTGGTATTCCATGATGGATTAGATTTTTGATTGTACCCGCTCTACGTAATTTGATTCTCATTCTAGATCAATGACATAAGGTACACTTTATCACAACCCTTGAAAACATTTCACATTATCATTTCATCTTATCATAATATTCATTCATATACTTTTATGACTTCTATAATTGATTTTTGATAAATTATATAAGAGATATATGATGGATCTATCTAGAAATATGATCGATAGCTAGTTGTCATTGAGAGGTTATTGATAGGACACAGTCATCCATATGCAATTAAATGTGAAAAACATACATTCTTAAAAATTTATTATTATTATTTAATTTATTTTTTAAATATTTGAAAAACAAATAGAGTATATACAATCATAAATATTAAATATGTACTTAATTCCACTAACGTAATGTTAGTTGTTCATTTCAATGATTATAGGGTACCCAGAAAGGATACAACATTAATTTTTGTGTTATTCCAAGGGAATTTAGAATGTAGAGAGGAATAACTAGCAATTCATTATTTAGATTGGAAGTGAATTTAATTATCATAAAAAAATTATTTTGATTCCAAATAAAATATATTATAATTATTCATTATTCATATATAATTAAATATAATATTGTAACATAATGAGTTAGTAATTAAATGATTTTTATGTATTTATTTGTTGATGGTGATACATTTTATTATGTGGGATTTTAATTCACATCCATGAACCATAAAAAATTTAGGTAAAACGTTTATAGACTTTAAGTAGTGATTAAGTCATGAATTCAATAACACATATATATCATTATCATATATGTATAACAAGGTCCTTGAAGGCATGTCTATGAAGCAAGAGAAAAAATTCTTCAAATATCATCAAGTGGATTCTAATAAGGTAATTTTTAAAAATTTAGTACACTATCAAAAATGATGTTATAACACTTCTTCTTTAATTGATATATAATTTCATCAGCTAATTTATATGAGATATTCAATCATTTGAGATATGAAACAGATTCCCCCACTCTTTAAGATCGATGAGATTCACTTGAAAATGAAATAAAATAATTCCATTCAATTTATTAGAGAAACAATATATAACACGTGATGTCATATTTTTTTAATATTAGTTGTGTAATTTTCATAAACAATAAATGGACGTTGGTCATTCTTTTTGAAGAAAATAATTCTGGATTAATGTTAAAATAAAAACATATGATAGTTATTTCACCAACCCTATAAAAACCTAGGCGTAAAAAAATTGAATAATTATTTATTGTAAACAAAATACTCTATTCTATAATATTATTCAATTTACATTGTAAACTCAAATTAGAGTGGTATTCAGACCATATAATCTTAGTTTCAGAATACTAAAAGGTCACCATCGATCAAGTTCATGGAAACATGTAATCTAGTCAGTTCAGGAGGATGGGTTTTGGGCTATATCCATCAAGGTTGTTTGGTAGAGAACATAAATTTTCAAAAAAGATGTTATTAAGAGGGGGTTTATTGTATTTTTGAACCATGTGTACAAAAAAATGCACTGGAGAATACCATTACAGATCTGGAATCTATTATTAATACACCACATTATTATCTCTAAACAATTAAATAGTTTCTTGGGTATTGTGTTTCATAATATGTATGCAAGTAAAAATGATGAAATAAAAACAATCTTAAGTGGTCCAGGAGTGGTAAATTTCATAAATATACACACATATTCTTAATTTTAATAGTTATCATCATTAGTAAATATTAATAAATATTATTAATGTAGAAATATAATTTATTTACAAATAGCTTTTTAAAATTTTGTTAAAGTAATTTATTTTTTAAAATTTCATATTCAAATATTTACATAAATTGATATTATAGAAATTTAATATCATTATATATATTCATATATGTAAATGTAGCTCATTCATTTCTTGTTATGATGTAATTTTACCATTGTATATTGATCTTATCCCTTTTAAATTTAAGATTCTCTCATTGAGAGGATCTCATAGTAAGGTTGTTCTATGTTATGGTCTAGTTAGTTTTTATGTGTTGAAATCTTGAGTATGAGATAAACTAATCCAAGACACAACAATTAGATCCTTGTGATTGGTTGAATTGAATAGTGATACTCATTCATCATATTGTAGCTTATCATATTTTTTTGGGAATGAGAATGTGGATACCAAATATTCATTTTCATACCATTACATAATAAAAATTTAGATAAATTCATATATCATTTGAATTTTACTTAATTTATTATTCATTTTATTTTATCATTAAAGATGTTCGGTTAGGTACATTAAATGTATTCACCATAGGTTAGTATTAGAAAAGGTGGTGATGGGTAACAATACAACTGAGTTATAGAGTGTGATGAGAATCCATCGAGGAAGATTTTCTACAACTCGTATATGTATTTATATTTTCTGAAATACCATATATGGTGTAATATGATGTAATTTAATTTTGTATCATTTGTAATGTAATGTTCATTGATGTGTGAAATTTATTTTTCTTACTACCTAATTTTTTTATAAATTTCTTATGTACTGGTTTTAATTGAATCATATTTCCTTCAATACCATCCTTTCTAAAATTTTATTACTAGTGGTGGAAAAATATACCACTAATCTTTTTTCTCCAAAAAACATCTGCTAGTCGAACAAATCACTCATATATTCTGAATAAAAAACTAGCTATAAAAAAGTCCATTATATATAAATATAGTAATTTGAAAATTGAAAATTTTGATGAAAAAAATTAAATATTTCATTAAATATTAAATAAAACACCATTTCATAGAGTTATTTAAAAACTACCTCAAACCAAAAAAAACTGACCCTATTTTCATTTTTTTTCCTTTAGTAAATAATGATGATCAGAGGTTTATGGTTTATGTATGCATCACCACTAGATTGATTCTACCATTGAATCCAATGAAGAAGTGATGGTATCATTGGAATCCATTATCTAATAAATTAATGAAGTAATAATTTCAATATAATGTAATTATTATTTATGTATGTTAATTATTAATTATATTTGATAATCATGTCTTGTGGACTCCAAGATCCCATTTGACGTGTTCTGAGGAATAAATAAAAAAGTTAATAGATTTAAATTTTTGGGAATAGGCTTAACCACTTCTTCTAAACCTCAAAACCTTCAAGTGGTATCATATCTATTCCACATCAATTTATTATTTTCATTTTGATTTTTTTATTTCTTCAAAAATTTATGGTTACATTTAATTTTTCATTTAAACATTCATTACATTAAAATTTTCAGATTGTATTTTATTATTTTTTTCCAAAATCATTTAAAAAATATAAATTATATATGATTATCATCTAAATAAATCATCTTATAGTTACTATGGATTATTTCAAGATAGAAAAATAGTATATGATTTGTTTCTCAGAGGTACAAGTCAAGTACCTATATACACTAAACCTGGATGAACCACAAGAGATATGGTTCATAATATAGTAAATTCATGTGGTGTATATTAATGCTTTTAGTGTGTTGATTCATACATTGTGGTACATTATTTTTTAACTACACACCATGTAACTCTCTTACATGTTTTGTAGTCCACACATTTTCATGACCAAAAATAAAAAGTCAAACAAACATCATATATTTTTTACATGATTCATGAAACTAAAAACTGTGTAACTCTATGATCTGATGTCTTGTAACATATTTACATGAACTGTAACCCATTAATGACCATCCCAAAAATACATTCCTTGTACAGAATTATTTTCCAAAAAAAGATAGATAAAAGACATATATAATGTTTAGGTGGCATTTATTCTCATTGTATACTACCTATTTCTAAAAAAGTAAACTTAACAAATTATACCATTTAAACATAATCAAAACATATCCGTGTATTATTTATTGATAATACATAATGCGTGATAGGTTATATATATATATATATATATATATATATATTAAATAAGTATTTATTTTGAGTAAATAATTCCAAACTATATTACTTTTATAGTCATAATATGTCGACCAATCCATGTGCATTAATTGAATTACATACTGTGTGAATAATATGTTTCAATGTGTCATTTATTGATATTTTTTACAATTAAATTACAACAATAAATTTGTAATCTATATTACTTATAGGTATACAATATAAGACCACAATTCATGCCAATTGTTTAGTACACGTATTCATCATGTTGTCTCGAAGTACATGATCTATAAGTAATAAATTTATTTAAAAGTAATTTATTTTATTTTTAAATAAAATAATGAATGGGAGTATCATGGAAAAATTAAATGAAAATTATGTTAAACTAATTAATTAATTATGTAAAATATCTAATTCATTTGGAAACATTTTGTCTTAAAAAGTATATTTTAAATGAATGTTAGTTCATTAGTTGTGTATTAAGTGCATTTATGTGGATGATAATAATATTAGATTGACCTGTCTATAAGGTTTATTTATTTAAATTTATTATTTTTTAATAAAAAATATGGTTTGGGTGTCTTCCCCTCCTACTAATTATGTATGGGCCTATGTTTCCATTGGTTATTTTAAGTAAAATATGGTTCCCTGGACCCACATCTCCAGATATAATTCTAATAACATACATTACACATAGGGTGTTATACCATGTGTGATTTTCCAATATAAGCATATCTTAATTTTACAACATTTCCATAAGTAAAAAATTACATCTCTAGCAAAAGCATGTAATCACATGTGCTGACGTTTTAGTTTCTTTAACAACAAGATATATATGAAAATTATTTTGTAAGAAATGTGAACATTCCTCTATAATTATTCTATACTATATACAATTCTAGAATTCTCATAAACTATACTAATCTTCATAACCTTGGTAGTGGAATCCAAATAATGGAGTGATCTCAAATAATCATTAATGGGAATATTATCAACATCCCATGAGTGTTTAGATAATAATTATATGAGATAACATGGTGAGGGGAGAAATATATTGTTAAAAATATCAATAAATAATTGTAATTGTCCATTATTCATTATATAGGGAAATGTAATCTCAAATGAAAAAATATATATACCATGGATAATGTGTTTGGAATTATGTTATAAAAAACATGAACCATTGAGTGTAATCACAAGAATATGTAATATAAACATAACATACCCTTCGAACATAACATAATAATGAACTCTAAAATAACATATGTTCATGTTATTATCACCTTAATGAATCACTACTCACACTTAGGCCTTCATGATTCACTAAAAGAATTTACACATGGTAAAAACGTAATTTTACACTCACACACACACAAATGTGTGTGTGTGTCTGTGTGTGTGTGTGTGTTTGTGCATTTGTTTGTGAATGTATCAAGATATACGAACATATAATTAATGTATCAAAGGGAAATATAATACCCCACCCATAATCAAATATACATTTGAGTTTCACATAAATTTAATCATTTATTATATCATAAATTGTCCTGGGGAAGAAAAAATAATTTCATAATCTTTTAAAATGGAATCACATTAAGAAATAATTCATATTTATATTAAAATCATAATATTATAGACCAATATAAATTAAATGATTTTTAATATATATTCAGTGACATTTTAGGTGAATAAAGATCAATTATGGTGATTAGGTATATGGTATTTAAAACATACGGATAAAATATGTAAACTATAGAAAACACATTCCCCAACCAATCAATGTATGTTAATCTATGTGAACACCTTTTAAACAATAAAACGTAACATATCATAGTGATAGAAAAATACATTGGAATAAAAATTACCATCTACACAATGCATGATTAGAAAAGAAAAAAAATAGTGATAGATTATTATTTTCATAGAGATGATCATTTTATAACTATCATGAAAAATAAGGTGTATTTTATCATATAAATAAAATCTATAATGAGTTATAAAATATTTAAAAATAGGTAAACAAAGATGCAAATAACTTTTATGAGACTTAGGAAAATTGACTTATAAATAAAAAATAACCATGAGCTTTTGAAATAATTTATTTAAAAATAAATATTTTATAAAAACGAAATAATACTAATATATTTTAAAAATAATAAACATATTGATAGGTATTTTCATAGAAAAATTCAAAATGATGTAAATATTTTTTAACAAATAAAACATCCATTGATATTTTAAAAAAATTTATAGAAAATGATCAACATATAATGAATTCAAAATTCCCGTAAAAGAATTATAAATAAATTTTAAATTTTAAACAATGAACATAATAACTTTTTAAGTAATAAATAATGATTCAATTTATAGAATCTAATGAATATGGTCATATAAGAGAAAGACAATCAATCAAAATTAAAAGGTGGGGTCAGTTTTTCTTGCAATGGGTATACATTGTTCCAAGGGAAAGATGAAATAGTCCGAATGAATTAAAGGACCCAATAATTAAAATATGGGAATAAAAAATTAATTGGTTTTATAGAGGTAATTTTAAAAATTCCCGGATGGATTATATTTCAGATGTTATATTGACTTGAATGTGAGATTTGCGACAAAACCCTATTTATTTGAGTAAAATATTATTCAAAAACTATTTAAATAAATACATTATAATTTATGATAAAAGGAAATTAATTATTCAAAATTCATGATATGACATATATAATTTTTTTTGTACCCCGTATTATTTAAATTGGGTTCATAGATCAAAATGAGTATTGAAGAAGAAAATATAATACCAAACACACTTACAGCATTGATAACATAAGAATAAAAATAACATGAGAGGGAAATCATGAAATTAATATTAAAATATCACAAAATATAATAATTGTTTCATTCACTAATGAAATATCTTAGTGAATACACTATATAAAATAAAACATTGTGCAAAATGTCAAACAAGCCTAATCGATTTTAAAAATAAGACAAAGAAACCTTTATATAATCATTACCATTCAAATAGGAAACTCATGAAGGGTAGAAAGTTGTATGTATTTTTAAATTCATTATATTTCATGAAAAAAGATGATAAAACAAATTCATGGACAATATATAAACTAAAAATCAAGGGTATCGGTAATAGTAGAAGTTCACGGTAGGGTGATAAAAAAAATTTAATCCAATGGATCATTCATAATATTTGTGATATGAACAAATTATTTTTTACAACAGGATATAGACTAATGAAAACCCAAAACATATTGAGGAGATTTCAAATTAAATTTATAATTAATTTATTTTGATCTAAAGGAAGGATTTATCTTTTCTTAAGATGCTTTCTTTAATATTGAAATGGATCATTTGAAAAACCCTTTTTGGGATTACTAGCATTGTACTATAAGGATCATAGTGTATAATTCTTATTTCGGTGATCTATATATGATCTTCTGGTCTTTGAGAATCACCTTTTAATTTTTTAGTTCTATTTTGGAAAACCAATTGTCTCACATCATTGGTGTTGATTACTCATCCATCTATATTGAAGGAATCACTCCTGTATTATCTTTTCATGAGAGAAAGAGATAAAATGTACTTTTAGAGTGAATTGATTTTTTTGAAAAAATACCAAATTTCTCAATTAACCCAACATAATAGACATAATCATATATTTATAGATCTATGTATTAGGTTAAAAGTTTACAAAATCTCATGACCACCCTAAAATAATTTAATTCAATTTACTAAACCTCATTTAAAATTAATAGTAATAATATTATTATTATTATAACAGAATGCATATTTTCTTTTGTAGTACAAAATATTATTCAGACAACATTTAAATAAATATTTTTCATATAAACTGATCCTGGCCCATTCAAGAACCTTTAAAAGTTATTGAACAACGAAATAAATAATTTTATTAAATATTTTATTCATCAATAAATATTTTTGAAAGGTAAAATTTAAATTAAATTATACATTTTTTATGAGAATAATAATTATTCCATTAATTTAATTAAAATTGAATTTAATTGAGACTAAGGGAAATATTTAGTTTGTGATACACTTGGATTTTTTCTCATTGGAATTATGTTGGATTTTCTAATGTCTGTGATTATCGTCTACAATTGGGCCAACACCCCTAAGAGAAATAACATAATTTCAAAAATATGATAACCACATGTGAATGAACACTATTTAATAAAATTTATTTATTATAATATCTCATCTATAAGGTTTCACATCTATGTCAACAACCTATAATATTGACAAGTCTTTCATTGAATATCAGAAATAAACATGTCATTACACAATGCCCATGGTATTTAATGAAACAGTTCGATTCCAATACAAGTTTTGAGATATCAATATCCATAATTATCGAAGAGAAAATCCTTCATAAACTTGTAATTAAAAACATTTCAATTGTAATTCACCTAGTATACTATACCACATCACAAACATGTGGCATCATATATTTCTTTAGAAAATCATTGTGCACGATTCAAGAAATGAATTAATGATAATCGTAATGTATAAGGACCATTACAAACACTTGCATATAGGTGTTTCTGATGACACGAAAACATGATAAATTCCTATTGGTGGGTTTATTATCATAATCTCCCATCTTATATATTACAATGTGAAAACACTATAACAAGAAGCCTCATCCAATTTGAAATACTCTCACCTAATAGTCACATTATATGTGTCCCATCATAGAATAGCATCCAACCATAAAACTATATTTAATAATATTATTGTATCATGTTAAAGTTACCATCATAGTGTGGAACTTCTACAACCTAATCAATATTATTGATACTATTAGAAATTATTAAATTTCAGAAATTTGGAATAATAGACTGTATTTAATTTGAAATTTTATTAATAATCATAAATTCAAATATACATATAATCAAAGTAAAAAATATTTAGTCATATGACACAAATACAATGAACAACCACTAAAATAAGAGAAAAATACCTATTACTTTCAGTCTACAAGTCCTCACATGGTAATCATACTTCTCTGGAGTCATGTAGTTATTCAAGTGGTCCACTATGTATTCTTCTACATAAATACCACTCATTATATCCCAACCTCTATGAGAAAAATAACTCAAGAGATTATAACTATGAAGTATATTATTCATTCCCTAATGTGACCTTGGATCCATTAAAATGTCCATTTTTGTAATGTTATCACAATAGAGTGTGGAAGGATCATTTTGGCTAGGTACAACATTAGATTATTTTTAGAATTTTCATATCTATAATGCTTCTCTAGATACGTCAGAAACCTCGATATATTCTGACTCTACTATAGAATTAGTGTCCACTTACTTCATTAAGATCTTATATCTCAAATAACCTCCATTCAAAGTGAAGATTTATCCAATTTGTGATTTCATATCATCTTTATCAATTTTGATACTTGAATATTCATATCCTCCAATGAATTTTTCCTCACCAAAGACCAAGAACATATCATTAGTATTCATTAGATACTTAATTATACTCTTAACTTCTAACCAATGGTGATCACCTTAGTCATATTGATATATTCTCATTTCACTTAATACATAAGTGGTATCAGGCCTGGTAAATACAATAATATACATGGATGACCTAATTACTTATGTGTATTGAATCCTTACCATTATATTTCTATCCTCATATCTCTAAGGACAGATTTTACATTATAAACAAATTACATCTGTAATTGGTAATAATACCCCCATTTATGGTTCCATACTGAACCACATTAGTATTTTTTTAAATTTATGTACTTTGAATTAGTTCTATTAGGTCATTGTAACTATCACAATGGGTCTCGGTCCCAAGAATATATGTTTCTTGGCTTCTCTCCTCATGGAGAATTATTTTCTCAATCATGCCTATATAAACTATAAGACTAGTATTTTATTTATATAAGACAATATTTTAACAATATAAAATATTAAGAAAATGGGCAAAAAAATTTATCGATTCTTCAAATAAAATTTTCAATGAAATATATGTTATCTTTGATCCTAAAATTAGGTTTTCAAATTTTCATCCGTTATAAGAATCCCTTGGAGTCAAAAACCATTCAGGTTGTGTCATATAGAAATCTATCTAAAGGATCCAATTAAGGAAGGTTGTTTTAACATTAATTTTTCAAATGTCTCATTCATAGAAATGTATAATGAAAAGTATAATTATATTGGATTTCAATATCGAAACTTGTGAAAATGATTCATCATATTGAATTACACAACAACTTTTAAACCCTTTTGTAACTAGTCATGCCTTATTGGTACTGACTTATCCCACTATGTCCACTTTATTCTTGAATACCCATTTTTACCCAATAGGGATTTCATCTAGTGGGGGATCTTCCAAAATATAGTCTTATTTTTTGTTTATGAAATCCATTATATATTTAATGGCTTCTTTCCACATCGAATCATTTGTGCCACTAACTACATCATTTTAGGTTAGAGGGTCATTATTATAAACTAACAATGAGTCATTATCCTAAGTTCACAAAAACTAATATCATTCTGGTTTTCTTACCCCTCTTCTACATGTAAATATTATTTTTGTCTCTAAAAAATCTTCTTCTTCAATGAGGATTTTTGGAATTCATTTATCTTCCAACTCTTTTATAGCTTCCACATAGGCTTAATTAAAGTCTATCTCACTCTAAATACCTCTTTTCGATATAATATCCTTCTTAATAAATGTGGGAAATATGTTTACCACCACCGTTTTGTGAAAAGGATTTAATAGAATATATCCCTTTTCTTCTTTGAGATATCCATAAACAAACACATTTTCCTCATGGTAGAAAATTGTTACCTGAAGAGTCCATAAAAAACAGTTCATAACCACACACATAGTAGTATGAAAACATTGGTTTCTTTCTATTCAATAATTAGAAAGGTATACCATATGTCACTTTACATGGGACTTGTTTTTTGTAAGTATAACAGTATTTATATTTTGTATCCCCAAAAGGATAATATAAAAATCAAATTACTCATCATCGATCTCACCTTGTCCCACATGGTAAGGTTTCTCCTAACATTTATACCATTCCATTGTGGTGTATGAGGTGAGGTGTGTTTTGATATAACCTAAAAATTACATAAATAATCAATAAAATATGGATTATTATATACTACACCATGTTATTAGTGATGTTTCAAAATATTCATACCAAGATGGATCTCGAATTGATTCTTATGTTCCTTGAATCATTCAATGTAATCTAAATTATACCTCATTAAATAGACATATCCATATAAAAAATATTAAATAAATGTTATAAAGTTTTAGTAACAACCTCATTATTCAATTAGAAATGTCCAAAATAAATTAATATAAATTAATTCAAAAAACACTTTGGCCATTTCCAATTTTATACTAAATGTGTATTTAGTCATTTTACTGTGTAAACATGGGTTACATACACCATGTTTTTTAGTTCAAAAAAACCAAATATATAATTTCATATAAATTATTCTAATGCTTTTTTTACATGAAGTAGCTGGTGATTACATAACTGGGTGTAATATAACTAAATTGAAGTAGTTTCTTTATCGTTTTCTAATACATGCTTCACATAATGCACCATGTAATAATATTTATTGAAATGTAACTTACTGTAAAAATTATATCATTATAAAAGAACAAATATTTTTTCACAGAAGAAAATAAATCCATAAATATATTGTATTGATATAGAAATATTGTTTTTGGTAATCAATGTAACATAATAAAACAATTTAAAACCAATATCATTCAATTTTGAAACGTGAATAGGTAGTCTATAATAGCTACTAAATAATGTTTGTCTACATTGGGTACTCATAGATCTACCTCCCCTATAAAAATAGTTTTGAATATTCATGGTTCCTATATTGAATAAATATTTGACCACCAATTGTTTTGTTAAATAAAAAATTGACAAAAATAATTAAATTACACTTGATTAAAAATATCACCGAAAGCTTCCCATTTCTTCTTTTTTGGGGTATAATTTTTCTTCCAGTGGCCCTTCTATCCTCATGTGAAAAAATACACAACATGTTTCTTTTCTTTCCACATTATTTTTCAAATACTAGAAGGGAATACATAATATTTTCTCTTATAAATAATCACTTTCCCAATCCATTTACACAATGTACAAATGGATGGCTTCTCACTCTTCATTTTCATATCCACTAAGTGAAGAATGGTGAGATGTTAAGGTGAATATTTCTCAATTTTGTTCATATTATAGTTAAAAAACTAGAAATGCTCTGTGTGATGACTTTAGAATGATATTAGTGCAAATTTCATTCGGTATTTTAAACCCAATAAACTCTAGGATCCCAATGTATCTAATTATCTACAACATATAAGCCCCAGCGACTTCACCCACTAAAAGCATATTATGAATGTTATCCTTTAAAATCATGAATTGTTCATGAATTTCTGTATCATAGTCAATAAAATAGTGGTTATTGGGAATTATAAATAAATCCATGTTTTCATGAGTTCAATATACACATTTAAATCATCAAACAATAAACATTGACCACATTATTAATATGTTTTTCATAGACGATGAACCCTTTATCACTAACCTCTTTATCATGGGGAATAAGAAGTGATGATTCTACCATATACCATTTATATTCATGGAATAACACAACTCAATAGTGTAGAAGCCACTCCTTGATGTTACTATAAATAATGAGATGGTCTTTCTCCAGTTTAAAATAATCATTTTACTAGAACATTACTTGATTATAAATTTTATGAGAAATAATAAATCAATTCATTTTATTAAATCTCTCACTATTTTATAATTTCACAAAATCCACCACTATTTAAATCATTATTTATTGTTTCTAAAAAATAACATTGTAAAAGATCCATATTTAGTTTTTTCATGATCCATAATTTATCCATGAAAACCATATGAAGGTATTTAATTAAGGTGACTTTCCAACTGTAGGCTTTCTTATCATTAATCTATAGAGTGGAGACTCTGGAAATAAAAAACCCATTTTCCAAAAAATAGGCCTCCAAATTATTGAATATATTTTTCCCATTAAATTCAATAAAATTTCAGTCAAGTCAAAAAAGAATCCTCATGATAACTCCACGATTTGATTATGGGTCTAGACATTGGAAATCTAAATAATTAGTTCAATTGTTACATTCCCAATCAAGAAATGGAAGGATTATTATGACTTAACATTATGTTGAGGGATTTTAAATTTTAATGTCTAAAATTTATCTTGTTTATCCTTTATAAGACAAGTTAATATTAAAATGATTTTAAATAATTAATTAACAATTTTGTTTAAAACATTTATGCAAAAATCTTATTTATTTAACTTTCATGTTTTGTCATTAATCCAATTTTATGTCATCATTGTATAATATCACTAAATAAACTAATTAATATAAAAAAATAATTAAAAGGCCAGATAATGAACTTATCTAATGGATTATTTATTTAAAATATAATATATAAACCTATGACCAAGGGTAATAACTCATTGTTTCGATTTTGGCACGAGCTGAAGAATTCCACCTATCAACTTTTGTATCAACTAGGTTGGAATAATTATTGTTCTGTCTTGAAATGCTCCTATGTTTCATGGGATACTCCAATAATTAAAAGAATTTATAACTCATAATTAGTTGAGGGAGAATAATATATTGGTTAATATAGATTAAAAAAATATTATTGGGTAAGAAAGTCTTACATAATAATGAATGGAGGGATAAGTCATAGACCATCAATTCATTTAGTATTTAATAATTAGAAACCCGTATAATAAAATAAATTAAAATAATTCCATCCCATAGAAATTTCTTGGATAGGCTCAAGATCATTCCTACATTCAAGGATTATGCATATAAAATAATGATATATAATTCACTTAAATTTGATCATTAATGTGATATAACTCTTATGAATTAATCTTATTAATTATTATATTATTCAATTAGTTCATATTATATTATTTCATCCAATCGCCTAATGATTTTCAACCGTAATGATATAAAATAAAATTTATTATTTTATTATATTTAAAAATCAAATAAAATAAAACAAATCACTATACATGGATGAAATCTAGTGATTACTTATCTGAACTACATAGTACGGTTTATTTTTAAATAATTCATACATATTAAATATTGTGTACATGATAAGTGACATAATTTCATGGTGTAACCTATTACCTTAATGACCCATGGAACACCTAGAAATTATGAATCATATACAATTCAAGGTATTGGGTATTTAATAAAATATAATGATACATGATTCATAATATCAAATATTACATGGAATTAATTAAAAAATTAATATAATATTAAACCTATTTACTAACATACAATGTTAACATATTTACCCATGGAACTATAGTCAATATGGTTTTAGTGGTAATTAATTAATTTTTATATTTCCATGTAAATAGGTAGAGTGAACCTCATGTTACAACAAACTAAACAGTCTGTACTAATCATAGCTAAATTTCTGTAGTAGATATCTAGGGATACATCATGTACTTATCCTGATCACATTTCAAAGTACACTTCATGTAAAGAAGAAACATGGTGTATACTTATATTTATATATATATTCTAGTCTATATGCATCATGTATTAAATACACACATAGTATTAATTATATGACATGGTTTGAAAATGCATGAACTACATGACGTGTAGTAAAACTACACACTGTGTAATCTAAAAAATCAGTGTTACACCATGTCTATTATACATGTAGTTCATTTATTGCACCTCATGTTATTATTACATGGCAACCTAGAATCCCCATAGCAGTCTCTATACTATAAACAAGGATACACAGAAAGCAACATAGAAGTATATATCACGTAGTCTTATTTTATCTCTCCATTATCCTTTAATCTTTTATACGATATCCTTATCTTTAAAATTTATTATTAATTTAATGATTTTTGGTAATATTTTTCAGAATCAAATAATATTGAGAATAGATCAAGATGAGAGATGAAGACAAAATTAGAACATGAAATAAATTTTAAATTTTAAATTCTCAATAATAAATTATAAAATAAATACATATATATATATATAAATGATTTTGACTGATCTAATACCACTTGAAGGGTTTTGGGTGTAGTGGAAGAACTATTTCAGGAGATAAATCAAAAAAATTAATTGATTGATCATTACCAATAGTTTCACTGACTTCAATTCCATAACCAATGAAAATATTCTATTTAGATGTTGGATAAAAAATCCTATCACCAGTAGGGGATCATCCATGTAAAATTTATAATTAAATTACATGGATCTCAAAAAAATATTTACTTTGTCTTAGGATCAATTATTTGATATAAATATTTAATATCTGAAAAACCTTTTTCAAATTGAATTCTTTTTTCTGTAAGGATACTATTGTATAATCTCTCATGAGGTGATCCAAACATATTCCTTTGATCATTGATAAATGATAATTGAATTTTCGGTGATAGAATAATTAATCTATTTTCTTGTTTTGTTTTTGTTAACCATTATTCCATTGATCATGAAAAAATCTCAATTTCATTTTTCATTATTTATATGGATATAGACAATAGAATTAGAGAAATTCTTTTTTTTTCAGGACAATTCTCCCTTTCTCAATTCACCCTACATAGTAGACATAACAATCAACATATAGAGATGGGGTTTTTCATAGAATGTTATTTAAGATTCATGATGAACCTTAAATAGGATAGAAAAAATTAATAAACCCCATTCCAAAATAATAATAAATTTTTTCTCTGGTACGCTCATTCACATTAATAATAAAATGTATTATTTAACCAGATTGTAAATTAATATTTATTTCCAGACACAGTCTAGGTCTGTTCAAACACATGTAGAATTTATTGAACACCCAAATAAATATTTACATTAAAAGTTTTATTCATCCAAAAATATTTCTGATCAATAAAATTTAAATAAAATTATTATTTGTTTTAATATTAATATTTATTATATTAATTTAATATATATATATATATATAATTAAATCGAGACTAGTAGAAACCACCAGTGTATAACACTCTATGATTCCTTCTGGTTTTCATTAGGAGGGAATAGATAAATTCAATGATTATTGGATATCAACAAGTCAAGGTCCCAGATAGAAATAATTTAATTGCACAATAATTTAAACTATATAGAAACACTCATTATGTAATATAATCCCTTTACCATAACATCTCATCAAGCAGGTTATACATTTGTGTCACCAACCTATAAACTTGACATATCATTCTTCGTCTATCTAAAATAAATTCAACACCACACCATGGACATGGAATTTAATGTGATAGATCTATTCCAAATTAAGGTTTCAGATATAAAATTATATAAAAATAGAAGTGGGATATCTTTCCTTGATATATACTTTAATAACATGTCAATTTCCAGGCACCCAGTGTACCCTACCTCAACTTGAACATTAAACATCACGTTATTTATCAGAAAATATATGTGCATTAGTCAAAACATGAATTAAGGAAGATATTAAAGACAAAATAATATTATACATTCTATTGGATAGGAATATCTGATTACACTAGAACATATTGAATTCTTACAAGAGGGTAGGTTCTTATAATATATCATCTTGGATATTTCCAAGTGCGAACTACATGAGATGAAGACCCATATTCTAATGAGTACTCACACATGAATTTCATGTTATACGAGTCCATAATAGAATATTATCTTACCATAGATCTATATTTAAAAATATTTTCATATCACTTCAAGGTTCTCATCATATCGGGGAAATGTTACAACCTTATCAATGCAACAGATTCTCTTCAACATTATTACATTAGAGCCATGTAGAATAGTGAACAACACTTAATAATATAAAATTGTAATATTCAATACATTGAATATACATGTAATCAATTTATGAATCATTGGTCCAATGAAACCAAATCCAACAATAAAATGTAAATAATTGGTTCTTAGTTAACATATCTCAATAATGAAAAATTTAGATAAAACAAATCCTTTTCCTTAAATCCCACATTTTCAATCATTCTATCACCTCATTTATAACAAATATAATTATCCTACTCACTTATTTAAGAAAATTATTTATTGATAAATACTTTTATTAAATTCATTTATAATTATTTATTGTGAAGATATTAATTATTTATATTTTAATTTCATCATTATATATTATAAGCACTAATTTTTGTTATGTTCTAATTTTGTATTGGGGGTGCAGAATCATTTTTATAGATTAAAATTAAATATCTATGATATAAAAATATGAATTTAAGAAGAATTTTTATAATGATTAACATTTTTATAATTCCATTTAAAATGTATTTAAATTATCATTTTTGTTTATGTAGTATGTGATGAGAATGTTTAGGTATTTTTTATAAATAAAGGGTAGTATCTTAATAATATGTTGGATATTATCATTATATATATAAAAAAACAAATAATTTTTTCTAATCATTTCCTAATATATCCATAAATTATGTTTCATTAGTTATCCATGATAGAATGTTATATCATTGTTCATATAGGTTGTTAAGCCCGCCCAAACACAGACACTCTATTTTTAATGGGAGAGTATGGTTATGAAATTGATTATTTGGACTAGTATCATTATTATTGAATAATAATTAAATTATCTAAATTTCAATAAAGTTGTTAAATTTATTTGATGATTGTTTAATCAATAATAAAATACTATATTGAATAATTATATAGGACACATTCTTGGATGTTGTATTCTACACATACACATAGTCATCATGTTAATTTTCTATAGATTGGGAGGAAGATAGAAAATTATTTATATTTTAAAAATCAGAAATTGATTATAAATATAATATTAATCATTTATATATACATTTATAGCCAAACATATAATGAAGCGATGAAAAAATTGGCTTGTTATTCAATGAGGAAGTATCCCATAGGTGTATATGATGACACCTTATTTTTTCAAATGGTATTATATGATGGTAGAAAAAAGATATTCTATGAGGGTCCCTGTAATTGAATTCCCATTTATTATACCAAAAACCATTACTTTTAAAAAAATATCTTTTATACCTTGTGTGATTATCCAAACTAAACTTTACTAAATTTCACAACTTAATTACATTTCATAAGAATCTTATAAATCTCACAAAAAAAATTTAGCATAGTGACTCAGAGAACTATATATATAATAAAATTATTTTACAAAATTTCTGAACACTTTCCTATAGTAAAACTCTTCTACACTCCCTTATAGACTCCTCACAGGTCATATATATCATCATAAATTTGGGAAATGAAATATAATAAAGGGGAGATATCAAATTCTTTGTGAGGGAAAATGTATCAACATTTCATTGAGAGTTAGATCATAATAATATAAAGAAACGTGATAATAGGAGAAATGTCATATTAATTTATTACAAAAAAAATATTATTTTTGCATTAATCCTGATTGAATTACATGTAATCTAAAATGAAAATACATTCCTTGGAAAAATAATAGAGAATAATGAGACATTAAACATGTGTCTAGGATCATAATCATAGGCCATAGATTTTCACATAACTGTGTATTATAACTATATTCAAATAAATATTGTTTCATGGGTACCCACCAATTAATTCACCACTTTTTAGGCTTGGGATATTCATTCATTCACCTTAATTGTGTTGGGAATATCAATATGTGTATCTATTGGTTCAGTATAAATAATCATGTGTACCAATTTTCTTGGGTTAAATCCTCACATCCACCCTTTTCTGTTGGATAAATACCTAAAAGTATGATTACTCTATAGATAAATCCTCATGTATACCCTTTGTCTTTGGATAAATCCTCTCGTGTAATGTTTATCATGGGATAAATAATCTCATTTACCCTTTTTGAGATTATAATATATTAAACTTCCCAATTCATTTAATGTATATATATGACCCCACCCATATTTCATCAATAAATATGTTCTCCTTGTGAAAATAATTTCTTTATAGGTACTTAATAACCCATTGAATGAAATTTGGGTTTTTAACATTTCTAAATGGTATGACAAAAATGTCCTCATGAATTTGAATGGTTGATACAAAAAAATAAATCTTCCAAATGAGTATTCATAAGTACATTGAGAGGATAATAAAATAATAATAGTTTCTATGGAAATATAGAATTTACATATAAAGAACAAAATCATAGGATAATTGTTAACTTTTTTCAAAAATTCTTTTATATTTAGAGTAAAAGGAGAAGTTATGGTCAATTTGAAAAAAAATTGAAGGTGAAGAGAATTTTCTTATAAAATTTTTACTGTTAAAATTAATATTAAATATTTGATACCTAAAAAAGAATAAAATATTCAAAAATAAATTTGCAGTGAATGATACAGAATTGTATGTTTAACGTATGGAAAATATTTTAGCATTTTTATATAGCGTTGTTGAAAACCCATATTTTAATAAAATGAAAAACTTGGTTTCAAAAAAATTTAAATATTAAGATCACATTATATAACACATAATTATGTTTCCAATTGTAAAGGATAACATTGGTGGAAAAGTAAAATCTAGATAAGGGGGAACTACCCTTAAATTGGTTGGAAATTACTCCATATAATGATATATATTTTTTTGAATAAATTATTCATTGTAAATTAATTTAATTAAAATTCATTTTCATTAGATTGGAATAAAAATTGTTATCAAATAAAATATTAGAGTGCAAAAAACTAATGGGGAATGAAATAAAGTCAATAAAAATCATTATAACTCATTGAAGAGATTTGTGTCAATAAAAACCCTTAAAAATTTGGTATACTTTTAATCAGGTGAGTTTAATGAAAGAAAATGATATCTGTCCTCAAACCATAGAAATTACATATATATAGACAGATAAAATCAATGGAAATTTATCAAGCCACATTAAAGAAACAACTATGTGAATTATCTAACATGTATCATCGATTTAAAAAATATACAAAGAAACTCTTACCTCGTATTCTCACATTCTCAATCACACACTATACACATTGATAATTTGGAACATATATTCATGTTTCCCTTGAAAATGAATATCTTGTGTAAATTTATTGAGGTATGAGAGTGGAAAAGTTATAGAGGGTCTCTAGAAGAAGTAAATAGGGAATATTGTAATGATAATTTTTAACTAAAAGTGTAGAATGAAATGGGTGGAAGTGATATGCTATTATAGAAGAAAAATATGGTGAAATAATTTTAATATAATGTTATATAAGGGGTATGAATGGAATTTAATTCAGGTTAGGTTAGTTAGGTGAAGAAATGTTTGCGTAAAATGTCAGTATGGCTTTTAATCCCAATATATGTATTCCAGAATATCTAATTATCAAATTGATTTAGTAAATATTGAACCACATTATATAACCATTTTAAAACATATAAATATTGATTAAATATTATTCTTGGTTATTATTTTATCCCCAAAAAACTTAAGATATAACTTCTTACCAAATATATAAATTCTATATTCTAATTTAGACACCATTTGATGTTATTAAATTTCTAAATATGAGCAAATTAACTTTTAATATTTAATTTTTATTTAAATTATTTAAAATAGACTTTAAATTAATTATTTTTTATTCATATGATTAAACATTATATGATATTCTAAATCTAAAATATGTCAATTTAATTTTATAATTAAAAATATTCATTAAAGTACCATTCTTTGAAAAATATGTATTTTTTCATAGTAACTAATATTAACCTGGGTAACATAATTTTATGCCTAAAAATGAAATTGAACTTTTTAAATTATATAAAAATTATGATATAAAATATTAAAATTATTTTGAAAAATATAATTTATTATGGTTAGATAAAATAGTTTTAAAAGTAGGAAAAATAATGTAAAAACCTATTTATGAATTTATGTTTTTAAGAATTCATTTTTTTTTGTATAATTTTATCAATGTAATTGAATTTAATTATATAAATAGATTAATTTTAAAATAAATTAGATATATATGAATTTAAAATAATTCCAAAACTAAATATTTGTGTTTTAAAGATTAATTATTTAAAAGGATGAAATAGTTTTAAAACTATTATGAATTTTTACTTATGTTTGAAATTGTTGAGGTTGGATTTTATATATTATAAATGATATTTTAAGATATTTTTACTCATTAAAGAAAAATTTAATTAATTAAGGGTCTTATAAACACCTAGGTCTTTGTTATTTATTGATAAATTCAAAAAATTATAATTTTGGTAAAAAAACTTTATTTTTCAGCATTAAATAAAAAAAATATTTCATAAAGACACAAAAAAAAATATTTATCTATTATTTATATTTTGACTTAAAAATTTAACTTATTTTTAAAAAATTCAATTTTTTAAAATTATCTTTTTGATTAAAACTAAATATGGATATGAAAACTACTTTCTTAAAAAATGAAATTTATAATTTTAAATGTTATTAAACCTTTTTTATGAATTTATAATTGATTATTAACTTTTTATTTAGTATAGGAATAATTATTCTTTAATTTTATAAATAATATTATTCTAATATGTTGGAGATAATTTTACATTGGTGTTGTCTATAGATAAAGCTATCAAAAATAAAATAAATTTAGAAAAATATATTCCGAATTTAGGAGGTATTTCATTTTCACCCCCCCTAAATAAATTTCATCCTTGAAATTATAGTTATAACATACGCATGAAGATGACTAAGGGCGTCTAAGAGATATAAATGGATCAAGAAAACAAATGAATTATTTATATTTCCCTCATAGTAATCTAATATTAATATTTATTTTTTCCCTACTCATTTGAGTTAAATTTCCCTTATGATTAGGAATAAAAACTCCAATATCAAAAAAAATCCCAAGGGAGATCATATTAAATCATTCACTAATATTTTATTGAAGGATTTTTTGAAATACAAAATAATGATAAATATTTTTTTGATTACTATGGATTTTATTTATAGGTGGGAAATATATTTCCAAAATCACTCTGAATTTATTTAAAGGATAGATAATATGACATTCATGAAGAATATTCCATAAATGAAAAAATGAGATACAATAATAAGAAATTTTATTCCTTAACAATATAGAATCATTTTAGTAGTGGTTTTATTTTTTTATATATATTTACTGATATACTCGAGTTACTATATTTTTAATCAAACAAGTCATCCAGTAATTTTGAGTAGAGTATAAATGTCAATGAATTATTATAATCCACGTTATTATTAAACTATAATTTATACAAGTTTATTTTAAAGGAAATTCCATGTTCTCTTGGATTTGGTGGTTGTTAATATTAATTATTTCCATTATCATTGGGATCATTTAACTTGTTTCTATATTTCTCATAATCCTTAAAATTGAAGCACCAGACTGAGGTATTTCCATTAAGCTAGAAATTTCCTTCCATATATTTCATATGTTATTCTATTCATATCTATTTGTAACTCATTTGAACATTAAACATATCTTCCACACATTAAACACTAACTTGTTCAATTTGAGAGTCCCTCTATGCTTTTTCCCATATAATCATCATGTCATAAGATGAATTTTTTTTTCTCCATGGTTTTTTCATCTCTATTTCCATAGAAATAAAATTTTATTATATTATCCCTTAAACCATGATATCAATGAGAGTCTCTATTTTAAATTTAAACCATATATAAATACTGAACAATCTCTTTACCTCTTCCAAAATCCATTATAGTAAAAGTTTTTTCGAAACTCGTCTACAAGCCACTAAAGAAATTGTTGAATCTATTTTAATGGGTTATGGTAAAAGAAAATGGATAAATTGAAATTATTGTGAAGTTTTCTTCTTAGATACTAATGCATTTATCTTACAATTATTCTAAATCAAGTTATTCTCTCCATTTTTGTATGAATAGTTTATGAAAAATAGTTACTAATAAATGCCACTTTAGAATCCCCCATGTAATTGATTCGATTTCCTCCTTTTCCCACAAATTCTTAATCAGGGTTCACTATTTATCATATTATCCATCCAAATAATATAAAACTAAGATGACATTTTATTTCTCTGTGATCTCTAAAACTGGAATCTTCCTTTCAACTATATTTACCCTTTTCACATCAATTAGTGGTTTGGGATGTGAAATGAGGTATGGTGGTCATTGGTACATGAAAATATAAATATAAATCCATTACATTCATATTTTTTGGGTGGATCTACATGTTTTGTGTTATTATTCATAATCCAAGATAACATTTTCATGAATATTTGTACACCAATTTACATCCCATTAGGTTTATTATTGGTAAATAATTCAGATTTTCCATTGTTCCCATTGATGACTTGGTTTCTCTAGATTCAAGCCATTACTCTAAATAAGAGAAAATTAGAAATTAAAAATCATCAAATGAACATAAATAAAACTGTGAACCTATAATAAATAACACATATACGATATATTTATTGTAAGATATTTATAACTAGGTTTCAATATATATTTTTCTTTGTTGTCAATTTAATTATTTCTCTAAGTGAAATAGTTAGGCTTTTAATTAATATATAATGGTTCATAATGAAAATATAGTTTAAATAATGTAAATCACAAAGGTGTGAAAATCCAAGGGTATAGTTAGGCCTCTTTTTTATGTACTAGTCGATGATTGAGTTAATACCCAAAAGACCCCTTTAAGAGGCTCTTCCCTAAATTAAATCACTAAGAGAGACTATATCCACTTCTAGTATCCATATAGTGATTCCATTTCTAGGAGAAACAAATATAAATAATCTAATACCCAAAAATAACTAAACACTCATTTGATTCTAACTAAGGAACACAATTCATAAACTTCTAGTCCGAGTTCAAAAACCCACTCATAATATAATTAACATTGATAACAAGTGATATCGTCTAAACTAATCATGAAAATATTTCACATCAGAACTAGGAAATCTTTTGGTATAACCCAAAAGGAGTTACCTAAAAAAGAAGTAACATTCTTCAATGAGCTCTTTTATTTTATTTTTTCTACACCACCTAAATATTTATTATATCTTTATTATATAATAATATAATTATCTTAAATATATTTTTATATTTTTATATCAATGGGATAACCAAAAATCAAACATATGTCCATCAAATAGGATGCACAATCATCGTTCTAGTGTTCAACGGACTACCACCTCGTGAACTGATGTTGGTCATTATTCCATTACAACATTTTATGTTTGATAATAATGATGTATCTAAAGTTCATATATTTAAAATATGATATTTAAAATTTCTTTATTATTCTTTAGTTATTTTATAATAAATTTCTTCATGCTATTCTTTTTGTGGGAATATGGTAAAATTGTTTATGGATATGTGGACAACTGCCTCCACAAAGCGATGTGATTTTTTCTCACTATACATCGAATGTTTAAAGGGTGGTTTTAATCAAAATATTTCATAAAAATTATATAATTTTTATAATTTAATTATAATATTCAAATATATTATTTACTTTGTATTCTTTTAGTACTAAAATAAAATAAAAACTATGTTCTTTCATACGTACGACTTACCATCACTATGAATGTTGCATTTCATTTATATATATAATTTTAATGAATTATTATAAACACTTAAAAACTGAATATATGTGATAATTAAACCGAGTTTTAAATTCTTTATATTTTTAACTAATGATCTAATTTATAGGATCACGAAATAGAAATTCAAAACATACTTGAGAAACTAGCCAATTAAAACATAAATTAGTAAAAATAATAAAAGATTACAAATAATTGGGTATTAACATATTATAAATAAGATCATATATGATATCATAAATTTTAATATTCCTCTTCAATAAGTTATTAATAAGACTAAAACCCATATAAAGGAGGTTAAAAATCATTCATCAAATGAAATCATAAGGTAAGGGATATTCATCTCACTTTTTACATCTAAGAGATAAATGTTCTGTTTACAACTTACTTATTTTCTGTGGTGCATTGGATGACCCTATTGATATAATATATGATGAATCATATATATTCTTGGTATTTTAAATTTTAAATTTTAATTATCTCATCCATGGTATTTTAAATTGAAAATTATCAACCTGAAAAAGTTATCTTGTATTCTCACTTTCTTTTGTGATTAATAACTTTTTCTTAAAACAATCCCATTATTGTAATAATTTTTCATTGAAAATTATATTATACAAGATATTAATATTCATGAATTATGATTATGATAATTTATTGAACTGTATTCCATATTTACATATGTTTTTTACTTTTAATGTTATTTGATTTACTAGGGAAATATTGATAAATCATTATCTTTTACTCAACACATATATTTGATAAGGGACATTGTTTGTGAATTTAAATCAATTATTCAATGTATGATGAATTATTTTAGCATTAAATCCATGTATTTTGGACTTTTTAATGATATCTCCTTGATGTATCATTATTCTAATGGGATGTATTCATTTGGAAAACCCCATTGTGTTTGTAACCACTTTGATTTAAAAAGTATTATGAAATTTCTTGATAGTATAGGTATGGTCAGCCAAACCAAATAAGTCTGTACCTAGTATGTTTTAAACCATCTTGTAAAAGTACTTTATTGGGCATGCATTATCTCAACAATACTCTCTAAATTTTATTTATTTTGATTCTCAAAAATACCCTTGTTTATTTTACTAAGGAAATTACATTAAATTAATTTCAATAAAATAATAATCATTGGGATTTTTTTCATAATTATATTCAATTAATTGATCCAAATTTGATATTATTTAATGTATTCATAACATGATTTATCATATTCTAGAAACATTTTTCGTACCAAATGTTTGTAATCATAATGTAAGGGTAGAACCATGTGCTTGAACATCGAATATGGATCATCAAACCTATTCTATTGAGAATGTATGGTTAAATAACTCTATATTAGTAAGGAACATTAGGTTTGTGAAAAGGAAACAATTGGTTAATAATCCCTATGGAATTAAGGAACCCTAAATTTGAGGAATCAAAATTATGGTACATAAAATTTAATTTTTTTCATCAACCCTACTCTAAGTATTTCTAGTCACATGACAAAACCCTATGTTTGACTATTCAATGATGGAGCTTTTAAAACGGTGATTCTATACAAGATTTATGCAACGGTCTTGATGAATGTAAATATATATTCAATGAAATTTGATGATAGAATCAATTTATTTTTATGATATAAAAAATGATTCATATATAAAGAAATAAATTACTATTATTTTTATGGGAAGGCATAACTCTCCTGCATGATTTAAATTGTTATTTCTACGATCTATCAAATGACATTCATGGTTCTAAAAAAATAAGACCTGATATATGTTTTATATACTATATGAGACTGCATTTTTAAAATAATATGATATAAAACTACATTCTTATATATATACATTGGAATAACAAAGTTCAAAAAAGAAAAAATTACTCTATTAATTTCTAAAGAGTCACCACTTTGAATATTTTTATTTCTAACACCTTTTTCTCTAACTATTGTAATTTTAACCATTTATAATTTTATTGAATATAATTAGCTACTAGGATATCTTTGAAGCCATTATTTCATTAATACATTCATCATTGAAGAAGAATATCCATGTTCTCTCAATTATTTTAACTATGATGTTCCACCTACATCATCAACAAATAAAATTATTTTGATTTAGTGATGTTTAGACAACTCAGAATTAGTTTTGGATTATGTATCATCTTATAGATATAATTTGTTGAGATAATTGGTTCCTTATTAAAGAAACATAAGGATCTATTTATCCTTGTTTTAAGGGTATGAACTTCCCACACTCAGATGTTGTTTGAATGTCTTGTGATAAGAGGAAATTTCTAGTGAAAATCACATACCTCATAGAGAAAGAATTTTTGTTGTGGAATATGATATATTTGTTCCATAAACCACTAAAAAATTTATGTATTCCAATTTTTTGTTTATCCACTGCATATTTTACTAACAGAAGAGAACTCTACACATCTACATAAATTTCAAGGAATGTTAAAACAACTGTTCTATCATGATTTTCAAAAAGACAGAATTCACCCCCCCCCCCCCCCACTTGTGTTTCTTTACATTATTATTACCTCAAAATTGGTATAAAAGGTGAGTTCTTTTGGAAATTCTCTATCAGGACTAAAATAATTAGGTCTATATAAATGAGATAATTTAATGGATGATCTAAGAGATACTATGTCTATGATTTGTGCTCCATATTTCAATGGAAATATGAATGGATCATAGAAATCATGAAAGATCATATATCTAAATAATAATGGACTAAAATTATATCCACATATTATTACTCCATATGTAATTCCTAAGAAACCAGAAAGAAGAGATACTTCTAGAGAAGCTGAATATGATATCAACTCAAGGTAAATGAATTCCATCTTCTGTGGACTTGTTCCCGATGAATTCAATCATGTATCACAATTCCCAACTTCTTATTAAGGGACTGATAATATCAGAAAAATGAGGTATACTACTAAAAAACTAAAGCGTGAAACCTTTAAAATGTTCGATGGAGACAATATCACAGAAATGAACAGACAATAGAAAAAAAAGTCAAAATGTTACATTCCTGGGAGATAAAATTTAAAAATCATATCAACCATTCGACATACTCAGAGTAGTACTTAAAAAGTGGTAGGGTATATCTACTTCTATTCAAAAATAATCACCTATAAAAAATTAAAATTAAGTAATAAATTGTAGCAATAAATATATATGAAGAAGAAATGAAAGATAAAGTTGATGATCACAAATTATTGAAAAAAATACTTCCCATAATGTTACAACTCATAAAAATGAAAAGATATCAAGAGAAGATTAAAAGTCTCAAAATATTAATATTGTTAGATTATAAAATGGAACTTTCTATGTAAGATATAAAATTAAAAAAATATATAAAAAGATAATTGGTTTTAGAAAATACTTAAAAAGTATGTGAAAGTATTCATAAAATTTAGATGCTATCAAACCTTGCATATGGCTCATACCCAACAAATTTTTCCAATATAAAAGAAGGAAGAAAAAAATGTAAATGAAAATTCCACTAAAAGTTGACTGTCAGAAAAAAGTAAATAGTGTCATGAAAGCTACGTAGAGTGTGTCTAAAGACTCTAGATACTTCCAAATCTGATTCCAAAAAATAGAAACAAAATCTCAAGGACAACATGATCACTATTATTATGGATGAATAATAGGTAAAATTATATTACTCTTATTCTTCTGATACTGATAGTTTCTTAAATAGAATAATTTATTCTTACTTCTCAATGGTAGAAGAGAAACCTGATTCTTTAATAAATAATCATAAATCATTAAAAAGTATTCAAAATGTTGTTTTACGTGAAAGATACATAATTCTAAAACAACGTCATGAAATAATTAAAATTTTTAATTCATCTACCTCAAATTATTCTATTCGTGAAAATAAAAAAAATATCATTATGATGAAGTAGAATAATATAATAGTGTTGTAATTGTTTAAAAGAAGAGAAAAATAAATGAATACTATTCATGTAAAAAATGTTATTAAAAGAGAAAAATATGTAATAGGAATCATGGGTGAAAAAATCAAAAATATACCAAAAATAATTTGTGCCCACTTCTAAAAAGTATACATGCTTTTATTTTCAAATAAAGTGACATTATTCTAATAACTAGTACTTAATAAATTCTAAAATATGTGAAAAAAACGGATTTAAAATATACATGTATCTACAAATCTAGTAATATATATTATTCTAAATTAAGGATAATCTAGATCCAAAGATCACTGCATGCCCACATAGCTGGACCCAAGAAAATATGGGTACCAAAATATACTATTTTTTAAATGATTTTGTAGGTGAAATAACATATGAACAAAAATTCTATATGTTATATGGATAGTGGCTTCTTCAGACACATGAGTGCAGACTCTTACACCTTCCACACACTCCTACAAATGGAAGGAGGACTGGTCACCATTAGATATAATACAAACATAAAGATAGTTGGAGTTGGATAAGTTGGAGACATAAATCCAATATTAATAAAAAAAAGTAATATATTTGCATGGACTAAATCACAATATGATGTGTATGTCTCTACTTTTTGATAATGGATTTTATGTTGATTTATCTAATAATCCCTGCTTAGTTTTCAAAGATAGACTACTTAAATTTAGATCACCTAGAACTGAAAATGTTTATACTTTGGATCTCAAAATATTTTTCAAAAAAATTTAATTGTCTAAAAACTAAGGGAAATGAGTCTTGAATATGGCATAAGAGACTTGGACACTATAATATTTTTTTATATAAGTTATCTAAGAAGTAGTTAGTTTCTTATCTTCAATGTCTATAATTTTATAATGACAATCTTCGTGATGCATGTAAAATTATTAAACAATACAAATCATATTTCAAATCAATTAACAATGTTACTACATATTATCATCTAGAACATATCCATATTGATCTATTTGAACCATCAGGAGTCAAAATCAAGGTTTCAAAATTATATGATTATGTTTTAGTTAATGATTATTCAAGATTTTCTTGGAATTATTTTCTAGAACAAAAAATATAAGTACTCATTATTTTTGAAAGATTTTGTAAAATTTACAAAATAAAAAATATTTTAAAAATATTTCATAAATAAGGGATTATAGTGGAGAAGTTTAGAATCAATCATTTAATTATCTTTTTCTAAAATATGGGTATTAAACACACCTTTTATACACCAAGAAAAACTCAAAAAATGGAATTATTTAATGAAGAAAAATAACTATTCATGAAATGGAAAGGACTGTGCTAAATGTATATAGTATTCCTACATATTTTTGGGTAGTAGCAGAATGACTTTAATTCTATTAGATGAATATAGTTTTAATAAGACCAAATATTAAAAATATACCCTATGCATTTTGGTATAATATAAAACCAAAAGTAATGTACATTAATGTTTTTGAATGTAAGGTGTATGTCTTGAATACGAAGGACAAACATAGTAAATTGATTCCAAAGGCTAGTTAAGGGATATTTCTAGGATATTACACTTTGTATAAATCCTATAGATTTTTTAATAGAATTTCAAGAATTTTTGAAGAATCATTTCATTTTAAGATTGATGTAACTAAACATTTCATCTAAAAAGAACGATCAAATAGATGATAATACTGACTCTTGTGACAACATGAAGCTTGAAAAACCTATGTATAATTTTGAAAATAATTTACAAGAAATTATTTCTAGACCAGAATAGCATAAGAGAGAAGAACCAAAAAGTTTCTTTCCTAGATAGTCTATAACATTAAAATATCATCATTTAGAAATGGTGCTAGGAAACATAGATACATGATTAAGAACAAGAATAAATGTAGGAATCCTAGTTGAATTTTCATCCTTTCTATCACAATTAAGACCTATTTCAATTTAGGAACTTTTAAATGATGAAAATTTGTTATTATAAATGCATGAAGATCACAATCAATTAAGTAGAAACAAATATTGGGATTAATTATATTGGCCAACCAATTATCTAGTAATAGGAACCAAATGGGTCTTTATAAATATATATGATGATCAAGGAATCATATCAAGAAAAAAAGATACATTAGTAGTAAAATTACACAAACAGTATGAAAGGATAGAATATAATGAAAGTTATTCACCCATTGTAATATTATAGGAAATTAGAATCCTTTTAGCCTGTGTATCTCATATGAATTTTAAATTATATGAGATGGACGTAAAATCTTCCTTTGAAAATATATGGTTAGTGGAGGAATTTTTTATTGAACAACCACCATGTTTTGAAAATCCTTATTAATTAGATTATATTTTTAAACATACTAATCATTATTATGGCCTTAAAAGAACACCTATATCTTAATATGAAATATTAAGCTATTTTTTATTAGAAAATGTATTTTAATATGGGATTTTCATATCATATTTTTTTAATAAAACTTATTTCGCTAATATATTATTAGTGATATTTTATTTTGATGAGTTTATTCTTGGATCATCAAATAAAAATCAGTGTAAGTATTTTAAAAATATAATAATAAAATAATTTGAAATCCTAATGATAGTAGAATTGAATTTGTTTTCAGGATATCCAATTAATAAAAAAGATTATGGAAATTTTTTAAATCAAAGTAAACATATTATTGATTTATTAAAAAAAATATTGCACTTTAAAATAGTATAATATACAGAGATTCCATGTGTACTAATGTAAAACATGATATGGAAGAATCTGGAAACCCAATTAACAACAAAATATGCATACATATGATTGGTAGTTTACAATATATTACTACTGGTATAGTACAAATAAGAATTTTGGTTTGTCTATGTGCTATATTTTAGTAAAACCCAAAAAAAATCCATCTTACTACTATTACATGGATTTTTATATATTTAAAAGGTAATATTTTTCAAAATATACATTATCCAAATGCATCTAATTTGAATTTAATTTCATACTCAGATGCTTATTTGGGAGGTTGTATGTTAGATATAAAATGAACATCTGGAACCATTAAATTTTTAGGAAAGTCTTTTGTTTCATGGTCGAGTAAGAAACAATATTCAGTTTCTCTATTAACAGTTGAGGCATAACATATATTTTCTAGAAGTTTTTGTGCACAAGTTTTGTGGATAAAAGATTCCATACTAGATTATCGACTTGATTTTAATAATATAATAATTTTATTGAATAACACTAGTGAAATTAATATTTCCAAAAATCTTATATGTCACTTGAGGAACAAACATATTGATATAAGGAATCATTTCTTAAGAGATCATGTTCTTAAAAATGATGTATCTATAGAATTTTAAATACCTAATATCAACTAGGTAATATATTTACCAAACCACTTTCAACTTCATGTTTTGATTTTATTAAGGAGAGTTGGGAATATTTAATTTTAAATAAATATTTAGAGATTTATATCATTAATTTGTCTTTCTCTTATTTATTACTTTAAAGAAAAACTTAAATTTATTTTTATTTTTGAAAAATAATGTCTTTTAGAAATAAAAACTAATGATGTTACTACAAAATTTCCTAAAAACATGACCACATCACTCAAAAAAATTAGAATACAATACCACTCTCACTCCCACTCTTGCATATACAAACCTCCAGATCTTGAAAACTTTCTCCTATTAGGGATCTAATCTTCCTTTGAAACCCTATAATCCAAAACCATCCTACACTCAGTTTCCTATAGATGTATAACACTAAAAAATCATATGAAGGTTAACTATGTGACCTAAAGAGTTAGTTCATCCCATAAAGAAAAATTATTCAAGGCAGGTTTGTGGATTTCAAATGGATTTATCAAACAAGTTTGTCGATGGGAAATCCCTTTCCCTTCGAGGTTTGAAATTTCTATTTAATAATCAAAATATAGAATTTGTTTTTGAGATTGAACTGAATGAGTGATATAAGGATGTTCAGTTCAGTTTTGGAGAATTGGATAAGATCAATTCTTCAAAGGCCGATGATAAGTAATTTTCTTTTTTCCTTTGTCGAAATAGAATAGATTTTGAAATGTCATAATGAATAAGTGTACCATCTTAATCATTTATCATTACAAAATCATGATCAAAATTTTGAAGACACTATCATTATTTCTTTTTGGATTAACCCAAATTACGAAAATGTTTATTAAAGAACGCGAGGATGACCAAAAGGTACTTGAAAAGTTCATGTTGCCCGGTATCCTCCCTAGAGTTATTGAATCATGAAAGAATATTTATCCTAACATGTATATCATGGTTTTTTTTCAGTTATATTAAGTTGAATTTTCCAAGATATATTATATGGTATTTTAATCACTGTTGTCAATTATAGGATGAAATGTCTTTCTATCAGTATGGAAGGATAATTTATCTTCTTTTATACAGAAAGAATATGATTTGATATTTGGATTATTGAACCAAATGTCATCATATTATTATTCTTAAATCTAGTTTGTTATGAATGTTTGGATTCCTTTGGATTATAGTGAATGTTACACTAGATCATGTTGGTGTGGATGATCAATAAAAATATAATCATATTACCTAGGGGAGAAAGGAAATATGATGGATTAGTTCGTCTGCGTTAGGAATAGGTTAGAGAATATCAAACAGGAATTAGTGCTCAACCAATGAAGAGGGTACTTGGATTTGATATTGATTCCCAAGATGAGGTAGAGTATGAAGATATAGATGAATAATATCTTCTCACATGGCCGAGGAAAAAAGAGAGACCTCTACATGAGATCCCAGAAATTGACACTACTAGCACTAGAGAAGAAACTCAAACACTATTTTTTGGTGCGCCGGTTCATCTATAGGAACATCGAGATGATAGTTCTATTCTAGATAATAAAAATATATTTGAACCCAATCAAGTCAATAAAAATGGATGACAAGGTGATGTAGTTCAATCATCTATAGATGAAACAACTAATGTTGTTGAAAAGTTGATAGTCTTCTATTACATCATCCTTAGTCTAGATAGATAATGAATCTACAGAATGATCCAAAGTTCATAGCTATATTTATATTCCTTGTAGTGATAATAATATAGAAAAATATATATCATGAGAAGAATAATCTCCTCAATTGATACATTATTAAGAAACACCACCTAATACATTAAATAAACTGATTTACGATATGGTAAATATAACGACCCAAACTTTATATAAATTGTTATTTCATTAAAATTGAAGAACACATATTACAACATATAACAAAACCATGAAAGGACCGTATTGGTATAGTGTCTTTAGAAACTGGGAAACATAAACAACTAGTTCATAAATCATCTACGTTGTCCCCCATTTATTTCATCAAATCTAGAGTCCCTTTTTTCATATCCTACTTAATAACCTTCTTCCTGGCCTGGGGAAAGAAAACATACAAAAGGGTGAGCTCAAATGCTCAGTATTGGTAAACAAAAGAAATATCAATCACATCGTATTCATAAGAACATAACATTTTGGAAATCTTAACCTGCAAAAGAGATCATAATTTCATAACATGGGATAAATCATAGTAGTGAAATTTAATCCCAATAATCATAACATAAAACATGATACTTTGTGGCATAAACACATAATCATAGATAATCATTTCTTAGTATTCAAGACTCATTTCCAAGACTATCTTAGCGGATAAAGTACATTTCTGAACCAAGTTCATTCCTCATTTCAGTCATGTTTCTCTGAACTAGATAAACCTAACATTCTAGTCATGTCTATCTCATGAGATATAAATCTTTACCCAATGCATTGGAGGGATATATAGTTCCCACCCATATCATAATGAAACCATTATTATGTGTGCCACAAAATCATAAACCATACATCGTAGAAAAACCCATGTAATAAAAATGGGATTCTTAATCATCATACCATCATAACGTAATCCATATAAGATAAAAGGACATCATAAAAATAATTCCATCATATCATAATCAAAACAATGTTAAAATAGAGATATAAGAATAACCCTATATTATCTAAGATGGAAAATAATTTTGATAAAACACTTGAACTCCATTTTTGAGAAAAATATCCTTTCTACTTCAAAAACAATTTCCTCTCTTAACATGTCATATAATTTTAAACTGAAATAAGTTGATTAAAAAAAATGAAAACTTGTAAAGGAAGAATCATGTAAATAATGTTCTAAAAATCCATTCATGTCGTATAAGTTCAAAATATCATTCTTCTCGTACTTTGGCCGGAAAAGTCAAAAAGTACTTCGTACGAAAAATGACATAAGATTCCTTTCATATCTTTTACTAAAAATACACCAAAGGGTGAAATTGGATTTAAAAAATTTTAAGAGGATAGAAATAATATTACATATTGAAGAAACATGGATGTGGATGATAAATATTCCCTAGTAAATTCTGAAGTAAAAACAATCTCGGATAAAAATTGAGATTGTGATATTTTCCCTAACCTTAGGTCCAATTTGGTTCTTAAGTATCTGAACCTCCTGTATAATGATTTAAATAATGTCATTGACTTATTCCAGAATCATTCTTATTGTTATGATATCATATATGGTCATATTCTTAGCTTCTTATTAGTAATATTTCATTGTCACTTGTTATTCGGGTGTCTATTGCTTTTTGTTCTTATGCGTGTTTTGTCGAATAAATTCTTATTCTTATTTTTATGTTATAGATACCTAATTTACAGAATGTTATTAGTGTAATATATATCATATTTATTCATTAAATTCATTTATATAGTCATTATGCAATGAAGATCATGTAGAATGAGTCGCATCACATCGTGGAGACGGTAGGTCGTACGTACGCACGGGCGATGATATCGTCCCCATGATCGTGGAATTGTATTGAAGTGTATGTATACTATTTAAGAATCAATATCAATTTACAATAATCATATATAGTTATTCTTTTAAAAATTATACCCAACCAAGAATGGTTGTGGTGGAAAATAGATTACACCACGGCGTGGAGATGGTATTACGTACGTACGCACGCACGGTGATTTCGTTTCCCGTAGGATGGATAGATAGTTAAATTGGGTTGTTTCATAATTATAATAACATATTAGTATATTAGTGATACTGATCTTATTACTTCATAATTAAACAACTAAATAATACGAAGTTGAAGAAGAAATAAAGTTGAAAGAATCGGTAATGGACATTACCTCTTCTTTGAAGCGCCTCTTCTTAACCTTCTCTTAGGGTACTAAAGATGGTCTTTGTAGAAGACCAGGACCTATATAATGTTTCTAGGGAAGTGGATAAGAGAAAAGTTCAGGGGTTGGTCGGGCATGAAGGCTCAAAGTGGTGTGAGGAAGAGAGGGAGGAGCTGCCCTTTTATAAGGGAGGAGAGGGGAACCTTTGGAAAAACAAAAAATATTATTTTATTATAAAGTCATATTCGGTTTTTAATAGCTCCAAATTGATTTATTTCGATGATAAGGTGTGTATGGGTCGAAAAACTCTCAAAAAATATTTTTTAGACAAGTTTAGATTACTATTTTAACCTTATCATTTATATTTTTCTTTAAGTTAAATAATTTTACTTTTACCGTGTCTTCTAGTTTTCTTACACAATAATGTTAATAAACATACTATAACAAGCCAAAAGAACCCCAAGTTGTTTATTATTAATATATATAACCTTATCTAAGTCATTTGGTCGAACCTTATATTTTTATGAATAAAATAACAATTAATAATATAATATTTGTTTTAAAAACTATTTTATGTCAACTTTGACACTATTTGGTACATGATTTTTTTGAAAATCATAATATCATGATTAGTTCGAAAAAAGTTAATTAAATCAATAATAATATGTCATATTAACCTATAAAATTATTTTAATTCATAAAAAGTCTCAAATTACATTTATTTGGGTATTTATAATATAAATTATGTTAATATTTCCTTAATAAGTTAATTACTGCATCATCATTGTGTCATATATAAATTAAATTATTTATAGTATAAAAATTATAAATACAATAAAATTATGTAAGAAATAGTTTTATCATTATAATGAATATTTATAGTGTAATTTATATTTTGTATAACCCTATATAAAAAATGTTTTAGTTATTAAACATTGATTTAAACTATTTTAACTATTCTGTAAATAAAATAATATTAAATGTCCTAATCTAATCCAAGTGGACCTAAATGGTCATATTTTATTCCTAAGGTTGTTTTTGGTTGAATTAATCTTATCCAATAATATTAGGATATGTTTTAGGGTAATAATATTATTATTTTTTACCCTTAATTACCCTATTTACTTTTAACCGTGTTAAAAAAGTAAAAAGTTACTATTCACCTAAAATTATTTTTATCTTATTGAACCACATTTTACTCCTTGATATTAACCATGTCTCTAGGATTTTCGAAATTCCACTCACAGAAGTGGTAAAATTATGTTTTATGTAAATTTTCAAATTCTCCTAGGAGGTGGGTAAAAGTCGGCGAAAAGTTCAATAAAACTTTTATATGTCTAAAATTATTATAAAATGACTCCAATGAATTACATTGATCTTATATAGGTATTATGTATCAAATTTCACAAAAAATAAATTTAAATAAAATAAATAATTATTTATATAAAAAGTCGGTTTTTAAATAGTAACCTAGTGTTTTCACTATTCATCAAAAATTGAATGTTTTCAGAAAAATACCAAAATTTCACCCTAAGCTAATTTCGATATTCCGAATCCAAAAATGAAGTCCATTTTGAATGATATAATTTACAAAATTTCAAAAAGTGGGTATTACTATTCATAACGGCTGGTTTTAATAATATTTTAATAGCATATCGTTGTTTAGTGAAACTGGGTATTCCGTACGACGCAAGCTATCGAGGAAGGTCTCGATTGAGTGTAAATAAAGCCATTCTAGTGTTGTGTGTAGTGAAAGATTCCTTTTATGATTTATATAACATAAATAACATTTCTCATAAAAATCTCGGGTGTTACATTTTATCCCCGTTAAAATGAATTTCACCCTCGAAATTCATCACTTTGTAACAAACGGATGAGGATACCTCTCCCTCATCATATCCTCAAGCTCCCATGTAGCTTCTTATAATTGGTGGTTACTCCATTAAACATTCACCAAGTGAGTGGTCTTGTTCTGTAGGACTTTTTCTCTACGATCCAGAATCATTATCTGCTGTTCTTCATAAGAAAGATCTTGCTCCAGCGGTACAATTTCTGAGATTAGTACATGTGAAGGATCAGGTATGTAAATTCTCATGAGAGATAAATGGATCACATCATGAACATGAGATATATTTGGTGGAAGCGACAATCGGTAAGCTACATTCCCAACACGATCCATTATTTCGAAAGGACAGATATACCTAGGTCTCAGCTTTCCCTTCTTTCCAAATCTCATTACTCTCTTCGAAGGAGATATTCGTAAGGACACTTTATCACCCACTTCAAACTCTAGGTCTTTTCTTCAGTTGTCGGCATAACTTTTTTGTCGACTCTGAGCTTCTCTAATGTGTTGTTGAATAGATCTGACCTTTTCTACCATCTCATCAACAAGATCAGGTCCTAATAGATTTCTTTCCCAAACATCATACAAGTAAGTTGGAGTTCGGCATTTCATTCCATAGAGAGAATCATAAGGAGCCATCTGAATACTGGAGTGAAAGCTATTATTATAAGAAAATTCCACCAAAGGTAGTTATTGATCCCAACAACATTTGAAATCCATAGAGAAAGCTCTTAACATATCTTCTAGAGTTTGAATTGTTCTCTCAGACTGACCGTCTGTCTGAGGATGATAAGTAGTGCTGAAACACAACTATGTATCCAATGTATGCTGAAGACTTCGCCAAAACTTTGAGGTAAACCTTGAATCCCGATTAGATATAATTTAAAGTGATACTCCATACAATCTTACCACCTCCTTTATATATATCCTGGAAATCTGATCCAGAGAGAAATCCTCTCTAATAGGAATGAAGTGTGCCGACTTTGTAAGATAGTCAACTATGACCCAAATAGCATTATTTCCTTTGCATGTGTTAGGAATTCCGATAGAAAAGTCCATAGTGATGTTTTCCCATTTCCATTCGGGTATGGGTAATGGTTGTAACATCACCTTAGACTTCTGTATCTCAGCTTTAAATTGATAACAAACCAAGCATTGAGAGAAATATTCACCAACATCTCTTTTCATGCCATCCCACCAGAAGTACTCTTTCAGGTCCCTATACATCTTAATGCTTCCAGGATTAATAGAGAATGAAGAACTATGAGCCTCATCCAGCGGATCCTTCTTTAAATCTAGGATGGGAGGAACACAAACCTGATTCCTGAACATTATTATCCCATCACAATCAAGGTTGAATTTAGGAACATTTCTCATCATCTTTTGTAAATATACATCTTCTCTTTGTTCCTCATTAATCTTCACATGTATAGATGGCTGAACATTAATTTGACAAAGATATGATTTTTCCCGTTCCATTATATTTCCAATATTCATCCTTTGTAAATCCATAAATATTGGATCTTTTGTGATCCTCAACATGGATAAGCTAGCATGTTCTTGTCGACTTAATGCATCTGCCACCTTGTTTGCTTTCCCTGGGTGGTAATAAATTGAGCAGTCATAATCCTTAATCAACCCCAACCATCTTTTTTGGCACATATTAAGATCCTTTTGTGTGAAAATATACTTTAAAATTTTATGATCATTATAAATATCACACCTTTCTCCATAAGGATAAGGCCTCTAAATCATTAATGAAAAGATTACCACAGCTAACTTCAAATCATGAGTTGGGTAATTTTGCTCATGGATTTTCAACTATCATGAGGCATAAGCTTTCACCATATCATTTTGCATGAGAACACAGCCCAATCCCTTCTTGGATTCATCACTGTAGATCACAATCATTTCTCCACTAGAATGCAGTGTGAGCACAGGTGCACTGGATAACATTCTTTTTGACTCCTTGAAATTCTCTTCACACTCTTCTATCCAAATGAACATAACTCCTTTTCGAGTCAACCTGGTGAGTGGTTCAGATAATCGTGAAATATATTTTACAAAACTTCGATAATATCCAGCCAAACCAAGAAAAATTCAGATCTCGGTTACTGTTGTTGGTCTCGAACATCATTCGATAACCACTGTTTTTGCTGGATCCATAGACATCCCCTCTTTTGAGATTATGTGACCCAAAATTGCAACATTTTGAAGCCAAAATTCACACATGGTAAATTTGGCATAAAGCTTCTCCTTTCTCAAGGTCTTCAATACAATTATCAAGTGATCTTTATGTTCTTCCTTTCTCTTTGGATAGAAAAGAATACCGTCTATAAAGACTACCACAAATTGATCAAGAGAGTCTCTGAAGACTCCATTCATTAGATCCATGAAGATAGCAGGGGCATTATTAAGACCAAATGGCATCACTATAAATTCATAGTGTCCATACCTTGTATGGAAAGTCGTCTTTGGTATATTCTCCATTTTTACCCTTAATTGATGAACCCTGAATGAAGATCAATCTAGGAAAAGTATTGAGGTCCACATAGTTGGTCAAACAAGTCATCAATACGTGGGAGAGGATATTTTTTCTTGATAGTGATCTTGTTAAGTTCTCGATAATCAATGTAGAGTCTCGCTGATCCATCTTTCTTATTAACAAACAGAATGGGTGCTCCCCAAGGTGACACACTAGGGCATATGAATCCCTTATCAATATTCTCTTGGATTTTCTTCTTCAATTCATCTAACTCAATTGGGGCCACTATATAAGGTGTCTTTGAAATAGGAAAAGCACCCGGTACGAGTTCTATTGAAAACTCAACTTCACGATTTGGTGGAAGACCTGACAATTCCTCTAGAAATACATCATCAGACTCCCATACAATGGGTGTATTCTTATTCATGAGTTTCTCTCCAACCATTTGAAATAAATAACCTTCATTTAGTGGAATCAAGACCCATAAGATGGAAGAAATTTCCACTGTATGTTTATGTTCATCCTTGCATCGATAGACGATCATAGATTGATCTGGAATATGAAATGTGACTACACTTCTTTAGAAATTTATATGAGCTCCATATAAATAAATCCAATCCATGCCAATAATCACATCAAATTCCATTATAGGAAAGATCACATGATTTGCAGGAAGCACTTTCCCACAAACTTCAATTAGAGAAGAATTGTAAACTTTTGATGTGATTGTTGTGCCATTAGGGGTTGTCACAGCTAAATCAACATCTAATTGTTGAGGTAATACTACAATACCCTTAGAAAATTATTCAGAAATAAAAGAGTGGGTGGATCTAGAATCAAATAAAACATTTTCTAATTTAGAGTCGATGGTAAGTGTACCTTTCACCACTTCGTTCTCATACTCCACAATGCTGATAGAAATTTCATGTGACTTTCCTTTTTCTTTAGCCTTAAGAGTTTGTTGACGTCAATAATCATCAACAACCCTTAGATTAGGGCATTGATTGGCATAATGCCCCATTTCCTGGCACTTGTAACATTGAAGTGTAGGAGGTGCACTCTGTGTAACATTTTCTTTGTTCGCATCACTAGACATATTCTTCCCATCATTGCGGCATTCAAATGGCTGATGACCTTCCTTTCCACATTTGAAACATTTACTTGTCCCTTTAACACAACTTCCTCCATGTTTCTTTCCACACTTTTAGCATAACAGAAAACTCACCTTATTTTCTGTGTGACCTTTAGATTTTCCTTTGAATTCTATTTTCCTCTTCTAATCAAATGCTTACGACTGATGGGTTACTCCAATATCCATCTCAACCATGAGAGCACATTGAATGATTTCCTTATATCTATTGAAGTACCTTATGGCTAACTCCCTTCGAATACTTGGTTTTAATCCATTAAAGAAGTGATTGATCTTACTCTCAGGTCGAATAATAATCCCAAAAGCGTACCTTGAAAGTCTTGTAAAATTTGCTTTGTAGGTACCAACAGATTCATCATCCTTTTTCGTCAGTTCAAGAAACTTTGTCTCCATCATTTTTCGAATAATACGAGGGAATTACTTATTTAAAAATAAGTTCTTGAACTCATCCCATTCCATGGACTCGATTTCATCTCTTTGCCTCGTAATATTGATATGACTCCACCATTGATCAGCATTACCTTCCAAATGATATACTGCAAAGATGAATTTATCTTGTTCAGAACATTGAAGAACTAAAAATATCTTTTCAGTGGTACTGATCCATTGTTCAGCCACTAATGGATCAGTAGACCTGTTGAATAAGGGAAAACGTTGCCTCATAAATAATTCAACAGAATGTAGACCTTATTTTTCTCGTTTGGAAGTCCTGCATGATTCATATCTTGAGAAAGTTGTGTGATCATGGCTACAGGATGTTGCATTCCAACTCCCATAATGATTAGTTGCTTAGGGGGACAATCATTGCATTGCCCATCGCATTCCGCATTAACACGGTTCCTTCAGTTTCCAACCATTGACTAAAACCAAGAAGAATAGTGTGAGCAACACTAATTATAATAGGAAAAACACATAATCAGGAATAAATTTCACACTTAAGGTATTATCATTGGTTATTCATGTCCATTTCTAAAACACTAAGATTGTGTTCTATGTTTAGACATATCCTTAGGGTTCTTATTAAGGCCTTCACATCCTAGTTTCCAAAGGTTGACTATACCATTCCCCTGATACCAAAAATAACGACCCACACTTTACATACAATTTTATTGCTTCAAAATGGAAGCACACTTATTAAAAAATATAACAAAACCATGAAAAGACCGTATAGGTATAGTGTCTTTAGAAACTGGGAAACATAAACAACTGCTTCCTAAATCATCTACATTGTCTGCCATTTATTTGATCATATCTAGAGTCCCTTTTGGCATATCCTACTTAATAACCTTCTTCCTGACATGGGGAAAGAAAACATACAAATGGGTGAGCTCAAATTCTCAGTAAGGGTAAACAAAATAAATATCAATAACATCATATTCATAAGAACATAACATTTTGGAAATCTTAACCTACAAAAGAGATCATAATTTCATAACATGGGATAAATGATAGTAGTGAAATTTAAACCCAATAATCATAACATAAAACATGAAACTTTTTGGTATACACACATAATCATAGAGAATCATTTCTTAGTAGTCAAGACTCTTTTCCAAGACTATCTTAGCGGACAAGTTCCATTTCTGATCCGAGTTCACTCCTCGTTTCAGTCCTGTTTCACTGAACTGGATTAACCTTCCATTCCAGCCATGTCTATCTCATGAGATATAAATCTTTACCCAATGAATTGGAGGTAGATATAGGTCCCACCAATCTCATAATTAAACCATTCTTATGTGTGCCAGAAAATCATAAATCATATGTCATAACATAACCCATATAATAAAAATGGGATTCTTAATCATCATGCCATCAAAACATAATCCATATAAGATAAAAGGACATCATAAAAATAATTCCATCATAAAATAATCAAAAAAATGTAAAAATAGGGATAGAAACAGAACCCTATATTATCTTAGATGGAAAAGAATTTTGATAAAACACTTGAACTCCATTCTTGACGAAAATATCCTTTCTACTTCAAAAACATTTTCCTTTATTAACATGTAATATAATTTTAAACTAAAATAAGTTGATTAAAAATTAACTTGAAAAGTTGTAAAGGAATATTAATGGAAATAATTTTCTAAATATCCATTCATTCCGTATAAGTTAAAAAAAACATTCTTCTCGTACTTTGGCCGAAAAAGTCAGAAAGTACCTCGTACGAAAAATGACAAAAGATCCATTTCATATCTTTTACTGAAAACTCACTGAAGGGTAAAATTGTATTTAAACAATTTTAGGTGGATAGAAATAATATTACTTATTGACTAAACACAAATTTGGATGATAAATATTCCCCAGTAAATTCTGATGTAAAAATAATCTCGGATAAAAATTGAGATTGTGAGATTTTCCCTTACCTTAGGTCTGATTTGATTCGTAAGTGTCTGAACCTCTTGTATAATGATTTAAATAATTTAATTGACTTATTCAAGAATCATAATTATTGTTATGATATCATATATGGTCATATTATTAGCTTCTTATTAGTAATATTTCATTGTTACTTGTTATTCGGGTGTTTATTGCTTTTTGTTTTTATGCGTGTTTTGTAGAATAAATTTTTATTCTTATTTTTAGGTTATAGATAACTCAATTACATAATATTATTAGTTTAATATATATCATATTTATTCATTAAATTCCTTTATATAGTCATTATGCAATGAAGATCATGTAGAACGAGTCGCATCACATCATGGAGAGGGTAGACTGTACGTACGCACGAGCGATGATGTCGTTCCCATGATCGTGGAATCGTATTGAAGTGTATGTATACTATTTAAGAATCAATATAACTTTAAAATAGTCATGTATAGTTATTCTTTACACCATTATACCCCCTCCAAGTAATGTGGTGTGGGAAAATAGATTACACCATGGTGTGGAGATGGTATTTCGTACGTACGCACGCGCGGTGATTTCGTTTTCCGCAGGATGGATATATGGTGAAATAGGGTTGTTTCATACTTATAACAAAATATCATTATATGAGTTACAATGATTTTATTACTTAATAATGAAACAACTAAAGAAGAAGAAGTAGAAGAAGAAATAAAGTTGAAATAATCGGTAATGGACATTACCTCTTCTTTGAAGCGCCTCTTCTTAACCATCTCTTAGGGTACTAAAGATGGTCTTTGAAGAAGACCAGGACCACTAGGATGTTTCTAGGGAAGTTTAGAGGAGAAATTTGCAGGGGTTGGCAGAGCATGAAGGCTCAAAGTGGTGTGAGGAAGGGAGGGAGGAGGAGCCCTTTTATAAGGGAGGAGAGGGGCACATTTGGAAAAACTAAAAATATTATTTTATTATAAAGTCATATTCGGTTTTTAATAGCTCCAAATTGATTTATTTAGAAGATAAGGAGAGGATGGGTCGAAATCCTCTCAGCCAATATATTTTAGACAAGTTTATGTACCTATTGTAACCATATCATTTAGATTTAACATTTAGTTAAATAATTTTAATTTTACCGTGTCTTCTTGTTTTCTTATACTATAAGGTTAATAAACTTACTATAACAAGCAAAAAGAACCCCAAGTTGTTTTTATATTAATATATATAGCATTATCTATATAATTTGGCTGAACCTTATATTTTTAAGAATAAAATAAAAATTAATAATATAATATTTGTTTTAAAAACTATTTTATGTCAATTTTGACACTATTTGGTACTTGATTTTTGTGAAAATCATAACAGAATTATTAGTTCGAAAAAAGTTAATTAAATAAATAATAATATGTCATATTAACCTATAAAAGTAGTTTAATTCTTAAAAAGTCTCAAATTACATTTATTTGGGTATTTATAATATCAATTATGTTAATATTTCCTTAATAAGGTAATTACTATATCATCATTATGTCATATATAAATTAAAATATTTAAATTATAAAAATTATAATAAAAATACCATTATGTAGGAAATATTTTTTTATTTATAAAGAATATTTATTGTCTAATTTATCTTATTTATAACACTATATTAAAAAAAATAGTTTTTAAACATTGCTTTTAACTATTTTAACTATTCTTTAAATAAAATAATACTAAATGTCCTAATCTAATCCAAGTGGACCTAAATGGTCATATTGTATTTCTACGGTTTTTTTGGTCGAATTAATCTTATCCAATAGAATTAGGACATTTGTTAGGGTAATAATAATATCATTTTTACCATTAATTACCCTATTTACTTTTAACCGTGGTAAAAAAGTAAAAAGTTACTATTCACCAAAAATTATTTTTATCTTATTGAACCACATTTTACTCCTTGATATTAACCGTGTCTCTCAGATTTTCGAAATTCCACTCACAGAAGTGGTAAAATTAAGTTTTATGTAAATTTTCAAATTCTCCTAGGAGGTGGGTAAAAGTCGGCGAAAAGTTCATTAAAATTTTTATATGTCTAAAATTTTTATAAAATGACTCCAATGAATTAAATTGAACTTATATAGGTATTATGTATCAAATTTCACATAAAATAAATTTAAAAAAATAAATAATTATTTATATAAAAAGTGGGTTTTTAAATAGTAACCTAGTGTTTTCACTATTCATCAAAAATTGAATGTTTTCAGAAAAATAGCAAAATTTCACCCTAGCCTAATTTTGATATTCCGAATCCAAAAATAATTTCCATTTTGAAAGATAAAATTTCAAAAAAATTAAAAAGTGGGTATTACTATTCATAACAGCTAGTTTTAATAATATTTTAATAGCATATCGTTTTTTAGTGAAACTTCGTATTGCGTACGACGCAAGCTATCAATGAAGGTCGCGATTGCGTGTAAAGAAAGCCAAGATAGTGTTATGTGTAGTGAAAGATTCCTTTGATGATGTATATAACCTAAAAACAAAACATTTCTCAAAAAAATATTGGGTGTTACATTCTATCCCCCCTAAAATGAATTTCACCCACGAAATTCGTCACTTTATAACAAACAGATGAGGATACCTCTCCCTCATCATATCCTCAAGCTCCCATGTAGCTTCCTCTAATTGGTGGTTCCTCTATAAAACATTCACCAAACGAGTGGTCTTGTTCCGTAGGACTTTTTCGCTACGATACAGAATCTCTATCTTATGTTCATCATAAGAAAGATCTTCCTCCAGCGGTACAACTTCTTAGCTGAGTACATGTGAAGGATCAGGTACGTACTTTCTCATGATAGATACATGGAACACATCATGATCTTGAGAGAGATTCGGTGGAAGCGCCAATCGGTATGCTACCTTCCCAACACATTCCAGTATTTCGAAAGGATCGATATACATAGGGCTCAGCTTTTCCCTCTTTCCAAATCTCATTACTCTCTTCGAAGGAGATATTCATAAGAATACTTTATCACCCACTTCAAACTCTAGGTCTTTTCTTCGGTGGTCAGCATAACTTTTTTGTCGACTCTGAGCTACTCTAATGTGTTGTTGAATAGATCTGACCTTTTCATCCATCTCATCAACAAGATCAGGTCCTAATAGATTTCTTTCCGTAACTTCATACCAGCAAGTTGGATTTTGGTATTTATTTCCATAGAGAGCTTCATAATGAGCCATCTAAATACTGGAGTGAAAGATATTATTATAAGAAAATTCCTCCAAAGGTAGGTGTTGATCCCAACCACCTTTGAAATCCATAGAGCAAGCATTTAACATATCTTCTAGTGTTTGAATTATTCTCTTAGACTGACCATCTGTCAGAGGATGATAAGCAGTGCTGAAACTCAATGCTATATCCAAAGTATGTTGAAGACTTCACCAGAACTTTGAGGTAAACCATGGATCCCGATCAGATATAATGGAAAGTGGTACTCCATGCAATCTTACCACTTTTTTTACATATATACTTGAAATCTGATCTATAGAGAAATCCTCTCTAATAGGAATGAAGTGTTCCGACTTTGTAAGATGATCAAATATGACTCAGATAGCATTATTTCCTTTGGATGTGTTAGGAAGTCCAGTGACAAAGTCCATAGTGATGTTTTCCCATTTCAATTCGGGTATGGGTAATTGTTGTAACATCCCCTTAGAGTTATGTCTCTCAGCTTTAACTTGCTGACAAACCATGCATCGAGAGACATATTCAGAAACATATATTTTCATGTCATCCCACCAGAAGTACTCCTTCAGGTCCTAATACATCTTCATGCTTCTAGGATGAATAGAGAATGAAGAACTATGAACCTCATCCAGTAGCTCCTTTAATTCTGGGATGGGAGGATCACAAACCCGATTCCTGAACCGTATTATCTCATCACAATCAAGGTTGAATTCATGAACATTTCTCACCTTCTTTTGTAACTCTACATCTTCTTTCTGTGCCTCTTTAATCTTCACATGTATAGATGGTTAATCATTAATTTGAAAAAGATATGATTTTTTCCATTCCATTATAATTCCAAGATTCATCCTTTATAAATCCATAAATATTGGATCTTTTGTGATCCTAAACCTAGATAATCTAGCATGTTCTTGTCCACTTAATGCATCTTCCACCTTGTTTGCTTTCACTGAGTGGTAATGAATTGAGAATTCGTAATCCTTAATCAACTCCAACCATCTTCTTTGGTGCATATTCAGCTCCTTTTGTGTGAAAATATACTTTAAACTTTTATGATCATTATAAATATCACACCTTTCTCCATAAAGATAATGTCTTCAAATCATTAAGGCAAAGATTACCGCAGCTAACTCCAAATCATGATTTGGGTAATTTTTCTCATGGATTTTCAACTATCGTGAGACATAAGCTATCACCATATCATTTTCATGAGAACACACCCCAATCCCTTCTTGGATGTATCATTCTAGATCATAATCCTTTCTCCACTACAATGCAGTGTGAGCATAGGTGCACTAGATAACCTTTTTTTAACTCCTTGAAATTCTCTTCACACTTTTCTGTCCAAACAAACTTAACTCCTTTTCGAGTCAACCTAGTGAGTGGATTAGATAATCATGAAAAATCTTTCACAAAATATCGATAATATCCAGCCAAACCAAGAAAACTTCATATTTCGGTTACTTTTTTTGGTCTCCACCATCTTTCGATAACCTCTGTTTTTGCTGGATCCACAGATATCCCCTCTTTTGAGATTATGTGACCCAAAAATGCAACTTTTTGAAGCCAAAATTCACTCTTGTTAAATTTGGCATAAATCGTCTCCTTTATCAGGGTCTTCAATATGATTCTCAAGTGATCTTCATGTTCTTCCTTTCTCTTTGGATAGACAAGAATATCGTCTATAAAGACTACCATAAACTGATCAAGATAGTCTCTAAAGACTCTATTCATTAGATCAATGAAGATAGAAGGGGAATTATTAAGACCAAATGGCATCACAATAAATTTATAGTGTCCATACCTTGTATGGAAAGCCCTCTTTGGTATATCCTCCCTTTTTACCCTTAATTGATGATACCCTAAATGAAGATCAATCTTGGAAAAGTATTGAGCTCTGTATAGTTGGTCAAATAAGTCATCAATGTGTGGGAGAGGATATTTTTTCTTGATAGTGATCTTGTTAAGTTCTCGATAATCAATGCAGAGTCTCATTGATCCAACTTTCTTCTTAAAAAACAGAATGGGTGCTTTCCAAGGTGACGCACTAGGGCTTATGAATCCCTTATCATGATCCTCTTGGAGTTGCTTCTTCAATTCCTGCAACTCAATTGGGGCCATTCTATAATGTGTCTTTGAAATAGGCAAAGCACCTGGTACGAGTTCTATTGAAAACTCAACTTCACAATTTGGTAGAAGACCCGACAATTCTTCTAGAAAGACATAATAAAACTCCCGTACAATGGGTGTATTCTTATTCGTGGGTTTCTCTCCAACCATTTGAGATAAATAACCTTCATTTAGTGGAATCAAGACCCATAATATTGAAGAAATTTCCACTAGAATTTTATGTTCGTCCTTGCATCGATAGACGATCATAGATTGATCTGGAATATGAAATGTGACTTCCCTTATTTGGAAGTTGATATGAGCTCCATATAAAGAATGTCAATCCATGCCAAGAATCATATCAAATTCCATTATAGAAAGGATCATAATATTTTCATGACGCACATTCCCACAAACTTCAATTGGAGAAGAATTGTAAACATTTGATGCGACTGTTGTGCCATTAGGGGTTGTCACAGCTAACTCAACATCTAATTGTTGAGGTAATACTGCGATACCGTTAGAAAATTTTTTAGAAATAAAAGAGTGGGTTGATCCAGAATCAAATAAAACATTTTCTACTTTAGAGTGGATGGTAAGTGTACATTTCACCACTTCATTCTCAATCTCTGCATCGCTGATAGAAATTTAATGTGACTTTCCTTTGTCTTTAGCCTTAAGATTTTGTTGACATCGATCATCATCAACAATCCTTGGATTAGTGAATTGATTGGCATAATGCCCCATTTCCTGGGACATATAACATTGAAGTGTAGGAGGTGCACTCTATGTATCCTTTTCATTGTTCGCATCACTAGACATCTTCTTTCCATCATTGCGGCATTCAAATGCCTGATGAACTTCCTTTCCACATTTGAAACATTTACTTGTCCATTTAAGACAACTCATTCCATGTTTCTTTCCACACATTGAGCATAACAGAAAACTCATCTTCTTTTCAGTGTGGTCGTTAGATTTTCTGTTGAATTCCATTTTCCTCTTCTTATCAAACGAATATGACTGATGGGTTACTCGAATCTCCATCTCAACCTTGAGAGCACATCGAATGATTTCCTCGTAGCTATTGAAGTCCCTTATGGCTAACTCCCTTCGAATACTTGGTTTTAAGCCACTAAAGAATTGGTTGATCTTACTCTCAGGTAGGATAATAATACCAAAATAATACCTTGCACGTCTTGTAAAATTTTCTTCGTAGGTACAAACAGATTCAACATCCATTTTCTTCAGTTCAAGAAACTCCTTCTCCATCTTTGTTCGAAGAATACGAGGGAAGTACTTATTAAAAAAATAAGTTCTTGAACTCGTCCCATTACATGGACTCAATTTCATCTCTTTGCCGTGTAATATTGATAAGATTCCACCATTGATCAACATCACCTTCCAAACGATATACTTCAAAGATGACTTTATCATGTTCAGAACATTGAAGAACTGAAAATATCTTTTCAGTGGTACTGATCCATTGTTCATCCACTAATGGATTAGTAGACCCGCTGAATGAGGGAGAACGCTGCCTCATGAAGGATTCAATAGAATGTTTCTCCTTCCATTGCTTGTTTGGAAGTCCTGCTTTATTCATAGCTTGAGAAAGTTGTGTGAGCATGGCTACAAGATTTTTCATTCCAGCTTCCATAAAGTTTGGTAGCTTAGGGGGACAGTCAATGCATTGCCCGTCGCATTCCGCATTAACACAGTTCCTCCAGTTTCCAGCCATTGACTAAAACCAAGAAGAATAGTGTGAGAAACACTAATTATAATAGGAAAACCACATAATCAAGAATAAATTTCACACATAAGGTCTTATCATAGTTTATTCATTGCAATTTCTAAAACACTAAGATTACGTTCTATGCTTAGACTTTTCCTTAGGGTTCTTATTAAGGCTTTCACATCCTAGTTTCCAAAGGTTGACTATACCTTTCCCCTGATACCAAACATAACAACCCACACTTTATATACAATGTTATTGATTCAAAATTGAAGCACACTTATTACAACATATAACAAAAACATGAAAGGACTGTATAGGTATAGTTTCTTTAGAAACTGGGAAACATAAAAAACTGGTTCATAAATCATCTAAGTTGTCTCCCATTTATTTCATCATATATAGAGTACCTTTTGGAATATATTACTTAATAACCTTCTTCCTGACCTGGGGAAATAAAACATAAAAAAGGGTGAGGTCAAATTCTCAGTAAGGGTAATCAAAAGAAATATAAAAAACATCATATTCATAAGAACATAACATTTTGGAAATCTTAGCCTACAAAAGAGATCATAATTCCATAACCTGGGATAAATCATAGTAGTGAAATGTAATCCCAATAATCATAACATAAAACATGAAACATTGTGTAATACACACATAATCATAGAGAATCATTTCTTAGTGGTCAAGACTCTTTTCCAAGACTATCTTAGCGGACAAAGTCAATTTTTGAACCGAGTTCACTCCTCGTTTCAGTCCTGTTTCACTGAACCAGATTAACCAGTCGTTCCAGAAATGTCTATCTCATGAGATATAAATATTTACCCAATCCATTGGAGGGATATATAGGTCCCACCCATCTCATAATTAAAAAATTCTTATGTGTGCCACAAAATCAGAAATCATACATCATAGTATAACCCATGTAATAAAAATGGGATTCTTAATCCTCATGCCATCATAACATAATCCATATAAGATAAAAGAACATCATCAAAATAATTCCTTCATAAAATAATCAAAAAAATGTAAAAATAGGGATATAAACATAACCCTATATTATCTTAGATGGAAAATAATTTTAATATAACACTTCAACTCCATTCTTGAGGAAAATATCCTTTCTACTTCAAAAAAATTTTCCATTCATAACATGTCATATAATTTTAAACTAAAAGAAGTTGATTAAAAATAAACTTGAAAACATGTAAAGTAAGCTTCATGGAAATAATGTTCAAAAAATCCATTCATGTCGTATAAGTTAAAAAAACATTCTTCTCTTACTTTGGCCGGAAAAGTCAAAAAGTACCTCGTACGAAAAACGACAAAAGATTTATTTCATATCTTTTACTAAAAACTCACTGAAGGGTAAAATTGAATTCAAAAAATTTTAGGTGGATAGAAATAATATTACATATTGACGAAACATGGATGTGGATGATAAATATTCCCTAGTAAATTTTGAAGTAAAATTAGTCTCAGATAAAAATTGAGATTGTGAGATTTGCCCTTACCTTAGGTCTGATTTTCGTCTTAAGTGTCTGAACCTCCTGTATAATGATTTAAATAATGTCATTGAATTATTCCATAATCATAATTGTTGTTATGATATCATATATGGTCATATTCTTAGCTTCTTATTAATAATATTTCATTGTTACTTGTTATTCGGGTGTTTATTACTTTTTGTTCTTATGGGTGTTTTGTAGAATAAATGCTTATTCTTATTTTTAGGTTATAGATAACTCATTTACAGAATGTTATTAGTGTAATATATATCATATTTATTCATTCAATTTATTTATATAGTCATTATGCAATGAATATAATGTAGAATTAGTCGCATCACATCGTGGAGACGGTAGGCAGTACGTACGCACGAGTGATGATATTGTTCCCATGATCGTGGAATTGTATTTAAGTGTATGTATACTAGTTTAGAATAAATATCACTTTAAAATAATCATATATAGTTATTCTTTACACCATTATACCCATCACAGTATGGTGGTGGTGGAAAATATATTACACCACGGTGTGGAGACGGTATTCTGTACGTATGCACGCACGGTGATTTCGTTTTCCATAGGATGGATAAATGGTGAAATAGGATTGTTTCATACTTTTAATAAAATATCAGTATATGAGTTATACTAATTTTATTACTTCATAATGAAACAACTAAAGAAGAAGAAGTAGAAGAAGAAATAAAGTTGAAAGAATCGGTAATAGACTTTACCTCTTCTTTGAAGCGCCTCTTCTTAACCTTCAATTAGGGTAATAAAGATGGTCATTGAAGAATACCGGGACCTATAGGATGTTTATAGGGAACTGTAGAAGAGAAATTGGAAGGGGTTGTCCGAGCTTGAAGGCTCAATGTGGGGTGAGGAAGAGAGGGAGGAGGAGCCCTTTTATAAGGGAGGAGAGGGGCATGTTTGGAAAAACAAAAAATATTATTTTATTATAAAGTCATATTCAGTTTTTAATAGCTCCAAATTTATTTATTTAGAATATAATGAGGGGATGGGTCTAAAGCCTCTCAACCAATAGATTTTATACAAGTTTAGGTACCTATTCTAACCTTATCATTTAGATTTAACTTTTTGTTAAACAACATTACTTTTATCGTGTCTTCTTGTTTTCTTACACTATAAGGTTAACAAACTTACTATAAAAAGACAAAAAAACCCCGAGTTACTTTTTTTATTAATATATATAACCTTATCTAATTCATTTGGCTGAACCGTAGATTTTTAAGATGAAAATAAAAATTAATAATATAATATTTGTTTTAAAAACTATTTTATGTCAATTTTGACACTATTTGGTACTTTATTTTAGTGAAACTCATAATAGATTTATTTGTTCGAAAACAGTTAATTAAATCACTAATAATATGTCATATTAACCTATAAATTTATTTAAATTCATAAAAAGTCTCAAATTACATTTATTTGGGTATTTATAATATCAATTGTGTTAATATCTCCTTAATAAGGTGATTACTACATCATCATTGTGTCATATATAAATTAAATTATTTAAAGTCTAAAAATAAAAAATAAAAAACCATTATGTAGTAAATATATTTATCTTTCAAATAAATATTTATAGTCGAATTTATCTTATTTATAACCCTATATTGAGACTGTTTTAGTTATTAAACATTGATTTTAACTATTTTAACTATTCTTTAAATAAAATAATATTAAATGTCCTAATCTAATCCAAGTGGACTTAAATGGTCATATTTTATTACTAAGGTTTTTTTTCTAATTAATCTTATAAAATATAATTAGGACATGTTTTATGGTAATAATACTATCATTTTTTATCCTTAATTACCATATTTACTTTTAACTATGGTAAAAAAAGTATAAAGTGACTATACACCAAATATTATTTTTATCTTATTGAACCACATTTTACTCCTTGATATTATTCGGGTCTGTCAAATTTTTTAAATTCCACTCAAAGTAGCGGTAAAATTACGTTTTATGTAAATTTTCAAATTCTCTTAGGAGGTGGGTAAAAGTCGGTGAAAAGTTCAATAAAATTTTTATATGCCTAAAATTATTATAAAATGACTCCATTGAATTGCATTGAACTTATATAGGTATTATGTATCAAATTTCACATAAAATAAATTTATATAAAATAAATAATTATTTATATAAAAAGTCGGTTTTTAAATAGTAACCTAGTATTTTCACTATTCATCAAAATTTGAAAGTTTTCAGAAAAATACCAAAATTTTACCCTAGGCTAATTTCGATATTCCAAATCCAAAAATGAGGTCCATTTTGAAAAATAAAATTTCAAAAATTTCAAAAAGTTGGGTATTACTGTTCATAACAGCTAGTTTTAATAATATTTTAATAGCATATCGTTGTTTAGTGAAACTCGGTATTGTGTACGATGCAAGCTATCAAGAAAGGTCATGATTGCGTGTAAAGCAAGCCAAGTTAGTGTTGTGTGTAGTGAAAGATTACTTTGATGATGTATATAACATAAAAACAAAACATTTCTCATAAAAATCATAGGTGTTACAGTAAACCCATTTAACATATTGAAAGGGGAGAACATAAGTTTAAATAATGAGTTGTAATAAATAAGAAATACATTAGAAGTTTTGTGAAATTAAAGTATTTCTATAGAAGAATTTAAATTTTTACAAGCTCAGATGAACAATTCAAGAGAAAATGTTATTTTTAGGAGATATTTCAATGCATATCAAATTAAAATTTTGGATTATTATGGAAAGCATAAATAATAATATTTTGTAAAAATGATGTTGCATATTTAAAATGATATTTGGGATGTGAGCTCGAATAAATAAAATGTACAGCCTTCCAATCCAGACCTTCTACCATTTCACCACCAACCTCTCTAGATTTAGTCCGAATTTTTCAATAAATTACTTCAATAATGTATAATATGAAAAATATGCTTCAATGTCTTCACTGTAATAGTGTATATTTTTCTTTGATGTTATAAAATCACTAAGATCTTGTCCAATAGTTAACCTTGAGTTAACCTGACATAAGAATTCTTCTCAATTGGCTGAGTTATAATCATTCTCATTTTCTGCAGACCAATAAAAATATTCAAGACTTTTTGAATGTCAATATGATTTAAATTTTAAAAGTGGGTCATGGATCAATATTTTTTATAAGATAACATTCTAACAATCATTTACAAATATTACAAGTCTATATAGAAGAGTTAAAATAGTTTTTTAGGCTACTCAAGATTTACTACAACCTGAACCCTCTTCTAAACCATCCCAATCATGATCATCTCATCATTATTGTTAATCCTTCCCCCACCAATATCACAAGTGCATTCATAAAAATGTTTTGATAGAAATTTTATTTTTTATATACATTATTATTATTATTATTATTATTCATTTCTACTCCTCGAACGCATGTGTTATTTTCTTATCCAGTTAAATATAACATTAATTTAAATATACGATCTATATTTGATTTGTTTTAAACCATTTTCAAATGATTTCTTTTTTTATCATAAAAAAGAAGAAAAAATTGGGCTAACACAATATTCTTTAACACAACTACATGTTTATATTATCAAAAAAATGTCCATCAAAATTTTTTTTTGAAAATTAATATTCAAAACGAAAACCAATTTAATTATAGTATTATTTAATCATTGTTTACAAATCCTATGTTTTTTGTAAATTTTTTTTGTCATCATCAAAAAATGTCAGATTATTGGGAATATATTGTCTCATAAATAATATATAAATCCTATTGATTTTTACAATCATAAATAACCTAGTATGTTTTAATCATGAAATTATTTTCAGTGAATTTATGAAAAATAATACTCATTGGGTTTTTTATTTCGGATTTATATTCAAGTCATTGATTAACATTTAATATTTTTTAATGTGTTCAAAATGCGTTTTAGCATATTCAATAAACATTGCTCATACCCTATATCTATAAACACAACTTAAGAATGGAACCCTGCAATTTAAACAACACATATGGATAATCAACCCTACGCTATTGACAAAGTATGGTTAGGAAACCCTATGTTAGTATTGAACCATGTGTTTGTGAAAATGGGAAGTATGGTTAAGAAACCCTTCATATATAAGGATCTATACATTTGAGGAGAAAAATGTATGGTACATCAGCCCTCTTTTTTAATAGACCCTACATTGTCAAACCAACATTATAAATTTTTCCATCACATGATGGACCCCAACATTTGACTATCCAATGATATAAATTCTAAATCCATGATTTTATCTGTGATTTCTGAAACAGTCATGATGAAAGTAAATATCTATTTAAAGTGACATGATGGACGATTCAAATGGTCTTTGTGATAAAATTAATTATTTTTATTAAAAAAAATAAATCATTCCTATTTATAAATGATGCTATGACTCTCCTAAATTATTTAAATTTTAATTTTTACAATCAGTCAGACGACTTTCTTGGATGTGTAAAAACCAAAGAAAGATTTCAGTTCTATATCTTCTACCAGATTAACTTTTAAAATCAATATGATATATGAATAAATTCTTATAAATATATTGTTGATTACAGAACTATTGTGATGAACAAACTACTGTGTTATTTTTAAAAGATGCTTCATTTTAAAGATTTATATTTCAAACTCATTCTATTGTAACCACAATTATTTTATTCATTTATACTTTTATTGATGACATACTACAACTAGGATCTCTTCAAAGTAATTATTTCATGAATAAATTCACCATTGAAGAATAAAATCAAGTTTCTACAAGTTGTAGAAACTGTAAAGTTTAACAAGTATCATTAAGAAATAAAATTATTTTGATTTATTGATGATTCGACCGCTCAGACTCAATCATGGATTAATTTCTAGCTTATTTCTCTAAGTTGTGGAAAAAAATAGTTCCATGTTAAAGAACCAGAGGGATATATTTATTATCTTTCTAAATGTGTTATTTTCCTACCCATATTTGTATTTCGAAGGTCTTGTGGTAAGTGGAACGATCCAGTGAAAATCACAATTGGTAGAGTGTATTTGGGGATCTTTGTTCTGTGAACCACTATGAAATTGTTGTATTATTATTTTATGTGTATCCATTTCTCAAATTACATAAAAAAGGGAGTGCTTCATATATATATATATATCGAAAAAAGTTTAAATCAATAATCGGTTAAGATTATCAACAAGAGACAATTAACCCCCTCTCTATCTTTGTATTATTCTGACATAACAGACAAGAAAATAATGGATCCATGTGCCTGCAAAAATATTCAGTCAGACATTTAATCATTTCCTTCATTTTAGTAATTCTTATCTAGAGGATTTTAACTATGTAAAAATTTATTGATGCATTTAATTGTTAGTTTATTTATTACATGGCATGTGTATTCAGTTATTTACCATGCCATATTTATTATTCTCGTTGACTCATTATTAAATTTATTGTACTCAACCCTTACTAATCATTTTATATCACCCTTATATTTTTCATTTCCCATGATTATGAAGATGATGTATTTGATTAAGTTTGAAGGATACACTTTATTATCCTTTGTTATGTATTACATTTTATATTTTATTTCCCAATTCAAAATGGGTATCATATATGCAATATGGTTTCCCAAAACAGCTAAAATGATTTGTCCTTCAAGATATGATTCACTATAATAATTCTAAAGTATTCAAGTAAGGCACAGGCTCTGGGATTCTGGGGTTGGGGCATTACATTTGATATCAAAGTATTTTTTTAGAATCCTTGGGAACTATATTTGCAAAAACATAAGTTAGAGAACATAACCACACAAGGGACATTAAGGATATGTATAGAACATCCATGAATTTTGGAATGGTAGAGATTATGTGTTTCTACAATGAAATACATCCCTTTATGGGTACTACAATTTGATGTGGTTCTATCTCAAATGTACCTAGGGGTAGAATCTTCGAAAAGGTGTACCGGTCCTGACTGAATCGTAACCCAATACATGATAGTGGGCCTTACTAGACACCAGTTTCATCACAAAACTATGATACACATAATATAATTCATATTTTCTTTACAAATCATTAGGAGGATTTTAATTTGAAGATATACCTAATGAAACCATTATTATGATTATGATATTAACTAAGTATAATTTTTTTCATTTTATGTTAAGTCTTATTCCATAATTATAATTATACAAAGTACATAATATTAATATCTAATAAAGTATAATACATTTTTTTCAAATCTAACCATAAAGGAATAAGGGTTTAAATACTCGTAGCCAATGTAGATATTTACATAATGAGAATTCCAATATGGCTGGTATTAGAACTAAGAAAATTATTACTATATTAGGACTGCATAATCATGTTATGAAAAATAACATTTCACATATTGAAAAACATGTTCCTTAGTGATAATATCCTATGCTAGATCACTTTATGTGATATAAGCCCACATCATTTTGTGGTACAACAGATACAATTCTAACTAATAAACGGATTAAGTCTCTAGAAAAAATATTTATAGCCTTGTGATGTGGTGAAAAGGAAAAGGTCACACATGTTATAAATTATATAAATGGTGATGTTGGTCAATGGTGGTCCTTGATAATGAATATAATGGTGAAGGAAAACAATAGAACTCATTGAAAGGAAATATTTTAAGGATGTGTTCTTCAACAACTATTCCCCCTGTGAGAAACAAACTAAGATGAAGAGGATGTTCCTAATCTTAATGAAAATGGATAAAGAATGTGTTATATAGTATGAATAAACCTTTAGAATGTTATCTTGGTATGGTATGGATTATATACATAAAATAGAGTGCACAGTTGACAATTTATTTGAAGGCTTTTAACCATGTCATCGAATGTCCTGATTTCTCAAAAAAATCACATATGATGATGTAGTTTTATGTGCAATCAATACATAGAAATATTTTTTATTTATTACTTAATAAAAGATAAGGAAGAGAAGAAGAGATTTTATCAAAAAAAGTATAAGGTAATGAAGTGAGTGAAGTATTTTTTTTAATGAAATAATTGTAGAAAGAAACACCCAGGTATATTCTTGATGAATATGAGATTTTTTTATAATTATGGAGAAAAAACCACAACTTCAATGATTATAAGGATATGAAATAAAATTCTAATGTGAAATGATTCAACTATAAGGATATTGGGTAGTGATCAAATTAATTCCCCAATATTCAAGGGAATATACCAGAGAAAAAGCCTTGGAATCAAGGGAATGCTTATGTTATTGATACAGATAAAGTGGAAAGATTAATATTCCTATGTGTTGGGAACTCTGAGTAATGTTATAAATGTATTTTAATAGTAATGTACTAGTTATATGAATTTTGAAATATGTAATGATTTTACTATAGTAGTATTTAATTATGTATTTGAGATCATATGTTGAATGGTACCAAGAAAAGTGACTCAGTATGAAGTTTAGAATTCTGAAAAAAAACACATAGTTAAGGGAAATACAACCCTTAATATGTTCGTGATGATAAAACTATGATGTTCTATAAAGTTTAAATTTATATGTAAAATGTAAATTGGATACTACTAACAACCATGGAAATGATTAAAAAATGATGGATCAAATTTGTTTGTAAAGGTAGACCAATTTAGAAAAGTATTAGGTTGAACATTTAATGTGGTCTTAGATATTGATGTATTAATTCACCATATGATTCATCATATGCTATGAAATAATGTATAAATAATTCAGGGAACAAAGTATAATATAGTTTTTATGAAAATTTAATCTACCATGAAAGTATGTTTTCTTATATGCCTTGAGATAAAAATATTTCTTCAACTCTAGGAAAACTCGTCTTGAAAAAAAAATGTTGTTCAGTTCTCATCGTTTTCCACTATGGGAAAAACTTTTATTTGCTACGGGTTATTTATGATGGTAATAGGCACCCCATCGCAAAACATTACGTGCAGATTGGTGCAGTTTGAGCACCAAACCACGCAAAAAGGTATTTTCTATGGGTCGGCACCACCCATCAAAAATTTCAGGACACTACTAAAAAATTAAGCTATAGACATAGACCTATAGCCAATGTTTTATAGGTCTGTGGCTATAGATTGTTTATAGCCACACATTAATTAAACATCCATGGCTAAACTTCTAAACATCGGTGTTTCTTTAATTTTTTCATTGGATTTCGTCGGCCTCTCCTCTCCTCCTCCTCCAATCTGTGACCCTACTCTCTGAACCATCGGCCTCTCCTCTCATCCTCCCCCAATCAATGACCCTACTCTCCTAACCGTCTACAGCCCTCACCGCAACGCCCTCCTCCAGGCGCTCCCAATCAACGCGGTCTCCCACGCTTTCATCGACCTCTCTCACCGCAACCCTACACTCCGAACCATCGACCTCTCTCACTAACTCTCTCACGCAATTCATGGCAGCCCTTCAGAAGAAGGAATCCATTGGCCCTTCATCTTTCAATTTTTGTGTACTTTCTGAATCTCCCTCCTCCTATTTCCCTCCCATTATAAACCTCTTAAGTTTTGTCGATCAAAGCATCCTCCTCCCTTGGATTGTGTTCTTATTTTTTTATTTCCATTATGGAATTATAATAACATGCTATGGATGACTATGGAGAGTTGGGGGAGGAAGGAAAAGAGGATTAGGTTTTTACATCCTGTACAGTTGGGAATTTATGATCATCGTTTCAATTTATTTAGTCATTGGAAATTGCCTTTAGCTTTTATTTTTTCAATGAAATTTTATCTACTTGGGCTGGTTTTTTTTGGATTCGTGTGGTAGTAGACTCGATGGCTTGTTTGGAATTTCCACGTGCCTCTGGCTTTTCCATATTGATTCGTTTCTTGTCAGGTGAAGTTACTTACTGGAAGCAGTTTGTTAATTTGTATTCGATTTTCCTTTTACATCCAATGCTTATTTCATTTATCACTTTCTTATCTTTTTTACTGGGGAACCTATGCTTGCATGGTGCATTAAATGAAATCCCCCTTTGTCTTGTGTTCCAAGTAATTGGGGATGCATGGTTTTATTTATCCTCGTATGATGTCCTCTATTTATTTTCTTAAATGAGACCTTTTGCATTAATAAGCTTTTTAGCTTGTATTGTGGTTCAAATTTGAAGGAGTTTAAAATTTTATATATGTGGCTACTGATTCTTATCATTGAGTTAGCATGTGGTGTTTTCCTGATGAAAACTGAGGTGAGCTACTTCTATCTCTTTGTTGACTACAATGAATACCTTTGATTCTATAGAACCATACCGATCTGATTTGAACGCACTGTTAAAAATTTATCATGGGCGGAACTAAAAAACAATACCAATATAAAGGTTTTTTGCATTACTAATTATATTTTTAAACTTGGATCCAGGGTCAAAAATGCTTCCCACTCACAAACGTGTCCAGTTTTGGTGTTCATCAACTCCAAAAGTGGTGGCCATCTTGGAAGTGAACTCCTTTAAACATATTGTGATGTTCTCAACAAGAACCAGGTATTTAGGGTTTTAACCCCTCAAATTTTACACGTGTATTTTCTCCAATGGTTGGAATTTATATGTTTATGGGATTTTAGGTGGTTTAAAATATCAAATGATGGATGAAAAACCAGATAAATTTGGGTTATTCAAATCAATTGATCTCGGGTGTTAAGGTGGTGTTTGGAGTATGATGGCTACGTATTAGGTATGGTTTGGATTTGTCTTTTGGGGTTTTTTGTGGTAATACCTCACGTTGGTAGATCTTGTTGGGTTTTTTCTTGATGTTTTGATGTAAAACTCTTGATATAGGGAATTTTGGTGATTTCTGTGTGATTTGATTGTGTATTTTTTTAGGAAGTCGTGTGTTAGATCAGTTAAGGGGGTGGAGGGTTTCTTATTATCAAGGGTGAATGTGTGGGGTTTGGCTGTTATGCTTGGTGTGTAGGAGAGTAACCCTTAGATTATTATGATAATACTTAGGGTTTGGTGTTTTGGAAATGATATTTTGTTATGAAGTAAGGATTAAATGTAGTTTCATGATTTTGTGGTAATAATGCAGCTTAGGATTGTGGAGCGATGGCTTTTTAATTAGTAATGTTGTTATTACAAGATGATGTTGGGTCAAAATTCATCAATAAAGCCTCTAATTAGGATGTGATTGTGTTCTCATGGGAAATATTCTCAAGTGGTTGTTTCCCTCATATTATGTTACAACTACTTTGATCCATTGACCAAGGACTTCGAAAAGGAAAAGCAATAGTTTTATAAGTTATCCACGAGTTCTAGGAGTAGCAGTATCTAATTTTCAGTAGAGACATGGGATCGTAGGATGTTTAGAATATATTGATGAAAGTTATGTTCCTATTTGAAAGGATTGTAACTCTAGAGGATATATGGGTGAAACTAGAAGTTTATCAATTCAAAGGAGATGAATCAGAATGGATAAATACATTTGATCATAAAGGAAGGAATGAGAAGGTTTTATGGATCGAGTTTCATTCCCTCTTCTATGAGAGGCTATGGTAGATTTATAGAATAAAATCATGTTTTGGGGATTCATGGAGCTATATCATTATGAGAATCAGTAATGGAGCATGCCACTAAATTTAAATGTTTATTCATTTCATGTCATCCTTCAAATGAAATTTATTCATAAAGGAATTCCAGTTTTTAAATGGTCTTATACACTCATTATGGGCATGAGTAGCTTCCATTTATCTGGACACCTACTAAGAGATATTCAAGAAAGACTGAGCTATCTATGTAGATACATCCATTTCATAGGAAGGTGCATGGAGAAGGTTGGAAACCAAGTAGGAATGAATATCGGTTGGTGAGCCTTAGTATAAGGGTGACAAAGTAAATTGAATGAGTAATATCTTAGCTCAATATTAGAAAAACGAACCCTGATCTATTTGTCATGTATCAAGAATGTGCGTGCAATCCCTTAGTATTGGGATGAGAAAAATAGGTCTCATGTATCTGTCGAGATATAGTTTTCTATATTATTTTATTGGGATAAGACAACCTTGGTCAAGTGACTTTTAGTACCATACTTAATGAGGTATTCCAAAATTTATTATTATTTTCTATAATTTGGATTTCTCTATCTAATATCTTTTAATGTATTATTTTTTTTGGATATAATATGTGTTTGAAATATGATAGATTTTAAATGAATAAATTTTGTTGATATTATTGGGATAGGATCTTCTATAGTTATCATAATTTGATATGAGGCACTTGATATCTGTACATAGGATTGATGATGGTATCGATAATACTATAGTGGGGAGATTCATACTTGTCCTTTTTGAGTGAAATCCATATCATGGGATGGTGATCATTATCATGGTTTTGAAATGTTTGAACTTAGACAGTAAATGGATGAATTTAATGTCAGGAGATGGATGTTGGATGAAACATATTTGGTTCCAAGACCACACCAAAATTAAGGATTTACCTATAGTGGTTGGTATAGTAAGTGTGTTCAGTTAATTATGAAGAGTTTATATTGGTAAATATGCTATTTAGATATTTTTTATTTCTAGGATGCCACACAGATCAATGGGTTGAGTTAAGTATAAATATTTGATATTGTAGTGGGCTAGTGCTTGACAATTCTAGTGTGGAGTTTTAAAGGGATCCTAAAAAGGGGAACTCTATAGGTTGTTCAAAGTTTGTTTGGAAGGGAAACAAATTAGTCCAAATTTTTAAGAATTTATGACATAGATTCTATAACAGTAATAATTGTTGAAAGATAAAAGGAAAGAACCAATTATCGTATGTTCTGAAATAGTTTCTACCAAGAAGGAATATACAATCAAGAAGAAGGAAGATCATGCACCAAAATATTGTATAATCATATTAGCAAACTGGTTTGAAAAATACAAGAAGATTGAGTAAGAATAAAAGAAGGAAAAATCTCTACTTTATAAAATTGATAAACCTATATAAACTAAAAATAAAGGTGAATTCCTGAAGAAGAACATGTTAAAAAATGATGTTTCAATCTAGAAAATTAAGAAGGATATAGGCATGAAGAGTTTTTGGTAATTTATACACTCAAGTAATGGATTTTCTAGGTTAAGAACAATGTCTAATCCCTATTTATCGCTTTTAAGTGATGATGATGGTTTACTTTATTCTCATATTTTGGTGATTTTTAATTTTTGAATAGAAAATTTAAGGTGATGTTTGAAAAATAAAGAGCTTTATTAATGATCATGTAATTTATTATTGGGATGTACATATCAATTTGAATATTATTTTTTCATTATTTTTTATGGATTCATGTATCATTTATCATGTACAGTTGAAACGTTGATCACATATATATATATATAAGAAGTTATTATATCTCATTTCTTTTCCAACCATTTTCTTATAGGTGGTTTCTTATGATAAGATCGGTTCTATCCACTACAATCGAAGACAATCAGTTCAAGATTTGGGTAAGGTTTATTCTGTTTTTATTCTTTGACCCAATTTTAATTAGGGCTTTTTTTATTTTTGGGTTCCTTATATTTTTGTGGTGTGTTTTGGATTTCATTGAGGTGGATTAAAGTCACTGTTGACGAAGGCTAACATGTGTTTGCATAGGTAAGAATATGCATATATAAGTTCCCCCTTTATATATATTCACTCATGGCAGTATGAATATATATATATTGGGGCTAGGTGTGCTTATATATAGACATGAAAAATGCATACGCCTGTAATTGTAAAGGGGTATATGCAAGTATAAACATATATCTAAGGTACCCCTTGTGCATATTTGGCCATAAAAATATGTATATAGGGGCTAGGTGTCCTTATATATATGTTAAGTTTCATATGCATGCAAGAAGGGAAAAGGAAGATTCGAGTTGTCGTCGTCAAAATCCAACACGCCTTGAGGTTGAGGTATGGTCCCTCTCCTAGCCTATTTAATTCAAGAATGATTCAAATTGCATTTAGTTGCCTTCTTAATTCTGCATGTTTATAATAAATTTCAATTTGTGAATAAGTGTTAGTTAAGATAATTGTTTCCATTGATAAATAAGTTATGTTTTTGTAATAAAACCCCTCCAATGGAGGTGTGCCCTCTGTGAAAACTCACAATGGTATAACTTGCTTAACATTATTGCATTGATGTTTTCCTTATACATGACGTCATTGTTAGTAATAAAGAACACATCGTACTTGAACCTTTTTTATCCCTGTAGGGGGTTTCCCTCTTTTTATTAAAATGGTTGTTTGAACCAAGACACTATTTAAGTGCCTTTAGACCTTTAAGATGGGTCCCATGTTGTGTTGCCATGTCACAAGGCATGTGATATTTAAATCCAACCAAAATCCCAGTTCCACAGCCCATGGGTCCCATAGTACCAGTAGTGTCAGATTACATGTTATGTAACCTGTGATTTTCCTGATCCCATGGGGTATTCCTCTAGGTATTCCTACACATTGTTAGATCACCAAACCTCGCCGAATTAGGTATATCAGGGGTCATCCAGTCCTCTAGTCATCATAGATTTGCATTCATTTCATTAAATCATCTGAGAAAACAACCTCTCGGGCCATCCATATCATCCTATTTGAAACTAAGTGTAACAAATACTCCAATTCCATTCTAATCCACCTCCAAAATCCATGCTAAAAATGACATAAATTGCCCTTATAGAAAACAAGGTCAAGGAAGGAACTGATTACCCAGTGGAAAACCACCAACCGACCAATTGCCACAAATTTTTTGGTTCCAACCATCAACCATCCAGTAGTTAGTCTAGTTCCAACCCACCCCCACTATCACTATTAATATGTTCATGGTGCTTTATAATAGCTAACTGGTGGCCCCATCTACTTCTTTTTAGGAACACCACATACTCTTTCCCCCCTTTACTAAATCTGTCCACCTGAAACATAAAATTTCATTTAAAACATAATCATTTTAATTATAAGTAACCAAAATTAAATTTTAAGAACCCAAAAATTAATCCATAGTATTTAAAATCTATCCACTATACGACTTCTCATCCATGAGAAACATTACTAATCATCACTGGTGACTTGAGGTTTCAGTGGATTGGAGCTGCCTTCGCGCATACTCCTTCCCTTCATAGTTTCACATCCTTCATCTTATCTATTATTCGGTATCTTGAAGTCTCATTTACTTCTACATCTTTTATCCTGGGGTTCGACATGCATCATTTTTGAAATCACTTCTTTCAAGATCGATCACTAGTATTCAGGTTAACCAGAATGTTTCAGTATTTTTCAAATGTTTTCCAGCAGTCGAACATTATTCCCTCAAATTTTCTAATTATTTACTTCCCAAATAGAAGAATTGATCCACCATAGGTGTACTGAACTGATTTCTCATTGATTCTTTCTCAGGTTGCATGAAGTGGTGGATCTGGCTTTATCTTTGTCTAAATATTCATGTTCTTTCAACTGTTAACCATGTTTTCTCTACCAGTGGAACCTAATTGTTAACTCTAGGAGACACTCTTGGTTTTCATCCCAATGGATTTAGATTATCAGATTACATCTGCCTTTTTAAAATCCTTCTTTTCTTACCATTTGCAGCAACATTCTTGGAAATATTTTAGGTCGATCAGAAGATGCTTAAAGAGAAACATATCATTCATTATTTTTTGTTTGTAGGGAATGACCTGTCTAAGAAACATCTAGAGTTTATTTGGTTCTCTACTGAAAAAAAGTTTAAAGTTAAACAACACATTGTCTAGGAAGCATAATAATACTTTTCTTCTGATTTTCTTTAAGGAAATTCTATAGTAAACTGCTAGTCTCAGTCCAAAGTTATATTCAAGGCTTAATCTACCACTCATCTTGATGGGGAACATGTGTGTTATGCTTCTCTAGCTAGTGAGTCACTGGATACCAAGGGTCCATTGACACGTGAAGGGGAGGTGAGGAGGATCATCTAGTCACAGTGTCCTTGAAACTCAATAATGGTATAATTTTCTGAATGTTTTGAAGATCATCAGGTACAAAACCACTGTGCTTTAGATAAAACTAATCTTAAGGAGGGACGAGTGTCTCCTACTTCTTTTTCTATTTAGAAATCAGGTGCCACAGTACCTAGGATATTTTCAAGGGTTGTAAGCAAGAATCCTGAAACATCTGAGATAAAATCCAAAGAAGCTGAGTATTATCTGGCCATGAAGACTATGGAACCTATTAAGGGAGAATCCCATGTGTGTTTAGGAGTTCATAGTCTGCAATATGATCATGTTTCAGGGGGCAGGGGCAGGGGGTGGGTGGAGGGGGGAAGGGGGTGGGTGGAGGGGCAGGGGGTAGGGGGAAGGGTGGTGGTGGGCAGGGGGCAGGGGGCAGGGGTAGGGGGTAGGGGGGAGGTTTGTAGGGGAGGGGATAGGGGGCAGGTGGGCAGGGGGAAGGGGGTGGGTGGAGTGGGGCAGGGGGCAGGGTGGCGGGGGGCACGAGGCAGGGTGGAGGGGGGAAAGGGGTAGGGGGTAGGGGGGATGTTTGCAGGGTAGGGGGAGGGGGAGGGGGGACGGTCGGAATGTTTCTCCACCTCCTCCCGTTCCCTTCGCTCCTGGAAGGAATATGCTACCCCATGGATGTCGTTGGACCAGGTCAACATGCCGCAGTCAGGTCGCGGTCACGTTGTGATTTGGCCCTACTCCAGGATGACACCCTGCGGCGGTTCATAGTGATAGTATTCCATGAGTCCTGTGATCAATATTGGGACTGACTAATCACAATTTCTGTCGGTGGGGTGACGACCGGAATGTTGCCCTGCCTCCACTCGCTCCCTTCGCTCTTGGCCGGAAGATGCTGCCCCATGGATGTCACTGGATCGGGCCGACACGCCGCGGCCAGGCTGTGGTCATGTCACTGTCACGTCGCGGTCAGGTCACGGTCACGCCGCGGTCAAGCTGCGGTCACGCCACGGTCACTCCGCAGTCACGCCGCGGTCACCCTGCGGTCATGCCATGATCATTCCGTGATTTCGTCCTGCTCCAGGACGACACCCTCATGACAGTTCGCGTTGATAATATTCCATGAGTCTTGTGATCAATGTTGAGACTGACTAATCACAATTTCTGCTGGCGGGGCGATGACTAGAATGTTTCCCCACCTCATCCCGCTCCCTTCACTCCTAACTAGAAGATGATTCCCCATGGATGTCATTGGACTAGGCCAACATGCCACAGTCACACTGCGGTCATACCGCAGTCACGCCGTGATTTTTCCCTGCTCCAGGATGACACCCTGCATCGGTTCAAAGTGGTAGTATTTCATGAGTCTTGTGATCAATGTTGAGAATGAATAATCACAATTTCTGTCAGTGGGGCAACGACCGGAATGTTTCCCCACCTCCTCCCACTCTCTTCGCTCCTTGATGGATGATGCTACCCTGTGGATGTTGCTGGACCGGGCCAACACGTCGCGGTCACGCCGCAGTCACGCTGTGGTCATGCTGCGGTCACACTGTGATTTGGCCCTGCTTCAGGACGACACCACGTGGCAGTTCGTAGTGATAGTATTCCACGAGTCTTTCTTTTGATTCCTGACTTGAAATGTTGCTGAGAAATTCCACCTGAGACAAAACTAAATTGAATCTCCGACCTAAGGGGGAGCATAAACAAATTTCGATGAAACCGAGTCCCAACGTTTTCCCTGTTTGAAGGAAAAATGTGACCCAAGGTGTAGAAGACCTAACGACGAGTTGGACAGATTTCGATGTGACGATGGAATTTGTAGCTTGGAAATCTAGAGCTTAGAGATCGATGAAGCTGAGTCACCGACTTGTACACCTCTTGAGTCTGTAAATTTAGTCGAATTCGACCGAAGTGAGTTGGATCATGCGGATGATGACAAACCAGCTATACGGGATTGAAGACTGATGTGCACATCATGATGTTGGTTCAATTGAAGCATTGGTGACTGTTTGGGTTTCGAAGTGGTGCTTATGAAACCAAATTGAAGTTTTAATTCAGACAAATGAGGAAAAACAATCTTCAATCAAGCTTTGGTTGAGCTTCAGACCACCGTGTTAGATGTTTGAATCGATGAAGATGATAGGGTTAGGGACACTGATCCCACGACCAGAGTTGAAGAGAGCTGATAATTCATTGCTCTAGTATAGGAAATTCCAAAATCAACTGATTGAGTCTGTATCTCATATGAAATGCTACGTGTGAACATGATCAAGCTTGCTTGTTAAAGACACGTCATTAGCTGATTTTGTCTGAAATAGGTAATGAAGATGGTGGGGACCTCTTCCCTCTTTACCACTGCGGTTTCAGTTTTAAAGGAACCTGCACAGTCGGTGCTTACTTGAATGCTCCAACGAAGTTCCCATTGAAGGCGATGGAACTGAATAAGATGACATTGTTCTAGAAGAGAATGCATAGAAGGTGTTTGAAAAATTGCCTCAGTGATCTTAGTAGACTTCACCACTTGAAACACCAGTTTCTTCAACATAAAAAAATTAAGAGAAACGCCAACCCATGACCGGTGCATGAAAGAAATTCTCAAATGAAGTTCCAGCCTACTGAGCCACACATTCCTATTGAAGCCTGGACCCAGGTAGAAGAGCTTCCACAAATTAAGTGTTCGGTTGAAAATGAAGGTGACCGTTTCAAGCTCTGCAAACGTGTGAAGAAGCTAGCTTGATTAAAACTAGATGTATTTCCATGCCAAATATTGAATCCCATGGACCAACTTCTCAGTCCCAAGAGGCCCAAGTAGTCCAGAACCAGGTCTGAATACCAGCAGCATGTGAATTAGTAAGGCTACTCATCATGCGAGCATGCTGAGTAGAGTAAGACTTCCACCGTATCCATGATGTACTAAAGCATTTGACCCTCTAATACTTCATGAAATAGTATATAGCTCGATCATGGGAGGGGAATTATTTGACAAGGACAATTCGAATGATTCTCTCTCATGAAGAAATCTCGACCATCAAGCTATGCATGAGGTGTCAATTTGAAGAAAGGGAGTTGGGCTTGGAATTTGAGGAATAATTCAGAATTGTGAGGTTCATTGAAGTTAAAGTTCATGATAATCTTGTGGCAGATAATGGAGGATTGAAAAACCTTGAGTATTTCTATATGTGGGACCACTGTTCAATAGAGGTGGGGGGAGCTTCTAGGACTGGATCAGTCATCCTTTTGCTGCTTTTTTCTTCCATATTTTATTTCATTATGTTGTAAAACATTGATTATCGCACCTTAGGCCATTTGTGGTCACACTAAATATAATCCACCCATCCTCCTGGTTTAATTATACCCGTTAATGCTTAACCCTCCTGCTTACTTCTCTGGTTGTTTTTAATTTCATAATCATTAGGAGGTTTCTACTTTCTTTTTCTTTTAATTTCTTATTCTCTCATTCTCGAAATTTCACACACATGCCACTTGGATTCAATGCATTTCCTACGATCATGGGCAGTGGGTTGGTCTGATAGTGATTGAAAACTTCCAATCATTTGGATAGGGAAGATTAAAGAACCTAGTCCATCACGTTGTGGTGGAATTTTCAAAACCAGTAGAGGCTTCCTCAAGGGATGATTATAAAAATTGGTTGGCAACTTTATTACTCTTGAAGTTGAACTTTGGGAAGTAATTCAAGCAGTTAAATATGTATGAATTATGGATGGAGTAAGTTATGGATTGAAATTGACTTCTTGTTGGTGGTCAACATACTCAGGTGTAAATCTATATTGTTCCCACTACATCTCTACAAGGAATGGATGGATTATTATTGTTATTGATAGAAGATACACTTCATGGAATCTCAAATATGTAGGGAGGCTAATATAGTGTTCGATGCACTGTCTATGATTTTTTTAGAGAATGAGAATTTATTTTGGTTTTTTATCTCAATGATGAATTTCTTCACCTTTATCATTCTAATGTAAAGGGTGATGTCTACACATATCTCTAATTTCAATTTATTGTATCTCCACTTTATTTTAAATAAATTTGATGTGAATGGGTATTCTAACCCATTCTATGGACCTTCTTGGGTATTATATCATGTTACATGTTGTCACATATTTTTATTCCTAGTTATTCCATGAGTATAGGATACCATACAATATTAATGATTGTTATTTCATGATTAGACAAATAGAGTAGTGGTATTATTGTATATTCTATTTGTGGGTATTGTAGGACATGGTAGAGGAGGTTATGAATTGAAACTTGTATACCAGTTAAATGTATGGGGGCTGGTGCAGGAGGGCTGTCTGTAGGAGGGACGATATGTTATGTCATCTGCCGAGTGTGGCATGGATGCTTTGAGGTAGGGTCCCCCTCTCAGGAAATGGGGGTTTTCCAGGAAGGGGGTGTCTAGCAGTGGTGGTGCTGTCTAGGCGGGGGGAGGGGTGTCTAGAAGGGGTGGGGTTATCCAGGCAGTCCAGGAGGGAGGGAGGGGGGTGTTGTCCAGGTAGGGGGGAGAAGTGTCCAGGAGGGAGGGAGGGGTTGTTGTCCAGGAAAGGGGGAGAGGTGTCCAGGAGGTAGAGAGGGGGTTGTCCAGGCAGTGGGGTGTTGTCCAGGTTTGGGGGAGGGGTGTCCAGTAGGGGTGGTGCTTTCCAGGTAGGGGGAGTGGTGTCCAGGAGGGAGGGAGGGGGGTGCTGTCCAGGCAGGGGAGGGGTGTCCAGTAGGGGGGGTGCTATCCAGGCAGGGGGAGAGGTATACAGGATGGAGGGGGTGCTGTCCAGGCATGGGGAGGGGTGTCCAGCCGGGGTGGTGTTGTACAACCAGGGGGAGGGTTTTCCAAGAGTGAGGGATGGGGGGTGGTGTCCAGGCAGGGGGAGACGTGTCCAGGAGGGAGGGAGGGGGTGTTGTCCAAGCAGGGGGGGAGAGGTGTCCAGGAGGGAGGGATGGGGGCTTTCCAGGCAGTGGGGTACTGTCCAGGCAGGGGGCAGGGGTGTCCAGCAGGGGTGGTACTATCCAGGAAGGGGGGAGAGGTGTCCAGGAGGGAGAGAGGGGGTGGTGTCCAGGCAGGGGGATAGGTGTCCATGAGGGAGGGGGTGTTTTCCAGGTAGGGGGGGGGTGTCCAGCAGGGGTGTTGTCCATGCAGGGGGAGAGGTGTCCAGCAGGGAGGGAGGGGTGTTGTCTAGGAAGGGGGTGTCCAGGTGAGAGGTGTCCCGGAGGGGGGTGCTGTCCAGGTTGGGGGGGGGGGAGGGGTGTCCAGCAGCGGGTGTTGTCCAGGCAGGGGGGTGGGGTGTCTAGTAGGGGGTGCTGTCCAGACAGTGGGGAGTGGTGTCCAGCAGGGGGGATACCACATTAGATGATTTCTTTATTAATTTCAGAATAACTTCTTAACTACACATATGGATTGTTGTAATGAAATCATATATCTCTTCATTCAACATCAATCTGTACACAACAATATTGGGAACCATTGTTCTATTCAGCTCCACTATAACTTCAATATCATTCTGACTTGAACTTTGTACAACCACTCATCAATCTCTCATGTTGGCATAAGATAATTAAACTATTATTAAATTAGGGGGGGCTGTCCAGATGGGGCTTTGCAAAGGGAGGAGGGGGCCGTCTAGGGGAGGCCTTGTAGGGGGAGGGCTGTCCAGGGGAGGGTTTGCAGGGGAGGGGTGCTGTCTAGGGGAGGCTTTGCAGGGGGAGGTGGCTGTAGGGGGGTGGGCTGTGCAGGGGAGACGGTGGGGGCTATTTTTTGGGGGGAGGGGGGCTGTCCAGGAAGGGGGGGCTGTCAAGGAAGGGCTTTACAGGGGGGAGGGGGGCTGTCCAAGGGGGGATTTGCAGGGGGAGGGGGATGCGGGGGGTTTTTCTACTGCAAGGGGAGTGGGGGGACTATCTAGGGGGCTTTACAGGGGGTGGGGGCTACAGGGGGGAGGGGGATGCAAGGGGAGTGCAGGGTGGGGGGCTGTGCAGTGGGGTTGGGGGGTATTTTTTTATGGATTTTTCGACCCTATAGCCATGGTTTTAAACAGTGGCTATTGGTTAATTGCCACGGTTTTTAACTGTGGCTACAGGTCTAATGTCACGGCTTAAAAATGTGGCAATAAAGTGTGTATGTCCTCTTGTATAGTCATGGTTCCAAACCGTGGCTATAGTGATATTACCGTGATTTGAACCGTGGCTGTATACCTAATGCCACGGTTCGAACCGTGGCTATAGATCTAGAGCCACGGTTCCAAACCGTGGCTATAGGACTAGGCCTATAACCACGCCAAACTTGGAAATGGTTCATCAAATCGTGGCTTTTACCTATAGCCACGTTTTGAGGACCGATAGCCACGGTTTAAAACTGTGGCTATAGCCCAAATTTCCAGTAGTGGGAGGCGGTAAGACCTTGTTGCGACAGGGGATCCCCCGTCGCAACTACTTTGACCCCTGGAGGGTATTTACGACAGGACCCGTCGCAAATAACAGGCGGAGGTAAAAACCTATTTGCAACGGGATGTGTCTCGTCACAAATAGTGTGTCGGCAGTTTACTTTTTTGGCGATGGGCCTCGTCGCAAATAACCATTTAACCGTCAACCGTAATAAATACGGTCGATGGTATTTGCAATGAGACCCATAGCAGAAAGTATTACTAGCGACGGGATTCTCGTGGCTAATATTCTCATCACAACTAATCTTACCTATATATACCCCTCCGTTTTTTCTTCTCTCCTCATGTTTTTTTCTTCCCCTGCTTCTGTAAACTCTAATTATAGAGTGATAATTTTTTAGAGATAGTTTTTTTTGGAAGAAGTTGTGAAGCCACCTACAATTATAAGAGATCAAGTTTAAAGATATTTATGTTTTATTTAATTTAGTATTTATTTCATTTTCTTAAATTAATTTTAATTATTGATGATTTGTTGTAATTAAGTTAGATTTAAATTGTTTTGTCATCAGTATTTATTTGTAATATTAAAATTCAATTATTAGTACTAATTCTTAGTAATAAGTAATAATTAATAATTATTAATGATAATTAGTTATGTTTGTTAATAATTCGATGAAATTAGTAATTAGTAACTGTATTTTGCAGAAATTAACAGTTATTGACAATAATTAGTAATAATTACAAATAAATAGTAATAATTTGAAAAAATAGTAATAAATATTAACAATTAGTAATAAATAGTATTAATTAGTAATAATTAGTAATAAATACTAATAAATATTAATAAATACTAATAAATATTAATAAATACTAATAAATAGTAATAAATACTAATAAATACTAATAAATACTAATAAATAATAATAATTACAAATAAATACTTATAATTAGTGATAAGTACTAATTAAATATACTAAATACAAATAAATATTAATAAATAATAATAAAAAGTAATAAATACTAATAAATATTAATAATTAATAATAAATAGTAATAAATGGTAATAAATGGTAATAATTTCTCATAATTACTAATAAATAGTAATAAATAGTAATAAATACTAATAAATAAAAATAAATAAAAATAAATAGAAAAAAATAGTATTAAATGGAAAAAAAATAGTAATAAATAGAAATAAATACTAATAAATAGTAATAAAGAATAATAAATTGTAAAAAACGAATGAAAACTAATAAATATTAATAAATAGTAATAATTTTTAATAATTAGTAATACATAGTATTAAATTGTAATAAATAGTAATAAATAGTAATAAAAAGTATTAAATAGTAATAAGTAGTAATAAATAGTAATAATTGGTAATAAATATTAATAAATTTTAATAAATTGTAATAATTAATATTAAATAGTAATAAATAAATATAATTAGTAATAAATACTAATAAATACTGATGATTAGTAATAATTACTAATAATTAGCAATAATTAATAATAATTAGTAATAATTATTAATAAAAAGTAATAAATTGTAAAAAATTGTAAGAAATAGTATTAAATAGTAATAATTAGAATTAATTAGTAATAATTAGTAATAATTAGTAATAATTACTAATAAATACTAATGAATTCAAATAATTACTAATTATTAGTAATAATAAGTAATAAATAATAATAAACAGTAATAAACAGTAATAAATAGAAATAAATAGTAATGATTATTAATGACTAGTAATAGTAATAATTAGTAATAATTAGTAATAATTTTTAATAAATGCTAATAAATACTTATAAATACTAATTAATAGTAATAAATAGTAATAAATAGTAATAAATAGTAATAAATAGTTATAAATAGAAATAAATAGTAATAATTAGATATAATTAGTAATAATTTGAGTGAAATACTAATAAATACTAAAATATACTAACAAATAGTAATAAATAGTAATAAATAGTAATAATTAGTAATAAAAAAAGTAATAAAAACTAATAATTAGTAATAAATCGTAATAATTAGTTATAATTATTGATAATTATGAATAATTTTTAATTACTAGTAATTAGTAATAATTAGTAATTAATACTGATAAATACAGATAAATACTAATTAATACTAATAATTAGTAATAAATAGTAATAAATTGTAATAAATTGTAATAAATAGTAATAAATAGTAAGAAATAGTAATAATTAATAATAGTTATTAATAATTAGTAAAAAATTGTAAAAAATGGTAATAATTTCTAATAAAGAGTAATAAATAGTAATAAATACTTATAAATAGTATTTAGTAGAAATAATTAGTAATAATTAATAATAATTAGTAATAATTAGCAACAATTAGTAATAATTAGTTATAATTACTAATTATTATTAATAAATAGTAATAAATAGTAATAATTACTAATAATTACTAATAAATAATTATAAATAGTAATAAATAGTAATAAATAGTAATAAATTGTGGAAATTAGTAATAAATAATAATAATTTGTAATAATTAGTAATAATTAGTAATAATTAGTTATAATTAGTAATAAATAGTTATAAATAGTAACAAATTGTATTAAATAGTAATAAATAGAAATAAATAGTAATAAATAGGAATAAATATAAATAAATAGAAATAAATAGAAATAAATACTAATAATTAGTATTAATTACTAATAAATATGAATAATTGGTAATTAATATGAATAAATAGAAATAAATAGAAATAAATAGCAATAAGTAGAAATAAGTAGAAATAAATAGCAATAAATAATAATCAATAGGAGTAAATAGTAATAATTAGCTATAATTAGCTATAATTATAAATAATTACCAATAATTTGCAATAAATAGCAATAAATGGCCGTAATTTGTAATAATTAGCAATAATTAGCAATAATTAGCAATAATTAGAGATAATTGGAAATAAATAGCAATAAAGAGCAATAAATAGCAATAAATAGATATAATTAGCAATATTTAGAAATATTTAGCAATAAATAGAAATAAACATAAATAATTAGCGATAATTGTGAATAATTAGCAATAATTATCAATAAGAATCAACAAATAGCAATAAATAACAATAAATAGTAATAAATAGCAATAATTAGCAATAATTAGCAATAATTATCAATGATTAGAACTAAATAGTAATATATAGAAATAAATAGCATTGAATATCCATAAATAGCAATAAATAGGAATAAATAGGAATAAATAGAAATAAATAGCAATAAATATTAATAAATAGCAATAAATAGCAATAATTATCAAGAATTAGCAACAAATAGCAACAAATAGCAACAAATTGTAACAAATAGCAAGAAATACCAACAAATAGAAAGAAATAACAACAAAAAAACCAATAGAAACAAATAACAACAAATAGCCACAAATAGTAACAAATACCAACAAGTAGTAACAAATAAAAACAAATAGAAACAAATAGAAACAAATATCAATAATCAGAAATAATTAGAAAAAATTAGAAATAAAATCAATTTTAATAAATTGTAAAAAATTATAATAACTTGGCACAATTTAAGTGGATTAACAGCACTTCTTTTGCTCGATGACTCTTCTCCTTTCAACTCTCACCGACTCAAAACTTTATGAAAATATGCTTTTACGTATGCATATCCTATCTTGTATGCACGAGTTTGAATATGCATTCGTAGGACCACATTTTTCATAATGTTTTCAAGAGGTGATAGTTATAATAAGAAGATTCATCAATGAAATGAGGGCTCTTTTGTCCCATGGCTCATTTACTTGCATCTTTGTTACACTGAAATCACAAAGAAGAGTCTACGTAGAGGTAAGCTTATGCAATCTCATATGCATGAAACTGAATAAGAGTACCTCCATGAAAATTCTTCTTTGTGATTTGAGTGTGAGAAAGTTACAAATAAATTAGTCATTGGGAAAAAGAGTAGTCGTCAATCCAGTAGAAATTTTGTCGCCCATTATTAATTGTAATTATAAATAATTAGTTGTAATTATTTATCTCCTTTTTTAGGTACTATTTTTATAAATTTAAATTATTCAAAAACAGTAATGATTTTATATTTTGTTGAAGAATATGAAAAAAGAAAGTCAGCAATTGTCATTATTAGATGATCGCGTTTGGATAAATCAGCACATAAATCCAAATAGTTCTGGTTTCAATCCTGTATATATTGATGGCGTTGAACCTTTCTTATCATTTGAAACATCAAAACCAAAATTTTTTTCAGAAGGAAAAATTAAGTGTCCTTGTAAAAATGTTATCTGAGAATGTTTGACACATGATGTCATAGGTCCATCTGTTCAACAAACTGAATCTTAGGATTCTATTGATTTAACTATGGATCTGGAACCATCCGAATTTTATGAGTTGTTGAGTTCTGCTGAGGATGCATTATATCCTGGTTTCTAGATAATAAAATTATAAGCGGTTGAAAATTTTATCGCTATTAAATAAGATAATTCAATGCCAAAAAATTGTTTTGATTAGACATTTTCTTTGGTTAAAACACTATTACCTAAAATAAATGTGTTGCCTGCAAATTACTATCAGAGCAAGAGGCTGGTTTGTAATCTGGGCCTTAGTTATCGGAAGATTCATTCTTGTTAAATTGATTGCATCTTATATTCTAGTAAAAAAGATTCCTTGGATATTTGTCACACAAGTGGGAAATTTAGGTTTAAATAATCTCAACTGGGGAAGTTTGGATCGATTCCTCTGAAAAAGTTGAGATATTTCCCCCTTACACCCAGGTTGCAGCATTTGTTTATTTCTTAGAACACATCATCAATGATTTCATGATACGAAAACAAGATTTCAACAGATAAAAGATTGAATGATCCATATTTCGGTGATTCATGGAAACATTTTGACCTACCGTATCCATCTTTTTTTAGAAGCCTAAAATGTGAGATTGGGTCTTTCTACTTACGGTTTTTGTCTGTTTGGTTATTATGGTAGTTAGTATTCATGTTGGCCTATTTTTATAACTTCATATAGATTACTTCCATGTATGTTCATGAAGGATACTTATATCTTTTTGACCTTATTAATCTCAGAACATACGAAAAAGAATATTGATGTTTATTTGAAACCATTGATAGAATTCTTAAATTCATTGTGGATTAATGGTGTTAGTACATATAATTGTGCTACGAAGCATAATTTCATAATAAAATATGCATTGATGTGAATGATTAATAACTTCCTAGAATGTGGCATGTTATCTAGTTGGAGTAATCATGGTCCGAAATCATGTCATTACTCTATGAAAGAAAAAAAATCCTTTATTCTCTTCAATTAAAAAATCCTTGCTATTTTGATAGTCATCGTAGATTTCTTCCAACTGATCATCCTTTTTGAATGAAAAAATCTCATTACAGAAAAGGTACATTTGAAATGGATGATCCTCCAAAAATTATCTTAGGTACATAGATAAAATCGGTTGTATTTTCATTACCTCCCATCACATTTGGTCCAACAGTAAAACAATAAAAAATTCATGACTTAGGGAAAGAGCATAATTGGATAAGATGGAGAATTTTTTTGGTATCTTCCATATTAGTCTATTTTTTTGGTCCGCCACAAGTTTCATGTCTTTCATATTGAGAAGAACTATTTTGATATTTTATTTCATATTGTTTTGGATACACCAGGTAAGAACAAATATATAATTTAAAGGCGCAATTAGATCTTGACCAAATTTGCAGACGACTAGAACTTGAGCTGTATTAAAATTCCATATCATAGAGGTTAATGAAGACAGAATAATCTTATACACTATCCAAAGTGAGTCTCTAATTATTTTGTTAGTGGATTGTAGATTTGAGACTTCTATATGTCTATGCTTACAATTTGGGAAGATGTGTTATGAATAGTCATATTACCATATTAAAAAGTCCTGATTGTCATGTTATAATGGAAAGAATTATGCAAATTGGATTCAGAGGTTTGTTGAATTCTATGATTTTGGATTCGATAACAGACATATCATTTTTTTGAGACATTTGTGCGATGACAACAGACTATGATGCACTGAGTAAACTGGAAGAAGATGTGGTTTTCATTATATGTAAACTGGAAAAAAATCTTTCTGCCAGCTTTCTTTGACTCAATGGAACATCTAATATTTAATTTCCCACATGAAGCTAAATGTGATGGTCCAGTACAGTTTCTATAGATGTACCCATTCAAGATATGCATGCAGAAATAGAAGAAAAAAGTACATAACAAAGCATCAGTTAAAGGATCAATTAATTAAACTTATTTGCAAGAGGATTTTTTTCTACTTCCATTATTTTGAATATGAATATCTCTCAAATCACAACTGCATGGGAAAGAAAAATGGGAATTATTATGATAAAATGGTCAATCAATTATCAAATTTTCTCAGATAGAGCATGGGTTCGGTGGAGTTCATGAACGACGAATTTCAGATGATGAACATCACCGAGCTCAAACATAGGTTCTGATCAACTATGAAGAAATGACATCATTTGTACTATGAGTAATTCAATCACTAATTCTATAATTTGTTTTTACATTATGTGTAAACATTTTTGGGTTGTAATATATATTATAATCATAACATGAAACAACTTGCAAAAATTACAGCAGTTGCTACTGAAGAACGCAGACAGAAACTTTTATGTCAATGGTTTCAAAAACCTTTAACATAAATTATTGATGGTTTAACACATCAATTTAGTTTATTATTTTTTATATTGATAATTTTATTACAAATTTTCTGGTATCATAACATGATGGTAAAATTGATAAGTGACTGTGTATATTGAGTAACCCACCATCCAAAACGGTTAAATCATTCAACAAATATGTGGTGAATGGTTTTCGATTTCATACACATGTATATGGGGAATCAAAAAAACAATGAAAAGTTTAGTTTTCTTGATAAAATCTCAACATAGAGAATTGAAGTTTACTTTTATGACATGCTGGATGAAATTATTGAACTATGTTATCTTGGGAAAAATTACATAACAATGTTTAAATGTCTGTGGTTAGATACTGAGAGAGGCTTGAATGTTTATATGATTCATTGAATCGTTGATATTATATATAACATCTTATTGTATTAAATTAACCATTTTTACTGGCTCAACAGGCACATAAAATATTTTACGCAATGTATTGTGCTACTTCAAAGGACCTGAGTGACTAGTGGAGTAAAATAAAAATGGAATCTCGAGATAATCAGTTTACTCAAATTGAAAGTGGTTCTGACGAAGTACAAGGAATTTAAATTTTTCAAGAGACTACTCAAAATCCATCTTTTTCACAAAGATACATGAATATCTATGATGACACCCCAGAATTATGGGTCAATGGTGATGATGATGCTAATGATGTTATAAATGAATTTGAAATGGAAAGAATGATGAAACAGAAACTCATAGGAATATTGGTGGTGCTGATGAGGAATATTAATACATTGACATCGTCAGATATAAATATGATGATGAAGCAGGATGAACTAATTTAGCATGAGAAGGATTTGCGATTATCTAGCCCTCAGGCTACTGGCAGTTCAGGGGGTACGCATAGGGGGAGCGGTCATGCACAACTTATGATTTCTGACCCTATCCTTGAGTGGCATCCACATCTTGGTTTTGATCCACGCACGTGGATATATGATAACCTATGTATTTTAGTTAGAAATCATTAATTTATTTATGTACTAATTGTTTTATTATTTGTTCTTTTTCATAGTTTTTCACATGAAGTTGTTTGAAAGGGGAGCGCTATCATGTGCAATTGTTTTTCTCAGCCATGGATTACATGGGAATAGATTCATGTTGATGTCTATCTTGGAATGTTCAATCATTAGATGGTATGTAAATAAATAATATTTATCTACTTATTTATTTCAATAATAACTTGATATTATAAATTATTTTTAGGTTTTTTGGTATCTCATCGATGATAGCATGTGTGGAGATAACCATGATGCATGGGAGGTGTCTATGTGTGAGCGTTTCAATCAGGTTTTTTCACAATTTGAGAATGAAAATGATTAAGAAAGAAGGAATGATGGTATTTGATGAGTCATGTAGATCCCACCAACCATAGTACATTTCATCTCATGTTTTCGATGGATTATGTTCACACTAGTTGAGTGGTGGATTTCAGAGAAGATTTTCAATGGGTTAGTAGAACCGGGGGAGACAGTAGGTGACCCATCAAGCTGGAAGTCGTATATTCAGTATGCATAGAGAGCATCTAGTAAATAACTTTTTTAATTATTTTATATAACATTACATATAAAAGGTTTATTTTATATACATATAGGCAGTCGAGAATCCCAATATTACGGAGTACGACGTTTATCGAAGGATGTACAGTGATCCAGCCAAAGGAAAGATTAGAGGTGATCACCTGCGTCAGATTATGGTCAATATTATGTTGATTTTAGTTTGAAAATTATCTATATATAATATTCCGAGTATTTTAATTTCAAATCGAATCTAAAAGAGTCATATGAGGTTGTGACCTCTTAGACACGAGCTGAGAATCATGTCGAGATGGTTGATCGGACTAGTTCCCACCATTTAGATGAGGCGTAATTGATGCAGGTGACCCAGTATGCCCTTGAGAAGGGCCAAGTAGTTGGAATCAGGTCTCATTTGATTCTTGGTACTTATTATGATACTATTGCGATGTTGGTGTACATCTTGAGAGGATCCCGTGGAGAGGCATCATCTTCTGGATCACAGTATCAGGAACAGTTTCAAGCTCAAACTGACTTTATAGAGAGTTTGCGGATGCAACAGGAAGAGATGTGTCAGTAGCAGTAGCAGCAATACGAGAAGGACATGCGTCAATGGAAATAGCAGCACTAGTAGCAGCACGGGGAGGACATGCGTTGATGGTAGCAGAATTAGCAGCAACAACATGAGGTGTACATGCATTGAAGGCAGTAGCAACAACACATTCAGATGAAGTACATGTTCCATTTAACTCGTAGTTTAAGGATAGAGTTTCCTCCACCATCTCCTCCATCTCCTCCAGCTCCTCTAGAAGACTATCCCCCTAGTGATTTTTTTCTGTTAAAAACATTTGAATTGAACATTTGTTGTAATATGAACTATTTATAGTTTTTGTCTTTTATATTAGTGCGAATATTGTACTTTTTGTTAATATTTTAATATTTTAATATTTATTATTTGTATTATGTTATTTAATGATTTTTATTTTACTAATAATAATAATAAGAACAATATTTTATGATTTTTTAATTTTTTTTAATATTGAGAATTTTTTTATTTTTTATTATTTTTATTATTTTAATAATATTAATATTTTTTTTCATTAATAATAATTTTACTATTATTTTTTATTTTATTAAGTATTTGAAAATATTGAGAATTATAATATTTTTTATTTTTTTATTTTTTTTAAAATATAAATATTTTTTATTAAGTATTTGTGACAGGAGGCCCATCACAAATAGATTGTATATATATTTTTTAAAATTTTTTGCGATGGGTTGCTTTACCGTCACAATAACATTGCTGCGATGAGCCCCTCACGAAAGGTTCTTGTATATATAATATATTTAACCAGACATCTATTTGCGAAAGGCCCACTTACCGTCACAAGTAGTATTTTTTGCGATGGGCCCATAGAAAAAAAATACTAGTCGCGACACCATTTTCTACGATAGGCTATTTGCGATGGGACCCCATCACAAAAGATTTTTTGCGATGGGACCCCATCACAAAAGATTTTTTGCGATGGTCTCCCATCGTAAATAACCCCTCACCCAACGAAAAAATTCTATTAGTGTTTTTTAATATCAATTACATTTTTCATAATATTTGTTTAAGGATTTTTATTAATAAATTTTTGATAAACATATTATCTATCACTCTCCATCAGAACCTTATGGTTAGATTTATCTTCTATATCAATGTTTTAACTAATGTTCACCTACTTGAAAGCCTTGTTTTTTGAGGACCTTCCAATTAATTTTCCATCTAATAAAGAAGTTGTTCTTTCGACCCCATTAATGATGTTGTTTTTTCAATAATATTATTTTCAAATATAAATCCCTCAATTACCGATATAATGTTTAAATCATGAGGATGTACAATATTTATGGTTGGGGGAATGTAACACCCAAAAATTATAAAATAAGAATATTGTATTTCAGAGCATGTAAGACACGAAACACACTGAGTGTATGGGAATATAGTAGACCAATAAATTAAATTTTTTTTTATATTTACAATAGGTTCAATATATTAGATATATTGAAATTCTTGAAACATTTATTTAATATTGTGTTGCACACAAAGAGTTTCTTCGATGGCTTGTGGTACACATAAGAATAGATCTTACTGAAAACTATTAATATTATTAGTTCAAATGAAAAGTTTCTCCAAGTAATGAATTTTATTTTATTCTATGGATTTACTATCTGAGTAAAATATATATTTGAATTAATTGGTTACCAATTAATTAGAAATGAATATAGAAACCAAATGAATATAAAGGGAATGCTGTTATAAATATGCTATTTGTATGCCCCAAAGAAATTTTTCATTTTTAATTTTAATTAATTAATATTAGTGGGTGTTATTAATTAAATCAATATATTATATATTATATAAATCATCTTTTACATTTTTCTAATAGATTCTATTCGCATTTGGAAGAACAATTCCAATTTTAATCATAAAAGCTATATTTTTCAAAAGGAAATTTTGCTACTTTTTAATTGAAAACGTATATTAAATAAATTTTTTACACATTTTAAAAAATATTTTTCCATGTAAAATTAATTTTTTAAATTTTAATGTCAAATATATATGAATTATAATTTTTTATATATTTCTGGGAATTTATATTTTTGGAGAATAGTGAAAGATACAAAATTTTAATTGAAAATTGATATTTCATCTAGTTTGTTTATAAAGATGCATAATATTATTTATTTATTTTAAAGATTATTTAGATAAATTTTACATATATTAATCAAATTTAGTTAATTTTAAAGAATATTATATTATGATATGATATAATAACATTTTAAACATTTGAATATTTTTACATTAAAAACTTGTGTCGTCGTCCCGTCAACATGATTAATTTAAAATTATTTTCGTCAAAATATGTCTCTGGAATATTTATAAATGAATTAAATATTTGGAATCATCATAATTTGTAATTTGTATTATTTTAAACATATTTTTTATCATATATTTTAGTGAATGCAGTTAAAATTAATTAAAGTTATTAAGAAAAAATTAATATTAATAAGGGACTAAACCAAAACAATTATGGTCAAAAGTGACCTATAAACTTTTCCGTACCCTACTTAGTTTCCATATTTATAAACATTACTAAGTATATTATAATATGGATAAATATTGGGGGCATTTTATGTAAGGTAAACCTATCAATATTTTTTGCCTTTTATATTTACAAGACTGCCACTCCTCCTGCTCAATAAAAAGTCACTCCCCAATCCCACATTTTCTCACCTCTTAATATATTTTTTACATTAAAAACTACCTAAATAATTTCCTCAAATACCTATTTTAATCCAATAATTATAAATGTTTTCATAAATCCATCCAATGATTTTTTTTGGTATAAAATAAAATAAATTACCCGAAATAGCGGTAATGTTCTCAACAGGCTCTTTTGTTTTATTTATTTATACACCACTACATTTATTATTATATATTTATCATATATTAACCTAAAAAATAAATATTCTTATATGTTTTTATTTCAATGGTATGTACTACTCTCATGTTCACTTCCATAAAATGAGATACACAATCATAGTTCGTGTGTATGGCGTACTACCACCTCACGAGCCAATGTTGTTCGTTCTTCAATTACCACATCATATAGATGGGAATAATGATGGGTTTATATTTATATATGATATATAAATTATTTTTATAATTAAATTATTCGTTTGGATTTATTTTATGACATATACCGTCATGCTTTCCATTTTATGTAAATACGACAAAATCGATTCTGGAATGTTGTCTACCACCTCCTTATATCGATGTGATTCGTCCACACTATAAAAATAATGTATAAAATATGTTTTAATAAAAATATGTGGTATATTTAAAAATACTAATATACTATAATAATAATATACATATTTACTAACTACGTTTCATTAAATTAAATGAAAAATAAAATGAAAACATTGTTAGTGCATACCTCTTACTTACCTACTCTAGGAATGGTGAATTCCATTCTATCAACAATGTATATGAATTATTGTAAATAAATATAAAATGAATATATATGATAAATAAATAAGGGTTTAAATTCTGGATATGATTAAATAATTTTCTAATTAATGAGAACAACAAATAACAATTCATAACATACTCAAGAAACAAAGAAACTAACACACAAAATGACTAAAATAATGATTGATTACTAACCATTGGGTAATAAGATATTATAATAATTTCATATATGATATGATAATTATTGATATTTTTTTATTAAGTTTTTTAAATTTTTAAATCCCTTATACAAGAGGTTAGATAACATTCGACCAAAAGGAAGCATAAGGTAAGGTATTTTCATCTTACTTTGTACATCTATGACATAAATTTCATATTCACCACTTAATTATTTTTTGTGGTGTATCTAGTACCTTTTTTGATATATTATATCATTAATCCTATTATATTTATGTAATTTAATGTTTTTCATTGAATTATATCATATAATGGGTTTTAACATGAAAATTACCAACTCGCAAAAGTTATCTTGAAATCCCACTTTCTTTTTTTAATTATTAACATTATCTTAAAATAATCATTATCTCATAATCAATTTTCATTGAACCATATATTTTCATGTTATATCTGTATTATTTTGGGATTTATATTATTATTTTTTAAACATTACACCATATTATATATAGTTTTTATAATAATTTTTTTTAATTTGATGAGGAAATATTGATAAAATTGTATATTTTACTCAACACTGATATTTTATAAGTCATATTATTTATGAATTTAAATCAATTATTTAAAATATGAGGAATTAATTTTACACACAGGAAATGGGTTGTGGAATGGTTAATGAAATCCAATTGATGCATCGGTATACTCATGGTATGATATTAATTTGGACAAACCCTTCGTGTTTGTAACGAGTTTGATTATACTATCTTGTGAGAGGTGTTTGTAGTAGATTTATGGTAGGCCAAACCAAATTGGTTTCTACCTAGTATATTTTGAAATGCCTCAGTAAAATTCTTGATGCTAATTTTTTCTTTTCTCCTGGTAAAAATGGAGTCCAATATTTAAGTGTTCCCTATGTTTTAGTTATTAATATCTATAGGAATTTCAAACACAAAAAAAAATTATGGATTTATTTAATTATTAATTTATTAATTACATTTAATGTGTATTATATTATTTAACTTCATATATTTTTTATTATAATTGATTTATTACTTATTCAATTGTAATTAAACCTTACTAATCATTTGATCTCACTCTTCCTTTATTTCACTTCCCTAGGTCACAAAGAAGAGAACATTGAATGAGTTTCAAGGTTTTAGTTTTTATTAATTTTTTAAGAATTATATATTATTTTCTATTACCCATTGTAAATTGGGTTTCAGGTATGTAATAAGGTTTTATAAAACATCAAAATTTAACTATCCTTTAGGAATTGATTCCTTGTAATCTTGAAAATTTAATAATGTAATGCACCATCTAGGGGATTCTGTGGTAGGGGTGTTACAATAATGGTTTCAAACATGTTTTTAGAGTAAAATTTAAACTATTTTATTTTTTAGGTATGGAAAACTTTTTAACATTTTTATATACCTTTTCCGAAACCCAAATCATAAAAATAGATAGAAAACTTATTTTTAAAATGTGAAAAATAAAAATATTAAGCTCATAGAGGATAAAAAATAACTATTTATCCAAATATAAAGGAGAACATTACAGGGAATTAAAAATAAAAAAAATGAGTGGAAACCATTATCAATGAGGGTTGAAATTATTCTTAATAATGAATGTTTTTAGGAAAAATATACCAAGGAAATTATATTTTAATTAAATTTCATTATACTCAATTAATAATGGAATTTATCATGAAATAAAATATTATGTTTTGGGTAATTAATATGTAATGAGAAAGATTTAGGAAGATTAATTATAACTCAATAGAGAGAGTTGAGTTACCCAAAACCCTTACACCTTTGGTATCTTTTGAATAAAGTATATTTAATGAAATAACATGATATACATCTTCAAAATCCAAGAATTTCATAAATATGAACATTGAAATTAATTAGGATGTAATCACGTAATATGAATTAAATAATGCTTTTAAATACCAAACATGTATCATTTATTTGAAAACGAGACAAATAAAACCTTGCCTTTTTTTCCCGAATTTTAGAACATGATATAGACTCATTTAGAATTTGTATCTTTTTCTTGAAGAATCATTTATAAATTAAGGACTCGAGAAATTATTTTTATGATTTATGTTTTAAAACATGAATAAGGGTTCCATATGAAATAAATTATTAATTGATTCTTGTTATTTATTAACTAGAGGGGTGTCTTAAAATGAGTGGAACTGAGGTCCTTTTATAAAAGAAAAGGAAGGAAAAACTTTTGGAAAATAATATTATGTAAGGATAATAATAGATTTTTAAGAGAGTTAGGAGTGTTTGGTGGGTAAAAGTAGTTGACACATGTGTGTTTGAATTTAAAACATAAATAGGTATTATTAATGGTCAATGTGTCCAATTTTTTTTATAATTCAATCCATGTGAGATGACTTATATTAACACTTATAAATATTTATTAATTATTAATGATCGATATTATTCTATCTCCAAAACTATAATAGAATATTCAAACCAAATCTAAAGGTGATAAATATTAATTTTTAATTCATTTAATATAATTAAACTTCTTAAATATGATAAAATTTAAATTTAAATTAATTCATATAATGTGTTGAAAAACTATTTTTATCAAAATATCAATTCAATAATTAAAAATTATTAATCTAATTTAGCAATGATTAAAAATTGAAAGAGTTTTGACCTAAATTATCAAATATTACAGTAGACACTTAATAAAAAAATCCACTAAATTTAAAAACACGACATATCTAGAAAACTATCACTCTTCAAAAAACTATCTTTTTACCATTTTAAATATTATTTAAATTGGTAGCTTAAATTTATGAATTAAATTGAAATTAAAATTATTAATTAATATTAACATCTTGATATAAAATATGAAAAAAAAATTATCAATTAATATTTTTAAATTTTATAAAATATAATTTTAATATAGGAGAAAAAATCACATAAATCCAATTTTTTTACAATAGAGTGTTTTTAAGGTTATGATTTTTGACCAGCATAAATTTATCAGTTTTGTTGACAATCATGATAAAAATAATTTTATTAAAAAACATATAATTATTATACGGAATCAAGTGAAATTAAGAACTAAATATCATTGTAAAAAATTAAATTAAATGAAATGATAAAAAATAGTTTGAAAATAATATTGATACTTTAATTATGTTTAAAATTGATAAACCATGGGTTTTTCAGTTAGAAATGATATTTTATAATAGTTACAATCCTTAAATAAATGCTTAATCGACTATATGTTTTTATAGACTTCTATGTATTTCTCATATATTGATAAATTTACAAAAATATAATTTTATTCAGAAATATTTATTATTTTTTTCTAAGAAATAAATTAATTTTTAAAAATCCCAAAAAATAAACTATTTTTAATTTTGATATGATAAATTCAAAAATTAAATAAATTTAGAAAACATAGAATTATAAAATTTATAAATTTATCTTTTATATGAAATTTTAATATATAATGGAAAAATAATTTTATTAAAATGGGCGTTTTAAAACATTAAGTGTTATTATTTTTATTTTTTATGAATTTATAAGTGATTAACGTATTCTTATTTACTACATGTTTTTTTTATTAAATTTTCATAATAATATTCCTCTAATATTTCTTAAATCATTTTAGTTACGTCTTACAAGTTTAGTAAGCTATCAAGAATTTAAATAATTTTAAAAAATATATTCCAAAATCCTTGGGTGTTAAATTTAATAAATATAATAACGTATCATAATATTACTATTACATATATTATCATAATTTAGTGGATATATTATTTATTACAAAATATAAGAGCAATGGATTTACAATATCTCGATTGAGATCATTACATCTCCCCTTGGATGTTTTCCATTATGTGACCCTTTGAGGATATGTTCCATGGTATTGGTAGAACAAGACTAATAGGAGAAGGGTATAGATTGGAGTACATAATAAGGAATTTTTGTTGTTGGTATAACTTTTTATAATAAGTGCTTATATTGGGAGGTTGTGAGAACCATTTATAGGTGAAGGGAATCTCATTTTTGTATGTATAAAATTTTAATATAAATTGGGAACATGATTCACTTGAATTGAAAATATATAGTATAAAATAATATTGGTGGGTATGAGGTATGGTCTATAATTTTTTAAACATTACTTTTTTCTCAGTTTATACACATGTTTTATGTCTTTTACTCTAATATTTTTTAATTTTTATCAATTTTAGTCATTACACCATTAATAATGTTTTACCTAAGTAATTTAAATTTTATTTATAAAACTAAAATGGGAATTATTAAATAATTTGGACAGATTGATTTAAAATATGTAATCAATTTCAACAAAACAAATCTCTAAGAAATAAAAAATAATTTTAATATTAATTCATTTGATATGTAAGACTCATTTTTTGAAAAGTATTATTTCTATGAAGAATAATTATGTTTAGGAAAAAAATATCAATGTTATTGATTTTAATGAAAATTGGTGTTTTATTTTTAAAAATAGATATTTAAGTGACTTTAAAATAAATCCAATATCAAATTTCACCTTATGAAAACTTTATTATTAAGGAATCACTGATAGTAGTATTTAATGAAATTTTTTTGTTTTATTAAACTTTGTTTCATAAATTTATAACATCAAATAATAAATTGAATTTTATAAGGAAAATGATTCAATGTTTTTTAAACCATACAAAATTCTTTATATCCTAAAAAATGATACAATTTTAAGTAAAACAATACTCATTAATATTCACCTAAAAAATATTTAAAAGATATCAGTAAAATTAATTATAAAATAATTTTATCATTCATAATTTAATATTTTTGTTCAATTTTTAAAAATAATATTTCAATAATTATAAATTTATATTTTAAATGAAAATAAAAAATATATAACATATATTCTTTATTGATAAATTCCATTTTAAAAAATTATACGTTCTTAATATTATTCCATAATAATTATTAATTTGAAGAATCTTATTATATTATTTCATATATTAGAATATTATATAATATAATTATAATCATTTAGAATTTTCCCCTTTATCATATTAATACATTTAAACATTAATTTGAAAATGAAAAATCCTTTAAATTATTAAATCATATTAATTATATATCTTCTAAATATGGGCACTTTTTGTTTGTTAATGTTATTTATTTTGTAGAGGATTTATTATTTTTATAATTTTGTATCAATGTTCGACGAATATTTTTTGATTCATTTTAAATTGATGTTTCTTGTGGATTAACCTATTGAAAACAATATATTTCATTAAAGGAGATGTGTGAAGTAAAATTTTGTGGCATTAAATCTCCACTTAATAAATCGTGTCCTCTCAATATTAGTTATAACCTGCTAATGAAATAATATAAGTGATCCTTAAGAAACTGACGATATATTTAAAAATAATATATCGATATAAAAATCATACATACTAAGAGACCCATAATTTCTCACATAATATGAATGTATTGAGATTTTACTTTATACAAACAATTTTAACCATATATGATTTCTTAGATTGTTATAGGAGTTTCATAACAACTATGATCTTTATTCAACATTAATACATAATTTTTTACATATGATTCTACTTAATACAACCTAGAATTTCAAGAAGTATAGGGTATTTTGTAACTGAACACATATAATAATTTCTTGAACATGGTATACAATAACATTATTAAAAACTTCCATAACATGCTTCTGAAACTCCATGGATTATAAAACAACATGGGATAACCTGGGTAAAAACAAATGAAATGGGTGAGTGATAAAGTCTAGTAAAGGAGTAAACTGATAGATACACGAATAAATTTATGCATTTTAGAAAATCATAATATAAATGGTCCATAAAAAGAACATGAATAATAAGGCATGATATATTATGATAACATAAAGGAAAAATGAGAAATATGGAAATAACTTAAAACACTACATCATAAACATATGTCTAGGTTAAATACCATGACATCATGATGAGAAAATCCCCAATAATTAATCAGGTTCACTCCCTATCCCAGCATTAAGTATCCCACATAGATCATAAAACATGGATTCATTCATCATCATAATTTATTAAATGATCAAGTAATGTGTAGTAAATACATTTATTTCCCATGAAAAATATTTATAACTCATTTTATGAGAAAAACCTTTACATGAAAGTTGTATGGTATTCAATTTATAATTTTTTGGATTGAAAAACCGCACTGAAATTTCAGCGGCATAACGACATCATATAAAAATTCATAAAATGGTTTGATGATAGAGAAAGGGGTATCTCATAATTCATAAAAAAAATTAATGTAAGGGGTATTTGGAATAACATATTCCTTCTTATGCAAATTAGGATAAAATAAATTAGATAACGAAGACACTTGAATAAAAAGGTAAAAGGTAAAGATCTATTACTAAATTTCAGCTTGGTAACCAATGAGCATAAAGGATAATAGGAGGGTTAATGAGACTGGTAGGGGATAAAATTATTTAAAATTAAAATTTAATGTAATGGTAGAATATAATTACATATCCCAACCTTATAAAATGGAATTTAAAAGACATAACATAAATAAGTGAATGAATTGAAATAAGAAGAGATAAATCCCTTACTTGAGTGTGTGACTCCAAATGCTTGAGGGAGATTATTTAGAGATTTGGAAACCATATAAGGAATATAGAGAGGTTTTGTAAGAGTATGTACTTTCTCTGAGGTGTTTTTGTGAAAGGAAATGGTAGTTTTTGTGGGATTATATAGGAAAAGAAGGGGGATTCACTATTATTGACATTGCAGATATAACAAACTAAAATAATGAAAACTACATGACTTACCATGGTCTCTAAAATGGTTTCTAAAATAGGGGAGTGAATTTAATTATATTATAAGTCCATGGTAAAAATTATTATTATAATTCTATTTATTATGTGGAGGTGAGTCATACTCTTAAATTGATGATTTTAAAACCATAAAATATATTAATGATTTCAAAGGATTCAAAAGGGAATTATAAAACAAACCAAAGAAACATAAAATGACATAATTTTAAAGAGTAAAAATATATTTGGTCATGTATAACTTTTATATTATTTATTACATCACATTTCGTTCATTATGATGTCGTAGTACTCAAATTATATTTATACAGTATTTTATTTTTACCCAAAAATTTGATTATCACAGAAAATTTTTAAAAATTCACCATTGGATAATTTCAAGGTTATGATACCAAAAATAATATTCATTTAATCTAAAAAATGTGTAAATGTTTAATTTTTCACTTATTATTTAACGTTGACATTTATTAAGAAAATCTAGGTTTTTTACAGTAATAGTCTCCGAACCCTTATAAAAATTTCATTTGAATTCATAAAAATATGTGTTAAATTTATTTAATAAAAATTATTTAACAATAAAATTTAGTTGATATCTTTTTTATCTAAAAAATCCATAAATTCATGAAAATAAATTTTATAATAAAATTTCAATAATAACCAAAAATATTATTTGTGTCCTACTGAATCAAAATAATATTCATTTATAATATAAAAAAATAGGATGAAATTATATTCACTATTCTATAAAAAATAATGTATGTAATCATATTTATAGGGTATTGATAGTTTAATACACCTGATAAATTCCTATGAGTAAGGTTAACGTCGGTGACAATTTCATGGGGTCATTTGGCATACATGGTTTGGGTCATGATATTGATTGGCTTGAACTTATCCCATAAACAATTTCTTTCATGATTAAGTTATTAGATCATAGCTTGGGATTGGTCAAGGAAAAATCCAAAACATAATATCTCTCCTAGACACTCTGAAAAATGGGATTCCTAGGGTGTAATCTTACTGGTTGATGCCATAAATTTCTTTGTATGGGAAAATAGGATTTGTTACAACCCTATATGGATACATACCATGTGACTAGTGTTTAATGGTTATATAAACATCCATAAATATTCTTAATGGTAAATTAAGTTTCATATGATATAATAAAACTAAATAATTTCAAATGTTTTCTATAACCATATTACATAATAATACATCTAAATAAACTACAAGGGAAATTTTTTTGTAACAGTTCTGGTCATTATAATCTCCCCCCACCTTATGTAATTTCACCATAAAAAGTTCTTTTTTCAACACTAAAAAAGATACAGGTAACTCTTTTTCATCACCTCCTATAGGTCCTATGTTTCTTCATCAATCATTTGGCTCATCTGAATCACTTTGACATGGTGCATTGTCTTATTTCATATAACTTTTTCTCCATGAAATAAGATATTCACTAGATAATCTTTATAGGAAATATAATTCTATAATGGTACCACCTCTAGATAGATTCTATTTTAGGGGTCTGGTTTATACCTCCTAAAGATGGATTCATTGAATAAATTATGTACTTGAGATAGGTTTGGTTGGAGTTCAGTTCTATAGGCCAGCAATCTGATGAGATCAAGGATCTCAAAGGGATCGATATATCTTGGACTAAGCTTTCCCTTCTTCCCAAATTTCATCAAATTATTCCATGAACATTTGTAGAGGAAAACCATGCCTCTAACACTAAACACTAGTTCTCATCAATAGTTGTCAGTATATATCTTTTTTAATCTCTGAGAATCATTGATGTGTTGCTGAATGTTCTTATCCATTTCCACCAACTCCATGACCATTTCAGGACCTATCAGTTTACATTCCCCAGCATCATCCCCAAATTTAGGTGTTATACAACTCCTCCCATAAATGTATTTATAGGGAGCCATTTGGATGCTAGAGTAGAAACTATTTTTGTTAGAGAACTCGACCAGAGGATGATGTTGGTCCCATCCTCCTATGAATACTATATAACATGCTCACAACATGTCTTCCAATATCTAAATAGCCTACTCATATTGACCATTATTTTGACGATGATAGGCCACACTAATTTTCAGCTTGGTATTTAGAGTATGTTATATTCTTTTTCATAATTTATAGTTGAATCTCATATCTCAATCGAACACAATCAATTGTGGTATTCCATTCATCCTTACCACTCCTTAATGTATACATGTGAAACTTGATCAAGAGGTAAATAATCTCTAATAAAAATAAAGGGAGTGTATTTTCATGAAAATTTAAAACAAACAATATTTCATTGTTCAACTTGGATGTATTCAGATGCCTGCTGGCAAAGACTATGGTGATTTTTACCCATTACCATATTTTTTTGGTTATGGTTTCATTATCCCATTAAAAAAATTCTTTTTTGGATCCATCATAATTATAGAATATACTACTTTATTCTCTTTACAGAGATGGTAGTGGTTTGAGTAATCATATTCCATGATCATCTCCAATAATATTTTTGCGCACATATTTATCACTTTCTACATGAATATATACTTGAGACTTTTGTGATCCATATATATTTCACAATTATTACCAAATAGATATTTCATCTATAATTTAAAATAGAATATCACAGCTTCCATCTTCATATCATGTATTGATTAGTTCTATTCAAGACCGTTCAACTAACTTGGCGTATAAGCTATGACCTTTTCATTCTGTATTAACACACAACCCAATTTTTTCTTTAAAGCATTGATAAATTATACAAATAGCTATCCATTTGTGGGTAGTGTGAGTACATGGGAATTGATAATAATTTTTTCAAATCCATGATGTTATCTTCATTTTTATCATTCTAAGAAAACTTGACTCCTTTCTAAGTTAGCTTTGTCAGAGGGTTAGACAATCGTAAGAAATTTGTCACAAAATGAAAATATATCCCCTCTAATCCATGGAAACTACATATATTTATCATGGATATTGGCATTGTTCATCCTTAAATTTATTTTATCTTTTGAGGATCCATATATATCCCTTTTCTTGTGATCATATACCCTAATAATGAGACTTTTTTCAACCAGAACTCACATTTTTTATAATTTTGATAAATATTCTCTATTCCCAAGTTATTTATCACAGTTCTAATATTGTAATCATGATTATCCTTGGTTTTAGAATATATTAGAATATAATATATGAAGGCTACAATAAAATTTTAAATGTAATTTTGAAAGGAATTATTCATGAGGTCCATAAAGATTGATGGATCTGTAGTGAGTGTAAATGGAATTACTATGATCTCCTAGTGCCCGTACATTGTACTAAAATTATTCCCAGGAATATCCTCCTTCTTCCCCATAACATGTTAATATCCAAACAAAATATCCACCATGGAGATTTATTGTACACCATGGTGCTGATTGAGTAAGTCATCAATATTTGAAAGGGGATACTTGTTCTTTATCATCATCATGTTTATCTAATGATAATCAATGCCATTGCGCATTGACATGTCCTTCTTCTAGATAAAGAGGACTGTTGACCCCCATGGTGAATCCCCTAGGTTTATGAGCCCTATTTCCATATTCTCTTATAGTTGTTTCTTTGTATCAATGTGTTCCAAAACATCCATTAAATATGGTGTTTTGGATAGTGTAAACGCCGTAGGTATAATCTTGATTTAAAATTAAACCTCCCAGCTTGGAAGAAGTGTAGATAATTCCTCAAAAAACATGTCATCATATTTCCTCATAACGGGAATGCCTTAAATGATGGTTATTTTATTAGAATCAATCATTTGAGATTTATGTGATTTATTATAGGAAAATAATATCTAAATTTGGGATGTTGGTTCTAAAGAAGACTCAACCTCATAATTTAGCTTGTACATAATCAGGGTTTAATTTTCATTATGGAAAGTGATTTCCTTCTAAATAAAATTTAGGTTGGCTCTAAATAGGTAAATCCAATCCATGCCTAGAATTGAATCAAATTACACCTAAGTGAGTATAAAAACATTATCTGGAGTGTTTTCCCACAAAATTGTGAATGGGGGAGTAATATACATAGGATTCAACAATTTACCCATTTTCCATTTTCACAAATAACTCTACTTCTATGATTTTTTGTGGTGTTTGAATAGCTATACTAATCCTTTGTGATATGAAGTAATTCGTAGAACCGTAATCTAAACGTATGTTCACTATTGTTGAATGAATAACTATAATATATATCACCACTTCACTTTTGCGATCCACCTCAGTTGTTGTGATTGCAAAAATATCTCTTTTAGCCATGGAGTTTGATGGTTGTCTTTGAAATCTCTTTTCTTAGTGAAATGGTTTCCAAAGTTCCCATTTTCCTTTAAGTTATAGTAATGAACAATGATTAGAGATTAGAATTAAGCATTTTTATCCACCATATCAATAGAGGGTTTTACCAATATTAAATTGTAATATTTGTGTCCTACTTTCCAACACCTAAACATTTTCATTGTTCCCATTAATCAATTTCATGGATTCTTTTCTCAGAACCTTTGAAAAGTGGGATGTTGAAATTTTAGGGAACTGTTTGATTTCTACATCAGAGTGATAGAATTAAACTCAAATTTCAAATTATTATTGATGTGATAACCACGAGATTCAGTGATATTCATTTTGAGTTTTTGGGAACATCAAAAAATTTTCTCATAGCTATAAAATTGATGAATCCCCATGGATTTTCAGAGACTATATTTTAGCTCACCAAAGATACGGTAAGCCTTGAATTCGATGGTAATGACAAAGTTAGAGGGGTATCATGAAATTATTGTGATTTTTTTCTCATCTGTACTTATAGATTCATTTTATTGTTTCATAATGTAAAGAATCCCATTTTCATTTTATGTCAAAGAGTGTGAGGAAAACATTTATCGAAAAAAATCCATAATTCCTTCTACTCCGTCACTTTGATCCCATACATAGGCTTCATTTTTTTGATATATTTCCACTAATTATCATCTTCTATATCCATAAGATAAATTTACAATTGATACTTCTCTAGTTTGGAACATTGAATAATGGAGAATATATTCCCAATTAAGATGATCAAATTTTTTAGAATTGATTGGTTAGATGATCCATTGAAATTCAAAGGACTTTTTCATATAATGGAATCAATAAAATGATGTTGTCTCTTATGGGGATTCAGAAAATTTTCCTAATTTGGGTTTCTATTCAAAACCTAATTCATCTAAGATATTATCACCATGAATTTCATGATTACTACTCCCGTCAGGTTGGGCATCTTGTTGAGGCGATTTTCATATTTCCCATTATATTGAATATTTACTTGATACCTCCTATTTTCCTCCATTTCATTGAATAGAAGGAGAATAATGGGTTTTTAATATAAATATATTAAACCAAAAATGGAAATATAATGGAAATAATGGGATAGCTTATAAATTACTTTTATTTCATAACTTACGAATTTCTAGGCATAAATCATTGTTATACATGATCTATTTCAAAACATAAACTCTTATGGGATTTATGTTCCCTAATTAATGTTTTGTAATGATTTTATGAATTTACCAATGCATATTAGCTGGTACTGTTAAACCATGTATGTGGTAAGGCTCGTTGTTGTGTACCATGTTACTCAGAGTTAGGCCTGACACACTTTATCGGAGTTGTTAATCCTATGTACATATATGCTAGAACCACATCCCCTTATAGTATCCAAAAAGAATTTATTTTCGTGATAATACAATTAATAAATACATAAAATTATTTAGTGATGCTTTCTTATACTTATTCATATCCTTAATAATTTATCTAATTTTGTATAATACTAATCCCAAAAATTACTAAATGTTTCCTCTGATACCAACTATAACAACCATGTTCATTATTTCATATTAGTACATGATTTTTATATAATTTTTCACATAACAAAACCATGAATATTGATAAGTTGGGAGTACTTTGGAATTATATAGATAAAATAATATCTTGAACATGGGATATAATAAAATTATTGAAAACATCAGTAACATGTTTCTAAAATTCCATGGCTTTTAAAACTGTACGGGATAACCTGGGGACAAACATTAGAAAGGGAGGAGCTATAAAGACCAGTGTGGGAATAAAAATGGAATTACATGAATAAAGTATTACAAGTTAGAAAACAGTAATATCAATGTTCTATAAAATTAACATGAATAATAAGGCATGATATAGCATGATAACATAAATGTAATATGGTAAATGCGGAACCAACTTATAACACTGCTTCATAATCATAGGTTCAGGCTAACTATCAAGACATGATGATAGAAAATGTCACATATAATAATAAAGTTCACATCCTAACCCAATATTATCTATCACGATATTAAAAAATTCCCAATTTATTGGAGTGCTATATAATTATGGATACATGACGCACGCCTGTCGTGGGGCGTGGCAAAACAATATTTTATTTACCTAAGTATAGTATAGCAGTTGATCCTAGGTAGTCTCCCGAAGAGGAGTTCACACAAAACAAGGTTGTCACTTTTTGTTGGTTTTCTTAAAAAGATTGGTTTTAACAAATTTGAATGACTATGAGAGAAACAAACAACAGAAATTGATTGATTTTAACAAATTATAAAGACGGTGATCAGATTTGGTTCGGCTAGACTTAGTGTTGTGCTATCATGGTTTCCAAATTTTATCTCTTCTTCTTCCTTAAACTGGTAAGAGATAGATTCATCTACCGAGTCCTCTCTCTCCCTTGGTCAGATAAATGTGATGAGAATTTTCCTTTCTAAAACCTTAGATTGGTCTATCCTCCTTCCAATGTGTTTAGGGTTGTAGAAGGTATCTTGATTAATTAGAGCAATCCCAGACCTGGAATTGTTGTTCCCTAATAAACCAAGATTTCGACATACAATCCTACACACGTGCTTGACAACCGTCGAGCAATCACCACCCAACCCTAATCATGTTCCACCGTATACAGATTAGAATTGGGTGGAGGGAGATGTGATCATCGACCAAAGCAATTTATAATTTCAGAATCAAAACCTTAACACAACCTCATTTGGAATTTAATACTGAATTATGAATTGAAACTAGAAGAAGAAAGAAGAACAAATTTTATTCATTTCAAGCACAAAACTCAAGAACAACACATAGGTCCAGCCTCCCCTCTTTCCGATCACTCAAATGAAACTACCCCTCCATGGATGGGGTAAGCGAGATAATTCGGGAGAGGAGAGACATTTTAAAACAAAAGAAATAAAATAAAAAAATCTGAGAAGTTCTTCTCCTAGGTGCCCGAGAAGGAATGGGGTGGAGAATGGGATGTTTTGAGGGGGAGGAGCTCTCCTCCTTTTATAGGCAGAATTGGACCCCCGAAATATTGAGCGTTTTCGACCCCATTATTGACCTCTTCACGCGTTCCACCCTTCATGAATGTTGTGCACAATTATCTTGGCCGTCTCTCCCCAAAATTTCAGCTCATTTGAAAACCGTATGGAGGAGTTATGAATTTTTCATTCTCTATTTCTGTTTCTGGATGAAGTTTCCAGGAAGGTTCCTCCAAATGTATGTCGTTTAATGGACTCCTTAATGACTTCCAAACTTCACCAAATTTCTTGTAGAGTCTCCACTATATGTCCTCGTCATATCCCAGGTGGAAACACATCATTTAGATAATTGTAGGCCGAGTTTGATGTCTTTTATGTTGGGTGGGTCCATGCTGTCCGCCCGGAAAAATTCCCAACTTCAATGAATTGTTAGGCCCTTTAGATGGCCGAATCAGCTCCTGGTCCAGAAGACAAAAATGATGGAAATAAAATAAGGATTATAACAAAATTTTAATCAGAAAATTTGGAATTTTATTTTTCCAGAAATGACCGAAATACCCCTGATGTAAAAATCTGTCAAAAATCCAGAAATAGTCGTTTTTCACATTTGGGTTCAAAATAACACTAAAACCTAAAAACATGACAATTACCCATCCAATAACACTTTTTTGGGAGTATAAACAATGATATTCAATATAAATTAATTGAAAATATTTGCTCTATCAATTCCCCCACACTTAAACTATGCTTATCCTCAAGCATAAAATCTCAACATGGAATTCAAAGGGCACCAATGTCACCAATATTTAAATTTCAAATGGAATAAAATCAAATGATTATCAATGTCCAATCAAATTTTCCAGTTCCACAAAAATAACAATTTAATTTCCCATTTTTCAAAGAAACAATCAATTCATGCATTTTACTTTTCCCCTTTGAAAAATAATGAAGCTTCTCCTTTCATTCATTCAAGCTTCTCAATTTATTATTATTAAACATGCCAAATCATGACCTACCTCGCTTTGAATATTTTCTATCATCACTCATGATACAATTAATAGTGGAGTTATGCTCATATCATGAGAACATGCTCCTTACCCATAGGCTTGTAAAGTAACTACTTTCTCCACTTTGTAAAGACAAAACACACATAAAATCACGAGGACTTGCAATAAAGGTTCAAATGACTCTGTGGCTTAGGGTTGGTGGGTAAATGATTGAAATAATTTAAGGCCAGAAGTAGGAGGTTTGACTCTTAAGTATAATGCATGATTAATCAAGTGAAAACACAAGATGAACCTCACTCAAATCCCCTTGAAATGTGAATCACAACACCACTCCCCTTTCAATGACATGGGTCATGAGTCAATAAATGATTACAAAGAATGATATCATCCAAGTTCTCCCTGTTTTTTGTAAAGCTCCAGAAAGGCACAGCTTTATTTTCTTTTTTTTTGTAAAGCTCCAGAAAGGCACAGCTTTATTTTCTTTTTTTTTTGTAGAGAACCGGATGAAATGAAAGAAGCATAATGAAATGATGACTCATGCCCAATTTTCTAATAATACATTGCCCAAAATGATGACACACACATTACACCACCCAAAAGTGATACATATCCCAAGGAACGCACACGAAAGGCCCTTCCCCCACACTCAAACTTGAAATAACCATGCAAAAATACTAAAAGTGCGGGTAGGTAAGGAAAAATTGGATTGTAATGTGGCTTAAACCTATAAGGCAATTCATGGCATCTAAGGGATTACGAAGGATAAATGTAAAGGTGGGTCTTAGGATAAAATGTGGCTAGCCAAAGAGATGCCTCAATCATTTTAAATGTGGTTTTGTACAGTCATAGCTTTGACAAGTTTCAATACAAGTTCTAGTAGGTGGCACGTCCCAAGATCACTCAAGAAATATGCTCAAGATAAAATAGGAAATATTTGGTCTAGAAATCCTCTCAGGAATGAGAATATGATATTGGACAATCACTCATGGCATGATTAATATTAACAAATTAATTCACATGAATTTCAGAAATTCAAAGAATGAAAAATGGAAGGGAAATTTCATTTACATGAATCAATTAATTCCCTTAAATCATGAGTCCTTATTTCAATATCCTTGATTCACTTTAATCATCCAATTATCCATTTTAATCATTCAATCTCAGAAACATTGAAATCTAAAACATAGAATCACTGGATTTCTATGAAACTCATGTCTCCTAGAGAAGTCAAGTAAAACATGAATTCAAGCATGGGCATGCCCTTTTTTTGATTAATTCTTTAAAAGACTAAAAAATGTAGGGAATAAAGTTGGATAATATAGAATTGAAACTCATACTCCCCTGTCAAATGGATCATTTTCTTCACGACGTATAATCCCACGACACCCTCTTCATTAATGGACCTGAAAAAAATGAAAACAATTGATAGTGCAGGCCCATTCAATCATGCTGGTAAATGACTAAGAAGACAAGTGGAAAATGGGGGAAAATGCAGGTTGCCTCCCGGTAGCGCCTTTGTTTAATGTCGTTGGCTCGACAACACAAACAAAACAAATATTTTTTTTTAAAAAAAAAATCTCCTGGACTACAAATTTCCTCCCCCACACTTAATTGATGCAGTGTCCTCAATGCATGTAAATGGAATTTTTTATTTATCTTTCAAAAATATGGAGTTACTGCATTTAATCAAGTGTAAAGGAATGATGCAACCTGGTAGGTGTTCATTTGTATTCAGGATGAAGGAGTGTGATCTCCTCCACTGGTTCTTGAGGTACAGTCCCATGGAACTTCTTCAGCCTCTGCCCATTTATAGTGAATGGGTTTCCTCCTCCTTCCTTTTGAATCTGCACAGCACCAAAGGGATATACATGAGTAACAGTAAAGGGGCCTTCCCATCTGGAACGAAGTTTACCAGGCATAAGCTTAAGTCTGGATTTGAAGAGTAACACGTGATCTCCAGGGTTGAAGGTTCTTGGTTGAATTATCTTGTCATGGGCCATCCTCGTTCTCTCTTTATAGATCATTGAGTTTTCAAAAGATTCCCTTCTAATTTCTTCTAACTCCTGCAACTGCAATCTTCTTTCTTTCCCAGCTTTCTCAAGGTCCAGATTCATCTCTCTGACCGCCCAGTAGGCTCTATGCTCCAACTCCACAGGAAGGTGGCAACTCTTTCCATAGATCAATCTATAGGGTCTCATCCCTATCGGTGTTTTGTAGGCCGTCCTGTATGCCCATAATGTATCATCTAACTTTTGGCTCCAGTCCTTCCGGTTGGGTTTAACAGTCTTCTCCAGAATGGCTTTGATTTCTCTATTAGAGACTTCTGCTTGGCCATTTGTTTGGGGATGGTATGGGGTAGATGTTCTATGATGTACCCCATACTTCTTCAGCAATGCTTCCATTTTCCTGTTGCAGAAATGAGTTCCCTGATCACTGATGATTGCTCGTGGCACGCCAAACCTACAGAAAATGTTAGCCCTAACAAAATCACAAACAACTTTTGCATCATCAGTTCTGGTTGCTTTTGCTTCCACCCATTTTGAAACATAGTCTACAGCCAAAAGAATATATGAATTTCCAAATGACATTGGGAATGGTCCCATGAAATCTATGCCCCAAACTTTAAAAATTTCACAAAAGGTTATTGGTTTTTGTGGCATTTCATGTCGTTTGGATATGTTACCAGAAAATTGGCATTTTTCACATCTTTTACAAAATTCATATGCATCCTTGAATAAGGTGGGCCAGTAGAGTCCAGATTCTAAAACTTTTCGGGCAGTCCTCTGAGGTCCAAAGTGGCCTCCACATGATAATTTATGACAAAATTCAAACACTGATTCAATTTCACTTCTTGGCATGCATCTTCTTATGATTTGATCATTACAAATTTTCCACAGAAACGGATCTTCCCAAATGTAAAATCTTGATTCAGATTTAAGCTTATGTTGTTGATGAGAGCTTAGATGAGAGGGTACCTGAGATGTCACCAAATAGTTGACAATGTTGGCATACCATGGTACTTCACTGTTGATGATGTAGAGTTGTTCTCCAGGAAGCTCATCATTAAGTGGGTTCTGCTTTGGTATTTCTGTTTCAGCGGTGTGGGGTAGTCGACTCAGATGATCAGCCACTTGATTTTCAGTCCCCTTCTTATCTTTGATTTCCAAATTGAACTCTTTTAAGAGTAGCATCCATCTCACCAACCGTGGTTTTGCATCTTCCTTTTTCATTAAGTACCAAAGAGCTGCATGATCAGAAAAAACAACAACTTTAGTGCCGAGAAGATATGATCGGAATTTATCTAGTGCAAAAACGACTGCAAGGAACTCCTTCTCTGTGGTTGTGTAATTTATTTGTGTTTCATCCAAGGTCCTTGATGCGTAGGATATGACTTGAGGTTTGCTGTCAATTCTCTGTGATAGAGCGGCTCCCACTGCTTGGTTGGATGCATCACAAAGTATCTCGAAAGGGTAATCCCAATTGGGTGGCTGCATTATTGGTGGTGTTATCAGCCTTTCCTTTAATTCATCAAATGATTCCCTACATGCACAATCAAAATTAAAGTTAGCATCCTTTATAAGTAATCTTGAGAGAGGAAGAGAAATCTTACTGAAATCCTTGATGAATCTTCTGTAAAATCCTGCATGCCCTAAAAAGGATCTAACATGTTTGACATAAGTTGGATATGGTAATGAATTTATTACTTCAACTTTTGATTTATCAACCTCAATCCCATTTTGTGAAATTATGTGCCCCAACACTATCCCTTTTTCAACCATGAAATGGCATTTTTCAAAATTTAAGACAAGGTTCTTTTCAATGCATGTTTTCAAAACTTTTTCCAATTTTCCCAAGCAATGATCAAATGAATTGCCAAAAACTGTGAAATCATCAAGAAACACCTCCAAGAAATCCTCAATGTGGTCCGAAAAAATACTCACCATACACCATTGAAATGTACCTGGGGCATTGCATAGCCCAAAAGGCATCCTTTTGTAGGCGAATGTTCCAAAAGGGCAGGTGAAGGTTGTCTTCTCCTGGTCTTCTGGTGCAATTGGTACCTGAAAATAACCTGAGAATCCATCTAAAAAACAGTAATGAGTATTTCCAGCTAACCTTTCAAGCATCTGATCAATGAATGGAATAGGAAAGTGATCTTTTCTAGTAACTTGATTTAGCTTCCTGTAATCTATACACACTCTCCAGCTGTTTTGTATTCTCATGGGGATCAGTTCATTTCTTTCATTTGTAACAGTGGTCAGGCCAGTTTTCTTGGGGACTACATGAATTGGGCTGACCCATTGAGAATCAGAGATTGGGTAAATGATATCAGCTGCTAACAATTTCTCAATCTCTTTCTTAACGACCTCCATGATTGTGGGATTGAGTCTTCTTTGAGGTTGTCTAACTGGCCGAGATTCACTTTCTAAAAATATCCTGTGAGAGCATACCTTAGGGTTGATTCCAGGAATATCACCTAAACTCCATCCTACAGCTTTTACATTCCTTTTGAGAAGGTCAATCAATGTTTGTTCTTGTAAATGGGATAGGTTATTGGCAATGATTACTGGCAATTTCTCCCCTTCCATTAGGTAAGCATACTTCAAGTCACATGGCAAAGGCTTCAGTTCTAAACATGGGGGTTGTTCAAGGGATGATATTGCATTTATGTTTCCTACATCTAATGTTGAATTCTCTGGAATAATCTTACTTCCTCTTAACAAATCATCGAAAAAATCAGATTTTACCTCATCCTCCAACATGATATCAGAATTTTCAGGTTCATGGGAGTTATAAAATTCAAATGAAGAGTGTTCTTCCACAGATAACAAGTCATGAAGCATACCTGAGTCTTCAATTGGTTCTATACCTTCATCATGGGAGATTGCATAAAGTGAGTGATTGCTGGACGGGTGTTTCATCGTATCAAGAATATTGAAGTGTACCGTACTATCTCCGAGCTCCATGGTGAGGGTTCCTTCATGCACGTTGATGATTGTTCTGGCTGTTTTCAGGAATGGTCTCCCTAAGATGATGGGAGATTGAGATGGTGCTCGGTCTTCCTCCATGGTAAGGACATAAAAGTCTGCTGGAAAGATTAATCCTCTCACTCCTACAAGTACATCTTCAACGACTCCAGCTGGGAAAACGGTGGATCTGTTTGCTAATTGTACCACCACTCGAGTTGATTTTAGTTCTCCGATCTGCAAAGATGAAAACACAGAGTGAGGCATCACATTTATCGAAGCTCCAAGATCACATAGTGCATCAGTAAAATTTAATGAACCGATAGTGCAGGGAATAGAGAAAGTCCCTGGATCTTGACATTTTTGCGGTATCGGTGGTGTGATCAATGCTGAGACGCTTCTTCCTAAGTTGATTCTTTCATTTCCATCCAGCCTCTTTCTTTTAGTACATAGCTCCTTTAGAAATTTTGCATATTTAGGGATTTGCCTGATTGCATCCAGTAGTGGAATGTTAATCTCAACTTTTCGGAATGTTTCCTGAATTTCCCTTTGAAGTCGTTCTTCTTCTCCCTTCTTTGACTCAACCAATGCTGATGGGAATGGTGCTGGAATATCCTTTTTCTCCCTTTGTTGTTTCTGCAATGGTGTTTCTAGTCTTTCTTTCTTGAACCTTGTTTTTTCTACTTTGTTGTTGACTCCATCTTTTGGTTGGACAGGATGAGCTTCAGCAGGTTCCCTAGATTCATCCTCCTCATATTGTTCTGGTGGTTTGAGCTCCTTCCCGCTTCGGGTTGTGATTTCACTAACATTCTCTTTTGGATTGGGAATTGTTTGTGCAGGAAGCTTACCTTGGTTCTTGGTGAAAGCATCCATAATGCTTGCAAATTGATCAGCTAGCTTGTCCATCTTATCTTCTATTCCTGCAACTCTTGTCTTCAGTTGTTGGTCTTCATTTGTCGGTGCACTTGTGGATGGTTGCTCATAAATCTTCCGCTGGAAAGGTGGTGGTTGAGAAGTTTGTTGTTGTTGGAAGGGCTTCTGATAAGGTTGTTGGAATGCTATCGGGTTCTGATATTGCTGCTGAAAAGGTGCTCTGGCTTGGTTCTGTTGAAACCCATACCCTGGTTGGGTTTGCGGTTGGTATTGCCTTTGTTGATAGGCTGCAGCACAACTTTCTGTCCCCTGCACTTCTGGACATTGATCAGTGTAATGAGAATTAGAAGAGCATAAACCACATACCTGAGTCGGTCCTTGTTGTTCCTTCACATGGTTCACAGCTATTTGTCGCACCAACCTGGTGAGTTCACCCATTTCATTCCTAATTAAATCTACTGAATCAGATGTTCTTACCTCATGGATCCCTCTGGTGATCATACCTCGAGTGCCAAACTGCTGTGAATTTTGTGCAATCTTTTCAATCAGAATTCGTATATCTGCAGGTGATTTATCAATGAGGGCTCCTCCTGACGAGGCATCTAATAGATTCCTTTCATTGTCAAGCAATCCTTGGTAGAAGCACACAAGGAATTGGTCCTCTTCTATTTCTTGGTGTGGACAACTTGCACAAAGCTTCTTGAAACGTTCCCAGTATTCGTAGAGTGCTTCTCCAGTTGATTGATGGATGACATAAATCTCCTTCTTTATTGCAGTGCTCCTAGATGTTGGGAAGAATCTTTGTAGAAAGCATTTTTTTAGATCTTCCCAGTCATTGATCTCCCCTGGTTGTAGATTGTACAACCATTCCTTTGCTGCTCCCTCTAGTGAGAAGGGGAAAGCCCTCCACTTCACATGCTCTTCCGCGACTGCTCGAGGTTTGAAGCTGGAGCAGACATAGGTGAATTCTTGAATATGTCGATTTGGGTCTTCACCTGCAAGACCATGAAATTTAGGAAGCACCTGGATCATGTTAATTCGCAATTCAAAATCATTTTCTATGGCAGGAATTGCAAGTTGATAATTTTGATTGACAAATTGAGGTGCACAGATGTCACGTAGGGTTCGGTTGGGATTTACAGCCATTATTAAAGGTTCAAAGTCTTCACTTAAGGTATCACTTGAATCGGTGAGATTGATTTCTTCAAATTCTTTGGGAAGATTTTGATTTTTCAATTTGGTTATTGTGCGCTCAATTTCTGGATCGAATTCTAATAAATTGCTATTTGAACTACGGGTCATTCAAAAGAGATTTTTTTTATTTTTTTTTTTTAAAAAAAAAAAACTTTGAGGCACTGCCTCCCCGGCAACGGCGCCAAGTTTGACGCACGCCTGTCGTGGGGCGTGGCAAAACAATATTTTATTTACCTAAGTATAGTATAGCAGTTGATCCTAGGTAGTCTCCCGAAGAGGAGTGCACACAAAACAAGGTTGTCACTTTTTGTTGGTTTTCTTAAAAAGATTGGTTTTAACAAATTTGAATGACTATGAGAGAAACAAACAACAGAAATTGATTGATTTTAACAAATTATAAAGACGGTGATCAGATTTGGTTCGGCTAGACTTAGTGTTGTGCTATCATGGTTTCCAAATTTTATCTCTTCTTCTTCCTTAAACTGGTAAGAGATAGATTCATCTACCGAGTCCTCTCTCTCCCTTGGTCAGATAAATGTGATGAGAATTTTCCTTTCTAAAACCTTAGATTGGTCTATCCTCCTTCCAATGTGTTTAGGGTTGTAGAAGGTCTCTTGATTAATTAGAGCAATCCCAGACCTGGAATTGTTGTTCCCTAATAAACCAAGATTTCGACATACAATCCTACACACGTGCTTGACAACCGTCGAGCAATCACCACCCAACCCTAATCATGTTCCACCGTATACAGATTAGAATTGGGTGTAGGGAGATGTGATCATCGACCAAAGCAATTTATAATTTCAGAATCAAAACCTTAACACAACCGCATTTGGAATTTAATACTGAATTATGAATTGAAACTAGAAGAAGAAAGAAGAACAAATTTTATTCATTTCAAGCACAAAACTCAAGAACAACACATAGGTCCAGCCTCCCCTCTTTCCGATCACTCAAATGAAACTACCCCTCCATGGATGGGGTAAGCGAGATAATTCGGGAGAGGAGAGACATTTTAAAACAAAAGAAATAAAAGAAAAAAATCTGAGAAGTTCTTCTCCTAGGTGCCCGAGAAGGAATGGGGTGGAGAATGGGATGTTTTGAGGGGGAGGAGCTCTCCTCCTTTTATAGGCAGAATTGGACCCCCGAACGATTGAGCGTTTTCGACCCCATTATTGACCTCTTCACGCGTTCCACCCTTCATAAATGTTGTGCACAATTATCTTTGCCGTCTCTCCCCAAAATTTCAGCTCATTTGAAAACCGTATGGAGGAGTTATGAATTTTTCATTCTCGATTTCTGTTTCTGGATGAAGTTTCCAGGAAGGTTTCTCCAAATGTATGTCGTTTAATGGACTCCTTAATGACTTCCAAACTTCACCAAATTTCTTGTAGAGTCGCCACTATATGTCATCGTCATATCCCAGGTGGAAACAAATCATTTAGATAATTTTAGGCCGAGTTTGATGTCTTTTATGTTGGGTGGGTCCATGCTGTCCGCCCGGAAAAATTCCCAACTTCAATGAATTGTTAGGCCCTTTAGATGGCCGAATCAGCTCCTGGTCCAGAAGACAAAAATGATGGAAATAAAATAAGGATTATAACAAAATTTTAATCAGAAAATTTGGAATTTTATTTTTCCAGAAATGACCGAAATACCCCTGATGTAAAAATCTGTCAAAAATCCAGAAATAGTCGTTTTTCACATTTGGGTTCAAAATAACACTAAAACCTAAAAACATGACAATTACCCATCCAATAACACTTTTTTGGGAGTATAAACAATGATATTCAATATAAATTAATTGAAAATATTTGCTCTATCAATACACCAATCACATTCATTTGATTCTCATTCTTAAGTGTCCCACATAGATCTTATTACATGGATTAATTCATCTATCAAAATTTATTCCATGATAAAGGTGCATGGAACACATACATGTTTTTTCCAATTAAAATATGTATAATTTTATAAAGTTGAATAACCTTAATAAAAAATGGGTATAGTTTTCAATACACAATTGTTTTGGCATGGAAAACCAGAGAGAAATTTTGGGAGCATAATAGCATCACATAAAAATTCATAGAATTGGTTGATGAAAGAGAAAGGGGTAACCAATAATATGTATTTAATTTAAAATTATGGATTATATGTAATAAAATATACCATAATTTTTAAATTAAGATAAAATACATAAGGAAATGATGAAACTTGAATAATGAGGAGAAAGGAAAAGATCCCTTACTAAACTTCGACATGGTAACGGGTGAACATAAAGGATCATGGGAAGATTAATGAGAGTGAAATGGGGTATCATAATTTATACCATAAAATTAAATTATGTGTCTTATGTAATAACACATCCCAAAAAATATTTTTTTATTTAGGATACATAACATAAAATAAGTGCTTGAATAAAAATGAAAAGATAAAAATCCATTACTTTAGTGTGTGACTCCAAATGCTTGACAGGTGATTATTGAGAGTCTAGGGGTTCCTTAGGGGGAATATATAATGTCTATAAAAGTGTATAGACATTATACAATGAGTTTTACTGAATATAAATGGGATAATGTGTGGGTATATATAGAAAAAGAGGGTGATTTCCTTATTATTAGGGTTTTATAATCTATATAATAAAGTAAACAAAAACATAAAAATTAACAAGGTTTTTCCCAAGATATATATTAAATATGAATGGATTTAATTATTTTATATGTAAAAGGAAAAAAAATTAAAATATTTCCCTTGTTTATGTGGTGTTGAGTCATACACTTATGGAAATAATTTTAAATCCTTAAAATATATTAATGGTATTGGACGATTCATACAAATATTATGAAGTCCACCAAATGAACATAAAATCACATTATTTTAATGTGAGAACATATATATGATATTTGATAGCTTTTATATTTTTAATTACACAATTTTCTGTCATTATGATGTTATAATACCCAAAGTATATTTATATCGTATTCAATTTTATCCTGAAAATTGGACTGCCTCAAAAAATTATGAAAAATTCAACATTGGATAATTTTGACTTTCTGATTCCAAAAATATTATTAATTATGTCTTAATAATTTTATAATTATTTTAATTTTCAATTTTAAAATAAAATTTATATTTATTAATAAATGTTTCTGTTTTTGACAATAACCATTTTTTAACATTTATAAGAATTATATTTCACTTCAAAAAATATATATTCTAATTTAGGTTTATTAATAAAATTAATAGTCATATTATAAAAAATGATATTTATTTAAAAAATCCAAAAATTCTTCAATATTAATTCCCTTATTGAATTTGAATATTAACCAGAAATACTATTTGGGTTTTATTGAATCAAAATAAAAATTAGTTTTCAAGTAAAAAAATAATAGGATGCAAGTATATTCATTATTCTGTAAAAAAAATAATGTAAATAATCATATTTATAGGGTCCTAATACATATACCTTTATTACACCCACAAAATAATTAAGAGTAAGGTGTGAAATGGTGAGACATTCTTGGAGTGTTTTGGCATACATGGTTTTGGTTGTGATCTCAAGGAGTTTGAACTTCTTCCATAAATAGTTTCCCTCGTGATTAAGTTGTTGGATATTATCATGGGCATAGTTAAGGGAAGATACTAGATATTCTATCTCTCTTATAATCTTTGAAAAAAATTCTTCAAAGGTTGTTATCCTACCAGTTGATGTCATCACTTCCTTTTTCTCGGTCAATTGGATGTTCTAAAACCCTATATTTTTACATACCATGTCACTAATATTCAATGAATATATTAACAATGGAAATTATGATTAATGGTAAATTAAATCTGACAGGACATAATAATACCAAAAAAGTCCATGTTTTTTCTATAGCTATATTACATAGTAAGACATTTAAATAAACATCATGGGGTATTTGTTTTATTACAGATCGACTAATTACAAGTTTCTAGGAACATTCAATTCACTACATCATTTCAATCAATCAATTCAAAATAAACTTTGCAAATCAAAATGGTAATGATAATATCATATAAAATCATATTAACTAATAAAATGAATAAGAAAAAAATAATCCTAGGTTTTGTTCTTCAATGACACTTAAATTTTAATCTATAATTCTTATGGTTAAACAATGACAGAATTAGATCGACCTACCAATCATTTAATTTACCCTATGTTGTTCATTTTCATTTTCATGTTAGGTTTTCTAAGCTAACAATTTACATATCACTTCCTCAATTTCAATTTAAATCCTTATTAATTGTTCCAACATAGTACAAGAATTATAAAATCATATCCTTCAAGTTTGATTAGATAGGTTTTTAGATTTAGGCCCACTCATCTTACATCGATTGAAGATTTATTTGATACTCAAACATAGTTTTTATGGTGTTTACCCCTACGTGCATATATATCGGATCTGCATCAACATTATAGTATATATACTTTAATGAATTTCATAGGAAAACAACGTAATACAAAAATTAAAAAATTATAATTTTATCTTTTATATATACTTATACTTATGGCATTCTATAAATATCTCCAATAAAAATCCAATAAATTACCAAACTAATATAAATAACTAAACTACTCTATTATTCCAACGGTGGACCCACATAACCACAATTGAAAATCCATTTATAAAAACAAAAAATTTACACATTATTTTATACCATGTGGTTTAGAACAAGATAAACATATATTTGTTTTACATGAGTTACATAATTTAAATATTACATCTAGAAAAATATAAAATACCATTAATTTAAGTATTATCCTATTTGGTATTTAGCTACATAGGAAATATATTTTATAACAATTTTTATCATTCCACTATAATTGTGCCATGCTATACTCCCTTTTATAATTCTCATAAGATTAACTCATCATTATGACTTGGGGAATGTAAACATAAGAAATTATTGAGCTCAAACACTCAACAAGGGAAAAATTACCAACACATCATGGGTTGGATAATGAGTTTATGTGAAATCCTGATTATGGGATAATATCTTATTGTAATTAACATATAATAATAATATTTTCCCATAATTCATGATAGAAGGATATGTAATATTAAATGAAAAAACATATTCTAGTCTAAAATAGTGTGGAATTATTGGATAATCAACATAAGCCATGGAGTATAATCATCATCATGTGGAATAAAAATGTAACACTCCCTTACAATATACCACTATAAAGAACTTTAGAAAAAACATAATAACATGGTATTATTACCATAATGAGTAACTACTTCCACTAACACCTTGATCACTTTATAAATTTATTAACTATTCATTTGAAAATATTTTTGTACCCGTGTAAATATGACTCCAAAGATACAAAAATATTACCAATTAATTAGAGTGTGATAATGGACCCCATATATCATTATATATACATTTTATTTCCAATTTAAATCAATCATTAGTCAAATCATAAAGAAACCATTCAAAAAAATGGTTTACATATAAATTTAAAATTGAATCACATAATAAAATTATTCAAAATTCCTCTAATAATTATAATGTGATAAAGACATGGAAAATAAATGGGTATCCAAATATATTCAAAAACATTGTATCTAAATACTATTCAATTAAAATGATAATTTATATTGTATTTATATTGTATATCTAAAAGGTATACAATTTATTCAATAATTTTTCCAACAAGTCGATGTATGGGTACCTAAGTGAACACCATTAAAATAAGTAAATATAACAGAGTGTGTTCACATATGATATGAATTGGAAGAAAAATTATTCCTATACATAGTGGATTTCAAGGAATGAAAAATAGAGTTTTGATCAATATTATTATAGAAAATAACATTTCATAATCCATCGTGTAAAATAATTTTGATTTTATAATTTGAATAAAATACTTGATCAAGTATAAAAATTGCAAAATAATTAGACATAGATTAAAAAAATATGTTGAAATAACAAAAAAATGGAAATAAAAAAATTCCTTGAAATTTTGAAAAAATAGTTAAGAATGTTATATTTTTTAATAGTAAGCTAATAAGTATTTATTTTCTAAACCATAAAAATTATATATAGAAGAAATTTAGAAAAAATGGTAAAAAGTTATAAAGATGTGTTCATGGGTAAATGATTAAAATTAATTATTTTCATAATTTTTTAAAATTGAACCCTATTAAAAGAATTAAAAATATATTTATAACCATTATAATTAAATTAAAAATATTAAAAATTTCCATAATCAATTATTTATGCACAAATAAGGACATCATAAAAACAATCCAATGAATAACAACATGGAAGAGAAACATGACCGACTAAAAAGATATGTTGAGTTTAGTTTCTCATAAAACTAGTAAACTATGATCAATGAAAAAAATAATAATTTTTGGATATATAAACCCCATGAATTAATAGAGTTGAATAAAATTATGTTTTAGATTTAAATGTTTATAGAAAACCAAAATGGATTATATTTCAAAATAAATCTTGATTTGAAAATGAGGTTGGTTATGAAACCCTTGTGATATGAGAATTATTATAATAAAAACTCATTTAATTGGATAGATTGAAATTGATGTTAACAAAACATGAATGACAGAAAATTTTTAATATTACATATTTAATTTTCTTTTTATAAATCCTATAAATGTATTGTGGTACATAAAACAAAACATGTCTCAAAGATGAGAATCTGAGATGGAACACTCATACAATATCATTATTTTAAGAATCAAAATAACATAAAAGGGATATCATGAAATTGTAATTAAATTTTCCTAAAATTTATTATATTTATCATTCATGAAATTAATATTGTATTTTGAATAACAAATTAAATAAAAAATAGGTTAAAATATCAAACATCTCTCATTTATTTGAAAATAGAGACAAAGAAACCATTACATCACTGTTATCTTCAAAATTAAAAACCCATAAATGGTATAGTATTAGATGGATTTATTAAGTACCTTTTATTACATGAAAAATTCGGATAAAATTCATCCATTTTTAATATATAGATAAAAAAACTAATTGGTTTATACACATCAAATACCAATGAAAAAAGTGTGATAAAAAACCCTTACCTTAAATCCCATATATCCTAATATTCCCTAAAATACATTATATAAAAAATAAATATCATATTAACTTATTTTAGAGCCATATTAATATATTTATAACCTTTTATAAATTTCATTTATATTCATTTATTACAAAAACATTCTTCATTTATCATTTATTTTCATTAGGGGATATTATTTTCTTTGATTGCTTGTTCGGTACTAATTTCATAATGGTGGTGTAAATATTTTTCTATCAAGAAAAAGTTCATAATTAAAATGTATTATATGAACTAAAAAATATTTTTTATAATTATTAATAATTTTATAATTCTATTTAATAGGTATTTTAGTATTTATTTGTGATGATGAAGTCGATGAAAAGCTTGTTGTCTAAATTTTCATTAATAAAGGGTGGTATCATAATAACAAGTATAATATTAAATTAATAATTTGATAAAAAAAACTAGATTTTATTATAAAATATCACAATTAATGATGTTTCCATAGTTACCCATGATATGTATTTATAGTATTTTTTATATAGGTGGTTAGACCAACACAAAAAAGCATGCAACAATGAGTTGGTGAGTATGGTTAATGATTATTTTTGAATAATATCATTATAAAAGAATCATAATGATGTATTTTTTATTTTTTAAAGTGGTTAACTATATTTGATTAGAGTTGTAAAATGAAAAAAAATTATAGAGTGAATAATGAAATATGTCCCCTTCATATAAGCAGCAGTCTGTATGAATGTATGAGAGATGCATTAATTTTGAGAAGATCGGCCGGATGATAATGAATTGTTTTTTATTTAATAATGTTGTAAAAAAACATTAATCATTTAAATAGACAATTATAACTAGTCATTATTGGTGGTAATGAAAAATTAAGCAACCCGTTCATGGTGGTGGTAGTTTGTACATACGCATGAAGATGTTTTCAATCATCAAATCATTTTTGAGGAAGGTAAAAATTCTTATACCGTTAGTATAATAAATTGTTTCAATAAAATTAATAGTGATAAAATCATACATTCATGTATATAATAGGTTTTATGGGGTAGAAGAAGAAAATAACTAATGGATCTCAGTTCATAACATTGCCTCTCGCTTTGGATGTTTTCCATTGGGTAACATCTTAAGGATCCACAAATTGGTGTTTTGGAAATACTAATGATTCTATAAAATGGGGTTAATGTGGATTAAATAACAGGGATGAATTTATTTATAGTATGAATACATATAATGTTTGGGTAATTGGGTTGGAGGTGAGGTCCTTTTATAAGTGGAGGAAATTACATTTTCTAAATAAAACATTTTAATAAATATAAGGTATTTGTTTCACATATTTTTTTTAAAAAACTATTTATTTTTCAGTTAATGTATATAATACATAAACCATAAATTTTATATAAAAAAATTATGACATTATTTATGTATTTTAGACTTATATTCTTAATCGTTTTCATTTTTTTATACAGTGGTAATTAAGTTTTTCATATGAAATTAAATTTTAATGGATAATAATAAAATTGAACTTATTAATAAAAATAAACTAATGATTAAAAATATAAAATCTATTTTATCAAATAAAATTTCTATGTGGAAGGAAAATTAATTTCAACATTAGTGCTTGCCAATTATTAAATGTTTTTTAGAAAAAGATTTTGTTTAATATATTTTATTTTCAATAGGCTTTATTATTATAATAATATTTTAATAATTTTCCACTAATATTTTTCATTTCATTTTATTTCGATGTTGTGTGTGGACTGAGTAATCAAACACATTAGATTTATTTTAAGGTAATATATATAGTAGAGTCTTTGGTAATTACATAAACACCCTTTAAAAATCCTTTCTTGTAACATCCAAACCCATACAACTGTGTATGAGTAGGATATTCATAAAAACTCATTTTTTTCATTTCCATATTCCAGAGGAGTTAGATTAGTATCAAGGGATTGATTCCTTTACTAGGGATACTATACCATCCATGTCATGTCATAAGATCAATAATAAAAAATAAAAATATAATTAATAAATAGATTAAACATGTGTTATCTAAATAAATTTCACACATATCACAAAATTAAAATATCTCCCAACGTGGTAGGAATGTACATTATAATGGTTCAAACAAATAATAAAAAAGGCATTATGGGGGTCCCCTATTGTCCATCCTTATTCGCCACCTTCTTTGTGATCTTATGCCCAACCATCCATTATAGGGCCCTTTACCATTTCTAAATCCGCCATGAAATCTATAAGCATGTCAAAATACCTATGTTTAGTGTGAGCACAAGAATTAGTAAGACAACACAAATGTTTACTTAACATGATGATCTCATGTATAATAAGTGTATTCTGAAATGAAAATAAATGTGTATGAGAATAAACATACAATCAAAAATAGAGCAGTCATGCACTAACCAAACTCTAACTAACCCTTAGTTGAACCTGTTCTGGGTCCATACTGAGAGAATAGACACAATATGTTGTGAAAATAAGAGACTATTTCAAAAATAAAAAACCATATCACAACAATATTAACCCATCAGGATAGATCACTCTTCATGGTCATTGTGTCCAAAATCCATCATGGGTCAAGCCCCAAAGTTTCCATGCCCACTCATGTTATACCCAAATGATATCACACCCATTTGATGCCTCGGGTTAGGCATGAAGGGCATCATGTCCCTCAAGTCAACCACATTTCCCATCATTCCCCTAACATGATTCCCCTAGTCATGCACAAAGTACATCATGCCCTGTAACATTTTCTCAGGTCTATCATCATCATCTTCACAAAGTCATACACACATCCACACTAAGGGATTCATATCACATGATTTCCCACCTATCTTAAGAACAAAAGCACAACCTCTAAGTAAATGGTATCACACATCACTATTTATGCATAAATGGCATACATATTATATCATTAGGAGAAATAAAGTTAAAATATGGGCAAAATGTTATTATAATCAAACATGGAATCTGGAAACTCTATAAATACTCATCATATAAAATATCCTAGTAGGTTTCACAATTTACTCCCAGACCAACATGTAATCAAAATCATGAATGGAAATTAGATCTTACAATAAAATAATAATATAATAGAAACATGTGTTGATGAGATCCCAAGAGATAATTGAACTTCCTACCTTAGTGTTGTTTATGTCAATGGAAAGAATAGATCACCATGTGTTGTTTTAATGTTGGAGTCGATGCCTCTAGAGTCAAGAAAACCTCCCCAGGCACCATATTAATATAGTTACCAACACATCAATACATAATTCTTATCAAGGATTACTAGAAAGAATAATATCTATTTTATTTCATGAGTAAATAAAATATCATATGAAATAATATTTATCACTCCCATATAATTTCCAAAATATCGTCTAGGTCATCACATGCAATAGAAATTTTCTTCATAGGAATAATTATAAAACCACATATGTTAATTTAAATTTTGAATTTAATTCAATAGAACATGTGTTATTTATTATAATTACTCATTACCAACACAAAATTATTATCAATGATAATTTCATAATTCTCCTCTAATAATTTTATATCCTTATCACATTATATTTCCCTTATAATTACCTTTAGATAAATTTTATAATCATCTTATAATAATTTTCCTTATAAACAGTCCATTACAAATTATCAAAATATACTTGGATAAATTTATTAATTATACTTTAATAATTCTAGATATTTGTTTTCAATAATTCTCATTATGGTCCCTTTATAGTTCTTCATAAATTTTTCACTAATAAATAGATGGCATTATAATTTTTATAATTGTCGTTGGTTATTTTGAATAAATTATCATTCAATAACTCTTACTATTATCATTTAGTAATTTGAGGATAATATTATTTGATAAATCATTATAATTATAAATTGATTATTTTAAATAATTTTTTATTGATTATTTTTTAATAATTTATCAGTTGATAACATGAAAATTATTAATTGATAAAAAATAAAAACCAATTATCATTTGATAAACTTTTGGAATTATACTTTGATAAATTCTAGTATTCATTATTTTATTAAAAAATCATATCTGTATATTTATTATAATAATTAGAATAAAGAGGGAATAATAAAAATAATAAAAATAATAAAAAATATATCTCGCATTCTTCAATAGGATGCCACACAAGGAAGAAAAAGATATTATGTGTTCCTAGATTAATGAAGAGGAAATGTTCGGGGCTTCAAAAGTCAATTATAGGAACATTAGAACCATTTAGATTCAATGATATCAACAAATATCTAGATACGATCAGTTATATGAACCCAACAGCATAGAGGTATATTATGTCAAAATCCAAAAAGGTAATAACACAATTTATTACAAAATTAAAAAGAAAATTAATTGTAGAGTCATTTATTCTAAACCATTATGATATTGTAATCCTTATTCGGCCAAAAATAATTATTTTTAATGGTTTTATATTACACGAATGTTAAAAATTGGAGGATTCGACACTATTGTGCAAGATAAAAGAAAAAAACGAATTTTACAAAATAATATTAAGAATAACATCATAAAAATATTAATTAGATTAACCTTATGTACTATCTAACAAAACACCCAACGAAAATAATTTTTATGTTGTTCATAGGGTAAAATCCACATTCTACACCAGACAATGGTCTCATATTTCTCATGTAATAAACCATTTGGGAGATGAATTATTTTTATATATAACAATTCATAACACGAATATTTACTAAATTACCCACACATGTGATACTACCGAATACCATACACTAACAATTCCAATGTCATCCTAGCGTAAATCCTACATCCTGATCCTAAAGGTGGTGTTGTATTTTTCTTACGAGACACTTTTCAGTACTTATTGTATTATTTTGATGTAAATACCATGTGAATGATATATTTAATATTTTTATTCTATCAGCATCAAGGCTATATGGTCCTTAGAATCTCGTGCTAACTCATCACCTCCCTACTAAAATATTCAATAGAATATTCCAAGGAGTTTACCCTTGTGCAAGTCCTTTGAATCATTTAGTGAAAATTCCTAAATTAAAAAATTCATTTTCAAATAAAACTACTCATAAAATATTATCTAAAATTATTTTATTATCACTAAAAAAATTATTACATTACAATTATAATCCTCTTTATAGATCATTTCCTTTAGAAGTAACTACGTTATTGTAACTTGATTAGCTTTTGAAAATGAGCTCAAACATCAGACTCACAATCTGACATATCTTCTTCGTTCATTCACTGAATTCCAACAAATCTAAACAAGTGGTATAATCTAATATTGATGGAATTTCTCAATCATGTCTATAATGTGCAATGGAAATTCCTAATAAGTTGGTTCAGGCTCTATATATATCCTCTCAATCAATGACATGTGTTTTATCCTCCGTGAACATCATGATTTGTGAGACATGTAATATATCGTTCAGACCATGATATCTTGAAGGATGTTCAAGATGATATCTCATTGTCCCAACCCTTTTTAATCATGAAGAAGCCAAATGAACAATGGTTTTGGATTTCCTTTCTTTTGAAGATGTCAATTCCTTAAATGAGGAGACACTCTCATGAAAACCTAGTAACCCCAACAAACTCCAAAGGTCTCCTAATGTGTTCAGCATTAGTTCTTTATCTACTCTAAGTGGTGATCATCCTATTTTAAATCAACAAAACACTCTTAGAGGTATCTTGATCCATGATATGGCTAAAAACTACTATCTCACCATCCTTATTCCAATAGAGTGGTGGGTGAAAATACCTCCTATAAAGAGCCTCATAATGTTTCTATTTGAATCATATCCCAGTAATTATTGTTATTTGAAGACATAACCATGGAAAGGTAATCAACCCATTCACCGTTGAACTATAGGACACTTGAATGAAGAATATACTCTGATATTACTATAGTTCTCTTCGATAATCCATCTATCTGGGAATTGTATTCCATTCTCAGTGGCAGTTATTTCCTTTTGAAATAATACAAGACATTCCATATCCATATTGTAAAATAAGCATATCATTATGAAAAATGCTCAAGGGAAGTCCATTATAGAATATGATCTAATGGACTGAGAGCTCTTACATATCCTCTATAGAGTGAGCCTCTTTGATCAGCCAAAACTATGCCGACATCACTAGATAATTGATAATCACCCAAACTAAGTCATGACTACTTGAGGTCTTGGGTAACCTAATAATAATTTAATTCATGAAATATTCCAATTTCTATGTGGGTAATAAAAGAGACTTATGTAAAATTCCATGTAACTGCTGCTCAGCCTTCATCCTATGACTGGTAAGGCATCAGAAGACGAAATCAATAATATCCCTCTTAATTTTCATACACCAAAAATAGAATATAATATTGTGATAAATCCATTTCAAACTAGGATATACTTCCCTCTAGGAGGTATTATAACCTATCATCGTATCCTCAATGATATAAGCATGAAATACTATCCTACTATGTACCATGATCACATTAGCATCACTCAAGAATCACTGGGGTATTAGATCACCTATGATGAGATTTTCCATCATTACATGACACTCTGGTTCTAAATATTGACTAGAATTCACCTAATCTACAAGTTAAATTTGATCACCAATGGTGTGAAAGTAACAAGTTAATGATCATCTGAAGCTTCCACCCTCAAGTCTACCAAAAGTCTCATCATGTGCCGTTTCTCCTCTTAAGTCCACACATTAAACTCCTACGCATCCCGCGTCTTATAGAAAATAACGTCTATAAATATATTACCGTTACTAGGTGAATACCTCTTCTAAAAGTTGAACATATGTATATATTCAAATCATCTCCTATATCTCAAGTTTAGGTCCCTCTATTTGATGATGTAGTGAAGGATCTTATAGTCCGTGTAAATAAAAAATATATCATCAAAGATACGGTTTCACCAATACTTAATATCATAGACTAGGGATGTATGAATTATATCATCACTTGGGTAGTTACACTAGTAGGTTCATAACAGATGTGACCCATATACTACCCCCTTATCTCTCTATAATTGTGGCACTCCTAGATAGATTCTATCTGCATCACAGTACACTTCATAACAAATACCAATCATAGGGATTATTAGTATTGGTGTTTCCATAATACATCTATTGATCTCAAAAAATCATATTTAATATATTCTGATTACTATCATTTTACTCTATTTTTCATCAACACAATCATGGATTTTGATAGTTGAGAGAAATCCTAGATAAACCATTGTAAATAAACTACTATTCCCAAGAAGAACCTAATCTCAAACATTTTTTGGGGGTGTGTCTTACACATAACTACCTTTATATTCTCCGGGTCTATGGATTTTCATATCCGAGACACCACATTCTCCAAGAATGTAACCTTTTATCTCCAAAAGTCACAAATTGGAAACATTGACGTAAGACAATTCACACAATGTGTACTCGTGATTATCTAAAGGTTCCTAACATGTTGTTGTGGTATCAACGAGTAGATGAGGATTTCATCAAAGGATACCAGGATGAAATATTCCTATTCTAGGTGGAATATTCTGTTCAATATTTTTGAACCATCAAATCCATATAACTGATCAAAATTATCATTAATCATGGAAAATGAATATTAATTTCATCTTTGTCACCTTTTTTTATTCTGGTGATCAATGGAAAATAGATTTCTATGATCTGCATTCTTGTAAAACAACACAGGTGCACACTATGGTGATTTACTCATCCAAATGAATCTCAACTTCTCCATGTCATCCTGTTACACCTTGAGATTCCCCATCATGGTTGGAACCATTTGAGACAGGTGTATCAAAATAGGTTGTGTACTAGGATTGAGCTCCATCATATCTTAACAATCTAATACTTTAGAGTCTCTACTCGGTCAATGAATCCAAACAAAATATTTCAAATTGTTATTCAGCATCATGTGGGCCATTTGGGCCCTCAAAAAATGAATAGTAATGCATTTTATTTTCAGTAATATTTTACCATAGCTTTGAACTCCATTTCCCAATATATGCTGTAAGAGAAAATCTTCTAGTAGAGGTAGCCTTGATTCTTAAACCATAGAACAGTTGTATGAGCAATCTAAAATTCTTTCTCTTGCATGTCCATTGGTAAATTATAAATATCCTCCCTTGAGAAAGTATTGAATCCTGCATCCCAAGTAGACCTATAAGTTAACGTCAAGGTGATATATTCTACAACATGAAGGAAAGACTTTGTAAAAACCTAGTTTTTAGTGTAAACAATAATCTTTCTAAGGGATTAGACAAGGTTTCTCCTATGATTCCACACTCAACCTAAGGTATAACCCACAAAGAATTAACCCCAGTCTTTATACCTTCATTTTAGTCACAATCATCATATTTATTCAGACACAACATCATGTCCAGTTCAACTTGTTAATTTCAATAAGATATATCACAATAGCATGTTAAAAAATATGTTTCACACAAATAGAAACTATCCTTAATACATAGAATAAATGAAAAAAAAATTACTAAATAACTACTGTGCATCATAAAAATATGTATATATAAAAAATGTGAACCTATGTGCCTAGTTTAGATGCATAAATGCACCTAAAGTATCATAAATCACATATCAAAATCCAATTAATCACCCAAGGTGAATTTAATCTTTGATAATAGAAATACAGAATTTCCATAAATTTATGGAAACCCAAAGGTCCACTATATTGTTTTTTCCAAACACTAATATAAATATCTTGCTCGAGTCCCAACTATCCTATTTCATCTCTACCCTACCACAAGGAAAGATAAGAGAAGAAAAAAGTTGTTAAATAATAGTACCCTAAATCTATTTTGTAATAATACATCCAACTTTAGGATATGGACATTGTCAAATGAAAACATAGGTATCCTGTAATACCTAGGTTTCTATCCCATCACAACACAGATTATTACCCACTAGTGTTACTTTTTAGACTAATGAATTTCCCAATTGGCCAACACATGTTTTCCAGTTTCATTTGTCCTTAATCACACACACTGAAGTAAACTTATGAGTAATTCACTCATCATGATCACTCTTCCATGATATGGAATCTCACTATGGAGTTCTAATCTACTAGGATCTTGAAAATAATATATCACATTTTTTCATGGGTAGTATCACTTATAAATTTAAATATTACTCTTCTATCAGTGTTACATTTCTTTTGATGATGACGATGATGGACATGAGCATAGGATGTGGGTCGTGGCGACCTTAGGGAATGAACTAAGGAATGACACTAGGGGAATGATGGGATAAGAGGCTAACTAGAGGGGAATAAGATCCTTTGGACTTAACCCAAGGAATCAACGTGGTGTGGTGGCCTAGGTTAAATCCTTATGGGAAATAAAACATTAGGGATTTACCTATTATGAAGTTAGGATTTGAATTCCTATAGGCCTAGTATAACCCGATGACTTATTATTATTGAGAGATAGATTTTGAGTGCTGAACCTGTCAATTCAAATCAAGACGTACCTTGACTATAATTTAAATATTGAGCTGATGAAGGTATTGTTGATGGTCTATTATAGATTTAAAGAGGTATTTAGTGAAGGGATATGGTCATATGAAGGATGTCTAATATGAGGATAATGGAGCTAGTGTCAGAACAGGATGAACACTAAAGGACCACTATAATTCTGTTTATTTATTTATTTCCTGATGATTTAAACTAGACATGTTTTTGAAAGGGGTATTTGTTTAATTTATGTGAAATGAATTATAATTATTTAGTTTCCACAGGATTAATATATTTATTTGATATATTTTTTTATTGGATATTGTCGATCCAATAAAACGATACTAAGGTTACACTCTACCCACTGATGGAGTCGGACCATTACTGCTAATCAGGAGCCTCTTACATATGAGGAGGTTTGCATGAGATCATACAACCTTCCAGATTGAATATTGTAGTTCGGGTCAGGATTTTATGAAATAGTTTCAGAGGAAATACCAAGTTGTAAGTGAAAATTCACTTTCTAGATTTTATGTGTGGGGTCCATAATGAGGGGTTTTTTAACTAAGGTGGGAGTGTAACACCATAGAAAAAGTGACACTAAAAAGTTTTAATGTTACCTATCTTCTCAATAAGGATAAGTATACATTTCAAGATCCTACCAGTTTAGAACACCACAATAAAGAATTATTTAAAAGTAGTGGTGGTAATAATGGGTGACCTCGTAGAAATTTTCCAATAGGGTGAGTATGTGAGAAAATATCATCCAGTAAGACAAGGTTGTGATCGGTGGGAACATTATTAGTGTGATAAGTAACCCCGATGGGTAATAGCTTGTGGTGTTATTGGAATTGAACCATGTTTTGATAGAATACCTATAGGTTCATTTGACCAGTTCCACTGATCGAGGTAGGATGCGTCAAGACTTTTGGATCCCCTCACTTGTGTGTGGGTAAAAGTATATGTATTAGATGGAAGTCCTTTGAGTGATGAGGTATTTCTAACTCATATAAATGGTGAAATAATCCCAATAAATACATGTAACATCTGTTGAATATTGTAACTCATACAATTACATGGTTGGATGAGTTTTCACAAAAGTTCAGGAGTTGTTTTGTTATCCGCTTGATAAACCAACCATTAGAAAATCTCATGATCTTGCCACATTGTTATTTAATTTTTGTTAGTTTGATGATAAATTATTTATGTTTTCCTTACCACTATCACTTTATAAATGAATTAACAATCTTGATGTTGGAATTCAAATAAATTATATTTTTCATAAATTTTATGTAATACATTGTTAATCACTTAAGTAGAATCCTCTTCACATTAAAAAGGGTGTAATAATATAAAATAATCAAATTATACATAGTGATAAAATCACTCTAATAGAATACTATATAATTATCCTTCCACTAAAAGATTTATAATATCATTTCAAGATATTATTATTTTCTTGACACTTGATAGGACACTCATGTCTATATGGGAATTCTAAAGAATGTTTTGGGTTTACCTAACTAGGTTTTTTTAGTGTAATGGCCTTTGTAATCTAATACAAATTTACAAAAAATTATTGAGGAAATCCAAGTCTAGGATTTTAATATTGGGTCGGTAACTTAATGGTTCAAGGATCTATGAGTAAATGAAATTGGTAAGACCCACCAACCAAAAAACATTCCATATCCTATTTATCATTTTTTGGTTATGAGAAGGGTTATATATATCATTTCTACTGGAATATCAATGTGTTGGGATATTATGAAACTAATGGTTAGGTATATTAGTTATAAATTAAAGAGTGGTAGAATAATAAGTAATAAATAAGTATCATTCTTTATAATATTGATAATGTAATAAAAAACTGATCATATTTATTATATAATTGTAAATACAAATAGATTAGACTATGTCACAATGATCTATGTTATAGATTCTTAATCACCTCACCAGGTCATATTTTTAGGATTGATATAATCTCTTTCATGTTATACTATACAATGATAAAAAATTTATATATGGTGGAAGCCCTTATTCTAAAATCACATGGAAAGGAGGCTAGTGTGGAATAAATATCTCTCAACCTGAAATATTTATATGATTTCATAGATTTCCAAAGATTCAAGAAATCATCTTTGTCTAATGATCTTCCAAATCAACATGAGGATATGGATTTGTATAGAATAATGTCTCACCTTCATAATCATTATGTAGGGAATGTGAGAGAATAGAGAAATAATATCTTGAATTCCCATTTAACATATAAGATTATAGATTCGGTATTGAATGGTCCTTGTGTAATATGTTTTATTAGGTATATAATGTCATTTTACATCTTAGGATTTAAGGTCCCTAATTTGTTTTTCAAAGATCACATTTAATCCCCACTTCCCAATTCCTCATATGGTTCCTCTATTTATTATTATCAGAGAAATAGTGAAAAAATTATCTCTAAAATCCTTACCGTGATTCACCCAGTTGATGAGAAATTAAAGAGTAAAAAACATACAGTCTTGATTGTGAATAAAAGTAATTATGAGGAATTGGGACCCAACACTCACACAATGTAAAAGAATCTTAAAATCCATCCTTACAATAAGAGGGATATCCACATAAAAGTGAAGGAAAAAGTTGTATAATATTTCTCATGTGAAAGGATTAGCATTTGGAATAAGAATGAAGCCATGTTAGAGAAGCAAGGGGAAGCTTCAAGTATCTTCATTATCAAGTTCAATACATCTATATATACTAATTGTTAAATAGATACAGATTGTTTCTCTCGCATATATTTCCAAATATTTGAACAAAGTGACCTCTATAATATTACTAGAGGGGAAGTCCATTTTCAACCAACAAATATAGAAATAATTTCTTTCATAGATATATGTGAATACAACCTTCCATTTACAACAATGATTTTCTAGGTTTTGTAAAAATATTATTGTGTTCATAGTGTTTACAAAAACCTAATTTTCACATGCTTTCAAAATATTGATGGTTTTATATTCAAATTTCATTGTCAATTTTTATTTTATTTTTTTAAAAAAAATATATGTTCTAGTATTTCAAATTTAAATAATTGTATTTAGGTATTATATTAAAAAAACCACATATTGGAAATTGATCATGAATGAGGCAAAAAGGAATCATGTTACACATATTTATTGAATCAATAGCTTAGTCATCCAATGATAATAACTTGATAAATTTCTAATAATAACCTTTTACATGGAAAGGTGTATGTTCCATAGAGATTATAACTCATTATACAAATATGTGTGTGGACCTTTTCCAATAAAGTATTAATGTGAGAATATTTACTTACAAACATCTAAAGATAACATTAGTAGATATTATTATGTATAAATGATGGGGTATATGTATTATTACATTAATTATTTACAATAATTAATGAATTAATCATATTTTCAACTTGGTAAGAAGATAGGTAATCTTCCATCTAATAAAAGTGGTGAGTATCTTAACCATGTTTTCATCACATTTCTGCAAGTGTGTGGAATCATTTCCCAAATCACTTCTCCGTAAATAGCATAACAGAATTATGTATGTGTATGAAGAGACTGATGTTATTAATATTTTCATGAACTATTATATACTCTCTTTAATGATTTTATATGAAATGTGCATAATTTTTGTGAAATATAAATCTTTTAATACTCAGTATAATTTTTGAGCATTTTTAGAAGCAGTCCAATTGAGTCATTTTACTATTTTATTTATAACTATCACCCTACTGATCCAAATTGTGTTCTTACTATTTTTAGGATTCCTTATTCAATATTATACATTTCATTATAAGAGATCATAGGCCAATTATTCCATTTGAATGCTAATATAGACCACCAAAGAGGGCCTACAGAATATCTGATGAAACTGGACCATCCATGAATATTGAATTACTAGGCTCAATCTAGAAATTACAATTCATTCATTCTCATCAAAGGTTTGGGGGAAAATGTACGGAGTCTGTGATAAAAATTTCAAGGCCCTAATCCAAATACAAGGGGCCCAAAGAATTCATTTAATCTCTGCCCACCATTCTGTCCTGAAATTAAACACCAGACACTATTCATGACATATCTCATGACTAAAATCATAAAATCAATCTAAGATTTTATAGTGTGAAATGTGAGGTATAGGAGGTAGACGTATTTGAAGAACTCATTTGGATTTGAAGGCATCTTCCTATTCAAAAACCCATTCACATTTTGGACTTCAAAAAGTTTGGATTGAAATGGGCAGATTAAATTTGTTTAATCAACCGGCCACAAATTATCTAATTCAGTCTAATGGCCACCAAAGTTTCATAGTATAAAGAATGGATATTTATCTAAAACTTATATGAATTTTATATCTCTAGATTCAGTTGTCTAATTTATCAAATTGGCGATGCAAGTGGAGGGGCAGTTTTGGAATGCAAACAACCCACCACATTGAGGTATAAATACATCTCCCTCCTCTCCTGGAAATGGTTGGAATTTTAGAAGAGAGGATCACATATTGGAATAACCAAATCCCTTCCAAAGGCTTGGGAGAACCTTACAAACTCATGTTTTCACTTGAAAGATCATTCCTCATCTCTTTGTTTTCATTTACTTTTGTGTTGTTCTTCGTTTGTAATCATGTAATTGTTTGTGTTTTGTAATTCTGTTTTAATGCAAGTTTCTACATCAATATCTCTTATTCTCATCCACCTTCTATAACTTCATATTAATGTTCATAAAACATTTTAGATACAGTATAATCTCCCTCCCTTATTTTTCTTCCTCATTCAATCGAAATTCCGTTTTAACATATCATCATTGTTCGTGTGTGTGTATTCGATGCACCACCCATTTCTTATCCCTTTCTTTTTATTCTCTTCTTAATTTAACATCATAATAATTATAACCAGATTATTAAACACCCAAATAGATGAGTAAATCTATTATTTGGGTGATTCATAATTATTGAATGTTAAGTGATTGAGAGTATTTTCTCGATTAATATTATTTGAATTAACATTGTGTATGTTGGACTTAACATGTCATGGATTAATGAATTGTTTTGTTTAATGTGTTGTTTACATGGATTATTGGAACCATAAATACACCACCATCAACATGATCTGATTGATATTAGAACCTTAAGTTATGTAATGTCTTGGATTAAAGCCTTAACACTTAGGAATTCCAATCAACATTATCTTGTGAAGTGGGTGTTAATTTAAATTCAATATAAAGAAAATCTCATGGATATCAAATGCTTAACTCCTTAAAAATAAACTCACCCCATTCTTTAACAATTTGTTAAATAAATCATAATCAATCAATAAATTCAATTATGCTCTGCAAATAAACCCCCTAATCAAAATACAATCAACTAAAAATAATCGACTATTTAAAAAGTATCATCATCGAGTATTCAACTTGAGTGCTGGTATACACATTAGCATAGCATCATAACTTTGACCAGTCGATAGGAGACAATCGGCCAGGCATTTTAAAATGGTGCCATTGCCCAGGATGGTTCTTTAAATAGTAATTTGTTTCTGGTTATTACAAAAAAAGAAAAAAATAACATTTAGAAAAAATTGAAAAGAAAACACAAAGAAAAACCCACCTTCTCATAAAAATCACAAACTGAAAAAAAAAACACAAATAAAACCCCATATTCTTCTTTCTTCAAACATCTTTATGAATGCCCCATTTCCTCCCAAACAATCCCTCTGATTTGTTTGACGCTGAAATTGAGTGAACACTTCACCAACTTAGGAGAAACTTATGAGATAATCAACTCATTCATGAACCAGTCCTTGTCCAACCAATTGAATTAGATATGGCCAATCCGAGGGAAAAACATATAAAGAACCTGTTTCCCCTAATATGAATTACCAACCTCTTGGTATTTAATATCCAAACATAGTGGCTGACTTCAAACTCAAATCGAGTTTGATTCATCTTCTCCCTCATTTCCACAAGCTAGCCGGTGTGGATCCACATCTCCACCTTAAAGGGTTCCATGTGGTATGCTCTACCATGAATCCTCAAGGGTTTTCTGAGGAACAAATCAAACTCCGAGCATTCCCTTTCTCCCTAGCTAACACTGCCATGTCATGGCATTACTACCTCCCTCCATGTTCCATAACCACATGAAATGACATGAAGTGACGCTTTTTAGAGAAATTCTTTCCTTCTTCTCGTACTGCTTCTATCAGAAAAGAAATAAGTGGTATTCATCAATTCCCAAATGAATCACTCCATGAATAAAGGGAGAGGTTCAAAATCATTCTCCCTCATTTCCATGGGCTAGCCGCTGTGGATCCACATCTCCACCTTAATGGGTTCCATGTGGTATGCTCAACCATTAATCCTCAAGGGTTTTCTGAGAAACAAATCAAACACCGAGTATTCCCTTTCTCCCTAGCTAACACTGTCATGTCATAGCATTACTACCTCCCTCCAAGTTCCATAACCACATGAAAAGACATGAAGTGATGATTTTTAGAGAAATTCTTTCCTGCTTCTCGTACTACTTCTATCTGAAAGGAAATAAGTGGTATTCATCAATTCCCAAATTAATCACTCCATGAGTACAGGGAGAGGTTCAAAAATCTTATTGCAAGCTGTCCACACCACAAAATACCAGACCAACTATTGATCCAATAATTCAATGATGGGTTATTGGATATGGAGAGAACTCTCATTGATGCTAAAAGTGGTGGCGCACTTGTTGATAAATGTAACAACTGGGCCCCGCCCACCAGTTGCCCCGCAGACACATGGGCCCCATCCTAGGCCCTACCCAGGTGCCTGAACGGGTTATCTGACTAATGATAGTCCCCACAGGACAACATATGTCCTTTCTAGTGTATTTTCTCCTCACTCACACACACCCTGGGAAACTTCCCAGAAGGTCGCCCATCCGGATCACTACTTCATGCTAAGCACGCATAACTATGGAGTTCTATTCAGGTAGACTCCTGAAAAGGAATGTGCACCTTTTTGACATGAGTCATAACATTTAGTCATTTAACCTTTTATCATTTGGGGGTGTTAAAATCTCCCCCCCCCCCCTTAGAGCACAACGTCCTCTTTGTGGGCCCTACATCTCAACCCAGGCAGTGCGCTGCACTTAAAGCTGGGTACCACCTCTGATACAAAATGTAACAATTGTGCCCCACCCACCAGTTTCCCCGAAGACACATGGGCCCCACCCTAGGTCCCACCCACATGCCCGAACGGGTTATCTAATCAATGATAGTCTCCACAGGCCAACACATGTCCTTTTTAGTGTGCTTTTTCCTCACTCACACACACCCTGGGAAACTTCTTAGAAGGTCACCCATTCGGATAACTACTCCAGGCCAAGCACGCTGGGAAAGGGGGGAAACGGTCCCCCCTGCTCGGCCACTAGCCGAGCCAGCACACCCCCCCCCCCGGCCGGGCTGGGCCGCGCCCAGCCGGGCCGGACCTGGTTCGGGCCTTCCCAAGGGGGTTGGGTCGGACCGGGCTGGGCCCAGACCCCCCATTTTCAGACTGTTTTCAGTCATTTGCCCATATCTTGGGCTTCGGAGCTCCGATCGATGCACCGTCAGTTGCGTTGGAATCCTTGGATAAAGACAGACGTCTAGGTATATTAAAATCATGGTTTCAAAGAAATTTGGGTATGGACGGGTTGGTTCGAACACCAAACCAACCAGGCCCTCGGAGCGGAAACGCCTATAACTTCAGCTCCGGCGGTCCGATTGACGTGTCGTTGACTATGTTGGTTTCCTCTTAGTGAGATGGACCTTTTGGATTACTCTTCTAGAGGTTTGGATGTAGTTGTAGTATGGCTGGGTTGTATTGTACCTGAAATCCAATTGGGCCCCTAGGACGGAAAAACCGATAATTTTCAGACCGGACGTCCGTTTGACGAACCGTCAGTGGCGTTGGTGATCACTTTGAGAAACGGTCCCTATGAGTACACCCTATGTGAGTTAGGAGTACATTTGAGATATGGTCCGGTTGGTTCATACATGAAACCAACCGGGCCCTTGGGACGAAAATGCTAATAACTCACAGACCGGGCGTCCGATTGACGTGCCACCTATTGCATTGAGACCCCTATGACGAGGCAGTCCTTTGAGATACTTCTTTGTGGGACTTTGTGATACTTGGAGTATCAACCTGTAGCTTGTGGGGTGGACCCTCCCAGAGACGAGCGTGTTGTGTGCGGGAACCCTAGAGCTGGATGAGACTTGATGACTGTTGATCGATCGACTTGGAGTGTTTTGGATCGCCTAGTGGGGAGCGCTTAGTTGTAGCAGTAGACCCATGGTGGAGGAGCACTTGGTTGTAGCGGCAGACCCGCGGTACTCAATAGAAGAAGTACCTATATAGGCTATGATGGGGAGTGCTTGGTTGTAGCGGCAGACCCATGGTGGGAAGTGCTTGGTTGTAGTATCAGGCCCACAGTACATGATAGGTGGAGTACTCCAGCAGTCCCAGGTTAGTGGGAAGCGCTTGGTTGTTGCAGCAGACCCACTGTACTCGATAGAGGAGCAGTTCTCCAACAGCTTTGGTTTCGACATCATGAATAAAACCCTGGTTTGAGCTGAGTCTTGACTTTCAATCATTATCTATGATGTGATTGTCTTGATATCCTGTGTGGATTGGATTATGTTTTCCTATGTGGATTATGTTTTACATTCCTAAGTGGACTGGATTGTGCTTGAGCTCATTAGTTGGAGTTGAACTATATTTGATGACTTAGGTATATATATGGGAATATACCTAAGTAGTGTTGTATGATACTTCATGATTGTATCTTTTCTTGTGGATTATCCTTTGTGAATTCCGGGAGACCTTCGGGGGTCTCGGGGTCCCTACTGAGTATCGTCTACTCACCCCTGCACGGGCTTCACCCGCACTTCGTTGTGTTGGTTTCAGATGACAGACATCACTAATCCTGGTTGAGGTTTATAGAGCTGGACGGTACCAGAGGTAGATCTCACGACGAATCGGTATCCGAAGGTGGATCTCACGACGAGTCGGTACGTGGAGGATACGGACGAACGTGGAGTACTGAGGGGGACATCTATACCTACCCTTCAGGTAAGAAGATGGGGGTCGATCCAGAATCTCCTTGTCACCTTTCAGCTATTTTCCTTTGAGTTGTACTTTACATTCAGTTGTAGTTGTAACTTTCTTTTGGGCTTGTATTTCTGGCCCATTGTACTTTCAGCATGTTTTTTTTCTGCTTTACTTAGTGTAGCATCTGCTTGTACTCTGTTTGTGTGTGTTTTTGTTGAATAAAGGAAATGTCTTCCCTTTTTATTGGGATTTACGCCTTTGGTGCTAGTCGCCAGCCCCTGGCCTATGGAAGGCGGGCTTGGGGTAGTCACGGCATGGGCCCCGAGGACGGGTCGTGACAATAAAACTCTTATAGCTGCAAAAGATCTTATAAGAAACATTGTTGTGAACACAAAACAATTCCATACTCGAGCACATGCTCAAGTCAAACAAGACCATGATATTTAGTCGATAGAGAAAAACATGATGATAGAGTGGATGATTGATCCTCCAGGTCTTGTGCGACAACTAGCTGGGGATGCCAAAGCCACAACATTATCTTCTCCACAATCAATGTTTCCTGGACCTATCAAAAAATGTGGAATCTAAAACTCCCCATCTCATCCAACTGACACATCTCGATGAATTCTAGAGGGTCAATCTGATACATCTGAACCTATGGAGTCATTGCAGCATATACTCATTAGAACGCCAACCCTCAACAATTAGGTCAGTTCTTTAGAAACGTCAACCAACCTCACTCTCTGACCTTATCTTCGTCCTATAGCCAAGTCCTGAGGTATGGTAATCCCGTCTCTCATCCCCTTAAATTCCCTACTCAAAACCCAAACCAATTTCAATATGGTCAGGTGATGGTAACATTAAATAACCTTGTGCTTTTGTTCCTCAACCTCAAAGAATAAATCCTCCTCCTAGATTCCTATATCCTAGTGAGCCTTCCCAATTCCAAAACCAATAGAATCGCTTTCCAAATACACAAAATATAGGTAATCCGAATTCGTAAAAATCCTCTTCATCCAAGAAACTGTGGGAAAGTGCAGTAGAAGATCTTTCCTCCTTCACCCATTCCAGCCTCAAGAACATTAAAACCCAAATTGGTCACTTCAATCCCACCTTAGTCACCAGCAACCATCCAATTCTTCCCAACTCCCATCTCAACCAGTTCCCAAACCCAAGGGTAATGTAAGTGCAATTGAACTTAGACCAGGGAAAAAAATTTCTATGCCTCAACAATAGTCCTCCAACCCATCATTAAATGTTGAGCTAGAAAATGAAAATAAAAAGAAACTTGAAAAGTAATCTAAAACCATTCTCTCAACTCTTTCTATTCCACTTAGGAACCCAATTCCTTTTCCTCAATCCATTTTAAGCCAAATAAGTCCTTTGAACTCGAACCTGAAATGAATGAAATTTTTAGACGTGTTGATGTGAACATTCCCCTCTTAGATGCCATTAAAAAAATTCCTACGTATGCCATGTTTCTTAAGGATTTGTGTACCCAAAATAGGCAACTTAGGACCTTTGAAAATGTTTCATCACAAGATTCCATACCCATTAAGTGTAAAGATCCAGGGACCTTTATAGTTTCATGCCCAATTGGATGTTGCAAATTTGATAATGCACTCATAGACCTAGGAGCCGCAATTAATGTCATGCCCAAATCTAACTTCAATAACCTTGGTCTAGGTCCTTTAAACCCAACAGGTGTTGTCATCCAGTAAGTCAATCAAAGCATAGCCAGTCCTGAGGGAATAATTAAGAATGTCCTTCTTCGTGTCAATGATCTTATCTTCCCTGCTGACTTTTATGTCCTTGACATGGAAGGTGGGACAACATCTTTCCAATCTGATCTAATTTTAGGAATTTATTTCCTCATGACATCTAGAACAAGGATTAATGTTCATTCTGGCATCTTATCCATGGAATTTGGTGACCAACTGGTCAAGTTCAATATTTTTCAATCCATGTGAAACCCATTAGAGAATGAATCTGCCTTCTCTATCCATTATTTTGAAACTCTCTATGAGAGTGTGTTGAATCCCAATCCATCATGTCATTCTTGTTCTACTGATAATGGAGTTTGTGAATATTGGATCCTAATTAACCAAGTCATAAATGAAGAAGTTGATGTTGACATTACAAATTCAAACTACATTGATATAAAGGATCTTAAAAAATAATTAGAATCTCATCTTGCTTCTGACCTCCACTTTTGCATCTTGGATGATAATGAGGAAAATGAACTAGACTGCTCATTTGTTGATTTAGATCAGTTTATCCAAAATTCATCATTTCATATCCGTGATTCTGAAAATTCTGTTATATGTGAGGTTAACCCTAAATAAATTTTTTTATCTTGTCCCAATGAGAGTGAAGGTTTTGTGATTTGTTCCCTAATTAATAAAGTGATCACTGGTGTGGTTGAAATTGACCATTCTTTGGTGAACAACATTGAAGTAAAGGATATTTGAAATTTTATTCAGTCTTATGACTCCACTGATCCTCATTTTTTTACATCGATATGTGATGAAATAAATGAGTCCAAAACAATTGGGATCTTACACATTAGTTTTGTGTTATCTGATCTATACATATATGAACTTTCATAATTGAGACATATTCTTGAATTTCCAAGCATATAAACCAATCACTCTATGGATAAAATAATTCCTCACGTTCAATTCCCAAGGTTGGATAGTCATATTATTTTTTCACCCTCATTGAATTGCAAGAACTCAGTCAAGGAAGGGGATAAATTATCGAATGAAAAATCAGGCATCCCAAAGGAGAAGTTTTTTTGGAATCACTCTGGAGTTGAGAAAATATTATGTCCTCCATCAGACTATGGGTAGTCCACTACATTTGTCTAGCTATAGAAAAATAAATTCAGTGCTTCTTTGGAGGAAAACCATGTTTTCTTTTAATTTATGAAATTTTTAATTTCTTTTTATTTATCCATTAAGTGAATAATGATTTTTCTTTTTCAGGTAACATCCCACATCCTAAATCACATTGGCTTCCATCGGATCCATAGTTGACCCACCACTGGACTGAGATGGTGACCCACCAAATCCAAACCAGGGGGCACCTCTTTCCCTTTAACTCTCTCTCTATCTCTTCCTCTCTCACACTATTTTTTCTTCTTCCTATCTCTTTAATTTTTTTTACAACTTTCTATATCAAACACTCTTTTTTTCACTTTCTCTTTTCTATTTGTGTGTATTTTAAAAAACACTAAAAAACAAAGAAATGTAAAAAATCTAAAACAGTAAAATTTACTCACATTAAATTTTCAAATTTTCTCCCACCATTTTGCGAAGTAAAAAGACAAGGTTTCATCTCAGAAATTTTGTTTGTTTCATCATATATTTGGATAAATAGTTTTGTGTCAAGAATAATGCATTTTGAATGCTCAATTATTGATTTGGAAAATGTTTTCCCCAACCTTTGAGAAACAGCATTTACTTTTATGCCAAGGCTACCTATGCCCATCTTTTCAAGATGTGTGTTTTCACCCCCATATGTGAGTCTTCTGTTTGGGGACCTTCGATTTGAATTTCCTACTTTTGTGTGAATTAATATGATAGAGTAATTTTCTGAGCCCCATGAGAATTATAATAGCCAAATAGCCTTCTATTAACAAAAGATTAATCCTAATTTTGAAAGACCTTTCGATCTTATGAAAACCATTTCATTGATAGCCACAATACAAGATCAATACCTTACCCCACACAATATCAACATGGATTTTCATCGCATAATTTTTTTAATTTTAAGTGTGGGTGGAATGGATTTAATTTTGGGTACCCTTTTTTTATTTCACCATTTTATCATATGCTTGAGGGAAAGCATCCATTTATGTGTGGGGGAGAGGTTTTCCTTTAGAGGAGTTTGTGAATGTATACATGTTTATCTTGTACAGTTGATGTATTCAAAAAAATCAAAAATAAAATTCATGCTTCGGTAGGTGAAAAATAACTCTTCCTTAACCTTTGATATTGTTATAACTATTACAATTAGTGTCATGAGCATATCAATATTGGGTTGGGATATGAGTGTAACATATTTTCTATGTTCAACATTCAAAAAAAGAGAAAGAAAAGAAAAAAAGAAAACTTCTATTATATTCTTATATCATTGGGAGATGTTTTGTGTTTTGTAAATATTCCATCTTCTTATTACCTTCATATTCCCTTCCACTTTTGTTTCTTATTTCACATTTTCATTCCCTCGTAAATATGTGTTTCGATTTCCTTTAATGTTTTATTTCAAAAATATTGTGCATTTCTTTTTCCATGTTGGTGTTTTACCCCTTTTTTGTATTTTTGGATATCATCTTCCTACTGTCCCATAGACAAATAAAAACCCCTAAAAAGACCTCTGGATTTTTGAACACTTTACGGTAGGGAGTAGAAGTTGTGTTCTCTTACATACTCTAAGATTTTCACACTTGGTTGGTGATTTAGTGAAGCTCCATAAATTAATTTTATCATCTTGAGAGAAGTAAATTTTGTGTGCCACCATTTTCCAATTCTAAATTTAAGCATAAAAAATGAATTTTTTTTGGAAAAATGTTTCTATAACAAATTATGGTGCAATTCAAAATGGATGAGTGAAATTTTCTAAACCTCCTTTGATTGTGGAAAACAAAATATTAATATTTTTTGGTGACTAATTTTGTCAGGTTTTTATATTTGTTGCACATAAGGACATGCACAAGACTAAGTGTGTGGGAGTTCATTTTATTAATATTTTCATGACTTATTATATACTCCCTTTACTAATTTTATATGAAATTTGAATAATTTGTGTGAAATTTTAATGTTTTAATACTCAGTATAGTTTTTGAGCATTTTTAGAAGTAGTCCAATTGAGTCAGTTTACTATTTTATTTATTACTATCACCATAATTATCCAACATTTGTGGTTAACATTTTTTAGGATTCCTTATTAAATATAAAACATTTCATTGAAAGGGATCATTGGCCAATTCTGCCATTTGAAGGCTCATATGGACCACATAAGAGAACCTTCAGAATATGTGAATAAACTGGACCATTTATGAAGAATGAATTACTATGATCAATCTAAAAGTTCCAATTCTTTCATTCTCCTCAAAGGTTCGGGGGACAATGTAATGAGTATTGGATAACAATTTCAAGGCCCAAATCCAAATAAAAGGGGCCCAAATTATTCATTTAAACTCATCCCACCTTTTTGGCCTGAAATTAATCTCCGGACACTACTCGTGACATTTATCATGATGTAATCATCAAATCAAGCTGAGATGTTGAAGTGTGATAGACTAGATACAGGTGGCCTGCTTTTTTTGATGAAATAATTCATATTTGAAGGAATATTCCTATAAAAAACCCATTCACTTTTTAGACATCAATAAGTTTGGATTTAAATGGATAGATTAACTTTGTTTAATTAACTAGCCATAACTTTCTCTAGTTACGTCTAATGGATGCCAAATTTTACGAGTAGATGGAGGAGATATTTATCTATAACCTGTAATAATATTATATCACGATATTCGTCTGTCTAATTTTTCAAATTGGTCATACAAGTGAAAGGGCAGTTTTGGAATGCAAACAGCCCACAACATTGGGCTATAAATTCTCCCCCCTCTTCTCCTTGCAAAAGGTTGGCATTTTAGAAGAGAGGATAACATATTGGCATGACCAAAGACTTGAAAAATCCTTGGGATGACCTTACATAATCTTATTTTTACTTGACAGACCTTTTGTCATCTTTTTGTTTTCATTTACTTTTGTGTTGTTCTTCATTTGTAATTGTGTAAGTGTTTGTGTTTTGTAATTATGTTTTAATGCAAGTTTTTCTTCAATATCTCTTTTTCTAATCCACATTCTGTTGTTTCATATTATTTTTCTTAAAATATTTTAAATACATTTGAATCCCCTTCCCTTCATTTACTTCCTCATTCAATCGAAAGTCCATTTTTATTTATCATCATTGTTCGTGTGCGTGTGTTCGACAGAACACTCTTTTCTCATACCTTTCTTTTACTTCTCATCTTAATTTAACATAATAATCATTACAACTATATTATTAAACACCGAAATGGATGAGTAAATCTATTATTGGGGTGATTAAAAATTTAGGGATGTTAAGTGATTGAGAGTATTTTCTTGATGATTATTCTTTGAATTAACATTGTGTTTTTCGGAATTAACATGTCATAGATTAATGACTTGATTTGTTTAATGTGGGGTTTCCATGGATAGTTGGAACCATAAATACACCACCATCAACAAGATATGATTCAGATTATAACCTTAACATAAGTTACGGCTTGGATTAAATCCTTAACACTTAGGAATTCCGATCAGCGTTATATTGTGAAGTGGGTGTTAATTTAAATGCAATATAAAGCAAAGCTCGAGAATTTCAAAATATTAACTCCTTAAAAATGTACTCACCCCAATATTTATCAATTTGTTAAATCAATAATAATCAATCAATCAATTAGATTAAGCTCTGTAGACAGACCCCCCTATTCATAATACAAATCAACTAAAAACAATCGACTATTTAAAAAGTATCATCGCCGAGGATTCAACCCCAGTATTGCTATACAGATAAGAAGAGCATCGGAACATTGACCGGTCAATCGGTGACAATATCCCATTTGTTTTTAGTGACCATGCTTTACTTGACATGTTATGGTTCATGATGAGTCATATGAGTCAGCCATTTTCTTTTTTGGTGATATTCCCAAAAGAATGAGATATATAAATTAAACTATTTGTGAAATATGGTGAAAGTAATATAATATACAAGTTTACATTTTGAAAGAAGACTATATTGTCTAACTTATATGTATAATCACACAAATAATTTTTCAATTCCTATTCAAGTAACAAACTACCACCCTAGGGAGTGAAGTGTATCTTTATAGGATATCACAAGAAAATAATGGAGTATTACCAACTCAAACATTTATATTAAAGAATCTTGGTTGATTAAAATGATACCTTTCTAGATAGGGAAGACATCCACAAGAAGGATAGTGGGAGAAAAATAGAGGTTGTGGATCTATAATTATATTATTTTCTGATCACTAAAAATTGTGAATAATTATTGGTGGGCAATAAAGATCCTCATTCCATCAAGGAGGTAGTGTAGAACTCAAAGGATAAAATATGGGAATAGTTAATGGATTCTTCAATGGATTAAATATAATAAAACCATGTATGGGTTCTAGTTGACCCACAAATTAATGTAAAACCCATATGGTAAAGTAAGTATTTAAGAGAAAACTGGACATGGAAGGTAATGTGAGTAAAAATAAATATTAGATACTAGAAAAAGATGTTAAGAAACATTGATTAAACCATTTCCCTAGTTTCCATTATTAAATCCATCATAATTCAATTTTCAATAGTAGATCTCCCTAAATATAATACTTCACAAAGGGGTGTCAAAATAGATTTTCTTTAATGGGAATCTTCAGATATATTTGTATATGATGTAACCAAAATTTTTGTATACGAATGTAATTCAAATATGGTATACATGTTTTAGGAATATATTTTTTGAATAAAGAAAGAATCCAAGTCATGGATTATTTGACCTCATTAATTCATAAAATAAAATCAATTCACATATAATTAATGTGAGACATTTTTTTACAATTTTCTTAGTGGTAGGTCATTCATTTTCCATGTAATATATTTTGACGACATATTACTTATTATAAATGATATAACATACTTGTAGTGATTTAAGGAATAGTTAAAAATTGAATATCAAAGGATGAATTAGGTGAACCAACCAACACAAATGGTATTGTGATCATTGGTGATAGATCCATGATATATCTTAGAGTAATTCATAGTATATTCATTGACTAAATTATAATGAGATTCTATATGGAACAATCCAGGATGGGATTTGATCCAATTTTACTTGATATAAATCATTCCCTGAAAATATGTACTGAAACACAAAAATAAATTGAGAGTATGATTTGGATGCCTTGTATATACATAATATGTTCCATTATGTTTATTATGTACCAATCTTGATGTTTTATATTCATAGAGCATGGTAGGAAGTTATAAAGTTGGTCTAGTTTATCAAAATTGGATTACATTTATGTATATCCATAAAACTCTAAGGAATAATAATGATATTCTCATGGAATATAGAGGAGAAGATGAGCTATTCATTGGGGGATATAATTATACTAGTTTACAAACATATTAAAACGATTTGATATTTTAGTTTGGATATGAATTTACTTTCACGAGAGGAGTTATGAGTTGGATGAGTTTAAATTAGCTAGTTTCAACTGATTCTACAGTGGCATATGAGTTAGTTGAGGTGTCTAATAAAACAAAGGAATATGTGTGGATATAAAAATTCATCCAATAGATTTAATTGGTTAAAAATAGAAATTTTTTTATCACATTTTAATAAGATAATACTGAACTAGTGGACATCACAATGAAGTCAATTTCACATCAACAAATAGATCACAAACATTGGATGTTTCCCCCATACGGGATTTTTCTCATAGGGGTGAGGTCTTGTAGACCATTGATTCCACATTGGATAATTTGGTAGACCCATTTACTAAATCACTGTCTCAGAATAAGTATGAATATAATTTGAGAGCGAACACAATATAAGTTGTTAGCACTTGGCTCATTTCTAAGTGGAAGTCTGGTGGAGTTGTTGTAAAACCATGATATGTTAGAATATATTTTTTATAATAAATAACTTATCTTATAGTGTGTATACATGAAATACTAAGAATAAATGAACCATGATATATTAACAAAATATTATTATTTAAAAATGATCGTTATGACCTAACTATTTTTTTAGTTGGGATGAATATGATAAATTAATTATGAAAAATAACCTTAAAATCCCCCCTAAAATTTCTTTATTTATTCATAAGAAAAAGGAAAGACTTTTTTTTGGTATAAATCATTAAATTAAATAAGTAAAAATCGTTAAAAGTATGAAAGTATCAGTTTTGAATAAAATAAGTCTTTCCTTATATTTAGATTTTTTATTTATAAGAAAAACATTATTTTTTTGTAATTTTAATTTGATGAAGTTATATTAATTTTTTTATCATATCAAAATTATCATACTAATTTTTTGTACCCTTTTTTCAAAAATTGTTTACATTCAGCTGAATAGTGAAAATAACTATTTTAATAATAATGTGATCATTATAATGTTTTCACGATAAAATAATAGCGTGAATTATTATGAGAAAATATATATAATAAATATGTATTTATTTATTAATATAATTTATCCAAAAATAGAATTTTGTAATAATAAAAATGTGTTAGACATTTAATAAATCATATTAAATTTATTGTTCAAATAAACACTTTTTTTAATTCTTATGGATAAATATTTCACAACGTAAATTTCAGTATTTTGATTAGTTATAAATTAAAATTAGAATAATTTTAATAAAAATAATCCAAATAATAAATTTTGTATCAAAGTTATACATAATTTTAGAATAAAATATTTGTTTTCTTAAAGTGGCTATATTCATAAACATTTTTTAATTTAGTTTTAAAAACATATATTAAATTTAATTTATGAAATCTATAATAAAATTAATCCAAAAACATAGATTTATTATTTATAATTATGAGGTTAATATTGATCAATGAGGTTAATTTCATTTTTTATAATGAATAGTGACCATGGTACATTGTTATCACAATAATAAAGGGTAAAACTAGATCATTATGGTTAAAACATTGTGATATGGTTATTAAATAAAATATAAAAACATATTGAACGATATTATTTTAAACCATATCAACTTATATTATATATTTTATTAATTATGTTCTTCTTTACAACATTGTCACGGTTATCAATTATAAAAGGACACCTCCACTCCTATCTTATTCACATACATCAACCCATTTATCTCAACCAATACCAAGCCAAATACCTTCCCAAAATCACTCCAAATGTAATATTTTTCCAAGTATGACCAAAGAACCAATTCAATATAGCTTAAGGGTCAATCCATTTGATTTTTTTAAAATAAGAGATATAACTATTAATCATGTGTTTTCTCATATATTTATTCCTCCACCTCCTTCAAATATTATAAAACCATTATGATATAATAACATTAATTTATTTAAAATGATTATTTTTTTCATTTTTATAGTAAAACCCTTTTTATCTCATTTTACATCTAATTGGAAATGAAATCATTGCTTATGAGTATGTATCACCTATTGTCTCCACATAGGTGTGTAACTAATTTTTTATCACTACCTTATATGAGTGGTAAAAAGGAAATACAAAACAAATATATAAGAAATTTATAAAATAATTATTATTTCAGTTTATAATATATTATCTACCTCCATACTATGTAATGCATTGAAAAATTATAATTTCTTATATACATACATGTGGAAAACCACCTTTATAAAGTCATATGATTTTTCTTATTCATGGATTACATACATGATTTATTTTTTAAATCCAATTTAATGTATAAAAATGATAATTTTAATATTTTAATATTCTAAATATAATAGAACCATGACCCCTTTGACCAAGCTTAACCTACTGAATTTGTTTTGGGAGTATGAATTGAATGTCATCAATCATCATAAATGAACCTAATAGATTTAATAACTTTTTTAAGAAATAGAAATAAATGAAATAAATAGGGTGATGATAATGAAATAAATTAAATAATTAATATATTTTTATTGTATTGTATTTGAAGAATGTACATAGTGATTCAAAATTTATATAAGAGATTTTTCTTTAAAATTTTATTTAAAATATTAATGATTTTCCAAATCATTTTCATCCATATCAGTACTTCTTAAAAAATTCAATAATGTTATTTTTATACATAAATTAATTTTAAAAATATCTTTAACATTAATTATAGTGGTTTAAAATTTATCTTTTAAATGTCCTCTATATAGGTTTTTTTTTAGAAGTGTGAACTCAATCTTTTCTTAATATATACTATATTAAACAAATTTTCCACTATCATGACCATTATTATTTTATAATATTAATAAATATTTATTTGTTCTTTCAAAATATAAATCAAGTCCACATTATTTGGTTAATTGTTTATTTTATTATAGAAATGTAATATTATATGTGTTTTATGAGATTTATGGTTCTATAATATTGTGTATGATTATGGGTGTAATTTTATAGCTCCCTATTCCATTGGGTAATCTGACTGAGTTAAAGTGAAATAATTTTATCTTAGGGGATATGTTCGAATTTTTTATAAATATTATTCATTTATAACGATTTTTTTTAGATTTTGTTGAAACTTTTGTACCAAGTAACCTACATGAATATTCAATTCATGAAAAGAATTTTTATGTAACAAATTGGATTTCGAAATTTTAAAAAATGATCATGTGTTTAGAGAAAATTTGTAACCTTTTTAGCATGAATGTTATTCCTTCCCAAAAAAATCTAGAATTATCATATTTTACAATGTATGTATCATGATTTTGGATTTTTCTTTATACATGTTTGTAAAAAAATATGAAAACATTATTCTTTAAAGATTATTTCACTATTATGAAAATTTTTATTTTAGCACAATTTTTATTATGTAACAATTCAAACATCCCTATGGTATTTCATGACCCAAAAAAGGAATAAATTTTTAATTTTTTCTATCCATTAATGATATTATTTTTTCAAATCCCAAATATTAAAACCAATTTTATATGGCCTAATCTTGTGTAAGAAATATAGAGAGGTCAATATTGAAAATTGTTGCAGGAAGGAAAGATTCGTGAATGTGATAATAGTTTAAACATTAGAACATATTGTGGAAAAGAATAAAATGTGTAGAAATTGAAAATTTTTATATAATGTTTTTACTAGTTATCTAAAACTATAAAACTAAAAGATCCTAGAAATTTAGTAAATTGGAACAGCTTTTATAAATCATGTAATCAAGTGTTTTTATGTTATGTGGAATTATAGTTGTTATAATAGTAAAGAGTTAGCTAAATTTAGATGTAGGGTTTTTTTATGGTCAGGATTTATATTTTTCACAAAGATTAATGTGGTCAATATGATGATTTAGTATTATATTATGTGAAATATATTTATGTTAATGATCCTAATTTTAAAATGACCAAGCACAAACTATATTAAAACTCTAAAAATTATTATTTTTAGATATACATTTCATTCATAATAAATTGAGACATTAAATACCATGTGATATATTTTTTTTATGAAATTCCTTCATCATTATATAGGGTTTTCTCAATATTGATTGATAGAAGTCAAACACAAACACAATTCCTCTTCCAAAGGATTTACCTATAATAATAACTGAAAAATCTAGCTGAAGTGATTTGGTTAACATCTCAAATATCCCTATAACATATACAATTATTTAAAATGTTTTTTATTTTTTTTATTATTAAATATTAAGAATAATCTTGGGAGAAATTTTAATATTTTTTGAAAAATAAACTACCCCATCTCACAAGATCTGAAAAATATCATATAATACATTATGAAGTTTATGAAATGGAAAACAGAGAAAAAGGAACTACAGTTTACTATTCAGCTGTAAAGGAGGGTGACCTCCATGTGGAATATTTTATTATCTTACTGTCATAATTTTTTTATAATAAAATATGACCCTTATTAAATAAACTAATGTAAAATCATATCATATGAAATTATAGGAAAAATTTTTGGGTATGGGATGTCTCAAAACTATATATTTATAAACCAATATTTTTTATAAATTATGATTCTTTAAAAATAACATTCTATCAATATGTGTAAACTTTTGATGGATAAAATAAGAAAATTAAGGTGGAAGGGTATTTAAAAATTATGGTAATTTATGGACTCGACCCGAGGTGTCATGGGGAATCCAACCATTTAATTACGACTGGAATGATTGGTGATCCCTTTTATCAAGATATAATCAATTTTTATTTCTAATATTTACACTAATAACTTAATTTATATTTTTGAATTTAAGAATTAATTTTTATAGAATAATTCATAAAATATTGTTCAATGTCTTATGAATATAGATGAAATATTGACTTTTTACATATAGGTTTTTTAGAGTTATGAGGTAATGAATAATTTTTTATTATTAATTAATAATGATTACCATTAGGATTATGATATAGATACCCTTCTGAGTTCATATGTGACTATACTCAAAATTGATTAATAATATTTTTGGGATATGTTTATTGGGTTTTAATACAAGATTGAGAGATATATATTACCCTTAGGTTTGTCATGTGATTTAATGTGAATGTTAATTAGGAATAATACTATTTTTTTTAATATATGTTGTATGGTAAAGATATACTTTTTTATTAATATGATCTTTCATGTTGAGATAATTATGTTATATCTGGATAAATTAATATTATTTTATTATAATTTTTATGAAATTAAAAAAATCAAGGTAAGTTAGATATTGTTTTCGAATGTGGCATTTAAAAAAACTGTTGATACTAATTATAGAATAAATATTGATTTAACTTTTGAAAGCCTTTTTTTGTTTCATTATGTTGATTTTCATAATTTATGGAAGTTATTAGTATATTTTTTATATTATATTATTAGTGTGTGTAGATATATTTTTTGTATGTGAATTTAAGAGTGATTAGTGTTGTTTATAGATAATTTTTAGGTTAATCTAAGAAGAAATTTTGATCAAATATTAATTATCATTGGGTTTAAATAATGGTTTGTAAAATTTTGATTACTTTTATGGATAGTTAATTATTGAATAAATGATACTAAACAACTGGGTTTTATTGTTGAGTATTTAGTGATTAATGTACTATCTATTCACATGAAGGATTATTTGTAGCAAGTATTATCATATCTAGTGCTAGCCATATTTATTCTGTGTCAATGTATAGATATAATAGGAATAACATTTCATCCTTTTTTGGATCTAATGCTGCCTAAAAGAATAATTTTAGTGATTCATGAATGAAAAATTAGACATATTTATTCATAATTTGGAATGTGGGACGAATAATTGGTTGAAACCATTTTAAACATGCATCCAAAGGTTGAAATTTGATTTTTGGATTTAAATAAATGAAATAATTATATCGTTTATGTTATATGTATGGATGGTAAATGAATTAGTCAAATTTAACAAAAAGATCAGGAAATGAAAATTTCATTATACTATAATAATTTTTATTAAATTATTGGTCACTTCTATATTTTTAGAAAATAATATTTTAATTCAATCCTTATTATTTAATGAACATATTCTTATTAAATATATATTGTTGTTGAGAATAATTACCATCCTCTATAGTGGCGATTTCGATTTTGAGTCCATATTTTTTCATCCCACAAGTTGAATCCTTATCTCAGAACCCAATTATGTGTTTTACAGGTGGCCTAAATATTTCCCTTTAATTATTTGAAAAATGGTTTATTATTTTCAAATTTTATGAAGTGATTTTTTTTAACAAAAGTTATTTTAAATTATTAAAAAGTTTTACAAATTCATGACCATATGTTTTATCATGTACTCTAATGTTCATCTAGGTAACAATTATATATTTTATAGGTTTAATTTTTTGATTTTTTTTCTGAAAATTCAATTTCTAATACCACATTCACCTATTAAAATGGGTTTTGAAAATATGTTAATAAATTATTTCACATCATAAACCATTTCTTACTGAAGTTGAGATAAAATTGATAGGATAATATTTCTTCAACCAGGAATTAATGTAACACGAAAATATTTTCGAATGTATTTAATTTTAATGAAATTCTATGATACATAATGTGTAAGACAACCAATACTATGATTAAAACAAGAAATAATATTCCATAGAAATATTATTATTTACATATGATTGTTATAAACTTCTCCTTGGTTTAGTTGGTATGAATTTTAGAAACTGCATTATGAAATATATGTTGTACATTTATAGCTTTTCATGTTTATTGATTATTTCCCAGGATATAAGTACTCAATTTTTAATAATAAATTTTAAATAAAATATGTTTAAAAGTAAAAAAAATTAGAAGGGACATGTTTATATGAAAGTGTATTTTCCTTATATATTTTATTTCTATTAAATAATTAAATTTTAAAAAAAATTAAAAAATTAATTTTATTTAATTAACTTATTTTTTTCATTATATAATAATTATATTATACTAAATTTTTTAATTTTTTCTTAAATTTATTATTTTTGGGTGAAGAGTAAAATATAAAAATTAAAAAAAAATCTATGATATTTCTGATATTATCATGATACAAGAACGAAATAAAATTTATGAAACCACTTTTATTGAGAAAATATGTTTTTAGTAATTATTATAATTCAACTGAAAAATTATAGTTCAACTAATAATTCTCTATTTTTAATTTTTGAAAGAATATTAATTTTTTTATTCAACAAAATTAATTTCTATTATTTTATTTTAATCATGTTTCTATAGAGTACCATATTCTATTTAATTGATTTAAAAAATTATGTATCATTCAGTTAAACATAATCGAATTTAATAAATGGGAATAAAAATTATAAATTTTTGGGTATTAAATCATTTATATACTTTAGTGGGTATTTTTTGAAAAATGATTATCCATTTTTTGGTAAACTTATATTAACAATTATTTATTAAATATATAGAAATTTAATCCCAAAAAATGGATTTCATATTTGGAATCATTATGTTTAAATTTATCAATAAAGTAAATTTAAATTTTTCCCATAGTGAATAATAATCCTTGTAAATTGTTATCATCATGGTAAAGGGTAAAATAGGAAAATTAGGGTCTAATATTTGTGATAAGGTCACAAAATCGCCCTATAAAACATATTTTATGATATTATTTTGACCATTATAATATTATATTAAAAATTTTATTTATTTAGGGCCACATTTACATTACTACTGCATTTTTAATACATAGTTGTTAAGAATTATGATAAGTGTGTCAATCCCCTCACTTGTAAAAAGGACATAATATCATATCCTATTAACATAATTTGAACCATTTTTGTGAGTAATTAATACCCAAAAACTATCCCAAAATATATTCCCATGGCATAGAGGTATTTGACTTATCAAAATAAAAATACCATATTTCTTAGGGAGTCTTCCATTAGTTATTTTTCACAATAGAGTAATAACTCTTAACCATGTGAACTCATGTTTATGTCATCTCATTCCTCATTAAAATATTCTATAAATGTGAGAATATTATAAAATTATTATTTTAAATACATTAAGAGTTTATTATTTTTATGGAAGAATCCTCTTTCATATCATTTTTCCATCCAATGGAAATTTAAAACACTACTCTACAAACATACAGACTACCATCTCTATATAGAGATGTTACTATTTTTTTCACAAACTCATTTGTATGGTTAAAATAATGAATCAAATGATTATATTTAATATTTATAGAATAATTTAGTTATTATAATGAAATGATTTATTTCGTACACTTACATCCTTCGGAAAATGATAATTCAACTCATGCATATGTGTGGGCTACCACCTTCCCGAATCAATGCTAGAAATTTTTCATTACCTAATTACATGATTGGTTTTAAAAGTGAATTTATTGTATAATAATTAAAATTGTATCTTGTTTAATATTCTTAATATGATGGAATCATGAACCCTTTGACCATTATAAGTATACTTTTTTTTGATATTATGAATTTAACATCCTCAAAACAGGTGACATGAACATAATAAATTTATTAACTATATAAGTAATGATAATAATTGAAATAAAATTAATTTTTAAAATTAAATAAATCTAATTGTTTTTAAAAAATAAAGTAAATAATTAATATATGTTTATTATATAGGATTCAAGGGATTTGTGTGGAAATTTATACTTAAGGTAATGGATTTTTAATTAAAAAATTATTTAAAATGCTTAAATTTTTTCCAGTACATTTTTCTTAAAATGTTAATAAATGTTGTTATTATAAAAAAATATAATATTTAAGTCGTGTTAAAATAATTTTTCTGGTCTATATTGTGGTTCAATATTTTTAATTTATTATATATGAGTCATTTTTTAAAAACTGTGAGGGGTCTTTTTTAATATATTTGGTATAACCGTAATTTATGGACATCTTGACTGTAATTATTTAAGAAGATTTCAATATATTTTTTCACAGTTTTTTAATGACTATCCAATTTCCCATACTCCTAGAAATTTATTTTCTTTAAAAGTTTTCATAAGAAAAAATGTTTTTTATCATTATTTTTACGTTAATATCAAAAGTGTTGCTATATATGTGTCAAATAGTGTTAATTAAGAGATTTTATTATGGAAATTAAAGATTAAATTTATTTTATATATGATAAAATCCTTGTAATTTTTTTATCATAATGGTTGATCCACATATAGATCTGCAATGCATTTGGTAAAGTCATTGGGTTAATGGGAATAAAGTTACAACTAAATAACAAATTTGAATTATCCATAAATGTAATTTATTTGTGGGATTCACACATGGGATATATCTAGTTGATTTAACAAGGAACATATATGAATTTTATATTCTTCAAAAATATATTTTATGTATTTATTTTAATTGTTCCTAGTTTTAAAATTAGTTTATGTTTTTAGAAAGCCTATTTCCCCCTTAAGGATAAATTGTATATGTTTCATATTGACTGTAAGAATATTATTCAAGTATATGAACTCATTCTCCATAAAAATAGGCCTTCTAAAAAAATTCTTTTAAATTTCCTAGGTGGGTGGTTTTCCCCCGTTTCTAATAAAAAAATTAGTCAGTATGATTTTTAAGAAAGGGTTTTCCCCGAGTTCCCATAAAATTACATGTAACTATAATGATTATGATTTGTCATTTTTTAATTATTATAAAATGTTTTATGAAAATTTTTCTCTTTGAATTTTATTTCATGATTATTTTAATTATTATTTGCATTCAAATTTTATTATATAATAACAAAAACATCCTTATGGGTTTTCATGGATTTCAAAACGACTAGAATGTTTGCTTTATTTTTACATCCATTAACAAGATTTTTTTCTCATCCCTTGTTTTCAAATATTTTTTATATAGAATAATTATTTTTCATAATTATATTCTATTTAATGGTGAAACATATTTAATTATGTAAAAGAATCAATAATGAAATTAAATAATAAAAATAAGAAAAAAAATTAGTAAAAATGTACACTTAGTTAAAATGTACACATTATTATGTAATAGTTTCACTACTTCTATAAAATATTGAACCAAAAAGATCCTAGAAATAAAGGAAAATGAAACCCTTTTTAAAAATAATGAAATTATTGCTTTTCTATGTAATTGGTAATTATAGTTGGTTCCCTCAAGGTGACTTATATTTACTATATCATTGTCCATATTTATGGATTTTTAAAACTAATAATGATATTATCACATCAGGATTTTTCGTCTACAATACATTGTATGTGATCATTCTTCAATGGTTCATTCTACAAAGAAGGTTCAAAGAAGTTCCCCACTATTATGATAAGTTTAATGTAAAATGGAAATATTCTTAAATATATAATCTATGACCAAATGATATACCATTATAAGAAAAAACTAATATAGTCAACCAGGAGTAGGGGCTCAAAAGACAATTATAAATCTTCTCAATTATTATATCCTTGTTAATCTTAATAATAATGAGGATATGATAGTGTGATACACCCTTTGGAAAAGTATCTTTATATGTTTCATTGAATTTTTTTATCTGCATATGTGTGTAATGTCCCTTATACGTTTAGGCTCTTATCATTGCATATAATAGATAGTTTTCTATTATTGATTTCATTAAACTAGGATTACATATTTTCATGGTGAATTTGGGTGTTTTGGGAGGATTTTGTCATATTTTGAAATAATGAATTATATAAGAATGGATTTATATCATCTATTCCTTAATTGAAGTTGCTATATTTATCCCTTTTATGGGAAATTAACTTCTTTAATAAGTCCATATTCATGGGGTTTTATCAACAAGTTCATTTCTTGAATGTAAATGAAAGATAATTTGATAACCTTGATTGATGAGATTATCATTCAATCGACTATAATAGAGATATAACTATAACAAGATTATATTACACAGTATAGTTTCATATGATGTGGTATGTCATTGTAGAATTATATTCTTCCTATATTGGTTCCTTGAGATGTTTCTTTATACTAAACCTATAATTTAGATGCTTTTATTGAATGAGATTAATAAGGGTACTGGGAGTTTCACACACTGTGTGTATCCAGAACTTCAGATAACCTCTATATAGATTTAATTTTTTAATAAATATTATTCGTCTTTGTGGATTGAATGTGATTCCTATTTGGTTGATCAAAAATATTCTATAATAGACTATTACAATGAATATACGCAAGTTTAATATTTAATTAATATTTATTCCCTACTGTATTGAACATAATTTTTATTTATTTATCGGTTGATAATGTAGTGATATTTATCTATATAAATAAATAGTTATTATTAAAGGTTCAGTAAATATTGAGGGGGATTTACAGACTATGTTTAATAGTATGGAGAGAAATGTATATATTAAATATTAATTGAAAATATATTACTATATTTATTCAATAAATTATATTTCATTTATCTATGTGTCTAGTTCTTGTCAAATATATAATAATAATAACAATACTATTTAGATATAGGGTTAATTAAATATTAAAATAATGATGAGGTCCCATGTACAATTATTATTTTATAAACATAGCATTGTTTTAAAGATATTATATCCAGAGAAACTAAAATCATTGTTGTTCATAAAAAAAGTCTTGAGACAATTTGACCAATCCCTATAGAATTATTCCATAATAATTCACTAACAAATATGGACAAAATTATCTCCTCTCATCCGTTAACTCATAAGAGAGTAAGAAAAATCCTTCTACCGTCAAACCAATTATTCTGGTGATCATCAATGAAAGATAGATATACCATAATATTCGATGCTATAAATCATGGATATATATGTTGGAATTCATAGGTCCATAGTGAATGTGTGGATCACGTTGATATGGATTATTCCCATGAATATTTTGACACAATAATGGTACAATGTGAATTCATTATCTGAAACATCAATAAAGAAATTATTTCAATGAGAAATAATTGTTTGTTTAAGTAAATTAATTATAAATTATATGTTATTATCCCATCACATAGATTCTAGGGATGAAATAAATCAATTAATGTGGCTAAATATGAATTAGATAATGAATTTCCATTGTTGGGAGTGGTCCCAAGAACCTCTATTTTTCACTAAAACCTTCAGGTAGGATTTCATTTTAATCCCCATAAAAACATCAAAAATAATCATCACTACATATATAGAAGTACCTAAACATTTTAACATATCATTTCCAAGGAAATAGTGAGGTGATTCCATAGTCACCCTTTCCACACCTCACTCAACTACACCTCACCTCAACTTTCAATGATTCCCAAAAACATGGATGTATTAATAGTTTATGTTTCCCATGATGAAACCTTTCAACCACCATGCCAAACAAAACATCTAACCATGGGCATGGGGTTCAACACCCCAAAAGGGATGACCCACTAGACATCCCATGACACAATACCCTCCACCATGGGCATGGAGACCATCAATGTTTTACATCACACCACTCAAAATTGGTGTTTCACTCCCCATGTTTTTAGCACCTCAATGCCCATCTCCCTTGAAAATAACATCAAAGAAAGTCTTACTATGACTACCACCATGGATTATTGAACGACTACAGGGATAAAATAGAATCTCCACCCATGTAGCTCCCTATAACTTCCTACCATCACTCCCAAGCCCCATGAAAATGAAAAAGGAAGAATTCATAAATATCATCCCCGAAATCAATGTAACAAGGCCTTTCATATAATTTAGTAAAAGTTATATCGATATTAAAATTTAATATTATATAATTTTATTAATAAATGTTTCATAATAATTTGGTTAACTAATTGTAAACATTTTATAATTATTTAATTTGTAAACACTTTATAAATTAATAAATATCACAAAATACCTTTTATTATAATTTATAAACAATTTATATATTATATAATTTATATAAAAATTTATTTTTAAGAAAAAGAATATTTATGTTCTAATATTATTTAATTATTAAGGAAAAATCATAGAATATGATTCATATATAGTGTCACTAAAACACTTTAAGTGTTATCTATCGTATATTATAACAAATGGTCATGTAATAACATATGTTTACCATTGTATATATGGTTTATAATTTTTTTATAGAGGAATAATAATATGAATCAATGGAATGATCCTTACATATCAGTTCTAAAAAACATTGTGTATCAATCACATTTTAGGATTCACATCAATATACTAGAGGTGATATGATGCTCTATTTTAGAACCACTATGATGTTTTCTCCTTGAATATGGTATTATAATTTAATAAATAGAAATAAATAAAATTCTGAGGAACTTTAAATGCATCACTAGATACAATATCCAAGTATTATTATTAGTGATTCAGTAAATAAGAACAAAAATTCCTATCATATTTAATGTTAGGGATTAAGACACGAAATAAGATTATAAAAACATCATTTATAGCATGATTTCATGATTAAAAATCTATTGTAAAGTTCTAATACCACTACTTATTTTCATCGAATATAATGTGACTCATTAAATATAATAGTGGAAAATAATGAAATAAAAATTATAAGATTGAAAATGATAAATAACTGAAACCATGCATATTGTAAAGGAATAAATCATGTAAACCATTCCTCATAGATGGCCATAGAAATATTCTTTAGCCATGAATGATAAATATCACTATAGAGATATCCAGGTGAAAATAATGCACCCGTAAGGGGCACTGCACCACTAGGTTTTCCTTCACCGTCGCTCTCTCTCTATGGCCTCTAATAAGCTTCTCTTCCCATAGGATATTCTCATAGCGTGTTTGTGGAACGGTTCCTCCCTGGTGGTGTTTCTAGGCTCGTTATCATCCCTGGTGGGTTGCTTCTCAAGGTGGCCTGAGACGGATCAGGGTGCGGGATTCTAGTGATTTGGGGTGTCGTCGAACGTCGTGTTGTCTGTGAGTGTTTTGGTTCGATTGGTCTTCGGGTGTGATTCTAAAGGTGGTGGCGTGTCCTGTTTCTCATTTCTTGAAGTTTTTTTCTCATGGAGGTTGAGTTTTTTCATGTATGTTTTCTGGGTTGATGATGTATGTCGTGATGGTGAAGAAATGGGCTTTCTTCAGACGACATCGTTGTTTTCTGAAGATGAGCGGTTTAAATTTTTGATATATGGGGATGCAGATGTTGATTTTGTGGTTCTTTTTCCTACTGGATTTGGTGTTTTTGGAAAGGTTGATGCTTTTGTTTTTGTGTTATGCTTCTGCTCGATGTTTCTGTAACGGTGTGTGATATATTTTTTGTTGGTGACGTTTATCGCAACTACGACATTATGGGATCTCTTCGGCATTGTTTGATCTGTGTTGCTGCTACTAGAGGGGGGTTCAGTCTGATGTGGACTTTCCGATGACTGTTCCCGATGATCTCTCCAGTGACCTGCAAGGATGGTGATGTACCTGCAAGGATGGTGATGTCCTTCAAGTATGGTGATGTGTGATGATGGTCTCACGGCTCGAGGTGAAATGTGTGGTGTACAGGGGATCATGGTTGGATCGGATTTTGAATGTTGATTTTGGCTGATTTCTATATGTACTGAAATTTGGAATTTGGGGATTGTTTGTACGGGTACCGAGAACCCATAAACCGGATTTGTAAAATGAAGAAAAATGCTTTTCAGTCACTATAGAGATATCCATAACACAATCCTCCTCCCTAGGTATCCATAGGCTGTGTTGAATCGTTTGACAGTTGAGCAGGATCATATCATCACCCATGAAATACTAGTGCCTTGTGATGGAAAAGGGTTTAAAGTAAGAGAGTTATGAGTATGTTTTATTTTCAACAAATATTTAATGAACAATATTAAATCCCTTATATAGTTTTAGATTCTTATAAATATAATCTATGGACATAACTTTACAATTCATTCATTTTCTCATGAGTTATCATGAAGGAGTAAATTCCACTTGGCTAGATCTCCCAATCATTTCTCGAATGCACTAAACACATGACCATTTCATCTTATGAAATTTTCATTAATGGTAGTTAATTTGGAAGGTAATCTTACAAGATAAAAATTATCATTTGACCATCCAAATAATTGCATATAGTGGAATGGTATTGTTTATGATTCCTTATAATATATCTAGTAATATAATTCAACTTACATGGAAATTATCATAATAAACTATTTATAATATCCCCATATCATACAATATGATATAGTAAAATGAATCATATTTATAATGGGTTTAGGGAATCTCTTTTTTAATATTCAGCTAATTGAGTTGATTATATACACAAGAGAGGTCTATCGTGGATGACCTTTCTACAATCATTATCCTAGCTATAAAATACATGGGAGGAATCCCATAAATATAATAAAATAGGAAGAACCAATTTTATTGAGTCATGACCTCCACTGAGGTCTCTATAATAGGCCATAGTAAATAGATCTCTTCATGAATTTCTATCCATTATGCAATGAATTGACGAAATATTTAGAGTTTTATAAGAATATGGAAGTGAAATTGAAAAGAATTCAAAACAAATTCGAGATTGTTTGACTTGGAGTACAAGGGAGTTAGGCAATGTAAAAGTTCATTTTCCGTATTTGATGTGCGGATAACCTCCTTAATAGACTGTTCCTTGTAATTGACCAGTAAGGGAAAGGGTGTATTAACATATATTTAAAACACAATATATATGGTATTGGTTAAAGAGGAAGGGTATTTCAATAGATTAAAATTGAGGTTCACTTCATCAATTTCAATAATTATTGTCCATCGCATGATAGAATGTTTTTTAATGTTTAAGTGATCATCCAAAAGATGTGTGCATTCAATGATGAGTTCCGGATGACTAGAATATTTTGATATTATAACGACCCATACTTTACATACATTGTTATTACATCAGAATTGAAGCATACATATTACAACATATAACAAAACCATGAAAGGACCGTATAGGTATATTGTCTTTAGAAACTGGGAAACATAAACAACTGGTTCATAAATCATCTACGTTGTCTTCCATTTATTTCATAATATCTAGAGTCCATTTTGGCATATTATACTTAATACCCTTATTCCTGACCTGGGGAAAGAAAACATACAAAAGGGTGAGCTCAAATGCTCAGTAAGGGTAAACAAAATATCAATCACATCATATTCATAAGAACATAACATTTTGGAAAACATAACCTTCAAAAGAGATCATAATATCAAAACATGGGATAAATAATAGTGGTGAAATGTAATCCCAAATAATCATAACATAAAACATGAAACTTTGTGTCATACACACATAATCATAGAGAATCATTTCATAGTAGTCAAGACTCATTGCCAAGACTATCTTAGCGGATGAAGTCTATTTCTGAACCGAGTTCCCTCCTCGTTTTAGTCCTGTTTCACTGAACCGGATTAACGTTCTGTTCTAGCCATGTATATCTCATGAGATATAAATCTTTACCCAATGCATTGGAGGGAGATATAGGTCCCATCCATCTCATAATGAAACCATTCTTATGTGTGCCACAAAATCAAAAATCACACATCATAGCATAACCCATGTAATAAAAATGGGATTCTTAAGCATCAAGCCATCACAACACAATCCATATAAGATAAGAGGACATCATAAGAATAATTCCATCATAACATAATCAGAACAATGTAAAAATAGTGATAGAAACAGAACCCTATATTATGTTAGATGTAAAATAATTTTGATAAAACACTTGAACTCCATTGTTGAGGAAAATGTCCTTTCTACTTAAAAAACATTTTCCTTTCTTAACATGTCATATAATTTTAAACTAAAATAAGTTGATTAAAAATAAACTTGAAAACAATTAAAGTAAGCTTCGTGGAAATAATGTTATAAAAATCCATTCATGGTGTATAAGTTTAAAAAAACATTCTTCTCGTACTTTGGCCGGAAAAGTCAAAAAGTACCTCATACGAAAAACAACAAAATATTCCTTTCATATCTTTTACAAAAAACTCACCCAAGGGTAAAATTGGATTTAAACAATTGTAGGAGGATATAAATAATATTACAAATTGAGGAAACCTGGATGTGGATGATAAATAGGCCCCAGTAAATTCGGATGTATAAACAATCTCTGATAAAAATGAGATTGTGATATTTTCCCTTACCTTAGGTCTGATTTTCTCCATAAGTGTCTGAACCTACAATATAATGATTTAAATAATGTCATTGACTTATTCCATAATCATACTTATTTTTATGATATCATATGTGGTCATATTCGTAGCTTCTAATTAGTAATATTTCATTGCTACTAGTTATTCGGGTGTTTATTACTTTTTGATCTTAAGCGTGTTTTTTCGAATAAATTATTATTCTTAGTTTTAGGTTATAGATACCTCATTTCCAGAATGGTATTAGTGTAATATATATCATATTAATTCACACAATTCATTTATATAATCATTATTCAATGAAGATCATGTAGAACGAGTCGCATCACATCGTGGAGACGGTATTCTGTACGTACGCACAAGCGATGATATCATTCCCATGATCATGGAATTGTATTGGAGTGTATGTATAACATTTCAGAATCAATATCACTTTACAATAATCATATATAATTATTCTATACACCATTATACCCATCAAAGTAAGGTGGTGGTGTAAAATATATTACACCACGGCGTGGAGATGGTATTCCGTACGTACGCACGCGCGGTGATTTTATTTTCCATAGGATGGATAGATGGTGAAATAGGGTTGTTTCATACATATAATAACATCTCATTATATGAGTGATACTGATGTTATTACTTCATAATTAAACAACTAAATAAGAATATGTATTGGAAGAAATAAAGTTGAAAGAATCGGTAACAGACATTACCTCTTCTTTCAAGGACCTCTTCTTAACCTCCTCTTAGGGAACTAAAGATGGTCTTTGAAGAAGACCAAGACCTCTATGATGTTTCTAGGGAAGTTGAGAAGAGAAATTGGCAGGGTTTGGCTGAGCTTGAAGGTTCAAAGTGGTGTGAGGAAGAGAGGGAGGAGGTGACCTTTTATAAGGGAGGAGAGGGGCACCTTAGGAAAACTTAAACTTTTATTTTATTATAAAGTCATATTCGGTTTTTAATATCTCCAAATTGATTTATTTATAATCTAAGGTGGGGATTGGTAGAAATACTCTTATCGAATATTATTTAAACAAGTTTAGGTTTCTATTTTAACCTTATCATTTAGATTTAACTTTAGGTTAGATAATTTAACTTTACTGTGTCTTCTTGTTTTCTTACACTATAAGGTTAATAAACATACTATAACAAGAAAAAAGAACCCTAAGTTGTTTTTTATTAATATATATATCTTGATCTAAGTCATTTTGACGAACCTTAGATTTTTTAGGAATAAAATAACAAATAATAATATAATATTTGTTTTAAATACTATTTTTTGTCAATTTTGACACTATTTGGTAATTGATTTTTTTGAAAATCATAAAAGAATGGTTAGTTCGAAAAAAGTTACTTAATTCAATACTAACATGTCATATTGACCTATAAAATAAGTTTAATTCAAGAAATGTCTCAAATTACATTTATTTGGGTATTTATAACATCAATTATGTGAATATTTCTTAAATTAGATAATTACTGCATCATCATTGTGTCATAAATAAATTAAATTATTTAATGTGTAAAAATTATAAATAAAATACCATTATGTAGGAAATCTATTTATCTTTATAATTAATATTTATAGTCAAATTTATCTTTTCTATAATCCTATATTAAAAATTATTTAGTTATTAAAGATTGATTTTAACTATTTTAACCCTTCTTAAAATAAATTAATAATAAATTTCCTAATCTAATACAAGTGGGCCTAAATGGTCATATTTTGTTACTAAGGTTCTTTTTGGTCGCATTACCCATATCCAATAGAATTAGGACGTTTTTTAGGGTAATAATAATATCATTTTTACCTTTAATTATCCTATTTACTTTTAACCGTGGTAAAGAAAGTAAAAAGATACTATTCACCAAAAATTATTCTCATCTCATTGAACAGAATTTTAGTCCTAAATATTAACCATGTCTCTTGGATTTTTTAAATTCCACTCACATAAGTGGTAAAATTATATTTTGTGTGAATTTGGAAATTCTCCTAGGAGGTGTGTAAAAGACGATGAAAAGTTCAATAAAATTTTTATATATCTAAAATTATTATAAAATGACTCTAATGAATTAATTTTAACTTATATAGGTATTATCTATCAATTTTGACCTAAAATAAATTTAAAAAAAAATAAATAATTATTTAAATAAAAAAGTCAGTTTTTAAATAGTAACCCAGTGTTTTCAGAAAAATACCAAAATTTCACCCTAGGCTAATTTCGCTATTCCGAATCCAAAAATGAAGTCCATTTTGAATGATAAAATTTATAAAATTTCAAAAAGTGTGTATTACTATTCATAACGGCTAGTTTTAATAATATTTTAATAGCATATCTTTGTTTAGTGAAACTTGGTATTACGTACAACACAAGCTATCGAGGAAGGCCGCGGTTGCGTGTAAAGAAAGCCAAGCTAGTGTTGTGTGTAGTGAAAGATTCCTTTGATGATTTATATAACATAAAAACAAAATATTTCTCATAAAAATCTCGGGTGTCACATTTAACCCCCCTTAAAATGAATTTCCCCCTCGAAATTCATCACTTTTTAACAAATAGTTGAGGATACTGCTCCCTCATCATATCCTCAAGATCCCATGTAGCTTCTTCTAATTGGTGGTTCCTCCATAAAACATTCACCAAGTGAGTGGTCTTTTTTCGTAGGACTTTTTCGCTACGATCCTGAATCTCTATCAGTTTTTCTTTATAAGAAATATCATGCTCTAGTGGTACAACTTCTGAGCTGAGTACATGTGAAGGATCAGGTATGTACATTCTCAGGAGTGATACATGGAAAACATCATGAACTTGAGAGAGATTTAGTGGAAGAGCCAATCGGTAAGCTACCTTCCCAACACGATCCAGTATTTTAAAAGAACCGATATACCAAGGGCTTACCTTACCTTCTTTTTAAATCTCATTACTCTCTTCCAAGGAGATATTCGTAAGAACACTTTATCACCCACTTCAAACTCTAGGTCTTTTCTTCGGTTATCAGCATAACTTTTTTGTCGACTCTGAGCTGCTATTATGTGTTGTTGAATAGATCTGACCTTTTCTGCCATCTCATCAACAAGATCAGGTCTTAATTTCATTCTTTCCCCAACTTCATCCCAGCATGTTGGAGTTCGGCATTTCTTTCCATAGAGAGCTTCATATGGAGACATCTAAATACTGGAGTGAAAGATATTATTATAAGAAAATCCCACCAAAGGTTGGTGTTGATCCGAACCACCTTTAAAATCCATAGAGAAAGATCTTAACATATCTTATAGAGTTTGAATTGTTCTCTCAGACTGACTGTATATCTGAGGATGATATGTAGTGCTGAAACTCAACTCTGTATCCAGAGAATGCTAAAGTCTTCTTGGGAACATCAAGGTAATCCTCAGATCCCGATCAGATATATTGGAAAGTGGTACTCCATGAAATCTGACCACTTCCTTTACATATATCCTGACAAGCTGATCCAGAGAGAAATCTTCTCTAATAGCAATGAAGTGTGCCGACTTTGTAAGACGATCAACTATGACCCAAATAGCATTATTGCCTTTGGATGTTTTAGGAAGTCTGGTGACAAAGTACATAATGCTGTTTTCCCATTTCCATTCAGGTATAGGTAATGGTTGTAACATCCCATTAGACTTTTGTCTCTCAGCTTTAACATGCTGACAAACCAAGCATCGAGAGACATATTCAGCAACATCTCTTTTCATACCATCCAACCAGAATTATGCTTTCAGGTCCCTATACATCTTCGTGCTTCTAGGATGAATAGAGAATGAAGAACTACGAGCCTCATCCAGTAGTTCCTTCTTTAATTCTGGGATGGGAGGAACACAAACCATATTCTTGAAGCCTATTATACCATAACAATCAAGGTTGAATTCAGGAACATTTCTCACCTTCTTTTGTAACTCTAAATCTTCTTTTTGTGCCTCGTTAATCATCACATGTATATATGGTTGAACATTCATTTGAGAAAGATAAGATTTTTCCCCTTCCATTATAATTCCAATATCCATCCTTTGTAAATCCATAAATATTTGATCTTTTGTGATCCTCATCATGGATAAGTTGGAATGGTCTTATTGACTTAATGCGTCTGCCACCTTGTTTTCTTTCCCTTGGTGGAAATGAATTGAGTAGTCGTAATCCTTAATCCACTCCAACCATCTTCTTTGGGGCATATTCAGCTCCTTTTGTGTGAAGATATACTTTAAAATTTTATGATCAGTATAAATATCACACCTTTCACCATAATGATAATGCCTCCAAATCTTTAATGCAATGATTACCATAGCTAACTCCAAATTATGAATTGGGTAATTTTTCTTATGTATTTTCAACTGTCATGAGGCATAATCTATCACCATATCGTTTTGCATAAGAACACACTCCGTCCCCTTCTTGGATGCATCTCTGTAGATCACAATAATTTATCCACTATAAGGAAGTGTCAGTACATGTGCACTAGATAACCTTCTTTTCAACTCCTTGAAATTATCTTCACATTCCTCGGTCCACAGGAACATAACTCCTTTTCGAGTCAACCTGGTGAGTGGGTTAGATAATCAGGAAAAATCTTTCTCAAAAAATCGATAATATCCAGCCAAACCAAGAAAACGTCGGATCTCAGTTACTGTTGTTGGTCTCGTCCATCTTTCGATAACCTCTGTCTTTGCTGGATCTACAGGTATCCCCTCTTTTGAGATTATGTGACCCAAAAATGAAACCTTTTGAATCAAAAATTCACACATGGTAAATTTGGCATAAAACATCTCCTTTCTTAGGGTCTTTAATACAATTCTCAAGTGATCTTCTTGTTCTTCCTTGCTATCTGAATAGACAATAATATCATCTATAAAGACGACCAAAAACTGATCAAGATAGTCCATAAAGACTTTATTCATTAGATCCATGAAGGTAGAAGCGGACTTAGTAAGACCAAATGGTATCACTATAAATTCATAGTGTTCGTACCTTGTACGGAAAGCCACATTTAGTATATCCTCCCTTTTGACCCTTAATTGACGATATCCTAAATGAAGATCAATCTTGGAAAAGTATTGATCCCCACGTAGTTGGTCAAATAAGTCATCAATGCATGGGAGAGGATATTTTTTATTGATAGAGATCTTGTTAAGTTCTCGATAATCAATGTAGAGTATCATTGATCCATATTTCTTCTTAATAATTAGAATAGGTGCTCCCTAAGGTGACACACTAGGGCGTATGAATCCCTTATCAAGATTCACTTGGAGTTGCTTCTTTAGTTCCTGCAACTCAATTGGGGCTATTCTATAAGGTGTCTTTCAAATAGGTAAAGCACCAGGTACGTATTCTATTGAAAACTCAACTTCACGAGTTGGTTGAAGACCTGGTAATTCCTCTAGAAAGACATCATCAAACTCCTGTAAAATGCGTTTATTCTTAATCTTGAGTTTCTATCTAACCATTTGAGATAAATAACCTTCATTTAGTGGAATCAATACCCATAAGATGGAAGAAATTTACACTGGAAGTTTATGTTTTTCCTTGCATCGATAGACGATCATAGATTGATCGGGAATATGAAATGTGACTTCCCTTCTTTGGTAATTGATATGAGCTCCATGTAAAGAAAGCCAATCCATGCCAAGAATCACATCAAAATCCACTATAGGAAGAATCACAGAATTTGCAGGAAGCACTTTCCCACAAACTTCAATCAGAGAAGAATTATAAACTTTTGATGCGACTGTTGTTCCATTAGGGGTTGTCACAGATAACTCAACATCTAATTGTTGAGGTAATACGACGATACCCTTATAAAATTCTTCAGAAATAAAAAAGTGGGTGGATCCAGAATCAAATAAAACATTTTCTACTTTAGAGTGGATGGTATGTGTACCTTTCACCACTTCATTATCATACTCCACATCGCTGATAAAAAATGCATGTGACTTTCCTTTGTCTTTATCCTTAAGAGTTTGTTGACGTCGATCATCATCAACAACCCTTGGATTAGGGAATTTATTGGAATAATTCCCCATTTCCTTTCACTTGTAACATTGAAGTGTAGGAGGTGTACTCTATGTAGTCTTTTCTTTGTTCGCATCACTAGACATCTTCTTCCCATTCTTGCGGCATTCATATGCCCGATGACCTTTTTTCCACATTTGAAACATTTACTTGCCCCTTTAAGACAACTCCCTCAATGTTTCTTTCCACACATTGAGTATAAGGGAAAACTCGTCTTCTTTTCAGTTTTCTCTTTAGATTTTCCTTTTAATTCCATTTTCCTCTTCTTATCAAACCCATATGACTGATGGGTTACTCCAATCTCTATCTCAACCTTGAGAGCACATCGAACGATTTCCTCATAGCTGTTGAAGTCCCTTATGGCTAACGCCCTTTAAAGACTTGGTTTTAAGCACCTAAAGAATCGATCGATCTTACTCTCAGGTTAGATAATAATCCTAGAAGCATACCTTGCAAGTCTTGTAAAATTTTCTTCTTAGGTACCAACAGATTCATCATCCTTTTTCTTCAGTTCAATAAACTCCTTCTCCATATTTGTTCGAAGAATATGAGGGAATTACTTATTGAAAAATAAGTTCTTGAACTCGTCCCATTCCATGGACTCAATTTCATCTCATTTCCTTGTATTCTTGATAATATTCTTCCATTGATCAGCATCACCTTCCAAATGATACACTACTAAGATGAATTTTTCATGTTCAGAACATTGAAGAACTGAAAATATCTTTTTAGAAGTATTGATCCATTGTTCAGAAACTAATGGATCAGTAGACCCGCTGAATGAAGGTGGACGATTCCTCATGAATGATTCAACAGAATGATGCTCCATTTCTCGTTTGGAAGTCCTACATGATTCATATCTTGAGAATTTTTTGTGAGCATGGCCACAGGATTTTTCAATCTATCTCCCATAACATTTGGTTTCTCATGGGGACAATCATTGCATTGCCCGTCGCATTCCGTGTTAACACGATTCCTTTGGGTTCCATCCATTGACTAAAACCATGAAGAATAGTGTGATAAAGACTAATTATAATAGGAAAACCACATAATCAAGAATAAAATATTACACTTAAGGTCTTATCCTAGGTTATTCATGGCCATTTCTAAAACACTAAGATTGTTTTCTATGCTTATACATATCCTTAGGGTTCTTATTAAGGCTTTCGTATCCTAGTTTCCAATGGTTGACTATAACTTTCCTCTGATACGAACTATAATGACACATACTTTACATACATTGTTATTACTTAAGAATTGAAGAATACTTATTACAACATATAACAAAACCATGAAAGGACCATATTGGTATAGTGTCTTTAGAAACTGTGAAACAAAAAAAACGGGTTCATAAATCATCTACGTTGTCTTCCTTTTATTTCATCATATCTATAGTCCCTTTTGGCATATTCTACTTAATACCATTCTTCCTGACCTTGGGAAAGAAAACATACAAAAGGGTGACCTCAAATGCTCACTAAGGGTAAAAAAAATAAATATCAATCACATCATATTCATAAGAACATAACAATTTTGAAAACTTAACCTGCAAATGAGATCATAGTATCATAACATGGGATAAATCATAGTGGTGAAATGTAATCCCAAATAATCATAACTTAAAACATGAAAAATTGTGGCATACACACATAATCATAGAGAATCATTTATTATTAGTCAAGACTCATTTCCAAGACTATCTTAGCAGACAAAATCCATTTCTAAACGGAGTTCACTCCTCGTTTCAGTCCTGTTTCACTGAACCGGATTAACCTGACGTTCCAGCCATGTCTACCTCATGAGATATAAATCTTTACCCAATGCATTGGAGGGAGATATAGGTCCCACCTATCTCATAATGAATCCATTCTTATGTGGGCCACAAAATCATAAATCACACATCCTAGCATAACCCATGTAATAAAAATGGGATTTTTAATCATCATGCCATCATAACACAATCCATATAAGATAAAAGGACATCATAAAAATTATTCCATCATAACATAATCAAAACAATGTAATAATAGGGATGGAAACAAAACCCTATATTATCTTATATGGAAAATAATTTTGATAAAACACTTAAACTCCATTCTTGAGGAAAATATCCTTTCTACTTCAAAAAAATTATCCTTTCTTAACATGTCATATAATTTTAAACTAAAAGAAGTTGATTAAAAATAATCTTGAAAACTTGTAAAGGAATATTCATGGAAATAATGTTCTAAAAATCCATTCATTCTGTATAATTTTTAAAAAACATTCTTCTCGTGCTTTGGCTGGAAAAGTCAAAAAGTACCTCGTACGAAAAATGACAAATGATTCCATTCATATCTTTTACTAAAAACTCACCAAAGGGTAAAATTGGATTTATAAAATTGTAGGAGGATATAAATAATATTAAATATTGAGGAAACATGGATGTGGATGATAAATATGCCCCAGTAAATTCTGAAGTATAAACAATCTCGGATAAAAATGAGATTGTGATATTTTCCCTTACCTTAGGTCTGATTTGCTTCGTAAGTGTCTGAACCTATTGTATAATGATTTAAATAATATCATTGAATTATTCCATATTCATAATTATTTTTTATGATATCATATATGGTCATATTCTTAGCTTCTTATTAGTAATATTTCATTGCTACTTGTTATTCGTGTGTTTATTACTTTTTGTTCTTATGCGTGTTTTGTCCAATAAATTCTTATTATTATTTTTAGGTTATATATACCTCATTTATATAATGTTATTAGTGTAATATATATCATATTAATTCATTCAATTCATTTATATAATCATTATGAAATGAAGATCATGTAGAACGAGTCGCAACACTTCGTGGAGACGGTATTCCGTATGTAGGCATGAGCAATGATATCATTCTAATGATCGTGGAATTGTATTGGTGTGTATGTATACTATTTTAGAATGAATATAACTTTAAAATAAGAATATATAATTATTCTTTACACCATTATACCCATCCAATTAAGGCGGCGGTGGAAAATAGATTACACCATGGCATGGAGACGGTATTTCGTACGTACGCACGTGTGGTGATTTCATTTTCCATAGGATGGATAGATGGTGAAATATGGTTGTTTCATACTTATAATAACATATCAGTATAAGAGTGATACTGATGTTATTACTTCATAATGAAACAACTAATGAAGAATAAATAAAAGAAGAAATAATGTAGAAAGAATCGGTAACAGACGTTACCTCTTCTTTGAAGCGCCGCTTCTTATCCTCCTCTTAGGGCACTAAAGATGGTCTTTGAAGAAGACCAGGACCTGTAGGATGTTTCTTGGGAAGTGGAGAAGATAAATTGGCAGGTGTTGTCCGTGAATTAAGGCTCAATGTGTTGTGATGAAGAGAGGGAGGAGGTTCCCTTTTATAAAGGAGGACAGGGGCACCTTAGGAAAACTTAAAATATTATTTTATTATAAAGTCATATTTGGTTTTTAATAGCTCAAAATTGACCTATTTATAATCTAAGGTGGGGATGGGTCTAAATACTCCCATAAAATAGAATTTAGGCAAGTTTAGGTTTCTATTTTAACCTTATCATTTAGATTTAACTTTAAGTTAGATAATTTAACTTTTACCGTTTCTTCTTGTTTTCTTACACTCTAAGGTTAATAAACTTACTATAACAAGCCAAACGAACCCCAAGTTGTTTTGTATTACTATATATAACCTTATCTATGTCATTTGGCCGAACCTTATATTTTTAGGAATAAAATTACAAATAATAATATAATATTTGTTTTAAAAACTATTTTTTGTCAATTTTGACACTATTTGGTAATTTATTTTTTTTTTGAAAATCATAACAGAATTATTAGTTCAAACAAAGATAATTAAATCAATAATAACATGTCATATTAACCTATAAAAATAGTTTAATTCATATAAGGTCTCAAATAACATTTATTTGGGTATTTATAACATTAATTATGTCAATATTTCATTAATAAGATAATTACTGCATCATCATTGTGTCATAAATAAATTAAATTATATAATGACTAAAAATTATAAATAAAATACCATAATGTAGGAAATATTTTTATCTTTATAATGACTATTTATAGTCCAATTTATCTTATGCATAACCCTATATTAAAAATTATTTCGTTATTAAACATTGATTTTAACTATTTTAACCCTTCTTTAAATAAATTATTAATAAATGTCCTAGTCTAATCCAAGTGGGCCTAAATGGTAATATTTTATTCCTAAGGTTTTTTTGGTAGAATTACTCTTATCCAATAGAATTAGGACACGTTTTAGGGTAATAATAATATCATTTTTACCCTTAATTACCCTATTTACTTTTAACCATGGAAAAAAAGTAAAAAGTTACTATTCACCAAAAATTATTTTCATCTCATTGAACTACATTTTAGTCCTTGAAATTAACCGTGTCTCTCGGATTTTCGAAATTCCACTCACAGAAGTGGTAAAATTTTGTTTTACGTGAATTTTCAAATTCTCCTAGGAGGTGGGTAAAAGACGGTGAAAAGTTCAATAAAGTTTTTATATATCTAAAATTATTATAAAATGACTCCAATGAATTAATTTGAACTTATATAGGTATTATGTATCAATTTTGACGTAAAATAAATTTAAATAAAATAAATAATTGTTAAACTAAAAAGTCGGTTTCTAAATAGTAACCTAGTGTTTTCAGAAAAATACCAAAATTTCACCCTAGGGTAATTTCGATATTCCGAATCCAAAAATGAAATCCATTTTGAAAGATAAAATTTAAAAAATTTCAAAAAGTCGGTATTACTATTCATAACAGCTAGTTTTAATAATATTTTAATAGCATATCATTGTCTAGTGAAACTCGGTATTGCGTACAACACAAGCTATCGAGGAAGGTCGTGGTTGCGTGTAAAGAAATCCAAGCTAGTGTTGTGTGTAGTGAAAGATTTCTTTGATGATTTATATAACATAAAAAAAATATTTCTCATAAAAATCTCAAGTTTTATAGATATGGCCACCAACAAATTATGAAATAATGTATAAAATTATCATGGAAATTAAAAAGGAGTGTAGAAAATATGATAATTTTTTGATAGTTTATAACTATAGGTAGAGACATTAAGGGAAGTTGGTTGGAAAATAGAAAATAATAAATGGGTTGAGGATACCATAGAGATTGTTATGTAAGGGATTTTTTTAAAGGCAATGGTCAGGGGGTGGTATCGATAGGCCGCTTATCATGTTTGGGTGGGCTTCACAGTTGAAGGTGATAAAAATTTGTAAATAACACTAATATCATATATAACAAAAAAATAAGAATTTGTACCAATAAATTAGGTCGGATTATTATTATTTATAATTGATGAAGGAAATATAGACACTTAATCATAAATACAGGTAAGATAATTTACTAGTCTAGAATTTGACCGTTGACCCACATATAAAATACTTATTTTATTCCATACTAAAATTATTTGAAAATCCTACTAAATATTCAAAAACTAGTCTAATGGGTTATTTTAGATGCCTAAAAATCCATTTCTTCCCACACTATTATTTTTGTTATTTTAAAATTATGGATGATGACACAACTATCTAATAAATTTTTCATGACCCATCCCAGTGGGGCTCATCCCACGATTCACCAAACCCACCACCAATAAGCCAAGGGTTGGTGTCTAGCATAGCATAGGCATATCACTAACATGGGATTAATTTTCTTTGTACCTATATGCATTCACACATCTAAAATCTCAAAAATGATGAAATGTAAAAACCACTAAGGAACACATCCATGCATACCATTATCCCAACCAATAGAGTTCGACAGAAAGTAAAGTGAAGTAAAATACTCTGGTCCTAAATACAAGTGCAAAAAAATGTCTGTAAACTAGAAAGTCCAACCTATAAACAGAATAGATACTAGGAATACTACTCAATTTTGTATGAATACCCCATCCTGCCTGAACCCACAAAGCCCTATCTGGTCCTGCTCTGTGATATTTTTATCTTCTGGACAAGACACGACATGTGCTAGAAAATCTAGAGTTGGATGAGTATAAAAATACTCAGTAGGACAGCATGAAACCTCAAATAAATACACAATGGAATAAACAATTAGCACTCAAAAATATATTTCTACAACACATAGATCATAAATATCTAGATATACTCAAACATAGACACACTGTCTAGAGGTGAGTCACCACTACTATATACCATCACAAGGGATTCAGTATAAATATACCATGAAGCACTCATCCGGGTGAACACACTCCCTAGTCTAATATCACTAACGACATCTACCTACTAAGTTCTATTCATAGAGAACCATCATAATGACGATAAGCTGATAGATCTGAAGAGTGATTTGATACACAGATGAGGATCACAACTATTGTCATGGGGTGATACCAACAACCTCATATAGATTAACCTGCCATATAGAGGATTAATGCCCAGAGAAGGTGGAAAATTCAATACAATGGAATCAACCTAGGGGACAAAGAATAAATATAAGATCCTCCTACATGCCTCTTACAGGGGATTCTAATGACTCTATTCAGAAAGTACTATCAAAGGGATCATACTCTTATTAGTAGGAAACAATACCCACTAACCTTATGGGAAACGATCAAGGACACAAAACCTAATGAATCATGTCCATGATATGTTTGAAATGAGATTCAAGTCATGTATAAAGTTTTACATGACATGTAATAGGGACACACGTCTTTTTCTGTGACCCGAGGTACTACCTGTGTACAATGAACCATATCAAGAGTACATTTCATGACGAATAGGTATATACGACATGTAGAAAGGTTCACAAGTAATATCCTACTATTTGAGGTTTGTTCTCTATATGATGGCCATGTTCAAGTACATGACTTCAAGATGTGTGTGAATGTTCGTGTTATAGTACATGGAGTAGTTCATATGACCAGTTCCAGCCAAGATACATGGTAATGTACAAGTCATGTAATCAGACTGTGTACTCCACCCCAGGTATAAGTATCTCTTGAGATACATGAAAAGAACCGGGAAAGGGCCCAGACTTCATGTGACACCGCACTACTTATCAAAACCCTATATGACACTCAGCAGGGCCCACAAGTCATGTATTCTAAAATATATTCCATCTTCATTAGGTTTTTGGGGAAACCCTAGTTCATGGACTGTCAAATTCCCTATCGATCCATCAACCAATCCTGATTGTTCCACATCGGGAAACTATAGATCTGAGGTCTCCCTATCACTCCATCAACAAATTGGTAAGATTTGAGCCTCGAATCAGCTCTGAAAACAAGATCATTTTCATTCTTCATTTTCAATGAAGAACTTAAAATTATCAACCACCATCATTCGATCTACTACCACTACAACCATCACACCTCTATCGAGTCATATCGATTTATTATCTTCAATATGAGTTATTTGTCCCATGAAATGTATGTGAAACCATAATTTTTTCATAAACGATGAAGAAAGTGAAGAATGCAAAAAACAAGAATAATTTCGTGGGAGAAATCAACTAGGAGAAAATAAATACTTTTTTTGTTATATAATCGATCCATTCTATAAGAATGATCTGGAAAACCAAAGTAATTCCAACAATTTTACACTAAAAAATTCCATTAAAACCCCATGCTACCAGAACGATCATTGTGTGGGTCATCTTGTTCAGTGGTTGGTTCGTGCTCATCATTACTTATAAAAATGGGGAAAGAATAATATGAAATTACCACACTATATTTGGGAAAAGAAAATTTTTTATCTAGGATTAATTATTGATGTACATCCATTAAGAACTATCTCCATACAGCATCATGTCGTCATCCGTCAATATATTTCTACATGGTTATCTCTAAAGTCTTCATGGAATGCTCTAGGGTTATTAATTCTAACCATGTGTCCCTGCAAGGCTATGTATTAAAAAAAGGGAAAATGTACCACTGTTTAATGTTATATTAAAATAAATACTCAAATTATTTTATTCATTAAAATTCTCAAAATTTATTCTTACAACAGACCCTCACCAGATGATGTTAGTCCACACCTATGGTAAATCCACTACTTTAGATACAATGGTGTCCTCAGATTTTTGGTCTGGACACCTTCTTAAAATTTATCCCAATTTTCATTACACCGGCCATTCATGCTATTAAATATATTTACTATATTTAAAACATTTATTCTGGGCACACTAGGCCTCATAATTTCATGCCATCTTAACGCTGGGTCTGAAATTAATTCCACATAGTGTTTAAAAATAATACATGGATAAAATATGAGACATTAAATTATGCCAAACTTAGGAATTTACATCCTTGAAAAACCAAAAACAATTCTAATAAAAAATATTTGGGTGCTGATCATGAATCTGAGCCTCACACTCTCATGTGTTCTCCTGGATAATTTCGTGCTTCCACTAGACATGCACTAAAAGAATCACTGTCCCATAAAGGATCATTTCCTGTCGATCATTGATCTACACTGAGTACTCAAAAAAATATGATTCATCCTCAATATCTGGCTCTCCTTAGTTGATTACGTGAAATGGATCATGCACGTACCTCATCATCTACGACACATGGAAGATGTCATGTACACAGTCTAACTATAGCAGTATATTCAAGTGGTACCCCACCTCGGAAACTCTACACAGTGTCTAAAAAGTCCTGTTAAACCTCATAGATAACATTCAACCATGGAAAATCATCATAATCACCATTGAGGTGAAAAATATAAGGAAATCATAGTCTCCTTCCTTGAACTTCAAAGGCCTCTTCCACCTGTCAGCATCAAATTTTAGACATCTCTCTGTAGTCTTCATCCATTCATGGATGATCTGCACCTTCTCGGTAGTATCTCACACCAGATCTGGGCCCATGAATGTTTAATATCCTATTACGATCTATCAATGTGGTGAATTACATGGTCTCCAGTACAAATCCTTTAATGTTACCATACTAAGGGTGTAGTGGTATATGTTTTTGTATGAAAACTCCACTAGTGGTAGGTGATCCTCCCAACTACGAACGAATTCCATCAAGCATTCTAGTAGCATGTACTCTATAACCTAAATTGTCCACTCTATCTAGTCATTATTTGGGGGGTGAGATTCCATGTTCAAGTATAATTGATTCATAAATTCCTCGAACAATAACTTCCATAATCAGGATGTAAATGGACCATCATGATTAGAAACAATCATTGATGTTGACTCCATGGAGTTAAAATATCTCATGCATGTAGAGGCATCCCAATATCTCTAATAGTCCCTTCTCTAGGATAGATATGTAGTGGGTATACTTGGTGAGTTAATCAACAATCACCCAGATGGAATCATGTACCTTATATGTATGTGGTAAACCCGTCACTAAGGTCCTATATGTCTCATCCCACTTAAATAATGGAACCTCATGGGGTTTATCTAAACCCGCCTGAAACTAGTGCTCATTCTTCACCTACTAGCTTGTAAGGCATTGAGAAACAACCTCTCCCACTTCATTATTCATCCCAATCCACCAAAACTGATGTCGTAGATCCTGGTAAATCATCACTAATCTAGGATGTACCAAAAAAGGGAATGTATGATACTCCGGTAGAACCTCATCCCATAATGCCATTGGTACAACTATGTGTCCTCTGAAAAGGATGACGTTCTCCCCTCTTTTTGAATATCTATTAGGAGCATGTCTTGTGGACATACTCTCGCATAGATTCTTATAGTTGGTATCCCCATGTTGTGCCTCCCTGACTCGATATATGAGTGGATGGGTGAAAACCATCAATTAGAGGTAAGATACACCATCTCAATCCATAAAGTATAGTTGTAATGATGAAAACTACTCTGGTTCATTTTCCCTCAACAATTAAATGTGTCTCCTTATGAAAGAAAATGACACCATGTTCCCCTTCCTAAGAGTATAAATAATCTCAATGTCATAGTCCTGGAAGAACTCTAACCATAACATCTATCTTATATGCATATCCTTATATAATAAGATATTCTATATACTCTTGTGATTACAGTAGATTATAAATCACTCTCCCATCATGTAGTGTTGCCACATTTTCAATGAAACGAATACTATTTCCAACTCAAGATCATGGGTGACATAGTTTACCACATGTGGCCTCTACTAGTGTAAACCATAGGCAATTTATCCTTGCCTTTGAATTAGGAAACCATCAAGACAGGTTACTAATGTATTGTATAACACTACATACTCGATAACATCCTCCAAAAATATCAAGATTGATGATCTTGTCAAAGTCTAACTCATCATCTAAAAAGCCCGATAAAACTTCTATGGCCACACAAAAGACTTCCAAATTATAGAAAAAGAAGTCATTGGTACTGATATCCTAGATAAATCAGGTATGAATCTCTGGTAATAGTCTTCTAGACCATGGAAACATTTCACCTCTATAGCACTCTTGGGTAGCTCCCATGCTATCATTTCCTTCACTTGGGATAGGTCCAATACCACTCCATATCCTCATAGAACATGTCCTAGAAAGATGATATTTTGAATCTTGAACTATAACTTTGAGGGTCTCCCATAATTTTGGAACTCTTGGTGTATGTCCATAACCATCCTTAAGTGTCTCACATGCTCCTCCTCAGACACTGAGTCACAAGGATATCTTCTATGATTACTACCATGAACGAGTATAAGTGATGTTGAAAGATCATTTTCATGAGTCCCATGAACACTGGTGGGGAATTCATCATGCCAAATGGAATCACAAAGTAGTCATAGTGACCATAGTGTCATTTTAAGGTGGTCATCAGTATATCCTCATCTCGTACTCACAACTGGAGATATCCTACTTGAAAGTCAAAATTTGAAAAACATCATGCTCCTCTAAACTAATCTAAGAGGTCACTGATACTCAGTAGTGGATACTTGTTCTTCACAACAAACTTTTTCAAGCGCCAGTACCCAACAAACAACCTTATGCTCTCGTCTGGATTTTTAGAAAAAAATGTTGGGTTGACCAGGCTGAAATACTAGGTCTTACGAATTCCTTCCTCTAGAAGTCCTCCAACTACACCCTCACCCCACAATCATCATCAGGAGACATCAGATATTTTGGTTGTGATATCGGTGTTATCCTAGGGTGTATGTTGATGTGGAAGTATATTTTCAAATAGGGAGTGTTTCTGAAAGTTTCACCAGGGTGCGTGCATCTGTCACATGGAGGACACTCAGCTGTTTCCCCACATTCCCTCTTCCCAAAGGCGGGCAGCATTCTCTCCTTATTCAGGGATTTCTTCTCCTTGATCAAAATTGGATGATGGGATGTTGTTTCTTCCATCTTTGGATTCCTCCTCAGATCTCTTCACCTAGTCCGGGTCTCCCTCATAGATTAAGACATTGTTCGTGAAACTCTTCCTGGTGCCATATTTTCATGGGCACAAGTTAATTACACCACTTCGGTCAGGACATTCCAAGGGGTCCGGTCAGGGAAGTAAACATTAGTTAGGGGGTAGTAATTTTGGGCATCACTGGCATGTCTGGGCATTGGGGGGATTGGTTTGTCTGTCTTCTGCCCCTTATTATAGGGATTCTCGACGGTGCAGAAGCCTGAGGCATCCCACATTGATCGTAGGGAATCGTATGCCATGTGCCTGTATCTGAGGTTTTCCTCAGCATACCATGTTTAACACATTGAATACCACAAGTTTAATGTCTGGAAGAGATGGATCAGACTGATTGGAACACTAATTAGAGTGGATTAGATGAAGGAACCCCTGGATGGAACATCGATACTAAGTCCATCTTGTGGGTGGCTTCCTAAATGTTGTCACACAGAACGGGGAATGGGGTGGAATTATCCCACCCAGATGTGGCGGCCTAGGTGAGGATCAGGATGGGTGATAAAGTGAGGTGGAATAGAATATTTCCATCACAAGGGCTACGGTGAAGTTGGGCTTGAGTCTCGAAGTGGTTTCCTATGTATCCCCATGATAGGGAATCAAAGTCCATGTAGTTCATGTGGCATTTGTGGCTTACACTATGAGGCGGCCCATGGGGTCAGTAAACGGTCATGAAGGTGGACCATGGGTCCTGATGGATAGTGGTATTGAACCACGAGGAGGCTTCCTACATACCAAGCCATGACATGGATAAAAGTCCTCGTAGTTCAGGATGGTATGGGGTTTACACTCTGAGGCGTCCCAAATGGGTTGTGGGGCTTGAACCTCATGGAGTCTTCCTACATACCATGCGTTGACATGGATAAAGGTCCCCGTAGTTTAGGATTTAATGGGTCTTATACTCTATGGCGGCCCAAGTGGGTTGTGGGGCTTGAACCTTTTGGAGGCTTCCTACATACCATTCCTTGACATGGATCAAAGTACCCGTAGTTTTGGATGGTATGGGGATTACACTCTGAGGCAGCCCATGTAAGTTGTGGGGCTTGGGCCTCATAGAGGTTTCCTACGTACCATTCCATGACATGGATCGAAGTCCCCATAGTTCGGGATGGTATGGGGCTTACACTATGAGGCGGCCTAAGTGTTGGTGAACCGACATGATGATGGTTGGAACGACCGGGTGGTGGGGATGAACCTCATGGAGGCTTCCTATGTACCATGCCTTGACATGGATCAATGTCCCCATAGTTTGGGATGGTATGGGGCTTACACTATTAGGCGGCCCAAGTGGGTTGTGGGGCTTGATCCTCATCGAGGCTTCATACGTACTATTCCCTGACATGGATCAAAGTCCCCGTCGTTCGGGATTATATGGGGATTACCCTCTGAGGTGTCCCAAGTGGGTTGTGGGGCTTGAACCTCATGGAGGCTTCCTTCGTACCATGCCTTGACATGGATCAAAGTCTCCGTAGTTTAGGATGGTATGGAGCATACACTCTGAGGTGGCCCAAGTGTTGGTAAACCAACACGGTGATGTTCAGAACGACCGGGTGGTGCGGTTGAACCTTTTGGAGGTTTCCTACGTACCATGCCTTAACATGGATCAAAGTCCTCATAGTACGGGATGGTATTGGGCATACACTCTGATGTGGCCCAAGTGGGTTTTCGTGGTCGGTGATTACTATAAGCTCACGTGAGTCATGCTCGGTGTAAGAAACAAGAGATAACATAGAACTAATGATCACGTAGTGAAAGGTGCATCTGAGGGAAATGTATTGGGGGTTATGCATGATTAAAGGCCCAAATAGTAAACAGTGGCTTATGCTTGGTTAGAAGCCTAAGAAGTTAGGGCTAACTCCAGGATGGAGGCCCGAGGGCGACAAAGCACAACGGGAGAGGGACTCGGTATCGAAGAAAGGAGAATCACCATTTCCCATCACGCCCTTTTCTGACCTTGGGGACCGAAGATGAAAGGAAGAGAAGGGATGCTACATCCGGAAAGAAAAGATAGTGGCTTACGCCAAGGTGGTTGACCTATCTCGCGGACACACAACACTCCAATAAAGAGGATATCATCCCCTGTGGGGGGTGGTCCCATACCCATGGAGACGAGTGGGCATGGAGAATGTCCAAGGCAGGGAACCCTGCGTGTGAAGCATGGGGAGAGGATACATTTTAATATCATGTGCTGAGGATGATGGTGCTTGATAATTTAGCATCTGGTAGCTCGAACGAGGTGGGTTCACTTTGTACCCCTTGGACTTACATAACCGGTACCCCCTGCTCCTTAGTGCTGAGAGGGGACATGAAAAGCCATGGTGAGGGGTGTCCTAGAGAAAACCATTTAGGGGTCCACGTTAGCGTGGCTATGTGGAGAAGCAATAGCTGTTAGCATGCCTATGTGAAGAAGCATAAGGCGAAGAAACTCAATGGGAAGAACTGTCCAAGGGACTTTGATGTTACTTCGTATGAGCCTAGAAAGTCGTATGGGAAAATGGTGTATGATGTGGATGCCTGGGGAGTGAGAGATAGATGAAATAGGAATCCATAAGAAGAGAATCAGACGCCTATGCAGAGGTACGCATAAGGAGTACAAGATATGGGGTCCTGTAGAGTTGCACAAACCCTTTAAGGCTTGCACACGAAATAAGCATCCCTGCATTAAAAACACCATGCATGCGCGAAATCAGTGAGGATTACACAGAAATGGAGCTGAGGCTTTGTGCACAAATAGAAAGGATAGCGCGAAAGGATTATGAATTGTGCGCACATGGGTGAGACTGCATGAAATGATTGGGGTGCACGCAATTGATGGAGATTGTGCGCAATGGGCCAGCCGGCGCACAAGTGGAAGGGATTTCACGCATGGACGAACCCCGAAGGGATTGGAATTCAATAGTAAACCAAGGGGATCTCGCATGAAGGCAGACCCTGGGGGAATTGGCACAAAAATAACCTTACCTAAAATCTATATTTGTGCACACGGAAGGTGAATTTTGTGCACGAGAGCCGGTTCGGATTCTAGAGCCCAGAATTTGAAGGGGTTGCCTTCTATTTATAGGCATTCGGGGGCGCAGAAAATAGGCCAGTGTAAAATAATTGTGCGTGGATGTCGTCGGCGTTAAATGTCGACCATGTGTGGTGGGGGCGCAAAATATTTCTCTCCCACACCATAGAAATCTCATGAATCCTAGAACTATCTGCATGGGGAATAATTTTTTCACCCACTTTTAAATCATTTTTGCACGGGCCCTCCTTCCCCCACGAACTGGGTCCCTAGATCCGAATATGACATCGCTTTGTCATTTTAAAACTTTCTTCAACCTTTGATAATTTTTTTTCTTCTACAAATTCCCCCCTCGTAATTGGATCAGTGATGGGTCGCAATGGTCGGATTTCGAGGGAAAAACCGAAATGCAGAACTTCGTGGGGTCCATGCGCGCAAAAAAACTGGAGCTGCGCGCAAAACCCAAGGGGTGCGGAATCCGCTCTTCGCGTGAGCGCGCAAACCAGGATTTGCCTATAAAAGCCGATGTGGGTCCCATTGTCTGTACGAATTTCCTCACATGACAAGCTCCGAGCTCTCGTGCGCGAAAATTTATCAGGCCCTACGCGAGAAAACTGCTCTGGCTGCGTGCAATTCCATTGAGATCAGGCGTCGTTTTACGTGGAACCCCGGGGGTTTTCACACCGTAGTCTGATATTTCACGATGCCCACTGACTTTACATGCCACCCTCTCATATTCCACACCATCTACCAAAGCACTCATCAGAAGAAGATGGCCGCAAACCAGGCTGATGAGGGAAGAGATGGAGCTCGAAGGGCTGAAATGGTCACCAACCCTAAGGATTATAGTTCCAAAAGGATTGTCTCTAATAAACATACCCCATTCAATATACTAACCCCCACCCTAATGGATTAGTCCATATATAAAAATCTTTCACTATGGGAATTCGATATTTTGGAGGAGGTCCCTTTGCTGAGTTTTGAGGTGGATACACCACGATCATGGGTGACCCATGAGAATGATATCCCCTGATACAACATCACCAACAATGGTCATACTTCTAGAGAAACAAGGCACATGGACATTTACGTTCTAAATCCTAGGACTATGACCATTGATGGGGGTGACCCTATCATGGAGAGTTCCCCAGCCCTATACACGAGAACCTTCCGTCAGAGCATCACTGACGGGGCTAAAGGCTATCTGCAAGACTGGGACAAACGGTCCGGTGGAAACATCACCTTTGAATGGACTTGGTTGTACTAGGTTTTCCATACATGTGACCAATATGGGGATAAGCTACGGCATATTGGATTATTGAAGGTGGTGTGGATGTCGCAATTTCACTTCTTCCGCCAGCACGAGCCCGGGCCAGATCTGTTCACTCGGTGGTCCCACGATACCAATACCTTCCATTTCCATCATGAGGAAGTTGGTATCAGTCTTTGGGACATTCACTACATTGGGGGTATCCCTTTGGAAGTCCACCAATACATTGAATTCCTTCCGCCAATGATCACCTAGGGAGATGGATCAAGAACCCCCATGCTGACATGACACTTATTGGAGCTGGATAAAGAGAAGTTGGGGGTCAAGGATTTCCTGAAGGACATCGCCTAAAAGGACTGGTTTAGCCTTCTCCTAGAAAGGGATCAAGATGTCAAGATGCCAGGGCGAGGGAGATGGTGTCCAACCGTGGCACAGAGGAGCAAGAGCGGATCATACTGGAGGATCCTGGAGGTGGGGCACAACTAGTCATGGAGCTATAGCATAAATGAGAGTCGAGAACTGAATGATTGGTACGCCAGATTTCGCGCCACATTCTTGAGCGGGTGGCTCTTGCCGGTGAGGGACGCAAGGATGGGAGTCCATCAAGCGACCATGGGGATGGCTGGCATCATGGCTGCCAAAAAAATATTCCATCTAGGGGTCCCCATGTTGGCTCGCCTATATGCCATTTTGGGACGCAACTCAAGAGGGGGTCACCCAGAAGAATCTATGGCCCCTTCTATATCTTCTATGGGTGGGTTATGGCTCATTGCGTTGGATATACCTTCCCAAATGCAATTTTTCCTCCATGTAATGATCTACAACCTTCCATGCTGAATATTCCCGGGGTCATGTCATTGACACTCAATGAAGAGGGAGTAAGGATTAGAATTGGTAACCTTTCCAACTTTGCCTTCATCCAATTCCACACCCCAACTGGCCAGATGATAGACAATGGGAAAGTCTCACTGGAGCAAAAGGAGTAATTATAGAGCATTAGAGGTGAGGTGCTTGTGGCCCAGATTGATGGGAAGATCAATTGTGAGCCTTATATGTCGTCCAGGTTTGCCAGGCAGTTTGGGTGCCTCCAGTGGATGCCAAAAATAGTATACACAGACGTCCAGGAAGAAAGGCATCCATGTGTTCTTCGTCAACTGTGGATGATGTTCACAACCTATGGCTCTGGAGACATAATCACCTTTCCACCCATCAGATTTGGTTTTGGCCTCTCAACCGAGTATGCAGAGCATTTGACTATCGCATACCCTAAGGGTATTTTGTGGAAGCGAGTTTGGAAACTCAAGGTCACCAGTGTGGAACTCGGGTGGAGAGAGAGTAGGCAGAGTGCCGCTAGAGGGGGAAGATCAGAAGCGCATCAGACAATGGTGCCCGCACAGGCCGGGACCTCGGTAGCGGGGACGTCTCATGGCATGGCCACACCCTCGTCTCCTCAAGTAGGGTCCCACGGAGCGGCCATAGAACATCTCGGGAAGAAAATAAGATATCTTCTTCAACCTTCTCATGACACAATCTTGTCGGCACTATGGTTGGCTTGGCTAACCCTGTGGCAGTCGGTGAGTATCGAAGCCCTATGGAAGAAGATAGTGCGAGATTGAATCTAGCTACCATAAGTTGGACTTGTTCGGGTTGTCGAAAGAGTGATATTTCATCATCTTCCTGCGTATCTGATGGCCATGGACATGTATGCAAGCCAATGGGGATGGCGTGTGGATCCACCTTTCTTGGTGAAAGTGATTCTCATCCAGGGGCATGATCTGGAAAAGCTGTCATTGGGGGATGATGATAGCAATGATGAGTCGGAGGGTGGTGAGATAGAAGAGGAGGAGTATAACGACCCATACTTTACATACATTGTTAATACTTCAAAATTTCAGCACACTTATTACAACATATAACAAAACCATGAGAGTACCGTATAGGTATAGTGTCTTTAGAAACTGGGAAACATAAACAACTGGTTCAAAAAGCATCTACACTGTCTCTCATTTATTTCATCATATCTAGAGTCCCTTTTGGCATATCCAATTTAATAACCTTCTTCCTGACCTGGGGGAAAGAAAACATACAAAAGGGTGAGGTGAAATTCTCAGTAAGGGTAAACAAAAGAAATATCAATCACATCATATTCATAAGAACATAACATTTTGGAAATCTTACCCTGCAAAATAGATAATAATTTCATAATATGGGATAAATCATGGTAGTCAAAAGTAATAAAAAATAATCATAACTTTAAACATGAATCTTTGTGGCATACACACATAATCATAGAGAATAATTTCTTATTAGTCAAGATTCATCGCCAAGACTATCTTAGTGGAAAAAGTTCATTTCTGAACCGAGTTCATCCCACGTTTTAGTCCTGTTTCACTGAACCGGTTTAACCTACCATTCCAGCCATGTCTATATCATGAGATATAAAATCTTTACACAATTCATTGGAGGGAGATATAGGTCCCACCCATCTCATAATGATACCATTATTATGTGTGCCACAAAATCATAAACCATACATCATAGCATAACCCATGTAATAAAAATGGGATTCTTAAACATCGTGACATCATAAAACAATTCATATAAGATAATGGAATTCATAAAAATAATTCCATCACAACATAATAAAATCAATGTAATAATATGGATAGAAACAGAACCCTTTATTATCTTAGATGGAAAATAATATTGATAAAACACTTGAACTCCATTCTTGACGATAATATCCTTTCTACCTCGAAAACATTTTTCCATTCTTAACATATCATAAAATTTTAAACTAAAAGAATTTGATTAAAGATAAACTTGAAAATTTTTAAAGGAATCTTCTTGAAAATAATGTTTTAAAAATCCATTCATGTCGTACAAGTTAAAAAAAACCTTTTTCTCGTACTTTTGTCGAAAAAGTCAAAAAGTACCTCGTACAAAAAACGAAAAAAGATTCATTTCATATCTTTTACTAAAAACTCATCGAAGGTTAAAATAGGATTTAAACAATTGTAGTTGGATGGAAATAATATTACATATTGAGGAAACATGGATGTGTATGATAAAATACACCCTAATAAATTCCAAAGTATAAACAATCTCGGATAAAAATGAGATTGTGATATTTCCCTTACCTTATGTCCGATTTGCTTCGTAAGTGTCTGAACCTCCTGTATAACTATTTAAATAATGTAATTGACTTATTAAAGAATCATAATCATTGTTATGATATCATATATGGTCATATTCTTAGCTTATTATTAGTAATATTTCATTGCTACTTGTTATTTGGGTGTTTATTACTTTTTGTTCTTATGCGTGTTTTGTCAAATAAATTCTTATTCTTCTTTTTAGGTTATAGGTACCTCATTTCTAGAATGTTATTAGTGTATTATATAACATATTTATTCACTCAATTCATTTATGTAATCATTATGCAATGAAAATCATGTAGAACGAGTCACATCACATCGTGGAGACGATATTTCGTACATAAGGACGAGCGATGATATCATTCCCAAGATCGTGGAATTGTATTGGAGTGTATGTATACTATTTAAGAATCAATATCACTTTACAATAATCATATATATTCATTCTTTACACCATTATACCAATCCAAGTAAGGTGGTGGTGGAAAATATATTACACCATGGCGTGGAGACGGTATTCCGTATGTACACATGCGCGATGATTTCATTTTCCGTAGGATGGATATATGGTGAAATAGGGTTGTTTCATACTTATAATAACATATCAGTATATTAGTGATACTGATGTTGTTAATTCATAATGAAAGAACTAAATAAGATGAAGTCGAAGAAGAAATAAAGTTGAAAGAATCGGTAACAGACATTACCTCTTCTTTGAAGTTCTTCTTTGAGACCTCCTTTTAGGGCACAACAATTTGTCCTTGAAGAAGACAAGGACATCTAGGATGTTTCTAGGGAAGTGGAGAGGAGAAATTGACAGTGGTTGGCCGAGCTTGAAGGCTCAATGTGGGGTGAGGAACAGAGGGAAGAGGTGCCCTTTTATAAGGGAGGAGAGTGGCACCTTTGGAAAAACTAAAAATATTATTTAATTATAAAGAAATATTCAGTTTTAAATAGCTCCAAATTGATTTATTTAGAAGATAAGGTGAGGGTGGGTCGAAATCATCTCATCTAATAGAATTTATACAAGTTTATGTTCCTATTTTAACCTTATCATTTAAATTTAACTTTAAGTTAAATAATTTTACTTTTACCGTTTCTTTTTGTGTTCTTACACTACAAGGTTAATAAACGTACAATAACAAGTCAAACGAACCCCAAGTTATTTATTATTAATATATATAACATTATATAAGTTATTTGGCCGAAACCTATATTTTTTAAAATAAAATAACAATTAATAATATAATATTTGTTTTAAAAACTATTTTATATCAATTTTGACACTATTTAGTAATTGATTTTTGTAAAAATCGTAACAGAATTATTAATTCGAAAAACGTTAATTAAATCAATACTAAAATGTCATATTAACCCATAAAATTAGTTTAATTCATAAAAAGTCTCAAATTATATTTATTTTGGTATTTATAACATCAATTATGTCAATATTTCATTAATAAGATAATTACTGTATCCTCATTGTGTCATAAATAAATTAAATTATTTAATGTCTAAAAATTACAAATAAAATATAATTATTTAGGAAATCTATTTGGATTTCTAATGAATATTTATTGTCGAATTTATCTTCAGTATAACCCTATATTAAAAATTATTTACTTATTAAACTTTGATTTTAACTATTTAAACCCTTCTTTAAATAAATTAATAATAAATGTCCTAATCTAATCCATGTAGGCCTAAATGGTAATATTTTATTTCTAAGGTTTTTTTGGTTGAATTACTCTTATCCAATAGCATTAGGACATGTGTTAGGGTAATAGTAATATCATTTTTACCCTTAATTACACTATTTATTTTTAACCGTGGTAAATAAAAGTAAAAAGTTACTATTCATCAAAATTATTTTCATCTCATTGAACCACATTTTACTTACTGACATCAACCGTGTCCCTCAGATTTTTGAAATTCCACTCACAGAAGCGGTAAAATTAACTTTTATGTAAATTTGCAAATTTTCCTAAGAGGTGGGTAAAAGACGGTGAAAAGTTCAATAAAAAATTTTATATATCTAAAATTATTATAAAATTACTCCAATGAATTACAATGAACTTATATAGGTATTATGTATCAATTTTGACCTTAAATAAATTTAAATAAAATAAATAATAATTTAAATAAAAAGTTGGTTTTTAAATAGTAACCCAGTGTTTTCACTATTCGTCAAAAATTGAAAGTTTCAAGAAAAATACCAAAATTTCACCCTAGGCTAATTTCGATATTCCAAATCCAAAAGAGAAGTCCATTTTGAAAAATAAAATTTACAAAATTTCCAAAAGTGGTTATTACTATTCATAACAGCTAGTTTTAATAATATTTTAATAGCATATCGTTCTTTAGTGAAACTTGGTATTGTGTACGACGCAAGCTATCAAGGAAGGTCGCAATTACGTGTAAAGAAAGACAACCTAGTGTTGTGTGTAGTGAAAGATTCCTTTGACAATTTATATAACATAAAAACAAAATATTTCTCATAAAAGTCTCGGGTGTTACATTCTACCCCCATTAAAATGAATTTCGCCCTCAAAATTCGCCACTTTGTAACAAAGAGATGTGGATACCTCTCCCTCATCATATCCTCAAGCTCCCCTGTAGCTTCTTATAATTGGTGGTTCCTCCATAAAACTTTCACCAGGATATTGGTCTTCTTCCGTAGGACTTTTTCACTATGATCGAGAATCTCTATCGGCTGTTCTTCATAAGAAAGATCTTGTTCTAGTGGTACAACTTCTTAGCTGGGTACATGTGAAGGATCAGGTATGTACTTTCTCAGGAGTGATACATGGAACACATCGTGAACTTGAGAGAGATTCGATGGAAGTGCCAATCGGTAAGCTACCTTCCCAACACGATCCAGTATTTTGAAAGGACCGATATACCTAGGGCTCATCTTTCCCTTCTTTTCAAATCTCATTACTCTCTTCCAAGGAGATATTCGTAAGAACACTTTATCACCCACTTCAAACTCTATGTCTTTTCTTCGGTTGTCGGCATAACATTTTTGTTGACTCCGAGCTGTTCTTATGTGTTATTGAATAGATCTGACCTTTTCTGCCATCTCACCAACAAGATCAGGTCCTAATAGCTTTTTTTCCCCAACTTCATCCCAACAAGTTGGAGTCCTGCATTTCTATCCATAGAGAGCTTTATAAGGATTCATCTAAATACTGGAGTGAAAAATATTATTATAAGAAAATTCCACAAATGGTAGGTGTTGATCCCAACCACCTTTGAAATCCATAGAGCAAGCTCTCAACATATCATCTAGAGTTTGAATTTTCCTCTCAGACTGACCGTCTGTCTAAGGATGATAAGCAGTGCTGAAACTCAACTCTGTATCCAGAGTATGCTGAAGACTTCGCCAGAACTTTGAGGTAAACCTCGGATCCCGATCAGATATAATAGAAAGTGGTACTCCATTCAATCTTACCACTTCATTTACATATATCCTGGAAAGCTAATCCAGAGAGAAATCCTCTCTAATAGCAATGAAGTGTGCAGACATTGTAAGACGATCAACTATGACCAAGATAGAATTATTGCATTTGGATGTTTTAGGATGTCATGTGACAAAGTCCATAGTGATGTTTTCCCATTAAAATTCGGGTATGGGTAATGGTTTTAACATCCACTTAGACTTCTATCTCTCAGCTTTAACTTGCTGACAAACCAAGCATCAAGAGACATATTCAGAAACATCTATTTTCATGCCATCCCACTAGAAGTACTCTTTCAGGTCCCTATACATCTTCGTGCTTCTAGGATGAATAGAGAATGAAGAACTATGAGCCTCATATAGCATCTCCCTCATTAATTCGGGGATGGGAGGAAGACAAACCCAATTCATGAACTTTATTATCCCATCATAATCAAGTTTGATTTCAGGAACATTTCTCACCTTCTTTTGTAACTGTACATCTTCTTTCTGTGACTCTTTAATCTTCACATGTATATATGGTTGAACATTCATTTGAGAAAGATACGATTTTTCCCCATTCATTATAATTCCATGATCCATCCTTTGTAAATCCATAAATATTGGATATTTTGTGATCCTCATCATGGATAAACTGGCATGGTCTTGTCGACTTAATGCATCTGCCTCCTTGTTTGCTTTCCCATGGTGGTAATGGATTGAGCAGTCATAATCCTTAATCACCTCCAACCATCTTCTTTGGTGAATATTCAACTCCTTTTGTGTGAAAATATACTTTAAACTTTTATGATCAGTATAAATGCCACACCTTTCTCCATAAAGATAATGCCTCCAAATCTTTAATGCAATGATTACCATAGCTAACTCCAAATCATGAGTTGGGTAATTTTGCTCTTGTTTTTTCAATTTTCGTGAGGCATAAGCTATCACCATATCATTTTGCATAAGAAAACACCCCAATCCCTTCTTGGATGCATCACTGTAGATCACAAACCTTTCTCCACTACAAGGAAGTGTGAGTGCAGGTGCACTGGAAAACCTTTTTTTCAACTCCATGAAATTCTCTTCACATTCCTCCATCCACATGAACATAACTCCTTTTCGAGTAAACCTGGTGAGTGGATTAGATAATCGTGGAAAATCATTCACAAAATGTCAGTAATATCCAGCCAAAGCAAGAAAACTTCGGATCTCAGTTACTGTTGTTGGTCTCGACCATCTTTCAATAACCTCTATTTTTGCTTGATCCATAGATATCCCCTCTTTTGAGATTATGTGACCCAAAATGCAACTTTTTGAAGCCAAAATTCACACTTGGAAAATTTTCCATAAAGATTCTCCTTTCTCAGGGTCATTAATATAATTCTCAAGTGATCTTCTTGTTCTTCCTTTCCCTTTTAATATACATGAATAACGTCTATATAGACTACCACAAACTGATCAAGATATTCTCTAAAGACTCTATTCATCAGATCTATGAAGATAGTAGGGGAATTAGTAAGACCAAATGGCATCACTATAAATTCATAGTGTCCATAACTTGTATGGAAAGTCGTCTTTAGTATATCCTCCCTTTTAACCCTTAATTGATGATACCCTGAACAAAGATCGATCTTGTAAAAGTATTGAGCTCCGCATAGTTGGTCAGATAAGTCATTAATGCACGGGAGAGGATATTTGTTCTTGATAGTGATCTTGTTATGTTCTCGATAATCAATGCAGAGTCTCATTGATCCATCTTTCTTATTAACAAAAAGAACAGGTTCTCCCCAAGGGGACACACTAGGGCGTATGAACCCCTTATCAAGATTCTCTTGGATTTGCTTCTTCAATTCCTAAAACTCAATTGGGTCCATTCTATAAGGTGTTTTTGAAATAGGTAAAGCACCCGGTACGAGTTCTATTGAAAACTCAACTTCACGATTTGGTGGACGACCCAGTAATTCCTCCGGAAAGACATCGAAAAACTCCCATACAATGGGCATATTCTTAATCATGAGTTTCTCACCAACCATTTGAGATAAATATCCTTCATTTAGTGGAATCAATACCCCTATGATGGAAGAAATTTCCACTGGAAGGTTATGTTCATCCTTGCATCGATAGATGATCATAGATTGATCTGGAATATGAAATTTGACTTCCCTTATTTGGAAATTGATATGAGATCCATATAAATAAATCCAATCCATGACATGAATCACATCAAATTCTACTATAGGAAGGATCACAAGATTTTTAGGAAGCACTTTCCCACAAACTTCAATCGGAGAAGAATTATAAACTTTTGATGTGAATGTTGTGCCATTAGGGGTTGTCACAGCTAACTCAACATTTAATTGTTGAGGTAATACAGTGATACCCTTAGAAAATTCTTCAGAAATAAAAGAGTGGGTGGATCCAGAATCAAATAAAACATTTGCTACTTTAGAGTGGATGGTAAGTGTACCTTTCACCACTTCGTTATCGTACTCCACATTGCTGATAGAAATTGCATGTGACTTTCCTTTGTATTTAGCCTTAAGAGTTTGTTGACATCGACCATCATCATCAACCCTTGGATTTGGGAATTGATTGGCATAATGCCCCATCTCCTTGCACTTGAAATATTGAAGTGTAGTAGGTTCATTCTATGTATCCCTTCATTTGTTTGCATCATTAGACATCTTCTTCCCATCATTGTGGCATTCAAATGCATGATGAACTTCCTTTCAACATTTGAAACATTTACTTGTCCATTTAATACAACTCCCTCCATGTTTCTTTCCACACTTTGAGCATAAGGGAAATCTCATCTTCTTTTTAGTGTGCTCTTTAGATTTTCCTTTGAATTCCATTCTCCTCTTCTTATCAAACCCATATGACTGATGGGTTACTCCAATCTCCATATCAACTTTGAGAGCACATCGAACGATTTCATCGTAGTTATTGATGTCCCTTATGCCTAACGCCCTTCGAAGACTTGGTTTTAAGCCACTAAATAATCGATCGATCTTACTCTTAGGTTGGATAATAATCCCAGAAGTGGACCTTGAAAGTCCTGTAAAATTTGCTTCATAGGTACCAACATATTCATCATGTTTTTTCTTTAGTTCAATAAATTTTTCTCCATCTTTGTTCGAAGAATACGAGGGAAGTACTTATTGAAAAATAAGTTCTTGAACTCGTCCCATTCCATGGACTCAATTTCATCTATTGGCCTCGTATTCTTGATAAGATTCCACCATTGATCAGCATCACCTTCCAAACGATACACTACTAAGATGACTTTATCATGTTTAGAACATTGAAGAACTGAAAATATCTTTTTAGTAGTACTCATCCATTGTTCAGCAACTAATGGATCAGTAGACCCGCTGAATGAAGGTGGACGCTGTCTCATGAAGGATTCAACAGACTGTTGCTCTTTCCTTTGCTAGTTTGAAAGTCTATCATGATTCATAGCTTGAGAAAGTTGTGTGAGCATGGCTAGAAGATTTTACATTCAAGCTCCCATAACGTTTGGTTTCTCATGGGTACAATCATTGCATTGCCCGTCCCATTCTGCATTAACATGGTTCCTTCAGGTTCCAATCATTGACTAAAGCCAAGAAGAATATTGTGAGAAACACTAATTATAGTAGGAAAACCACATAATCAAGAATAAAATTTCACACTTAAGGTCTTAACCTAGGTTATTCATGGCCATTTCTAAAACACTATGATTGTGTTCTATGCTTAGACTTATCCTTATGATTCTTACTAAGGCTTTCACGTCCTAGTTTCCAAAGGTTGACTATTCCTTTCCTCTGATACCAACTATAATGACCCATACTTTACATACATTGTTAATACTTCAAAATTAAAGCACTCTTATTACAACATATAACAGAACCATGAATGGACCGTATAGGTATAGTGTCTTTAGAAACTGGGAAACATAAACAATTGGTTCATAAAGCATCTACATTGTCTCCCATTTATTTCATCATATCTAGATTCGCTTTTGGAATATCCAAATTAATAACCTTCTTCTTGACCTGGGGGAAAGAAAACATACAAAAGGGTGAGCTCAAATACTCCGTAAGGGTAAACAAAAGAAATATCAATCACATCATATTCATAAGAACATAACATTTTTTAAATCATACCCTGCAAAAGAGATCATAATTTCATAACATGGGATCATGGTAGTGAAATGTAATCACAATAATCATAACTTAAAACATGATTCTTTTTGGCATACACACATAATCATAGATAATCATTTCTTATTATTCTAGACTCATCGCCAAAACTATCTTAGTGGACAAAGTCCATTTCTGAACCGAGTTCATTCCTCATTTTAGTCCTGTTTCACTGAACCGGTTTAACCTGCCGTTCCAGCCATGTCTATCTCATGAGATATAAAATATTTACCCAATGAATTGGAGGTAGATATAGGTCCCACCCATCTCATAATGTTCCCATTCTTATGTGTGCCACAAAATCATAAACCATACATCATAGAATAACCCATGTAAGAAAAATGGGATTCTAAAACATTGTGACATCATAAAACAATTCATATAAGATAAAGGAATTCATAAAAATAATTCAAACACAACATAATCAAATAAATGTAATAATAGGGATAGAAACATAACCCTTTATTATCTTACATGGAAAATAATTTTGATAAAACACTTGGACTCCATTCTTGAGGAAAATATCCTTTCAACCTCAAAAACATTTTTCCTTTCTTAACATATCATAAAATTTTAAACTAAAAGAAGTTGATTAAAAATAAACTTGAAAACTTTTAAATTAATATTCTTGGAAATAATGTTTTAAAAATCCATTCCTGCAATATATGTTAAAAAAACATTCTTCTCGTACTTTTGTCGGAAAAGTCAAAAAGTACCTCGTACGAAAAACGACAAAATATTCCTTTCATATCTTTTACAAAAAACTCACCGAAGGGTAAAATTGGATTTAAAAAATTGTAGTTGGATAGAAATAATATTAAATATTTAGGAAACATGTATTTGGATGATAAAATACACCTTAGTAAATTCCAAAGTATAAACAATCTCGGATAAAAATGAGATTGTGATATTTCCCTTACCTTAGGTCCGAATTGCTTCGTATGTGTAGGAACCTCATGTATAATGATTTAAATAATGTCATTGACTTATTATAGAATCATAATAATTGTTACTATATCATATATGGTCATATTATTAGCTTCTTATTAGTAATATTTCATTGCTACTTGTTATTCGGGTGTTTATTACTTTTTGTTCTTATGCGTGTTTTGTCGAAGAAATTCTTATTCTTCTTTTTAGGTTATAGATATCTCACTTCCAGAATGGTATTAGTGTAATATATATCATATTTATTCACTCAATTAATTTATGTAATCATTATGTAATGAAAGTCATGTAGAACGAGTCGCATCACATCGTGGAGACGCTATTCTGTATGTATGCACGAGTGATGATATCATTCCCATGATCGTGGAATTATATTGGAGTGTATGTATACTATTTCAGAATAAATATAACTTTACAATAATCATATATATTCATTATTGACACCATTATACCCATCCAAGTAAGGTGGTGGTGGAAAATAGATTACACCACGGCGTGGAGACAGTATTTCGTTCGTACACACGCACGGTGATTTCATTTTCCGTAGGATGGATATATGGTGAAATAGGTTTGTTTCATTCTTATAATAACATATCAGTATATGAGTGATACTGATGTTATTAATTCATAATGAAACAACTAAAGAAGAAGAAGTGGAAGAAGAAATAATGTTGAAATAACCGGTAACACACATTACCTCTTCTTTGAAGCGCTTCTTTGAGACCTCCTTTTAGGGCACTAAAATTGGTCTTTGAAGAATACCAGGACCTCTAGGATGTTTCTAGGGAAGTTGAGAGGAGAACTTGGAAGGGTTTGGTCGAGATTGAGGGCTCAAAGTGGTGTGATGAAGAGAGGGATGAGGTGACCTTTTATAAGGGAGGAGAGGGACACCTTTGGAAAAACTAAAAATATTATTTTATTATAAAGCCATATTTAGTTTTAAATTGCTCCAAAGTGATTTATTTAGAAGCTAAGGTGGGGATGGGTAGAAATACTCTCATACAATTGAATTTATAAAAGTTTAGGTTCCTATTTTAACCTTATCATTTAGATTTAACTTTAAGTTAAATAATTTTACTTTTACCGTGTCTTTTTGTGTTCTTACACTATAAGGTTAATAAACATACTATAAAAAGCCAGACGAAACCCAAGATGTTTATTATTAATATATATAACCTTATCTAAGTCATTTGGCCTAACCTTAGATTTTTAGGAATAAAATAAAAAATTAATAATATAATATTTGTTTTAAAAACTATTTTATGTCAATTTTGACACTATGTAGTAATTGATTTTTGTGAAAATCAAAACAGAATGATTAATCTAAAAAACGTTAATAAAATCAATACTAACATGACATATTAACCTATTAAATTAGTTGAATTCATAAAAAGTCTTAAATTATATTTATTTGGGTATTTATAACATCAATTATGTCAATATTTCATTAATAAGATAATTACTGCATCATAATTGTGTCACAAATAAATTAAATTATTTCATGTCTAAAAATTAGAAATAAAATATCATTATATAGGAAATCTTTTTAGCTTGCTAATTAATATTTATAGTCTAATTTATCTTATTTATAACCCTATATTAAAAATTATTTACTTATTAAACATTGATTTTAAATATTTTAACCCTTCTTTAAATAAATTAATAATAAATGTCCTAATCTAATACAAGTGGGACTAAATGGTCATATTTTATTCCTAATGTTGTTTTTGGTCTAACTAAACTTATCCAATAGAATTAGGACATGTGTTAGGGTAATAATAATATCTTTTTTACCCTTAATTACCCTATTTACTTTTAACCGTGGTAAATAAAAGTAAAAAGTTACTATTCACCAACAATTATTTTCATCTCATTGAACCACATTTTACTTACTCACATCAACCGTGTCATATAGATTTTTGAAATTCCACTCACAGTAGTGGTAAAATTAAGTTTTATGTAAATTTGCAAATTCTACTAGGAGGTGGCTAAAATACGGTGAAAAGTTCAATAAATTTTTTTATATATCTAAATTTATTATAAAATTACTCCAATGATTTACATTAAACTTATATAGGTATTATGTATCAATTTTGACCATAAATAAATTCAAATAAAATAAATAATTATTTAAATAAATAGTCGGTTTTTAAATAGTAACCGAGTGTTTTCACTATTCATCAAAAATTGAAAGTTTCCAGAAAAAATACCAAAATTTCACCCTAGGATAATTTCGATATTCCGAATCCAAAAACGAAGTCCATTTGGAAAAATGAAATATCAAAAATTTCAAAAATTGGTTATTACTATTCATAACGGCTCGTTTTAATAATATTTTAATAGCATATTGTTGTTTAGTGAAACTCGGTATTGCGTATGACGCAAGCTATCAAGGAAGGTCACGATTGCGTGTAAAGCAAGCCAAGATATTTTTTGTGTGTAGTGAAAGATTCCTTTGATGATTTATATAACATAAAAACAAAATATTTCTCATAAAAGTCTCGGGTATTACAAGGAGGCAGAAGGAGAAGGTGAAGGAGAAGGTGAAGGAGAAGAAGAGCCTGAAGGTGAAGGGTCTTAGGGGGAATCCCACAAAGGGAGTCTCCGAGAGAGTGGTGAGATCTTCAGCTCTGATATATATGTGACTGAGCTACTCGAGGTATGATTCAAACATTATCTATCCTCCTTCTTTTCTCAACATTCCTTTGCAATGCTTAATCCGCCTTCGTTATCTTACATAGGAGCGTATTGGTGCTGATCAAGAGTCACCAGTTGAAGGAGGGGGTAAGTGACAGTGGAACAAGGTGGTGAACTGGCACCCATCATAAAATTGACGAGCACTGATGAATCCCCCACTATGACAGCTCCCGTAGCGGCCAGAACACTGGAGGCTAGTGCCTTGGGTACCTGTAAGTTCCTTGCTTCGATACTGGTACTTACCATCAGAGGGCTCAAATTGATCTGAGTGCTCATTGTCTATACTGTGATCACGGCATTGGAGGCTCATTGGGTTTCTTGAGCCTGGGCCATCCGTGAGTGAGTCAATGGAAAACGTACCGCCCTATCCACGGCATGTCCCCCAAACCGTGTCGGCCCTGAAAATTGGTGAATAGGGAGCAATGGATACCGGTGGGGCTGCCATAGTGGAAGGGCCGGAATTTGAAGAAGGTGCCACCATGGTTGAGGCGAGAGAGGAAGGTCACTTAGACACTGAAGATCATAACCCCCTGGGAAGAATACCTGAGGAAGACACTGCTACTAGCCTATTGGTTGTTTTTCCTATCTATCGGCCCGCTAATCCTAAGGAAATTGATGATTCGGACTTGGATGCGGCCGAGGAGAGCTAGATGACATGATGAAAACGGTGGAAGTGGATCAAGAATTTTCTCAGTCAGCCTTAGATGGAATGGCTGAAAACTATGGGATCACTCCACACCTGGCTGTGTTTCATGTGTGGTGGAGGGACAGATTCTCAATGCCTATATGCGACGGTCTATGATTTCATGGCTGAGAAGATGCGTGAGAGAAACCGACACTTCAATGTCACCCAGTGTCGGGAGGAGTCGGAGAGTACCCAAGCATTTCTGTAGGTGGAACAGTAGGTCTGACGCCTCGAAGAACAGGCGAAAGAGAACGATAAATTCATCGCAAACTGTTCTGAGCTCGTGGAGCAGTTGAGGGCCCATCTGGTAGAAGCCCAAGACCAACTAGTGGAAGCGAGTCATCAAATGACTGAACATCAAACCGAACATGCGTGGGCATGGGCTAGGGTTAGTGAGCAGCACTTCATGGCTGCTGATGACGAGAGGGTCCTCAGGGGGCTGGAAGTAGTCCTGTAGGCCACCAGAAAAAAGGTAGCGGCATTGGAACGATCCATCAAGGTTGCCGACCCTTAGGGGCCCTGTTTTGGCCAAACTCATAAACTTATTTCTCCTAACTGCATCTTATTTTGAACTATATGTATGGAAAAATTTAATTACTTGTCCCATTGGTTTAACATGCTCTACCATAATCCCAAAATTAATGTCAATTCATTCCTAAGCTAATGCGGGTCGTAACCTGTGTGAGAAACAATGAATGCTCATACTATCACTTCGTTTGATCATGGGAGTGTCAACCAAGCTTCAGGGATTCAATATTTGAATCTGGATTTCCGAGGAGAAGAGTGAGGCCCAATCAAAGGAAGATGACCTCATACCGATCGATATATTGTCTTCTCAATGTGCTCTAGCACATGAGAGGTGAAATTCCAGGGGCATTAGAATCAGTTCGAACATAAGGGAAAGAGAAATGTGAATCACATTATCCCAAATTCGGAACACTGTGGGAGGGGCCTGGAAATAAAGGAGAACTATTGACCGCATTCGAAACACAGCATCCCTATTGCATTAGCCTGAAATGGGGACAAAAAATGAGGGTCAACCACTAACCATGTTCGAAACATGGTACCTAACTCAAAATATCACCCATTAGTCTTCCAGAACATTGGTGCAGGACAGTAGGCAGACCATAAGCTGAGCGTCCATACTATTAGGGGGTCCCCTCAGACATGAAAGAGGATGAGGGTCCAAATAAAGGGAACACAAAGCGTGGAAGGTGAAGTGCTGGTTTGTTCAAACAGATTCTACCACTCTTAAAATTACACCACTGTGATGGAAACACATTAGGTGGACACATTAATCTGATCATGGATCACTCCTACTTATAGATAGGGCCCCTCTAGTGAGGGAGATGTCACACTTCAATGTCACTATGGGGCATCCCAAACTTGTTCATGGAAAATGCTCCAGTTACAAAACTCCCCAAGGGGTTAGGCCAAGGGGATGATAGTGAGAAAGGATGGGATTTGTGATTCTCAGGGCTGGACCTGAGACTAAATTTTTGGGCATTCCTACAAATCCCATAACGATGGGAATCAATCCACGCGTAGTTCTGGAAAGGGTCTTAGTTTAAGGTCTTAGAACTCAGACCATAGATCGATAATAAAGTTAGGGGACACATGGTAATGTGGTTATGAAACCAAATGTGAATGAGGATATAAGTCCAAATTACCATGTGTTACTTGGGGAAGTGTTTAGGTCAAGGGAATGAACACAAAAGGTAGGCTGGTCATGTGAGGCAGTGCCCGGGCGTTCCTATGTATCTCATGAGAATGAGAATCAAGCCATACATAGTTCTGAGGGGTGGCACAGTAAGGTACCAGTGCAACTGATGAAAGGGGTGTGCGGGTCGGGCCCTCGCACACAAAGAAGTTGTATTTCATATATCTTGTTTGTCCTTTAAGGTGAATAGATTTTTTTCTTATGATATAGTCCTAGGGTAGGAATTCCAGGCATCGCCACAACAATCAAGCCGTATACAGACATTAAAAAATGGTATGGTGGAAGACCGACACCCTACGTGATGTCCCCTATGATGAGGTCATCACAATGTAGTGTCGTTTTTCTTTGTGTGGCATGGATGATACTATCACATTTTAGGTTCATGTTTTGGGACCAGATAGAATAGTTTAAAGTCATATAGATAGAACATGAAGTAATGCGTAGGACGCAACAAGGTATACCTGACATGAATGACGACATAAGTCCAGATCATCACCGTGCAAAACTCCGGAAAAGAAAATCTATATCCCAGCTGAGCAGGTCATGAAAACGAGAAGTATGGGTGATCCTCTATATCCCATGAGGTTGACGATCAAGCCATATAGAGTTCATAGAGAAGATATCAGTTTATGGTCTTAATGCTCAGACCGTGGGAGCCCCTAAGAATGCCGTATTGTAGCCTCGTCCCCATGATGTGTGGAGGTGCACCGAGGGATAGTGCCAAGAGTTTCGAAATTATACCTGGACATGATGGGGTGGAACATAATGTGAATCATGTAACCAATATTCATGGCTTGAAGGGGCCGGCGTGGCGATGGAGGATTACTACTAACCATGTTCCCAACATAGCATCCATGTCGTGTTAGCCTGAAACAGGGACAAACAAATGATCATAGACTGCTGACCGTATTCGCAATGCGGGACTTGTACCGATTTGATTTCTAAAACCCTTAGGGATGTTGTCCTGTAACGGTAGGATAGCCCTTGGGCCTAGAATACATGATGTTTTGGGGGTCCCTTTGAGTGTGAAAGATAATGGGGGCCCAAATGAAGGGGAACACGAAGCCTGACAGGTGAATGGAACATGCCCAAGATGATTCTCACTCTCCAGGTCTTAGACCAGAGCACTCTTAGACACATCGATGAACCACTGCAAAGGGTCGAGGGGATCCACTTTAGAGTGGCCAATTCAAAGAGAGGATGATCTCCTAGGAGAGAAAAAAGGGGGTATGGCACAGTTTCCACAAATACAATGCGAAGGAGGGTGTAACCCTGTACCACACCTATATATCCCTCTCATGGAAGGGAACAGGTCAAGGGGCCTAGGTGACCTGGATATCTCTAAGTTATGGGGATGGACCTGAAATCTAAATGTTTGGGCAGTCGTATGTATCCCATAAAGATGGGAATCAAGACACACATAGTTATTAAAAGTGAAGTTTAACATCATGCAGGACTGTGTGTAGATTAACGTCGTGTGGGACGGTGCAGTCTAAAGTCATGCTAGACTTACGTGCAGTATAGGGTCATGTAGGACCGACAGTTTAAGGTTGTGCAGGATGAGAAACTACTTAGGCAAAGTATTACTTCAGGAACTTGGCATTTGTGGGAGGATTTATACGCTCACCATCCATGGTCACCAGGGAGTATGCTTCAGTGGGGTAAACCTTATGAACAATGAATGTTCCTTCCCATATGGGCTCCAATTTGGGTTTTTTATACCAGGTAACATTGGGGATCTCAGAGCCAGCACCAAGTCACATTGCAGGAAAGAGAGGAGGCGAATCTTCTTGTTGAAGGCTCGAGCCACCCTACTCTGATGCCTTTCCAGATTGTGCAGAGCACAAAGCCTATTCTCGTCAAGTGCTACCAATTCTGCTGGACAGAATTCAGCTAATCTATCCAGCATTGTTGGGTATAGACCTCTGTGCACAATAAGGGAAACTTAATCTCGATGGGTAGGACAGCCTCAGTTCCATACACCAGGGAATATGGGGTCACCTGGGATGAATTATTAGTCTTCGTATGATAATCCCAAAGGGTGTTGGTGAGTTTATCAGGCCAACTCTTCTTGTTCTGACAAACCATTTTCTGCAGGATGATAGAGACGGTTTTATTGAACACCTCAATCTTCCCATTCACTTATGCATGATAATGGGAGGTATGGTTAGAGTGAATGTTGTACTTGGCATAAAACTTTATCAACTCGACAGCTTAGAAGTTGGTGCTGTTATCGGTGTGGAAAATGTGAGTAACTCTAAACCAATGGATTATTTTGGAATTCATGAAGTCAATGATAGAACGGGCCTTGACTTCCTTGAGAAAAACTGCCTCTTCCCACTTGGAAAAGAAATCAGTGGCGATCAGGATGAACTGGCATTGGCAAGTCTTTTCCGGTGGGTATGGTCCTATGACATCTAATCCCAAACTACAAAGGGCCAAGAGTACTTGGTAGTGTGAAGAGGCTTCGGTGGCCGATGCATAAAGTTAGCATGAACTTATCATTCATGGAACCTCTTGGCGAACTCGATGCAGTCATGGATCATGGAGGGCCAAAAATACCCAAATCTTCGGATTTGGTAAGACACTTTTGGCCCATCCTGATGGGAACCAGAGGAACCGGCGTGAACCTCTTGCATGACCTGTGTAATCTCAACCCCCTGAATGCAACGGAGGAGAACACCATCAAACCTGTGCTTATATAGGATTGGATCATGGTTGGGGCCACTATGGAGGGTAAACTATAGTGCACGGCATCAGATTCACTTGTGCTCAGCCAGTTATGACCGGAGATTATAGTGTTGGAGGTATTCAACAAATGGTGTCCTCCAATCGACAACCATTTCGATCACTGCATCCAGACAACCCGGGGGTCCTGTCTTAGAGGCGCTGATGGTAAGATGGCTTACCTGTGGGCCTTCATCGCCATCTGGGGTAACATGAGATATGAATCTCCTATGTGGCACGTGGATAATCATATAATCCAATTTGGGCTCTAAAAATGATGTAGCTAAGGTGGCCAAAGCATCTGCCCGACTGTTTTGTGACCGATGGACATGGATAACCTCTAGCTGAGAAGGGAACCAGGCCATTAGCTGGAGTGTGTGTTCCAACAATTGTATGAGCTCTGGTTTCCTGATCACATAGTCACTATTGATCTTCTTAATGACTATCTCGGTTTCCCCTTTCATATGTAGATGTGGCACATTGATCTCTAGGGCCAGCTCGAGGCCAGTGATAAGAGCCTGCTACTCTGACTCATTGTTGGTACAGCCTTCCGACTATAGGAACAAATATGGTAGAATAGCTTGCGTCGGGGTAAAAAAATGATACCCAGACATACTCTATTGAGTCGAGCATTAATCCTCTTACTGGTGGGGCTTTGGGAGGCACAATCAAAGTGAATGTCCCAACACAGGACCACTTGATCGACTGAGAGGATCGCCTCATCGTGAAAATACAGGTCGAAGGACCAGTCAGTGGGGGTTGGATGGGAAGAAAGGAAATTGGCCAATTCATGTCCCTTGATAGCCTTCTGAATCATAAACCTGATGTCAAACTGCTTGAGGATTACCACCCACTATTCTAGTCGGCAAGTCAACATGGGACGACGTAGTATGTACTTCAACAGGTCTACTCGAGACTACAGTTTTACCTCATGGTGTTGCAGGTAATGTCACAACATCTGTACGGAAAACACGAGCATAAGACAGCTCTTCCTGATGGGGGGTATCTGGTCTCTGTGTCATGGAGCATGCGGCTAAGGTAGTAGAGGCTGTTTTCTGTCCCCTCATTTTTCTTTTGGGTGAGAAGGGCACCGAGGGACCATTCTAGGGTGGTTACAGAGAGGACCAACGGCTTCCCAGAGATGCGTGGCATCAAGATCAGAGGATATAGAAGATACTGCATGATTTCCTCAAAGGTGGTATGGCACTCCCCATCCCACTCATAAGTGGTGCCCTTCTTCATGAGCTGAGAGAAGGTCTTACACTTACCATCCAAATTTGCAATGAATCGACGTATGTAGGCCATGTGGCCTTGGAAAACTCGAAGCTCCCGAATATTACTCAGGGGAGGCATCTGGATGATGGCCTTGTTCTTTTCTAGGTCGATCTCTATGCCCTGGTACCTGACAACAAATCCAGAACAGAGGAAGACGACCATATTCTGATGATTCTTAAGATGATCCTAGTGCTGGCTAGATTTTACCACAAGATCATCAACATAGTACTCCACAAATGTCCTAAGGATCGGCATGAATATGTGGTGCATGGCCCACTGGTAGGTGGAATGTACATTCTTTAGGCCGAAGGGCATATCCTAGTAACATAAAGTACCATGGGGTGCCCTGAAAGCGGTGGACTCTTCATCCTCAGGGGACATAGAGATATGATTGTAACCATAGTAACCATCGATGAATGAGAAGTCTTGGAATCCATCCATAGCATCAATAAAGAGCTCTGTCACAGGAAAGGGAAAATCATCCTTTGGAAAATGGCAGTTGAGGTCAATGAAGCCGATAAATACTCTGATGTGTTCATTCTTCTTCCTGACAGGTACAATGTTGGACAGCCATTTGGGGTACTGGACCTCTTTAACAGTGTTGGCCCTGAGGAGTTTGTCAACTTTGTCCTTGACCATGGCACTGTGAAGCAGATGCATCTTTCTGGGAGGTTGTATGATCCCGTGATGATTTTCTCGAAGACTGAGGTGGTGGATGGAGACCTGAGGATCTAGTCCTGGAATCTCATTGTAACTCCAGGAAAACATGTCATGGTGCTATTTAAGGAAGTATACAAACCGCTTCTGCTCCTCGAAGGGCATGGTGGCACTGATCAACGTGGGTCTCGTGTCTGCCCCACTTCTGAGGTTCACCTGTACCAACTCGTCGACCGTAGCAGCGACACCTTCTTCAAAGGCAGGGGGAGAAACCTCTATATCCACTTCTCCACTTATGGAGTGATCTTCTATGGGGGAAATTTCTTCTAAGTTACCATACCCAGATGGGAGGCTGGTACCATCTTTAGCGGCAGTGGTTATATCATCGGGGAATTCTGGCGCTACTAAGACCATAACAATGAAGGTTTTCAACCCGATCCCAACTGGCCTCAAGTCCAAGGGTCCACGCTTGATAATACTGAATCAGTAGTGGCACGTTGTCTGGATCCGGCTTATTCTAGCCTGGAAAAACAGACAAGTATGACATAGCGCCATTGCCATGAGCCGGATGCCCCAATACTTGATGAGATTGGGAGGCACCGAGATCACTAAGGCCTGATTCATATAAGAATACAAATTGATCTTCGGACGCCACATGGATTTAAAATCATGGTCCCACCTTGTCCTAAAAATGATAAAACATTGCCCCATATCAGGGGTCGTTGCCTCCAACCGATGGATTAAGAAGATGTAGGCGTCATTCAGGCCTGCCCAAGGGTCGGTCATAGCGGTGACAGGCTCAACTTCACTTGTTTGGACTTGTTTATCATTTCTCTTGTAATAGTAAGCATCCAAATAGCGTGCTTAACAATAGGAGAAAGGATATTCATCTCCCTAGAGTATGACCACTCAACCATTAAGGGAGTACATGAGGTTTTTGTGATACGATGATGGGACTGCTCCATGCAGGTGGAGCCATGGCCTTCCCATCAATGCATTATATGCGGTGTCCTGGGAGAGAACCATAAAATCTGTGCTGGAAACTAGGCCGCCAAACTGGGTCTTTATATGGATCTTTCCAATCGAGGTTTGCTCTATCCTATCGTATCCCTGGATTCTTAAACCAGAGGGAGTCAGGTCATCTTCTAATAACCCTAGATTCCGCACCGTCTGCGTCGAGATAAGGTTATTCCCAGAGTAGGTTTCAACAATATAGAAGTGAACCTCCATGCCATTAAATTGGCTTGAGATGTACAGTGGGTGGATGTGCCTCTGAATTGGGGATCCTTCATCTTCTCCTGAGAATGAAGTGACGGCCTAACATTCAGCGTTCTCAAACACTTCAGTGTGGAAAGCCTCAGTCGCTGCAACCTCTATCTCAAACTGGAAGGGGCTTCTTAAAGCCTCGATGAGTGCTTAGTGCATATCTAGCGACAGGAGAAGGGATTCAAGGATGGAAAGCCTCACTGGGATGCTGGTGAGGTGCTTGAGAACATCATACTTCCACGCCAGGCATGAACTTCTGCTTGTAGGAAGCCGCTCTATGATAGAAGGTAAGCTGGGCCCTGCCAGCTGAACCGGTGACTAGTTGGTATTGGGTATATCCCGCTGCTCACTAGTAGAAGCCCGAAAATTAGCTACTGGATGAGGACCAGATGACTAAGATTAGTAGGTAGCATGGCGAAGCTGGTCACGGCACGACCGAAGTGGTCATTCCTAATCCAGTAGCACAGACGGTGGAAGATGTACGACTGTCGACATTGGATGAAGGGGTTGGGCGTGCTGAGTTCTACACTGGGCCCACTGTATGGTCTAAGTGGCTGGCATGACATGACTAGATGTTCCAACTTATGTGCACCGACGACCCATATGGTTGTGGCTTCGCCGATGTTGGCATCGGCTGGGGACGTTTGGGGGGGGGGGTCACCTGACGCTCCCCCTCGTCGGGAGTCATATAGGGGTTTACCAACTCAATGGTGTTAATCGAAGCATACCCTTAACTGTCACTTGAATATTCATCCCTCACTGGGCAGATTCTTGGAGGGATCCCCATCTCAAGGGGCATGAAGTCGTTGAGAGTGTGGGATGATGAAGGCATTGGCGGGGTGCGTTTCTTTTTCTTGCACTGCCGATGCTTACTTTTCTGAGAAGAGGCTGACTGATATGATGATACAGAAGTGGTGGACATAGATTCTAAAGGCTCCCAATGATTCAGGCATGCAAATATAATTCCATGTACGCGGGCGACATATTTATGAGCCATCCAATCGTTACACTTCTATGACCCGCGGTCACCATGCTGCTACCACTCACCTTTCTGTCGCAACTTCTATCTGACCTCACAAATACATCCACCACTTCTGTCGGGGCCAGTCCCAACCTGACTATGTTGTGGTCAATCTAGTCATGGAGCCAGTACTTGAACACATATCATTGATTGAGGGTGTTCCCCATGATCTAGTGGTAAGGGTAGTAATTGGGGTGATCAACGAGATTCACCTCTTTTTCCTTTCTGCACTCTGGCAGTCGTACAATTCCCTACTCTAAGGCACTGCAGATGTAACTAGGGACCTGATCCTCATGGAATGAGTAGGTCCAATTTCTTCTGTCTGGAAATGGGGCTCTAGGATCCTGACCTTTATGAGGGGCTGGAGGAGCCTAACGAGGGGCTGAAACTTGATTATCTCGCCTAGGTGGTGGCAGCGCGTTACGTGGAGGCGTATGCCAATTTTGAGATGGTCGCTACTGGGATAGAATTTGTGCCCGTGGGGGTAGACCTCTGCGAGGCTAAGGATCTGGCTCTGCTAGTAGTAACTCCAGCTGTCTAGGGGCCTCTATCTCGGCCACCGCTGCGGGCTCATCCCTGAAAACCCTCCTCTCTAGTATTATAGGGGGAAACAGATGTGCCTGACCGGACTATTTTAGGGCCTCTTCAAGGTTCTGGGCCTTATATGAGAAGTATAGGAAGCCTCTGGGATAGTTATGGGTGATCAAGGAGGGAACCATCTCTTTCTTGACGTTCCCTACGCACATCTTCAGTAATTTCTCTTGACCCAATGGCATGTCAAGGGAGTATTTGAGCCCCGTCCACGGGGCGATAAAGGCCGTGACTCTCTCATCAGGCCATTTTTTGAAATTCAAGAGGTCTGCGATACTCGTTTTCTGGGTGGTAGAGTTGAACTGTTAGAGAAATTACCTATAAAGGTCCTCCCAGCTAGTCACGGACCCGACGGGGAGATGGTTGTACCCGACGAATGCTGACCCCTCCAGTGTCTGAACAAAACAGCAAAGCTTGGAGGCCTCTTACTGCACTGGAGTCCCTAACATAGGCCCACACCTTCAGTTGAAGTGGTCCAGGTGCTGTGGCGGGTCACCGGTTCCATTAAAGGTGGAGAAGGTGGTGTTTTCTAATCCATGGGAGCTGGAATATCATCCACTCACGCCGGGTATGGCATGCCATCTAGAGGGATGGCTACCAATCACGTTTCAAAGGCCTCTAGGCGGGCTATGAGTGCCTCCACTGGTTCATCTGAATGTGGGTCCCTGACTTGACGGGGTTCCCTAACCACAAGCACGTTTCCGGGTTCTTCAATGCGGTAGACAAGCTCAGCGGCTCGTGGAGTGGAAGGTGGAGCGACCCTTGGGGTGGCCAGAAGAGCCCGAACAGGGTTCCATGGATTTTAGCGCCATTCAGGAGGGTTTGGAGAGACATACTGGACCCCCATTCTGTGAGATCCAGCTTCCACCCTGTCTGCGGGAGCAGCACAATCAGGGTTTCCTGGGGGCATCTCGCCAAGGAGTAGTTCTGCATGCCCCTGCTTCCCCGGCCTAGGATCACCGTAGTCAGGTCCTCTCTTTGCAACATGTTCATCAAGGATTTCATCAACCAACTTCTTCTTCTCAGCATTTTTCTGCAGCAATATGGCCTTCTCAGGATCCTCCATCATCTTCTACACTGAAGCGGATGGGTCAGAGTGCTTAATAGCTCCAACACACTATTTTCCCTTACCCGAATTCCATCTGAGTACCAATGCCTCGGTGGGCGAAGGGAGACCTATTAGGTACCACTACTGATGAGTAATCCTCTATGATGGGTTTAGTAGTAGGGGGAAGTCCTCAGGGAGTAAGTTCCCATCAAGAAGTTCCACCTCGTTTTCCCCTCCTGACAGATCGGTCATGTTGACCGCAACTCTTCTTGGGGGCATGTCCTCAATGTCGCCTAGCGAGTCGGGTTATCGGCGAATAGCACTAAAGTGGAGGGAATCGTACTGCCCCAGCCATGGAAATTTTCATGGGGGTAGCCTCCTTAATATCCTTCTGGAGTACTTGAAACTCTGAACGCATTGTTATTGGAAGGCCCCATGGTGACCAGGTGACTTAGGGTGTTGGACAACATGGAGTGTGAACAGGTCAACCAGACGGCATTGTTCTTCAATGTCTTCAAGGTGAACTTGTCTCCTGGGATAAGACAATCACTGGTGGTGAAGACGGATGTGAGTCGCCCATAGGGGCTGGCGGAAACATTCAAACTCCTCCGGGGTGAGAGATTCTGGATCACAAAATTGGGTCATGCGACTAGACAAAGCTTCTTAGGGAAGTGGCCCACTACAAGGATAGACTAGAAGCTCATCAGCTCAGGTTCAGGGTCTAGCCCATGGTTTCCCCACTCATCAACTGGGGGTGGTTGATGAACTGGTAGCGGCACTGAGGCAAATCACTAGGATGATGGGCTGGCTGGTGGAGAATACAGCGAGCGGGCTGACCGACCGCCGAATCATGGGTTATCCTATGACGATTGTAGAGACCTGGCCGCTATATCCCAATTGGATAGACTAGAGACCATGGCTCTGGATATAGTATCAGTGTCTGCAGAGGGTGGGCCACGATGTGGCTCTCCTGCCATTGTCCCCCAAAATAGCTCTTTGTAGTCTCTAGCCGAGGCATAGGTCACTTCTGGAGATGACGGTTTCAACTACGTGGTCGGTCCGTGGGAACAGTACAGGTTTTAATCCTCCTTGATATACCTTCAGAGGGAGACAAAGATCTTATGGATCGCGCATTCCGGGAGCATGAGGCTGGTGCACCTCGTTCCTGCCTCATCCCTTGACTTAGAGGACTGAGGGGAGGGCTCCAGCACTAAGTCGTACTGCGCCTCAGAGTCTAAGAAGAGGACTGGTCTAATTACTGTTCGACCCTCCCCAGAATTCCTCTTGTGGTGGCGACCACCTTCTCTCCTACCACTGGGCGGCTCATTGGGGTGAGGACCACTTTCGGCACGAGGAGGTCCTTCGGCCATACTGTTGTGGTGGTGGATAGAGATCCCGCCAGGGTGGGCCATGGTGTGAGGAGCATAGGTAAAATGTCAAAAGGGACATGGGGAGGACCTCTGTGGGAAGCGCTGGAGCAGGAAGGACCTCCACTAGAGTAGACAAAAACATAGGTAGGGGCAGTAGGAGTATGGGCATGACCACTATGTTTTATTCCCCTGAATACATCAGTGCGAGGAAGGTCCTCATTCTGGTAAAGTCGGGAACACATAGGACCTCCCTGATGGGCATTGGTGAAGTGAAGTTGGCCTCAACCCCTCTGATCCCTGTGGAGAGGAGGACCTTCACGGGCTAGAATGAGGACATGTGGAGGGCCTTCATTTTGGCGTGTAACCAGACGTGCAATATCCCCATACCTGTGGTCTGTGGTAGGGGGAGTAACCCCGTACCCAGTGTAATGAGTGCGGGAGAGACCCCCATATGGAGTGTCGTTGCCACAGGAGAGACCCTCACATGGGATAAAGGTGGCACGGGGCAGACCTCCCAGCCGAGGTTGGAAGCAGGGAGGACCCGTACCTTCCGTAGTGGCGGGACGGAGTGGGTCTTTGCACTAGGTGGAATTACTGCGGATTGGTCCGCAGCGGCCATCGCCTGTGCTGGTGACTGAGAGAGTCGACCTAGCATGCACGTGGGGCGGTTGGGGCCTCAATCCAGGTCAGGCGTATAACTGCCCCTCCTCAATGTTTGCAGGGAGTTGTGGATATGAGTTATTGGTGGGTCGGACCATAATAGTCGCTGATGTTGATGCCCCACGACGAGCGCCCTCTTCCACTTGTGCCCGACACTGGTTTCAGGTCAGATGAGTAGATTCTAGTGGTGCAGGCACGTGGCTTGCTTGTGCCTCAGCTCGAGGAACTGGGCAGTGGTGCTGACGGAGCCTGGTGGGAGCCCTCACTGGGAGCCCTTGGAGCGGGACTCTGATTGGGCCAACCCGTACATCCCCTACCTCATCGTCGTAGGGTAGGGAGTTGCCAATGAATTCTACGGACAAGCACCTGAAACGATTGAATGTTGGGGTGGGGAGAAGCAGCTACCTGCACAGCCCATAGGGGTGAAGTTGACAGTGAGGCACAACCACCTCGAGATCTAGGTAGGCCATATCCCTGGTGGGGAATTTCCCCTCCTCCTCGTACCTTCATACAAGGTCATTAATTACCCTTTGCTGGATAATTTCTGATAGGGAGAGGTGGCATGGGTGCCCAGAAATCATGGCAGTTGAGGCCGTCATGGGAGAGGCGGAACTACGTGGGGTGGCCGCCTCGATATTGCCCCAGCACCTGCACCGGTGGGCAGGTGGTGATTGAGTTCCGGATGAAACAACATGGTTCGTGAAAGTAGGAAGATGAACTCATTAATACTGGTAGGAAAAGAAAACTACATACAGGGCCCCAACATTATTCCTTCTTCCGTGTACGGTAATAAGGATCCACGTTTACAACGTCTCAGAACAAAATTCTCAACGTCCTGACTTCCCCAACTTCTGGAGAGTTTCACATCAGGCCCACTATTTTATTGGTGGGACCTAGTTCCGGATGATGGGGACTGATGACACTCTAATCCATTGATGCCTCAAACTCTACTAGTCTCCACATTGAGGGAAATAACTTCATGTCAGGTTCATCATTTCTATTTTCGACGCTTTCACCGGGGCGCGCACATCCGTCATATCGAGGACGCGAAGCTGCTGCCCCGCATTCCCGCTTTCCAAAGGAGGGAGGAATTCGCTCCTTATTCAGGGATGCCTACTCCTTGATCGAAACAAGATGATGGGATTTTGGTTCTTTCTTCTGTGGATTCCTCCCAGAGCACGTCACCTAGTCTGGGTCTCCCCCATAGGTTAATACATTTTTCATGAAACTCTTCCCAACGCCATATTTTCAGGGACACTAGTTAATTAAACTGCTTCTGTCAGATCATTCGAAGGGGTCCGGTCAAGGTAGCAACCTTTGGTTAGGGGAGTATTCATGTTGGGAATCACTGGCATGTTTGGACACTGGGGATATTGGTGTGTCTGTCTTCTGTCCCTTATTATAGGTCTTCTCGAAGGAGGGAAGCCTGAGGCATCCTGCATTGAGCATGGAGAATCATATTCCATGGGCATGTATCGGAGGTTTTCCTCAGCTTCCAATGTTTAACACAGGGTATGCCGCAATTTTAACATCCAGCAGAGATAGATCGGACTAGTTGGAACACTGATTAGAGTGGATCAGATGAAGGAACCCCCGAGAGGGAACACCGATACTAGGGCCATCATGATGGTGGCTTCTCGAATGTTTTCAAATAGAACAGGGAATGGAGTGTCATGATCCCACAAGGATTTGGTAGCCAAGGTGAGGATCGGGATGGGTGATGATGTGAGGGGAATGGAATATGGACATTGCAAGGGCGACGGTGAAGTTGGGCTTGAGTCTCGATGAGGCTTCCTACATATCCCCATGACAGGGAATCAAAGTCCACGTAGTTTAGGTGGAATTTCGGGATTACACTCTGAGGTGGACCATGGGGTCATTAAACCATCGTGAAGCTGGACTAGGGGTCATGATGGATGGTGGTCTTGAACCTCATGGAGGCTTCCTACGTACCATGCCTTGACATGGATCAAAGTCCTCATAGTTCTGGATGGTATGGGGCTTACACTATGAGGTGGCCCTAGTGTGTTGTGGGGCTTGAACCTCGTAGAGGCTTCCTACGTACCATGCCTTGAAAAGGATCAAATTCCATGTAGTTCAGGATGGTATGGGGCTTACACTCTTAGGCGGCCCAAGTGGGTTGTGGGGCTTGAACCTCGTGGAGGATTCCTACTTACCATGCCTTTACATGGATCAAAGTCCTTGTAGTTTGGGATGGTATGGGGTATACACTCTAAGTTGGCCCAAGTGGGTTGTGGGTCTTGAACCTCTTTGAGGCATCCTACGTACCACACCTTGATATGGGTCAAATTCCCCGTAGTTCAGGATGGTATGGGGATTACACTCTGAGGCAGCCCAAGTGTCGGTGAACCGACGTGATGATGGTCGGAATGACCGGGCGATGGGCTTGAACCTCGTGGAGGCTTCCTACATGCAATGCCTTGACATGGATCAAAGTCCCCATAGTTTGGGAGTGTATGGGGCTTACACTCCGAGGAGGGCCAAGTGGGTTGTGGGGCATGAACCTCATGGAGGCTTCCTAAGTACCATGCCTTGACATGGATAAAAGTCCCCGTAGTTCGGGATGGTATGGGGCATACACTCTAAGGCAGCCCAAGTGGGTTGTGGAGCATGAACCTCAAGGAGGCTTCCTATGTACAATGCCTTGAAATGGATCAAAGTCCTTATTGTTCGGAATGGTATGGGGCTTCCACTATGAGGTGGCCCAAGTGTTGGTTAACCGACGTGATGATAGTCGGAACAACCAGGTCATGGGCTTGATCCTCATGGAGGCTTCCTATGTACCATGCCTTGATATGTATGAATGTACCTGTATTTTAGTATGGTATGGGTCCTACACTCTAAGGCGGCCCAAGTGGGTTGTCATGGTCAGTGCTTACACTAAACTCACGTGAGTCATGCTTGGTGTGAGAAACAAGAGATAGAAAAGACCTGACGATGACATCGTGAAAGGTGCATCCATGGGAAATGGAGTGGGGATTATGCATGATTAATAACCCAAAGAGGAAACGGGTGATTATGCTTTGTTAGAAGTCAGAGAAGTCAGGGATTACTCCAGGATGGAGGCCCGAGGGCGACCAAGCACAGAAGGAGTGGGACATGGTACCATAGAAAGGAGAAGCACCATTTCCCACCATGCCCTTCTCTTGCCCTAGGGACTGAAGATGAAAGGAGGATCAAAGATGCTGCCTCTTGTAAGAAAAGCTAGGGGCTTACACCAAGGTGGCTGCCCTAGCCCACGGAAAAACGCCACTCCAATAAGGAGGATATCATCCCATGTGGGGGGTGTTCCGTTTTCTATGGAGACGACCGGGCATGGATAATGTCCATGGTGGGGGACCCTAAGTGAGAATCATGGGGTGAGGTCACAGTTTAATGACATGTATTGAGGATGATGGTGCTTGGCATTTTAACATCCTACAGCTCGGCCGAGGTGGGTTCACTCTACACCCCTAGGACTTACATAAGAGGTAACATGTGCTCCTTAGTGTTGAGTGGGGACATGCAAAGCCATGGTGAGGGGTTTCATGGGGCAAACCATCCACAGGTCCATGTTAGCGTGGCTATGTGGAGAAGTAATATTTGTTATCATGCCTATACGAAGAAGCCTAAGTCGAAGCAATGCAACAGGAAGAACCGTCCACGTGACTTTGAATTTACTTTGTACGAGCCTAGATGGTCATACAGGAAAAGGGTGTACGATGTTGATGCCCAGGGCATGAGAGACACCCGCAAAAGGAATCCTTAAGAAGAGAATCAAACACTAGTATAGAGGTACACCCAAGGAGTATGGGAAACGAGGTCCCATAGAGTTGCACACAACCTTTGAGCCTTGCGCGCGAAATAAGCAACCCTGCATGAAAAACAATAGGCTGGCCCGAAATCAATGAGGATTGTGAGGAAATGGAGCCAAGGCTTTGCACGCAAATTGAAAGGATTGTGCTAAAGGAGTACAAATTGTGCACACTTGGGAGAGACTACATGCAATGACTAGGGTGCACGCAATTGAAGGATATTGTGTGCAATGGGCTGGCCGGTGTGCAAGAGGAAGGAATTGTGCACAAGTTCAGACCTCGAAGGTATTGGAATTCATTCTTAAGCCTAGGGGATCTCGCGCAAAGGTTGACCCTAGGGGGACATGGCACAGAAAAACCATACCTGAAATCCATCTTTGCACGCAGTGAAGGAAAATTTCATGCATGAGAGCCAGTTTGGATTCTTCATCCCAGAAGTCAAAGGGGGTCACCTTCTATTTATAGGCATTTGGGGTATGGAAAATAGGTCAGTGCGAAATAATTTCATATGGATGCTGGTGGCACGAAATGTTGATCGCGCGGGGCGAGGCACGATATATTTTGTGCTTACACTGCATAACTCTTGCGAATCCCAGAACTTTCCGTGCGAGGCAAAACAAATTCACGCACTTGTGAATATTTTTCATGTGGCCCCTCTAGGCCCCCCAGACTGGGTCTCTATATCCAAATATGACTTCGCTTGGTCATTTTGAAACTTTCTTCAACCTTTGAATGTTTTTTAGCATCTATAGGGAGGTAATCATTGAAACCTTTCATGGAATACATCCTCATACTCCACCACAACTATAGGAAATTGGAATCTCAAAACAGATAATACACCAAAGGTTGGGATAAACAACTCCTAAGTAATCGCTTGAACCATACCATTAATGATTCTATCCTATGCAACCCATATTTCCCTTTCACTAATAAAGGATAACCTCGTTCCATCACTAAGGGCACACCATAGCCTTCTCTTAAAATATTGAATCTGGGAATGGACTGTGGATAACCAGTCCTGACCAAGAATAAAATCATACTGACACAACATTTCATCCAAGAGGTTCCAACTGAAACTATCACCTCTAAGGGTCAGTCCACACTGTCAGCATAGATGTTTGATCATTGAGTCATCTCCAATAGATTTGTTCATGTGTAAGGGTTGTGTCAATGATTCAACCAGAATCTCTATGACTCAGACAAGAAATTTGGTGAAAATGGAATGATTAGAACATGTTTCTATCCTTATTGTAGATAATGTAGAAATGACACAGATCATACCTCAAATCATTCCCAGAGCCCTTCAGTCATATTCCTCGACTGCATATAGTTGTCCTACACATATCCTCCTACTCCCTGATCCTGGCTCACACCTCCTAGGGTTGGTGGGGGTAATAAGTCAAAACATGTACCACCTCTTGGTTTTCTCCTATCTCCTCCACTGTGTTTTCCTCCCTACCAAACTTCCTTATACTGTTGATGTCTCTACCTTAGTGGTTCATCCACTATTTCCCTATCAACAACTCGACGGTTCATATAAGCTCTAGTGTGATGTGCCCAAATGTCACCCGAATAGAACCACCTCAATCTCAACCACCGAAGTTAACTAAAGCACCCTAGAAAAAAATGGATAGTATAGAGTTATAATTCTTGTCCAAATGTTTCTACACAGACCTCTCTTAAATGTCCGAGACTTGATATGCTAATCTCTATCCTTACCGATCGAGTACTTGGAATTTTTGGTGAACCTATATGAAAATTCATCCACCATAAAACTACTATAATGGAGATGAAGAAGCTCATTTATATTCAATTCATTCCACGTACCTGGTGAGAACCCCTCTCCAAAGAGACACTCAAACTCTTTCCAAGAAAAAGTTTCCTCACAGTGAGTCCTTATAGCCAAACTCTACCATCCCCTTGATGATCTGTGTAAAAGGATCACTACAAAGATAACCATTTAGTCCACTAGTGTTTGCATATGATGGAAAACTATGGTCACTGCCTCAGGCCAATCCTTATCCACCTGAGGATTGGGCTCTTCTAAAAATCTGAGGGGTCTCTATCTCTGAAACTCATAGAGTGTGCTCAGCCAGTTCCACAAATCTTCTAGTACATGGGGTACCACATGCTGCTCCACAGGAGGTGGTATATCTGGTATGCCACCTGGATGAACCACCAGGGGAACTGGTCACTATATCAAATCATCATCACTGAGGTGGCCATACTCAAGATCTATCTTCTAAATTGTAGAAAGTTTTTATCTCTAGGTAATCTTATAAGAAAAAAAATGTACCACAATCAATAAGAATGTATAGAGATATGACTCCAGAAGGACATGGAATCACAACCCATTCATATATGATTCATGGACCATTATTTTCCCTATAACTAGGGTTCTCATGTACTGAGTTGAAATGAAAGTTATCAGAGTCCTGGTGTATGGATAATTTAGCTACCCATGCTAATACTGGAGACATGGCCGGAAATCCAAACTTGAAACACTTAACACAATTTCCCCAAACCAATCTCATGGAGTCTTGGTCCTAGGGTATAACAAACCACCTTTGATACCACACTATCACTACCTATCCTAGTGGGGCATGTGCCACAACTCCCTAATGCTGCCTCCAATAGGCTATGGGATGGTGACTAGCACTGAGTAGGAATATCACTAACAGGGGAGGAATTTCCTATGTACTAGTACGTAATCACACATCTCCATTCCCACAAATTTTGAAATATAAAAAACACTAAGGAACAAATGAATACGTACCACTATCCCAACAAAAAATGTACAATATGAAGTAATGTGTAGTAAAAAAAATTCGGATAGAATACAAGCCCACCAAATGAATGAGTTGGTAATCGAAAAATTTCAACCTATGAAAAAAATTGGTATTGGGATTTCTACTCGAATCCATAAAAACACCTCTTCTTGAATGAACCCCCAAATCCCTATCCTATCCTGGTCCATCAAAAGCCTACTCATCTTCACAAGACACAACGCGTGTAGAAAAATTGCTTGGAAGGGTTAGTATATCAATACTTAGTATGGAACCCCGAAACCAAAAAGCAATACACAATGTAAGATACCCTCATCTCTAAAAAGTATGTGTCTACAACACATATTAGAAGAATATCTAGATATACTCAAACAAAGTCATGTAGTCTATAGGTATGTAATAACTATCCTATACCAGTACTGGGGATTCATTCTGAACATTCCATGAAGTACACATCTGTGAGAACTCACTCATGAGTCTAATAGCACTGATGATGTCTGCCCGAAAAGTAATGTTATTCGGTAACCATCATGAGATAGATATGCATATATAGATATATATATAAATATATGAAGATAGATACAATAAATTGATGAGGATCACAACTAGGGGCATGGGGTGATACAAAAAACACCATCCGGATTAACCTTCTATGTAGAGAATCAATGCTCGATGACGTTGGTCATGCCATTACCAAGGACTCCACATAGGGCATGAAGAATGAATAGAGGTTTCAGATTGAAGCCTCTCGGTGGGAAATCCAATGAATCTATCCAAAAATTCTTAGGAATAGGATCATACACCTATACGTATAAAATGATACCAACCAACATTTAGGGAAAAAATCCTAAGAATGAAGCCTAATGATGTTTTTCAATGATACAGTCGAAAAGACATTAAACCATGTAAAAAGTTATACATAGTGTGTAGTAGGGTCAGCCATTGTGTTCCATGACCCCGGGTAATACCGATATACAACGTCCTATGTTAGGAGAACGTGTTCTGCTGAAGAGGTATACAAAGTGTGTAGAAAGGTTCACATGTCGTTTCCTACTATCTAGGGTCTGTTCTATATACAATGTCCATGTTCTAGTACACAACTTCAACTCATGTGTTCTTGTTTGTGTACTAGTATACGATGTAGTCCATGTGACCAGTTCTAGCCAAGCTCTACGGTGGAGTACATTCTATGTATTAAAATCATGTTCTCCACCCCATGTCTTTGTATCTCCTATTACACACACCGATTCCCAGGGAAAGGACCACATGCCATGTGACATGTGTCACCTGCCGTGTGATGCTTCACTGCTTCCCAAAACCCTATCTGCCTCTTAGAGGATCCCACACACCATATATTCTGAAATATATGTCATGTTCATCAATATTTTCTAGAAACACTGGTTTGTACTCCATCATCTTTCCATCACTCTAGGAACCATTCCCGGCCATGCCTCGTTGAGAAACTCTAGATATGATGTCCTTTACTCACACCATCACCGAATCAATAAGATTTGAGCATTTAATAAACTCTGAAAAGAAGATCAGCGATGTTCTTTATTTCCTACGTAGAATGAGAAATTAGTATGAACCATAATTTGATAAGCTGCCTCAACCAACATCTCACCTCTATCGAGTCGTATCGATTATAGATCTTAAATATCATATCATTGTGCTGTGAAACGAAGGGGAAATGATCATTTGTTCATAAACCACAAAGAACATGAAGAATTTTAGGGAGAAATTCACATGGAAGATCCCAAGGAATAAACCAAGATCATTTTTCATTCTATCCATAATACATTTTGTAAGAACAATCATGAAAAAAATCAATTCCAACATTCTAAACCCAACAATAAAATCCCAAAAATAAAATGTAACTTGTAATAAAGATCAATATGTTGGATAATATATTCATTGGATGATCCATGTTTGTCATTAATTATAATAATGGGGAAATAATGATCTTAAATAACAACTCCCTAGTTGGGAAAAGATTTTTAGCCATTGAGGATTCTTTTTTATGGTGATACATTAATAATGATCTTGATCCCCCATCATGTCATTATCCTTCAAGTGATTAATCTAAGGATATCTCTAGTGCCTTCAAAGGATTCTCTAGGGCTATGAATTCTAACGCTAGGTCCCAGCATAGATTCTTATTAATAAATAGAAAAGTCATTGCTAAGTGACGTTAAAATAAAATAAATATTAAATTTATTTTATTTTTTGAAATGTCTGAAAAACAATTTTTACTATTGTCCCACGCTGGGTGATGTTGGGCCTCACATACGGTAAATCCAATGCTATGAGCACAATGGTACCCTCATATTTCTGATTTGGGAAACCATTTAGAAATTATTGAAATTTATCATGAAAACCATTCATGCCTGATATTTTATATATTTAATATAATTCAAACATTTATTCTGAGATCATAGTGCCTCAGAATCTCATGTCATCTAAGCGCATGGTGTCAATGAACACAATATAATATTTAAAAATAATACACAGAAAAAATTTGGGACATTACACAATAAATATTTTTAATGTAGAATGATGAATATGGAAAAAATCATTATTTTAAAAAATGAAGTCCAAAATAATTTCATATATACTATGTGATTTAAATATATATATATATATATGTATATATATATAAGGTTTTTTATTGGAGTTTGATTTGTAATGAAAAGATTGTGGTATAATAAGAGAAAAAATAGTTAAAATGGATGGTTAATATATGAATAGTTATAACACATGTATGTGTATTATGTATGTCTATGTATATGTATATGTATATGTGTGTATATGTATATATATGTATGTACATGTGTATGTATGTATGTGTATATGTATACAAGTAAGTTAGTATGTATATGTGTGTTTGTTTGTTTGTTTGTATGTATGTATGTTTGTATATATGTATGTATTTATGTATATATGTTTGTGTGCATGTATGTATGTTTGTATATGTCTATATATATATATTTGTAATCCAACAAATATATATATATAGATATGTAGGTATATGTATTTATATGTATATGTGGTCATAAATGTGTATGCCAGTGCATGTATGTCCTTGTATATGTATATATATTACACCCATAATGTAAATTTCAATAATGAATTTATTATTCATTAATTTTTATTTCTATTTATATAAATTTCCATTATTTTTCTTTTTTTAGAATTAAAATATTTTCTACTATCTAGAAATCTAGCATTTAGAATACAATAGGTCATGACTGTAAAGACTCTGACCCTAGTAGCTTGGAGATAGTGGATACTTTAACACATTGTCACTAGATACAAGTGATCACATCCCAAATGATAAATTAGTTTAGTAGTCATGGAAAACTATATACATTTTTGAATCTCACATTACATTTGAAAACATAAAATAAAACATATTATTTTCCTTGATAATTTTTTAGTCTCTCCAGGTTATCTATTTATATCAATCATTGTACACTTCCTAAAACCCTAGAAAAAGGAAACAAAAGAATTGTGTGAGTTCATAAACATAGTAAAGGAATTCATACAATGAAATATATTATATAGTAGATAGTGCATGAATAATATTCTAGCAATAAAAGATGATAAAAATTACAAATAGCTAATCTCGGGAGCTAGAAAAATAACCTTAAGATAACATAAATATTAAAACAATATGATGTACATCAATAAATAATTTCATAATTAGGAAATTAATAATATAGTACATCATAAACCTACCGTTGATGAATTGTTCCATGAAATATTACATAATTGGGTTTGGCCTTGACCAAATATCCAATCTATTTTGTCTCGTGAGACATGCTGAATCATCGAGGGTCTATATAATTTTGTGTGCCACCTTTATCTTAATAATTACAATTCCTTCATCATATTAATAGACAAAAAAACATAATCCACAAGAAATAATAAACAATAAATATCATTGGGTTAGGTGGGGAATTAGTGGAGAACCCCATAATCCAGCATCCAATGACCGTGGTTTGAATCATGGAAATCCCCATGGGTATTTATGATGTATGCGGTGAAACATGCATGATGGAGGTAGGTGCTGGAACAAGCATGATGCAAGCTAGCAGGGACATCAAAATGATGTGGGAATAAGATGTTGTAGACATGACATAGGCCTGGTAATGTAGAAGGGGCGATAGAGGCATGATGTTGTACATGGCATTTAGCCCATGTTCTTGAGCAACTTGGTCTTGGGTCTTTTGGTTATGTAATGGGTCTCACTCAACCCACATTGAAAATTTTACTTTGATTTCATAATAAAAAGTGGCAATAAATAAAATAATATCTAGAATTTTTAGAAGAACAAGAATACCAAATGTTAATAATTATTATACTCAAACTATTCATAATCCATCTATAGAAATATAGGGAATGGTATCATTTGAGAATACCCTCAATGATACCTAAGATTCATCAATGGATGTTGAAATATATTAAAATAATATTAATGGATCGCTTCAAGTTTATTTTTTAGAAAACCCATTTATATTTAAAATCAGTTAATTAAAATAAAAAAATATCCAAATTATAAGGAAAACGTTTTCCTTATATAGAACTATGTAGATTTATCAAGGATTATTCAATTATATGAGTAGTCATGATGATAAGAAAATATGTTTTTATGGTGTATGTTAAAATAATTATTTCATTCAAACCCTTGGTAAAAAGTTACACATTTGAAAACCACAAGAAGATTCATTTTAAAGGTATTTATAAAAGTCAAACATGGGTATAAATGTCTTTAATATTTATTTATGGTCCTAAATGCTACATGTAAAGGAAATAACACACACACGCATAGGCCTAAAAGAAGATATCATTCACATCTCCAAGGGTTAAAAAACTATATAATAATCTATTTATTTTTTTGGACCAAAGGACCAGTGGAACAATGGTCAATACATGGGAGTACACCCTTTTCTATGTCACTCATGTATCACCACAATGAGAAACTACCTACCTATATCATCACATAAGTTATATCAAGTGTCATAAATTCCTATCAGGTGTTTTGGGATTCAAACACTAGTCTCATTGATGTAATGAATAATGATAAAGTACATATAAATAAAAATTGGATCTAATAATTTAAAACACACAAAAAATTAATATATAAGAAGAAAACTGGTGGTGTTTAATTTTAAAATATCATATAATTCCACCAATATAAACATAAACATAAAAATCATGAATAAATATGAGACTTTGAAATAAAACCATACACTATTTATAATATTTGAATCAAAACCTCATGAAAGAGAGAAACATATATTGATTTATAAATCAAAGTTATTTTTAAGAAGATAATTCGAAAATAAATTAATGGTATGAATATAAACTACAGAAATAAAACAAGTGGTGGATATGTCATAAATCTAACTGAAATAAAATTGAGAATATAAACCCTTACCTTTGATCTGATATGCTTAATATGTGATTTTATATTCTTTTATAATAAATTTAATATGTTATAATTTAATACCCGATACATATAACAACTTATAAAATCATATATGGTCCACTTATAACATTTCTACACTGATTTACCAATAATTCGTTTTTAAAATTTCCATTTTTTAGTGTTTATTATTTCGTTTTTCATGGATGATTCAATTTGATATATTTGATACTTGTATTATGACCATGGTTCCACTATACCAACAAATTTAATTGTGATTTCAATTTCATATTTATTATTATATACATAAAAAATATGATAATTGATTGTAAGACATGAAAAATTAATCACATCACGGCGTGGAGAAGGTAACCCACATGTGTGCACGAGAAATGTTATTATTTTTTAACGTGTGGAAGGCTAAGAAGATAAATGACATATTAAATTTCTAGAGACATAATTATTTTATTAATATCAAATTTATTAATTAGTTACACCGTCATAACCACCCATGTAAAATGGTGATGAAAAATGAATTACACCACTACATGAAGATGGTAAGTTGTACGTATGCACTGGTGATGTTTTTGCTTTATGTATAAAGGAAAACTGGTTCAAAATGGTTTTTGATTATATTATAATAACATGTAAATTTATTTATGATACTATTTAATTATTTCATGATGGTTACAAAAAATTTAGAATAATTATAAGATGAAATAAATTTGAAGGAGTCATAAAAACGATGATCTCTTCTTTAGTAGACCACCTTTAGATCCCTTCTTAAGGACCCTTGGAATGATTTTTCAAGAAAAAAAATTCCATTATTTTATATAAAGGTATTTTTATATGGTAATTGGAAATGTTTTTGTTGATATAGGTTTCTCAAAAAGGTGTAAATTATATTTTGAAGGGATTCCCTTTTTTAATTGAGGGAATGGACACACTAGGTATTCTGTAAAATATTAAATAATATATTTATACATGTATGTCACAATCAAGTAATGTGTAACCAAGGATCCAAAAATAACAATAAAATATGTGATAAGGTTAAAATAAACTGAAAAAATCATTTTATACATATTTTGGATTCATTTTAATCTCGACAACCCAATTTGATCCCATTTTATCCATAACTATGCTAACTTAATAGTTTACCATGATAACATAATTATATATACAATAATAAAATGGGGATGGTAAAAAATATACATTATTATTGATAATTTTGAATCCATTTTTTCATATTCAATTTCTATAGGTGGCATAATTTTTTATATATAAGAACATAATATGCATTAAATGAAAATTTCTCGGAAAACCCCTTTTTTAAGAGTAAAAATAATTTCATCTTTAAATCAAGTAATAATTTGGTTTATAAGAATTCGTTTGGTTAAAAAATAAAAAATTATGTTTATAATACTTTTTATCAATTCAAAACTGACTAGGATCATGTAAGGAAGCTATTAAATGTATAAAACCAAAAAAATAATTTTTCATTTGAATAAAATATATTTTATCTTCAAAAAAGTCCAGATTAGGTTACCCAATTCAATATAATGTCCTGAAATGAATTTTTTAATGCCTTGGAAATATGTTTGGTCAAAAATCATATAATTGGATATATTAAAGAATCCGAGTTATTTTAAAGGTCCATGCCAAAGTATTAAGATGTTTTACCTATTTTACAAAGGTGAAATTTTTTACCATGATTACTATTAATAATAACGCAAAAAATAAATAGACCCTATTAAATTAAGTTAATCATGATGATTTAAAAAATTTAATCTAATTTAAATGACTCAATTTGTATATATTATAGAATTAAACTTTAATACAAGTGAGTAAAACATAACAAACACTTTTTTAGTAACAAATGTGCTTCTAAACCTACAAAATAAATTATACCAAAATAAATTTTAATTATGATTACAAAGTAATTTATTAAATTATATATAATTAAATTTTATTTATGTAACATCAATATAAAATTAAATCCATAATTAAACATTAAAATTACTTGATCTAATGAAATCAAATAACAATTTTACAAAAATGGTAATTTTTCACTATTCACTAAATAAATAAATATTTTTAGAAAAATCCAAAAACCCACCATAAGATGATATTTAAATTATTATTTAAAAATTATATTTATATTTTGAAATAAGATTTATAAAAAATTTATAATTTAATTATAAAATTCTATCAAAAAATGATATAAAATTTTTTTTAAGAAAATATATTTTTGACGCATAACCTTTCTAAAAATTGAATAATTATTTAATATTAAAAAAATTCATTATGTAAAAATATTATTCATAATTTTAATAATATGGTTATTCCTTTTAATTAATTTAATTAAATTTCTATGTTATAGTGGAATCATTTGAATAATCATATTTTTATAGTATATCATGGTTTACTAAATGCTTAATGTTGTGTGTTTGGAAAGCTATTTAGAAAACAGTTATTTTAAACTAAATTATTGGGGTGTTATATTCTCCCCCCATAAAATTTTTTTTCTTTGTAATTTTTTCACAGTTATCAAGGGTTCGATATTTGAATGTCTTTTTTTTAAAACTACCTTTCTAAAAATGAATAATAAAGAAACCATTAAAAATGTGAAGTTGGAAACAAAATAGTTAAACAAAATAGAACTTAAATGGATTCCTAGATATTTATAACATTTTTTAGAATTGAAAATTTCGATATGGATGAAAAATTACAACATAAAATGAAAAATATAAAGTTGTAAACAATATCATATTGAGAAAGATAATTGCAAAGAAACCATAAATTGGTAAGGGATAAAGAAGACCACCAATTCTCTAGAAATAAAGAAAACAGATAACATTTCTTTTTTCATTATCCATTTACAAAATTGTTTTATATGTTAATAAATGATTCTAAAATGTTCAAAATTAAAAAAAAGGATAATTTCACATCTAAAAACAAGTATCACATCCTTCATTAAAACTAGGTATAATTGTTCGTCATAATAGAAACTGCTTGATATATCATAACCATATTCTTAATTTGTGTATTAATTGATAAATCTATCTTATTAGCACAAAAGGATAATTTTATATCTATATAAAATATAAAATAGTGTGTACATATATAATCAAATATACCATTATTTTATGATCAAAGTACTTATTATCAAAAAATAAGGGATTTCACCTTCAACTATAGTAATTTCATAAGTTTTACCTTCTCTGATTAGATACTTCTATGGTAAGTTCATCTGATATTTGGGTAAATTGTTATCATAGTTTAAATATCCTTATATTTTGATCAATTTAATTTTATATCTTCTCCCTTACCCTTATGTTCTGGAGAATTATGACCTTTCTCTCTATACATAAAGAAAACACCCTTTCCCTTCAAGAAAGTACCATGGCGTTTCTTCCCACAATTATCACATTTGGCAATATCCACCTATATATTCTACTATATTATAACATTTAATTTTTCTTGTTTATTATCTTTCCTCTTCTTATATTTGTTTTCTTATAAAATATATGAATTTGGTAAATCATTCTCCATCCTAATGAAACTTGATACTATATCATCATACTATAGAAATGTCTGAGTGGCTAGTTCCCTTTAGAAGATTAGATTAATCCCATCATAGAAATTTTAAATACTATTTTTTGTATTAAATATGTATTCCATACTATGTCTTACTAATATTATAATGGTTTCCTCAAATTCAGCAACACCTTCCTCTTCCTTCTATCATAGATTGAGGAATATCTTTTCCATATTAGCTCATTGATCAAAAGAAAAGAATTTTTCAAATAATATGTCCTTAAAAATATCACATTCCATATAATTTATCTCCTCATACTACTTATTTCTAATAAATGATCACAGTTTAGAAACATATTCCATTAGTCAATATACTTCCAAAATAACATTTTCCCTTTCATTACTTCTCGAAGGAAAAATATATATATATTACAGGGATTTAATCAACTATTCAAATATTTATTCACTAATATTTTAATTAAATTATTATTATTTATATAAGAGAAGTTGTATAATATAAATTACTAATGTTTTGAAGCAATTTGTTGTTCTATACAGGTATGGTTATTGGTCATAACTAGGGCCAACTATTTTAATATAGACATAATCTTCTTAGCAACATCACTAGTCATGCAGACTTTCTCATGAGATAAATATCTACATTACTTACATTTGTTGACATTTTTCCAATCATACCATTTGTATCTATTTCTAAATATTTAAATTCACTATATTAACTCATAATGTAATGAATCGTAGTGTATAATTCAAAATCATGTACAATACCTAATGAAATAAAAAATTTATGAATATTTAAACCTGGAATCATTATCTTAGTTTAATTGGTAATATCATAAAATTATAAAAATATATTGAAATATTTTACAATGGTTTTTAAATAAAATTTGAATTAACATAATCATATCCCTCGAGAGTGTCATCCCATGGGTGTAGATAGGGCCCATTCACCAGATACCATAATGATGGACAATCTATACTCAACCAAATCACTCAAGTATTATTACCAATAGAGGAATATGTTCCAAAACCATGCCTATGTTTCATATATATATAAGGATATATTTCTTGTAAAACCTCATAATCTATACCTTAAAAAAATATGTTATTATCCTTCAATTAGATATATCTTAAATGTAATTCAAAGGGTTATGTTCCCGATAATATTTTCCATAAATATAGTTCCAATGGATTCTACTATACTTCCATTGATACTAACTGTTAATACAATTACCCAATTAAAATAGATCTAGTGGTTAACTTAATACATTTCACTATATACACCAGATTTCACCTCAATGATAGATTGGTTTAATAGTCTTAGAAAACGAGATGAAATCATTAATGTCACATTAAAATTGAAAACCTAAAAAAGTATTTTATTATATAATTTCATTATTTTATCTAGAATATACTTTGATATTATTCATAGTACAGTTATTTACTTCTTAAGGAATGCAATTGTAAGAAAGGGGTGAGTTTAGATGCTCAGTAAGGGACTTCTTACTAAAAATGTTATCGTAGAATAAATAAGGCATGAATAATATGGAATGTATAAATAATGATGAAAGAATGATATAAAAATAATCTCATCATCATGAAATATAACATAACTATTAAAAAACACATGTAATTTAATAACTAATTTCATAATGATATAATTCATAATGTTAGGAATTATAAATTTACCATCTAGGCCGCATATCAAGACATCTAACATAAATTGGTAAGTCCATATCCAAATACCCACCATGATTTTGTTTCATTAAACCTATAAAATTTTCAAGTGGATATGTAATTCAGCATCCTAGCCATAACATAATATTTCCAATATGTTTATCACATTAATAAACAATATAACATAATAAACATGCCTTAAAATCAATAAACATTCATATTAGAAGAAATACCACACAGAATTTCAATAATTTTCTAAATCAAAAGGATCGTAAGCCATCAGAAAAATTGTTCTATATCATATATATCGTTATATAATATCATAAATAATGTGTTACCTTCATCAAAGGATGTTGACATGGATAAAAATACTTTTTAGTGATCACATGAAAATTTATTTGAAAAAATACCCTTATCATTTTGAAATCAATCAATTAAAATCAATAAATTTAAAATATATTTGGATAAAAATTTAATTTACATAGAATCATAAAAAATTTTAAATAATTATTCAAATAAAATATTTTTTTGATGACAAGAAATTTCATTTTTGTGTTGTACATTAAAACAATCATCTCATTCAGATCTTCTGTAAGAAGTACCTCATTCAGAAAATGACAAGAATATTCTTTTAAGCATTTTTATAAAAATTAATTCAAGGGTAAAAATTACATTAATCAATCATTAAATAATTATAAAAACATTTTCGAAAATATTTTATTGAAAATATGGATAGGGAAGAAAAAAATTCTCAACAGAATATAAAAAAGATAGTATTCATTTAAAACATCACATTGGAATTTTTTATTACAAAGTGGGTAAAAAAATGATAAATTAAAAACATATATATATATATATACTGGAGAAGAACATTTATGGTATTTAATATATAATTATAATATAATTCCCCCAATATAAACAAAAACTTAAGCAGTCTTGAATTTGGATGATATTGTGAAAAAAAACCCTTACACATTTTATAATCAATAAATAAAAATATCATGATTTAGAGAAAATTATGAGGACTTTTAAATCCCAATAATTTTAATTAAAATAATCAAAAAACTACATTCATGGGTATTATATATGTAACATCCCTCTTTATCCTCATTGGACTGATATGGTTGGTGGATGCTACTAAGATTTAAGCGATATCCCCAAGAAACCCATGACTAGAAAACAAATTCCCAAAGGTTTTCAATACATTTGGGTGATGATATACCAAATAAGAATAAAAAAACTACTCTACTAAAATTAAACCAAATAAACCACTATATAATGCTTGATAAAAATAATGACAACTGAACCAATTCTTTAATATCAAACCCCACCATTGTGTACTACAATGGAATTCAAACTGATATCAAAGTAAATAGTGTAAGATGTGTAATGAAACTCTAATATGATCACAAGATTCCATTCTCTACATGCTTTATGCTCCAATATCGCTAAAAACCCTAAGTATTATGAAGTAGTGAAAAAGACGTGTGATACTTTACCTTTACTATGTCCTTGTAGATCACATCTGCAAAAGTACCAAAATTCCAATGAATGGGTGAGTTTTATAACTCAGAAGGTTTTCGCTAATGACTTCCCTACTCATTCCACTATGATATAAATATTATAAAAATTTACATAAACCACCTATGTCGAAAAATTCCCAAAATAGTTTATAAAAAACATAAACCACTTATAAAAACAACTTATAACCAAATATAAACATGTTCATTATCACAAAATTTTCCATCAAAATATATTTTTCATGAAAACACCCATATAATTATTTTAATTCATTTATTAATATCCATTTTGTAATAACCATTCAATTCCACATATCCACACATCCAACAATTCATGTAACCTGGACCCTCTATACCCTCGAGTTGTGAGTCATCCATTCACGGAGATGTTACCTAGTGATCCATTTTGATGGGGGATATCCCTAACCCTTAAACATACCACAATTTATGTTGGATACTACTTACCCTAATTCATCCCAAATCCACATGAACACACACACCAATTATTATGAACACCCATTCCAAAACAACTATTTCATCATTTTCAATAAACCACTCTTTTATAGAAAAATAGCAAACAAAAGAATTTAAATCAACCATCCCCATTTAATTTAATAAAATAAAATCTTTATTGAATTTATTTTCATTGATCAATTTACCAAAATCCCCTACAAATCCCTTATTTAAAACCATCATTTTAAAACCAAGAACCCAATTTTTTTAAGAACACCTAATTCTCAGGTTACCAAAAATCATCACTCAAGAGGTTTTTCAAAAGACATTACATAGAAATTTCACAATAAATATCAAAAAAATAATCAATTAGAAATCAATCCAATCAGTTTGAGAAAGGGGTGTCATGATTGAAGCATCCTACATAGAGAGTTTTGGAGAAAATGATAAAGAGACGAAGAACACCAACAAAACCTAGTAAAATTGTCAGGAAACAACCATAGATCTCTTCCCCGATCACAAAGACGGCCAACTATAAATTTATTCAGAATAAAAAAACCTTATATCTACCCACAATAGGCATAGATCTATGTAATTGAGAAATGGTCGAATTAGATCTAATAAAAATGTCATGAATGACTTAGAACAAACACTTACCATGAAGAATCAGCTACTAATCACCATGTGTAAACTTCAAATCTCCCACAGATTGATAGGAGAACCTTCCATGACATTTGAGGAAGAAAAATCCTTAATTTGAGTTTCATATTAATTAAAATGAGACAACTAATGGAAACAAATATTAGACACACTTTTTTAGGATCTAACTTTTCCCTCGCACACAGTTTACTCGCATGGTTAGGAAAATTGTGCACTAACCTGTGTTATCCACTGCCTTAAGGATTAACATGGACTAGTAATCTCACAAAGTATACATAACTATGCACCAACCATGCTGAATCCACTATCACAAACATACCAAACCATTTTCAAGGCACACGTTTTCTCTTAGGTTGTTTCACGGGTTGGACAAACCTTGTACAGCCCTTGTGGGTTCTCATAGCTCTAAAACACACAAAAATTTCTCCAAAATCTTTCCAACATAACACATTTACCTTATATATTGAAAATAATAATGAAATGGTTAAATAAAATAAATTAGGGGTGTTACATTCTCCCCACCATTGGTTATTACATCCCCAGGAAGTAGAATCCCACCATTGCCCTGAAAGAGTTTAGGCTATTTAACATTTATTTCCTTCTCACATAACCAAGTATCAGCCTAAAATAGAACATGTTTCTGCAAGACCTATACTAGACTGATGCTTTCATCATGAAATAAAATCTCTTTATTATCCACATTATACATTTGGATATGTACAAATTAAACATCTGTCTATATTTCAATGTTATCCAATCTAATCACATAGTCAAGATCAAGATTACACATTTTCAGGTAAGATATATGGAACACATTGTGCACCGCACTAAACTGTGGTGGAAATTCAATCCAATATTCCACTTATCCAACCCATTCCAATATCTCAAAAGGGTCTATTTATTGAGGAGATAACTTTTCCTTCTTCCCAAAACATTGATGTCCAAGCCTTGGAGATATCCGTAAGAACAAATGATCACTCACTAAAAATTAAAATGGTCTTAGATGATGATCCACATACGATTTATGGCATTTTTGAGTCATCTCCATTCTATTTATGATCAACTAAATCTTCTTCAATGATTCTTGGACAAGGATCAGCCCAACCAGTGAATTCTCATCTGTCTCCACCCAACATAGTAGATAACGATAAGGGCAACTATACAATGCTTCAAAAGGAGCCATATATATCGAGGATTGAATACTCTATTCTTTTATGAATTCTCCATTAAGGTAATTTCCCCCTCCTATGAGACACAAAAGTCAATTACAAAATCCCATAATATGTATTTCAACATTTTTATGATCCTATCATATTTCCCATACTTCTGAGGATAATACATCATACTTATTGTCAACTGACTCCCAAGGGATTTCTATAAGGATTTACTGAAATAGTACATAAACCTATAATCTCTATCTCAAGCTATAGAAACATATATTCAATGTCTCTAGACCACTTATTTGATATAGATTTTGGAAAGACCCTCCATCATATGACTTTCACGAATATGAATGAAATGAGCCGACTTGGTAAGTCAACCTACTATCACCCATATGGAATCGTGCTTCCAAATCATTCATTAGAGTCCTATAAAAAAATACATTATAATTTTACTCCTTTTACACATTTGGATAGGTAATGACTACAATATAATTTTTAGTCACTGATTCTCTACTTTAAATTTCTTACAAGTTATGCACTTTGAAAAAAAGCATCCACCTTCCATTTCATATCTTTCAACCAAAATTATGCTTCCAAATCTTTATACATATTATATATCCCATGATTCATAGACTATCTAGAATTTTGGTAATTATTAGGATGTTTCTCTTAACAAACCACAGTTACAGAAATCTGATTCTTAAACCAAAACACTAAACTCCCATTCAGTTTTAGGCCCTTAATGGTCTCCCCAGCTTTGAGCTTTGAACACTTTACTAGGAATTATGTGTCATATTTCTATGCCTCTTTGACTATCTTTCAAAAATCTGGAACCATGGAAACTAAACATATAACTGAAAATCAACTATTTTTTCACATTCCACATGTATATCTGCTAGGAATGACATAAAATACCACTCGTCTGAAGCTTCTTTTCCCAACTGAGAATATGATATTCTCTTTAATGCATCGACCACTGAATTTCCATTACGTGGTTTATATATCAAGTCAAATTTAAACATCTAGAGATAATCATTCCATCTACTTTTCAAAAATTCAAATACCATTGTGATAAAATGTGTTTTGAGATCTTATGATCCATGAACATAATAATCTTCTCACCAAAGAGGTAATGACACCATGTATTCAAGGCATGGAAGACTCCAGCTAACTCCAATACTTTTGTTGGGTAATTATTCTCATGAACAATTAATTTCCTTGATCCATAAGTAATAAAATTGTCCCTTTGCATGAGAACACATCTGAACCTAGATCCTGAAGCATCACAATGCACCACATACCCCTGTACAGATTCTTGAATAATCAAGATAGGTGATGGTGTAAGAAAAAAATTCAACTCTTTGAAAGATTTATGACATTCCTCAGTCAATTGAAGTGGAAATTTATTCTTTATAATTATTGCAATAGGTAATTATAATATTGATATTTCACAAAAAAAATGTCAATAGTAATCATCAAGAACACGAAAATGTCATATTTCATAGACATTATTTTGATTTTACTACGTGATAACACATTTTATCTTCTTTGAATCCACTAAAATGCCTTTTTTGAAGTAAAATGGCCTTGAAGGTGTACCTGTTGTATTCAAAAATCAATCATCAATAATTTTTCATTCAACTGATGATCTATTAATATTTCCAACATGGTCTTAAATAATTGCTCATGCTCATCCCTTGTCCTTGAGGACATCAATATGTCATCCACAAAACACATAAACAAAAGAATCAAGATATCTCAAAAACATATTATTCGTCAATGACATAAAGATTACTGGTTCATTTGTAAGACCAAATGTCATTATCATATATTCCTAATGGCTATATCTTCTTTTGAAAGATATATTCATAATATCCTCTTTATGAACTTGCAACTGGTGATATCCTAATCGCATGTCAATCATAGAAAACCACTAAGATCCCCTCCATTGAAAGAACATATCATCAATTTTTTGTGGTGGATGCCTTTTTTTTATTGTAGCTTGGTCAATATTATGACAATACAAACACATATTTAGAGTTCCATATGATTTCTTTTTGAGCAATACTGGTGTTTCGAACAGAGATGTTCTTGGTCGAATAAAACCCTTTCTCACCAACTCTTCTGAAAATACTTTTATCTCCCTTAATTCGGTTGGTTCCATCATATAAGACATAAGGGAAATGGAACTAGTCCTCATAAGGAGATAAATCATAAACTCCACTTACCTTATAGGTTGTATACCTTAGAATTTATTTGGAAAAAATTTAGAAATTAATCAAACACTTCTAAAAAATGTTTACCCTTGATATCTTCTATCGACATAAAAGTTAATGCCACCAACTAATAAGATATTTTTCCCACTTCGGGTGGAAACAGACCTATTTCACCTATCTTTACAACCCTTTCTCTTCAGAAGAGATGCCGAGTGTCTTCCTCAGTCATGAAACTAACTGTTCTTCAATAATAGTCGATTTGAGCCTTGAATATTGTTATGAATCCCCTGCCTAGGATTGCATCATAAACATATATATCCATCACTGAGAAGTCCCACTTCATCTCAACTCCATCAATAGTTATAGAGAATATTCTGCACACAATGGCTTGAAATTATCTTTGACCAACAGAAGTTTGAGGTTTTATCACATAAGGAATCATCTCAGGTTTTAGAATTTTCAAATAAATGACACGAGAAGCAACAAAGTCATGCGATTCACTAGTATCAAACCGCACTTGCATAAGGGTGTAATTAAAAAGAATCATAGTTTTCACTATAGATGGTCCTTCCTGATCATCCATAATCAGCATCTTAGAACTATATAACTTATCTATTTCTACACATGGATTCTCAATGTCTTGCTAAGATTTTCCTTACTGAGAAGTCACGGTTTTCCAAGAATCACTATATAGAGCGCTTTTCTACTGACAATATTGATTATCCATCCTCTCCCCATTGTAGCATATGCTAATTTTGACACCTGACAAGTTTCGTGAGCGCCTGACCTTAGGGCATTAAGATAATTGATCTGAAGATACCCCATATTGTTGCAATTATAGAATGCTCTTGGTGGTTTTGTGCGCTCTCTATTCATGTGGTCAAAGGAACAACATTTGAAACATCATTCTTGGTTCTTTGGTCATGAAGAAAGGTATACTAATCTAGCTTTTAGATTCTAATTTCCTCTCCCACCCTGGAAATCAGTTCCCCTCTTTCTCTTTCTCTCAGCATTAGAGTTCCAAAAATTTCCCATAGATTTCATGATACATCCTCCTCCCATATCTAATGCTATGTCTAGTTCATCCAATATTACTCTATTAACCATCTCTATATAATATTTAATAGAGAGCACAACTATCTTAGAGTGAATCTCTAGTCTTATCCCCAATTCATAGATGTGTACCTTAAAGGTATCCCTAGAAGCAATAAAAGGTGAAATGTGCACTATGTTCAGGAATTTAGCTGCATAATCTATGATAAATCAATTTTATTGCTTTAGGATGAATAATTTTATTGTTTTTGGAATATTGAATGTGTGAGGAAAGAATTGTTTATTGAACAATAGCTTGAAATCATACCAACTATGTCCTTGATAGACTTTATCATGTACTGATAGGTCCCACTACTAGACTGAAAGGTCCTATAGCATATATACTGCTATCTTGACTTTCAACTCCACTATTGTGCCAATGAAATCGAAGATTTGATTCATCCTATTCAGAAACACATCTACCTTTTCTAGTTCTGAATGACACCTTATGATCGGTGGATTTTGATTTTGTAACAGGATAAAATGATCCAACTGACTTGGCTCAAATTTGTGGTTCCTTGTGTCCACAGTTTGAAACACTTGGAAGATAATCTAAACTAGTTGTTGTTTTCACTTGAATTTGAGGTGAAACCACATATGCTACATATTCATCTGGTTGGTTTCTATGATTCCTACCATATTTCATTTCATAAACAACAAAATACTCAATTAGTCTCACTCTCCATCAATTGATGGCTTTCCATTTTAAATATTTCCACATCAACTATCAAAAAAATTCTTTCAAAAAATTTACTCATTTCCATGTTTATCTACTCTAGAAACAATCAACTGTATTTTGAAAATAAAAATATTTTCAAAATACTTTAATCTTATTCATTTTCAAATAATTTCATTTGAAAATAATTTCAACATTTTTCAAAAATTATCACATTTCACCAGATCAAATATCATTACTCAAAATTAAATTTGAATCCTACTGGGAAGTCATTCCTATAATTTATGTCATGCTCCCGTCACTCGCTAAACCCATGAAAATGAGATTTCAATATATTATGTGTGTCTGCAAAAAACATATCTACCCAACCACCTAGTGACATGAAGTTCTACATAAAAAGGTTGACAATGACTTCTTATGATGTAAAATTCATTTCCCGACAATAATACTCATTTATATGATCCCATATCAAAGAATAGACATGAATTAATTCAACATAAGGATCAAAAAAACTGATGACTAGTTTTTCCACAATGAAGGACCAAGTTCATACCACTTGTCTCAAACTAAAAATGGACCGATCAAAACTGATTCCATTTGTAACATCCCTCCTTATCCTAATTATATTGAGAAGGTGGGAGGAAACTACTAGGCCTTATGATACATCTCCAAGACATCGAAGGCTAGAAATAAATGATGAAGGGTTTCCATACATTTTCAGGATGATTGAAACTTTAATAATAAAATAATCACGTCAATAAAACCAATCCAAAAAAACCACTGTATGATGCATGATAAAAAAAAAGAAAACTTGGCCAATTATTTTATATCAAAACCCACAAAAGTGAACTACAATAGAAGAAAATCTATCATCAAAGTAAATAGTAGATGATTACTAATAAAACTTCAAAATTACAAAATTACTCCATGAGCTACAAGCTCCATGTTCGAACATCACCAAACAAACCAAGTATCATGAAGTAATTATAAACACATGTGATACATTAGATTTTCCCATGTCCTAGTATATGAAATCTGAAAAAGCACCATGGTACCAAAAAGGGATGTGTAATAAAACATATTAAGTTTTCCCCCAATGACTCCCCTACTCATTCTACAAGGATAGAAAGGTTAGAAAAACATATATATATTATTTATATGAACCAATTCCTAGAACATGATATAAAAAATATAGAAAACTTATAAAAATAGTTTATAATAAAATATAAACATGTTTGATGTCCCCCAAATATTGTAAAAAAATATATTTTTCATGAAAATAACAAACTACTTCTTTAATTTTATTTCTCAACATTTATTTTGTCATAAAAATTCAATTTAACCTATCCACACATCCAACCATGCATGGAAATTGGACCACCCTATACTCACGAGTGGTGATACATCCTTTCACTCTATCATCACCTAGTAAACCATTTTGATGGGGGACATCCCTAACCCTTATTCATCCTAATAATGATGTGGGAGACTTCTTACCCTAATTCATCCTAAATGTACACAAACATGCACAACCATTATGGAAAAAAACATTTCAAAAAACAACCATTTCACCCTTTTCTATAAACCCATTATTTTATTTAAAAACATTAAAAATTAATTCATACAACCATTAGCATTTAATTTTAGGAAAATTTATCCCTTTGTTGAAAAAATTTTGATTAATACATTTTCCACAATCCTAGAAAAAAACACAATTTAAAAATAACATTTCAAAACCAAGAACTAAAGCACTTTTGTGAGAACACCCAATTCCCATGTTTCCACAAGCCGTCACTCAAGAGGGTTTTCAAAAATCATTACATATAAAATTACAAATCAATTTCACACAAAATAATAAATTTTAAATCAATCTAATTAGTTCTATCCATAAGAGTCAAGAGTAAAGTAATCAAACTCGAATGTTTTGGAGAAATTGATAAGTGGATGAAGAAATCCAATGATATAGGGATGAATCATCAAAAACCACCTTAGTTATGTTACCCTATCACCACAAAGTTTATATATAAACTTATTCAGCATCCAAAACATTAGATATACACATATTTTGTGTATATCTATGAAACCGAGAAGTGGGGTGAAGAGGATCTAAGAAAAACATCAAGAACGATGAATAATGAACACTTACCATGAGGAATCTGCTTCAAATCACTAGGTGAAGCCTCCAGATCACCTCTGAATCATTGGTAGAACCTTAATTGAAATTTTGGAGAGAAAAATACCTATTTTGGGATGAATAGGATGGAAAAATGAACTTAAACACAAAAAAACATTTCATTCACTTTTTAAAGATCTAACATTGACCTGTGTACAGTTTAGTCACATGGTTTGGAAAACCCTACAATAACCATGAATTATCCACTTCCATAGGGACATACCATGAATATTCACCTCGCAGAATCTTCTTAACCATGCCCCAATTTTTTCAAAGACACTTCCTCAAACAACCCATACCATTTTCAAAGCGTACAGTTTATCCTATAATGTTGCACGGTTTAGACAAACATTGTGTAGCCTGTGCACCCTCCCTTTAGCTCCAAAAACACTCTTAAAGTTGTCCAAACTCCATTAATATAATTTATATACATGAAATAATAAATAATAAGTCACCCAATTAAAACCAGGGGTGCTACAATATAATCATAAAAATAGGAAACAAGTGATGAATATGACAAATGTCTCACAGAAATAAAAGTGTGGCAAGAAAATCTTATACGAGGCCCAACATTCATTGTAAGTGATTTTATTCCCCTATAAATTAATTTATGTTTATTATATATCTATAATAAAACATATATATACTTATAATATCATATATAATTCCCTCATAATAGTTTAACTCCCTTTTACAAATAATTATTAATTTAAATCATTATTTGTCAATGTTTATAGATTAATTTTTCATGTATATTTCAGTTTAGAAATTGCATAACTTACATCTTTCACATTGTTCCTTAATCTCCAAAATTTTTAAAAAATTATAAACATAATATATAATCATTATGTATATAATCATAATCGTTATTTAATGGAGCTTATGAAAAAATAAATTACATCAATTCATGGAGGTGGTAGTCAACATGAATTACATTATCAATATTTAACAAGTTGAATAGTAATATGGTAAATGATATATTATATTTAAAAAATATAAATTATTTCATAAATATCAAATGTATATATTCATCGTTTGCCTCTTTATAACTATCTAATTAAAATGGTGATAAAAACTAATTACACTACCATGTGGTGATAGTAAGTCGTACATATGTATGAGTGATGTCTTCACAACCCATAGGATAGAAATATGTGAAAAATGGATTTTACACAATAATAATAACATATAAATATGTTTATGATACAAGATTTATTATTTTAATATTATCTCAATGGATATATTGGATGTATAAGACGAAATAAATTTTAAAGAGTCGGTTTAAACGACAATATGTTCATCAATAAACCTTCATTATAACCCAGCTTAAGAACTCTTGGAATGGTATTTTTAGTATAAAATTACCTCTATTTTGTGGACAGATAATTTGAGATGCTAATTGGATAGGTTTAGGATGATATAGGAGGATCAACATCATGTAAATAAGAGAGGGGAGGAATGCCCTTTTGTATGGGATTAAAAGGACACACATGGAATTACTTTAAAAATTTAATTATATATAGATATCATAATCATGTTATGTGGCACAAAGGAACCCGAAATATAATATAATATGTATTAGGGTTTAAATAAACTAAAAAACACATTTAGAAATGTTTTGGACGCATTTTAAGCCTTATCTCCTAGTTAAACCACTTTAATACCATTTTAACCATAACAAGAATAACATAACATTTTTATCATGATAACATAATTATATGGAAATAAAATAAAAAGGGACGTCTAAAAAAATTAAAATTATAATAAAAAAATTCTAATCCATTTTATTAGATTCAATTTAAATAGGTGGCATAAATTAAATTTAATATAATAATATTAAATGGATGAAACCCATTCATAGGAAAATAATTGATTTAAAAGTAAAAAAGTCACCTTGAAATAAAGTATTCATCTTTAACATGAATATTTTTTGGTCAAATAATAATAAATTTTTGGTTTTTAAACTTTTGGAGCAATCCAAACTCGATGGAACCTTCCAAAAATGCCATTAAATTTAACAACCCAAAAATAGTTTTAAATTTTAATAAAATATAACTTTTCTTCAAAATATTCAATATTGGCTTCCAAAATCAAAAATATTTTTTGAAAACACGTTATCTAAATGCATTTTATAGATATTTTAATTTTTTCCTCCATATTTTTAACCATTTTTACCAATTTTAGCATGGAGATTAATCTTTTGCATGGTTACACTTCATAATGACAAAACGTTAATTTAAACCTATTACACTATAAAAATTATGATGCTTCAAAATATGGAATTCATTTTATAATATTATATTTCCATAAGTGGAATAACATAATTTTAATAAATTGGAATACAAATAAACATACGAAAATTTTAAAAAAATGTCTCTTTATACTTCAAATGAACATACTCAAAAATCAATTATAATACGAAATAATATGTAATTAATTATATTATAAATAATTTAATGTAAACAAATTACTAGAAAAGTAATTTAAAAACATAATATGAATTTTAACTTACTTTATTTTATGAATAGAAATTATAGTTTTACAAAAATGGGAGTTTTCACTATTCATTGAAGAATAAATCTTTTTTAAAATTTTTTAAAGTTTGAGAATAATATATTATAAAAAATATGATTTAAACAATTGTACTCATTTCCCAAAATAAAATTTAAAATAATTGTAGTAATTAATTATAATTTCTACACAAAAAATGAATTACAATCGATTTTTTAAGAAAAATTATTTTTAAAGCATAAAACTACTTTACTAAAATTGTGTACTTATTTATTGTTAATAAATAAATTATAGAAATTCATTAGTTATATTTTATAATGTATTTATTCCTATTCATACCACCAATTTAATGTCTATTTTAGAAATATAATATTATAATAATAATAATAATATTTTGAAAGTATATCACAGCTCACTTCAAGCTCAGTGTTTCATGATAAGAATGATTTCAAAATTATTATTGCATAAAACTAAATTTTATGGTTGTTATAATGACCATTACCATATTTTTTACACATTGGAAATGTATCATATGTTTTGGGTCTGTAAAAATTTATGGTCATGACTATAGTGGTCACACTGTGACCATTTTACCTCTAAAGGTGTCACAGTCCTGAAATGGGGCGTTACACTGTAACAATCCCTTAAGAAGTGGTGTTCTTATATTCTTTTGTGGTTTACATGTGTTGATACTAAGAATTAGGGAAACAATCTACATTATTCATGATATTAATTTCCAAAAATTTAATTATTTCCCTTTTAAAAATAAAACCACTTTGAATATTTTCCTTATCCATACACATTCCTATTATATATAGAGAGTCCTAAGAGATATCATCTACCATCCATTTTATTTTGGGATAATTATCTATGACTTTAAGTGGATTCGACAACATCATTTCCTCATTATGTTTTTTTACTCCCACTTTTCTTCTTTCTCTTTTCTTATCAAGTAATTTTATGGTCTTGATGCACTATGGTTTCTAATCATTGAATTTTTAATTTTTTGATTCCTCATTAAGGTTTTATTAGAGATTTTTAAGTCCTTAATGTCTTTTATTATAGTTCATTAACACCTTGTACATTGGAAGTGAGGTTATTGAGGCATATTTATCCACAAATTAACTTTTATATTTAAATACATTGTTTACTTCACATTTTCACTACCGTGTTTTCTGGATATGAGGGAACTGTTTTGATTATCTATTTATTTATGCCAAAAAACGTTGGTTTTATATTGATTATTATTTAGTGTCAGAATTATTCCCCATATTTTTATGCTCAAAAATTGTTTAAATGTTTAAAACCTATTTTTATATAAATATTTCACACCTAGTGTATTCATAAATACATGTGGGTATATTTAGAAAATTATTTGATTACTTATGTGGTTTTTTATATTTTTATCATTTAAAAAAAGGGACCCTAGATTAATGATTTTATTTCATTACTAGTTGGGTTGATTATTACCTTTAAATGTTATGTTATGTAATTTTATAACATCAGTTTCTTTATAATACTTATATGATTGGGTTTTCAAAGATATTATTAATTAATGTTTTCTAATGTGAGATTTCAATTATTCGGTAAATAGTTAATGGAAGGGTTTTTCAAATGTAAATTTTCCTTTGAAGTGTGACCCATGTGGTTAGTTAAATAAAGTGGATGGTATTTTCCTTATTATATGTCATAATTTTTTATTTTAATTCTTTATGAAGAAGGGATTTCTTATATGAATTGTGATTAGAGGTGATGGTGAGTTATTATTCATCGTTCATATGTGTGTGTGTGTTATTATTTTATTAATCAACTCAATATTATCTCACCTCTATTTTTATATACTGGGGGGAACTAATTATATCTATTTGGGATGTATGGGTTCACATAATTCACTAGTTTATGATCAAATTATGTTTAGTATCCCAATGTATGTTATTCACCCATCTTTGGTAACATTCCCCTCATTTGAGAATGGTGTGGAAATACCATGTGTTAGAGTGATGTAATCATATCAAGGGTTCAAATTGGATTAATTATATTAAGAATTTCCCAATATTGTTACATAATATCATAGGAGTACCAATTAGTGTTGTTTTTTATTATATTTTAATGGGTCTGATTCTATTTATTCAGTGACAGTTGGTTTGTGGTTATTTATCATTGGTCATTTATAGCTTTTTTTATGGATGATATTATTGAAGTCATTACTAGTTAGGTTTTCAATTAAATGTGTAAATAATTATTACTTATTTCAAATAAAATGGGTTAGAAATGTTTATACCACTCATATATATTCATATTCATATAAATTTCATAATGGGACTTTAAAATGGTTTCCTATTTTATAATCCTCATTTTTCATTAAAGGTTAAATCAAAAATTTTACTATAAAATTTTATCACTACTGTTTTAAATTAAATGGTTTCAATTATGGTTACTTGTTATAGGTTTTTTTAATAAAAATAAAAAATTTGAATTATTTTTTTATCTAAATCTTGTATAAAATGGATTTATTTTTTAAAATATATGAATTCAGTGTGGGGAGGATAAAATTGGTATTTTGTGTTCACACCTATAATAGTATTGGTTTAGTATGGTTTACTCTTTGATGAGAGATTTGGTTTTTTGGATTCTTTATTGAGGGTATTAGAGGGGGTAAATGAATATGATTCATTTGAAACATTAAGAAAGGTGGATATAACTTTTTTCAAATTTGGATGTTTTTTAATTTTTATTTACCATGCCTTGTCAGGACTTTCTCATTATCTTACATTTATGGTTTTTTGTTGGAGTTGTTATAAAATTTGATTTTTGATGTTGGGATTCAATTTAGATTAATTGATTCATTACTTTGGACTCAATGAGTTATATTTTATGTTATGAAATGTTTTTATTTTTCTATGAAGTTGATTATTTATTTTTTCATTGAAGTGGAATGTTTGGATACACCATACCAAAAATAGGGAAGATTTCAGCTACATGTTTCATTTTTTACATGGGAGAAATCATTCGCATTGGTTATGTGTAATTCTAAACACTATTAACCATCCAATGGGGACTGTTAATATCCTTTGAGACATGTGGCAGTCTAGATCGAGTGACGTTTTCTGTCATCTCAGGTTGGTTCAATATAATACAAGTTCATGAATGAATTTATATGTGTATATATGTATATATATTTAGGAAAGTTCATGTGAGTATATATTTTTATGTTTTTTTATATATGTAAAAGTGTATTTATCTACGTTTCTATATGCATTTGTATGTATGTGTTTACTTGTATATATATAAGTGTGTGTGTGTATGTATATGTTTACATGTATGTATTTGTGTGTCCATATGTGCATGTGTATGAATTTATGTGTATGCACATGTATGTTTCTATGAGTGTATGTGTATATATGACTATGAGTATGTGTATGAGTGTATTTGTGTGTATATGTATTTATGTGTATTTTTATATATGTATATATCTAGGTAACATATATGACTCATGAAACCAAGAGAATGTAGTTACATTAAAAATTAGTACAAATTACAAGAGTTACTAATGGATAATTTTTTTAATAATCATGGAATATAGGATACACACATACATTACACTTGAAAACATGATATGCATCATGATCACATTTTGGGAAAATTACTAAAATTTCCATCATATCCATAATCATTACACATAATCCACCTCTAGTATTCCTAGGGAAGTGAAAAAATAAGTGTGAGCTCAGATTCTTAGTAAGGATTATCATTAAATAGAATCTTGATAACATAAAACTAAAATAAGTTATATATAAATAATAATTAATCAAGGTTAATCTACAATTAAATGAAATTGAGGGAATTATATATCCATGAAAATAAATGAAAACATGGATAATAATAACCAGTTATCTCATAATGATATAATACATAACTCCTATTATCAAAAACATATTATCAAGTCCTTATACCAAGACATTTTCCTATCATGGGAGGAGGGATATACAAAAAACCAATTTTTTCTCATTATTCATGTCAATTCATTGAGGGGATATATAATGTCAAGCCCAACCCAACACATTTTTAAGGAAAATGAATTCAATATATGATTAGTCAATACCCCTCACACTATTTACTGACAAACCACTAACTGAATAAAATTTTTATACCCATGTATTGATAAATTAAAATATCAAATACTTCATTATTTATAAAATAATGTGTATGTTTAGGATAATATTCAAAAATAAAATCAGGTTCATGGGGTGTTATCAACGTAATATAAAGAACACTTTTCAAAAAAATATATATATTAGCGAGGGTACATAATTTTTTTTGGGTTAACCATAGAATATTTTAATTTAATTTAAAATATTAGACAGTTTTGAGACTAAAAAAATGGTATGAAAAATCATTTATTATGGTTCATTAAGAGCATGTGAATATTCCAAATCATATCCCACAAGACTGTTTTGATAGGCGTGTAGTCTTATGCCCATCCATTTTGAATCTGGGTGATCATTGACATAATGATCAACCAACACTTTTCGGGTTTATTACCCCTATGCACACCTCTAACATAGCCCCATCCACATTCCATTATCAATATAGGGATGTATTTTATTGGATAATACACATCCATTTACTTTACCTAAACATATGATAATTTCTACACCAAGTAATAGGTAACTATTCAATTAAGGGAATATGAGTGGTAAATAACTATATAGAAATTCAAATCCCATAAATTTTATGAGTAACATGGAAAAATTATTCTAGGTAATATTTTTCTCCATCCAAATGAAAAAAGGTTGTGATTACCACATGATTCCCAAATAATGGAAATTCATATGGAAACCCCTAATTATGTCTTGGCTAGATATCCCATCATAAAATATTTAAAATATGGATTAAAAATGATCATAATATGCCTTGAAAACATTAATTTCATGATATGATATCTCAAATATTCCATATACACACCAAAAAAATTTAACTAAGTTCACTTTACAAAACATTGCCCAAAAAGAAAAATTTTAGATGGAAAACCCTTATCTCTTATCCTAAATTTCATGAAAATATTTTAAAATATTATATCATAAGAATTTATATATTAATAATCTCATTAATAAACTTAATAATATTCTTTTTCTTTCAAATTATACTTAAAAAATCTTTTTTATATGTATTCTCCTGATTTTCCACATGAGGTGTTTTTAGTTTTTAACATTTATGATAGTTTCATAATATTAGTGTTTATATTATTTATTCCTATAATGATAATAGTCACTATTTAATTATAGTTTTTTGGGGGTTTAATTTTCATAATTTATGTTGTCTAAATTCCATTACATGAGTGTTTTAGTCTTTATTATTGGAGATGAAATCGATAGTAAACATTTTTTGGTAATTTTTGATGAATAAAGGATGTTTCATTAGTTGATGAATTATTTATTGATATGAAATATCAATAACCAAAATAAATTTAAGTACAAATTTATATCATATGATAGTATTAACTAGGTTCCCATAGTCATTAGTGGTAGAAATTCATAGTATTGTTTAGCTAAGTGGTTAAACCAACCCAAACAAGAACATGCCCAGATTTAATGGTTTATTGAAGGTGGTTATATTTTAATATAATTATACCATGATAATAATTAGTATATTTAGTGAATTTTATTTTTATAATTAATAAATATATTTAATTATAAGAATCATCACTGAATATGGAAACATTACACAATTTGAGTCAACAGTTATCCTCTTAGTAGAATTATTTTAAATGATTAAATTAACGATGATTGATTTTTGACCATATCATTAATATGTAAATTATTTTTTCATACTATAACCTGAATAATATAAAAAAAATAATGTTTATGATTTAATAAAATAATTATATCTATCATTTTAACAGATTAAGGATTAAAAAAGATGTTATTCCATGGAGGTGGTAGTCCGCGCATGAAAAATATTTTTGTATTTCATAATAGATTGTGCTTATGAAAAAATAATGTTAATACCCATAATATAGTTATATTAAATTGTATAAATGAAATATATTTTTGTACCCTGAAATATATAGAATATATTTGATATTGGAAAATTTGGAATGAAATAAAGTAGTTGATAATAGTAACATTGAGGACTTAAATTTTTCTTTAAAGTATCTGTTAATTTGAAAAGATTAGGCTTTCAAAGAGGGAATATAGGCTTATTTTCGTTGTATATGTTTTAAGGAATAATGAATTAGTTTATTTATAATTTTTAATTAGATATATAAGTGATTATTTATGTGGTGAATTATTTTACCCTTTATAAGTGAGGGGATGTGTAGTTTTTGGGAGTAACCCTCACATTTTCAATAATGATATGTTACTATTCTATTTTTAAAAGGCCATAAAATTAACAAAAGCGGAGATGTAAATGATTGTGTGTCTAAAATCTCCTCAAAATCACATTTTTTAATCAAATTTAAATGATTTATTATTTTTAATTTTTAACATTAAAATTTTACCCTAATTTACTTTTACATTGGTAATTAATTTCAAAACATAGTAAGAAATTTAAAGCAAAATGATTAATATTTATTTTTTAATCGGTAAATATAATTTAAAATTTAATTTTTATTTATCAAATTCAATTTATATATATTTTAATGGTTTATTTTAAAATAAATAGACTTAATAAAATAAAAAAGTTTTCAGTGAAAAAATGATTTATAGATTTTAATTTATTTTTATAATGTAAGAAATAACTGGATAAAATTTTTATTTACCAAAATTAATCAATTATAAAAAAAATTATATTAGGTTTTTTATTAAATCCAAAATCAAATCTTCCATAAAAATACGTGTCTCAATGAAAAAAAAGATAAACGGTTTTATGCTAAAGTTACATTTTTATTTTTTCTAAAATTATTTACCATAGGTTTTATTAGTTAAAATAAAATTATAAAATTTATAATTTTTTCATTAAATTTCTCTTTTATTACAAAAAGTTTTTTTCTTATCTTATACTTCATTATTATATGTTTATAAATTCATACACATTACAAGTGTTGTGAAAATTTTAATTTTATACTAAAAACTGACCATTAAAAAAATATAAAAAAAACCATATAAAGATAATATCAGTATGATAAATTCAAAAATAAAGTTTTTCTAAAACATCCAATTGGTAAATTATTCTATAAAGTATAATTTCACTTTAAAGGGAGCATTGCGTGGAAGTTTTTGATATGATATTTACCTATTATATGTGAGTATTAGGTGTTACATTGCCCTACCCCCAAAAAATAATTTCATCCAAAAAATTTGGGTATATATCCACTACTGAATAGATTTGGATACTGCTTATATATATATTATTTAGGAGCTCAAATTTAATCTACTATTTTATTATTTCTCCAATGTACATTCACCCAATAAGTTGTATGGTTCCAAAATACATTCCCTCTTATGTTAAGAATATTGATAACATCATAATTTTATAAAAAGTTAGAATCCAAATATATTCCCTCATATGTCAGGATGTTCATTTCATATGGATTGAATTTCCTCAATAATGAAAAAATTTATATTTTAGGTACTTTATAAGAGTTTGGCGTCATGGATAATCAACATGTCACATCCCCAATTCTTAATAATATTTGGAATGGACCAATGTACCTTGGGATTGACTTCCCTTTTTATCTAATCTAATGATACAATTCCAAAGAGGAATGTTCAAGAATAAATAATCCCACACCTAATATTTTAATTATTTCATTCAATTCTATTCACATATATTTTTTTATTTGGGATTTTATATTGTGATCATGTATATTTTGTACTTTAATAGACATCTCCTAAAAAATATATATGAGAAAACTAACATTATTTCTATAACTTCTTTCCAACAGGTTGGAGTATGACACCTATTCCCAAAAAATTATTCTTAAAATTCCATATAAATGATCAAGTGGATGTTATTATTGTATAAAAACTCTACTGAAGATATTTATTGATATCATGTACCTTTAAAGTCAAGATAACATGACCTCAACATGTATTCCAAGGTTGGGATAGTTCATTTAGACTACCCTGGCATCTTGGTATTGTATGTTGTTCATAAATTTGTCTCAGTGTTTATATTTCACTGAAAAATCATGCAAATTTTTTTTAGTATTAAGGGTCAATACCAAATACAATTGACAGAGGATCCCAAAAAGTATTTCAATTGAACTGATATATACTTATGAAATGATATTAAGGGGTATACATTCTCTTATCTACATGAAATGGGTGTACATAGTAATATAATCATTAATGACTCATATAACATCACTCTCCATTGAATTATTTGGTTGTTTTATGGAAAAGTATATTGTAACATTTTACCACTTCTATATTGGTATTGTATGAGTTAACATGAATCCCTTAAGAATTTCTCTTTCAGCCTTTAACTGTTATCATACTAAGAATCTGAACACATAGTCCAAAATTTCTAACATAATGGAATCCCAAGATAAATTTTATCTTAAATTCATCGATTTATCATTCCTTCCATGGTGTATAGAGAAATTTTGGCTTTGGGATTCATCTAATAGTTATATTTTATACCATTTTATGGATGGAGCACATATCGTCATTTCAAAAATCAACACTCTATCCCTATATATAAATTCAGTCAATTTCCCATCATTTACTACATTAATACTTCTTTATAATTTATAATCATCCTTTTTGGATTTATCAACCCTTTCTAATAATGATGGTTTATCAATTTCCGAGAAAATAAATGATGGGTTATATTTCCTAGAAGTCGCTATATATTACTTTACAAGATTTCTTTATATGAGATCCTTGTTAATCCTCATCATTGTACAAACTCCACGATCTCTCCAACATAATTTTTTAGCTACCTTTTGTTCCTTTCAAATATGATTGTGTATTTTGTAGTTATAGTCATTTAGTTGTTCTGAAAATATTTTTTTCTTCATGTTGAGCTCCTTGTGGTATAATATAATACTTAAAACTATTTTGGTCTATATATATCCCTTATATTTCACCAGATATGTAGTGTCTCCAAATTTTCCAATATAATATTACTTTTTTCAGCTTAAGGTCATTAGTTGGGTAGTTTTTCCCTCTATAACCAATTACCTTTATTTTTAGGAAATCACCCCATCATTCTTAATAAGGAAAAAATAAATTATTTTCTTTAATGAATAAAAAAATTAAAAATCCATCCTTACATAATTGTATAATCAAAACCATTAAATTAATCAGTTTACACATCAGCTCTTCAAAACATAACTTATTTTACCATGACCATTTAATATTTTCCAGTTTATTGTCAACATGGTCAATACTTTGTTTAACTATAAAAAATCATGAAAACCCCACAAAAAATGATCTTCTAAGAATAATAATATTTGGATCTCAGTTATGTCTATTAGTGCAGGACAATATTTTACTACCATTGTCATTAAGGGTTAATAGATATTAAATATTAGAAGAAAATATGAACAAGAAAAGAAAATTCATTGATTCAAAATTGACACTTTATATAGTTCTCAGGTAATTTTTTTCTACAACTCTCTAGAATAATATGAATATGAATTTCATTATCATCATAGCTATTTGGTTATATAAATATATCATCAAGGAAATGTATAAAAATTTTATGAATATAATCATGGAATACTCAATTCATTAGATTTATAAATACAATATGTTCATTAGTTAATTAAAAAGAAATTAATGTAAACATATAATGTCTATACAATAATTTAGATTCCTTGTTTATAATATCATCCTTCTTCAAACATAACTAATGATATCTAGTGTAATGATCTTTCTGTGAAAATTATTATACTCTTTGAATTTTATCAAATTAGTCAGCAATGTTTGGAACAAGAGACTTATTATTTGTATTAATGGCATTGATCTCCCTATAATCGATTCATAATCTCATAGAACAACCCATTTTTCATGAATAATATAGGGAACCCCTTAATGAAGCACCAGGGAATGTATATCCATTTTCACTCAACTCATTAATTTCTCTCATCAACACCACCTACTCCTATAGCTCAATTATACATTGAGTTTTAGATATAGTTCATGCATCGAGAATGAGTTCAATATAGAACTCAACTTCATGATTTGATGGATAACTAGTTAATTATTTTGGAAACGCATTAATGAAATTGTATTCAATGGGAGAATCCTATTGAATTTTTATACCTTCATTATCTATATATCACAAATAATCTTCCTATTTACCCAAACTTTCATTAAGGAGAGAGATGAGGGAAGGTTTTGAACATTATTTAAATAGATATTTTTCCCATATAAATACAATATAGTCTACCACACCTTCAAAAATATTAATACCCTTCTATTGGAAATTAATTTTGTCATCTTACATTAAAATCCAATCCATTACAAGGATAATATCAAATTCAACCATAGGTATCGTAAAAAAAGTTAAAAATATGGTATCTGTATGCATCCGAATTGGAAATACCCAACACATATTTTTTGTAACGTTTCTCTCACACTGTGTATTAATTGATAACTCACACACTAGGTTTCCATGGAATTATGTAATGTTTTTTTGGAAAAAAATGGAATATATAAAAATTGAAAATACATAAAATCAAATAATACATTATCTATCTTTTACTAAATTATTAATGTACCTACCAGCACATCATTTAGAACATTGTCTTCATATATGGTAAATGAATAAAATTGTCCCTACTCCATTTTATATTCCAAAGAAAATTACAATTACATTTGGTGCATTGGTTCTAATAATGTCTCTCCACCCTACATTTTAAGCATCATATATCAATAGATTCCACCTTTTACTTTATTTGGTTAGCCTAATGGCCTTTCTATTTATAAATTAATGAAATTAGTGTTCCCTTCCTACAATCTCTAGGGTTTTTCTTCCCATAGTTATCACACATTGGTTACCGAATCCTTCCTTCTCCACTTTTCTACAATTTTATTCTAATAATTCCTAAGGGGGAACTTCTTCTCATCATTTCCTATGAATATAGATATATTAGAGTATCATTTTATGTCTTAATGGTTCTTGAGAAAATATCCATATATTACTAAATGTTCTAAGAGACAAAAATTATTTAATGGATTTTATTTATCCCATCAAATAAAATCTCAACCTTTATTTTTGTTTTACATACATAGTCTAAAGTTTGGAAACATTACCATTTAATGTAAACCTCATTCTCATTAATGTTTTCCTCCTCTTTTTGGATAATATTGAGGAAATACCTTTCCATTTCTACTCTTTTCTCAGGAGGAAATAAATTTTCATTGAATACCTCCATTATAATTCTTCATTCTACCAACATAATTTCATTTTCCTCTTTCGGGATTTGAATTGACAACCACTAATGGCATGTATCCCCCTTTATACAATAAACCTCCATGATGAATTTTTCCTTCTCACTGTATCCTAATGTGTGAAAAAATATTCTCTAGAGAATTGACCCATATTTCATATTCAAATGTATTAATAGTTCCACATAATGTTTTAGGCAATAATCACATGAATTGATAAAAGATAGTATCACCATATTGTTTATGAATATGAAACACTATATAGGAAATATTATTTTTCATAACTAGGGTCAACAAGAATAATATGGTTATTAAATAATAATCACCAACACAAGATTCATTTAATTTTGAAGGGGGAATATCACATAATTAACTATGAGTGTTGATAAGATTCTCATTCCATCAACAATTCACCATATTTCTAGAATAACATACTTATTATTATTTTATAATATTAAATTAAAAAATACAATCGTACAATAATTCCTAGAGTGTTTCCTAGAAATCATCATGGATTATCATATTAATTGTGTTACTTTACTTGGTTCTACGTAATTTTATCTCCATGGTTTCTAATAAACTTCATTTAATACCAACTATAACATCTCAAGCTCCAGAAACCCAAACTGGTAATTATGTTACATAATTGGTTTAAATTATAAGATTTCATGGAGGATTGAATATTTTCTATAGTTTTGGTAGAATAAAAATGTATCTACATTTTACATGAAAATATGTGATAAAAATTTAAAAAAATTTAGAAATTATTATCCCTTCCATCATATCCTTGTGATACAACATTATCACATTTCAAGAATATTATCATTACTTCCATCATATCCCCAAAATTACACATTGTATTCCTATAATATTTTTGGTGAAATGAAAATAGGTAAGACTGATCTTAGATACTTAGAAAGTAGTTCTATACAAAATAATTGTATAAAAAATAAACATTAGAGAAGTGATATGGTAAGAATCTGATAACAACATGAATCGAAAATTAACTGAAACTGAGGGCATCTTATATCAATAATAATAAATGAAAACATGGATAACCATAATAATTGATCTCATACTGATGAAAATAATAACGACAGACATCTTGAAAAATTATGAAGGACTTATTCAAATATTTTTTTCTATCATGGGAAGATTCATTCATTATAACTAAGTCTAGTTGTTCTTGTAAGTCTTCTCAATGCATTGAGGGGCTATAAAATTCCAGTCCCTATCCTCAACTTGCTTATGTGTAATTCATTCAACAAAAGTGTATACACAAATTTAATACCTTTAACTGATGAATAAAATTCTAAATAAATATTATATATCTATATATTCCAAAATATAGACATCAAATACTTCCCTATTTAATAGAATAATGTTGATTTCAAGGAAAATATACCTAAACCATCATTGATTACATAGGGTACCATCAACATAACATCAAGTACCCTCATCAAATAAATATTTTAGAAGGGGTTCATAAACTATGTTAGGGTATAAATCGAGGATAGTAATTTGATTCAATATATTACATTGGTAGGAGACCAATTCAATGGAATAAAATCCTTCATCGAGGATCATTAAGAGAATATAAATATTCTAAATAATATCGATCAAGACTGTTCCTCTAGGAATGTATTCCTAGGAACACACATCATACACTAGGGTGATGATTGATTTCATGATAAATAATCCATATTAAGGTTTATTACCCACATTTGAATCTATTTTATAGCCACATCCACATTCTAGTGTCTAGAAAAGGATTTATTTTCTAGGAAATTGCACACACTTTTACTACACAAAAACGTATGAGGACTTTTCCATCATTGAAAAGGTGAATCTAGAATTAGGATAATGTGAAAGAGGTATAACAATATATACATGTAAATCCTTTAAAATTGAAAAGTAACATGGATAAATTAATCCATGGAAATGAATTCTCCACAAAAATTAAAATAGTTGTTGACCAAAACATGAGTCCCAAAGAAAGGAAAATGAGAAAGAAAACCTCACATTCTGATTGGATAGAAATTAAATCATAATGTCTTGAAACATTTGTCTTAAAATGATCCTATAATTCTATTAACAAATTAATTTAAATATATGAATTCTAAAATAGGAATTATATTCACTACATAATGGAAATTATGTGCACATTACAAAACAGGTCTCAAATAGAAGAATTTGAGGCGGAAAACCCATACATCTTATCTTGTATTTCAAAAATTTAAATTAAACTCATACACAATGAAAATGTATATATCATTGAATTAATTAAAAACCTTAATAATATCCATTTTCATTATTACTCTTCATCAATAGTCATTCCCTATATGAATTCTCCTTGTTTTCCACAACAGGGGTTTCTAATATTGAACGTCTGTAGTAGTTTCATAATAACGATGTTTGTATTTTTTTCTTCATCATAACATATTCATTACTAGGTTATTAATGATACTTTTTGGGATAAAATTTAAAAATTTCACATTATTCAAATACCTTTCATCTTTTTTTAGTCTTTATCCTTAAAGATGAAATCAATAACAGTAATGTTTTGGAGGATTTTGGAGAATGAAGGGTGCTTCCTTAAGTGTTGAATTACATATTGATATATTTTTTCCAAAAATAAATTATTTACAAGTTAATATAATAATATACTATTTATCATGATCCAATATTCTTCCATGTTATAAATTTAAATTATTGTTCACCTAGGTGGTTAAACTGACGCAAACATGCGAAAACCACACAATTTAATGGATGATTAAGTGGTAGTTTTTTGTAATATCACTAGACCGGGTGCATAATGATCTTATTAAATATTTTTAGTGTGATAATATAAAATTTTATGTATATATGATAATGTTTAATTTATAATTAATATTACAAATTTGGAATAAATGATTATCCTCTTAGTACACTTATTTTAAATAATTTAATTAATCCTAACTATTTTTTGATCATATCATTAATAGGTTATTTAATTTTTTATATAAAAACCTTATATATATTACAAAATAATATATATATGTTTATAACATACTTACATACATCCTTGTAAGGTGTTCAATGAAAATGAAATAGGTTACGTTGTGGACAGATTAGTCCCCACAACACACAACTAAATTTTTTTAATTGATGGATTATATAAATAAATAATGATAATACCCTTAATATATTCATATTAAATTTTATAAATGATAATAAAATAAATACATATATATATGTAGACTAATTTTGATAAAAATATAATTAGAAAGAAAACTAAGTAGCTTTTAATAAACCCATCAAGGATGTGGTTTTTCCTTGGTAGTCTTCTTGAATTTCAAGGTCATAGGCTGGCTATGAGAAACCACGGGACAATTTTAATGGGATATAGTCTAAGGGAAATTTAAATATAAGAGTTTATCGAGTTAATTCTAAACAAAATTTAATCTTCATGTGGTTAAGGTGTTTCCCATTAATAAGTGATCAGAAGGGTAAATTGGGTAGTAACCCATATATTTTCCAAAATTAAATGTTATTATTAACTTTTTAATTGAAAAAATGGAAAAAAGAGGATATGAAAATAATTTTTGTTACGAAACTCAACTAAACCACCCCCTTTTTAGAATAATTTTACAAATTTTGGGGTTTCTATTCTTAACTTTTAAAAATTACACTACTTTTACTTTTACCATGGTAATTAATTTCAAGCCATTGTAATTAACTTTATTGAGAAATATTTATAGTGATATTTAAGATAATTTTATACCTCAAATTTTAAATTTCCAAATTATTTTAAAAAATAAAATTTCTAAAGGTTTCAAAAGACAATTTTAAAATAAATACATGCAATCACATAAGACCCATTTTTAGCAGAACAATGTTTTTATTATTTTAATTTATATATATAGTGTAAATAATTTGAGATAAAAATTCAAATTAAAAAATTGATTAATTATAAAATAAAAAATATATATGAGTCTTTTTAGCCAATTGAAAACCAAATATTCATTAAAAATAATTGATTCAAAAAAAAATATAAAAAAACTTTATATTAAAGTAACATTTTTATTAGCAATGAATATTTTTTATATTGTTTTTATATATTAAAAGGTTATTTTAAAATGCATAATTTTTTCCATGATTTTATATTTGATTACATAAATGACTTTCAAAACATACAGTTCATTATTTTATAATGGTAAAGTTATACAAATTATATTTTTTGTGAAAACAGTAATTTTCATCTAATAACCATCCCATTAAGAAAAAATCAAAATTTCATACTAAACAAATTTATGAATGATTAATTCTAAAATTAGGTTATTTTCATATATTTAAAATTGTAAAATTAATCTATAAAGGTATAAATTCTCTTTCATGGTTGAATTATGTGATGTTTCATTATAAGATATTCCCTCTACTATAGTTAGTTCTCAGTTGTTACAATATATGTGTATGTCTAAATATGTGTTTTTAAGTATGTGTATTTATGTTTCTATATGTATGTATTTGTATGTATTTATCTATGTATATGTATGTGTATGTATGTATGTGTTGGATACCATTACTAAAACCATATTAATTTCAAATGTGTATATTTCTACACAATTTATTCAATTATGAATTGATTTAATCAATTTTATATTCATTTGAGTGGGATTTAATGAACAAATTAAAGTGGGAAGAAATATTTATCGATCCATTAATATGTTTTATTTAATAAAATATGTCAAAAATTAATATATAATGCGATAATATTTCCCATGTTCTAGAAAATGATTTCATGGAATCCCCTCAATAATTTCTCTCTCTCATCCCATGTTCATATCTCCCAAAGGCACTAGCACCCCCTTGAGAGTTTCAGGTATCCTAAAATAGAGAATGAGATCCTTTGGATGATGTAATCCCTTGGAGGTAAGAATCTTTCCTTTTCAAAAATTATGATCTCCACCATGTCGTTGTCTAAGTATAAAATATGAATTCATCACTCTAGGAATGCACATTATATTCTTTATTTAAATTATGAGTTTTTATTTTATTATGGATAGATCCTAAATATATTAGTTTTCTTACCCTTTTATGGTTTATCAAATAAACCACCAAAAGCCCTAAATTATATTAGAAAAAGGCCTCTTTGATGATTCAATTTTTTCATTTTACTTCTTAATGATGAACATGTTTTAGAAATTGTAAAATGGGATATTTGAAGTCTAAAATTTACAAATGAAGAAATATTAATATTTCACATATTTTTTATAAAAAAATACATTATTAATTTTTTAAGGAAAACTAAATTAGAAATTGAATTATATTATTTATAAATGGTTTATAGATAATGAAAACTATTTTTTAGAATTCTATAAAATTTATAAAGGTTTTACATTCAATTTATTAATTATAAAATGTATATAGTTAATGGATTATTATTTTTGAAACATTAAGTACATGTATTGTTTAAATATTTAAGATTTAATATGTATAATATAATTTTCAAATTAATATAGTTTATAAAATGTTAACATATCATATTTAATGGGTATTGACATCCGATCAAATTATTTTGAATTTTAGTATTATTTAAATAATATGTTTATTTAGAAATTACAATGATTTTTTATAAGGTGATGAAAAATTATATAAAAAGGGATTAATTATAAAGGATTGTATTTTTACAATTATAAATTATTCCAAATTTATTAATATGAATTTATTCAAATTAAAACAAAGTCCTTATTAAAAAAATATTATTTTGACCACATCAAAAATGTTTTGATAATAAAAATCACAAATAGTTTAAATAAAATAATGTATATGATATATAAATTATGTGAAAAGGTTTAAATAATAAAAAATAAATTATAATGTAACTCATGATTTGTTATATGTATATACATTATATATTATATAAAATATGGAAGATTTCATAATGAAATTTGATATATAAGTGTTTATATATATAATTATTGAAAAACAACAATGTATAACTTAATTATAAAATTTCTATAATATTATTTTATTTTTGAAAAGGTTGATGGACTGTTCTAATGTTTATATATTTTAAATGTCCATTGTTTTTTAAGTTATTTATTTTAATATTATTATATATAAAATAATTTATATTTTCATTATTTTATGTGATTTATTTATGTGATAAATTTAATCTGTGAGTTAAAACATGGAATTTTAGGATTGGCACGACTCCAAAAAAATTATTTTTCATCTACCATAACCTCAGTTTTTAATTAATGTTTTTAGATTGAATTTAGTTGTTATGCATAGTTATTTAATATTAGGTTTTATAGATAGCATGAATTGAATTCCCTCCTAAGTATAGTTTCATTTTTGTATGGAACTTGGGGTTAAATCACCTAGAAACATTGAGGATTATCCCGTATTCTTGAAATCTAAATGGGGTTAGATATTTGTTTCTTCATAATTACTCATATAGATAATATAAATTTCCTATATATAAATTTCATTATATGAATATTTCATATACCTTTTGAATATGATGCATTCGAATATGTATCAATATATTTGACTTCTATTTTGTAGTCAGTAATACATAATGTGCCCTTTTAAAACAGTTAGACATTAATGTAATGTGAACACAGCAATTTGGTTGTTTTAAAAGGGATTCTAATAACCGAAACATTAGAATCATGAAAAAACTGAATGAATAAAATAGGAGTAGATAAACATTATATAATATGTAATAATTATTAATTTAATATTAATATGATATATATATCGAATATTTGATATTCTAAATGAAAACCCCCCCAAATACTAAGGGTGGTATTCCTTCCAAAGAGGTAGATTTCAAGACCATGATCATTAAAATTAGTGTTATCAAGCATATCATGGGTACCCCATGATTATCTTGTGTATAGGAAGAAATTTATAAGTGTCACTAGATTATCATTTTTTCTAGGATTATCTCAGCATGATTATCCATTGATTTTCATATGTTAGCTTATTATTGTATTTTTATTTGGGTATTACATACCAGGGATACCCTTAGGAAGTATATATTTGAAAAAAGGTTGAGTTAATCCATATTATGGATCTGGGTAAAAATTAATATGATCAACTTTCCATGAATCAAAACATTTATGATTGGGATTATTCCCTACAAAAACAATTGTCTTATTTACATGAACAAACTAGTGTTAGTAATGATAAGATATGGATATTCACTCACTAAGCAGATATGATGTATGAGGTCCCCAATTTTAGTATGATTAATATAATTAAATAAAAATTATGAAACTATATGAAACATGATATTCACCCTCTAATATATCCTTTTTGTATATTATTTCATTATTTATGGAACTCATATTGCCACCATTAATATTTATGACCCATGAAATAGATAAAAATTGGTATCTAAGGTTGATAAGTGTTCTCAAGGAGAGGAATTTAGATCCCATAAATATGATGTTAATCACCATGTCAGCAATGGAGAAAGAGTTGTTACTTTAGGAGTAGGAATTTTAGATCTGATCTTACCAAATGTATTGATAATAAAATCATAAAATTGTTATCATATTGGTAACATAAATATAGATTTTATTTTTTCTAGTTTGTCTAAGAAATATGATATTTCCATTTATTTTTATGAGTAAGAGTTATTATATTTATAAGATTGAGTTTTTTTATAGAATTAGAAATATATTTAATAGATTATACATTCTAGATGTTGAAAAATCTATTTATAAAGTTTAAAATAAGAAGGATGAATTTGATTTTAAAATAGCCTACCTTTGGCATTATCACATCAGACATATAAATAAGAAAGGAATTCAAAAAGTCTATATAGATGGATTTTTGGACTCATTTAATTATGAATTGTTTTGAAAATTGTGAATCTTGTTTGTCTGGAAAAATGAAAAAGACATATATTTTTTGTAAACTATTAAAGGGTAAGTAGAATATTGAATCTCATAAATAGTGATGTATGTTGACCGATGGGTTATAAATTAGTTGGTGGCTCTAGTTACTTAGTTACTTTTATCAAATAATTTATTTGGTATGGATATGTGTTTCTGTTTAAAAAAAATTTGAATCCATTGAAAATATCATTGTCCTTCAGAGAGAATCATAGAATCAACTGCAAAATAGAATTGTGATCCTCCGATCAGTTCATGGCGGTGAATAATTAATGTAGGAATTCATAGATCTTTTGAGAGAAAGTAGAATCATTTCATAGCTTACTCCTTTCAGTACACCATAATGAAATCGTGTGTCAAAAGTTATGAATATTTCTATGTTAGAAATGGTTCAATTGATGATTAGACTTTAGGAAATTATAATTATATTTTCAGGTTATGGTCTGGATACTGTTACATTACTACAAAATTATGCTCCATCTAAAGTAATCATAAACACACCATATATGATATGGAACGGGAAATGACTTGTTATGTATTTTTTTGGATTTTGGGTAGAGAAGAAAACATATATTCATTCACTTATTATAAAACTAACCCAAAATATGAAAAAATATTATTTTTTGGTAACCTAAAAAAATGGGGATATTAATATTATAACCTTACTAAAAGTAATGTATTTTGGCCAGACAAAGTTTTTTCCTTGAGAAGGAGTGACTAAGTTGAGGAGTTAGTGGGAGGAATTTTGAACACGATGATGTTAATGTCTAATAAAAATGATGTGTTCCTAATATATAGGTAGAGCTATTTTTATCAATAGTTGTGGATGAAGAAATGTTTTATGTTATATAAGAACTTTGAATGTCTAATGGGAGTTATTATAAACGGAATAGTTACAATATTATCATGGAAAAATGTGGAAGTAACATTATTAGGAGATGAATCTACTTCATACCAATAGAATATTCTGAATTCAAATTCTATGAAATGATTAAAATATATGGAATCTAAATGTTACACTATTTACACTCACCAAGATTGAATTTTGGTCAATGAAACTAAAAGGGTAGGACCCATATGGGTGAAAGTTGAGTTTCCCTAGGTAAATTTACATGAACAGTATGGTGTAAGAATTCATGGTGTCTAAATGATACAAAATAATTCTGGTATTTAATATTAAGAAACATTTTCACTGGAGATAATGATAAGGTATGTCTCTATTTTATGGCCATATCTTCTCATTTTCATTATGAGATATATAAAATGGATTTCCAAACTTCTTTCCTTAATGATAATTTTTTATATGATAAATCCTAAAGGTTTTAATGTTCCAAATGATTCCACTATGGTGTGTAATCTGCATCATTTAGTTTACGGACTGAACTATGCATCTTTGAGTTAGAATATATGGTATTATAATTCAATCAAATAGTTCATTTTCAATAAAATTTGGATGATTCTTATGTGTACAAGTAGATTATTGGGTGTTTAGTATTGTTTTAATATTGTATCAAGATGTATATTTCTAATCTGAAATGAGAACCCAACTCTTTATTCTATAAATAAGTTGACGAGTAAATGCTACTTAATGAAATACATAGGTGAAGAAGCTTCGATGCTTGTTTTGAATATCTATAGATATTTATTTATGAGTCTATATATTCTCAGTCAGGAGATATATATTGGTAAATTTTTATTGATATTCAGCTTAGCTAATGAAATTAATGGGTATTTTAAAAAATTATATTGTAGAAATATTATAAAAACTCAAGTTCATTCTAAAGAGTTAGTAAATATGGATATAATTATATATGTATGTCACCCCCTAAACATTTATACTCAATTATTTCATTATATTATTTCCATTTGACCTTTTTGATATGGTTTTGGTTGAGCCCCCTTTTAAATTTTTTAATTTTGAATGTTGCAAGTGGGGTTTTGGCATGTGAATAGTTTAAAATGGTTTAGTAAACCAAGCGGCCTTGCCTAAGTATTTATGCGACTTATGTTGGTGTCTAGTGGCATAGCGCATAGGTCACACATGATTTGGGAAACCGTGAGGAAACTGTGTGGTTCGACTATAGAACAAGATAATGGATCAAATCATGGTTTGTGCATAGTTTGGAAAATGTGCGGCCAGTCCTTGTAGGGTGTTCCATCTTTTCATTAGCATGTGCACGGTTAGCATAGGGTTTGGTAAACTATGCAGCCAAATAGTGTGATTGTACCTGATTCATAAAATCATAAAATTCCAATTTATCCCTCTCCACATTTTTTCCAAAATTGAACCCTCCCTACATGGTCATTTTAGCTACATGAATGGGTCTCAATACGCATCTTCCTTTGGTTCCCCTCACTTATTTATTCTCTTCATTTGAATCCAAAGTGCATTTTTGGGGTTTTGGCCATTTTCCACTTCTATCTCCACTCCTCTGTTGAGTTTTCATGGGTTTCAAGGTGGGTTCTTCTCTTAAAAACCCTAGGGTTATGGATAGTTAATCGTGGTCTAATTTGTGGCTGTTAGGGTGTGCAGGTCATTCCTTCATGTCAATTCTTACTTCTCTAAGAGTTTCATCACATTCTCAGTCCATTGAGATAGGTATTTCCATTATTGTTCTTTTCTAAAACAATCTATCAATTCTTGTGTGTTTATAATTGATTTATAAATATGATTCAAATGCTTTTTATTCATTCAATTAGTTTATTATACTGATTTTTATTTGTATAATTTATTAAAAATTTGTTTCGAAGTGATTTTTCGAATATTTTTATGTATATCATCACCCAATGTGTTTAATAAAACTTCAATTGATATTTTAAAGAAACATTGGATGATTTGAGTGGTTTTTTTCCCAAAAATACATTTTATTAAATTAGATTTATTGTGGTTTGGACATTATGTGTATAACATGGTGACTTTTCTAGTGTGGTTTGTTGTGTGTTTGGAAAGGCTCCTATGGTTTATAAATTCTGGTTTAATTATTTTGTAATTATGTGAAATTGTTCTGTTTGGTTTGAAAGAAAGTGGTGAATTCGAAATTTTTTTTTTTCCTCTCATGGTTATTTAAAGAATTCCTTTGGATGTTGGAACATTCATGGGTGGGAAAGGTGCACACATGGATATACATTTCAAATGAATAAGGAATTTTAAAACAATTCATTACTTGAACCATTATTTATCAAATGGTACATTAATTTCAAAAAGGTTTCTATGTGTGGTGGGTCATGTTCTTTCAAATTCATACTTTAAAACATGGTCCATTTTTAAATAGACACATATTTTGGTAAATGCCGATATAAATGTATGTTTGGTACATTTAAAAATGATTCATGCTCTAATCAAAATTTGGAAATGTTTTACAAATGAAATTGGTTTTCAAAATCATAAATGACCATTTGGAATTGCAATCTTATAAGTGGTGTTCCACGTGATTTTGGAAATAGTTTTGAAATGTTTTTTGGTAAATGAATTTGGATTTGAAAATTCGAAGTTTATTTTAAAAAATTAGTATGTTTTTAAAAAATGATTGAAATTTTACATGATGTGATGGCCCTGTTGGAACCTTAGATAATGTTATGTGTAGGTGTAACACTTTTGGATGATTTCTTTATATGAGTTATCGTAATATTGGTGTTAGTGTTTGGGGGTATGCAAGTGTGGTGGCAGTAGGTAAGGTAATTAACCCATGCTAGGGCCTCCTACATACATTGTATGTTATTTACATTGGTTTCTTGGGAATCTTTATAAAGGTTTAGTGATAGATTCTTATTATCCTTGATTATATGGGTTAACATCCCTTGGATGGATTTAATGGCCAAGTGGGTGGTGAAACTGGACTAGCTTGTTTATGATGTCCAGTTGGTTATATACTTTGGAGTTTGACTATACATCGGTAGGTGGTTCTGAACTGAGCACGTTTAGGGTTCACTATATGGATGTTTAGGAAAATACCATGGTTACTATATATACATGTTTTGTTTTTCTTTCTACAACATGTTTGATAATAGTCTTTTTAGTTATTATCCTCTTTCTTTTATTCCCATTATTTTCTACATGACCATTGTTTGGGTACATGGTTGGATTTGGTGGTTGGGTTTTATGTCAAGGAAAAAGGATTGTGGGAAATGAAAAAAATTCATAAAAAGTAAAACTACGTGTATCGTTTTTTTAATGGGGGATAATGGTATGTTTTGTTTTTTTCCTTAAAATGAAAAAATTGCCTAGTTATATATGTATTTTCAAACTATTATTTGTTGCCTATTTTGGGAAAGGAAATGTATCGAATCTCTGGTGGTTTCCTATTAAGTTGTTATGATCACACCTTACTTGTACCATTTGATGATGGTAGACTAGAGCTATTTTTTTGGTTTAGGTATTTGGTTTGTGTTCTTATTGTTAGAGTTGTTTGGCCTTATGGGTGAAGGTGACCCAGGGGTCGCATGGAGATCCCATGGTGTACTTCAATTCTCGTTTTTATTAAATTTTTAGTACATTATTCAGTTATATTTGCATGTAGATTATTATATGTATTTATTTATGATCAATTTTGTATTCTTCATGCATGCTCTGTTTGATTAGTTTATTTGAATAATCATAGTTCAATGGGATAAATCCTTCCTTCTAGATTATCATTGATGCCTGAAACTACTTTTCATCCCATGGGAGATTAGGGAGACCCTTCGGGCCATGCCACAGACCGGGCCAGGTGTTGGGTTAGATGGAATCCTGGCCTGGTTCGTAAAAAATGGTAACAAAGCAAGGAATTTCTTATTTAGGGTGTTATATATATATATATATATATATATATTAGATGCCATGAATTTTAGGACTCAGTAGATATGTGCAGGAAGATCATCACAAACACTTACTCATTACGACCCTAGAGTTGTTAGGGGTATTCTAGGATTTGATTCCCCTATATATGTTTTGAATTGAGGACTGATAATATAGGTGAGCCAGTTTCATGCTATGATCTCAGATGAAGTAGTCAACCATGTTATGTCCAAGTGCGCGGTTCAAGGTACTCTTATTTTTTACTACTTACTTGGGGCATGGATCACTACAATGTCATTAGGTTAGGCATCAATATTTGTTCTTTGGTCATGTAGTTTGGCTTCAGTTGTGTCTCATTTCAGTCTTGATTGATGTGATTAAGATTTTAAAATGAACATGGTTTTTGAAATTGAAATTATTTACTTCAAATGATTTTGGATTGGCATAATGGGATTTAATGGAAAATGATTTGGATTGAAAATTTGGTTAATTCTAGGGTTCTTCTACTTAATTTGTAAGTGTAACCCTCAGTATTCTATATGAAGGTTTGTATATTTGTGTGAGTATGTGTGGAAGGTTCATGTTGGAACATGCGGATGGGCATGGATGGACACATATGTGATGGTTCATGGGATTTGATGGTTGGGGTTTTGAAATCAATGGTTGAGTTTGGTATTCCAAAAATGATTCTTGAATGGAAAATGATTTCAGATAATTATTTTTTCTTTATAAAGTGGGTTTTTTTGTGAAAAATGGATCTTGTATTTAAAAAGTGTCCTTGGAAGAAGGTGGTTTTGGAAATTGTTGAAAATGGTGGTTTCTTAAAAGATAATTTTGAGTTAAGTTTGTGAGGTCTGTTCCATGACCTAGTTATTTTATCCTGAGATGGTATTTTGATTATGAATTGGTTGGATGTTTATTTTTAGCTTTGTGTTTTAATGTTGTTTAGAATATTACACACATAAATGTCACAAAAATTTCTAGTGAGTCTCTCCCATTTACTGGTTCTTCTCCATTGTTTCTCATATTTCATGGAGTTATAAACCCTTTAAATGTGGTGGAATGGATTCAGGATGTTGAGTGTGTCTTTAGGCCATTTGGAATTGACAAATATGTTAGAGTTTATGTCGTTCTGGGATTGTTTGAGGGTCCAGATTTGGATGAATGGGATATGGTTTCCCCACTATTGATGAAAGATATATTGGAGTGAGATGTCTTTATATTTGACTTTCCCTGATTTTTTTTACCTAGGTAGGTGAAGGCGATGAAACAAAGAGAGCTCATGAACATCTAGCAAGGCTAACAGATTATGAAGGACAATGTTTACCACTTTAAGGAGTTTGTATCCTTTTCACTGGAGGTGGTTTCATAGGATTTGATGAAGTCTTCTCTTTTTATTGGGGTTATTCATCTAATTATTATGGAGTGAGTCCTCTCCACCTTGGATCTTCATTCTGAGAAGTTGGTTGACGAAGCATTTTTAGCAGAGTTGGTTTTCAGAGTGTAGGTAATTGGTACTGTAGTGTCTCTTGTTGCTTATGATGGTTCCCTGTCTAGAAGGAATCATGTTTTAGAGGAACTTATTCTTGATATTTCTCTCTTATTGGCTCTAGATTTTTTTTCATTAAACTACTCTCTCCTATTTTTCTAGAGTGGTCTGTTCAGGAATTCAAATCTATCTAATTATAATCCTCTAAATACATTCAATCATTGTGGTCATTTGGGTCATCTTGAGATTTTTTGTAGGAAGAATTTCCCAAATAAGAAGCATTGATTAGGGGATTTCAATAATAGACTACAAGACAAGGGATTCTTTAGTCACTAGAGCTCTAACTATAGGCCTTTGAGTGAATCTCTCAGATAGTTAGGAGATCACCGAGGGTGTGGGAACCCTTGGTCCGGTTTCTGTCTCTAGTGTCGGGTTGGATACATTTGATGTTTACGCTGGAGTTATTTATATAATTTATAGTATCAGATTTTTTGTAAGAATGGTGGTTATGCTTATCAGAATATCCCTCTATGAATAATTTTTTCTTCATTGAGTGTGTTTAACACTTATGAGAGTTAGTTTTAGTTTTATTATTTAGTTGGTCTTGTTCGGAAATTTTTATCACAGTGTAGTGTTGAAATATAGCTTGTGTCCTTGTTCACTTTTTATCTCCAGTTCATTCCACGGACCTTCCATATTTTTAGGGGCCTCATGTGTCATTGAAATTTATAGTTCTAGAGGAGATGTTGTTTCATTTGTTGTAAGGAAGTTGGAATAGTTCTTATTGGGAGTTATCAAGTCCCCGGTCGCAATAGGTGTGTTACTCAGTTAATATGAAAAGGTTTCTGCTTGTTCTCAGTTTTCCTAGATGTGTTTGTTTATTTCTTATGGTTGAGAGAATCTACTGAGGTTCTCCCATTGTTGTTGTGTTGTAGTTTATTCTTGATCGGTCAGGTGTGACATTAGAGAAAATTTTCAACCCGATGTACATGGTTTCCTTTGATTTTGATTGTGCTTGGATTTGATGTCTGATTATCTCTGGTATAGTTGACTTTCTGGGGGAATAATGTGTCTATGGTGGGGAGAATTGTCACACCCTAACCTTGGATACTCATTCTTTTTATTATTTTCTTGCCTTTTGATCTTTTTTTGAGGTTTGGGTTGAGCCCCGGTTTGAATTTTTGAATTTCGGATGTCCTGTGTGGGTTTTAAGTCATTTCACGATTTGATCATGGTATGAAAAATTCTGTAGACCTTCCCATGTAATTATTCTCCTAGTTTTGGTGTCTAGTAGTGAAGTGTAAGGGTTGCGTAGTGTTTGGGAAACGTTAGAGCAATCATATGCTTCCTCTTTGCAACAGGAAAGAGGCTCTTAATAGGGATGGTGAAGAGTTTGGAAACCATGTGGTCAGCCCATGTAGGGTGCCCCGCCATTATAGTAGCTAGTTCATGGTGGTTGTACGATTTAGTAAACCATGTAACCAAACCATTTGATTGGCCTAGATTTATAACATCTTAAATTTCAATTTAACGCTCTACTCTATTTTACCCTATGTTGAACCCCAACCACTTTTTCCATTTTTTGCCCATTAATGGGTCCCAATACCCCTCTTTCTTTGGTTCTTCACCCTTGATGGTGCTCCTCCTTTGAATACAAGGTATGAATTTTGGGTTTCTGGATATTTTCCTCTTCTTTCTACTTTCCTATCATGGTTAACATGGGTTTCATAGTGATTTCTTTTCTTATCTAACCCCTAGGGCTAGGTTTGGATAATCTTGGTTGATTATTTTGATGTTAGGGTGTGCAATTATTATCTTAGTCTTGGTTGTTCCTTATCCTAGAGCTTTGTCGCATTAGCATTCCATTGAGGTATGTGTTTCCCTAAATTTCAATTATCAGAAAATCTATTGACGATTTTGTGTTTCCTATAAATATATTAATATGACATTCATTCTTTTGATTAATTTAGATAGTTTGTTATGGTCTTATTTTATTGGTACAATTTATTAAAAATGGGTTTTGAAGTGATTTTTCAAATATGCCTCTGTTTATATGAACCCAACTTGTTTTATAAAATGTCAATTGAGATTTAAATAAATGAAAGATGATTTGAGTAGTTTTTTTCCTGTGATATATTTTATTAAAATGGTTGGATTGTGGTTTGGACATCATCTATGGAACATGGTGACTTTTCAACTGTCTCATTTTCTTTTGGAAAGGCTCCCATTGTTTTTAAATACATATTTTCATTTTTATAATAATTTAAAATTTTTGGGTTTGGATTGAAATAACATGGGGGTATTGAAATTTATTTTTCGGTATTCTTATAAAAATTTAAAGCATTCCATTGGATGTTGGAACATCCATGGGTGCGCAAGTCGCACACATGGATCTGAAATTCAAATTTAGATGGAACTTAAAAAAATTAATTCCTTGAACCTTGGTTTATCAAATAGTAACAAAATTCAAAAAATTGGTCTGTGTTGTGAATCTTGGGGTTTACAATGAATCCCTAAAACTTGGTCTATTTGGAAATTGACACATGTTTTGGTAAATTCTGATATAAAGGCATGTTTGGTACATTTCAAGAGGTTGCATTCTTTACTCAAAATTTGGAAAGGGTATGTAATTGAATTTGGATTTGGAAATCATAAAGGCCCATTTGTAATTCAAAACATGTAAGTAGGGTGCCATGTTTTTTTGTAAATGGTTTGATATTATTTTGGTAAATGAATTTTGATGTTGAAAGTTAAAGGACTGTTTGGAAAAAGAGTGTGTTTTTATGAAATGGTTGAAAATTTATATGATGTGATGGCCTGATTGGAACCCTTGTTAACATGATGTGTAATGGTAATCCCTTTGGAGGATTTACCTATATGGGTTATCTTATAGGTGGTTTTAGTATTTGGGGTAGGAATGTGTGGTGGTGTCAGGTAAGGTGGTTAATGTATGCAAGGGCCTCCTACATGCACAATATTCTATTTCCATTGGTTTCTTGGGAATCTTTAGAGGGTTGAGTGATAGTTTCTTATCAACACTAATTAGATGGTTCACACCCATTGGATGGATTTAATGCCCAGGTGGTTGGTGCCACTGGATTGGCTAGTTTAGATAATATAGTTGGTTATTGACTTTGGAGTTTCACTATATGATAGAAGGTGGTTCTGAACCGAGTAGGTCTAGGGATCACTCTAGGGATGTTTATAAAAATATATTATTTACTATAAGTACTTTTTTGTTTATTTTTCTTCTAAATTTTTGATATCCGTCTTGTTAGTTTTTATCTTCTTACATGGGTTCCCTTTATTTTCTCCACAGCCCTATTTTGGTTACATTTTTTGATTTGGTGACTGGGTTGTCTTTCAAAGAAACAAGGTTGTTGGAAATGAATCTAATTATTGAAAATTAAAATTGGGTGTAATGTGTGTTTTAAGGGGAAATCATGGGTATTTTTGTTTTTTTTCATAATTTCAACTAAATGACTAATTTATATATGTATATTCAGAGAAGTGTTTGTGTGTTGTTTTGGGAAAGGAAATGTATAGATTCTTTGTTTGTTTCCTACTGGGTTTTTAAACTAACGCCATACTTGTACAATTCGGTGGTGGTAGACTAGAGCTATTTTGAAGATTCAGTTTTTTGGTTAGTGTACTCGTTGATGGAGTTGTTCAGTCTTGGGGTTGGAGGTGACAAAGAGGTCACATGGAGAACTTGTGGTGTAGTCTAATTTTAGTTTGCATTCAATTTTTAGTCATTTCTTCAGTTATATTTGTATGCCTTCCAAATCAATATTTTTTGGATTTTCAAATGACACTTTAAAAGGGTATGTGTGAACCTTGACAATTCTTCCAAATAAATCATAAAAAAAGTAATCCCATAACATGACTAATAGGCACTGCTCCTCCCCACACGTTATCGTGATATGTAATGATTCAACTGACACGTGACCGCTCAGCTAGCTATCTCATCCAGGGTTGCACTAGCCTAGTACTGATGGAAAGGCCATACCCTCTCGTCATCCAAATCCAAATGGAATTCCAGGGTGAAAGCTTCCTGCTCTGTATCCTTGTTTGGGGTAGGTCCTTGAAGAGTTTTTTTTCTAGGTTCTCAGTTAGTATATTTATTTATGATTAGTTTTTAATTATTATTGGGTGCTCTATCTGATTATTTTGATAAAGATATCTTGGTTAATTGGGGTAAATCAATCCCTCCGGATTATCATTGATTCCTAATATTAGTTATCGTCCCATGGGGATCTAGAACGCCCTTTGTTTAGTGCCATAGACCGGGCCATGTGTTGGGTTGGATGACATCTTTTTCTAGTTCATAGTAAATCCTATTAAATGTGTTCTATAATATATTATTTTTTCAACCTAACCATATGTCTCCTATTATATTGGAATTATTATTAAACAAAAATATAATACTGGTTAGTGTAAATTGAGTGTTGTGAAGAACATCAAGAGGTACTTGAGAAGAACAAAGGATATGATCTACATATATGGAGAAGAGGATTTTTATTATTTAATGAGTTACATAGATACTAAATTATCATCCAAAACAAGTGATTTTAGATATCAATTTGGATTCATTTTCTACCTGAATATATAATATTTCACTAGGGATCATTACGAAAAATCCACCATAGTGGACCGAACAACAGAGGTAGAGTACATCATTGCGTTAGATGTTGTTAGGGAAATAGGTTGGAACTGTAGTTCATCTCTAAAAATGTGTTCTTCTATAGAAATCAAAGGGAAATACAGATCTACTTTAACAAAATGGATTTTTTAAATAGGATAAAGAAACATGGTCTCACCACAGGACCAAATAAATCTTTCAAAAATACCAACTCATTTGAAAGATCATTGAGAAGGGTGATGTAAAGATATTTTTAGTCTCTACTACTAATAATGAAATAGCTCCTTTGATGTATCAATTAGCATACTAACAACATGAGGCTCATGTTAGGTCTATAGTTATTCAATACTTGGGTATTTATGTAAAGGATGTAAATTAATAATGTATCTATTGTGAAGTAAATATCCTTTTATCATTAATTCATGTGTAATGAAATTAATGTTACATGAAAAATTGAACGATAATATCCCCACAAGGTATAAAACATTGAGTTTTTCCAAATCAATGATAGTTATAGAGTATTATGGGATGTGGTGATATGATAATATTTCCTTCAATCATTTTTTATACTTAGTAGAAAGGGATTAATTTGAGATATAACGAATATATAGATGAGATAATAAGTAAACACATATTAAATAGATGGACATGTTAATGTATATATCATGGAATGTCATATGGTCATTTATATACATAGGGGTGTATTGTTATTAAAAATATTTTTTATCTATGGATGGCATGATACCTATCATGGGAAGCTTAATAATTTGATACCATGCTTTTGCAAGTAAAAATATGAACTAATCTAATCTGGGGGTGGATGAGTATGTTATCGATCTTGTTGTCAATTGAAATGTAACAAATATAATATTTCTCAGCTGTTAAGAAAATTAATTACACTTATACCTTGATTGAATTAGACTGAGTTTTCCATGTTTAGTTTCAAAACTTTTACGGTGTTCAGTTACTATGATAAGGGAAATGTGATGTTGTTAACAGTAAGACGAATGACACATGATGTACTTATTTTCTTGTTTAGTATATTTTTGAAAATAAAAAAGGATAATTTAACGTATACTTGATCAACATGTCCTATGTCCCGTGGTCAATCTATGTCAAATAAAAAATGATTATATTTATATCTATATGATGTATATGATAGAAATTTTATTCGATTTTTTATATAAATGTAAGTATACTTGATGGAGATCACACGAAACAAATTATAATATTGGGTAGCTATGACGCATATCTTATTACGAGTTGTTTGAATTGATTTCATATTAATTTGAATAATAATAAATGATTAAATAAAAATGAGAATAAATTTAATATGATACATTGAATATGTTAAACACATTTTGATTGATGAAACATGTGATGAATAGGTATATAACGGGAATAACCTCTCTTTTTGTTGAAAATGGATACAAATAATCATCCCAATACAATATTCTTCCCAGTCACCATTCGTCTCTTTGAGAGAAAGTGTTATATCCCCTTAGAGATTTTCTTTTACACTCTAATAGAGATTGGGATCCTTTTGGCCAGTGCAATTCCCCATAGGCAGGATGCTTTCATTTGATGCATTCATGGTCTCCATAAAACCTTTGTAGAAGAAAAAAAATTTGATTCATCACCCCATGTACTCATTCAATGTTCTTTATTTTAATTAAACATCTTGATTTAGTTGAGGATAGATCACAAAAATATGGGGTTTCATTAACTACCATATTTAATTTGTTGAAACCCCCAAAACCCCTCATATTGTATGTGTATGTATAAATGAATATATGTGTATGTATGTATATGTATGTGTATGTATAATTCTTTGTATATTTTTTGTATATGTGAATGTATGTAGGTGTATGTGTACATATATGTATGTATGTAGGTATTTTCATGTATGTGTGTGTATTTAAATATGTATACAATTATTATATATTCAGTTTAACTAGTAATATTTTGTTAATATTCGGTATTTTAATGTAAGATTATAATAATTTACTTTTTTAGATTAATATATTGAGGAATTTAAATTTTTTTTTTGTAATTCAATTAATAAATATTATTTATTCACTTTCATGGCATCTTTTTTGGTGTAGGTGGTTTGGGAGGGGTGCAGTTCTTAAAGTCATGCCCTGTGATTTTTTGTTATTTTCATGGATGGGTTATAATATACCTTTGATAACTATTCATTTTCATTATTATTTTTACTATTCATTCATTTTACATTATTAATTTTATTTTTTTAATACTTACTCATTTAATTTTATTTATTGATTTGTTACAATAATAAATTTTTTATTTTCATATATTTTATTAAAATTTTAATATATATATATTTATTTTTATTTATTTATTTTCCCTAATTTTAATATTATTATAATATTTATAATTAATATACAATTTTTATTGTTTAGTATTTTCTGTATATAAGTATATATATATATATAATTATCATTATTTTTTATTCAATTTTAATTAGAAATTTATTTTAAATATATTTTAATTAAATAAATGTGATATTATTTATTCTTTTATATATATTTATTCTTTTATATGATTATAATTTATAAAATTATTATTATTTTTTCATTTTTAGCATTTATTCATTTAATATTTCTACAATTTGGTAAATTTCTAAAATTTATTTCAATAAAATTTATTTATTAATGTGAAATAATTTTAATATGTTTATTTTAATATCCATAGATTTTAAAATAATTCTATGTTTGATATCTTATACAATACATAACATCGATCTAAAAAGATCCATGAAATATTAATTTTTTTATATTATCTTTATAGCGTAGTCGTTAAATTAGAGGGTATGAATAAGATTAACCAAATTACAATACACACACACACGCACACACACACACACATACACATATATATAAAGGACTTTATAAATATGAATTTATTGATTAATTTGTAGGAAATAAGTACGTAATTTTCAAGTGATGACATTTTATACTTCCAAAAAATGTTTTCTTCCGAAATGGATTTTATTGATTTAATATTTCAATATTATAATTAGTTTCTAAAAAAATATAACATTTATTTAATAAATTTTTTTATCATTTTGGAAATTATTATACAAAATTATCTTAAGGTGATATTTTCATATTTTTCAAAGAATATATTAATTTTTCAGAGAATAGAAAAAATATATATTTTTATAAACTTTTTTTTTCCACTATAAAGACTCATTATGATTTTGAATTTTTCTTCAATTATTATAGTCCTCTTTTTTAGAGGAAAAATATAATTATTTTCATATTAATCAACTTTATACATGATTTTTTGGTGTATGGTCGTTTTTGGCCTGTAAAACGCATTTTTCAAAAAAAAACATATTGTTTTACACATTTATATGAAATATAAATTATTTAAATAATATTAATTAAATTTGGTAAAATTATATTAATTTTTCAAATCATCATGTCAAATTTAACCTAGAATTAACTTATTAAATTTTTTTGAGGAAGTAATAGTTTTGGTGTATAGTAAAAAAGAATTTTTCATATATTACAATAAATTTTATGAAATTGAAAATACATAAATATGATATAAAAATTTATTAATATCATGGAATAAATCATGTACTATAATATAATTAAAATATCAAAAAAATAATTTGAAACATATAAATTCGAATTTATTTCATGTGATGTATGAAAAATAATATTTATTGTTAATGTAGTACTCGCCTGACACTAGAAAAGTCGAATTTTGTGTCTTGAAGATAGTATTTGATAAGGGAGTAGTATTTTGTCAAATTCATTAATAAATATATGTTATTATTACTGATGTTTATATATATTATTTTTAGAGATATATAACAAATAATTTATCCAAATGCTTATGCAATACTTGCATAAGGATAGAAAAATCAATATAACATATTAAATAAGATGTCATGGCATAATAAACATAATTTTTTTATTTTAATTATAATAAATTATTTCAAATTTTAAAAATTAAATAGTTACCTTTAATGTTTACGCAATGCCGAGACAAAGCTTTGGAAAGAAGTTGAAGGATCGGATAATTGTTTTTAAAAACTATAAAAGTAATATTTTTTCAAATGTTTTAAAGTGTACTGCTGATTTTTATGATAAATATAATATATTTGATATTTTTAAATTTTTTATATTCTAATTATATTTTTTTCATATTTTTTTTCAAAGTAAAATCATGTGAATTGTTCTTAAAAAGGCATTAATATTATCTTATGTTATGTACATATATAAATGTATATATTATTAAATTATTTAAAAACATAAAAATATATAACGATAGAAATTAGGATAAGATATGGTCTGAAATTTCATTCCCTAGATGTTTATGATCCAATTATTACATTATAAGTAAAATAATTACCATTTAATATTAAAAAAGTCATTACCAAGGTTAAGGTTATAATTGGTTATCCAAGTATTTAAACAAAAAGATAATTTTTAAAATGATATATAATACCCTATATTTTTTTGGAAAATTATATTAAGACCATATCCCATTTATATTCTAATAAATTTCATTTTTTAATATATAACATTATTTTGAAACATATTATGTTATAACATTTCATTTTTTTCAAAAAAATGACAATAATTATATTTGGTAACAAACTATATTTTATTTAATTATTTAAAATTAATAATAAAATATATTTATAAAATATAAATATATACGGTTGAAAATATAAATCATGATTCATTTATGAGTCACTCTTCCACTTATAGTAATTTTTTAGACCCTTAAAGTGTATAAAAAAATGATATAGAAATAATTTTCAAAAGTGATAATTCGGTTTAAAAAACAGATTAGGGTAAAAACATAATATATAATTGTAAAATTATTATTTAATGATCTTATTTATATTGTAGGGTCTCAAAAATTCCACAAAGAGGAGAAAATCCCCCTTAATCATTTTGAATAATAATGAAAGTACTTCTAAAAGTCTATTAAGGAGAAGGGACTCAAATTGAGTTGCAATTCATTAAATGAACATGAAAAAAATCATGTTTTCAATTTTTTTAAGTGGCCTTCATACCATCACATGGAACGGTATGTAGAACAGACAGATCGCAAACCACCAGGTATATGATACGGTCCGCGAACCACTGGCCTGCGAGGCGATGGCCAGCGAAAGAAAGATGAACTGTGAACCGTGTCAACCGAAGGAATGTGCGCATAAGGCCGGTTCGCGTACCATACCAAAAAACCATCAGTTCACAGATGAAGTGAACAAGAAGGGTTCTGAAAACCATTATCATGGACCAAAGCCTCTACAGACCCCGAATGATCGAGTCTTCTGCAGATCAGGATGTTACTTCAATGGGCCTCCACAAATGGGGTTGCATGCCCAATAGATATAGTCACTTTGATGCTTTATAAAAGGAGAATAGTAGAAGTATGAAAGAGACATGGACAAAGAGGGAGACATACAGAAAGAACGATGGACATCTAAAGCTCGAAGAAAATTTAGAGGTTTCACTCAAGCTTCAATCCTATTTCATTGGCAAAGCACGAACCACGAACCACTCCTCCGCAGGTATAGCCAGTAGAAAACCATAAAACGGGGGAATTGAATAATAATAATGGAACAAGGAACCTAACTGGTGAACCAATAACCAATGGCTCCTCATGGATTAACTCCCCAAAAACGGTGATCCCCTGGACCCCCCCTTCAATATGGTGCTCCACGTAGCATACTGCTACGCAGACTAAACATGTCACCGTGTACCACATCAGTATGCGGATGGAACCCAAAGTGGTGTGATGGGTCATGTACCACTATGGTATGCAGTTTCCTATAACCATGCTGGCATACCACATTGGTATGTGGACATCCCCTCTACCCACCTACCACTATGGTATGCAAATCCTTCCCTAAGTAACATAAAAAGTCAGTACACAGAATAGTGTTTTTTCGGGTATTATTCCCACCAGTTCAAACCTCACCCCTCCACTACCACCCAGTCCTCCATGGTCCTTCTGCTAACTAGTCCTCTGAAATTATGTCAAATCCTCTTCTAGAGCCACCAAACCTATATGATCAGATCATCGGGTGTATTAGTGCACCACAATGAGTCTACATACCCACACTAATGTAACACCCCGAGATTTTATGAAAAATATTCTTTTTAATTTCATTAATGTCATGTGTTGTACGCTACACCAAAAGGATCTTGCACAACACGCATCCTTGACATGCCTCGCATTACACGCAATCACAACCTTCCTCGATAGCATGTGTAGTACGCAACATCGAGTTTCACTAAACAACGATATGCTATTAAAATATTACTAAAACTAGCTGTTATGAATAGTAATAACCACTTTTTGAAATTTTGTAAATTTTATTTTTCAAAATGGACTTCATTTTTGGATTTGTAATATCAAAATTAGCTTAGGGTGAAATTTTGGTACTTTTCAGATAACTTTCATTTTCTGATGAATAGTGAAAATTACTAAAATTTAATTAAAAACAACCTTTTTAATAGAAATTATTAATAGTGACAAATTATTAATTTGAGTGGTTTTAAATTATATTTAGAATATATTTTTAAAATTTAATACAATGTTAGTCATTGGATTTAATTTCACATTTAAACCAGAAATAAAAAAGTGTCAATCTTTTGATAGTTATAATCTCTTAAGAACACGCTATTTGTTTTGACGACGGGAATTAATTTTTAAATAAATTAATTCAACTGATAAGTTTTGAATTTGTTATAATAGACATCATTTTTGACTTCATAATATCAAATATAGCTTAGGCCTAATTTTTGGTATTTTTCAGGAAACTTTCATTTTTTGATGAATAGTGAAACCCTAAGTGGTAGTAAAAAAATGAATTTTTCATAAAACATAATTTTACCGCTTCTGTGAGTGGAATTTCAAAAATCTGAGAGACACGGTTGATGTCAGTAAGTAAACTGTAGTTCAATGAGATGAAAATAATTTTTAGTGAATAGTAACTTTTTACTTTTTTTTACCACGGTTAAAAGTAAATAGGGTAACTATGGGTAAAAATGATATTATTATTATCCTAAATCATTTCCTAATTCTACTGGATAAGTTTAATTTGACCAAAAACAACCTTAGAAATAAAATATGACCATTTAGGCCCACTTGGATTAGATTAGGACATTTATTATTAATTTATTTAAAGAAGGGTTAAAATAGTTAAAATCAATTTTTAATAAGTAAATCATTTTTAATATAGAGTTATACATAAGATAAATTCGTCAATAAATATTCATTAGAAATCTAAAAATATTTACTACATGATGATATTTTATTTTTAATTTTTAGACATTAAATAAGTTAATTTATTTATGACACAAAGATGATGCAGTAATTATCTTATTAATGAAATATTGACATAATTGATGAAATAAATACCCAAATAAATGGAATTTACACTTTTTATGAATTCCACTAATTTTCTAGGATAACATGACATGTTATTATTGATTTAATTAACTTTTTTAGAACTAATCATTCTGTTATAATTTTCACAAAAATCAATTACTAAATAATGTCAAAATTGACATAAAATAGTTTTTAAAACAAATATTATATTATTAATTGTTATTTTATTAATAAAAATCTAAAGTTCAGCCAAATGACTTAGATAAGGTTATATATATTAATAATAAATAACTTGGGGTTCGTGTGGCTTGATATAGTAAGTTTAATAACCTTATAGTGTAAGAACACAAAAAGACACGGTAAAAGTAAAATTATCTAACTTAAAGTTAAATCTAAATGACAAGTTTAAAATAGTAAACTAAACTTGTCCAAATTAAATTGGATGAGAGGATTTCTACCCGTCCCCACCTTATCTTAGAAATAAATCAATTTGGAGCTATTTATAACCGAATTTGACTTTATAATAAAATAATATTTTTAGTTTTTCCAAAGGTGCCCCTCTCCTCCCTTATAAAAGGGCACCTCCTCCCCCTCTTCCTCACACCACTTTGAGCCTTCAAGCTCGACCAACCCCTGCCAATTTCTTCTCTAAATTTCCCTAGAAAAATCCTAGAGGTCTTGGTCTTCTTTAAAGACCAATTTTAGTGCCCTAAAAGGAGATCTCAAAGAGGCGCTTCAAAGAAGAGGTAATGTCTGTTACCAATTCTTTCAACTTTATTTCTTCTTCCACTTCTTCTTCATTATTTTTTTTCATTATGAAGTAATAATATCATTATCAATCATATACTGATATTTTATTATATGTATGAAACAACCCTATTTCACCATCTATCCATCCTACAGAAAACTAAATCACTGCACGTGCGTACGTAAGGAATACCGTCTCCACGCCATGGTGTAATCTATTTTCCACCACCACTTTACTTGGAAGGGTATAATGGTTTAAATAATGACTATATATGACTATTATAAATTGATATTGATTCTGAAATAGTATACATACACTCCAATACAATTCCACAATCATGAGAATGATATCATCGCTCGTGCGTATGTACGAACTACCGTCTCCACGACGCGATGAGATTCATTCTCCACGTTAACCATTCAAGAATGATTATAAAGTATATATAATAAGTAATCATGAAATATATGACGTAATAATGATACTTGATTTATTTTTATATATATTTATGTCGTCTACTTAATTCCATTCAACTCACTAAGGAAACGAAAACAACGTTCATGCGTACGTATGACCTACCGTCTCCATGAACGATGTATTTCTTTCCATTTACTGATATATTATATAAATATATATTCTGAATATATATTATATATAAATCATGTTTTATATTCTGGAATTAAGTAATCATGATCTAATTAATCTTATGAATAATTACAAGTCAAAACACGGATGACAAATGAAACGATTTTACCCAAAATGCTCTTTAACATGGAATTTACAAAAGAACGGGTAATATAAAGACATAAGTGAACCATATATGATATCATAACAATGAGTATGTTTCTGGAATAAGTCAATGACACTATTTAAATCATTATACAGGAGGATCGGACACTTAGGAAGCAAATCAGACCTAAGGTAAGGGAAATATCACAATCTCATTTTTTTCCGAGATTGTTTATACTTTGGTATTTACTGGGGTGTATTTTATCATCCACATATTTGTTTCCTCATTATGTAATATTATTTCCATCCACCTACAATTGTTTAAATCCAATTTTACCCTTCAGTGAGTTTTTAGTAAAATATATGAAACGAATCTTTTGTCGTTGTTCGTACGAGGTGCTTTTTGACTTTTCTGACAAAAGGAAAAGAAGACTGTTTTTTACCTTACACGGCATGATTGGATTTTCAAATCATTATTTCCAAGAAGCTTCCTTTACAAGTTTTCAAGTTTATTTTTAATCAACTTCTTTTAGTTTAGAATTGAATGACATGTTAAGAAAGGAAAAGTGTTTTTGAAGTAGAAAGGATATTTTCCTCAAGAATGGAGTTCAAGTGTTTTATCAAAATTATTTTCCATCTAAGATAATATTGGGTTCTATTTCTGTCCCTATTATTACATTTATTTGATTATGTTGTGATGGAAATATTTTTATGAATTCCTTTATCTTATATGAATTGTTTTATTATGTCATGATGTTTAAGATTCCCATTTTTATTACATGGGTTATGCTATGATGTATGGTTTATGATTTTGTGGCACACATAAGAATTGTATCATTATGAGATGGGTGGGACCTATATCTCCCTCCAATGCATTGGGTAAAGATTTTATATATAATGAGATAGACAAGGTTGGAATGGTAGGTTAAACTGGTTCAGTGAAACACAACTAAAACGAGGAGTGAACTCGGTTCAAAAATGGACTTTTTCCACTAAGATAGTCATGGAAATGAGTCTTGACTAATAATAAATGATCCTCTATGATTATGTGTGTATGCCACAAAGTTTCATGTTTTATGTTATGATTATTGGGATTACATTTCACTACTATGATTTTTCCCATGTTATGATATCATGATCTCTTTTGTAGGTTAAGATTTCCAAAATGTTATGTTCTTATGAATATGATGTGATTGATATTTCTTTTGTTTACCCTTACTGAGCATTTGAGCTCACCCTTTTATGTTTTCTTTTCCCATGAAATAAAGAAAGGTATTAGGTAAAAAAAGGAAGATCTTTATGGGAGATGTTGAAGATCTTTCACCACGATTAGAAGATTATATTCCTAGTTTCAAAAGACACTAAACTATTACGGTTCTTGTGTGTGTGTTTTTGTTATGTACTAAGTATTCCGCAAAAGTAATGTAATGTCCATGTATGTCAAGCTTAGAGTCTCTACAGTTGGTATCAGAGGAAAGGTTTAGTCAACCTTTGGAAACTAGGATGTGAAAACATTAGTGAGATCCCTAGAGATATTTTTAAGGTATGTTTAGGGATGTCCCTAAGGATAAGTATAAGTATAGGTTATAGTCCTAGAATTACTGTAACGATGTTAGAATTAAACCTAAGATATTAGATGTTGAAGGTACTCCCCCTTGATTATGTTATTTTCCTTGTATGATTTTTGCCTCTCACAGAATTCTTTTTGTGTTTTAGTCAATGGAGGGAACCAGAAGGAATTCGGTTAACATTGAATCCAATGGACAAATTGGTGACTACGAGCAACAAAATTGCGTAATTCCTAGAGAGAAAGATATTGTGATTATTACAAATCAGTCATCGCGATAAATTATTAACAAGGTTAAATTTAGTGGTATGCCTAATTCATCAAATAAGAGGAAGATAGAATTTTATGCATGTTCGCATGTTAAGGAGCATAAAGAAAGGAAGATTGAGATTTCTAAAGAAGGGAAGAAGAACCTTGAGGAATCCCTCAAATGGAGGGACATATGTTATCTGTGTGGAGAAAAGGGACATAGAGTGACAGACTTCTATGGATTTCAATGTATTATTTGTGGAGAACATGGGCATTACCCAACTCAATGCCCTGACCTAAAAAGTTACTTCTAAATCAAGGAAGGACTTATTCCAGGACAATCATTGAAGAGGATGGATTGAAGTGCTTATGTATTGGTATTCAAGAATAATGTTGTTGAGGTACTTTTATGGTGTATTAGAATAGTTTTGTATTAGTCTATTGTGGATTTCAATAATTTTATGGTATCGGTAACCATGAAAAGTGATTCAAATATTTTGGAAAGCAGATGATATGTGCATAATGAAGGGATAAGGAGAAAATGAAATTTTTGACAGTATTCATGAGCTCATGATTGATATAAGGACTAAGTGATATCATGGTTTGAGTATATAAAATTTTGAGGATTTTGGTATGTGGAAAGAGTTAACTTTTAACAACATTCATGTTTTCAATAAGGTTCAATGGGTATTCATTTTTTTAAGAGAATATATGATTAACGCCTTTGAATGTTTGGAATGTGACCAACAAGAAATATCTCATGATATATAGGGATCAACAATGGTATTAACATGCTTGTTATATGAAATCTGTGGTAAATGATTTCACTATAAAATGAGAGTGGACTGCAATATTATGGATAAGCCTAAATATTGGAATGGATTATGTTGGACATAAGTTAGTATTGTTTATGGATAAAAGTTTTTTTCGATATTATTGATGGGATGTTATAGTAATGTAGTTTTAGAAAAAGGACAACCTGCAGGACGGGCGATAGCCCATCATGTCGAACAAGGCTGTGGGAATCGAACCCACAACCGAAGTACGACTGGCCTTTATTGCCTACAATTGGCCAACATCAAGTCCCTATTTAGTAGAAACTAGTTTTACTATATTAAGCAGTATGATATATGAAGTATAAGTCTATTTTAGGAACCATACATGATTAATCTCACTATATATGGACTTATGTATTTTTTGATAACTTTTCTAACCTTTTTGTTTGAGATAGATGAAATGACCCATCATTATATCACAAGATCTGCTAACAGAACACCAATGAAAAATTCAACATCATTTCTTTAAGATAGGAAGTGGAAATTGTCCAAAGAATGACCAACAGTGAGACTATACCAAAATCACGAATGTATTTCTTCTAATTCCAATTTCATGAACTTTAGGGAAGTGATCTTGAAAACCAAAAATGTTGTCCTAGTGCTCTTCTATCTGATGAATCAGATGGTACCTTAGATCATCACAAATTTATGGCTTTGTGATTTCTGGCTTTTCTATAGCCATGTTCTCTACCACTCTCCATCAGAACATGATGGTTAGATTTCTCTTCCATATCCAGATTTTCACCAATGTGGAAACCCAGTGATTAGTTTATTTGGGTAACCGTTACGTTTTATACTTTTGTTTTTAAAGAATGGTTTTGGTATTCCTTTTTACGATGTGGGTTTATATAAATAGTAAACGATTTATAACCCTGATGAATTTCGAGGGCGAAATTCTTTTTAATGGGGGTAGAATGTAACACCCGGAGATTCTATGAAAAATATTCTTTTTAATTTAATTAATGTCTTGTGTTGTATGCTACACCAAAAGGATCTTGTACAACATGAATCCTTTACATGCCTTTCATTACACACAATCACAACCTTCCTCGATAGCGTGTGTAGTACGCAACACCGTGTTTCACTAAACAACGATATGCTATTAAAATATTATTAAAACTAGCCGTTATGAATAGTAATAACCACTTTTTGAAATTTTCTAAATTTTATTTTTAAAAATGGACTTCATTTTTGGATTTTTAATATCGAAATTATCTTAGGGTGAAATTTTGGTACTTTTCAGATAACTTTCATTTTCCGATGAATAGTGAAAATTACTAAATTTTAATTAAAAACAACCTTTTTAATAGAAATAATTAATAGTGATGAATTATTAATTTGAGTGGTTTTAAAGTATATATAAAATATATTTTTAAAATTTAATACAATGTTGGTCATTGGATGTAATTTCACATTTAAACCAGACATAAACAAGTGTCAATTTTTTGATAGTTATAATCTCTTAAGAACACTCTATTTGTTTTGATGACGGAAATTAATTTTTAAATTAATCAATGCAACTGATATGTTTTTAATTTTGTAAAATAGACATCATTTTTCAGTTCATAATATAAAATATAGCTTAGGCCTAATTTTTGGTATTTTTCTGGAAACATTCATTTTTTGATGAATAGTGAAACCACTAAGTGGTAGTTAAAAAAATTTAATTTTTCATAAAACTTAATTTTACCGCTTCTGTGAGTGGAATTTCAAAAATCCTAGAGACACGGTTCATGTCAGTAAGTAAAATGTGGTTCAATGAGATGAAAATAATATTTGGTGAATAGTAACTTTTTACTTTTTTTACCATGGTTAAAAGTAAATAGGGTAATTAATGGTAGAAATGATATTATTATTACCCTAAAACATGTCCTAATTCTATTGGATAAGTTTAATTCGACCAAAAACAACCTTAGGAATAACATATGACCATTTAGGCACACTTGGATTAGATTAGGACATTTATTATTAATTTATTTAAGGGTTAAAATAGTTAAAATCAATGTTTAATAAGTAAATCATTTTTAATATAGGGTTATGCATAAGATAAATTCGTATATAAATATTCATTAGAAAGATAAAAATATTTCATAGATAATTATATTTTATTTGTAATTTTTATACATTAAATAATTTAATTTATTTATGACACAAAGATGATGCAGTAATTATCTTATTAATGAAATATTGACATAATTGATGTTATAAATACCCAAATAAATGTAATTTGAGACTTTTTATGAATTCCACTAATTTTCATGGTTAACATGACATGTTTTTACTGATTTAATTAACTTTTTTATAATTAATCATGCTGTTATAATTTTCACAAAAATCAATTACTAAATAGTGTCAAAATTGTCATAAAATAGTTTTTAAAACAAATATTATATTATTAATTGTTATTTTATTCATAAAAATCTATGGTTAGGCCAAATGACTTAGATGAAGTTATATATATTAATAATAAAAAACTTGGGGTTCGTTTGTCGTGTTATAGTAAGGTTATTAACCATATAGTGTTAGAACACAAAAAGACAAGGTAAAAGTAAAATTATCTAACTTAAAGTTAAATCTAAATTATAAGAATACAATAGTAAACTAAACTTGTACAAATTCTATTGGATGATAGGATTTCGACCCATTCCCACCTTAGCTTCGAAATAAATCAATTTGGAGATATTTAAAACCGAATTTGACTTTATAATAAAATAATATTTTTAGTTTTCCAAAGGTGTCTCTCTCCTCCCTTATAAAAGGGCACCTCCTCCCCCTCTTCCTCACACAACTTTAAGCCTTAAAGCTCGGCCAAACCCTGCAAATTTCTCCTCTCCACTTCCCTAGAGACATCCTAGAGGTCTTGGTCTTCTTCAAATACCTATTTTAGTGCCCTAAAAGGAGATCTCAAAGAGGCGCTTCAAAGAAGAGGTAATGTCTATTACCAATTGTTTCAACTTTATTTCTTCTTCCACTTCTTCTTCATTATTTGTTTCATTATGAAGTAATAACATCAGTATCACTCATATACTTATATGTTATTATATGTAGGAAACAACCCTATTTCACCATCTATCCATCCTACGGAAAACGAAATCACCGCGCGTGCGTACGTACGGAATACCGTCTCCACGCTGTGGTGTAATCTATTTTCCACCACCACCTTACATGGATGGGTATAATGGTGTAAATAATGACTATATATGAATAGTATAAAGTGATATTGATTCTAAAATAGTATACATACACTCCAATATAATTCCACGATCATGAGAACGATATCATCGCTCGTGCGTACGTACGGACTACCGTCTCCACGACGCGATGAGATTCATTCTCCATGTTAACCATTCATGAATGATTATAAAGTATATATAATAAGTAATCATGAAATATATGACATAATAATGATACTGTAATTATGTGTATATATATGTATGTCGTCTACTTAATTCCATTCAACTCAATAAGGAAACGAAAACAACGTTCATGCGTACGTACGACCTACCGTCTCCCTGAATGATGTATTTCTTTCCATTTACTGATCTATTATATATATGTATATTATGAATATATATTATATATAAATCATGTTTTATATTTTGGAATTAATTAATCATGATCTAAGTAATCATATGAATAATTACAAGTCAAAACATGGACGACAAATGAAACGATTTTACCCAAAATGCTCTTTAACGTGGAATTTACAAAAGAACGGGTAATATAAAGTCATAAGTGAACCATATATGATATCATAACAATGAGTATGTTTCTGGAATAAGTCAATGACATTATTTGAACCATTATACAGGAGTTTCGGACACTTATGAAGCAAATCAGACCTAAGGTAAGGGAAATATCTCAATCTCATTTTTATCCCAGATTGTTTATACTTTGGTATTTACTGGGGTGTATTTTATCATCCACATCCATGTTTCCTCAATATGTAATATTATTTCCGTCCACCTACAATTTTTTAAATCCAATTTTACCCTTCAGTGAGTTTTTAGTAAAAGATATGAAAGGAATCTTTTGTCGTTTTTCGTATGAGGTACTTTTTGACTTTTTCGACAAAAGGACGAGAAGAATGTTTTTTTTAACTTATACAGAATGAATAGATTTTCAAAACATTAATTCCAAGAATAATCCTTTACATGTTTTCACGTTTATTTTTAATCAAGTTCTTTTATTTTAGAATTTAATGACATGTTAATAAAGGAAAAGTGTTTTTGAAGTAGAAAGGATATTTTCCTCAAGAATGGAGTTCAAGTGTTTTATCAAAATTATTTTCCATATAAGATAATATAGGGTTCTGTTTTTATCCCTATTATAACATTTATTTGATTATGTTGTGATGGAAATATTTTTATGAATTCCTTTATCTTATATGAATTGTTTTATGATGTAATGATGTTTAAGATTCCCATTTTTATTACATGGGTTATGCTATGATGTATGGTTTATGATTTTGTGGCACACATAAGAATTGTATCATTATGAGATGGGTGGGACCTATATCTCCCTCCAATGCATTGGGTAAGGATTTTATATCACATGAGATAGACATGGCTAGAACGGTAGGTTAAACCGGTTCAGTGAAACAGGACTGAAATGAGGAGTGAACTCAGTTCAGAAATGGACTTTGTCCACTAAGATAGTCTTGGAAATGGGTATTGACTAATAAGAAATGATTCTCTATTATTATGTATCTATGCCACAGAGTTTCATGTTTTAAGTTATGATTATTGGGATTACATTTCACTACTATGATTTATCCCATGTTATGATATTATGATCTCTTTTGCAGGTTAAGATTTCAAAAATGTTATGTTCTTATGAATACGATGTGATTGATATTTCTTTTGTTTACCCTTAATGAGCATTTGATCTCACCCTTTTATGTTTTCTTTTCCCCAGGATATAAAGAATGGTTTTAGGTAAAAAAAAGGAAGATCTTTATGGGAGATGTTGAAGATCTTTCACCACGATTAGAAGATTATATTCCGAGTTTCCAAAGACACTAAACTATTATGGTCCTTGTGTGTGTGTTTTTGTTATGTACTAAGTATTCTACAAAAGTAATGTAATGTCCATATATGTCAAGCTTAGGGTCACTACAGGTATGCAGAGTCACAAAGTCCCTCCCCACAAAGTTGTAGGTTTTGGGAGAGTATGCGAGGCTAAATTCCCACGGTAACCTGAAACCCAACATTGGGACACCGAATTGAACCTCCCTGTTCTTAGGATTAAGGGTTGTCACTTTCTTTTCCATTCAATAGGGAATATTGATCATTCGAAGGGCTTGTCTTCTCTCCCCACTTTGAAGAGGATGAATATCCTCCCCTTCCAAGAATATACTCTGGGGACCTCCCACTGAAGTAAGCCCCCAATACTCTGAGTCCAGGCCGTATGACCTTTAATTCCATCTCACATGAAATGGTTCTTTGTTTCACACCCTTTCCCACGGTTTCCCAGGCCTCCAATACTATGGGCTCCCCCTCCCCCACCAACATGGGTGGAGGCATGTGCATTGTTGAATCTTTCACATCCTCTAGTCTCTTACACCGAGAATGACCTACATGGGATTAGAAGCATGTGATAATTACAACATCTACAACATCTAAACTATGAGAACTCTGATTCATGATCAAATTAGGATATGTTGGAAGCCTACCAAAAGGCCCGAGCTAAAAAGGGTTCCCTCCCATGAATGGGCCACCCAATCATGACCTGTCAAATGGGAAGCTCCCACGTATAATCCCCACACTATACCAACTACGTGGGTTATGATTCCTCTCTTGAGGATACATAGGAATCCCTCCTTCTGGGCCTGATCCCAACATCAAGTCACCTTCCGCCCCCCTGAATGATGATAAACTCTAGAGTGCCTTATTACACAGTTCAAGACTGCATCACCTCTATAGCATCAAATATATGCATGCTTACGACAATTTTTCAAACCAAGGGTAGCTCTTGGACACACTCTTCAGGAATGAACCAAGGATTCATGAATATATGAACACGACATAAATCTATAATAGAGTCGTAGAACAGTAAAAAATCCTCCCCCTAGAGGGCATGGTGAGCCTGACATCCCATCCTCTTGACCAATGGAGTCCTTAAGTATCATTTTCCAAATTGTCAGCCGATGAGAAACTGCCTTTGGAAAGAAGGTCCATGGATCATGGACACCATGGGCGTTGGGTGTTATTATATCTAGTAATAAACTTGTTGTAGACCATCCGAGGATGTTACAATTGAGAAGAACTAATGGCATGAGTAGTTGACCCCCCATACAATCACCTGCTGGGAAAAATAGTTCCCGTAGGGTTAATTAAACCTTCTTTAAGGGATAATGACATTGAACAAGTTGAAACAAAGGAATGGGAAATTCGAAGAGAACCTTCCTATATAGAAAGTGGGATCGGTGATGATCCTCATCAATCATTTCCATATAGCTCGTAAATGCGCCACCTCAGAAGCAGAAAAAAATGGTGTACCTAACGCGAATCCTTAAAAAAGGTGGTGGTTCTACTCCAATGATAAAAGAAAAAAATGATATTACATGTTGGATCATTCTGTTCACCTAGGTATGTGTAAATGCGCCACCTTGGATCTAGAACAAAAATAGTGAACCGGACATGAATCCATAACCAAGGTGGAGTTTCTACCACAATGATAAAATACAAAAGGATGCTGCATGTCGGACTATTTTGTTCACCAGGATACACGTAAACGCGCCACCTCATAGGATGAACAGAAATGGTGAACCTGACGTTAATCTTTAACCAAGGTGGTGATTCTAACCCAATAATTAAATACGAAAGGATACTACATGTCAAACCATTTTTTTCACCCGGGTACCTGTAAATGTTCCTCCTTAGAGGCGGAACAAAAATAGTGAACCCAGTGTGAATCCTAAACCAAGGTGGTGGTCTTACCCAACTCAGACCCCTTTTCCCCACAGAAAAAGAAAAGGGGAAGGGGCCACGATGAATCACCAAATATGCATATGTTTAATGGAAGGCTACTTTGATGATGTTTTGTGGTATCTATGTCATATATGTGTATTGAAGGTTCCTGCAGAGCAACCTTCGGTCCAAATGGAATCCCAACGATCCATGCAGACACGCACGCCAGTGATCGCGTAGGCAGCTAGGGCCTCAATGAAGAGTAGGACCCCCTCACCTATCTAGCGTCTTCAACACTGGGTATCTAATACGTTGATTAAAGAGTACCACCAAAATGGTACTTTCCCCATGCTGGAGGCCAAAAGACAAGCCTGTGAGTGGAAAAGGTCCACCATCCACCTCTTCAGCCGCTTCAAGCACCCAAGAATAAGGCGGCCCCTGTGGTCGTTTAAATTCCTTTCGGGAGCCTGTCCCCAGAACACGACAATGAGTACCTCTCTTATCTCATTGAGGAAGATGAATTCAATTCTAATTACTTCATCTTAACTATACAGTGGTCCTACTCAAGGTAACCCACTAGAGAGCATCACCGTAAACACCGGGAAACTAGGCCTCCTCCTTCCGAGGAGGACCTTATACTGAGGGGATCTTCAAAAGTGCAGGAGACCCAGGCCCCTCGGGATGCCTGCCAAGGGAGGCGAATATACAATCTAGAAAAAAAAATCACCTTGGTTCCTGAGGAGAAGCTCCACCATAATAACACGAAATCATTCAATGGGAATAACTACAACTCCACCATCTACACTCAATCCCACCATATAAATAGGGTGGCACCATAAGAGAACATAGAGGTTATTTCTAGTGACTGCTAGTACCATCGTGCAGATAGAGTGGCAAGCAACATGTAGATGTGGATATCTGCCGATGCACAACAAGCCCACAATCAAAATTCGGCGGAAACCAGTTGTACAGAGGTGAAAATACCGGCTGATGAAAAAGAATCCCGTCAACCAAATAGGGTGGTACCCAGATATATATAGGCACAAATACCTGTTGATGTATTTCAAGCCATTCAACTAAATAGTGAAGCAACCAGCCATACACAGGAAGAAATACCTGTTGATGCTCAAGAAGATTGTTAACCATATAGGGCTACACCCATCTTTACGAATACACAAATACATGCGGATGAATTTCAAGCCTTCCATATAAATAGGGCAGCAACAAGCTATACGCAGGAACAAATCCCTACTGATGCACAAGGAGCCCTCCATCTAAATAGGATGAAAACTAAATACAAGAAAAGTCAAATTCATGCAGATGCATATGAATCCCATGAGACAAATACAGCGAAAATAGAGCAAATGAAAACCCCCTCTCGGGAATATAAGTACCACCAGTAAAATTTAGAAATGACCAGAGAATATAATCGGAAATAGACTCATTCCTCTATCCCGGAACAAGAGAACTAACAGTATCTACAGGAAACTCATGGAGGACCAGAGCAAGCACAAACTCCTACCCTGACTTCAGAATTGGCCTTTATACCCATTCCATCCAAAGATGTATCCTAGAACATCCTAGGAATGATGTAATATTAGACGTCGATTCGAGACCATATTCTCCAAACATTGCAAGATATCATTACCTCAGCAGTAAATGCGCGAAATCAGGCCCAGGACAAGGTTCCCTCAAACGGAATGACTCACTCGCAAAATGAGTTAGTCACTCTGAAGTTGATTTAAATCCCTTATCTAGTCCTGGAGGGTCGCCGACAATATCCCTCTACATACGGGCAACCAAATTGTGAAAAAAATACTCATTTCAACTAGGGGATGCTGGTATAATAGGTTGGCCGCTCTAGGGCATGCATATATCCCTGCCAAAACTCAAGATACCCATCAGCATATCCTGACGACATCACAAGACCCAACAAGATAGAGACCCATATATGAAGGCCATTACCAATAGCAGATGACCCCAGTTTCCCATAAGAGGGCACAAAAAACGATAGGCACTAAAGGAAACTGGAAAATGATGATCACATATATGATTGTGCTCTACTGGAAGCTAGGGTTATAGATGCCATCAAAAATATATCGATGAAGTCTCAAGACCCAATCATTCCATTACCAAATTGTGGAAGTAGCAGTAGTAGTTGTGAAGGTCCTCCCTTTAATGTCTTTACGAGCTGCTTTTAAGGTCCTATATAGATCACCCTTGGGGGATCACTCCATGGGTCAAGAATGATGGATCACGAGAGCCTATCTTCTGATGTACGTCGTGGTAGCCCTCCCCTTGACATGAAGATGAGACAAAAAAAGGTGATCCTTTTGATGTGGTCTACCCTGATGGTCCTCCCCAGGGTTTACGATGCAGATTTGCTTCTCTCTATAGTCGGACATCAAATAATGATGGTATTCCTCTCCATGATGATGGTAATTACAAAGGCCCTCCCTAAAAGGTTAGTTTTTGTGAAGGTCCTCCATATAGTAACATCATGCAACGAGAAGGTCCATCCCTTATTGTAGTACATCCTGAAGGCTCTCTCCATGACGTACACTGCATAAATTCTCACTAGAGCCAAGTATCATGTCATGATGGTTGTCCTCACCTTGATGACGATCATTGCGAAGGACCTCCATGAAAAGATAGTTGTTGTGAAGGTCCTCCCCTCAATGATAACAAGCAACAAGAAGGTTCTACCCTTGATACATCCCTCCTGGAAGGTCCTCCCCAGGGTATTCACCATAAATAAAATTCTTGTGGTCAGGAATCAAGTTTCAATGGTAGCCCTCTCCATCACAACACCACTTGTGAATGTCCTCCTAGAAACCAAAATCCATGCTGTCAAGAAGGTCCTACCCTTTCTGGAACCAATGTGATAAATCCCTCCAATTCTAATGCACTCATAAAGGATTCAGAAACATCTAACACTCTATCTATAACGTGTGATATTCTTTCTAAACCATAGAATGGCCCAGGGCCACGCTTATCTTTCGAGCCACCCATGCACTATCTGAAAATCAATATGGCTTCCACCAACCTGGTTTTTGGAAAGAAATTATTAAGAAGAAGTTGAGCTAGGAATATCAAGTAGAGGAGCGTCTGGAAGAACATCATCATGATATGTTCCTTGGGAGAAGATAACTAGCGAGGGAAAATATACCAGTGATGTATTTGCTGACATCCACTTGTCACTTCGACATACTAGGAGATTTCTTTATGGGAATTCACACATGAAATTTGCCTCAACATATGGATGACTCTTTGGAATTTGAAAGAAAAATTCGTACCCTATGAAGGGTACGTGGACCATGTCAGCACGATAGGAGATCTTCATCGTCTGATCAACTTAGAATCCCTCCCATCTACAAAGGAGCCACAATCAAAAAGGAAAAAAGAAAAACCTTGAACTGGCTTGTCTCTATGCACTGCATAAATTATGTCACTTCATTGGAAATGCCCCAGAAGGAGTTCACATTTTGGGATGGGGAGAACATGGATCTTTTCACTTCACCCCATGTCTCATTCAGTAGGCCCCATTGGAAATAAAATCCTTCTATTTCATCACCCATAGGAAATAATCAAGTGAAACCCATGCTCAGAGAAGATGGGATACTCAACAAAAATCTTCTCAGAGTACTCTCAAAAGTGTCAGGGCCAAAGGGATTATGAAATAGAAAATATTCTAATTCAGGTGAATAGGAACATCCGGCAAGCTTCCTGCCTTAGGGAATCTAGCTAGCAAGAAGTTCCCATGTCTTCAAAAGGCCTTAGACTCTATTCTAGCCCAATTCTATACTCAACTCACCCCAGTTCTAGAGTACGTGAAATTGAATGGGTGGAAATAGGGGCGGTTACCGCCGCAATATAGGAACAACCTCATCTCGAAGGGTTGGGGGAATTTTTAAATCAAAATGACCATGAAAGACTTGAAAATCGAGGTCGTAGTGCACAAACAGGAAAATGAAAACAACCATAGCCCAGAAGGATGGGGGAATTTTTATCTCAAATCCACACAAAATAGATATCTGACTTCCACCATCTATGAAGAATAATGGACGGAGGAGTTACCCATTACACCCATTCTTGAGGTTCACACCCACCGGGGCAAATGCACTTTACGAGGTCCGACCAAGGATATCTTTGGGTCAATATTCTACAATAAACCGTAAGAGTACCATAGAATGGAAGGAGAAAGACCAACAAAGGGCGCAGAAATCCTTCCTACCATTCGACACTGGGTACACCACCCACAATGTGGTACACCTCAGTGAACGTGGTAATCATCAACCCCATGGATCTAACAAGAAAGGACATGGAGGGAGGAGACGTGAAGGAAGATTGGTCCCTCCTAGAGGCATCCCACATCGAGCCTGATGAAGTGAATACCCTGAATCAGAGAGCGATCTTAAATTTGGGTGCCCCTTCAACTAACCTATTGCTACCTCCCCCGCGAAACTCCAACAAAAAGAAAAATAAACCCAAGGTATTCTATGACCCACCTCCTCCTCCCTATGATAATGATTCCCTCACCCTTGAGGAAATATTCTCCAAGAAGGAGGAAGAAATGAAAGAGCTTAGGAGAATTAATGCCTAGATACGTCAAGGGAGCTACCTAGTCGGATGTGTTCCCCCTATAGAACCTCAGTAGGTTCTCCTAGAAGAGGTGACCATTCCACAAGCACTCATTCTATTGATTGAATCCAAGCTCAGATGGTTATTCAACCATGACTTGTAAGGATGTCAAGACTTCCCCCCCACTAGTAGGGTAGCTGTAATATATTTAGGTAAACCCTCAAATGTTATCTCATGGTGGGTATCATCCCCAAATTCTAGTAGCACCGACATGCCCAATCTTGGCCACTACCGCAACATCTCAAGCTCATGTCTATCAATACATGCATCAAGGGCTCTTAAATACTTCCTAGTACCAAACAACTTGACTAGATTCCATAGAGGGGAGGAATTATTGGATACAACTAGAGAGAAAACCCTACCCTGAGTGGGTGAGCAATGTTCTACCTTCTCCAAACATCATGAACCCCATATTCACAATATTCAATGGATCGGGGGATCCAAAAAAACATTTGATTAACTATGCCTCTTACTTTGATCCCATGATGGGAACTACCATGAAGCAAGAAGCCGAAAAATTCAGGTGCTTCGTACGAACCCTTTGGGGATCGACTTTTTCATGGTATACTGACCTACCAACCAATTCAATAATAGGCTGGGAGGACCTCTGGTTACAGTTTCTCTTATAGTTCAGTTTGAGAATTCCCAAGAAGACGGTTAATTACCTAATGAACTACAAACGAAGGGTGAATGAAATAGTCTCAAAAATCATTTCCAGATGGACGGGCTTGATATATTCCCTGAACAAGCCACTCCCCCTGGAAGAGATTCTCTCCATGTGCATCGATAACCTTTAGGATGAATTGTGATTGCCGCTCATCCACACGAACTACACTAGTGGATTTAAAGACTTCACTACCACTGGAAAAGAATATAACACTCCTTGAAACATACCAACCTTAACTCCCAAATTTCCCCACCATCCCTAGGGAAAAGAATGAGAAAAGCTGAATTGACACCTTTCACACTTAAGGCACCCCTAACACTAGCTCAAGTTGTGAGGACCCCACTGAACCGTGTGGGACCCCCTAAACACCAAAAACCAACCCCACCATGAAAATACAAGCGATGGGGTGATAAAATAAATCAGTAAAAATAACTATGAAATAAACATTATTCATTCCAAGACGACCATGTCCATAACTATTTCCTAGCCGCCATGAATAGTAATTTTCTCCAGCTGTCAGATCCAAAGAGAACTGATGATGTAGGTCTCAACGACCATCCAAATTATTGTTTGTATCACCGAATACTAGTACATACCATCCAGGTGTGATTTTTTTCGAGGATCTCAAACAAAATATGGTAGATTCCAAGAAAGTCAATTTGGACCCTCCACCAGCACAAGTGGCGTAGGATTCCACCTTATACTCAAGAGAGGAAGAGGATTATAAAACAATCTCTAGCAAGAAGGATAAAAAATTTGACTACTGGATGACATGGAAGACTGTCAGCCAAGTCTATGAAATCCTCCAGGTGCAGTTGAAACAACCAATTGTGCCCCCAAAATCTCCTAATACAGAATATTCACCCTCCTCAGCCCCGCGGCCCTCTAATGTCCCGAAGGGAATAAATCTAGAGAATGAATAGGACCTGACACCAAAGTTGAAGCTATTTTTTAAGCTTTTGGACTTCATGCCAACATTCTTGGTTCAATGGGCACTGCCCCAGCAAACGGTTCAATGGGAACCACCCCCTCAAACGATACCATTATAAGGAGATACTCATACAGAAATGGTATCAGATCAAGAATTGATCTTCAGCTCCATTAACTTAATTTACTTGATGGACATATTTTTGGAGGGATACATTGGCCAAGAACCCAAATTACTCATCCCCAACTAGAGAGTTAGATGAAGAGGCCACAGAGGCTAGAGGTTTCCTAGAAGGTCTGATAGTGGAAGGAGTCAAATTCTTAGCCACTCCTCAAGTCAAACTGTTACACTGTGAAAAAAGTACTTTTCGTGACGGGAATAAATCTCATCGCAAAAGTTCATCTAGGTGGTTATTTGTGATGGGGGTAACAACCAGTTGCAAAAGGATTGGTGCGAGTAGCGCCAAACCACGCAAAGGTTATTTTCGATGGGGGGATCCCCCTGTCGCAAATAGTGAAGTATTTTTGACAGGGCCCATCGCAAATACCCGACGGCGGTTAATATATTTTTGTGAAATGATGTCCTCCCATCACAAAAGGTGTTTTAGCAGGGAAAATTTTTGATGGGTCCAATCGAAAATAACATTTTAATCGCTGACAGTAATTAATGCGGGCGTTGGTATTTATGATGGGTCCCGTCGCAAAAGATACTATTGCGACGGCTAACCTGTCACAAATAGTCCCATCTCAAATAATCATCAAAACCACAATATGTTTCAGAAGGCACAATTAAGTGTCCTTGTAAAAAATGTTCTCTAAGAAAGTTTGACCACTATTGGAAAAATGACCTATACCCACGGTTTTGGAAACCGTGGGCTAGAACGATGTCGGTATAGGGGTCTCAACCTATACCCACAATTTTGAAGAACCGTGGGTATAGGGCTGTCAATGTTTCCACCATGGGTATTCCATCGTGGCACACAACAAACCACATGATTTGAAAACAGTGGGGTATTTAAATTCAAAAAAAAATCGGCGCTTGGGAGCCTTGAAGCTGCACCTTCCGAAGCCTCCACATCCACGCCTCAGAAAGGGACCAACCAACCTGTCAATTTTATCTCTTATACTTACATATATCAACAAATATATATTAATAAAAACTGTGTTTTGAAAATAGATAAAAACTGCATTTTGGAAAATGTTGAAGGTATCAGGATTCGAAACCATGCCTGAATTCTCAGCCTAAAAGCCGCGCCTCACTAACTGACCAAATGGACTATGAATGTTATTTGTTATATGAACATACATCTACGTATATATAATAATATTATCCACGTTTCAAAAAATGAAAACTGCAGGAATTGAACTCGCGACCTACAACACCCGTGGAAAGATTTTTTCCAACCGAGCTAAAGAATTTTTATTAATATATGTTTATATTTATGTAAATATATTAATTTAAACATTGAACAAATGTCTTGCCGCCAAATTTTTCCCGTGCCCCACCTAATTTTATTTCACCGCCATAACGCGGGAAAGCTATACCCACGGTTCTGGAGAACCGTGGGTATAGGTCTTCAAAAAAACCACAATACCAACGGTTTTCAAGAACCATCGATATAGGTCTTCGGAAAATACCATATACCCACGGTTTTTGGCACAACCATGGGTATAGGATCACATACTATCCCTATACCCATATTTTTGGAAAACCATGGGTATAGGGGTAACCTATACCCATGGTTTTTTGCAAAACCGTGGGTATAGACCTATTTTCCAGTAGTGGACACATTTGAAAAGGTTGGGGGACATCTCTTGCGGTTTGGTTTTCAACCAGATTATGTATTTTGGTATCAACATGGTGAATGCAGTTCCAAATAAGATACTAATAACTTTATTCTGGATCTATCACAGTTCCAAGCTTTAGTAAATGATGTTGCAAGTCCATCTCTTCAACAAACTGAAACTCACGATGATATCGATTTAACTCTTGAGTTGGCATTATCTGAATTTTATGAGATGTTGAGGTCTACTAAGGATGCATTATATCCTAGTTTCAAGATAAGAAAATTAGAAGTGGTTGCAAAATTTATGGCTATAAAATTAGATAATGCAATGTCAAACAACTCTTTTGATCAGATATTTTCGTTGGTTAAAACACTGTTTCCTGACGGAAATGTGTTTCCTGCAAATTACTATGAGAGCAAGAGGCTGGTTCGTAATCTAGGCCTTTGTTATTAGAAGATTCATGCTTGTGAAGATGATTGCATCTTATATTCTGCTGAAAATGAGTCATTGGATAGTTATCCCACATGTGGACAATTGAGTTATAAAGAAGCTCAACCAGGTAAGTTTGGATCAATTCTTGTAAAATAGTTGAAATATTTCCCCCTTACACCCAGGCTAAAATGTTTATTTATGTCTCATAACATAGCGCCAATGATGTCGTGGCACAAAGCCAATATTTTAACCAGTAAAAGCTCGAATCATTCATAAGATGGTGATTCATGGAAACATTTTGATCGTCTGCATCCGTATTTTGAATTAGAGGCCCAAAACGTGTGATTGGGTCTTTCTACTGACAGTTTTTGTATGTTTGGTTCTTATGGTAGTCAGTATTCATGTTTCCCTGTCTTTATAACTCCATACAATATACCTCCATGGATGTTGATGAAGGATCCCTAAATCTTTTTGACATTATTAATCCTTGGACATCCGAAAAAGAATACTGATGTTTATTTGAAACCATTTATTGGTGATTTAAATTCATTGTGGAATAATGATGTAAGTACTTATGATGTTCCTACGAAACAAAATATCACATTAAAATCTGCATTGATGTGGATGATTAGTTAGTTTTCAGAATATGGCATGTTATGTGGATGGACTACACAAGGTCCAAAATCATGTCTATACTGTATGAAAGACAACAAATATTTTATGCTCATCAATGGAAAAAACCATGATATTTTGACTTTCATCACATATTTCTTCCAACGGATCATCCTTTTTGAAGAAACAAATCTCAATTCAGAAAAGGAACAATTGAAAGGGATAAACCTCCAAAAATGATCTCAGGTACAGAGTTAAAATCTTTTGTATTTTCATTACCTCCCATCACATTTGGGACAATAATAAACCAACATAAAATTCAAGATTTTGTGAAAGAACATAATTCGACAAACTGAAGCATTTTTTGGGATCTCCCATATTGGTCTGATTTGTTTGTCTGCCACATGTTGGATTTCATGCATACTGAGAATAACTATTTTGATAATTTATTTCATACAGTTTTGGATACACCAGGTAAGACCAGAGATATTATAAAAGCACGAGTAGATATTGCCCAAATTTGTAGGTGACCAGAACATGAACTACTTGAAAATGTCAGATCACATAGTTTAATGAAGCCAAAAGAAGCTTATACATTGTTCAAAGAGAGTCGCTTATTATTTTGTCAATGGATTGTAGATTTGAGACTTCCAGATGGATATGCTTCCATTTTGGGTAGATATGTTAAGAATGGTCATATTACCGTATTAAAAAGTCATGATTGTCAGGTTATAATGGAAATACTTATGCTGATTGGATTCAGAGGATTGTTGAATTCTATTATTTGGGATTCGATAAGAGACATATCATATTTTTTTACGAGATATTTGTGCAGCGAAAAAAGACTAAGATGCGCTAAGAAAACTTGAAGAAGTTGTTGCTGTAATTATTTGTAAATTGGAAAAAATCATTCAGCCGGCTTTATTTGACTCAATCAAACATCTGATATTACATTTTCCACAAGAAGCTAAATGTGGAGGTCCAGTACAGTTTTGATGGATGTATCCATTCGAGAGATGCATCCAGAAATTGAAGAAAAAAGTATGTAACAGAGCATCAGCTGAAGGCTCAATTTATGAAGCTTATTTGTAGGAGAAAATTTATTTTTTCTACTCTCACTATTTTGAATCTGAAAATCCCTAAAAAACTGCATGGGAAGGAATGAGGGAAATGTTAATGATGAAATGGACAATCAATTATCAGTTTTTTATCATCCAAATCTTGGATTTGGTGGATTTCAAGAATGATGGATTTTAGATGATGAACAACATAGAGCGCATACTAATGTTCGGCTCAATTGTGAAGAAATGCCAGCATTTATACTATGAGTGCTTATATCACTTATTTTATTATTATTTTTAAAGTATGTAAACTTTTTTTATTTTTAGGTTATATGATAATCATATCAAGAAACAACTTCCACAAATTATAGTAACTACTCTTGAAGAACGCAGAAAAAAAATCTCAATGGTTTCAAAAACTAGTAATATAAATTTTTGATGGTTTAATATCAATTTAGATTACTATTTAATATACTAATAATTGTTTTAAAAAATTTCAGGTGTCTCAACATGCTGATAAAATTGATAAGCGACTATGTATATTGAGTAACACACCATCCAAAATGGTTATATCTTATAATGAATATGTGGTGAATAGTTTTAGATTTCATACACGAGCATATAGGGAATCAAAAAAACAATGAACAGTGGAGTTTGTTTGAGAGGATCTCATCATAGAGAAACTAAAGTTGACTTTTACAGCATTCAAAATGAAATTATTGAGCTATGTTTTCTTGGACAGAATTATATAACGATGTTTAAATGTCAGTGGTTGGATACTGAGAGAGGCTTGAATGTTCATCCAACTCATGGAATCATAGATATTAAATATAAATGTCCACTTGCAGTAAATGAATCATTTTTACTGGATCAATATGCACATCAAATTTATTATGCAAAGTATTGTGCTACTTCAATAGACCTGACTAATTGTTAGAGCATAATAAAAATGAAATCTCAGGAAAATCAATTTATTGAAACTGAATGTGGTTCTACTAAAGTGGAAGGAATTGAATTTTTTCAAGAGACGACTCAAAAATCCATCATTTTCAAAAAGAAACGTAAATATCAATGATGAAACCCCACAATTAAGGACCGATGGTGATGAAGAAGTTAATGATGTTACAAATGAATTTGAAATGACAAGGGATGGTGAAAGTTAAACTCATATGGATGTTGATGATGATGAGGATGAATATGAAGACATTGATATCGTCATACATGAAGATGACGATGAAGGTGAACGTTGACATGGTTAAATGTTGGTTATGATCATAAATAATATATATCTATATATGATAGTTATTTTCAACTATATGCTAACAATAATAATTTTGTGCTTTAGATGGATCCTGATATATTTTTCGAGTTATAGGAGGCTAATCTACCTTTGGAAGAGGGGGATGTGGGTGCATCTGACCCTCAGCCTACTGGTGGTTCAGGAGGTATGCGGAGGGGACACGATCTTGCGCGACTGATGATTCCTGGCCCTATCCCTGAGCGACGTCCACGTCTTGGCTTCAATCCACGCACATAGAGGTATGATAACCTTTATATTTTAGTATGATTTTTCATTAATTTATTTATATATATTCTAATTGTTTGATTATTTATTCTTTTTTCATAGTTTTGCACATGTAGCTATTGTAGAGGGGAGTGCTATCTTGCACAATAATTTTTCTCCGCCATGGATTACATGGGAATAGATTCCCATTGATGTGCAGCTCTCCATGTACAATCATTTGTTGGTACGTAAATAAATAATATTTATTTTGAAATTTATTTTATTAATAACTTGGTATTATAAATGTTTTTTAGGGTTTATGGTATCCCATCAAGGATAGCATGCGTGATGTTATCCATGCAGTATGGGAGGTCACTATTCGTGAGATTTTGCATCAGTTTTTGCAAAATTTAGGAAAGACGACCATTAAGAAAGTAGGAGCGACAATATTTGATGTGTCGTGTAGAGCCCACCGACCAGAGTACATTTCATCTCAGGTTTGAGATGGATTATGTGCACACTAGTTGGGTGGTGGATTTCAGAGGAGGTATACATTGGGTTGGCAGTACCGGGGGAGACAGGAGGTGACACATCGAGCTAGTAGCCCTACATTCAGTACGGATAAATAGGATCTAGTAAGTATATTCAAAAAAAATATAACATTAAATATAAAAATTTTATTTTATATTTCTTTAGGCAGTAGAGCATCTTGATATTACAGAGTTCAATGTTTATGAGAGGATGTATAGTGATCTAGACATTGGAGAGATTAGAGGTGATCGCCAACATCGGATTGTGGTTAGTATTATTATTTCAGTTTGATAATTAACTGCAAAAAATACTTTCACAATTTTAATTTCAAATTGGAATTGATGGAGTCATATATGGTTGTGACTTCTCAGACACAAGCTGAGGATCAGGACGATGCTACTGATCAGACCAGTACACACCATTTCGACGAGGCAACATGGATGCATGCGACTCAGTATGGCTTTGAGAAGGTCCGAGTATTTTGTATCATCTCTCATTTGACTCCTGGTACTTATTATGGTACTGTTGCGATGTCGGCAACCAACTCGAGAGGAGCTCGTGGAGAGGAATCATCTTCTGCGTCATAGTATCAGGAGAAGTTACGAGCTCAGAATGACAATATAGAGAGTTTGCAGAAGCAGCAAGAAAAGATGTGTCAACAAGAGCAGCAGAAAAAGAAGCAGCACGAGGAGTAGATGCATTGATGGCAGCAACTTCATCAGGAGTATATGGAGTACATGCGCCGTTTAACTCTTAGTTTAGGGATGTAGTTTCCTCCACCATCTCCTTCAGCTCCTCCACATACTCCAGAAGATGACCCCACAATGATTTTTTTTATGTTAAAAACATTTGAACTTAATATTTGTTGTAATATGAACTATTTACGGTTTCTGTCTTTTATATTGATGTGAATAATAGATTATTTAATTTTAAATATTTTATGATTTTTTTGTGAATATTGAGAATTTTAATATTTTTTATATTTTTTATTTTTTATTATTTTAATCATATTAATATTATTATTTCATTAATCATAATTTTATTAAATATATTTTTTCAGTATTTTATATTTTAATGTTTGTTTATTTTACTATAAATAATAATAATAGAATTTTAGGATTTTTTTAAAATTATTTTGGCAATATTGAGAATTTTAATAAATTTTTATTTTTATTGTTTTAATAATATTAAAATTAATTTTTCAATAATCTTAATTTTATTAAATTTATTTTTATAAAAAATTATTTATTGTTTGTGACGAGATCTGTTGCGACGGGTTCCCATCACAAATAGTCTGAATAATTTTTTTTAAAGTATTTGTGATGGGATTAGGGACCTGTCGCAAAAAGTATTTGCGATGGGCCCAATGCAAATAGTCTAAATAAATATGTTTAGTTAACATATTTGCGGCAGGACTACGGGCCCATTGCAAATACTTGTTGCGACAGACCCATCACAAAAAAGTTTTTATATATAAATTATATAATCAGAGACTTATTTGCGACACAGTCTTCTTCCACGGGCTATTTGTGATGGGACCTTGTCGCAAAAAATTATTTGTGATGCGATCACGTCACAAATAACCCATCACAAATATCTATAATTCTAGTAGTGTAATCATTACAAAAACTCATAGAAGGGATCTCTGACAAAAACAAAAAGAACCAAAATTCTCTTTCACCCTCATAAAAATAAATCCAAAACCAATTATATTGGAATATCAATTAGGGAGAGAAAAAAATACCGAATCTCCTAGGGAATATTGGCAGACTAGTTCAGCCAAACATGGAAAGGATTGCAGCATCACCATCCCCTACTACAGAGGCCGAACCATCAACGTCCAAAGCTTGAACCACTAAAGCATCTGTGAAAGAGAAACCCCGAGTTGGGAAGCCCCCACCTTTAGAGCAGAAGTATGTTATTCTAAATCAGATGTATTTAGTACTAGAGAAGCTATCAATACTGGATGTGTTGATCCTATCCGCAGATCTTAAGGAGGCACTCATCAAAGCCTTAATAAGTCCCTAGAAGATTGTGGCTAAGGTAGTTGTAGCCAAAGTCTACCAAATGGAGACCATTTCTGAAGAATTTCACACCGACATCTCCTTTACAGACAAGGATGAAGATTACATCATGCACGGGAACATCAAACCCATATATGTGTCCATAAAATTAAATGGAATTGACGTTCGAAGGTTCTTCATCAATAACAGCTTCAGAGCTAACCTCCTCCCACTGAGAATGCTTCGTCATTTAGGATATGAAGAAGTCATCTTGAAACCCTTCACTACAAATCTACTGGGATATGACAAATGTGAGCAGAAACCGTTGGGATGAATCAAGCTTAAAACCTGGTTCAAAGATCTCAAATCTAACTCCAAATTTCTAGTGGTGCAAAAAAGTACGACCTTAAACGTCTTTTTAGGGATGCATTGGCTGCATTAGCATGCTACAATTCCATCCTCATACCATCAGTGCATCAAATGTATCACTAATGGGAAAAATGGGATATTTCATGCCGATAAGTCCCCGTTTGAGTTTTCTAAATCACCTTATATTGATGCAGAGTTCTATGAGTCGGAATAAAAACATCTTTCAGCCGACAATGATGATTGGATCAATTCCTTGAATGGATTGTTGATGGTTCCCATTAACACCCTCCAACAACATGGGGATGAGTATGTACTACCCATCATCCAAGTTGAATGCATAAACACAAGCTTGGATGTAGACTCAGTGGTTTGTATGGTCTCTATTATGACCACCAAGTTCAAAGACACAGAAAGGCGGGATAAATCCCATGATGTTAGGGAAATCACTATTGATGATTCTCCCGGACCGTCCTGGGGTCATGAAACTACCCCCACCTCACACACTAAGGCAAACGAAGATTTATCTTCCAACATCAGAAATTTCATCTCAAAAATCCTCTCTCCATCAGAAGAGGAGCATGATGAAGATGATGATGATGATGATGATCAAGGGGTAAAAGACATCAAAGATGCCCCTCCTGCATTCAAAAAAGGTGTCTCTACCATAATCGATGAACATAAGGAGATAAATCTCAACACTGAGGATGGCTTGTGGCCCACTTTGATTAGTGTGTTCATGCTTGTCGGGGAGAAGGAGGAATTCAACTCCTTCTTAATGAATAATTGAGATGTGTTTGCAAGGAATTACATAGAGATTCCAGGCATCGATCCTAAAGTTTCCACCCATCATCAGGGATTACCAGAAGATCATAAGGGATATAAATAGGTATCCAAGAGGTCCCACATGATGCATACTTCTAAAATAGATGTTGAAGTTGAAAAGATGATCAAAGCCAGCTTGATACAAGAGATCCAATATTCAGTCTGGCTGGAAAACATAGTCTATGTCAAAAAGAAGAATGGGAAGATTAGAATTATAATTGACTTTGATACATTAATTGTCATTGCCCAGAAGACTACTTCCCAGTCCCGATCACAAAATTTTAGATTGATGCAACAACTGGATATAAAACCCTCTCTTTTAGGGATGGCTATTCAAGATACAACCAAATCTTGATGGCTCGAGGAGATGAAGAAGATACTGCCTTTAGGTGACCTTAGGAAGTGTTCTGTTATAGATTTATTCCCTTTGGTCTAAAGAATTAAAATTCCACATACCAGCATTCCATGTATTGCATCTTCAATCCCTTCTTGAGAAAAATTGTTGAGTGTTATGTCGATGACCTTATGATTAAATAACGACAATGTTCAAACCACCTAGATGATATTGAAACTGTCTTCAAGAAATTGTGATAACACAATTTAAATATGAACCCCCTTAAATGTGCTTTGTCATTACCTCAGGAATATTCTTTGGCTTCATCGTAGGCCATCATAGAATCAAAGTCAACCCTGAGAAGACAAAATCCATTCTTGGCATGTCCACACCTCACAAACTCGTCGAGTTGAGAGGTATCTAGTGTCACCTTTCCTATATTCGACACATTATAGAAAACCCGGAAGGTAAATTATTGCCTTTAAGTAGGCTCATGAAGAATGGAGTTAGGTAAGAATGGGATAATGATTTCCAAAAAGCATTATAAAATCATAAATGATACCTCCTAAGTACCTAGGTGATCATGCCACCGGTCGATGGGAGACAACTTATTTTATTCGTAACCACCTAGGAATGGTCATTAGGGGCCTTCCTCTTGCAGAAAAATGATGTCGGCATCGAGAACATCATCTACTACATCATCTGGACAATGATCAATTCTGAAATTTGGTATTTGAAGATTGAAAGGAACTACCTAGCCCAAATATTCATTGTTTAGAAGCATAGGCATTACATGTAGTATAATGAGGTCCACCTAGTATCCCGCTGAAACCCTTAAAATATATTCTCAACTGTCCAATGCTAAATGGGATCCTATCACGATGGGAAGTCATCCTGCAAAAGTTTGACGTACAATACTTTCCCCAGAAGAAAATCAAAGGCCAGGCGTTAGTAGGCTTCCTGGCCCAGAACCCCTTGTAAGAAACAACACCATTTGATTCTGAACATCCAGATGAAGAAGTTTTTTCCTTTCAATAAAACCCCCAGGTAAGGGAGATTTACAACGACATAGCTTCCAAAAGCCTGAAAGGGAAAAGGATGAAGGATCACAAGCTCAAAAGAGTAGGTATGAGAGTTATACTTGTATCTCCCAAAAAGGCCATATTGCCTTACTTGTTCCTAATTTCAAAAGGATGCACAAAAAACGAAGTAGTGTATCAGGACTTCATTCTAGGCCTAGAATTGGCACTCTATGTGCAAGACAGACACCTAAATAAAAGTTGATTGGGATCTAGTCATCAAATAGGACAACGATGACTATGATATCAAGAAAGAAGTATTGGTTCCTTTGATGAACAATGTTCAAGTAGTGATGGAATAATTACCATCAAGACCTACATTGACTCATGTCCCCTTGTCCCAAAATGCTTAAACTGATGCTTTGGAAAATGCAGCCATAGCCTTGGTCGATCCTGACCGAGATGAAACTGTCATTAGCATTGATCACCGCCGAATGATCTTTACATTCATATAGGGAAATATAGATAAAATTGATGAAATTAGTCCTATTCTGGAGCCTTATGGTCATACCACAGGTCGCATGTCTCCCATTGAAAATTTACTTTGACAAGGGGAGCTCCAATCTAATCGGGTAGGAAGGGAGTAGGTCTGAATATGGGATATCAACTTTGTCCTATACAATGGGGTAAACCACGAAAAAGTTCTCTACAAATTAGGCATGGATGGAGTCCTTCTTATGTGCATTGATGGAGAAGAAATATACGTCCTCAAGGAAGAGGTGCATAATGGAGATTGTGGAGCACACCATTCAGAAACTAATCCCTCTCACCAAATATGGAGGCTTAGTTATTACTGGCCACCCTCATATAGGATTGTACCATATTCACTAAGAAGTGTCATTATATCCTAGTTCATGAAAATTTCATACACCACCCCCAGAGTTGCTTCTTACAGCTAGGTACACTTGGCCATTCATCACATGGGGGATAGATGCTGTTGCACCATATCCTCTAGCCACAGCAAGATAATTTATGTTCTTACTCATGCTGACAGAATTATTTTCCAAATAGGCCGAATCCATACCCCTTACGGAAGTCAGGGTGAGAAACATCATCAGCTTTGTGAAGTCCAACATGATCACCATATTTGGTGTCCCTCATTAAATACTGAGGGGAAAAGGTTCCAAATTCTACTCTCCTGAGCTAAAAAAGCCTTACCAATATTATAGAATCAAAGAGAACCGGTTGTCCTACTACAACGTGGCAGCCAATGGTTAGATAGAGGCTTTCCACAAGACTATGTCCAACATACTTCAAAAGATGGTCGATAAGGATAAGAAATCATGGCCAGACAAGATCTTTCTTGATTTATGTGTTTACTGGACCACAACCCGCATGACCACCCGGGAAACCCCGTACTCACTAGTATATGGGGAAGAGGCGGTGTTACCTATCGAAATCCAAGTTCCATCACATTGTGTTTCAATTTTCGATCAACTTTCCATGGACGACCAATCCCAGATATGTTTTGATGAGTTGGAAGAACTTGAGGGGAAAAGGTTGCTAACTCTGCACCATTTGTAAATCTACCAAAATCAGATCGCGTGATCCTTCAACAAAAAGGTTCGCCTTTAATTTTTTCTTGAAGGATAAATGGTGTTAGTTCTCATAACCCTAATGATACATGGGAATAATCCCAAAAATCTTGATCCTAAGTGTGAAGGAATATAGGTTATACATAGGGTCTATTCCAATAGAGCATACTCCCTGATATCAATGGACAAACAACTCATCACGGCTCACACAAATGCGAAGTTCTTGAAGAAATACTCTGCGTGAACAAATGCTATGGTCCGTGGTGTAAGACATTATACTATGAGTTAAAAATTACTTGATATAATGGTCCAAAATCTATGAACCTAAACTACGAGTCATAAAAAATTACCAAATATTATGGTTGAAGCTCTATGACCCTAAACAATGAGTCATAAAAATTCCTCAATGTAATGGTCCAAGCTCTACGACCCTAAACTGTCCGCAAAAATGACACCAAATGCTATGGTCTGAGCTCCAAGACCATAAACTATTAGTTAAAAATTTCATCCCATATCACTGTCCAAACTCTAAGACCCTAAATTATGAGTCAACGTCCTTTCCACATGACATAAAACTTCAAGAAACTCGTCCATGAAACATGGAATTAAACTATGACTCATGTCCTCACCGTAAGATGTTAAACTATGTAACATAAAACATCTTAATCAGATGACAAGAAACTGCATGATCTCCCATAGAACTATGTGATTCTTGATTCTTTCCCTCTCAGGATTCATAGTGATGCCTCATTCCCCAATCCTGGCCTAGACCCGATCAAAAAATGCCTCCACTCCGCCCCCTATCTACCAATATTCATAGAGGAAACCCTTATCAGTCCTTTTTTATCATGTCGAGTATAGATCTTGAGATCCTAGGATTGGTGGTAGATATTCTCTTACAGAAGTAAACTATGGGATAACATGGTAGAACTGGAAATCATGATGGGTAGAATGAAAGTTCCCCTACCCTTTGGACCGCTCCAAATCAGTACAAGGTACATACAGAACTATGTATGGATTGATTCCTTCCCTCGCCTGATACGTAGCGACGCCTTGATCCTTGATCATGGCCATTCCCCACTAAGAAAGAAAAATAAAATTCCCTCATCATATTCTCAACCTCCCCATACATGTGAAGAAGTCGATGTGACCCCTCGTTGTTTCTCACATCGATTTTAACTCACGTGATCTTAGGATCAGTGGTAAGGATTCTCTTCTGCAAATAAATCATAGGGGAATATCATAGGCTTGACATGTGTATCAAGTGAAACCAAAATTCCCTCAACTGTCCCTAACACATTGATAAAATTCTTGTAGCGAACATTCAGAACTATGTGTGGCTTGATTCTTGCCTTCGTGGGATACGTAGTGACGCTCAGATTTGGGATCCTGGCCCAAACACCAGCAAAAAATTCCCTATTTCCCACATATGTAGGTAATACCTTTACGGGGTGTCTATGAAAGGTCCTATCACATGACAATAAACTGGGAAAATCTTCCAGTGTTATGCATGGCCCATTCCTCAATATTATGAGATTCTGCACATGCCTCTCGACCATGAGAAGTCAAAAGATCTCAATTCCCCCCTATACATATGGGTTAGACTTATGTGAATCCACCAAGTAGTTCATAGTTAATCATGGTTTGGGTATTCTCACATTTCTAAGTATATCATTCCTATTTTTCAAACTCTGTATCTTGAGAAAACATGGGTCCCCATAATCATCCAAGGCCATCTGAGGTGGAAGGCCAGTGTCCTGCTGACACTTTCTCTTGATTATGCATACCATGCCCCGGTGTCTCTGCATATGTCGCCCACAAAAATTGACATCAATAAAAGGAAAATTCATCCCCATGAGAGTCCTCTCATATTTCAATACTCCCAACGACTTCCAAGCCCCATGTAATCCCACCTGATTCTAGTTTCCTATGGGACTATGGCATACACCTTCTATCATAACTCACATTTAAGGTATGATTCGAACATGCAAATTGCGATTAACCTGAAACTATTGAAGATATTTATGACAAAAAATATTCCTCATTTCATGAATCTAAACTGCATATAATCATTCCCTCACCACTCAACGTTAACCTACAAGTCCAAAATCATCCCTATTGTATGACATTAAACTACATAGCAATGGTTTAATCCCAAATGTACCCTCTAAAGATGATTATTCTATTCCAAATAAATGTCACATAATCCTCATAATCCCTTGTTTCTCACACCAACCATAGATCATGTGGGCTTAGGGATTTTATTGAGAGATGCACCGTGTCGTTATAGAAAAACAGTTTAGGAATTTGGTTCTAGAATCCTGACCCTAAAAGGCATGTCATAATTCCCTCCCACAAGAGTAACTGTATTTCCATCCATGTGATGTTAAATAACCAGGTGTCTCAAAGATGGAATGAATGCCTCACCCTTCATACAAGTCAGATCTACGTAAGGGGTGTCCGATTCCATGAGTAAATAACAATCCAAAGGCCCGCAATATGTTCGGATACACTCCTTCCATACTTTAAACTCTGTGATCTGAGTGATCTTCAATCTACATATCCGTACAAGTCCATCAAATATGGAATTCCAGTATCCTAATGACACCTTTACTTGACTATGAAAATCATGCTCTGGTGGCTTTGCATACGTTTCCCACAAAAAATGTTCATCAATAAAAAGAAAATTCGTCCTCAGAAGAGTCCTCTCCGATCTTAGTATACACAACAGCTTCCAAGCCTCATCCCATCCCTCCTGATTCAAGGGCCCTTAGATTCGTGGTTAACGCTTTCCTCCAAACATATATCATGGATATATCAAAACATACAGGCTTGATTCATCTCAGGTCTCTTTGAAGGATTCCAAATATATCACATACATATGCGTGAAATTAATCCAAATATAAGGAAGAGTGACCCTAATCATTTCCGGGTTTCCATGAAGAAGCACAGTTAAAATTCTCCTTCTTGATGCTCAAGTGCACCCCTCATTGAAGGTCACATACCGTGTTCAGAAAGACCCCAATATCTATAATCTTTAATAAACATTAAAAATGGGAGGCCAGTGTCCTACATACACCTTTGCTTGACTATGCATATCATGACTCGGTGGCTCTTCATACGTTTCCCACAAAAATGGATGTCAATCAATGGAAAATTCGTCCCTAGGAGAGTACTCTCTATCTTCCGTGCACTCAAATGACATTAATTCTTTATCACATCCCCAGATTTAGAAGACTCCTGGACGATGGCATATGTACCTACTTCATCCTATGTGACCACGACATAAAAAAGGGACTCTTAATTGAAAAAAATAATTCAACTTCTCTCCCTCACTCAAGAAAGAAACATGTAGGAACAGTTACCCACTCAAAGATGACATGAATGTCCCTAATGTCTTCAGACACCACTACTCGGGATAGCCTCTCACTGTGGTTCCCGGTTACAAAATAATTTCAAAATATTGCAAATATCATCAGGCCATCATAAATGGAAGGCCAGTATCCTACGGAAACCTATGGCTGACTATGAATATCATGCCTCGGTGGCTCTGCATACGTTGCCCACAAAAAAAACTATCGTCATTCAATCCCTAAGAGATATTTTTCCTACTTATGTATGCCTAAAAAATCTCCTGATCCTCATGCATGTCCATAACCCACAAATCAAGGGTGAATAAAAATCCCTAATCCATTTATGGAGAATACTAGAAAAATCACAGCTAACATACCCTTTCCAGGACCCCTTTCCCCATTAAGTCTGGTCAAAGTTGTTCGATCTAAAACATCAGTAATAAGTTTGATTGGTGTGAATGTTAACTACAAGAGTTAAAGATGCCATACTCTCTAAAGAAAAAAAAATACGCAATGGTCAGATCTGGAAAAAAGTCAAATATCCATTCATTAAAAAAGGAAAACATTGAGCCATCAAAAAAGGAGTAAAGCTTTTTATGTTGAAAACACAGAAAGGGTGACCTTGGAATAAGACAATTTATACCTTCTAAGCCCATGATAAGAAGCCTTTGGAAAAATTATGGTTATAAGGAAAAAGGAATAAAAGTTCATGAGGTATTCCATAGAACCTCAGCAATAGTCGAACCACGTTCGTAGAGTCCCTTGTCACATGCAATAATTAGATATTGATTCGATTATTTCATTTCGTTAATTTCAAGTCATGGTTTACAAATAATACTCGATTTAAATAATTTTTATAGGAAGAGAGAGGGAAGTTATGTTTAAAATAAAAATCTATTCTATTGGGTTCTTAAAAAATTGAGGAACTTTCCCAGATAGGAGTCTCTTCAGAGTATTAAAAAAAGAGAGTACATATTGTAATTTAGGAAAAAACTACAATAGGTCCTGGTTCTCCCTTTATAAAAGGATGTCGAGTGATTTCCATGGGATATATATAGTTTGTTCCATGGAATCTCTTTCCTTATTTTAGCCTTTGACCGCCAGACGCACCCACTATTGAATAACTTTAAGTTCCCACCCCTTCTTCTGGATGAATTTATAGTTGGCCCACAAGGATCCTAGTTGTACCCTCATCCTAGCTGCACAGGATTCGCACTCACAATGCTCCTACTCTTGGGTCGCCACCAAATCATGATCCTTCACCTCCCCGGGTGTTAAATAATAAATGTTTTCTAAAATATCTTAGAAGTTTTCCACCTGGTGATGGGAAGAATTGAACTTGGATAGCTTGTCCTCAGAGGAGGTGAGAACTTCTCGGGCAATAAAGATTTGGTAAATTAGGAGTTCTAATCAATGATAATCAATGCATTCAGAACACAAATCAGTCAATAAATGATAACAATTGTCACCCACTTCCGCAAAATTGGCCAGGGGTGTCTCCGAGGCAAGAGAACATAGGTGGAACCATGCCACTTTTTCCACAGCCTGGTACCTTGACATAGAACATGTACATTGATCCTCCCTAGCTGCCACATGTTTGTAAGCAGGAGACATTTCTTTAAGAGTGGGGAGTCACCAATGGTACGTCACCCAAGATGGGAGACTCCCTTTTCCCTCATATGGCCCGACCACTGGTACTAGATGCAGTAGACTATCTATGGCCTCCTAGATGATCGATGATACTCGGCTGTTTCTGGTCTCATTAAGGTCTTGGAAAATATCTGCAAGAGGGGAGTAGTTTTAATCACTTCCCACCGAAATAGGTTGTACTGATGAAACCCTACCCAGATGCTTTGGATGATGGACTGAATGCCTTATTACCACAAGAGAATGGGTAGGAGGTGTATCCATCATGGTTTTTGTAGGGAAAAAAGTATAAGGAATAGTTGTTGCACTCTTCACAATGTAGGGAATGTATCGCATGGTCGTTGGCATAAGAAATGGGAAGGAAATGGTCATGGGTTTTTTCACCTGTTGGACTAGTTCGTTCAGCATCCCACCAGGGTAACAATTTACCCATAGTTGGGCATACTCCATTGATAAAAATGTGGGCCCCATCATGTTAAGAATGATAATCTCCCTAAAATACCTTTCATGCATCATCATAAGCCACAATTGGCAGATAACCAAAGGTTGAGATTCTCCCTTTAACTGAACAGCTGGAAACAGTGTAGTCTGGTGAAGGCATCTGAATTGCCTGGAAAACTGGAAGGGGAGGTATGGCTCACAAATTACTACTCTGTCTATATAAGCAGTGAGCACCCCATATCAAAGGATGATGATGTGTGATAATTCCTCCAAGGAACCGCCCCTGTAACCTCTCTATGATCCTTGAGGGGTATGATGTGGTGAAAGTATGAAATGAGAGGTGTCTTTCAACATCCCAACTACATCGGTAACACTTAGAGTCATAGTACGAATAGAAGAAATGTTGAGAAGAGTAGGATGAAATTCATAATGGGGAACCCTAGAAGTATGTTGGTATTCATAATTGGGGATGTGTTCTGCCATCCACCCATATATGAATTGGAACGGTCCACTAAGACGATGCCAAGGCCTGCCTTCCTATATCTTCCCCAACAATTTATAATGCCAGGAAAGGGTAGGAAGGGAAAAATTAATGGGTCGACCCTCTGCCAGCATGGCTGCCGTCATCATAGTGCAGACCTAAACCCTAGTATATACCTCGTGAGATGGGAAGAGCCATCCACTTAAAAACATGTCAAAGATATCCACTTGCCTATGAGTAGGAGATATGTCTGACTGATGATCATATCCCCATGTGGTATAACACCCTACGTCCTGGGTAGCGCAATATGACCCTAGAGTTTGGTAGGACTAGTGAGTGGGATGAGTTCGACTATGGAGAGCCCTCGGCATGGACCTGCCTTTCTACAAGAATAGCCCTATCCATGCTTCTAATGGGATGAGAGAATTAGCTTTGAGGTGATGACCAATTGATTGCCCTGCCATAACCAGTCAGATCCTTGTCAAAAGAGACATCATATCGGTGTCGTTCCATGTGGTTGTTTCTGGGAGGAACTCATCTTACATTTCTTCAAGGATGGGGATCCCCCATACTGGTAGATATCCCATAGACTAATTCCCACCTCCCCATGCAGTGGGTGGAAGGTTATGGTGCTCGAACACCAGAAACTCATTAATTCCGGAAGTATTTAGCCCAGAGAAAAGATTTCAAACTGAGAGACCCGGTCTACATGGTATAATCCCACTGCCTCCAGTTGGTCGGGGGACCCCAGGCAAGTCTGATGCACATAGAATTCTTAGGCCCACTCATCAGAGAAATATAATTTGGCCCGAAAATCCCACTTAGTGCTCCATACGGGCTAGGATTCACTCTAGAGACTCTAAAGATTTATGGGTATTCTCATGTGTCTAGTCTCAGCACACCATCACAGCACTCATGGTTGCTCTGAGTCTATGCTGAGCCTCGCAGTATGAAGACGTTCTCCTGAAGCGGAGTGGAAATGACTTCCCCTACTAGGAAAATGTTGGCACAATCCTAACCTAGTAGTTACTCCAAGAGGATTATAGGGATGTAGGGGTCAAACTACGATAGAGGCACGTCAGTAGGAAGACCAAATCCATAATGTGGCAACTATATAGTTAATAGATAGGATAATGCCTCTAGCATCAAGAAGACTGTAAAAAAGATGTCATGGGGAATGATATGGGCCCAATGATGGTCATCACTATCCCCATCCATGGTTTCCCTTATCTTTGCCGATTTGGTAGCAGCCTGTGAATCAGCCATAGTAACCTATATAAGAAAATAAAGAAGTTTATGAGAAGTCAGTCCAATTAAAAATTGTTGGCCAAATGCTATGAAAAAAATGGATAAAGGACATAAAGCCTATCTGCAAAAGGCTCTATATACTATTCCTAGAAACGGTACGCGGAAGGAGCATTCTACATACAACATGAAACATGGAGGCTACTCTGCCCAAAGCTATGGTATATAGATGTTGCTCCCCATGTACAGCCATGGTACGTGAAATAACCATGAGGCGCAGAACCACAAACCATTGGTCGACGAACAGAATGGTTCACGAAAGGAAGAAACCACGAACCTATGCCTCAGTTAAGTTCGTGTTTAGAAGTTGTGGATTAAAATTTAAGTCCATATTAATAGTTTTTGAAGTTCGGTTTTACAATCCATGTTTGGTATATAGACAATCTACCCACGTAGCATTCTACCATGTGGAATCTGGTTTTTATGTTTTAAAATTCCACAACACCATTGGCAGAATCCAAAATATGGTACGCGGATGAGGAAACAGCAGGGAAATCAGTTCACAAAACGTACAAAGCAATACATAAACAAGAGTTTTGCAAGGATCACAGTATGCAAGAGAAATGGAGGCAAAAAAATGTAAGTGCTTTTCTCTATGAGAAACAATAAAAGGAAAATAACATGGGCTTCAATATATAAGTGTGTGTAGGTTCTGGGCGCAGCGGAAGCGCATTGGTGGGTTAGCTGAACTTTAATTTTAACGTTAAACAATGTTCAATCCAAGTTCTATCACGATATAAAATGCCGAATCATCGGAATAGAATGAAGAACGAAAACGAAAAGAAGAGTACTGGAACCCTTGAGATAGGATCATCATATGTTGATTATAATTAATTTAATTAATTCATAAGAATTACCTCGATGGAATTCTTTCTTCGTTGGAGTCTCTGGTCACGATCATGTGATACGTCGTTGCGTTGTAGAATCCAAGTACAAGATTCCTCTAGCGGTGATCCACACGTGCTCCATGTTTCTCTGGATGTCGCCAAAGGGATCTCCAGGTGCTAGTGCAGAAGATCCTTCGCTTTCGATGCCCGACTTCAACCGCCTTGATTCGGTGGAGGATCTTGCTTTCGAAACTAGAAAGCATTCTTGGTGGAAAGGTAATTCTCTCTTGGCTTGAGAGTACCTCCAGATCCATTGTGCACACCAAATGGCTCCCCTCATTGAGAATAATTTAATTTGGGATTATAATACTTAGAATAATATAATGAACTAATTTCCTGAAATCATTTAATCATTTCAATTAATTCTTAGTAATACCCCATGTCTTAATAATGACAATTGACTATCATTATTACTTGACATGCACTCAACATATTACATTTAATATCATTTAATTAAATAAACAATATTTTTCTCATGAATCCCAAAAAAAACTACATGGCATGTATATAAATATTCACGGTGTGGACTTTTATTTTTCCATTTTATTTATTTCCTCCACCATATTTATTAGACCTTGAGTAATGGCTATTTATTTCTTAAATAAATGTAACTAAATTACTTTCTAATAAATATATATATTATTTCTCACACAATATATTTTCTCGAATAACTAGTTTCTAATTAAATGCGATCAGGCATCCTTAAATAATTATTAAACCACAGTCGGGAATAATATTTATTTAACTTGTTAAATTAATATTTAACTGAGATACATGGACACACTTAGTGTGTGACCCTCTAGGCCTCTTTCTCAGTGGCATTAAGCGGAGCCTTCCTAAAGTCCAAGGTTAGCATCTAGAAACATGCCAAGGCACCCATAGAGAAAGAAGTTAGCACCGCAATGACGTGTCACCTCCTATGAACGGTTACTGTGTAATATAATCCCTTTGTCTCGATGTCTCCAATCAAGCAGGTTGCATGCTAGTGCCATCAACCCATGTGCTCGATTATTCTTTCTTTGACTTCCTGGAATTGAACTCCCCCATACCTTACCATGGCCAGGGATTTATTTAGGCTATATCAATTCCATCAAAAGGCCTGAGATATCTACTTCCATTATGGAACAGAAGGGAAAAATCCTTTCTCGCATTATTTATTAATGCAGTATTACTCGTGACGCACCCAACGTATCCTACCTCACTGCGAACAATGTGTCGTCACAGTTTTCTTCAATACATCTAAGTGCACGAGTTGTAATACCCATTAATAATAATCGAAAAGTCTAAGTACCAATACACACGTCCACAGATATGAACATCCAATGACACTATGAAATGTGTATTTCCTACTGGCGGGTCTCGTTCTCATAAAATCCTCTTGGATATTACCAAGGGTGCACACCATGAGAAGGTGCATCAATGTTTTATGAGTCCTCACCCTTAATGACTTGTATTATTTGTGTCCCTCAAATAATATTATATGGACATAGAACATATATTCAAGAATAGTGTTATGGCACTTCTGGGATCTCATCATAGCAGGGATCCACTGTGACCCATTAATGCAACAGCTTTCCTTAAGACATTATCACATGCATTGTCACGCAGAAGAACAATCAAGATGTGATAAGGAATTTATTATTGAATAAAGTCCAAAGTAGTTGGTTCTAGGCCACCAACTCCAAAAGACTCCCAGTTGGACTAGATCCAACTGCTAACAACCTTTAACCTACTAGCTCTAACATGATATTGATGCTTCTGTTGAGATAGGCCTTTAGTCATGGGGTCTACCATGTTCTCTTCCGTGGACACTCTGCTCACTGCAACTTCACCCCTTTTATAGAAAGCCCTCAATAGATGATACTACCGAAGTATGTTCTTTGTCTGTTGATGTGACCTTGTTTCTTTTGCAAGATATAGAACTATACTATTATCACAATACAATGTAATGGGATGCTTACTACTAGGCACCACATCAAGCTCCTGGACAAAGTTCCGAATCTTGATGGCTTCCTTGGCTGCATCATAAGCCACTATATACTCGGACTCCACTGTAGAATCGGCGACAACTGGATGCTTTGAACTCTTCCATCCCACAGCTCCTCCATTGAGACAGAAAACATATCCAGATTGCGACTTCAGATCATTCTGATCTGTCTGAAAACCATCATCAGCATACCCCCTGATGACAAGCTCCTCGTCTCCTCCATACACCAGGAACATATCCTTAGTTCTTCTTAGATACATAAGGATAGTCTTAACAGCAGTCCAATGTTGTTCTCCTGGATCAGCTTTATATATTCCTACCATGCTCAGTGCATAGGCAGAATCAAGCCTGGTACATAACATGGCATACATGATGGATCCTATAGCCGAAGCGTATGAGATCTTACTCATCCTATCTTTCTCCTGTTGTGTCTGGGGACACATTTTCTTATAAAGATGTAAGCCATGTGACACTGGAACCAATCCCCTCTTGGATTTTTCCATACTAAATCTCTTTAGTATCTGGTCAATGTATGTACCCTGAATTATTCCAATCAGCCTCTTGTATCAATCACGAATTATCTTGATCCCTAGAATTTAGGCTGCATCTCCTAAGTCCTTCATGTAGATACACTTGTTCAACCAGTCCATAACTGACTGTAAGGCTGGTACGTCATTTCCAATAAGCAATATGTCATCAACATATACCACTGTGATGACGACCGCATTCCCGTTAAACCTCTTATAAACACATGGATCACATTCATTCTTAATGAAACCAAATTACTTCATGGCTTAATCAAATCAAATGTTCCATGACCTAGATGCTTTCTTCAATCCATAAATGGATTTATTCAACTTACAAACCCATTTGGCTTCACCTGGTGTCACAAACCCTTCTGGTTGTGTCAGATAGACATCTTCCTGAAGGTTCCCGTTAAGGAATGTTGTTTTGACATCCATTTTCTAAATCTCGCAGTCATGGTAAGTTGTTATGGCATGTATTAAGGATTTAAACATGGAAAATGGCGAGAAGGTTTCATCATAGTCAATTCCTTGACACTGTCTGAATCCTTTAGCCACTAGCCTTGCATTATAGGTGCTAACTTGACCTTCCATGTCCAGGTTTCTTTTGAATACCCATTTGCATCCAACATGATTTACATTAACTGGGTCATCGACCAGAACCCAAACGTGGTTCTGATACATGGAATCCATCTCAGAATTAATAGCTTCTAGCCATATTGCAGCTTCTGAGCTTTCTACTACTTCCTTGTAGGAGAGAGTTTAATCATTGTCCAACAATAATTATTCACCATCCTCGGTGACTAGGAAACCAAATCTCTCTGGTTCCTTTACCTCTCTTGAGCTCTTATGCAGTACTTGTGTTTCTGGAACCTCTTCCATGGGGACCTTTGGAACTTATTCTTGTACCAACTCCTTTGTATCTTGAGCATCAACTTCGTCGAATTCAATCTTCCTCCCACTATCCTTCTTGAGGATGTGCTCCCTCTCATGAAAGATGTCTTGTCTGGCGACAATCTCTTTCTTGTCACGAGGGTTATATAGGTAATATCCTTTCATTTCCTTGGGATATCCTATAAAGATACACTTCGTGCCCCGAGGTGCTATTTTTTTGCCTGAGAATGCCTTAACAAATGCCTCGAATCCCCAAACACGTGTGTGCGACAAAGTGGGTTTCCTTCCATTCCATAACTCATATAGAATTCCATTTTCCGCCTTAGTTGGTACTCGGTTTAATGTGTATGCTGAATTTTTTAATGCATATCCCCAAAAGGATAATGGAAGATCCACACGACTCATCATTGACCTCACCATGTCCAACAAGGTGCGGTTCCTCCTTTCACTAACACCATTCCACTATGGTGTATAAGGAGGAGTGAGATGAGATAGAATCCCAGACTCCCGTAGAAGATCGATGAACTCTTGGTTCAGATATTCTCCACCTCGATCTGATATAAACTTCTTTATCTTCTTACCAAGTTGATTCTCTACTTCATTCTTGAATTCCTTAAATTTCTCTAAGGCTTCTGACTTATACCTCATTAAGTATACATATCCATATCTACTCAAATCATCAAAAAAAGTAATTATGTAAGAATATCCACCTCTATATTCTACTAGAAATGGTCCACATACATCCGTGGGTACCAATCCTAGAAGCTCTGTGGCCCTTTCACCTTGTCCACCAAAAGGCGACTTGGTAATTTTTCCTTATAAACAAGTGTGACATCTATCAAGTGGTTTTAGCTCAGAAGAGTCTAAATAGCCATCTTTTCAGAGCTTTGTCAGGAGCTTCTCGTTCACATGACCAAGGTGGTGATGCCATAACTGGGTGATGTATGAGTCATGTGAGTTTGTTTCGTTATTGATTGCTAACACTTGGTTTTCATAATTTAATACATATAAACCATTATTCAAATGTGCCATACCATAACATATGTTGTTATTATAAAAGATACAACCCTTATTTCCAAACATGAAAATAAATCCGTCCATATCCAAACAAGATACAAAAATTATGTTCTTGGTAACACTAGGCACAAAATAACAGTTTTGTAAATCCAAAATCATGCCAGTTGGAAATGAGAGGTGATAGTCGCCAATAGCCAATGCAGCCAGCCTTGCACCATTGGCAGCTCGAAGATCCACCTATCCTCTGGCAATCTCTCTAAGTCTACTTGGTTCCTGAATTTGAATAAAGATGTGAACCCCACAAGATGTATCTAATACCCAATGTGTAGAAATAGAAAGATTGCACTCGATAACAAATGCAACTTTAGCATCCCCACACTTCTGGGTGCAGTTCATCTTCCAGTGGCCCTGCCTTCCACATGGAAAACACACCGCCTCCCATTCCTTGCCCTATCTCTAGATCTTCCCCTTCTTGGAGGGACAGTTCTTGGGGGCTTCAGACCATTTATAACTCTTTGGACCTTTTTCCTTGTCCTTCCATTTCTTGTTCACCATAAGGACAGTGGGTTTGTCACGCCCCATATCCTTATCTTCCTGGAGAATCAAGGTTAGAAGCTCTGATAGACTCATCTCATTTCCGCTCATATTATATTTGACAATGAAGCTAGAGAAGGTCTTGGGAAGTGATGATAGGATGATATATGTATGCAACTCATCCTGGAATTTAATCCCAAAGATGTCCAGGCATTCAATGTAGCCAATAATCATGACTACATGAGGCTCGGCTGGCACAGACTCTCCATGCTTTGTGGTAAACAAATCATTGTATATCTCACACCTCTCTTGTCTCACCTTCTCTTGGAAGAGATCTTTAAGGTGAGACATCATTCTATACACGTCCATGTTTTCAGGTTGCTTCAAGAGCTCATTAGACATGGACGATAGCTTGAAACATAGGACATTTGTGGCATCATCCATGTGCTTCATGTAGAGAGATAATTCCTCATCACAAGCTTCTTTCCCAGGCGCAACTGGAATAGGCTCTTCCAGCACATACAATTTCCTTTCGTGGTGAAGGACGACGCATAAACGCCTCTACCACTATTGGAAATTGGTGCCGGTGAGAAGGTTATTTTCGAGTATGGTGCGCAATGATATGTTTGAAGTCATTTTCTTGTCGTTTCCACAAATTCAGATGAGCAATGGTTTAGTAATTTATTACAAAAAATGAGACACATAAATAAATTAATACTTATTAGTCTCCCACTATTTTATCGAAATCCAATAGCCCTCACCATTGACTTCGTAATATTCTATAGCATGAATATTATAGTGGCACAGATCCATAGTGCCCTTCGCATTACCCCAACTAGGGTTGGTCAAGAAACTTGAAGGGTTTTAGGTAGGCATTCCAAATGCCAACTTCATTAACTCACAGCTCCTTGATCCACTGAGTAGACTCCTCAATCCTGAAATCCTTTTTGGATTTCCTCAACCTTTTCCTCTTGGTCACACCAAGTCCTGCTATGGTAGTCAACCCGTGATGCGAACCAAGTCCAGTCAACCCAAACCCTTGAATTAGAATTCCCCGATAATTGAAAGCACCCCAACAAGGGTTGGTCAAGCACTTGGAACTATGGTTCGATTCTAACCAAGATTATGGAAGGCTATGCCGACTAAATATTTATTTTGAGGGATTTTTTCCTTATACGTAAATTTCCAATTTATTATCTTTGATTACATGCTTGTTAATATTAATTGGGATATACTTACGTGATTAACCATGTCTAAGATAATATTTACGTATAAGCCAGTTTTATTTTAGTTCCATCTTGCATGCTCTTTTAATTCATTAATTGTGTGATCGTGAAAACACACCCACAATAAATAAACCATGCAACTGACAGAAATAAAATAAATGGTATGATCATGATATTTTCTATTTGTTAGTTTATCTAGCGGTTGATAAACCAACCCAACACCTAGGGGAGAAACACCTTGAACCTTTCGGGTTCGTGTTTACAGCTTTCCACCTGTCCACCTTTGTATATCCTTGGATTGGATTCACCTTGGCTCTGGACATGAGCCGCTTCCAATAGCTTGGGAGCTCCATCCATTACATATGAATTTATCTCAAACGCAGGTGAGGGGTAAAAGGGGTTTTTACATAAAAGAATCCTTCGGTGCGCAGGCCCTACATATTAATGAGGATATGGCTCGCAGGCCAACAAATTTAATTTAAATAAATAAATTAAAAGAAACCATTCACATACAAAGGTCTCGGTCTAGCTCATGATCATTTATACATTCAATGATATTTACGCATAAATAAAACTAGCATTCAATTCTTTAATCGTTCTTGTTTAAGATAAATCACGCATGAATCAATTAATTTTATTTAATTAATCAATCCTTTTATCTTAAATCCTTTTTCTGAATTTCCTTGAGATTATCATCCATCATAATTTTAAACAAATAAATTCATTTAAAATTATCCATGTACGTAACTTGTACGTTGGAGGAAACCCGGTGAATTCCCATTTATTACGCAGATGTTAAATTAAACACATATATATAAAACACTTGTCACATGTTGTGCCTCAGCTTTATGCCTGCACCATGGTACACGTCTCAAGGGTTTGTATAATATAATAATATATTTTAATAAATCTGCGTTATTTGGGTGTGTACATGGCGTGTAGTTCCGACTACGTGGAGTGTACTTTTCTTCACCATCCATCTGATGTACACGCCTGGGGACAGGGCGTGTTAATGTTCTTCTGAAATTTTCGGAGTACACGCCATGTACACTGGGACACACACCGTGTAGTTTCCACGTTACACGGTTTCCTACCAGGCAGGCCGTGTACAGAGTACACAGACCAACCCTAACCCGAAGGGACTACACGCCATGTTCATTGGACCACACGACATGTATTCCGGAAACCGTGTGCCACCTTTTTCTGGTCAACACATGGTGTCTTAAATTCTTAGAAATAATCCAATACACGGCCATATTTGGTGGATCATTCAATGCATTGAACCTAGACTACATGATGTGTACTTCCGAATACACGTCATGTATTCTGGTGTTATATGGCCAGAAATATTTGGCTCCTCCGGATGATTTCCTCTATTTTATTTTAATCAAAATTAAATGAAAAATTCGTTTCTGTGAGGTGAACGTGAAATGAGGGAGGAGGAACAAATCTCGATATTCAGATTTCCAGAATGATTAAATTTTAATTGAAATAACTAAATTATTAAATGCATAAATTACCAATGAAAAACTAAATAATTATAATCAATGATATAACCTCCCTCTGATACCACATGTAGGTTCCGGGCGCAGCAGAAGCGTGTTGGTGGGTTATCCCAACTTTAATTTTAACATTAAACAACATTCAATCTGAGATCCGTCACTATATAAAACAATGAATCTTGGGAATAGAACGAAGAACGAAAAAGAAAATAAGAGTCCCGGAACCCTTGAGATAGGATCATCATATGTTGATTATAATAAATTTAATTAATTCATAAGAATTACCTCGATGTAATTCTTTCTTCTTTGGAGTCTCCGGTTATGATCCTGTGATTCGTCGTTGCATTGTAGAATCCAAGTAAAGGATTCCTCTAGCAGTGATCCACACGTGCTCCACGTATCTCTGGACGTCGCCGAAGGGATCTCCAGGTGCTAGCGTATAAGAGCCTTCGCTTGCGATGTCTGCCATCAACCGCCTTGATTTGGTAGAGGATCTTCCTTTCGTAACGTGAAAGCATTCTTGGTGGAAAGGGAATTATCTTTTGGCTTGAGGGTATTTCCAGATCCGTTGTGCACACCAAATGGATCTCCTCAATGAGAATAATGTAATTTGGTATTATAATACTTAGAATAATAAAATGAATTAATTGCCCGAAAGCATTTAATCATTTCATTTAATTCTTAGTAATACCCCATGTCTTAATAACGACAGTTGACCATCATTATTACTTGACATGCACCCTACATATTACATTTAATATCATTTAATTAAATAAACAATATTTTTCTCATGAATCCCAAAAAAAACAAACTACACAGCATGTATATAAAGATACACGACGTGTACTTTTATTTTTCCATTTTATTTATTTCCTCCACCATATTTATTAGGCCTTGAGAAATGGCTATATATTTCTTAAATAAATGTAACTGCATTACTTGCTAATAAATATATATATTATTTCACCCATAATATATTATATCGAATAACTAGTGTCAAAATAAATGCGATCAGGCATCCATAAATAATTATTAAACCACAGTCGGGAATAATATTTCTTTAACTTGTTAAATTAATATTTAACTGAGATACATGGACACACTTAGTGTGTGACCCTCTAGGCCTCTTTCTCAGTGGTATTTGGCTGAGCCTACCTAAAGTCCAAGGTTAGCGTCTAGAAACATGCCAAGGCACCCATAGAAAAAGAATTTAACGCCGCAATGACGTGTCACCTCCTACGAATGCTTACCGTGTAATATAATCCCTTTGTCTCAATATCTCCAATCAAGCGGGTTGCATGCTAGTGCCATCAACCCATGTGCTCTATTATTCTTTATTTGACTTCCCAGAATTGAACTCGCCCATACCTTACCATGGCCATGGATTTATTTAGGCTATATCAATTCCATCAAAGGGCCTGAGATATCTACTTCTGTTATGGAACAGAAGGGACAAATCCTTTCTCGCATTATCTATTAATGCAGTATTACTCGTGACGCACCCAACATATCCTACCTTGCTGCGAATAGTGTGTCGTCACAGTTTTCGTCAATACATATAAGTGCATGAGTTGTAATACCCATTAATAATAATCTTAAAGTCTAAGGATCAATACACACATCCACAGATAGGAACATCCTATGACACTATGAAATGTGTATTTCCTATTGGCAGGTCTCGTTCTCATAATATCCTCCTAGATATTACCAAGGGAACACACCATGAGAAGGTGCCTCAAGGTATTATGAGTCCTCACCCCTAATGACCTGTATTATTTGTGTCCCTCAAATAATATCATCCAGCCATAGAACATATATTCAAGAATAGTGTTATGTCACTTCCGGGTTCTCATCAAAGCAGGGATCCACTATGACCCATTAATGAAACATCTTTCCTTAGGACATTATCACATGCATAGTCACGCAGAAGAACAATCAAGATGTGATAAGGAATTTATTAATGAATAAAGTGCAAAGAAGTTGGTTCTAGGCCACCAACTCTAACAGTGTGGTCCCCTCCTAATGGGTCTACCTATTCTTCTGTGAACCATTCCAGTTTAGGTCCACTTTTACATTGGAATATCCCCCTTTTCATTCTAATTGGACACCATTCCGATGGGGGGAATTTGTATTGTCTTGAAAATTCCACCATGAGGATAAAAACCACCATAATCATTTTATTGAAGAAATCAAGTGATTCTACAAGTCTATTAAGGTGAAGGGACTCAAATTGCGTTGCAATTATTTAAAAGAACTTGAAGGAATTAAAATTTTCAAGGTTTTTAAGTTGCCCGCGTACTATCACCGGGAAATGTATGTTGTGGAGTTGGATCACGAACCACCTTGTATGAGAGGTGGTTCGCAAACCGCTAGCCCGTGAGGTGATGGACAGGGAATAAGATGAAATGCGAACCGCATCAACCAAAGGCATTGTGTGCGTAAGGCCAGTTTTTGAACCATACAGCAAACCCATCAGTTCTTAGCCAAATTGAACTGTTTGGGTTCTACGAACAATTATTGTGGACTAAAACCTCTGAAAACCCTAGTTGATCGAGTCTTTCATGGGTTAGAATTTTGCTTCAATGGGCCTCCAAAAATGGTGTGGCATGACCAATAGATATGATCAATCTGATTCTTTATGAAAGGATCACAATAGAAGTACTAAGGAGAAGGGGATAGAGAGGGAGATAGATGGAAATAAGTAAAATGGAAAAATATTGAGGAAGACTTAGAGGTTGCACTCCGACTTCTGTCTTGTTTCATCAGCGAAGCACAAATCGTGAAGCAGTCCTCTGCAGGTACAGCCAGCCACGAACCAAAAAATTAGGTAATTGAATCATAATAATGGAACTGTAAACCTAACTAGTGAACCAAAAACCAAGGGCTCCTCGAAGAATAAATCCACAAAAATGATGACCCCAAACTCCCCTTCAATATGGTGCTCAATTTAGCGTACCACTACACAGACTAATGCCATCTTCGCAAACTGCATCAGTACGCGGATGGAACCCAATGTGGTTTGATGGGATGTGAACCACAGTGGTATGTGATACCTTACACTGATGTATGTGTATGAAATTGGTAGGTAGATGGCCCATCTGCCCGGATAACACATTGTTACCCAGAGCCTTCCTCATCCAGCATAAAAAGTTAGTATGTGGAATGGGGTATTTTCAAGTATTTTTTCCACTGGTTCCAACCTCAACCCTAGAATACCACCCATTTTTCCTTGGTCCCTCCACTATCTAGTCCTCCAGCACTAGGAAAAAGCCTCTCCCAAATCCACTGAACCCGTATGGTCATATAATCGGGTGCATCATCATGCCCCATTTAATCTATATACCCACGGAAAGTGGAGTCATGAAGGACCTCCCCCAAAGGTGTAGGTTTGAGGAATACCTGTGAGGCTATATTCCAATGGTAACCCAAAGACCAACATTGGGATGTTGATGTGAACCTCCCTATTCATGGGACTAAGGGTAATCACTTGATTTTGCATTCAATGTGGAATAGTGATCAGTCCAATGGGTTATATTCTCTACCCCCTTTCAGGAGGAAAAAACTCCTCCCCTTATCAGAACGTGCTCAGGGGCCCTCCCACTAAGGTAAGTCCCTAATCCTCTACGGTCAGGTAGCATGACATTTAATTCCATCTCAAATGGAAAGGATTGTTGCTCTATTCCCTCACCCACGTTCTTCCCTGCCTCTTCTGTCATGGGCTCTACCTCCCCCACTAACAGGGGAGGAGGCATGTGCTCTGTTGAATCTTTCACATAATTTTTTTTATCACATCAAGCATGACTCACGTGGGTTTAGAGTCTTCGGAGGATTACAACATCCACATCATCTAAACTATGAGAACTCGGATTCCATATCAAATTAAGATATGTAGGATTCCTACTAGAAGGTCCGAGCTCAAAACGGTGCCCTCCCATGAAGGGTCCAACCAATCATGACTCATCAAATGGGAAGCTCCCATGCGTAATCCCCACACTATCTAAACTACATGGGTACGGATTCCACTCCCAAGGATACATAGGAATCCCTCCTTGTGGGCCTGATCCCAACATCAAGTCCTCTTTTGTCCCCCTGGATGATGATAAAATATAGAGCTCCTTATTACACAGATCAAGTCAGCATCACCTTTGTAGCATAATATATATGCATGCTTATGAAAATTTTTCATACCAAGGGTAGCATGTAGACACAGTTTTTTGGAATGAATAAAAGATTAACTAACATATGAACACAACTTAAACCTATAAGAGAGTCCTGGAATAGGAAACAATCCTCTCCTGGAAGGGTGGGGTGAGCCTGACCTCCCATCCTCTCGACCAATGGAGTCCATATGTTTCAATGGCCAAATCGTCACCTGATGAGCACCCGTCATTGGAAAGCAAGTCCATGGATCATAGATACTAGGGTTGTTGGGTGTTCTTTGCTCCACGAATAAACATGTTAGAGACCATCTGAGGAAGTTACATCCAAGAAGGACTTATTGCATGAGTAGTTGACCCCCCACGCAATCGCCCACTGGGACCAACAGTTCCCACATAATTAGATCAAACTTCCTAAAGGGATAATGACACTAAACATGTCGAAACAAATTAATGGTAAATTCGATGAGAACCTACCTCTATAGAAAAAGGTACAAGTGATGATCCTCATTGGCCATTTTCACACAGCCCGTAAACGCGCCACCTCAGAGGAAGAATATATAAAATTCATAATCGTTCCATAAATGTGAATATATTTTTGTTCATTTTCCTTGAAAATTAATATATATTAATTTAACTTTTTATATAATTCCAACGTTACCCCTACCCTAACATAAAATTGGAAACCTTCCCTCCTCTCTTCCTCAAATATTATGAAAAATATATCTTATCCAATGCCTAAAAAATACCTTCTTTGATTCCCTAACCATGTTAAAGAGTTTTTAGTTTTGTTTATAATACTAACCTTAGAATACATGTGGTATAAAGGAAAGGAGGTTGTTTAAAGAATACATATAGCTTTTAACATATTGTTTTTTGTTTCATTTATTCTTCTACCTAACTAATATATTTTTAAGACATGATCAAATAGTAACATTAGTATATTCCATATATTGACATGTAATTATGGTAATCGAATTACTTATATCCATATTCTTCACTCATTAAATTGGACAGGAAACCACTGTTTCAGTGTATCTAGATTTTCACCTCACGAACCGATGTAATTCATTTTCCCTCACAATATTTCAGATATGGTTTCAATTAGGTATTTAATATATATGTATCATATACATAAAATACTTTTTTCTATAAAGAAAAGACATCTCATTTTTTCGTACCATCCCATTCATTGAAAATTGATAAAATCGTTAATGAATATGTGTGGATTTCCATCTCCACGAAGCGACACAATTCATTTTTCATAACCAAATCACATGGATATTTAATATAAGTGTATTGAGAGAAATAATATTATATTTATTATATAATAATTATTATTTAAATAAAAATTAATACTTTCCTTATCTCCATCACGATCATTGAATAATGGAGATATTACACACACATATATATAGCCTATTGTATCCATGAATGTAATGTAGTTCACTTTTCATAACCATATTTCATGGGTCATTATAAAAAATTAATTATTGAATAAAAAAGACAATTATTTTATTATTATTATTTTTTAGAGGATGGAATAATTTCCTCTTTTACCATATTCAACCTACTGAATCCATTTTGGATATATGATATGAATTTCACCAAAACATTTAACGTGATATAAATTGACAAAGTAATTTTATATAAAATTTTAATGAATAAAATAAAAATGAAAAGTAAAAATGAAAAATTTTAATTTTAATATAATAAATTAACATAAATATATTATTCCTAAAAAAATGGATTTCATGAGTCAGGCTCGAGTGAAGAGACATGTTAACTTACATCCGTGCTTTAAATATTTTAACGATTTTTTATCTAAATATTTTATTCCATGTCCATATAATTTGAATTATTTTATATACATATTTATAAAAACATAAATAAATTATAACTTATATTTTATTCATTTTCGCAATTTTATTCATTTGTTTTCAAAAGTAACATTTTAACATTGAATGTTTGGAATTTATTTTTAAAAGTTAAAAAGAATTTTTAAATATAACGTATTTTTCATCAATATATTTTCCCATTACCACTACCAATATTTTTTTATTACTTTACAATATTACATGTTTTCTGGAATGAAAAGCCCCTTTTTCCCTTAATTCTTAGTATTTAACATTTGAAAATTGTTTCATTAAAATGAAAGGGATTTTTATATTCGAAATTGTTTTACATGTGTGTTCAAAGGATTTTTCCAACGTTTTTATGATGAAAAGATTAAAAAATTAATTTTTTACATGATATGGTTCTGGATAATTATATATGAGGATGGGTGATCCCAAAATAGCTTATATGATGGGTGACCATGATACATCTTATAAGATAGGTGAGACTAACCCGGTTTATACAACATGCGAGCCCTATACAGTGCATATGACAGGTGAGGCTAATATATCCCTCCAATGCATTGGGAAATTTTCATTTTATTTATTGGTATGATGGAGGTACTCAATCAGGGTGGTTTCTCCCTTATATTAAATTGTGCCCCCAATTATTTTTGACATATTTTTATCATGGGATATTATTATAATTATATAAGTTTCCTATATGAATTTGAATTTTATTTTAATAGTTATTAATGGTTTTAATTGGAGAAAAGTTATGATTTTTGATGAGGAAATTATCTATATGATACTCTCATTGAATATTTTGATAATGGATAAAAATATATGGGTTTTTATTTATTTTATTAGACTAATAAATTTCTTTCTTTTATGTCCCTCAATGAGCATCATATGATCATACAACATTTTAGATGTTTTTCCATGGGTTTAGGGATGAGTATAATAGTTAATAATTTTGTGGGTTCTACGTATTGAGTTTACCTTCATTGAAGAAATCATTTATTTATAAAAAACATTTTTTTTGGGAAAATGGATATTATATGGAAATGCCCAATTTGAAAGAGTTTTTTATAATTTTTATTAAAGTCTAAACCTAAATGGATTTTGGTATATATGTGATCCAATATTTTTTTGGATATTGTATGTTTTGGATATTTACAATTGGGCCACATTTATCACTATCAAATCCAAAAATGAAAATATTATATTTTTAGCCCTCGATCTCAGATTGTGAGATCATGATACTTACATTTACAATCTACATGATTAACATTTATTCACTTTTAACATTTATTCATTGTTAAATTAATTTTTTTTATTTAAAATACTTATAAATTATTTTATATTCATTTTTATTTTGTATTTTATTTTACATATTTTCTATTTAAATATAATTTTTGGTATTAGTTCAATTTAATTTAAATATTTATTCATATTAAATTTCTCTTATAATTTAATTAATTAATATTATATATTAATTTTATGATATTTTTAATATTTTTCTAATTTAATTTATTCATTTTTTATTTTAATTCATTTGTTGTAATTTATTCATGTTAAATATTTAATAATTTTTAATATTTTATTGAATTTATTTGTTTTTTAATATTTATTTCTACATTTTTATTTCTTAAGTTTTAATATTATTTATACGTTTTTAAATTTATATAATTATTTATAATTCAATTTTATTTTATTATTTTTGTATTTAAATCATTATAAAAATATTATTTATTCATTTTTAATAATTCAATTAGTTTAAATATTTTTTTACTAAAAGTAAATTTTTGATATTTATTTCATTTATATAATTAATATATTTTATTTTTAAATTTTTTCAATTAGTATATTTAATTCTATTTACTTAATTTTATTTGTTTATATATTTATTCACAAAAAATTAAAGGGAAAAAACATATGTATTAGGGAAAATCTTACTTATTAACTAAGATACTTACATATTTTTTGTTTATAAATGCTAACAAGGAACATATATGGGAGGTTTTATTAGATATTTTAAAACACTAATAAAGTTATGTATTTATAAGAATGAATATATAAAATAATTATTTGAGTGTGTATATCAGTTGAGCACTGATAAATGTCACTTTTATCTCTGTAGATAAAACCCCTTATCACATTTAAAGGAACCGTGATATATTGTGTCACTTGTCTTCGTTTCATTGAAGCTCTCTTAGAAATGAAACTCTAAAGTAGTCAAAATAGATTTTTTTAATGAATGAACCCTCAAAACTGATGGTGTACATATTTTATGTTGTTTTTAATGAATTCGCAACTAGCATTTCTTGTTTTTTTGAAGATTTTTTGCTTTTTTGTTCTTGATTTTTTTCATGACTGTTCTCTCAATATATTTTTTATAAACGTTCTTCTAATTCATATTTTGTCTATAACCAACTTTTTATAGTTTTATTCCTGGTTTTTAAGCGAATCAACCCCATAATATATTCTCTAATTTTCTACAACCCTTTTTTTGTTCTTTTTTGGAATGTTGTCTCCCTGCCCAATATTTATTCATTTCTATTTCAATATTCACTTGGAAATTATAAATTAAAAAATGATATTGAATATTTATAAATATGGCCTTATTCTAAATAAATACTATAACATTAATCCTTCTATGACATTCAACTAATACATAACCAAATTATCATATTAATAATATAGAAAATATATAAATATTTAAAAATAATAAGTATTTCATGATATGTGAATATAAATATATTCTAATTACTAAAATTAAATTATAAAAATATCATTATTCTAAAAATTAATTGTTAATATAAAAAATTATAATCCTTAAATTTTAATTATCTATATACGGTTAATAGTTAGGACTATCCTTTTTCGTGGTCTATGCAATTATTATGTTGTAATTCATGTTAAATTTTTGTTCTTGTGTTTAATTTTCAACCAATAGAAGTTCCTGAGACAAATGACATGAAATTATGAAAAATTGATCCTTTCAAAACAAAATTTTGAAACAGTGATGATTTTAATCATTAATAATCTTGTAACTGTTTAACAAATGCTGTAATTTTACAAAAATTACAAATAATTTCATGTTTTATTCTTATTTCCTTATTTTAAATTAATTTTCAAAAAGAAAAAAATTTAGAGTACAATATTTTTGTAAAGAAAAAAATAAATTCTCATCATAGAACCTAACAAAAAATATATCATTTTATCATAGAATAAGTAATTTTAGATTTTTTGAAATATATTTTTAATTTTTCATCATCAATGTTTTGAATTTCCAAATATACCCTTTTTTTCAATAGCCTTACATTAAGATAATTCCATCCTTAAATCATCTAGAGACACTTCTATTATTTATTAATATATATTCATTTACATTATATTGGTATAAAAATTATATATTTTTTAATGTGTTATAGAACACAGTCTTTATATCTATTATTTTATAATATTTATATATTTTTGTATTATAACATACTATTATATTTTAATGTTATACTTCATATCATTTTCATAGGGAAACAAAGATACATTATATATATATCTCTCTCTCTCTCTTTTTTGTGTAGTTAATTTTTTTTTAATATATTAAAATTGATAAACTAAATTGGATCAATATAAATTGAAAATTGATGGATATAAACTGTGTAACAAAGGGTGTAAGAGTTATGTTAAGGAGTTCATCAAATTTGAAGCATATAGTGGAATTGACCCTTCTCAAATCATTTTCCTATGTTTACATTGATATTATTAAAGATGAATTTTCCCAAAGGTATCGGAAGAAGACTTGATCTTTCTTGGAATAGATTGAAGTTAAAAATATTGAAAAAAATACGGGGAAGAACTGAATGTAGCGTGTGACTAGATTAAGACAACGGTTTACAGAACATATGATATCATTAAAACTATAAATGATGATTGATATCATATTGAGGAAATGATAATGATATTTAAATATCACCTTCCAGATTATCCAAAATTATTGGATAAGTTAATGAGTTATTTAGAGATTCCATTGTATGTTGTAAAAAATATTCAGCATTATCTACTATACTAAATTTATATATTTTTAAATATGGGAGTATACAGAGATATTATATCTTCACCAAACTATTTTAGCACTTAAATCATATCATTTGGTATTATAATGAGTTTGCATCTTGAACATAACACAATATTAATTCTACGATCAATGAGTAATATCTTTAAAATAATACATGCATTTCCAAATGATTGTATATTGTTTCTCAATGACCATTAATCCCTTAAAAATTCTCTATGTTTGTTTAGACTCCTTAAAATAAATCTGAATCGGGCCCTTTAAAATTGTTATGATATTTTCAATTCATTCCAATGATTGGATGCCTACATATACGTGAGGATATTATTAGTAAATATATGTTGACTACTGATACCTGAATTCAAGATGATAAACATCTCCCTTAGAATAATATACTCTGTGGAATAAAATTAATCATGAATATCCATAATTTTGAAATGATCCAAGAAAACATTGATTTATTATATATATTGGTGAAGTGAATCTTTTCGAAGTAAAATTTATCACTCAAATTACCTGGTTAGTTATATTGGTAGGTTATATCATTCCACAGTAGTTATGTGTTTTGATAAACATTAAAAATATATATAGATTTTTCCACCAATATATGTATGTGTGATAGAAAACACAATGATACACCTTATTTCATTAACTAAGATCATTAAATTTAGTCAAAACATAAACCCAATATAATTCCCAATATTATTATGGAAAAATAAATAGAAAAAATATAAGAACCAAAATTGGAAAATTTGGATCTTCTTGATCTCGTAGGATTATCACACTCATAGAAAAATCATAAAAAAGGAAAAAATGTTGTTATTGAAATATTCATTTTAAAAATGAATAGTATTCAAAAATTAAATAAATTGAAGAAATAAATTAATGAATAAAATAGGATTTATCTATATGATGTGGAAAAAATTTCTGACCATAGGGTATTACGAATATTCGGTATTCTGACAACTGTGACTTATGGCTATTGTGAATTAGGAACATTAGGAATAATGACTGATGAGAATTATGAACTTTGTGAATTATGATCAATAGGAATTATGGCCATAGGAATTATGACTATTGTGCATTTTTATAGTCTATAATGTAGATATATTAACTTTACTATTAGAACTGACTCATATAAAGGGTTATGAAGATAAAAAGCTAATTCATAAGGTAGAAACGATGAACTACACTAAAAGAATCAGGCCTTACGAAGCTCATTTATTAAATCTTGAGAGGAAGGTAGCATCATTAGAGTTCACATTAAACCAATCCCAAGAATAGCTCCAGCAGTTGGTCTGTGAGAAGAACCACATATAGAAAATTTTCATGTTTGTATACATTCCCACTAGATCTATGTTAGCGAATCCACCCTAAGAAAGTACTAATATCACAAACCTTTCCCATAGGGCGTATTCCAATGTAATAAAGGATTTTATATCAACTATATACTTATAATGGTGTGATTTTCATTTTATAACAGAAATTGTGATTTCTGTAATCTCATATTCATTATTATTTTATTTAATAAAATATATATGAACATAAGTTGAATATGATAACATTTTTTGATTAAAATAAAAAAAAATTATATTTGGAATATATATAGTTTTAATTAAAATACCCTTCTATGAAAAATTAAATAGTTTTAAATAAAATTATTTACTTGAAATACTCTTGTAAAACTCTATTTATTTAAATATAAATGGTAATATAATTTTAAAATGTCCCAAGTAAATTTAATAAGGATAAAAAGTTCGATTGTGTCACAAGATCAATATTTTTAATCAAATAAGTATTTTTATTGACATGTTAAAATTCTCATATTATAAAAAAATTGATCCAAAAAATCATTTTATATCATCATGTCAATATTATCCAATGGTTTATTTTTTATAATTGATTTTTAAAATAGTCATATTTTTGAAAAAAAATTAAACACTATATGAATATAGGGTATGTATTATGACATAATAATATCCTAATAGTGATGTAATAAATTCTATAACATGTTGTATTGATTAAAGAAGTTTTTTTCCTTAGAATAATTTATTTTAATGTTATATTATTATTTTTTCAAATAAATAAATGGCTTTAAAAATATGAAATGATATTTCTAGATTTTAAAAATAATGTTTCATGAAAATGAATCAATTATACATCATTAATGACATTATTGTAAGGATTTTGGTTTTCAAAAAAAATATATATTAAAAAACACTACTCCTTCGAAAATACAACCTAATAAAACCTTTTTAAGCCCAACAGTTTTGAATTCTTTTAGTTACTATGTGTCCAAGGCCTATGTTTGGAAATCCATAAACAATATACTCTAATTTTCTATAAATACCAACCAATTATCTATATAATATTAAATAAAATCCTTGAAGCATAAAGGTCCTCTCATTATCCCTCTCTATATACCTCCCAATGAGTTTCAAATGTTCTAAAGAGCTCCTCCCATGCTTTAATAAAAAAATCTATTAAGGTAAGGGTTATCTTCCTCTTTTATTAATATGAAACTAATTTTTATTTACTATAAAACTTAAGCATTATTACTGAGATACATTTGATATACCTCATTAGTACATTTGTTATTCTACCAAAATAATCCCTTGATTTTCTAAGTTATAACTATGTGTTGTGAATACCCAACCCAATCTTCATTTATGTGTGTAATCCTTGATAAAAATAACCTTCATTGTTTAGGGACCTCCATGAATGAATCCCACATTATTTACTTGTGTGACCAAAATGAAGAAATGTGTTCTTATGTTATATGATCTATGTGGTACATGTTAAGTTATAAATATGAAGTGTGTGCTCTGATAGCACTTCAATGCATTAGGTAATGTTTACATATCATGATATAACATGTATGGTACATTAGTGGTTATCCTAAGAACATTGTGTTATGATTTCTTAGTGGTTATCTTAGACTTATTATTAGGATGTCACAATTTATGTTATTTACACATTCCTAATATTCCATCATTTTATGTTTTTTCTTAATCATTTCATGCCTCCATGTGAGTACATAAGATTCTTACCTCTCTATGTTATCATGATACTCAACTTGACTCAAATATATTACTTATAATAATTATTTTATTTTATTATTTTATTATTCAAATTTATAGAACACACATTTTTTTGTATTTGATTGTGGTAAACCCATCCAAAAGTCCTTGAAAATTTTAATTTATATTCCGATAATCCCCCTTTTAGTTGGGTTGCGAGGTAACCCTTACTGGACCAGTAGTCCCAGAGGAAAAAGGACTAATATGTAACCTAAAGGTAATATGGAACAAGGCACAATACATATCCTTGTAGGGAAAAAACCTAATTACCCTAGAACCAACCCTCCCTAGGATCTAAATCATTGAATAAACATTTCTCCCCACCTTTGATGGATATTCAGATATAATTTCCCCATGCAGAGTTAAATAGTACCTGATACCGATGTTGTTTTCCATAACCTCTTGTTCATTCAATCCAGATATATCTACTTTGGTGGCTTATAATTGCTCAGAGTCCTCATCGGTAACCTGCACTTGTGGTGTCCTCCTAGATAGTTTTATGGTATTGTGTCCCAAAAGCCCATATCCCAAATGCTTGAGGTGGCCAGGAGGCCTAGTGGCCTAAAGGACCTATACCCTTAAGGCCATGTGAACCATAAGCACAAACTGGTTTCCAGAAGTTCCATATTAAGAGAATATTTTTATTTACTATAGTAATGGATATTACCTACACCATTTCTTCTACATTACCCCAATAAATATCCATCTACTAGGATTTGATCTAGGTTTTCAAGAAGGATTACAGAGTGTATAAACCACTTAGCTACCACAACAACTACCCACTACCTTTTTTGTCCATAGATTGTCCATTGCAGTATTAAGAGTTCAAAGTAATCTTAGAAACTATTATAGAGATTAAAATAATGATATATCTTTTTATTTTAAGTTGATGGTTCATGAATATAATTTTTCAATGACATTTGTCTCTTGGATTTTCATTTATTGTATTTTAACAAAATTTTAGTTAAGAATATGAAATAAAATGTACTCAAATTCGGGGTTTTTATATGTGTAAATAATGAATACATTTTGATCTATCTTCTTATATCATGACCAAAAAAACTGGGTAATGATATTTATGCTTATTTGGATCCATTGATCGAAGATTATAAATTAATGGAAGATATATGTGTTATGTTGTACGATACTCAAAGAATTTAAAGGGTTCATGTTTAGATTCAATTCATGAAGGATGATAAATGGATATAGAACTTATGGAAATTTTCAGGATATAGAGTTAAAGAAATCTTAAGGTGTATCATTTTTTAAAAAGCAACTCACTCAGTATGGTTTAAATATTGTTCAAATAAATTATTTCATATAAATCATAAATTTTTATGCTAATGAAATAAATCCTATATTAGATGTTGTTATTCAATAATATTTCCAAATAAGGTTCACTACAATCTCCATTATGAAGTGATTAATTGTTTGATTAAGACAAGGTTATTGTTAGCACTTTTAATAGACCATTTTTCAAAAACTTATGATAATAGGTTTTAATAAGTGATCTTTTTTTGAAATACTTTAATGTATTTTTTTACATTTGAAATATTATTTATATTATAAACATAGAATATAAAATTATTTTATAGTTTCATTGGATCATTACTAAATTCACATAGAAAAAAATATGGAATTAATGCTAGGTTATAAATGGTTTTCATGGGAATAAGGATAGAGTTGGCTCCTATAGAGGGCCAATGATGGAAATTTCATCAATTAGAAGATTAGAATATTTCCAATAAAGATGAATTTTATATTTTCAACATTATTAAATCTATAAATTTTATATATAGATATTAACTTAATATGAATAATATTTTTTCAATGACCAATTTGAAGATAAAGGTCCAAAAATCACCTGACTATCATATTCTTATGAATGATTTATTTTAGGTGGCATCGTGTTTCATTGTGCTAAAAATTTTCAATAACATTAACCAAGATAAGATTCAATTTGAAATAAATATAAATAAAATGTATACACCCAATGATGTTTTCAACTATGGAAAATGAAAATTTTTACATATTATGTGAATTAGAAATATTCTTCCCCTTTTAATTATCTAACTATATTTGAATATTTTGAAAGACTACGTCAAAAATTGTGGATTTAAAAAATGTTTTATTGCATAGATATATATTTTTGAAGATGAATTCAAATCATATACAGAATTACTTTCTCATGTTGACAACATTGGTCCCCCAAAATCTCACCACGACGAGTACTTTGTTAATGAAAAAATTTATAGTTGATATTTTGTCTCAATGGACAATATAGATATGAAGTATAATGATATTTATGTTTTAATAAAAATATATTTGTTTTCTGTAACACCCTGAGGTTTCATTGTACATTATCTATTTAAAGTAATTGAATAGCTTGTACCTCACACAACACCGAGTTCGAGCACACGATGACTTACCAAACTAGCCGTTCAAATGTATTTATGAATAGCATTAACTTAATTTTGAATTTTATATATTTCATATAATTTTAACATACATATTATGTGTTTCTTAGACATAATATAAGAACAAATTAATTATTTTCAGATAGAGGAGGTATTTTTCAAAAAATGAAATTTTACTGCCTTTTAATGGAAAACCATTTTTAAATCCAATATTTGACACTTTTATATACTCAATTTAACAAAATATAATTCTTATTTATAATCAGGACATAAAAATTTAGTTTCAAAAAAAATTGGTGTTTTTCTGATATCTTTCATATTTGGTTGAATATTGAAAAATACTATATTTTAATTGAAACCAACTTTTTTAATCAAAATAATTTATATTGTTCAATTATACATTTAAAAGGTTTGGAAGTATAATTATCTTATATTTTTACCATTTAATCCAATTTTGGTCATTGGAATTAATTTCACTTTGATATTATACAGAAACAAGTGACAATCTTTTAATAGTTATTGTTTCATAAAAACACGCTATTTTTTGACAACATGAATTAATTTTAAATTAATTAATGCAACTTATATGTTTTTAATTTGGAAAAATATATATCTTTTTTTAATTTGGAATATCAAATATAGCTTAGGCTGTATTTTTGTACTTTTCAGAAAAACATCAATTTTTTTATTAATAGTAAAACCACTTAGTAGTAGTTAAAAAACTGACTTTTTCAGTTTAATGAAATTTTACTGCTTCGATGAATTGAATTTAAAAAATCTGACATACATGGTTGTTATTAGTGAGTAAAATTAGCTTCAATAAGATGAAAATAATTTTTGGTGAAAAGTAACTTTTGACTTTTATTTACCGTGATTATAGGTAAATAGGGCAATTCAAGGTAAAAAGAATATTGTAACAATACAAAATTACCTTAACACTTATCCTAACCATATTGGGTGTTTCATTTCCGACCATGGTCATCCCTGGGTCGATTTGGGGACCCCATGGAGCTACCTAAGTGTGATAATGACACTTTATTTAAATTAACTTAAAGTAAAGGAAAAAATGACATTAAAAAATATCTTTTATTATATAAATTTTTACATGGGGTTATTTAAGTCATATTTTTGACTATAATAATTCATTAGGAATATAAAATGATTTCCTACATTATCAATTTTTTTTATAATTTTTAGACCACAAATAAATTAAATTATTTTTGACATAATAATGATGGAGTATTCACCTCATTAATAATGATTTAAATAAATAAGATTATTAATATTAAAAAAATATCCACAACTAGTCAAATTTTTATAAGATGATTTTATTCCGAACACGTGAAATATTATATTCTACTTTATTTAGTTTTGGAGATTTTTAAACTAAAGATAAGTTTATAATAAAATAATATTTTAAAACATTCCAAAATAGCCCCTCCTCTCCCTTATAAAAGGACACCACTTATAACCCATTCCATACACCTCTAAAGCCCCTTGGCTCGTCCAACCACTATCCAAATAATCTCTTAAGATCCCTCTATTCCACCTATAATCCTTACCTTAGGTAGAAGTCACTTCGATAAGTCCTTTTGGTTCAAACCAAAGGGAGTAACCCAAATTAAAGGCCATGGTTTCCCTTAACTTCTTTTCTTTTATTTTACTTCTCTAACCCCTAAACACTTTTTATTAAATTCTTTAATAACAAAACTAGTATCCTAAATATACTAGGATGTTTTTATGAGATGTATTAAAACTACACTTACACACACTTCCATCTAATGGGTAAAGAACACACTTTTTCTGTGGATGGAAAACTAACGCCTCACAAAACGATAATTGTTCAATTATCTCCTACCGCCTCTCATGGTGGCCATTAAGATAGAAATATATTTATATTTGATATATATTATGTTTATATTTTATTTATGATTCTCTATTTTCCATTTATATCATACCTTTATGGTTTCCATTATGGGTAAATGTGATAATTTCATTTGAGGAAGTGTGGACTACCGCCACCTCAAAGTGAAATGACTCGTTAATGCAATATGTGGGACATATATAATATGGGGTTAATTATATTATATATGATATAATACTGTAATTATAATATAATTATGTATAATTATGTTTCAATTCCATTAAAATACAAAAAAGAAATGAAAGTAGCGTTCATGCGTACATACGGATTACGTCTCCATGAACGGTGCATTTCATTTTTTATCTCCAAATTCTATATAATATTATAAATACATATATATACTGGATATATAATATATATATTTTATCTAAATCAACTATATCATTCTGAAGATAATGGAATTTTGACCACATGGACAAATTGTAATTATAAAAAGATCATTTTTGACTCATGTTCAAAACATCAATAAAATATCCGATATGAACTCAAATAATTAAATATTTGTTGTAGTAATGTAATAAGTGATATAAAAGGAATAATAAACATTAAAAATTTTCTTAATAAAGTATAAAGTAACTTAAGTTTATTATTATGAAAGAACGGGGAACATACAAGACAAGTTGGACTTTAGGTAAGGAGTTTCATATCTCACTTTTAATTCCGTGAGATTTCCATCATTCACCAGTTATTTATTTCATGTGGTGTGTTTTGTACTACCATTTTATATATATTATTATTATTCTCTTTATATTCATGGTATTATGTGATTAATTTTGGGGTTATTAATTTTTGGTCATACGACTCTATTGATTACAACATGGTTTTCATCCCACTTCTTACTCCCATGAGATTCATGCTATATTAACCATTATTTCCTGTTGCATGGTGAATTTACTTCCTATGATTGCATTGTTGGTGTAATATAAGTCAATTTATCATTATTTACATCTTCATTATCGGATCCATCTTTAATGGGGTGTATGTTTCATGAGTTACCAAATCGGTAAAGGAATTTCCAATTTCAATTTCCACTCATGGGGCTTTACGCATGCTTCGTTGATTATTTTCACTCCAAGATTATGTGGAATAACTATTTATTATTTATGCAGTAATTTCCAATCCCCCTTCTATTTATATAATTTTGATACACATAATCACTCCATTGATAAATTCTCAAGTCAATGATATGAACTTGATAAGAGTAATTTTAAATCAATCTCTATTCATTGAGTTAAACATCCAATTCATTGGTGTTGTTTTTACATAAATATGTGTGAATATCATCTAATTTATTTACATTGAATATCTAATCATATTGAGGGTATTTATATTTTTCACATATAATTATGTCATTGATTAATCCTTTACCTAAGGATACGGTCTTTATAATGGATTTCATCTGAACATACATTCCATTGAGTCTTCTTTATTGTTCTGCGCCTACTCCCTTTTTTGTATATATAATTTAAATTGACATAGTATATCATGAATCCACTTATTTTAATGATATTATAATGTTTTTATTTCTTAAATTACTTTTATTCAAACATATCTCATTTGGTTGGGAACTCTACCTAAAATACCATTTTATATGATTTAAATTTTTATTCTTCTAAATCTTTCTCATTAATGTACATGTTTTAAAAATGGTTTTAGGGTTTTATTTTTATGGACATTAATGTTTTAAAATTGAAATTACTTTTAAAAAATTAAATGTGGTATGGGACACTTTGATTCCAAAATATATTTTAAACAACTTCTTAATAAATTGTGATACTTTTAAATATTTTTTAAAGAAAGGGATATTTCTCTCAAAGATTTTTACTGATCATTTTCAACTATATCAACATATATTATGGGATATTATTCATGATCTAGTTTGATTTATTATGATAAAAATATTTCATATTGTATTGAAGGTTTTGAGATGTGTTTGATAGTGGGTGTGTTATCTTTATAACATTCATGGTTTATTAATAAAATAATTTTAATTTGTATGCTAGTTTTAATAAAGAAAATTATTATATGTTTAAACCTTTTCATATGAGAATGCATTGGACATAGTATGTGAGGGGTGGAGCCCGATATAGCTCCTCAATGAATTGGTAGATCTCCTAAGACAAACTAGTGTCTTGGCCCAAGGCCTTGACAAAATCATATTTGTAGTCTTGGAACGAGGCCTCAACCATCAGGTTATGATGTTCGAAATTATGCATTACATCATTATGAGATTGGATATAGATATTACATGTGGTTATTCTACTAGTCGAATACTCATGACTATGTTTTATTATGAAATTATTTACTCAACTCATATTCCAACCATAAAGTGTTCGTGTTAATTATTTGTAAAGCATGTGTTTTCAATTATTCACCATGCCTAACGTTTATGTTATCTTTGGTTTTATTTCTTACTCTTATTGAGAATTTGAGATCACCCCTATCTTATGTTTCATTTTCCCAGGATATGAAGAAGTTAGTTATGAGTGACTTGCAGGAATAATCTAGGAATCTTGGATATTTCTAATGGAATAATTTAGTGTAGTTTTTATTTTCAAGTTGCATTGTTGAACTTATCTATGTATCATGTTTCCAAGACTACTTAACTGATCAGTCCTTTGGGACTTGATTCATTGTAATCATGCCAATGTATTAAAATAATGCACCGGCTCTTGGATTTTGGGGTCGGGGCATTTAATTTTCTCTTATATTTAAACCTATAATGTAATTATTATGTATTTTAATATATAAAGGGACAAAATATAGACATTAAAATTTTATAATACATATTTTATAGATGGTTTTGAGAATTAATTTTAAAATTGTTATTTTCATATCAATTAATAAGTTTTTAATATATTTTAGGAGTTTTGGATATTGATACATATTTTAAAACAACACTTTTGTAAAAACATACAAGAATATTTTTCAAAAAGGGACCAATTTTTTGAACTACTATATTATAATTATTTTTACATTTTAAAAATTCGTGATATTACTCATATAGAAAAAAATTATATGATAGTGTCTTAGAGATGTTACTAAATGCACCTGAAAAACATAAGATAGAACTAAGGCTATTTTGGACATTATTTTCATAGGAATATGGGATGAGTTGGAACCTATGAAGGGTGAAATTTGGACTTTTCTTTATACATTATTTTACACTCTTCCAGGAAAGGAAAATATTAATTTTATGAGCTTTTTTAATTTTAAAATGGTTCAATTGGGGTATTCATCTAAAATCATTAATACCATTTCAATCACCAATTTGACACTAAAGGGGATAAAATCACATGACTATCATATTTTTTATGAAATATTTATGAGATGCAGCTTTAGGTTCCATTTTAATAAAAATGATTGATAATAATAAATATGATATGACTCATTTCAAAATTTACGTCTAGTAATTTAATAGACCCATTTAAGTTTTCATCTATAGAAAATGAAATTTAAAAATTAAGTGAATTTGATATATTCTTATAATATTCATTCTTTGATATAATTGTTCATTTTATGGTTTACTTGGTTAGATAGATTTTACTTTTTAGTACTATTCATTATATATGAATTCGCCTCTTTTAACTATATATGATGATTTTGAACGGTTATGTCAAAATTCAAGGATGTCAAAAAAATTACTACATAGGTATATATTGTTGGAGAAGCCTTCCAATAATTTACAAGAAAACTACCTGATGTGGACAACATTGGACTATCCAAAACCTCACCATAGGGAGTAATTCGTTTTTAAACAAATTTATAGAAGATATATTTTTAAAATTACCTATATAGAGTAGTATTATGATGACATTTATGTTTTATATGACCATATATAGGTTGTTCCATATATTTAAACTGATGAAGTAATTCTGAGGAATTTTAATTTATCAAATGATGAAATATATACATTAAAAAAATTAATACTAGTTTATAGGATGGTTTAGAAAACCTATTTTTAAATAGTTATTTTTATAACCATATTAATTCTCTGAATGGATTTATTTGATATAAAAAGGAACAAGTTGACATGTATATTCTTATAATGGTTATGAAATTAATAGTTATTCTTTCAATACAAGGCGAAAATTGAATACAGTATACTAATAAATAATGTAGTTACACTTGTGGAAAAAGTGATGCATATATCAATTACCAAAGATAGATATCCAACGTATGTGATTATGTCATTCATTTCCATCATCAAAACAAAATTTGTAATAGATTACAAAACATTCAATGTTATTATTTTTTTGTTCATGGGTTGATAACAAGGTATAGTTAAATTCGATTAAATGGGATTCTTGAAAGTGAATTTAGGTATGTAAGAGTACATGTAAAAATAGATTATAATTTCATCATAGGTAGTACATGTATTTTATAACCCAAGTACTGTAAATATAAATTGTTAAATTTCTCCGTTATTGACTAAAATAACATTCTGTTCAAATGAAAATTTTATGGAATATGAATCTTTCAATGGGAGATCACAATCAAATAATAGAGTTCTAAATTTAATTGATGTATTTTATTTCTTAGGGGAACAGAATGAGTGCATTTGGATACATTATAGAGGGATAAAATCCCTTAAACCTTGAAACAAAAATATAATTGAAGGAACATGTTAACATCTTTTTAATATAAAATGTGTTCCCTCATATTTTTATGTGTTTGGTACTTTATTTATGTAAAATAATTAAATTTTTCTACTACTTATATTGATAATGGATTCTCAATATTTTGATGCTCAAAATACAGAGAAATAACATATAAAAAGTTGTTAAACTTATGAAATTTAAAAATATGAAAAAAAATATGGTTGAAAAAATATAGAAACATAATATCATGATTGCCTTAAAAAATATTAAAGCAAGAACTAATGGTTTAAAATTCATGTTTGGATGGAATGATTTCGGCTATCCTATAGACCATATAAATTTATTTTCATTATTTACTTGATGACACTACTTGACTTCATGTTCTAATAAATGTAGGTACATGGTATAGTGTTTTTTCTTCATTCAAGACAATAATTTGAGAGGATCTTAGGGTAACATTATGATATAATTTCTCTTTTTTCCTAAAAATGAAATATTGAAAAATTGAATTTATCTTCATTATTTGTAATGGAATATAATTATATATGTTTCTTGTAAGATGAGATTCATATTAATGGTTTTGGTAAATTCTCATAGGGTTTTTCTTGCACTTTTTATGATGCTCCATATTTGGGATAATTCTTCATAAAGAAACCCCCACTGACCATCTATATGTGAGAACATGATAAACGAATAAACATGGGATGATTTCATTGGCCATTTTGTGGATGGATCACTTTAATTATATTATAATAGTTAATATTTTATATGAAAATTTATATATTATTCATGTTGATTCAGATTGTTAATTTATGACAAAATAAATTGGTGATGAAAGTAATCAATGTTCTTTGAAACAAACACACTCCAACAATAATGTAAGGATGGGATGAACTTCAACTGAAAAATAAAATTTTATGTATTTTAAATCTCTATTAATAATATTATATCATATGAAATAACCACACAATTTTGTTCTGTTTTGTATATAGATTTCTGAATTATAATCTTAGTAAATTTACATCTCACAACATGTGATATGGATGGAGGGTCATGTAAATAATATTCGATATGTAGTATATGAAAACACACTAAAGGTATAACATCCCAGGTCAATAAATAAACAACACATTTTCATTTTTTGAATTAATATTAATTTTACTTTAACGGGTTTTCTTTGATTGATGGCATACCCGATATGAAACAACGGGTTTCTTTGAAATCTTACGTTTCATAACAATAATATAATATTATTATTTTAAGTGGTAGTTAATTTATAGTCGTTTTGTTGTTTGGAATGAAAATAACTAACTAAAAAATAATTATACATGTTTTTAAAATTTTATTACATTAATCGAAAAATATATATTTGAGGCTTAAAATGTGAATTAATTTTATTTTAAGCATAATTTACTTTAAAAAGATGATTTACCGCCTTTTAAAGGAGAACCCCCTATAATTCTAGTTTTTTCCACTTTTATATTTTCAATTTGAATAAATTTCTTTCTTATTTAGAGTCAGGATATCAAAATCCACTTTGGAAAAATGTTTTGTATTTATCTAGTAAAAATTAATTTTTTGATGAATAGTGAAAATATTGTATTTTAATTCAAAACAACCTTTTAATATAACTTATTTATATGGTTAGATTATATTTTTAGTTGTTTTTAAAGTTTAATCATATTATATATATACCATTTAATCCAATTTGGTTATTGAAATTAATTTCACTTTGAAATTGGACATAAACAAGTTTCAATCTTTTGATAGTTATTATTTCTTAAAAAAAGGCATTTTGTTTTGACTATGGGAATTAATTTTAAATTAATTTCTTCCAATTATATGTTTTAAATTTAGAAAAATGGATTCCATATTTGGAATTAGGAGGTCCAAATTTTGTAAATAGATAACTTTTATTTTTAGACATTATGAATATTTACTTCAGTAAATATTTCATTTACCATGGTTAAAAGGTAAATCTCTTAAATAAGGGTAAACAAATATTTCTATAATAATATACAATTACCCTAACATGTGTTCTATTCCTATTAGATGATACAATTCAGACCACGAGAATCATTGGGATAATTTGTTGACCCCATGGGCCACATGGGAGTGATAATGAATCATTATTTTAATAGACTTAAAGTAAAGAGAAAAATGACATTAACAAATATCTTTTTGTATATTTATTTTTACATAGTGTTATATAAGTTATATTTTTGATAAAAAATATTATTTGGGAATATAAAAATATTTCCTACATCATGGTATTTTCATATAATTTTTAGACATTAAATGAATTAAATTATTTATGACACAATAATGATGTAGTGTTTAACTAATAAATAAATGATTTAAATAAATAAAAATACAGTGATTAAAATAATATCCAAACCCTGTCCAATTCTTATTGGATGATTTTATTTCTACCATGATTCATCTTATCTTCAACTTTTATAAGTTTTGGACATTTATAAAAGTAATATAATAATATAATATAATAATATTTTCAGACTTTCCTAAAGAGCCCCTCCTCCACCTTGTAAAATTACCTCACATATAACCCATTACTCACACCTCTCAAGCCCCTAGGATCATCCACAATTTTCCAAGTTAATCTCCCTACATCCCAATACTCCCCCTAGAAGCCTTCACCAAGGTATTAGGCACTTTAACAAACCCTTTTGGTTCAAACCAAAGGGAGTTACCCGATTTAAAGGTAACGTCTTCTCCATAGTTATTTTGTTTAATTTTACTCCTCCAACCCATTAAACTATTTTTATTAATTTATTTTATATCAAAAAAAGAATCCTAATTATTCTATGATGTTTTATGTAAAGTATTGGAACTACACTTACACGAACCACTCTCTAATGGGCAAAAAACATATTGTTTTTGTGGATGGCAAACTAACCCCTCAAGAAATGATGATTGTTCAATTAAATCCTAATTCCTCTCATGGTAAACTTTATAAAGGAACTATATTTATATGTGAAATATATTATGTTTATGTTTTCTTTATGCTTCTGTATTTTCCATTTATAGGATACCTTTATAGTTTCCATTATGGGTAAACGCGATAATATCATTTGAGGAAGTGCGGACTTCTGCCCCCTCAAAGTGATATAACTCATTAATTCCATATGTGGGACATATAAAAAATTGTTTTAATGATATTATATACTATATTTTTCTAGAATTATAATATACCAATGTATCATTATGTTTTTATTTATTTAAAATAAGAAATAGAAATGAATGTAGTGTCCATACGTACGTACGAATTACTGTCTCCATGAACGGTGCATTTGGTTTCTTATCTCCAAATATTATATGATATTATAAATAAATACATATACTAGATATATATGATATATATGATATCTAAATCATGAATATCATTCTAGAGATAATTTATATTTGACCACATGAATATTTGGTAATTATAAGAAGATCGTTTTTTACTCAAGTACCAAATATCGAAAAAACGGTTGTTATTAACATAAATGATTACATAATGTTTATAATATTGTAATATATGATATAAAAGGAATAATAATCTTTAAAAAGGATCTTATGAATGTAGAAATTAACTTTAGTTTATTATTCATAAGATTAAAGAACAAATGTGTCAAATCGGACAAGAGGCAAGGGACTTCTTCTCAATATCCATTCATCGAAGCATATTTTGTTTTAATACATGACATTCTTTTATACGCTTTATAAACACCTCTGAATTTTCATTACATTACAAGTGAATCTTTTTCTACATGGATATTTACTAAACGACAATAAATAATGTTTCTTTTAACGTACACAATTACAACGACCTTTCCACCGCTGCAAGTATTATTTGATATATGGCTTCCTTAACAAGCCGTAATGTTTTTAAAAGGAAAATAAATACCATATAATCCTTTACATATTTTGGTATTGAAAATAGTTTTGATAATGGTTTTTTATGTAAATATATTTAAATGATATATTGTGATTGCATTGTGGAAATGTTATCTTTCATTTATGTTTGTTTTAGGTGCAATGAATATGTTATGGTTCTTGAGTATTGTTTATGTATATGAGTGGTTCCATGATAAAACTAGGGAATGTGATCCAAATATATCTCTCCAATGCATTAGGAAATGTGATGGAAGGAAATGTGAAGGTTTCTCCTAAGAGATTTAGGGAATATACTGTGATGGGTTTTCCAAATGTAACTCTCCAAGTAGCTGTGATAGCTACAATTTAAGTATGATATGGATGCCATATGTTACCATTATGATTTATGATTTCTATGTGTTATTCATAAATCATATTATTTCATGAGTTATGTTAAAGATATTGTGTTATTTATGTAATGATGAACTAATATTTTCATTCATTGTTTTATAACCATTACTGAGATTTTTATGCTCATCCCAAGTTTTGAAATGTTTTTAACAGGACTTAAAAATGAATAGGGTTAAGGATGAGATCAAGGAAAATTCATGTTGTATAAAACATGTAACTAGACTTGACTCTTTTTTTAAAGAGTTTTTATTTTTGTGAAAAAATGGAAACTGAGTAGAAGTGTCTACTTTGTAATTCTTGAGATGTAATGTAATAGTTATGGCCTAATTCTCTAAAACTCCTAACCTGAAAAGATCTTCAATGTAAATTATTCATTTAATTCAAGATTATGTAATGTTTAAGGTCTGGTCCTTATAGTTGGTATCAGAGGTCGGTTTAGATGACTTTAGAAGTTAGGATATTGTTAAATTAATGTCGATAAATTAATTTATGGTAAGAATGATGTGATATAGCATTTATAGATTACCATGATGTTTCGCCTAAGATATTTCTCTATTTAGAATGGTTTTTCGTAGAGTAAACATGGAAGCTATATTGGGACGACATCAGGAGGAAGAAAATCTTTCAAATCAGCAACCTTAGATGGTCGGAATCATAACTGGACTATTTCTTGTAGTGATGGAATATTTGACTCAGTCAATAAATGGTGGTGGTATTCATGCATGAGATCAGCCGGATCAACCACAGAAGAACATGTCAGTAGTGGAGCATTTCATGAGGCAACAACCCCCATCATTCAGAGGATCATATGACCTTGTTCAAGTATAAGTGTTTATTAAAGCCCCAGAGAAAATTTTCATTGGTATGGTGTGTTCAGAACAACAAAAGGTAAGCCTCGTTGTTTACTATTTTGATGGTGAAACAGATTAGTGGTGGTCGATGGTGAAAAATATCAGGGATAGTGAAGAGATTGATTCTATTTATTGGGATGAATTCGAAGGTATGTTTCATGAGAACTATTTTCCTAAGGTGGTTCATCTTAAGACGGAAAAACAATTCATAGAATTGATACAGGATGATTACTCAGTGGATACTTACGAAGAAAAATTCACTCAATTGGAAAGGTATGCTCCAAATTTCATACGATATATTGATAGTAAAATCAACCATTTTTACTCATGATTAAATCCAAAGTATCGAAGGGATTTAGATTCTCATGAGTTCAAAGGTTATGAAAAACCTGTTCAATGTGCATAGAAGGTGGAAATGGAGTTTGCCGATGATCAGGTGTTCTTTAAAAAACAACACAATATGAGGTCAAGGTGGAAGGCGAAAGGAAAAAACTCATCAAAAAAGTCTGATGGTTAGAAACTTAAGTTTAGATTTTGTGAAAATTGTTGTAAAAATCATTCTGTGAAATGTATTTCGAATTCTGGTAAGTGCTACCAATGTCGTAAAATGGGACATAAGGCTTGTAATTGCACTGAAAAATATTAGGGTAAGAGTAATAAAAAATATGATTTATAATTTGTGAAAATTTTTAAGTGCAATGAAATGGGTCATTATTCACATGAGTGTCCAATGAGAAACTAAACTAAGGGAAAGAAACCAAAATACATGAAGAAAGGGGTGGTTAAGTCCTTTCAAACTACTTCGACAGATGTTGGGCCATCAAATGAAGTAGTTTCAGGTCTAGTGAGCTCAGCATTTTTCGAAGATTGACTTGATGTTTCGGTGCCATCAGTTGAAAGTAAAGGAAGCAGGCATTCCAAAAATCATGTTTTGTACTAAATATGGGCATTATGAATTTGTAGTTATTCCTTTTGGTTTAACCAATTCACCTGCAATATTCGTGGATATTATGAATAGAATATTCTGTGAGTGCTTGGATAAGTTTGTGGTTGTGTTAATTGATGATATTTTGGTTTATTATAAAAGTAAATAGGAGCATGAAAGTCATTTAAGGGTTGTCTTTCAAACCTTACAAGAAAAGAAACTGTATGGGAAATTCATGAGGTATGAGTTTTGGCTACAACAAATTTCTTTCCATGGTCACATTTTTTCAAAAAAATTCTTAACTGTTGATCATTCTAAAACAAAATTTATTGAAGAATGGCCAAGACCCACAATTATAACCAATATCCAGAGTTTTCTGGGTTTGGCAGGTTATTACCAGAGGTTTGTTGAAACATTTGCACGGTTATCTAATACAATGACTAAGTTAACTTGAAAAGGTGTTAAGTTTGTTTGGACAAAAGAATGTGATGATTGTTTTCCTGAATTGAAAATAAGGTTGGTGAATGCACCAGTTTTGGCACTACCTTCCAGAAATGGTGAGTATGTTATATATAGTGATTATTAATTGAAAGGACTCCGTTGTGTCCTTATGCAGAATGATTAGGTAATTTCTTATGCATCACGTCAGTTGAAACCTCATGAGTCAAATTTCCCTATAAATGATTTGTAATTAGCCGCTGTTGTTTTTTCTTTAAAAATTTGGAGGCATCATTTATATGGAGTAAAATTTGAAATATATACTGACCAAAAAAGTTTGAAGTGTTATTAATTCACAATAAATTGACCATGAGACAGAGGATATGGTTATAATTAATCAAGGATTATGATTTCACAATCCTTTACCATTCGGGAGAAGAAAATAAAGTGGATGATGCTTTGAGTAGAAAAAGTAATGCTTCATTAACCATGATACATTTGGAACAAGAACCTTTGGTTTTTGATTTTATGATAATTGGCATAGAATTTGTTGGTGTAGGAACTTATTCTACTTTGTTTCAGGTGTTAGTGAAATAATCCCTATCAGACAGAATAAAGCAAGCGCAGAAGGAAGACCGTGAGTTGTAGAAAAAGGTAGAGTTGGTTCAGAAGGGTAATTTTCCAAAATTTAACATTGATAATGATTGAGTTTTGATATTATGGAAGAGATTATGTGTGCCTTATGATTCGAAGTTGAAGAATGAGTTGTTTTGTGAAGCTCATAGATCTCCATTTTCAGTTCAACCTCGCAGTACTAAGATGTACAATGATCTTTGGGAGTATTACTAGTGGGATGGAATGAAAAGAGATATTGCTGAATTAACTATGAAGTGTTTGACTTTTTTACGGGTTAACGTAGAGCTGTAGTTTTCAAAAGGGATGCTTCTTATCTTTATCAGTGCCCGAGTGGAAATAGAAAAATATATCCATGGACATCAAGTGGGATTACAGAAGGCATCTTGAGGTAACAATGAAATCTAGGTTATTATTGATCAATTGACTAAATCTGCTCATTTTCATCCTATTCGAGATACTCTATCACGAGATCAACTTTCTCAGTTGTTTGTTAAAGAGATATTCAGGTTGTGTGGTGTTCCACTCTCCATTGTATATGATCGTGGTCCCAGGTTTTCTTCTAACTTTTGTAAAGGCCTTCATAAGTCATTGGGTACTGAATTAAATTTTTAGTACAACTTTTCATCCTCAATCAGATGGATTGTCAAAAAAAATTCTGACCTCGAAGGATATGCTACGTGCTTGTTCAATGGACTACTAGGGAAGTCGGGACCAACATATTTCTTTGACTAAATTATCTTCTAATAATAGTTTTCATTCTAGTATATAGATGGCTCCATTTGTGGCATTATATGGAAAGCAGTGTCAAATCAAAACATTTTGGGATGAAGTAGGTGAAAGGAAGCTGATTGGACTAGAATTAGTATAAGAGATGGAAAAAAATGTTCAGTTGATTCAGAAGCACATGAGAACAGCTTAGAGTAGGCAGAAATTTTATGCGGATAACCGGAGGAAGGATATCTCTTTTGAGGTAGGTGATCATGCCTTTCTCAATGTTTCTCCATGGAAAAGTGTGATACGTTTTTGTAGTAAAGGAAATCTGAGTTAGAGGTTCATTGGACCTTATGAAACCCTGGAGAAAGTTGGATCAGTTGCGCACAGAGTGGCTTTACCACCATGTTTGTCCCAGATACACAATTTTTTTCATGTTTCAATGGTGAGAAAGAATATGCCATATCCATCTCATGTTTTAAGTCCATAGATTCTCCAGTTGGAACACAATATCTCTTATTAGGAAAAACCTTTATAGATTCTTTACCATAGAGAGAAAGTGTTGCAGAATAAGTTAATTCACCAGTAAGAGGTTTTGTGGAAAAACCATATGGTTGAAGAGGCAAAGTGGGAATCTGAAAATGATATGAGGGAAAAATACCCCCATTTATTTGATAAGTGAATAAAATTGTGTGGATGAAATTTCAAAAAATGAGGAAGGATGTAACATCCCATGTAAATAAAGAAATAATACATTTTTATTTTTTGTGAATTAATTATTAATTTTACCTTAAGGGTGTTTATATGTTTAATGGCATACTCAACATGAAAAAATGGCTTTCATTGAAATCTTACATTGCACAATAATATTATAATATTATAATTTTAAATGGTAGTTAACGCCTAGCCACTGTTTTTGTGGAAATGAACAGAACTGACTACAATATTATTATAAATTTTTGTTAAATGTTTTTACATTTATCCAATAAATGGAAGAGGCTTAAAATGTGAATGAATCTAATTTTAAGCGTAATATATTTTAAAAGGTTGATTTACTACCTCTTAATATAGAACCCTCTTCAAATATTGTTTTCGTCACTTTTATATGTTCTATTTGACAAAATAAAATTTCTCTTTAGAATCGGGACATCAAAATTTACTTTGGGTAAAATTTTGGTTTTTTTTATAAAAATTCATTTTTTGATGAATAGTGAGAAATATTGGATTTTAATTCAAAACTACCATTTAATATTATTTATTAATATGGTTAGATTATCTTTTTAATTTTTTTAAAGATTAAATAGATTATATTTTTACCATTTAATCCAATTTTGGTTATTTGAATTATTTTCACTTTGAAATTGGACATAATCAAGTGTCAATCTTTTGATAGTTATTATTTCATAAAAACACACCTTTAGTATTGACAGCAAGAATTAATTTTAAATTAATTTCTAACACTTATATGATTTTAATTTGTAAAAATTGGTTCCATATTTGTAATTATGGGGTCCAAATTTTATAAATTGGTATCTTTTATTTTTAGACATTATGAAAATTTCTTCAGTAAATATTTTAAATACCATGGTAAAAAGTAAAATCTGGTAAATAAGAGTAAATAAATATTACTATAATAATATAAAATTACCTTAACATGTTTCCTAATCCTATTGTTTGATACACTTCCAACCATTATCATCATTGGGTCGATTTGGGGACCGCATGGGGGCACTAGGGAGTGATAATGATACTTTATTTTAATTAACTTAATGTAAAGACAACAATGTCCTAAAAAATATCATTTAGTAATTTAATTTTTACATTGGGTTATATAGATTATAATATAGATTATAAATATTTTTTGGAATTCTAAAAAGATTTCCTACATCATGGTATTTTTTATAGTTTTTTGACATTAAATATATTAAAGTATTTATAACAAAATAATGATGTAGTGTTTACCTCATTAATAAATGATTTAAATAAATGAGATTATAAAGATTAAAATAATATCCAATACCTTTTCAATTCTTATTGGATGATTTTATTTAGACCACGAGTCATCTTATCTTATACTTTAACAATTTTTGGACATTTAAAAACCGAAAATCATTATATAATAAAATAATATTTTCACACTTTCCTCAAGATCCCTTCTCCCTCTTATAAAAATCCCTCAACATTAACCCATTCCATACACATATCAAGCCCCTTGGATCATCCAACCTCTACCCAATTATTCTCCCAATATCCCTCTCCTCATCATAGAATCTTTAACTTAGGTGAAAGGCACTTCACCAATCCCTTTTGGTTCAAACCAAAGGAAGTTACCTGATTTAAAGGGAACGTCTTCTTTTAAGTTATTTTGCTTTATTTTACTTCCCCAATGCACTAAACTCTTTAAATTCATTTATTTTATTACAACACCAATATCCTAAATTTATAGGATGTTTTTATGAAAAGTATTTGAACTATGCTAACACACACATCCATCTAATGGGTAAAGAACATACCATTTCTGTGGATGGAAAACTAACACCTCATGTAATGATGATTGTTAAATTATATCCTACTACCTCTCAGGGTGGCCATTACGATAGAAATATATTTACATATGATATATATTATTTTTATTTATTCTTTATTCTTTTGTAGTTTCCATTTATAATAAACCATTATGGTTTTAATTATGGGTAAACACGATAATTTCATTTGAGGAAGTGTAGACTACCGCCCAATCAAAATGATATGACTTGTTAATGCCATATGTGGGATGTATAAAGGATGGAGTTAAAGATACAATATATGATATTATAATATAATTATGATATACCTATGTATCATTATGTTTTAATTCCATTAAAATCATAAATATAAAATAATGTAGCGTTCATGTGTACTTACAGCTTACCGTCTCCATTAACGGTGCATTTCATTTATAATCTCGAAATATTATGTACTATTATAAATACGTGAATATACTGTATATTTATGATATATATGGTATCTAAATCATTAATATCATTATGTAGATAATGGATATTTGACCACATGAACAAATTGTAATTATAAAAAGTTTATTTTTGACTCAAGTACCAAATATCGACAAAATGACCATTATTAACTTAAATGATTACATAATGTTTATAACAAGGTAATAAGTGGTATAAAATAAATAATTAACTTGAAAATGGATCTTAAGAAAATATAAATTAACTTTTGTATATTATTCAGGATATTAAATAATGAACGAGTCAAATCGGACACGAGATAAGGGACTTCGTCTCAATCTCCTTTCATTAAGGCATATTTTATTTTAATACATGACATTATTTTATACACTTTATAAAAACCTTTGAATTTTCATTTCATTCAAAGGAAATATTTTTTTATGAGGCGTGTTACAAATGAAAAAAATAATGTTTCTTTTAACGTACGTGGTGACAACGACCTTTCCACTGCCGCGAGTATTATTTGATATATGGCTTCCTTAAAAATCCATAATGTTTTTAAAAGGAAAATAAATACCATATACTATTTTATGTATTTTGGTATTTAAAATGGTTTTGATAATGGTTTTTATAGTTCAATATATTTAAATGATATATTTTGATTGCAATGTTGAAATGTTATCCTTCCTTGATGTTTGTTTTATGTGCAATGAATATATTATGGTTCTTGGGAATTGTTTACGTATACGAGTGGTTCCATGATAAACCTAGGGTGAGTGTTCCCGATATAGCTCTCCAATTCATTGGGTATTGTGATGGAGGTAAACATGAATGTTTCTCCAAAAGGATTTAGGGAATATATTGTTATGGGTATTCCAAATGTAACTCCCAACGCAGCTGTGATAGCTACAATGTAAGTAGGATATTGATTCCACAAGTTACCTTTATGATTTATTATTACTATATGTTATTCATAAATATTATGATTTCATTAGGTATGTTAAAGATCTTATTTTATGTATTTAATGATTAACTAATGTTTCCATTCTTTGTTTTATAACCCTTACAGAGATTTTTATGCTCATCCCACGATTTAAAATGTTTTTCACGCGACTTAAAGATGAATAGGGTCAATGATGGGATCAAGGAAAAGTCATGCTGTCTAAAAAAATGAACTAGACATGTCTCTTTTTTAAGAGCATTTATTTTTTTGAAAAAAATGGAAACTGAGTAGAAGTGTCTACATTGTAATTCTTGAGATGTAATGTAATATTTATGGCCTAATTTTCTAAAACTCTAAACCTGAAAAGATCATCAATGTGAATTATTCATCTAATTCATGATTATGTAACATTTAAGGTTGGTTCCTTATATTTGATATGGTAATCATGTGTTAGTATGACATGATAGAAATATATTTCCGAGTAATTTTATTAAAAAAACTCATTACCTTTTTCTTATATTTTTTATTTTTATTGCAAATATAATTCATCACCGGCTATCCCCAAGGTAAAATTTCTTCAAACATATTTGAAAAAAATGATAATATGGAAAAGTAAGTGGTATTGTTTTTGGAGGGTTTCCATGACAATATTTTCATAAATTAATGACACGATGGGATATAAATGAGGAAATGAAATATATATTGTATCATATATATTCTATAAGAGAAAATTGTATTTGGAATTTTTTTGATACACTAGTTTCTTAAATGGGAACAATGTGAATGGACAACACATCAACATGCACTACATTAAGATCCACACCACGTTGAATTTTATCGTGTCATTCCCCTCAAAGTTCTACCATACTTGAGGCAATAAACTTTTTCATAACAGTTTATACTAATTGAGAATAAAAAACAATAAAAAAAAATTTATAATAAAATTCTATTGATTGAAATAGATATTTATTTATATCTATAAAATACATACCATTTCATTGTTTTGGGGTGCAGATTATATAATATAATATGAGATATTCTATATAATAAAAAAATTCAAAAGACCACCTGAGAGTAGGAATTCACATAGCTCATGAGTCTAGCACCATACTATATGTTCCCCTTGATTATCTATATTTTAACATGGATGAAAATTCCATTTGAACTTTTTCATCATGGTTTCTTTATTTTATAATGATATATGGGGAAAATAGTTATGTCATTTCAAATTTAATTTATATGAAAAACCCTTAACTATTATTGAAAATGGATTTAATGGATGTATGTTATTATAGATAAATAAATAAAAAGGGAAATAGAAGGTCGAGTCCAGATAATCTAGAGGATCAACCAATAAATCAAAAAGACTTTTTGATAATTCCTTTACACCACCAATTCCACTCTTCAATTTATTAACATTAAAATTTCATATATATAAATATATAATGATAAATTATTTAAATATATCCTCTATTGAATTTTCGTAAAAAACATTGAGGGTCCATTATAGAAATTACTAGTCTTGAGAATGTCAATATAATTTTCCAGCATGAATGGCTTGGAGATTCTATTTTGACTATATTTATGACTAATATTTTATAATCTTTTTTCACATATAATTTATCTACAATGTTTATTATTTAAAACTACAATTTTTGTATTCAATAGAAATATATGTCACTACTATATAAAGGTAAAACCCTAGGAATAAAAATTTGTACTCTTTAGTCCTCATGTCTCTTTTAATCAGGAATTTTAAATAAAAGTTGAAATTAAAAAAAAACATAGCTAGTAAATAAAATGTTGAAAAAATTTAACAAAAAATAAAAAAATTCATATATCATACAATGAATGGGTAAAAATCTACAATATAATCTTAAAATATATATTTTTATTTGTTAATTACATATTCAATTTAGTTTTATTATGATGAACTGGATTCTAATGGTGTTTATTTTGGATATGGAGGATATTTATTTTTTGGATCAAAAGAAAGGCTATCCAATAAATTGACCACACATGGTATCTCAAACAATTTTTTAATATATTATATACATTTTATAAAAAATAAACCTCAAATTATATGATTTAAAATATGTTTTATTAATATTTATTTTTCACAGAGTAGTGTAAATTTGTTTTCAAAATAATTTCATGAAGGAAACCAATGTGTATAAAAAACCTGTGAATTTATAAAACTGGAAACATATTAGAGAATATATAATCAGATTTCACTTTCATGACATATATCAAACTAGATTACTTTTTCTTCTCACTTTTTCTAAAGATTCTAAACTAATGTATTTAAAATTATTGGTGTTATCAAATTCATAAATTTATGAAATGAATCATATTATATAAATAAACTAATTTCCTCGTATAGGTATTTATGATGATAATTAAAATTAAAATTAATATATTTATAAGTCACTTTTTAAAAATATTTTTAACATACTACTAGAATTATTTATTTTATATATATTGAAACTAGGAAGTATATTTTTTTATAAATAAGTGGGAATATTACATGGATTTATAATGTTTTTCAACATTATGAAGATTTTATTTCCTATGAAATTTGTAAAAAAAATTCCAAAATTCAAGAATAGTTAATTTATTTACATCTTATTTAGTAAATTTTATTATCATTTTAAATTATTTAATTCGAGAGAAACTTTTTAATTAAGTTTATTCCATAATAGTAGGAATAATATAGAATATATGGAGTTCCATTTTAATAGATATACATTGTAATTACATTTTTTCCATCATAGTAGGAATAAGATGTAATATATGGAGTTCCATTTTAATAAAGGACTGTTTGATTATGTTTAAGATAACTTATTAGGTTCCCATGTTTTTGAGAAAGGTATTTTCTCCATATTCAATCTCATATATACTTTTTTTAAAATATTTATATTTCATATTTTATATGTATGAATTTACTACATGTCAACCCGACACATTGTACAGCCAGATACTCTAATGGCACATTCTTTTAGTATAAAAGTGACATTTTAGTTCAAAATTTGCATCACATACCAAAAAAAATATAATTATTATATTTTCTTTATAGATTAGGAAAATTATTAATGATTTTTTTTCAAGTGTATTAATCTACTACACATCAATCTAACAGAAAATGTGGCTAAATTGACTATAAGATTTTTTAGTATAAAAGTTTTTTTTAGTCTAAAACACATGTCACATAATTAAAACAAATAAAAAATTATTGAATTATATATAAAATTTAGAAAAATTATCCATGAATTTTTTAGACATGTTGTATTTATCCTCATATAAATCCTATTCACAATGTGACTAAATAGAAAAAGTAAGTGTTTTTAATTTAAAAGTGTAATTTTAAACCAAAATGCACATCATAAAATAAAAACATTGAAAACACGAATTGATTGAATTTAAAGGTTAGTAAAAACATCAATTATTTATGTGTTTCATGTAGGAATTAAATTTTACACAATATGGAACATGATGTAGATGGATGTCATTTAGAAGAGACATTCTTGTTCAAAATGCATGTTACGTATTGTTGACACGAAATTTTTTAAGTGGAGTGAAAAGATTTGGATGTGTAACATAATAATATTGAAGTTCTAAAAATAACCAAGGGTAATCAAAGGGACTTTACCAAATCAGTTTAACAATGCACACCAGTGCATTAGAAGGCTGACACAGCCCCCCCCCCATACTGAAATGAATAGAAAGTCACCCCTATATGGAGAACCTATGATGAGAACCTATACAATGTAATTGTGTAGGAAACCTCCTTTGACTAGGGTAATATGTTTAAATACAAATAGGACCCTATATTACCTTATTTTCACAAATATAAAATCAAAATAATACTCCAAACTCGGGTCATGCATCTCCTTCCCACAAGTCTCAAAAATCCCTTAGGTAGCTCTCCCAAACTCAAAGGAAGATAGAATTAAAGGGGATAGGTGATATTTAATCCCATTTAGTGTCTGAAACACAATACACCGACATGATTACCCTTCCTACCCTAAGTTAATAACCACTAGTGTGAGGCCCTTCTCCCTCATTAGGGACCTATGTGAGATCTATCCATGGATACATGAGGAGACCCGCGATTCCTATTCACTTTCCTTTCCCAAGTGTTGTAACACAGGTGATCCATTTACTAAGGAATGTCAAGATAATGATGTCGTACACCCCCCCCCACATGAATTAATTTTAGTTTCTCCTAATCCCTGTACAAGGAACCCCTTTCCTCTGAGTTATGACCTACGTGATCCCCTTTTTGAGTCATTTTCAAGAAAACAATATAATGAATCCTCTCCTTTTTTATCCCACACCCAAGGGAGGATAATTGGACACCTCCACCAAGGCATCCAGATTTTCAATACCATGAAGAGGTGGACACAAGCATGTATACCATTATTATTTCCATTCGTACAGTAAAAATTTTCCCATATATTCTCAACCAGACAAATAGGGTCCTCAAGGTGCATGTGAATTTGTATTCCAATGATCTTGAGGACCCCACCCATAAGAAATGTTTAAGGGTGTTCTTGGCCTTAGGTACTAGGTCCTATAACTTGTCCTTCCCTAAAATTCTCTATGAACTATTGCCTCTAGTTCTAGGTGGGGATGGTGAGGATCACACATTCATTTCTTTTTAACATGGAATGAAATCCTCTTCTCCTGCTACAAAACCTATTTTATGAAATCCCTCCCAGAGTGATCCCTACCCTTTCTCAAAGGAAGATTCACTCTTTCTCCTCTTCTCTAAAAGGTTCATGACTGAATAAGTATGAAGGCCAAACTATCATTGATATGAAGTGGGAGATAGATCAGCCACATATAAGCCCCTCCATCTTCCCGTGTACTCTAGGCCTCTTCCAGTAGTAGGGAAAGATTCATGTTGTTTCTCAGATCATCAACTTCCTCTTATTTAAAACATTCATGCATGGATCATCATGAATTATATGGGATTATGGGATATCCATTAACATGACATATACGGCATCATATGCATGTTTTGGTAGAGAAACTTCCTTTAAATCTTTCTCTGGCCTTCCTTCGTGGTGCCCCATAAGAAATATTTCTCAAGGCCATGTATCCAACCTCAAGGAAAAGATGGTTTTTTGGTTTCTCCAATATCCCATTTCCTTTTTTCACACAGATCATGAATATCATGGTTTTAGAGGTTAACAATGGTAATGAAAACCACATGATCCCAAGCCATTTTAGGGCCTCTAGAATGGAATAATACATAGTATCTCATCCATGGTAATCCTCATCTAGAGTTAGCCGCAATCATAATCATCCAAGGGAGTCCTTTTCACGAGTGTTGTCATGAACCCCTCCCACCAAAGATGCCCCTCTTGAGCTGGAAATGGTGAAAGGGATATAATGACCCCCGAGTCCTGCCTCCAGTGGGCCCTAGAGTGGCGACTAGCCCCAAGGGTATGAGTTTTTCACAATATGGGAGGCATTACCCTTTTTATTTATTTTAGATCGGGAAATAGGATGAGTCAAACATCAAAAGATAAAAAAGGAAGGTCAAGTAAATAAACCCAAAAAAATACCACATGCATGTTTAAATAGTTCTGAAACAAGGTACAAGTACAAGAAAGCTCAAAAGTATAATACCAAAAGAAACAAGAGTATAGAAAACTGCAACAAATCCAACTGTCCCGACTAGTAGGGTCCCGCACGGCCCTAGTAGTCCTCCTGGAAACCTGAAAGTAAATGTAGGGGGAGCATAAAAGTATACTCAGTATGGAAACCTAAAGCTCTTGTGCACAAGTGGGGAGACATCCTAATGTCCCGTGACAAAAAAAGAAGAAACCAAAACCTATCAAGGAATTCTATCCACCCAACCTCATCAACCACACTCACCAAAGCACAAAACAACAGGTAGTAGTATATTAGGACAAGAGTTATTGGGTACCCCACACTATTTTACCACTAGTTAGCTTCTTTCCTAATGCCAAACATCCTAATGCTACCACACTCTTCCCGCCCGTACACACCTGGGCCTAACAACCACATATCTCGCCCACACACACCTGGGCCTCACAACCACATAACCCCCCTCACACACCTGTGCCTCACAACCACATATCCCGCTAGTACACACCTAGACCTCACAACCACATATCATGCTCGCACATGCCTGGGCCTTATCCTGAAGATTCTGGGAAAAAGTAAACCTTCCCGAAGAGACTTGGGCTAATACCACCCCAATCAAAACCTACCTAAAGAGTCTTAGGTGTAAGGTCACCTCAATTCATCACATCCTATGGACGAAGGAGCAGGAAGGAGCAAGTAACTAAAGGGAAAAACACCCTCTCCCATGAAATGGGAGTGTTCGGCACTAAGTTCTCAACATGGGTGGGGTGTGACAAAACACAATGATACATATATATATATATTTATACCAAACACACACAACCCAACCTATGGCTTCTAAACAGGGAAACTGAGCACGTGCCTCGGCACTGCTATGTCGAAGCATGCAAACAAGAAACAACCCAAACCCCATTTAGGGTTTCATGTTTCAACAGAATTAGTTTATTAGTTCCTTAACTACTAGGCATCTATCCACAACCAACCATACCAATCATTTGTAAAACATATCCCTGTCATCCACAAATCAAGTTAGGAAAACACAAGAAACACAAACAAGTCCCTTCTTATTAACCAACCAACCCCGTTGATTATTATTCTCGTTCCATTACCATGCCCCACCATTCATTAGCTCTTCTACTTTTATTTATTATTCAAAACCCATAGTTCGTTCACATTCAACCCATCCATGCAGCCTCGCTGCCAACTACCATAACCACAAACACACCAAAACCCGTACATCATCATCCCTTGATACCATTTATCACAACCCCACTACCCATCACCAACATAGCATTCACACCAACCCACAACCAAGCCAACAGTAACCCCGCTGCTCACCCAATCCAAAATAACCCACAAAACACTCCCTTCACATAAATAAACCCTAACCAGCACCCACATGCTTACTATTTTTGTTTTTTCAACCGGGGTGATCACACAAGTGTTCTGGTTATTCATTTAAATCATCCAACGTTACGTGATTAAGAAATTCCCACTTTCCATAAAGTTTCCATCCATAAAAAGTCTAGAAAGATAGGGCAGCATTTAATTTCGCAAGTAGAGGCCCCCAATGACAGTGATTTTCAGTAGGCATAATCCTATTCAATTCACAACATAATAGCATAGGATATAAATAATGTAATTTCATTCACAAACTTCTCATCCCCCTTATATAAGCCATTTATTGTCTTTATTAAACCGGTTCAAATGTGTTTCACGTAAACAAGAGGACACCCACCCCGCATGATACACAATTTAGAGAGACTAAGGTAATATCCCTACCTCCACAGGTTCTGATAACAACGCTCCCTCCGGTCAAATATAGAAGACTTTCATTGGCATCCGTCGCTTCTGTTAAATCCTGTAAAAACCACCTCGGGTGGATGCTGGGAAGGAAAGGGAAAAGGGAATATAACAGATCCAAGCTCACAAGTTCCTCCTCGTCGTTACGATCCCGTGGCAATTGACGGATCGTAAATCAGAGCTCGAACGAAGAAGTTATGGAAGAAAGGAACTTTGGAGTCTCTCTCAGGAGAGCTCTGCTCGAGGGAATGGGGAGGAGAGGAGTGCTTTGAAAAGGAGGAGAGGCCCCCACCTTTTATAGGTGATAAAAACTAAAGTACACGACATGTACTTTCTAGTACATGGTGTGTACTTGGCCATTTCACACAGTCGCCACGTGGCTTCCAACATGGCCTTCAATGCAGAACATGGCTATTGACTGGTCAACACACGGTTTGAGGGTAATGCGTACACGGGGAGGGACTACACAGTGTGTATTATGGGCTACACGGAATGTACTCATTTATTTCACACGACAAGGAAAGGGCTCCAACACGTCACACAGCTGTTGATTGGTCAACTCATGGTTTGAGGGTAACACGTATGCGGGGAGGGACTACACGGCGTGTAGTATGGGATACAGGGCATGTACTCATTTATTCCACATGACAAGGAAATGGCTTCAATACGGGGTTTACCCGGTGAGGTGGTGCACGGCGTGAACTCACACTAGATGGTGTGTAGTTACAAAATTCTGAAAAGTGTGGAAAAAGTCCATTTTACCCCCCAGAACACTTCCTGAACTTCTTTTTGATGAAGGAATGGGCCGAAGAGGTCCGGTCTATTACATCAGATACCTCTTAAAACATTCTTGTCCCTGAAAATTCAAAATCCAACCTGGAGGAACCCAACAAGATACCTCTTAGGGCTCTCCTTATAACAGGAACCCATCCAACAACCCTAATCATATGTGTTAGGAATTCCTTCTCCTATGTCAAGATATTATCCTCTTTAGGCGGCACTGACTCGCCTGCACAGGATGAATCGCATCCTCATTGATGAGTCTCGATTAATAATTGGGTCTTCCCACTTCCATACATTAGTATTTTTCAACTTGCACTGCCCCCAACATCGTAAAACCAACACATTGCCCAAACACGTGGTTTGGAGAAATTCCTTATCCTATGTTGAGATATTATCTGCTTTAGGTGGAACTGACTCACCCACACGGGTTCAATCACATCCGCATTAATGCGTCTCGATTAAGGATCATGTTTTTCTCATTCCCCACACATCCGGACATGTTACACACTTCCAGAGTACAAGGAAACAAAAAGTCTCACAACCGACAAGGAAAGCATTCCATATATCAAAGGTACAGAATATAACATCAAGACAAAGATTAGAGGAACAATGAAAAATACAACTCAAAACAACTATGGCTACTGAGTGTGAATCTGTGCCTCCCGCTCCCATGTTCTCTCCTCAAGGCCACCATGCCTCTACAACACACAAACCAAGGATATGGTTTGTCCACAGAGCACCTTCTCTTTACGATCCTCGATTATAACTGGTGGCTCCTCAAAGGTCCTGTCGTCTCCCACATCTAACTCTCCCCAGTCAATAACTTGAGATTCATCGTGTAAGTACCGATGAAGCTGGGAGATGTGGAAGATGTCATGAACCTTCTCCAACTGAGGTGGCAGGGCTAGATTATATTCCACCTCACTGACTCGCCTTAGCACCTCGAAAGGTCCAATGAACCTAGGGGAGAGCTTAATCTCTTTCCCAAACCTACGTTGCCCCCGTCAAGGGGATACTTTCAATAACACATGATCTGCCACCTCGAACTCCAAGGGCCTCCTCTAACGATCAGCATAAAACTTAGGTCGATCCTGAGCCGCTTTCATCCTCTCACGCACAAGCTGGACTTTCTCTGTGGTGCTCTGTACTAACTCTGGCCCAAGAGCATATGTCTCACCAACCTATGCCCAACAAATGGGTGAAAGACATGGTATTCCATACAAATCCTCCAACGGTGACATGCTAATAGTAGGGTGGAAGCTGTTGTTGTAGGAAAACACTACTAAAGGAAAGTGTCGCACCCATGACCCTCCGAAATCTAGAACGCATGCTCGCAGCATGTCCTCCAACGTCTAGATAGTCCGCTCTGTCTGTCCATTGGTCTGGGGGTAGAAAGTAGTGCTAAGGAGTAGATGGGTTCCAAAATCATGTTGTAACCCCCTCCAGATTCACGAGGTAAACCGAGTATCCTGATCTGAGACAATAGTCTTTGGAACTCCATGCAAATGCACCACCTCGTCTACATACCTCTGTGATAAGGTAATCACTGGGCCTGACTCCTTAATTTCTAAGCAGTGAGCTGATTTTGTCAGTCATTCCACCACTACCCATATATCATCATAACAAACCTGAGCTCTGGGTAGTCATGTGATGAAGTCTTTTGAGATTTCATCCCATTTCCACTTGGGGACATCTAAAGGATGCAACAAACCACTGGAAACACGGTGTTCAGCCTTCACTTGCTGACACACTAGGCACTTAGCCACAAACTCTACCACTGCCCGTTTCATCCCCATCCACCAAAACTGTTCCCTCAGGCCTTGGTACATTTTTGAAACCCCTGGATGTACTACCAAGGCTATTCTAGGGAACTCACAGAGAACTACCTCACGCATCACCTCTAGAACAAACATCCTTCCATGAAAAAGCATCTAATATCAGCTGTCCTCTGACCATCCTTTTGGAGCGTTTCCCCGATCGATACGATCTTGCATTACTTCTGCCTCAGAGCCTCCCCACTGAGACTCTTCCACCTGCTGCAACAAGGAGGACAACACCGTCATCTAAAACAGATATCCTCTAACACCCTCTACCCTTACATCCATGTGCAAGGCAGCCAACTCTCCCATCGCTCTCCAAGAATCAGTAGATTCCCAAACCACTTCCTTATACGACTTCATACTCAGGGAATCAGCCACAATGTTGCCCTTACCTTCAGTGTTAGATATGTCGAAGTCATAGTCTTGGAGAAACTCGACCCATCTCCACTGCTGTAAGTTCAGGTCACGCTTGGAGAAGATATAACGTAAGCTCTTGTGATCTGAGAAGAACACAAAGTGCTCCCCAAAGAGGTAATGTCGCCACAATTTCAGTGCAAACACTACTGCTGCAAGCTCTAGGTCATGGGTGGTACAGTTATGCTTGTGAGGGCACAACTTCCTAGACCCATAATAGATCACACCCTTCTTCTGCATCAGCACGCACCCCAAACCAAGGCCAGAAGCATCATAAAACACCTCGTACAACAACCCTTCCTTTGGAAACCTGAGTATGGGAGCACTGACTAACTTCTCCTTCAGGTAGTTGAAAGCTTTATATCACTGCTCGCTCCGTAGGAAGATGTGGTTCTTCCAAGTCAAAGATTTCAATGGAGCAGCAACTCGAGATAAGACCGAAATGAACCTCCGATAATAACCTTCCAACCCCAGGAAACCACGAACTTCTGTTATGCTCTTGGGTCCTGCGCAAGAAACAACTGCCTCCACCTTCAACGGGTCCACTGACACTCCATGTTGAGACACTACGTTCCCAAGGAAGTTTACTTCTTGTGTCAAGAACTTACACTTCTACAATTTCCCATAAATATGATGGTGTCGAAGGACTTCCAAGACTTCCCTGAGATGCTCAACGTGCTCCTCCTATGATCTTGAGTAGATCAGGATGTCATCGATAAACACAATGACGAACCGGTTCAGAAACTCTCAGAAGAAAAGGTTCATAAGTCCCATGAACATAACTTGTCCATTTGTAACTCCAAACGGATTCACTACAAACTCTAAGTGCACATACCTAGACCTGAAAGCCGTCTTCAAGATGTCACGGTCCTTTACTCTTAACTGATGATATCCAGATTGTAGATCAATCTTAGAAAACCAACATGCTCCCCTCAGCTAGTCGACGAGATCATCTATCCTTGGAAGGGGGTAACAGTTCTTGATTTTTACCTGATTCAAACATCGGTAGTCTATGCATAACCTAATACCACTATATTCCTTATTTTAGAACAAAACTAAGGCACCCCATGGTGACACGCTGGGTCAAACAAAACCCTTCTCGATCAGATCGTCAATCTAAATCCACAACTCCCACATCTCCGAAGGTTCCATCCAATAAGAGGCCATAGAAATCGGACAGGCAATAGGCAGTAAGTCTATCCCGAACTCAACGTCGCGTCAGGGGGGTAGAGTCACAACCTCCTTGGGAAAAACATTGAGGAACTCCCCCAACAACCTATGGGACATCCACCATCTTTGTATCAGCTGAAACCACTAACAACCCAACTAATAAGGAAATGAAAGGATTTACATGCCAGATTCCCACCTGATAGCTCCTCTCTCCAACAAAAGATACATACTGCCCATCCACGTCGGAGAACACAGACCTTCTTCGGAAGCAGTCGATAATGGCACTAACAGAAAACAACAAGTCTATGCCTAGGATGACATCGTATGGCTGCATCTATATCAAAAGAGGGTCCCCACTAGATCGATTTGGTCCCAACATCAGCCCACATCCCCGGAAAACACAAGATACGCTGGTCTGGCCTCTAACTGGTGTACTCAGCACCAGGGGTACGGAAAGTCTCTCAATGTCTCAACCCAAATCATGGGCTAGACTGGGTGGAATAAAGGAGTTCGAAGCTCCTAAATTGAACAAAGCAGAAATGAGAGTTCTGAACAAACAAATCATACCTCACACCACCTATGGTCCTGCCAGAGCTGTCAACTCTGCTGCGTGCAACTGTCCAAGCCCAACTCCTCTTCCTCTCTGATGTCGACCACCTCCCCGACCATGCCCTTATCGAGGTCCCTTAGGAGCACCCTAAGAACGGCCTCCTCCTACAAAGTCTTCCGTCAGAGGAGCAAGGTCTTGCTGCTGGTGGAAGGGGCTTGTCGACAACTGGGGCTGCTGAGGCAGGTGCTAAACCTACCCACCTCCACCGTACTGAGCTCAAGTCGGGCACCGACTCTGAATGTGCCCCAAACCTCCACAATAGAAACACTTCAGTCCCGAGATCGTGAAAAAGGGATGAGGACCCGAATATCTGAACTGGAATTGCTGGGGCCTACTCCCTAATGGCCTGAATCTGGAATGTCCTGTCGCAAAAGACATGTTGCTGACTGCCTTCCCCTCCGACGAACCTAGCTGGATCCCCTCTCATGGTGCACCTCCCTACGAGTGCATCCTCTCTACAACCTCTGCCTTCTTCTATACTTCCAAGAACGTCGGAAGAGTGAAGGGGGTGACAGCATAATGGAGCGAAGGAAAAAGTTCCTCCTCCAAATGTCTTGCCTGAGACTCCTCATCCAGAAAGAGATCTAGACAAAAGCTTAAGAGATCCTTGAACTTGATCCCAAACTCTCGTACTGACATAATCCCCTGCTGAAGGGAGAGTAACTCCCGCCGCTTCTCCGCCTTGATCATGGAAGAAAGTAATTCCTCTCGGAATTCCTTCTCAAAGTCAGCCCACAAAACCTATGTCTCTATCCTCTCTCTGAGGTAGAGTGTCCACCACTGACATGCCACACCTCTCAGCTGACTGACTTCTAGGGGAACCCAGCACTCCCTCGGAGCACGGATCAAAGTAAAAGTGATCCCTCGTTCCTCAAGCCACCCCTCTGTCTTCAGATCCGAAGTACTACCCTCGTACTTATTGTGGGTTTGTCACTGGAAAGAACGGAGAGTCTTGTGCCACTGGCTATCTTCCTCCTCTCGGACAATCCTCAACTGATTGACCACCTGAATCTGTTGGGCCTCGGCTATCTGAGCCACCCGGGGACAACGTCCAGGTGCCATAGCTGTACGGTAAACAAGGATCGCCTAATCTCAAGTAGCAAGGAAATTTCTCAAGCTTCCATTTTATCATTTTATTCAATTTCTTTCCCAGAACACCCAAATAAAGTAAAAAATCATGATGATGCATGTACCTTCCCTAGGATATCTACCATGCAATCAATGTAGTCTCACTTGGTCATTCGGTAGGCTTAGAGTCCTTGCATCGGATCATGGGGGGGGCTAAAATCATGTGTCCTAGCTGGTCTTCCCTAGCCTATATCACGCACCAAGATCAATCAACATTGTTTCCCTACCATCCCATGCAATCCTCACTGTGCCTAACTCTAGACTCCATACTATCTCTCAACTGCCTCTGATACCATTCTGTCACGGCCCCCTTCCACCAAAGATGCCGCTCCCGAGCTGGTAATGGTGAAAGGGAGATAATGACCCCCGAGTCCCGCCTCCAGTAGGCCCCGGAGTGGAGACTAGAACCAAGGGAATGAGTTTATTACAATATGGGAGGCATTACCCTTTTTATTTATTTAAGACTGGAAAATAGGATGATTCAAACACCAAAAGTAAAAGAAATGATAGAAAAGTAAATAAACCCAAACCAATCCCACATGCATGTTTAAATTGTTCTAAAACAATGTACAAGTACAAGAAAGATCAAAAGTATAATACCAAAAGAAACAAGATTATAGAAAACTGTAACAACTCCAACTGTCCTGACTAGTAGGGTCCTACACAACCCTAGTAGTCCTCCTGGAAACCTGAAAGTAAACGTAGGGTGAGCATACAAGTATACTCATTAGGGAAACCTAAAGCTCTCGTGCACAAGTGGGGATACATCCTAATGTCCCGTGAGAACAACAGAAGAAACCAAAACCTATCAAGGAATTCTATCCACTCAACCTCACTAGCCACTCCCACCAAAGCACAAAACAATAGGTAGTAGTATATAAGAACAAGAGTTTTTGGGTACCCTGCTCCATTTTCCCACTAGTTAGATGCTCTTCCAAATGGCAAGCATCCTGACGGTACCACACTCTTCCCACCTGTACCAACCTAGGCCTCACAACCACATATCCCTCCCGCAAACACCTAGGCCTCATAAACACATATCCCTCCTGCACACAGCTGGGCCTCACAACCACATATCCCGCACTCACACACCTGGGCCTCATCCCGAAGATTTTTGTGAAAAAGTAAACCTGCCCGAAGGGACTTGGGCTAATACCACCCCAATCAAAACCTACCAAAAGAGTCTTAGGTGTAAGGTCACCTCAATCCATCACATCCTATGGAAGAAGGAGCAGGAAGGAGCTGGTAACTAAGGGGAAAAACACCATCTCCCATGAAATAGGAGTGTTTGGCACTAAGTGCTCAACATGGGTGGGGTGTGACAAAACACAAAGATACAAATATATATATATATATATATATATATATATACCAAACACACACAGCCCAACCTATGGCTTCTAAACTAAGAAACCGAGCATGTGCCTCAGCACTGCTAAGTCAAAGCATGCATACAACAAACAACCCCAACCCCATTTAGGTTTTCATGTTTCAATAGAATTAGTTTATTAGTTTCTTAACTACTGGGAAATTATCCACTACCAACCATATCAATCGTTCATAAAACATATCCCTTCCATCCACAAATCAAGTTAGGAAAATAAAAGAAACACAAAAAAGTCCCTTCTTATTAACCAACCTACCCCGTTGATTATTATTCCCCTTCCATTACCATGCCCCACCATTCCATAACTCTTCCACTTTTATTTATTATTCACAACTCATAGTTCATTCACATTCAACTAATCCCTACAGCCCCGCTACCAACCACCATAACCACAAACACACTGAAACCCATACATCATCATCCCTTGAAACAATTTATCACAGCCCCACTGCCCATCACCAACATAGCATTCACACCAACCCACAACCAAGCCAACCGTAGCCATGCTGCTCACCCGATCCACAACAACCCACAAAACACTCCCTTCACATAAATAAACCCTAACCAGCACACACATGTTCATTATTTCAGTTTTGTTCAGCCAGGGTGATCACACAAGTGTTCCAGTTATTCATTTAAATCATCCAAAGTTACGTGATTAACCAATTCCCACATTCCACAAATTTTCCATTCATAAACGGTCTATAAAGATAGGACATCATTTAATTGTTCAAGTAGAGTCCCCCAACGACTGTGATTTTCAGTAGGCATAAGCCTATTAAATTCACAAAATAATATCACAAGATATAAATAGTGTAACTGCATTCACAAACTTCTCATCCCTGTTATATAAGCCAGTTATTATCTTTATTAAACCGGTTCGAATGTGTTTCACATAAACAAGAGGACACCCACCCCACATGATACACAATTTAGAGAGACGGAGGTAAGATCCCTACCTCTATAGGCTCTAATCACAAAGCTCCCTTGGGTCAACTTTAGAAGACGTTCGTCAGCGTCCGTCGCTTTTGTCAAATCCCAACAAAACCTCCTCGGGTGGAAGCTGGGAAGGAAAGACCAAATTAAAGACAACAGATCAAATCTCATATGCTCCACCTTGTCGTCACAATCCTGTGGCCACTGACGGATCGTAAATCAGAGCTCGGATGAAGAAGTTATGGAAGAAAAGAGCTTTGGAGTCTCTCTCGGTAGAGCTCTACTCGAGGGAATGGGGAGGAGAGTAGTGCTTTGAAAAGGAGGAGAGGCCCCCTAATTTTGTAGGAAAGAAAAACTAAAGTACACGGCATGTACTCGGCCATTTCACATGGTCTCCACGTGGCTTCCAGCATGGCCTTCAACGCGAAACACGGCCGTTGACTAGTCAACACATGGTTTGAGGGTAACAAGTTTGCGGGGAGGGACTACACGGCGTGTAGTATGGGCTACATAGTGTGTACTCATTTATTTCACATGGAAATGAAATGGATCCAACACAGCACACAACCATTGACTGGTCAACACACGGTTTGAGGGTAATGCGTATGTGGGGAGGGACTACATGGTGTGTAGTATGGGATACACGGCGTGTAATCATTTATTTCACATGGCAAGGACACGACTTCAACATGGGGTTTACCCGGTGAGGTGGTACATGGAGTGTACTCACACTGCATAGCGTGTAGTTACAAAATTCTGAAAAGTGTGGGAAAAGTCCATTTTACCCCCAAAACACTTCATGACCTTCTTTTTGACAAAGGAATGGGCCGGAGATGTCCGGTCCATTACAAGTAATCCCCAATCATATCACCAAAGACACCATGGGATTCCATTTTAAGTGTAATCCACAATCATTTCACCAAACACAGCTTGGGAATCCTCCTTAGGAGTAATCCTCATATGAACCTATATAATGGGAAACATTACATGTGTATGTCACATCTCATCAACGAGATTCCTATTTTAATGTAAGCCCAAAACAAGAGATAACCATGATTATCATTCTTAGGATAAATCCCCAAACCCAAAAAAACCATTCATTAAGAAATCCTCCTCATGAGTAAGTCCCAACCAAACATCAAATAAATCAGGTATCCTTCTCATGTGTAATCTTGGAGCCAAACCCCAAAAAATCTAGTATTCAAGACACTTACCAAAGGAAAAAAATTAATTTATCCGGACATACACCATAAGGGTAATCCCCAACATAATTCTCCCAAAGGTCCATACTCCCCTATGATACAAATCCAAGGGCCTCTATAGGTATAGATCCTTATCATCAAACTATGTGGGCTCTGATTCCCATTCAAATGGGATACGTAGAATGATGCCCTTAGTTTAAAACCCAACACCCCAAATCAATACTATTATCTATGGAAACATTCCAATTATGGTCTAATTTAACCTATAAATTCATATCCCTTATAGGTTCCTTGGGATAATTCAACATAAGTCCCACAGTAAACATTGACTAAGTACCTTTTGCCTAAATGACCTCACCACACGATGTTAAGCTTCATGGTTCGGTTCTTATGACATGAACATAAATATTATGATGTTCCCCATTCAGTGAAGCCAATGTAATTGGGTTATGATTCCTTCCACAATGATATATATAAATATCATCCATGGGGTTAATCCATACATCAAAAAAAACTCTCATCTCTTAGGATGACAATACACTGCTATGTGACCCACTGTGCAGCTAGAAAACAAGCATCGTTATAATATCAATCAAAGAATATCTAATCATTACACGAGGGGATACCATTGATAGAGAACATCAGATAAAAATAGATTTCTCTATTGATAAATATCCTTGGAATCATACTAATGATTCTAAACTCTATACATGATAATAATTTATTGTAAATTCAAGGATGATCCCATTAATATTTGGGAATTAATAAAGGATTCACAAACATCCCGTAAATGTATATGGTATTTATAGAGTAGGAAAAAAATTCCCCCAAAAGGGGGTGTTGAGACCATCCTCCCATCCTCTCAATCAATATGAGTTATTATGTGTCATGGTTAAAATTCCACAATGACTTCCTGCATTTGGAAAGTAGGTCCCTATGGATAAAAAATCGTAGGGTGTTTCCAATTACATGAACAAACTAATTGGAAACCATTCATAAATAGTGAACCTATTATGATTGATTTAAAAAAATTAAATCCCAACAATGGACCATCATGAGAATACAAAATCTCCATCAGAAACAAAAAATGGTGAACTGGAGATAAATATTTATCCATTATGATAAAATCACCCACTTTTCAGGCCACATTCACTCCCAAATAATATAGTTTCAAATAATAAAATCAATCATTCATGTGTTTATTCAAACGAGATGTTGATTTGAAAGGATTTTATGGTTTCTGTTTGTCATATAATCAGTAAAATTCTCTTATAACTCCTTTTCATCTGATGTTATACTTCTAGCTTTCAAAAATGAATGACTAGGATATTGTTCACATCTGGTTATTTATTAAGAAAAGGGCAACATCAGAAACCCAATTGCATCATATATGGGTATCTAATTCACTGTTCTATGAGGATCATCATCATGTTACCATCCAAACTGTGGAGGCCACCAGATATGCCCTCTATCCCACCAGGTCCGACCGCTCGTCAGGTCAAAGATGAATGATGGTATAGAAGCATATGGGGATGACCACCATCTTTAAAAATTTCAAGAGATTATCCCCAGAATTATACAACTTATTCCTCTTGTAACTCTGGGAGGTGGATCAGGAGGACATGTATGTCCTTGTATAGAAGAAACATGAGTCCTTCCATAGGGGTCCTGCTAGCAGTCACCACTCCTAACAGTTCATGGGAGTGAGTTCTCAACATGATGAGGGTTACATACTTGGCCAATTGGGCCAAGTCATCTAGACGCGGGCATGGAAGATGGACCACCGAGGGAAACAACCAATAACCATTTATTACAACCACACACATCTCCAAAAAAATAATCACACCAATCAATGCTGGAGTCCAACTGCTAGTGGGAACCGATTCATGCCTTCCTTAATTTATTTATCTAGTAGAATTTCCTAGTGGAATCCATAGAAGCCCTTTGTTTAAATTTTATGTCAAACCATGAGTAGGATCATACACCTACCGAAACACACCAATTCTTCAAGGAGAATCATATGGAAGACCCCAAAAAACCTACCAACCAAGTGTGGTGAAAAGATGTAAGCAGGGAAACACACCTTCCTTTATTCATCATGACTGCTAGCAGTATCATTTGGTGGCACTCGGAGAAGTCAGTCGAAAAGTGATGATGGTGAATAAGGGGTATACCAAATTTCTACCCCCATACATGAGTATTTTAATTATCTACAAATTCCAAAAAATCCTACAAGAGCAGGCACATACCCCTGCTCTAGATATGAAATGGGTATATATCCATATTCCAATCAATGGATTCACCAAGAATATCCTAATACCGGTGAAAGATGGATGAAACTTCCCACCCACATCCTACACAACTATCATGAAATCATTATGGAAACAAAATTAGTGCCATAGGGATGAATACAAAACATCATGCCCACCAAAGGGGTGGATCATCCGCATGTCACCCCAGAGTAGAAACACACCTCTGATCTCATTTAAAAGGGTCATGGGGAATACTCCCCGGTGATTATTGGAAAATATGATAGGGAACACATACTTATTACTATCAATGGAAATTGGACTATCCCAATGGGCACTCCAAGGAAGTAACAAACCTCTTCCAATAGAAAAAAATTTCCCCAATAAGTGGCCTCAGTCACTCGCAAGAAGACATCCAAGAAGAAGCTTCACCAAAGACTAATGTAAGACAAAGCGACAATCAATGATCATGCACTATTTAAATCTAGAGTTCTGGATTCCCTGATATGCATATATGTGGTAGATTAGGATCCTATTCTCCCATTTCCAAATTACTAGATTAGTAGCAATAATTATAAAGGACCCCTCCATACACTTCACTATAAATGATTTCATTATGACCACAATCTGATCGATCTTTATAACATATCTTTGGATAAGAGTCGTAGTAGCACTCTCTAATATAAAATTATCATGGAGAAAGAGGGGTTCCACCATGATTTTATCCCCAAAGTCGGTCCCCCCCCCCAATGATGGAACTCAATGAAAAAGTTCTCTCCATAGTATTATTTCATGCTTTCAAGTGAATCCCCCAATTGGAATTGTAGTGATGATAGATCACTACTACCTTGAGGAAATTTAGAAAACAAGGATAGTCATGACTCATTCCTTCTCATTGATAGGTTAAATCATATTTTAAATTAGAGATAACTAAAGGTGATGGTCATTATCCAAACCACACTAGGGACACCTACCTTCTAGTGTAATGGAGGAAGTCCCTACCAATCGTACATCTTATGATAATGTTTTAGGGAAGTGTCCACTACAGTCAGATCAGGTAGAGAAGCCTCTAGTAGAGGATGAAGATGAAATTTTATACATGAGAAAATAGTAGTCTAAGGAAGACATACATGTCATGTTAGGTACTTTGGCCACCACTCATTAGAAAATTTTAGTGATATTGTTAGAACATTTTGTGCAGGAAATCCACATCAATATATTGAAAAATCTTCATCATGTGAAGGAAAATGTATAAACCTATAAGAAGCACCAAAATCACATCAATGTAGTTGAAGTGATGCAATTATAAATTGACTTGGAAGCCCCCTAGACACAAGACATCAAGAGAAACAGTAAGGATCTGTCTAACACACATGATCTAGAATGTTAAAAATCATATTAATGATGATTGTTTATGCCACATATGTTGTTCAAATCAGAATATGTGGTGGAAAAAAGAGTCTGAAATTTCATTCTGCTCCCAAATTAGAAAAAACCACCAAAATTGGTATCATAAAATTTAATTACATTATCATGGATTAAAAAATAGATCTTGTCCATTATTGACAATATTCGCAGAAAAAATGGGTTATGATCGACTCCTATAGATGAAATACCATAAGGGATCATGACATTGAGAAACATTCCAACAAAGATTTTGAAAATATCTAGAAACATTTTCATTTGGGATTAATAATCCATCAGATACCATATTTTCCATAGAAACTGAAACAGACTTCAAAAATCAATAAACCAAGTTCATACCAAATGATGCACACAACCCATGTTTGAACAATAATATGTTCAATACTAAGGACAACTACAGAAGGAGTATCCCTAGTAGTTCCATAGAAACCCTAACCTACAAGGATGGGGGATTTTTTAACCTAAAAAATAAGGTCAGGAAAGCATGCTTGAAGAATTCCTAAAGTTGAATGATAACAACCCCAACCCTAAAGGATATGGTATTTTTATCTCAAGAAACCTCCTCCTAAATAGAAATCAATATTCTCTCAAATATCAGAAATATTGAAAAATTAATCCTCTATGTTCATCCAATTCTGTGATCCGATACCCTAACAGGGAAAATGAATGACTAAGTTGTCTGGAGATTCCCTTTTGGTAACCATCCATCAAAAAGCTCCTAGAGAACTACCAAAGGATAAGATGAGGCCTTGTGGGTGTGTATTAAGAGGTATTCTCACAAGGAAAATGATTCCTTCAATGCATTACACATCAGTGAATGTCATTAATAAAACATTAGGAAACCCTTTGGAGTATGAGGAAAAATCAGAGGAAGAGTCAGTGGAAGAAGATATATCACATAATTTGGTCCACACTAATGAAATTGAAGGTGAATTTTATACCCAGAACCAAAATCATTCCATGAATATAGGAATTCCATCATATAATTGAGAATTAACTCAACAAAAGGAATACAATAGTGAAAATAGAAAGGGACATATTGTACCTCACCTGCCACATGGGGAGGTAAATCTCTTTTCACTGGAAGAATTATTTTCTCAATAGAAGGAGGAGATGAAATAATTAAGGATAATAAATTAAGAACTAATATAAGTTCGATTTCTTACTAGATATACCATATAAAAAATCCTCCACTCACCCCCCCCCAATGGATTACTTCAGAAAAGAGGGATCATTATAGAAACTAAAGTGGGTCTAGAACACCTCATAAATGTGGGATAACAACCAAAAATATAATTATATCCAAAAACAACATATCTAGAATTTCCAACATTGGGTTCGTAGAAAAAACATTTCTAGGAACATTTATACAGGCATGTCCCTATGGGCTGCCCATCTAAGATACCAGTGGTACTACCATCAATATCTCTACTAGCTGATGCACCCTCTCAATCTCTTGCTCAACCAAACAGCCCTCAATGGATCATGAATAATCTTGAGTCACTCAAGACTCTATTGGAAGCCATGGAGGAACTAAAACCACTGATACAACAAGAAAAAAAATCATACCATTCATGGGTAGATATGATTCTGACCCCACTAAATTTAGGTAACAGAACATTACTCATTAGCAATAGCTCGGTTGACCCGAAAACAATATTTGATACATCTTGTACCTCTCTATGATCTAATCATAGTGAACCTTGAAAAACAATTGTAAGTGAAACTCAAGTTATTTTTTCAATCTCCATAAGGTCCAGCCTTGGTATGGTACATGATTTTGTAGGCTCATTCAATTATGGAGTGGGAAGACCTCTCTCAAAAATTTCTCTTCTAGTTTAGCTCGACGCTACAGAAGACAATTGTCCTTGATATCTCAAACTAAAAATAGCGATAGAATGAAACATTCTCTAATTTCATTGCTTGATTGAAAAGATTTACATAGTCCTTAAACCGATCAACCCCACAAAAATTACTTTTTTCTCATCTGTATAGAGAATATTTTCAACATGTCTTGCATTACATTGATTCTTATAAAATATACAAGATGGTTTGGGGACCTTGACACAATTTTTTAAAAAGTGTAGAACTCCATTGATGATACTATGGCCGGATCCCAAGTTATTCTATCTACTGAGGTATGGAGAACTAGAAAAGTAGAGGCTTACAGTATTACACTTAAGAAAAACCCTATATCTGATCTCACTCCAAATCCCATACCATATCATAAAGTTTCACCTCTATAGCATCCAAAACAACACCCACCGATTCAATATGACCAAAGAGATAATAGGAGAAAAATTTTGAGGGGGTAAAAAATAAGGTCCATTCATTTTGAAATGACCATGCCCCTAGATACTACATTTAAGTATTGGAAAACAATGTAATAGAGATTACAGATCCTAGAAATTCTTGCAAGGAGGGTGTAGATGATGTCCCAAATTATTTCCAAAAACATCAATTACAGGGGTGCAACCTCTAGGATGGTTTTGTTTTTAAATACATTCTGCAAATGATGGTTGACTTTGGGAAAGTGAAGTTGAACAGTTCACTAAATAAAGTAGCATGTATCTCTATAGTTGATCCATAGGAGGAGAATGAATAGAAGGAAGATGATTGAAATGTTATGAGGAAGTTCAAAAATTGGATTGTCATAAAATATAAAACAAACTCATGGTATCCTTTGAGAAAAATTATAATAGAAAAATGTGCCTCCAGCAACTTCTTCTACCGTATAGTCAGCTCTATAGAAATATCAGACCCATGAAATTCAATATTCAAAATAGAGAAATGGTCATAATAGTAAGATGGGAATAAATATGAGCATTTTTTATATAAAATTATGGTCTTAAACATATAATACTTTATAACAAAAATCTCTAAAGCATGTGCATCATGCCACCAAAGGGTACAATAAGGGTCAACACACCAGATGGAAAGTCCATCAAATGTGGAGTTGATCTTTCATTCCATTAACGTTATTCACTTAATGAATACCTTCTAAAATGATGATCATGATTATGAAAATTAATTCAAAACACTTGATTTGGGAATTGGGGGAAGATTTCATCAGATTCATGGATATATGGTAAGATGTCGTCATTCTATGAGTCACTTCTTTATCCATGGCCATGCCCAAACTATCTACATGATAGAATTTCATGGTATATCTCTCTAGCGAGATGAACATGAGAAATCATGTTACAACAAAAATGTAAAGGTATTCTATGACATGATCTTTTTAGAAAATAGGTTAGAGGATATGTCATCTCCTAATCATCCTTAGAATGTAGGTATACCTAGATCACATGTTTGAATAATAGAGAAAGAACCCACAACTACTATTTCAAGTGTTGGTCTGTCTACATTTGGAATATCAGGTTATAAAATCACCTATGAATGAATATCACCATGATGGGAAGTGGATACCTTCAGACCATATATATGATGTTTTGAAAAAATAAGACATGGTTCTATCCAAGCTTTCAATCCTAGATGCATTGATTATATCAAAGGATCTATGGGAAGCACTCATCAATGCCTAATCAATCCATCATGAATTTTATGTCGAGGTTTCTACTACTGAATTGTATCATGTAAATATTGATCCTATTGAATTCCACATGGTCATCTATTTCATACATCATAATGTATATTCTATCATATAGGGGAATTTCAGACCCTATTTTATACATATAAAGATAAATTATATTGAAATGAATAGATCCTTTATTGAAAAGGGCTTAGGAGTCGACGCCATCCCAATCCAAACACTTCATTAATTGGGTTTCAATGAATCTCACTTTTCCCCTTCTACCATAATGTTATTGGGTCATAAAAAGAATTAAAAAAATCCCTTCGATGACATCAAAATTAGGACCCTGTTTGGGGATCTCATTTCTGACTAATGGTTATTTGAAAAAAATGTTGCCTTCAATGTTCTATTGGAAGTAAGTTTTCTATATCAACACATTGATATCTCTTCATCATACCACCAATGCCACAAATATTTTGTCCTTGAAAAAATTGGGACATTAAATGGTGATAAAAAACATTTCAAATCTCGTGAGTCACAATACATTGAGGAATGATTTTAACAAAAGGAAGGGAGCTAGTTTGTGGATGATAATGTCCCTATGGTAAATTCCCTAAATGGTCTGGATATGATTCCATTCAATAATATCAAATATCTCACTATAGATTTCATTATACACATAAACCAAATCAAGGAGTTGGCTTGAAATTTGATCACACATCCAATGACATCCATGATGTCAGTTTTGAGAACTGATCCCTATAGCATTGGGGAAGATGTCATCTCTCCAAGAAATAATGAAATGCTAGATGAAAATATCTTCATTCCATCCCCTGATATCCAATAGATCCAAATTCAGTTAGCTGGTCTAGAAGAATTTTTCATGGAAACGATAGATTCTGAGTATTTTCATTATCAGTACCTCATATACCCTTATTAGATCCCAAAAGGCCTCATACAAGCAACAATGACTGAAATAACTTCCTCATCCTATGGTCATCCAAATGGTGAATCCTACTCTCCCTCCGAGGAACTTTATTTATCACTTACTTCCTAGGAAAAGGTGAAAGAGTAAAATCATGGGGATGATAAAGAAGAAGAAACCCTCCGGGAACCCCCTCCAATGTTTGAGGATGGTATTTACATCATAGTTGATGAGCATGAAGAGGTAAATCTGGGTACATAATAATATCCCAGACCCACTCTGATTAGTGTGGACATGACTCCGGAAGAACATTAGGTGTATACTTATTTTCTAAAGAAAAACTGGGATGTGTTCTATTGGAATTACATAGAGATTCCAGGCCTTGACTTCGAGGTGGCCACCCATAATGTGGGTTTTCCAAATGACCATTGTGGTTGAAAGAAGGTAGCTAGAAGGTCACAAAAGACTCAAACCTCTAAAAATGTGGCTGCAGTGGATAAGATCAACAAAGTCATCTTCATTTGAGAGGTGCATTATCCAAAATTGGTTTACACCATCTTCCTGATAAAAGAAGATGAAATGGAAAATTAGAGTCTCCATTGACTATAGAGATCTCAACTGGCACTGTCTAAATGATAAATTCCCAGTTCCAATCATGGAACTCTTGATTGACACCACAACTAGTTTCCAGGACCACTTCTTCATGGATGGTTGTTTAGGGTAAAACCAAATTTAGATGGACCCATAAGATGAATAAGCTACCACCTTCAATGTCCTCCAATGTGCATTCTTCTATCATATCATTCCCTTTGGATTGAAGAAAGTCAACACCACATACGAGAATTTTGTGCATCACATCTTCAAACCCTTCATAGGAATGTTTATCAAATTTTACATTAAGGATAATGTGACCACGTACCTACAACATTGTGCCCAACTATCCAACTTGGAAACCATATTCAACAAGCTACAACACATATCCTAAAGACGAAACCATTAAAATGTGCCTTCATGGTAACCTCAGGGAAGTTTCTTGGCATTCATGTACATCATCATGACATCAAAGTTGACCAAAAAAATATATCATTGGAATTTAACCACCTTGAAACCTAAAATATTTGAGAGTAATTCAAGTACACTTTCACTATATCTAGAAATTCATATCCAACCTTGAAGGAAATTGTTTTCCCTTCACTAGACTAATGATTACTAGGGTGATATATCAATAGAACAGTAACTATAAATAATAATTTGACAACATCAATAAATATCTATTGATTACACTAATATTCATGATGCCCAATAAGGGGAATCCACTCATCAAATATGTGATAGACTATGAGTGATCAATATGTGCCCTCCATGTTCAAAATAAAAAATATGGGAATAAAAAGGAATTTATTATCTCATTCAAACCATGCTAGATGATGACATTCGTCATTCATATATAAATAAGAGTTGTCTGACATTAATCTTTGCAGTCTAGAAACTGAGGCACTACCTGCAGCAACATGAAGTCTAATTGGGTACATGAAATAACCCACTCAAATATATCAACATACACCCTATATTGAATGGACATCTGGAATGGTGGGTAGTTATCCTCTGGTAGTTTTATATATAGTATGTGCCTCAAAAAGTATTAAAAGATCTACCTTTGGCATATTTCCATACCGAACACCTGTTTGTAGAAATAATTTTATTGAATTCTAAATTCTATAATGAATAAATATTTTCTATTCAAAAAGGCCCCAAAATGTGGGAAATTTAGTTTTATAGAACCTCCAAGAGTATAGAGTCGAAGAGAACGGAACACCATAAACACAAAAAGTAGAGTTAGGGACTTTACTCATTTCCCCAGTGAAGGTAGTTGTACCATACTTCATACTATTATCATAGGTTTTTAATAACAATGAGGAAAATTAATATTCCCCCATAGTAGGATTAAAACTTGAACACCAAATATCAATGGACCACCATGAGGTTAGAGGTGATATAGAGTTGGTAGTCAACTAGATCGATAGTGGATCTTCCTATTAGATAATGTTCTAGGGTTAGTTGTATAGTTCCCCTCAAATTCGATATTGACACACATCCCTTAATCAGTGGATTATTAAGAAGATTCATTTGAAAATAAATCTACAACACTGGAGGATCTGAACTAAGATGAAATTGTAATCAATATTTCCCACCACCGAATGGTTTCAACATTAATTAAAATTAAAATGTAAGGGAACATTGAAGTTAGCCTGATCCCAAATCTGTATGGTCCTAAAACATGATAGATTTTTTCTATCATGTAATACCTCCAAAATGGATTACTTATATTGTAAATAGATGGGAAAGAGAAAATATGGCAGTATGGAATCAATTTCACATTTTATGAAGGCCCAAATCACTAGAGAGTCCTCCACGTCGATGTTATAATGGATTCCTTCTCAGATTTAATGATAGAGAAGGACTATGGATGTTATAGAATAAGTACATGTGGGAGCCTATGGTTCCCACTAGTCTGGGTATAGGATTTATAATAATATCTGAATAATTTGATACATCTGGTCTTTGTTGAGGAAGGATTGCATAAAATTAACAAAGATATTTCATTTCTTACATATGCATTACAAGATCATCCACAAACCCTTGATGTTTCAACATACAACAAAATAATCCTATAAATTCTACATATGTGGAATGGATGTTGTAGGTTCATATCCTCTAGCCATGTTCTTGTAGTTAAAATATATCTTAATAGCTACAAAATTCTTCTCTAAATGGGTGAAGTCAATACCCCTCCAATAGTCAGGACCAAAATCATTGTCGGCTTCATCAAATCCAATATAATGGAAATATTTCTATCCCAAAAACAATACTAATGAAAAATTGCCCCAATTTCTATTTTTTTATGGTATAGGATCTATATCCAGAGTACAATATCAAATAAAACCATTCATTCTGATATCATGTAGTTGCTACTAGATAGATGGAGGACTTCAACAAAACCCTATCAATCATAACCCAAAAGACGGTAGACAAATATAATAATTCCTTAACTAACAATATCATTAATAGCTTATGGGCATACCATACCACAACCTATACTGCTATATGGGTGACTCCATACTCACTAGTATACGGAACAGATATAGTCATGCCCATTGAGATCTGGTTTCCATCACTCTATGATTCCATATGTTTTCCTCTATCAACATTTGAGAAATCCATGAAATAACATGATAAATTTTAATGAATTGATTAAAAAATAAGGCATACCTTACATCCCATAGAGTTATATAAAAATAGGATAGAAAAATCCTTTAACAATAAGGTTTGCATCTACTCCATCCTCAAAGGATAACTAGTATTGGTCCTCAAAACTCCAATGATACCAATATAGAATAATATAATAATTAATCCCTAGTGGGAGGGACCTTAATATATACACAAGCTCTACTCCAACGGATCTTATTATTCAATCTCAAGGTACGTAGAAATCATTATGATCCAAAACATTGAAATATTTTTAATGAACTATTTCTTCTAACAACATGAAGCACTTCCAAGCTATAATATGTTAAACTACAAAGTTTGTCTCTATCACTTGATGATAAACCACATGGAATATGGTCCTAGTCGTATGACCTAAAACATCAAGATACCATTCGTTCTCACCGCATGACATTAAACTACACAATTATCATCCATCTAATTTGATGTTATGTAACCCCCAAATTACCAAGAGTTGAGACACTCCCTGTGATCCCTAAAATATAGGAATCCACCTCAAGTATAAGTCTGAATGGCATCCCTATAACCATCCAATGGGTTGATATTCCCTCTTTTCCAAACATGAGGAAGAAAGGATTTGCATATTCCCTGTATAATACCCCCTCATATAATCACCACCTCAAGGAGGAATTTGCACCACTATTATGGGCATATGTCCCATCACTAAAATTTCCTCATCACATGTTAATAAATTGCACAACCCAATTAAGAACTATGCGTGGCTTGATTCTCATTTTAGTGATATACATATTGATGCCCAAACCATCCATCTTGGGTTTAGCTAAGATTAAGGAAAATAAAACCCCATTATGTTTTCCTTTGTTTGAATCAGATCTATACAATGAACCTTTATAGGACACATGGAATGGTTACCATTACAACGGGATTCGTAATGATGTGTAACCTCATATTTTAAGTCCAAACAACATCCTTGAAAATTACAAATCCCATTTCTCCATGTCAGTGCTTAGTTGATGTGGGGAACATATTTCATGAACTATGTGGGGCTATATTATCATTCCAATAAGATATCTACTGATTCCTGAATCTCTAATCCTGGGTTCAGCCACAACAAAATATGAAGAAAATTCTCTCTCCCTATTCTTGTGTCAGACCTTCATAGGGAATTATATTTTTAAGAACCATGTGTGAAATTATTCTTATTCCAATGAGATATGTAGTGATTCCCAAATCTTTGGTCTTGGGTATTTCTATAAAAAAAGTACCCCACTCCCTATTCACAGATCAAACCTTCACAAGAAATATCCCAAGAACAATTGGTGGCTTGATTCCTACTTTAACAAGATATGTAGTGACTCATGGGACTTATCCCATGCTCCAACCACAATACCTCTTTTCACATTGCGAAGCTTACATCCTTGCCTCATGAAATTAAACATCATGGTTATTTAAGAAATATTTTTTTCTTGATTCTCATTCTCATGAGATATTTAGTGACTCTAGGATTTCTATCACAGGGCCCAGCCCCAACATGTTTGTTTTTTCATGTCTGCTTATCTTTGACCGCATCTCATGAATTTAAACTACATGGATATTCACGAACTATATATGGATTAATTCTCAGCCTAATGAGATATGTTTTGATTCCAATATCATATATCCTGGCCTAGCCACCATGGAATCTAAATGCCTATTTTCTTTACTTATGTTTCCTTTTGCGATATAGAAAAAACCTGTTCATCTCCTTGATTTTCAAACCAAGCATAGATCACATGGGCTTAAGATTTTTTGTAAACGGATTCCCTAAAAAAGTAAGTCTTATCAATTCACATTGGGGTCACCATGGTCCTAAAATCAAGTCCTTAAAAGGTACACCATATATCCTAATAACATGAAAATAAACTATATGATTTCCTCATAAACTATGTGTGGAACGATTCTCATTTCAATGAGATACACAGTGATGTTCATATATTTAATTTGGAACCTAACCGCAACACAATATGAGAAATCCCCACTCTCCCCATAACAACCCAATGTTTTATCAATGGAATTCCTTTATTATAATTATACCTTATAGTTTAATCATATAATATTATACATATAGCACAATAAAAACCTCATAAATCAATAATGAGTAAAATAAAAGGTATCTCTAGACGTTAAGGAACCAATACCTATGAAATAATAACTTGACTGTAGGAATAGTAATGTAACCATTGTGAATAGTAAATTGGCCAATTGAATAGTAACCTCACTAATTAATTTATAAATAATATTTAACTATCTTATAAGTGATAATATGGTATAAATATACTATAGTAAAAGTAGGTAAATATTTTAATAATTATTAATTAAGTGTTGTTATTTTTGTAAGTCATGTATATTTAATAACAATCATATGATTAATATAATAATGTAAAAGAAAATTACATTTCATAATATATATTCATAAATAATTCTTTTTATTACTCATGTGTATAATATAATTTTAAGATAATTTAATTAATTTTTCTAAGTGTTAGAAAAGAAGCTTTAATTTTAAATTTGTATTTTTTATGAAAATTATGATTCCAATTAAAAAAAACAATTTATCACATTTATAAAATTATTTTAATAAAATGTAGTTCATTTATTAATTATACATGTTAATAAATGGTTGGTGTGATTTATTGATATTTTTCTAAACTAGTTGATTTTTTGTTGAATAGTAACAAATGATAATTTATGATAAATGATAGATAAACAAATTTTTGCATCATGCAAGAGTCATGGATGATGTAAATGGAATTTTTTTAACTCACATTCTCTATTTGGTTTTTTGGTCAAAATAATAAATAATATTATTAGTATTGAGAAAAAATATTAAACTAATGATTAAAATAATGGGAAACCACTCCTCTCATCCACTAAAAAAACCAACATCACCCCCCTCATCTCTTCACTCTTTTCATGCCTTTTGACTACTCAAAATTGTAATAAAATATATAACTAGGCCTCATTAAAATAAATATTAGACCATGGTCTCTTAAAAATACCGAATCCTCTCCCCTAACGGGTTCTCGAGGAAGATATATTCAAGAGGAAAATTCCTCTTTTCATTTGTTTTATTTACATTCTCGCTAATTTATTTTTATTTCCTCACCTCAATTAATATAAATGTTATGATAACTCCAATAACATGAATGTAATATAATTTAGTTATTTTAATGGAATAATTCATCATTGTCTCTCCATTTCATTCCTTTTTTTAGAAATAAAAACACCATCTGAGATGTGTTAATTTATCACATTCAAGCACGACGAGATTTCAATTTCTATTACCATCTTCAATTCAGGTAATGTAGCAAATTTGATTGTTGAAACAGGCTATAATATAGGTATTATGTCTAATTTAAGGTTATGAAATATTTTTTACACATGATATTAATTTATAAATCTAAATGACTTCATTCTGGTCAAAAAACCGCCAACTGACCAAAAGGATTATCATTAAAGTTTTATATAATGATTAATCTTCACTAAAAATGACCAAATTAATTTGATAAAGATTTAATATACTATATTTTCACTAATAACACAAAACATAAATTCTTTACAACCATTGTCACCTTACATATTTATCCTTACATGTATATAAGTAAACCAACCATGAAAACCAAGGAAACAAACGCTTCTAGAAAATGAAATTGACCTCTTACCCCATGGAAAAGGTCATAAATGAACATAATACGGTTATAATAAATAAATTAGTCGAATTATAGTTTTTTGATATATTGATTAATTAATTTCATTTGGGTATCTAGTAAATTAATATCAAGTGAAGGACTCCATCAGACTTAAGGTAAGGGATTATACTAGAACCGGTATTATTCCTTCAGATAGTTCTATCATTATTTTTACACAAATGAATTTATCTATTATTTTTATTAACATATCCTAAAATCATTGTATATACTCCAATATAATTTATTAATATCCATTCATTATTCACTTTTGGTTATATGCATGTTTTTAAATGATTCCCTCATCAATACATCCCGATAAACAAACCCATTTTAAGAGAACTGACCAAAATCATACTATTTTAAAGTACAAACTATAATTTGTTTTTAAGACACCATTAATTTTACAAAATCCCTCTTTTTATTATGAAACCATCTTTCTCCACTTTTGGTTTTGTATAAAATATTATTCCCTTTTCTATTTTAAATTCCCTTTCGTATTTTCCATAAAACCTCAATAAAATGTTATAACACTAAAATTTCATAAGTACTCACCTTATATTTTGTCACTTCTATTTTACATAACTTACCATGATATATGATTATTTTACCTTATTATAAACCATGTATGTTTTAGTTAGTTTCGTTCATGTAAAATTGACTAAAATACCCATTTAGTATGCTTTATGACATGATTATGGTACCCATTTCATTCCATGGGTACCCTTATTTTAATGTATGATTGTTTATATGAGATTAATTATGTGGAAATCATATTCATGAACATGTTAATATGGTTTCTCTCAAATAGCACTCTAATGCATTGGGAAAAGTCTAGTCTCATGAGATGTTATGTGTAGCAGTCTTGGAAGTTAGCCTTGACTCATGCTAAAATGTGAAACGATCTTAGTGGTTAACCTAGACTTCGGAACCTATGTGAAATGAGCCTTGAATTGTGATAAAGTAATTTTTTTGTTTCTTCCACATTACATTGACTCCATGATTATTTGATCCCATGTTTATATGTTTTGATTTCATATGTTCCACGTCTTTTTATATCATTATGTCATGCATTCTAACACATGCTCTAAATCATTATTCATATCATTATTCTCATTCTTGGATTCTAGCTCATCAATTTTTTCATGTTGTCCTCAAGTTATCCTATTAATATTTATGAGAACAATGTATATTAAGATCTCTTTAAAAAGACTAAATAAAGAAAAAATTGGTCTCACGTTTCAAGTTTTATGTACCTAGTCTTCCAAGACACTAGACATTAAAATACGTGGCTTGTTATATGATTCTTTATTATTCTTAAAATCAGGAAATGATATATGTAAAAGTCTAGGGACACTATTGTGTGTATGAGAGGATGGTCTAGTTATTTTTTATGATTAGGAATATAGATCTTTATTAAGAACCTTGGGGATGAGACTATTTATATGAAAACATCCCAAAATAGTGGTTATTTTAGAGGAAGTGATTTATCAGGAAAATAAATCCATATATGGATGTGAACTAGTGGAGGTGGCTCAGGCACAGATGTATCTAAGGGTAAAATAGAAAAACAACACTTTTTGATAGACTCGATTGGGAACCGGTGCACAACAATGAACCTTACTGAACTCATAGTTTGACACTCAAATGGGATATTATTTGGTAAATTTATAATCATAGTATGAAACATTATTAAAGGAAAAAAATGAATCCCATAATAATAAATGTGAGGAAATAGATCATGGTTGACCCATATTGAAAATTATGGAATCAATATTTAGGATATAATTTTACTTTAAGAGTTTATCCTTTTTTGTTTCATGTTTCCTTTATTATGTTTAATAGTGAAGTATTAAATACCTCTAATTGTATGTTATGATTATTAGCTAATGGAAGGAAATAGAAGAACATGTGGAAACAATTAGTGTTATAGGCAATGTGATGATTTACCTAATGATATTCCTTATGTTATAGGAATGTATGCTCAAAAAATTATCACAATACATTCTCACCCAGCTCAAGTTATGAATATTAACTTGAATCATGTGTAATTACCTACTCTTATAAGGAAAGATCATGTTTTCATATAATAATTCATGTGGAAAAGGCATCCCATGTTTATTGGATCTTCTAATAACCTCCTCAAGGAACAGTGGATTAACTTCATTGAAAAGATATTATCTGTCCTCCAGTGCTCAAAAGAAGAGAAATTCATGCTAGATGTATATCGTTTTGATGAGGAAGATTCTCATTAGTTTACATTGATCAAGAATATGATGTCCTTGGATGGAATTCATTCAATGGATTTGGTGGAATTCAAGAAAATGTTTTCCAATAAATATTTTCCCCGAACCCTCCATCTCAATATAGATAGGGAGTTCCACTAACTTAAGTAGAATTAAGAAGAGTACATCAGGTTGTATAGAGAAAACTTCACGAGGATTAAAAGATATGACATCGGCTTCGTAATGAACACTAAAATCAAGGTTCATTTATTCTTTAGCAGACTAAATCTGAGTCTATGAAAAGTGTTGGAAATTAAGGACTTTGACTGTTATGAGAAGATTTTCTATTGTACCCTCATTGTTGAAATGAAGATACGAGACTATCATTAGTCTCTTGGGCCTAGTAAAAAACTATAAAATGGATTCTAATATGGTGTTTCGTCAAATAATTCCCATGATTGATAGAAGACCGAACATCCCATGTGTAAAAATTGAGGGAAGAACCATCTTTGGAACTATCTAATGTGGACTATGAATTTCTTGAAATGTGGAAGAATGGGAAATATGACTAAGAAGTATTGTAGGGATATGAATAATTCCATTAATGTGCGATAATAATGGATGTTTCAGATCAATAATCAGCATGTACTATAGTTTGACCGCTAAAAAAAACATGGGGATTATACGAACAATCTCCCTATGAAAAGGGTTGTCGGAGGAAATCCACAACAACCTCTATGGAAACAAGGAAGGTCTTATGATATAACTACTACAGAGGTAGAGCCGGAAAACGATGTGGTGGTAGAAATGCTTGTTATTCATTCAAGAATATAAAACCTACAATATTATTCTGGTTCTACATATTCATTCATATTTTTAAAGTTTGGTTGAACTATTCAAACACCACCTCATTGTTTGGAGGTTATGTTATCTATGAGAACATATAATGGGGAAATAATTACATCCAACTTTTGTAACTCATCCCTAGTAAATATTTGTGGACTGAACCTCCTAGAAAATATTCTCATACATCCTCTGGTGGATTTCATTTATATGTTTTTCATGGTTTTTCTATCCTTATACAAATCCAATATTAAATATAGAGAAAGAGAGATCGCTCTTCACATCACCAAGTATACACCAATATTATAAAAGAGTAATTAGGAAGAAGAATCAACTTCATAATAATTTTCCTAAGTATTGATAATGTTACCTTTTGAGAAGAATATCTTTCGCAAAAGACAGAGACAAAGGAGGTGATACTTCTCAAAATATTCCCATCATTAGGGATTACACTTGTGTATTCCCTAAATAATTTTCAGTTCTTCCTCATAATCAAGCGGTAGAGTTCTCAATTGAACTTATTCTAGGATCTCTACCAATAACAAAGACACTTTATAGAATATACATCATTGATCTGGAAGAGCTAAAGAAGTAGTTATAGGAGAATCTAGATAACTGCTTTATATTCCCAATAACTTCACCATGGGGTGCACTATTCCTATTCATTAAGAATAAGTATGCATAAAAGCACCACTACATCTATTATCATGAGATCAATAAAATAAAAATATATAACAAGTATCCCCAACCTTGGATATATGACTTGTTTGACCAGTAGCGTAGTGATAATTATTTCTCTTAGGTGGAACTCTGGTTGAGATATCACCAATTAAAGGTGAGGAATGACTATATTCCCAAAAATAACATTAAAAAAATCCATGGAAACTATGAATTCATAGTGATTCCCTTTTAACTCACTAATGTTCAAAAATATTCATGGATTTAATGAATAGAGTCTTTAGAGATTAGCTCAAAAAAAATTTTGTAGTCTTTATCAATGATATTCTAATTTACTCCAAGATCAAGGAGGAACATTAGTAGAATTTAAATATTTTTTTGATGACATTATGAAGGGAGAACACTTATGAAAATTATAGTAAATCTGAGTTCAATATGGAGGAAGTATCTTTATTGGACCATTTTATCACCAACAAAGAGAAATATTTAGACCCTTCTGAGACAAATGCAATTGAAGAGTGGCCAAGGAAAACATTTGTAATGGTGATATGTTGATTTTTGGGTCTAGCAAGGTATTATAAATTATTTCTGAATAATTTCTCATAACATTCAAATTCAATGACCTAAATGAAACAGAAGGAGGGGAATTTTTTTTGACTCAATAATGTGATGAAGTACTTATGGAGCTTAAAATGTAGCTTATCATTATGCCTGTACTCACACTCCCAACAAGTGGAGAAGTATTTGTAGTGTAAAGTGATACTTAAAATAAGGGATTAGGTTGTTTTCTGATGAATAATGACAATGTGATAAACTACTCCTCAAGGGAGATGAAAATCCATGAGAAAAACTGTCACATGCATGATCGAAAGTTGGGAGCTGTGATCTTTACTTTGAAAATATGCTGACATTATCTTAATAGGGAGAAGTGTGAGATATATAATGATCAAAAGAGTCTGAAATATATATTCATATATAAAGATATTAATATATCCTAGAGAATATGGTGAGATCGCATCAAGGATTATAAATTCCCAATCTACGACCATCCCAAAAAGGCAAATAAGGTGGTAGATACTTTAGGTAGAAATGATCTTGAATATTTATCGGTGAAGAGAATTGAAAAGGTTCCAATATTCGTAGAATTCCAAAATATATACTTGGGAATCATTATGGAAGGAACAACATAAATCCTTTTTCAAATTATTGCTCAACCATCCAACATGGAGAAAATAAAGAATTCTCAATGAAAAGATATAGAAAATATGAAAAGTGTGGAAGATATTAGAAATGAGAAATCCTATGAGTTCAAGATTGATGTGAAAGGATTTTTAAGATATGGTTCATGAATATGTGTACCTTTTGATCCATATATAAATAAGGATATTTTAAATGACACACATATCTCAACAATACCTATTCACCCAGGGAGCACAATGATGTATCGAGATCTCTGATATAACCTCTGGTGGGACAATATGGGGATGGATATTGCTGGATATACATCAATATTCACGGTATGTCAACAAGTGATGTATAAAATAAATAATTATATGGGGATTATGGGACCACTATCCATACCAACATGGAAGTTGGAGAACATGACAATGGACTTTTTCACTGAACATCCATGGGCATCAAGAGGAAACAATGCTATATGGGGCATTGTGGGTCATCTTACAAACACAACTCACTTTATCGCAATTCAAGAGGACATCTCATTATGTCAAATTGCATAGATATAGATCAAACACATGAAAAATATGCATGGATTACCACTATCTATTGTATCTTATAGTGATATGAGATTCATCTTGAAGATCTAGAAAAGTATCCAGCATGATCTAAAAATAGGGTTTAACTTTAGAATGAGCTATCATCCCTAAAATGATGGCCAATATAAGAAAAATATGCAGATGCCAGAAGACATGTTGAGAGCGTATTATATGAACTTCAAAAGGGGATAGAACTAACATCTTCCACATGTCGAATTTCCTTAAAATAATCTCTTCCACTCCAACATCAATATGGAACCATATGAAGCGTTTTATAGGAAAAGGTGTAGAACACTGATGTGTTGGGAAGAAGTCGGCGAGCATAAGCTTCTAGGACCTGAAATGTAAATAAAATGGTGGAGAAGGTCAAATATATTTATCCATCACATCAAGAAATCACAATTTTGATAAAAGAGTTATGCATAAAATCATCGACTAGACCATATATTTAATATTGGAGACATTGTATTACTCCACATATCTCCATGGAAGAAGTTCTGGAGTTTTGGAAAGAATGTAAATCTTAGTCCAAGGTACATCAGCCTCTTTGAGATCCTTGATCATGTCAAAGTTATGGCATATCTATTAGCACATACACCTTCCATTTATAATTTACATGATGTATTACACATATCATTCTTAAGGAAGTATATACCATATCCACCACATGTACTCTCTTCAGAGGTGGTTCAGTTGGAGAATGATGTTTCTTCTATAGAGCAGCCACTGAAGATCATGGATCATAGAGATAAAGTTATATTCAATAAGAAAACTCACCTGGTCAAAATAATATGGTAGAACCATAAGTATGAGAAGCATCATGGGAACTAGATGAGTTAATGAAGGAAAATTACCCACACCTATTTATGTCTTTTAATGTAAAATGAAATTTCAAGGGGTAAATTTCATAAGGTGGGATAATGTAATGACATTATTTGTTATCAATATAATTCCCTAATTATAATTATAATTATAATATAATCATATACTATTACATATATAAAACAATAAAAACCATATAAATAAATAATGAGAAAAATAAAAGGTATCTCTTAAAGTTAAAGAACAAATACTAAAGAAATAGTAACTTGAACTATGGAATGGTAATGTGCCCCTTATGAACAGTAAATCAGCCAATTGAATAGTAACCTCAATAATGAAATTAGAAATAAAATCCAACCATTTTATAAGTGATAATATGATATAAATATGTCATTGTATAATTAATTAAATTTTTAAATTTTATTAACTAATTGTTGGTATTTGTATAAGTCATGTATATTGTATTACAATTTTATGAATAATTTGATAATTTAAAAAAATTATTTTCATTAAATGTATTCAAAAAATAATTATTTTTATGACTTATTATTTTAAGATAATTTTAAGAAATCTTAATTAATTTTTCAGAGTGTTAGACAAGCATTTTTTATTTTAAAATGTGTATTTTTCATATAAATTATTATTTTAATTAAAAATTAAATTTATCATATTTAAAAAAAATTCACAATATAGAGTTCATTTTTTAATTCTACATGTCGAAAAATGGTTAGGGTGAATTTTGGAATTTTTCAAAAATACTTGAATTTTTGGTGATTAGTAAAATATGATAATTTATGATAAATACTAGAAAATTGAATTTATGCATCATTCCTGATTCATGGATGATGTAAATGGAATTGGTTCAAGATCACATGCTCTCTTTTCTATTTTTGGTCACTAGAATCCAAAAAATTCATAGTCTCTAGCAAAAATATTAAACAGGTTATTAAAATAATGGGAAACCCCTCCCCTCCTCCAATATAAAAACCACCCTCACCCCCATCTTCTCTTCTCTCCTCTCAAGCCTTTATCCAATTCCAAATTCTGCTAAAATTTCTCCCTAATCCCCTATCCCACAACCATAAGACCTTTTTATCTTAAAAAGATCTAATACCCTCCTTTAAATGGTTCTCAAAGAAGATATATTGAAGAGGTAAATTCCTCTTTTCATTTATTTTATTTTCTTTCATGTTCCTTTCATTCTTTTTCATTCCCCACCTCTTTTCATCCATATGTAATGATAAATATCATACCATAAATTAACATTATTTTTTTACGATAATGGAATAATTTATCACTATATCTCATTTCCCTTCCCTTTTTACTAGAAATGAATACACTATCAGAGATGTGTTAATTTATCACATTCATGGATGATGGGTTTTTAATTTCTATTACCATATTCAATTGTGATTATGAAAAAAAATGTATGGTTGAACCAGACTATAATATAAGTATTATGTCTAATATAATGTTATCAAATCTTTTATACACATTATATTAATTTATAAATAAAAATGAGTTTGTTGTGATAAAAAACCCCCAATTAACCAAACCTACTGTCATTAAAGTTTAATATAACGATTCATTTTGAGTAAAAATGAAAAAATTAATTTTATAAACATGTAATATAAATTATGTTCACTAATAAAATACAAATTCAATTCTTTACAAACATTCTGAACTTACATGTTCATCCTTACATGTATATAAGTAAACCAACCATGGAAACCCAAGAAACAAACACTTCCAAACAATGAAATTGAACCTATTAACACATAAAAATGGTATTGAATGAATATAATAAGGTCATAATAAATCAATAAATTAAAGGATAGGTTCTGGAAATATTAATCAATTAATGTAATTTTGTTAATCGTGACATTAAGATCAAGTGAAGGACACCACCAGACATAAGGTAAGGGATTCTACCCGAACCACCATTATTCATTCAGGTTGTTCAATACTTCTTTTTATTCAAATGAGGTTATCTATTATTTTTATGCACATCATATAAATTCTATGTATATGCTCCAAACTCATTTATCAAGATCAAGTCATCATTCTCTTTCAGAGATATACTAGTTTTTAAATGATTCCATTCTTAATACTTCCCGATAAGAAAACCCATTTTAAGTGACCATTTTGAATTCTTACCATTTCAAGTACACAATTTAATATATTTTTAAGACCCCAATATTTATAAAAAATCACCCTTTTTATTATGAAACCTACATTTTTCACTTCTAGTTTTATGTAAAAGATTATTCCCTTTTCTATTTTAAATTCTCTTTAGTATTTTCATTAAAACAACACTAAAAATATTTAACACTGAAATTTAATAAATACTCTCCATTCATGTTGTATGTTATTTTTGACATAAATTACTATGATATAAGATTATTTTACAATATTAACTGCAATTTTTGTTTTAATTCCCTTCTTTCAAGGAAACTTGTATGATACGCCAATTCATTATGCTTTATAACATGATTATGATATCGATTTCTTTCCATGGGTACCATTATGTTTAGGTATTCTTAATTAAGTGGAATTAATATTCATGAACATATGAATATGGGTGTACTAAGATACCACTCCAATGAATTGGGTGGGGTTTAGTCCCATGAGACATTTTGTTCAATGGTATTGGCGGTTCATCCTCGACTAGTGATACCATGTGTAATGGTCTCATTGGTTGATATTTACTTGTTCTCCTCTATGTGAAATGATATTTGAATGATGATAAAGTCATATTTTATGTTTCTTACACATATTATGACTATATTATTATATGATCACATGTTTAAATGTTATGATTATAAATGTTCCATGCCTTTTTATATCATTATGTCATGCCTTCTAACTGATGTTCTAAAGATTTATTTTTATGTTTATTCCCTTATTGAGATTTTATCTCATAAAATTTTTCATGTTACCCATAGGTTATCCTATTAATATGTATTAGAACAATGTAATTTATGATCTCTTTATGAGGACTAATTAAATAAATGTTCTATTTAGTCCCTTGTTTTAAGTTTTATATGCCTACTCTTCTAAGAAACTAGAAATTACGATCTTGGATTGTAATATGAATCCTTATTAAGTTTCATATCATATAATGGTATGTCTAAAAGGATAGGTTCATTGTACACCACCATTAATTATTCATATCTATGTGAGGGGATCCAAAACAGGTTCCCACACCATGCATGAACACGTATAAAAAAACCCCATTTCCTATAGGCATGACTTCACTCAATTTGAGGGGTATTCATTTTAGATCTATATATTCCTTGATTATACATCTAATAAAATAAATAGTGACAGTCAAGTACCATTCCCAATCCTAGTCGTAGTATTTATCCACTCTTCAAATCAGTACACCTTCATCTATACCACATGATGTTAAAAGGAAAGGAAAATTTCTTGATCACATGACTTTAAATAGCATGGTACATTAAGAACTACATATGGATTGGATATTATTCCAATAATATATGTAGTTATTCCTAGGAGTCATGTACTAGTGCCATTTATTGGGTAAAAAGGAGAACCCCCTCTCTTATGTACAAAAAATGTATATAAAGGAACTCTTGATTTGGGCCCCCTCATTAGGGTGTATAATGAATAAATAGAGATGCCCCCTTGTACATATGAGTAAACTCTATGTTGGTTACTCTAAACTCCAATTGCCAATATCAGTCAAAACACTTCTTTTATCTTAGATATATCCCCTCTACACAGCATAATCCTAATTTTGGACACTTTTTGATCTTCATAACCTTTCTCTATCTCACCATGATAGAATATCTCATTCCTAGGGACTATATTGCCTAACAATGTTGTAACACACCCCATATTAGAATTTCATAATGTATCACACAAAATAGGTTGTCAGCCAAAGGATTCCACTATTGAGTATGTCATGATAAACCCCACTTGGATCTTCATAAAACATCCCACAAAATTCTTTATCATCCAGCGGTAACTTTTCCCTAGGGTGGATCCTATTCAGTCCTTGTAAACATTGATGAAATTATATTGGAAGCCATCATTACATTTCATTATACAGTCATCCCATGCATACTGGTCTCGTATCCTTTCTCTCGATCTAACCCCCCCTCCCCCATGACTATGGTTTACAATTTCCTCCATCATACCTAAAGCATGTAAGAACGATGTTGGTCTAGAAGTCCACATATCACCTATTGTTTCTATAATGCTATGGTCCTAGGCGTATGACCTAAATATACATGATTTATATTTCATGAACTTGTGTAAAAATATTGTACAAAAAGTTTTATTGGAATTATTGGCTAATTTTTACATGAAACTCTCCACCCTAATTATGCTACCTATTTCTAGAAACCAAACTCTATGCCTAGGGAACTACTAATCTTCATAATCTTCCTTCAGAAAATAACAACAGAATGTAAGAATGCATGGGAAATTCATTTCATGACTATATAATAACACGCCCTAGTTGGTATTTCATAAATTATCCAACAAAAATATGTTTGTTAGCCAATGTATTTCACTAATTTCAATGTCCTAAAATTCAGGAGTTGGACTTCTATAAAGAAGCCTCCAAAACAGTTTTTCTAACAATTGGTAACATTGACCTTGAGAGAGGCCTCTTCTATCGACAAGATCTATTTCCACACACTACAGTTCATATCAATTAATCCCCAGATTATATATTACGATATTCCATTCTTCATAATTTAATATGATGGTACATTCAAGGAATGATTACCTTGAATGGAATAATCATTAATCTTGCATTCAAAGCTAAAGATATTAAATTATATCCCCTATAATATTCTTATTGTACAAATTTAAAACATTGTCTTTAAAGTATGTCTTTAAACTACATAACATGATGTCATTTATGTATGAATTTAAACTATATAGAACCACATCGTGGTTACAATATTTCAAATCATAAAACAAAATCAATGTCATAAGACGTTAAACTAAATAAAAAATATCCTAGTCACACGACATCAGACTGCAAAATACTCCAACCCTTACTATAGTGAGATCTTCCCCCCAAATATCATTTATTTTACAAAATATAACTCCCTCCACACAAGAAAAATCAATGTAGGAGATGTTTTCCATTCTAGGCCACTTCATGTACATATGTTCTCTTCATTATTAGACATTTCCCCTTGAAAAAACCACTCATCATGGTCATGATAAGTCCAAATCCCCATAAATTCTCTTCGTCCATCTATAATTGAAAGTCATAATTCTTGATGACTCCTCTTCTTGACTATGTTGTGACATGGACCAATTTTTCTTTCATAATGTATCCCACAAAATGGTTTTCTCTACCAAAGGATGCCTTTATTGTCTATACAATAACAAACATTTTAATGCATTGAAAAACGTTTCCCATCAACCGGGTTTTCAACTTATGGTATCTTCAATCGCATGAGATACCTACTCTATTCCTAAATGTCATGTTTTAGATTCATTGACCACAAAATCATGGCTCAAAATTCACTATTATATATCTGAATAACATGAACACATTTGAGGCCAGAAATATTTTTTTGGAACATCCATCCAAAATTTTGGTCAATGATGCTCAACCAAAAACACCAACCTTACTAGTTTGGATTTCATGACATTAAACTAAGAAAAAAAGGTACATAGTACTAAGTAGATTGAAACCCCATAAATGGAAATCTAGGAAAAAGTTGAGTCTCCGAAGGCTAGACCTACACCCCATGTGGTTGAGGAAAAATCAAGTAATGACAATAAAAGGCACAAAACTTATTAGGCTAAAAACCAAAAAATGGAATCCTAATAAAAATACAAGTCTTTCCTGCTATGTCATCATTCTATTGGACATGGTCAAAATTTTGGGTGATGACATAAAAAATAAATTAATTTTGTATGGTTTTCCATATGACCCTAGCGACTATCAAACTATGCTCGTTAGGCCCCATCACTTCCAAACAATTTAGAGTGATCCCTCAGTCTGGTCATTGTAATCATGACACAATGATATTAAATCGAATGAGTCATTTTTTAGTGTTTTCTTACAAGTACAGTAACGATGGAAATGAAGGAACAAATGATTGGGAACAAATATAATTTTCATTTATTTTTTGAATTGTAGGGGAAGTTCGGCATGCTAGAATCTCTCTACCATATTTTATAGTTTTTATACAATTTAGGTTTTAAAATTTTGAACTGTACCTAGAGAAATCTCCACAGAGTCCCTTATCTCAACAATTTTAGTCTCAGTAGCCTCCTAAGATTTATGGAGCTTCTACTGCTTTGCACCAACAACATCACTTTTTTTTGAGACAAATCCCCTATCAAGGATCAGTGAAGATGTACTACTACTTCATATGTGGAATTTAATTACTCTTTGAGGTGAGTTATTTAAAGATACTTCTCATTGAGATGATCTCCATAATCCTACACCTTCACGAAGTGTCGAACCACATCTTGGATTATAGAATCTATGAGTTCCTCTAATTGGTCTACAAGTTGCACCTCGACTTACTTGTATCATTTCTCCTCCTCCCATTTCAGGATGATCATATCCACCGTGTAATGGATCGTATGGTAATTAAATCATCCATATCCCAATATGAAAATATAGAATGGGGTTCTTTGAATTCATGATGGCACTATGTCATGAGGGATCTCCCCACTTATCTTCTGGATATCTCACTATACCAAAAGGTGTGTAGTTTGGAAAGCATCTCATGCCTCTAGAATAGAATTAGATCCACTCTCAGAGAGGGTAATTAATTTTGAATTATTCAAATCAATGAACCTCCTCAGTCCACTCTCTATGTAACATCCTAGTTTTAAATTTGATTAATCAGGTGAATGAAAATAAACTTTGAATCATCATGTCAAAGAAAATGAATTGTGTCTAGGAAACACAAGAATAATAGAACAACCATCCATTTAATTCTCTTTTTAAATTAATAAAAACCTTAAGGGAACCTGAAATATCAATGTTTGGACTAATTAGATCTGTTATTTTATGATATAAGTCTTAAAGACTAATAGAATCTTCACTAGAAGGGGAATCTGAGGCACGTTCTCAAGATCCAAATTGGACCCTCCATTTACCTTCTCTACTGAATTCTCAGCACGAACAACATCTTCATCCCCCATAGAGTTAAGTTTAGCATCAAAACCATCATCAGAACATCTGAGATCCCTCTTATCCCCTTCTGGGATGACAATGTGATTAACATTGACTATTGAAGGGTCCTTTGGTGTGGGAAATAGATCTAAAATATCATGAGAATAGGAAATTTGGATACAATACCTAACACCTAAGAGAGTTCATCTGAAATTAACGTGGCCCAATCCCATATGTGGAAGGTTGGGGGTAGATATGACTACATCTTTGGATGATTTTACATTTAGAATAATATATTCATCAGCCTCGATTAGTTTCTCCCCTAGGGAATCATTATCGATCCTTCAATGATCAGTTCCCGACCAATTAATTGAGGGAAGAGATTCTACAAAAGATAAGTTTGTTTAGAAAGTGTATATCAAGAATGTCATGATATCAAGTGAAAATAAGAATACTTATTATGGTTCATGAGATTCACCAACTTTAATGCCCTCTTTATCATCCTCTTTTAAGATGTAGAATGGTTCATCGCAATTCTCTTGGAAGTAGAGACTTGAGGTGATGGCCGAGGGGTTATCACCGCCATCTAATCCAGCATGGTTCTTTATCATAGGGATAATTAGGGGGTCCTAAGGGACTTTTCCACAACCTCGATAGGGGTTCCCATTGGATCTTACATCAGTGACTGAAGTGCATCAATTTCTATTCCTTCCCCAACTAGTTCTTTTTTTATTATCTTATAAAATAAAATATAAAATACTCTTTTGATTAATGTTGTTGGATAAAAGAGTGTAAAAGGTAATGGGGAAAGAGAAATACTTCAACAGGGTTGAGATAGATGTCCCATTAATCCTCAAAATGAATAGTTACCCCCTCAATCACTCCATGGTCCAAAATGACAATCAATCTTTTTGTGGTTAGGGTCTAATCATACATTTCAAATCTTGAATCCCCAAACATCATAAGGCACCTCATTATCTCATCTAAATCACTATCAAGGTGGAGATCAAATGGAACTCTGATATTTACCATCCACGGGATTTTTAGTTCAGCCTAAAGAAACTCCCATTCATCTCTGACATCACGAGTTATGCTCTCCAAAACAAGAATCACTAAGGGGAACACATAATTTTTCACTTGTATGGCTATATTTTAGGATAAACTGATACACATTGACTTGGAATCTTTTTGAATCCCATTTTCATTCATAAGGTAATGATTGGATAGAGCCTGAGTCTCCTCCAAATGATGAATATTGGAAAAACTTTACGATGGAGGTGTGGTCTTCTCGACCCAAATATGTATGTCGGTCTTTTTTTAAGACCAATTCAAAGGCAATTGAGCCCTAGAATCTTGATATTCATCTTGAGATTTTTTACTATGTATACCATGAGAAATAATTTTTTGGCATTTACTTGACGAATTCCCTTCTCCAACACCTCATGAGGGTATGAAGAGATCCATGAATTAACATACCTGCTCTCTATTCCAATTGATAATTATGATGGAGGCAACATGATTAAAATTTTGGATACCTCCCTAAACATTAGGATCCAAATAATTTAGGCTGGAATTAGATTGATTCCATGTATAACATGCATTGGGGGATTGATTACTAACTGTTGAATACATTTAAACTGGTGGTAAAATCTATGTAGAGCATAAGACTCATATATTATCTCACTGTCAATGAGAGACACCAGTATGATGTATTCTAATACATTCATGTACAACCTCAACTCATAATTATTCTCCTTGTCACCATTAGTAAATATACCTTTCGGTGGGTTACCATATGGAAAGATGTTAAATTCACCTAAAACATTCATCATCCTTAGCACTTCCCTATAATTTAGGTTTTGAAGCTGGATTCGAGAGATAGCCTGAATGAATGGGAAGATTTATCTATCGAGTATTTTTACTAGTCTCGTTACCAAATATGAACTAATGTGTGTTTTTATCTACACGAAATGCACCTGAAATAGACCTGAAATTCGAATGGGGGACATTAATATTGTATGAATGCATAAAATAACGGTAAGTCCTTACATGGATTGTGGAATCCAACCATATGTACCTATCCTAAGCTAGTTCGAATGCTATAACAAAATTATACAACCCCACACCGCCATTGGAATCATGGTTTGTAAAGAAATACATGATAATCCACATATTAAGGAAGCCATCTTGGAGACTTTTTCATCAACCTTGAGGTTGAACTTATATCCTAGATGGGTTTATTAGACCTTTTCTAGTATAGGAAAAAATATACTAGGATAAATGAAATTATCTGTTGTGGTACATATAGTATTATTCTCACCTGTAAGACCATTTCCTACTTGTTCTAGAAAATAATTTATCCAAAATTCAGTGGGGATGTCACCCCTAAGGTGATGATATTTGTTCTTTAATTTCATCCCCATATTGAAAATGTCTTAGGCCAATGAAAGTGTCCTTTCAGCATCCTCTCACGTTTTCATCAGTGGTATGAACACATCATTTATTTCATCAATAATGGGAGCTCTAGAGATTCCATAGTCATCCTACACGCTAATACCAACATCAACATACATCAAGTGAAAGTAATTTTTCTTCGGGCTCCATCCGCTCAGTTATTCGGGGATGATATCTAGGTTCTTGTCGAAATAGGTTTTTCCTTCCCAATTAGATTTATAAATATTAATGTGTTGTAACTATTTTTGAATTCTATATATGTATGGTGAACCCTGTATGAACACATCCACTAAATCCTAACTCCACCTCCTGAATCAAAATAAAATCCCTCCATCAAACCATACATCTGATCTTTCTATGAAGCATTGAATATTGATTCATAAAAATGTGTCAAGGATTAATTGAAGTGTGGCTTCAGATCAAGATTTCCGTAGCTGTGATGCATGATGTAGCCAATGGTAACAATTCCTTTCTTAATATAATCACCATTTTATGAAATGTTGGTAGAATGGAAGTTGATATGCATCACAAACCACGATGCTGGAAAGTACCTAGAAACCTTAGGAATAATAGAGTCTGTCAAAATTCCATGATCATACAATGGTAGGTAATCACATTATGGGTACTCACATTGGTATGATGCAAAATGATTCACCAGATATGGAAGAGAAAACTCAAACATGTTGTAGTACTCTATCTTAATATCATTTTTCATCTCAGAATATTGTGAAATAGCTTATTCAATTCAAGTCATATGATCATCCATTGAGAACCTACAAGAAAGCACAATGTTCACCCATTAAGTAAAAATATTGGCTTAGAATGATTAAAATTTTGACATTGAGGAATTTATTTTTTTTAAAGGAAATAACTCGCATACCCCCTTTAACCTTATTTGATGTGAAACCACTTCAAATAGATTCCACACACTTCCCCTTCGACCATGTTATATGAGTTTCCATATCAACTAGGTTCAATGCATATTACCATTGTTAGGTGTATGTACCTTGGGGAACTCATCTAGTGACCTTAAAAAATATTCAATCATGATAGTGATGAGATTAATAGCTACATGGAGAGAGTGAAAACCACAACCTTACAATGAGGGGAAAACTAAGAAGGGTCCATTGAAATTTATAGACCCTTTTTTCCTATTTCGGAGATCTATGAACCTAGACTACATCAGGGGCCAACGAATCGTACCTACACCACCACCCTATGTAGAAACCCTCTGTGATTATCTGATACACCCTTCATAATTTTTTCCATATTATACCTATGGACTAAACCCTTGTCTTTCAGTCTAATCTAATACCATGGGAGGGATTCTATTGATACAATGTTTTCTAGCTAGAGTGAACAGATTATGAAGCGTACCTTAATCATATTTAACCACTATAAATATCCAATTATATTCAATGTGACTTTCTGAAATCATCTTTCACATGAAAACTGGTGCATTAAAAGGCTGATTCCCCCCCCCCCCATGTGATAGTGAATAGAAGGTCAGCCATACGTTGAGCACCTTCTTCGAGAACCTGAAAATAGAACCTACATGGTTAAAATCATTCAAATAGGTTCCCTTATTTTCCTATAAATAGGACCCTAGGGAGCCTCATTGGAACTGATGGAAAATAGAATGATTCCCCTGAATCATGGGTCATATGAACAATTTTCCCATGTCTCTAAAATCCCTTAGGTATCTCTCAAAAACCTGAGAGAAGAGAGAATTAAAGGGGATAGATGATATCAAAGACCCTTCAGGGTCTGAAACACAAGGCACCAACATGAGGACCCTTCCCCCACCTAGTTGAAGAACCATAAGTGTGAGGCCCCTCTATCTAATTAGGGACCTATGGCACAACCATCTAGGGACACCTAAGGATACTCATAGTTCTAGGATCAGGCCTCACGAATGTGTTATTTCCAAGGTGGTTCTTTTCCAGAGGCATATCTAGCTCACACAAGCATACACCCCCCTTGCATGAAGAATATCTAAATCCTCCTAGGACCTACATGAGTCACTTATTCCCTCTTATAGAGGACCTCCATGATCCCCCCTTTGAGCCCTTTTCCAATCTACAAAAGAAAAATATCACATCTCTTTGGATCCCCCATAAAAGGGGGGTGAATATGAAACCTCTACCAAGGCCTCCATATTTTCAATACCATGAATAGGGGAATACCATTATGTCTCACATTTGAATTTTCATTCCTAAAGTTAGTGGTTCCACACTCATTCCCAGTAATGTGGTTAGGGTCCTTAGGGTGGATGTGGATTTTCATTACAATTGTCATGAGGACCCCGACCTTGAGGAAAGTGTTCGGGAGATCCCAGTCTAGGTTTCTATGGCTATGACCATTTCCTTAACTAGTTATCTTTAAGACATAAATAATTTGGCTCCAGGAAGGGAGGGTGACGATCAATCTTGGATTTCCTTCTGAAATGGAATAATATCCTCTTATCCAATATAGGACCAATTTCAGGGCATCCCTCCTAGAGTAAGCCCCAAGCCTTTCTTATAGGAGGTTTCACCCTTGCTCCTCTTCACCCCGAGGTCCATTTTGGAATGGTTTGACAGACCTAGCAATCCTATATATGAAATGGGAGAGGTAATAATCTCATCCTTTCCCCTCCTTCTTCCCCCATACCCCAAGACTCTTCCATCAGCGGAGGATGATTCATGTAGTTTCTCATATCATCAGATTCCCCTTGTTTCTCATGTTCAACCATGACTCATCGTGAATTATGTGGGACAATGGGATAGTTTTGATCACATAATCCATACTATATGATGCATGTTTTGGCATAGATACTTCTTTGTAATCATCCTCTCACCTTCCTTCAGAGTGCCCCCATAGACATGGTTCCCCAAGGCAATGTATCCAACCTCATGGAAAAGAAGGTCCTATGATTTCCTGGATTTTTTGTGTCTTCTTGTTTCTCACACTAATCATTACTCATGTGGTCTTATAGGTTGATTATGGCCATGACATCCATATGATCGTAAAAACTATTTGGGCCTTTTACATGTTATAAGTTCATGTATCTCATCCATATGAATCCTCTTAGAAGGTAATCCCCAATCAGAATCATCCATGGGAATTATCTTTAGTATTAATCTCTCATTATATTAATAGACACACCATTGGAATATTTTTTACGAGTAATCCCCAATAATATCACCAAAAACACAATGGGTGTTCTTCTCAGGATCAAGACCCTAATAATTCTATTCAATGGGAAACAATCCATCTGTAAGTCCCATCTCATAAATGGGTATCCTATTTCAGACTAAGCCCCAATAATAATCTACCCAAGGGAATCCTCCTTTGGGGAAATCCCCAAACCAAACCAAATTTTATTCATAATGTCATCCTCCTCAACAATAAGTCCCAACTAAACAAAAATAATAATACTATCATTGTCCTTTAGATTAATCCCCAAACCAAACCCTCAAATCTCCATTAGTCAATAAACTTATCGTGGCCTTAAATCCTTTCATAAGAGAATCCTCTGTAGGAGTAATCCCTAACATAATCCTATCAAAGTTCCATACTCCCCTAAAAAACAAATATAAGGGCCTCCATAGGCATAGTTCCTTATCATTAAACTATGTGGCCTTTCATTCTTATCTAAATGGGATATGTAGGAAGCCTCCTTGAGGTACAAACCCAACACCTGAAATCAACCATATTTTCTCTAGGCCACAGTCCTATTAGGTTCTACTTCAACATGGAAATTAATATCCCTTACATATTCTTATGGGATGTGTTAGGTTACAATATACAAATATACACAGGGGGTAAATCATGTCATTACAAAATCATTCACAATTATACCTTTTAATGTCAATTATGGTTTATGTTGATAAGAAGTGTTTATTTTCCATATTAAATTATGAGTATAAGATAAATAGAAAGAAAAAAAATATCTTTGTAAAGTTGTTCAAGGCACAAAAATCCCCTAGTCCACTCTTCTAATAACTCCCTCTGTGAATTTGGTGAACTTCACTATTTAGGTCCTCATATCATAAGACCAATTCACAACTGAGTGAAGGCTGTTGACACCATTACAAATAAGGATAAAAATAGAGCCTTATGGTTCTTTAATAGAGAACCAAAAAACCATAGCATAGATTAAGAAGGTGATACTCAAAATAATCAATATATATTGATTTGATGAAACTAATTGATCTTCACAGTTGCAGTAGTAACAGACAGTAATTGGATTTTCTTCTCTTGAAAATATAAACATCAAGAGATAGAACAATCTGAAGAGATTCTCATCGCAAAATGATATTAAATTGTAAAAAAAACAAGACCACAGTAGTAAAAATGCAGTAGAACAATGAATAATTATATCACCAATGAGTATTGCTCTTTTTAAGAATGATCATTCTTTGCAGCACATGAAACAAATTTCTCAAAAAATGATTCTTATATTATGAAGGAGTGCTCAATAGATAAATAACCAATGATTTTCATTGATATTTCAGATCCAATGAAATAGTACAAATTATTGTGAAAATTAAAAATTTAATTTACCAGGAGAGTCATAACCTGTCCTAATAATTGGAGAAATAATATCTAAAAAAATCATTAAAAAGATCAAAATGATCGATGAACCAACCTTTAAATCTTACTTCACCATTGTATTAATCATGAATCGAAGACATAACTTCTAGAAATATTTCCATTAAGAACACAATAAATAATTGAGCATGTAGCGTAGGGTTTATCATCTATCATAGGGTTCCTATTCTAAGCGTAGGGTTCCATGGCACAGGGTAGGGTTATTTGCGTAGCGTAGGGATAATGATTCATAAATTCATCCTTGTCAGCATAAAATCCTGAACATAGCATTAATTAACCATACATTCAAATTCTTGAACATAGGGTATGAACAATAATTTTTGATTCCAACGTAGGATTGTCAATCGATACATGTGACAATCCAAACCACAAATATTTCAATGTAACCTATTATAAATACCATAGGAAAAAAATTTCCATTCAGTGTAACATATCAATGAAAACAGTGTTTCCATAACTATTCTCGAAATGTTAAACTCTTCCTAATAGAAAATAAAATCCTACACATTTACTAAACAAAAAATCAATAGAAAACTACAAAGGGTATTTTTGGGAATCAAAAGCATTATTAATTGTGGAGTATTTTGAAGATAAAATATGACCAACAATATCCTTGTTTTTGTTGATCACAAAACCCATTATAATTCATAGCATGGATTAAGGAAATTATATAATATTTCAAAACATACAGATATAGAAAAACATTTTGATTTCATAGAATTATTTCGCTAACAAAAGTTTTTCACAAATGTAGTGATTAATAAGTATTATCCAAGGATAATCCCCATTATATCCCGTCTTGTGATATAAAAAAGATGATAGAAACGAATGAATCAATATAAACCACAGTTAATATTTATATTAACTATGTAAAAAGTTATAATAATAGGAAAAAAATATATGTTTGGCAGTAAATAATTGAACTAAAATAAAGATAAATAAATGAACGAATAAATGATGTAAATTGAAATAGACAATAAAATGTTTTTAAAAGGATTAAAATACAATCCAAAGTCATATTGAGTCTTCAAAATGAGTGGGATTAAAGCTTAGTTTCAGTAGGAGTAGAGGTATATTTTGGATGTTGAATGGCTTTGACTACACTGCTATGATCCAACCACTTCAGCAACAAACTTTCGAAATGATTATTTAAAAATTATATCAAACACTAATGTAGCTTCTTAGATTAATTCCAAATCATCAAGCTCTCCAATAATTTGTTCTGGATAAATGAATTCAGTTCTTCCTCCGACCAAATTAAAGAATTTAACATGTCTATAATTTGATTAATCAATAGTTCCAACCAGGATTCATTGGAAGTCAACTTACTGACTAGATGATTTTTTTTCAACAGTACACCCAGGGGAATGCTATCATACCGAAGAGTGTGAAGCGTATCATTAAACTCAGAAAAAATAGAAGTAATTTATTTAAATTTCCTCAATAATTTTATAAGGGTCTGTTCAAGACAAGAACTAGAAAATTCCTTTAGATATTTAAATTCTCTTCCAATCATAACCATGAAATTTTCAAAATCTTTCTTCTTGATAGAGTCAGCCTTTAATGTTGAAAATTCCTTTGAAATTTTGGAAATCTTCTCCTTGAAAACTGAAATAGAGATGAGATTTTCTTTGAACCCTCTCAAATAAAGCTTCTCAACTTCATACTCTGATCTTGAAATAGATACATCACTATACTCTTCGAACATTTTCTTTCTGCATCTAGTTGTACTATTAATAAATAATTTTGTGCTTCCAGCTGTTGAATCTTTATTTTCTGATCATAAACCTCAGAGTGAGAAGGTTCAGGAGATTCAGTTCATCCTTGATTAATCCCGAAGATATCCAGACTCATCTCACCATATTTTTCTGATCTACTCCTTAAATTAGGTCATCCATCAAAATCAGCATCGAGAACATTTTGAGTTCCAACATCATGGATCTCTAACATATGAAGTTCTTGACATTAATCCTCCTACTCAACTTTCAGGATTACTGGGGTGTTACATCATTTTTTTTAGCTTCATCATGTGAAGTGACATTCACTTCACCAACATAACCTTTTACTACTATCCTCGAAACATTAAATGAAACTCTTCTTACTTTTTTAATAAGAGTGTGGTCTGGCCAAGATGTTCTTTCATCTTCGGGCCTAGCATGAATAGAACCAACAGATTAGATTACCCACTGATCCCCCTAAACACTAGCCAATAATGTTTTTTGTTCCCCACCACCAACTAGTAGAAAACTGTTGCAAGATTTGATCCGAAAAAATCATATATTTTTTATGGTTCCAGCATTCTGTGTATTACTATGACGACATTTCTATCCATATAACATGTTTAAAATTTTACCCAAACTTCTCAAAATAAAATAAATAATCCTTCCATAAAGATAATAACCCATATTGGATTTATCATGAAAACAATGATTGAGATACCAAATCACAAATTGGAAAAAATTAATCATTATTTTGTTTAAAAACAAAAACATGATAAAAATGTTAGGATATAGAACTTTTTCTTGCTCATCCATCCTCGGTAAAATATCAAACAAGGTAAATTTCCTCAAAAATCATATATTAGGTGTCAAATCCTACATAAACACCTTTCTGACAACATTTGGGCCAAAAAAAGAAAATATTATATCCTCATAAGTATAACGACCATAGGCAATGTTCCTCATGTCAAACCAAAACTCCCCCTCATCGGGACTATGAAGTATCTCATCCATGTTAACAAAATTCAATCAAAACTCTTGATTATTTATTTTTTAACTAATAGATTCTTACTCAAAACAAAAAATAAATTTAGAAGTTCAAAAAAACATTTACTTCTATCTCATAGACCATTGGAATATTTTCTTCCCCATAGGAGAAAAATAAGCCTTGAAAACGTGTTGCTTCCATAAAAGATAAATCTGTGGACTCTAAATATACAAAGTCAAACTCCTTACCATGAAAAAGTTTTCAAGATTTTTGAGAAGTATGAAAACTATTATCGAGTTAAAAATAAACATATCTTTACACGTATTCCATCACTGGAGGTTAGGAAACATTAATTTTGAAAGGTTTAGGGTTTTTGGTAATTAGGAGATGAAAGGGAGAGAGAAACTCAATAAGTTTGAAAGGACGTGTATGAGTAAGGAAAATAACAAAGAGAAGGAAAATAGTTTCCCGTGCCGATTGAGGATTGTAAAAAAATAATAAAAATACATATATGCTAAATAAAATAAAATTACCCCAAAAACTGAAATAAAAAATTAAATAATTAAATTATATCGAATTTATGAAAGAAGAAAAAAATAAAATAAAAGTAAAAAACAAGTAATTGAGAATAATATTTTATTTAAAATTAATAAAACCTAACTCCCCATTTATAAAATCAAAACTAGTACTGGCAGAGGTTTAGTAAAAATATAAGCTAATTGATATTCATTTTTAAATAAATCTAATGATATATCCTTTTTAAGAACATGATGTCTCAGAAAATGATGTCATATATCAATGTAATTAGTCCAAGAATGACTTATAGGATTTGTAGAGATATTTATAGAACTAGTTCTATCACATAAATTAGAAATAATATTATAACTTAGTCGAAATTCCAATAATTTATTTTTCATGAGAACAATACGTTTTTACAATAATTACCAGCAGCTACATATTATGCCTCAGTAGTTGACAGAGCAACAAAGTGTTGTTTCTTACTAGACCATGAGATTATAGATTTTCCTAAAAAGTGATAGGTGCCTGAGGTACTTTTTTTCTAATCTAAACCCTCCAATGTCAGTATCCGAATATGAAATTACATTAAAATCAGATGTTTTGGGGTAAAGAATATATTGAAAAACTGTTCCTTTTAAATATATAAAAATTCTTTTTACAGCATTTAAATGATATTATTTTGGATTTGTTTGAAATCTAGCACCAAGACATAATGAATACATAATTTCTAGCCTATTATCAGTAAGATATAATATACTACCAATCATACCTCTACATAACTTTTTATCCACTGGTTTTCTATCTTTATCCATGTCAATCTTTATATTGTTACACATAGGAGTTGTACATGTATTTTTGATTTCATGTCCAAACTTCTTTAGTAAATAAATAATGTATTTGATTTTATTTAAAAAATATCCAATATCTTTTTGATAAATCTAAAATCCTAAAAATAAATTTTTTTCTCCCATCATACTCATTTAAAATTCTTTCTTCATATGTTTTGAAAATCATGACAATTATTTTGATTATGAGAACCAAAAATAACCTCATCAACATAAATTGATACTAATAAAATATAAAAAAAACTGTTTTCTTAAAAAATTTAGGATCTTACAAACAAACAGTAAAATCAATTTTCAAAATAAAATAACATAATATTTCATTACAATCTCTAGGTGCTTTTTTAAGGCCATAAATAGCATTTGTATGTTTAAAAAAATAATCCGGTTTTTGTGGATTTCCAAAACATGGAGGTTTCTCAACATAAACTCTCTATTAAATACCCATTTAAAAAGAAAGATTTACCATCTATATGATATAATTTAAAATTCACATGATATTCATAAGCTAACAGAATTCTAATGGATTCTAGTCTAGCTAAAGAGGAAAAGTTCTCATTATAATCTATTCCTTCCCCTTGGTTGTATACTTTTCCTACTAATTTATCTTCAATCCTAGTGATGATCCCTTGATCAAATTTTTTTTAAAACCCATTTGGTCACTATAACTAGATTGTTATTTGGTCTCTTAACAATTTCCCAAATAGAATTCCTTTTAAATTGGTTTAACTCTTATTTCACGGATAAAAACTGAGTATCACTTTTTAAGGCTTATTCTATAATCGTAGGGTCTAACTGGGTTAGAAAAGAATAAAATTCAACTATATTTCATACATTTCTTATATTTTTTATATCTATATTTGGGTATCCTATAATATTTTCTAAAGGATGGTTCTTTAGGGTTATATATTGTTTAGGCAATAACATTTTCTGGTGTTTAGTTTCATGTTCTTCTGATCTAGACTAAATTTTATTTATATCACTTTCAAAATAATTTTTAAGGGTTTTAAGTCTCATGTTATCACAATAGTCAGTGAATTCATAAGTTTGACTTTTTTACTTTAGTGAAGGGGTCAGTCACGTCAATCATTAAAAGAACTAATTCATCAATAATACTTTACTTTTTATTAAACACTCTATAGGATTTAGAGGTAGCAGAATATCCCAAAAACATTCCTCCATCAGATTTTGGATCAAACTTACCAACACTTTCCTTGGTGTTTAGGATATACTCCTTATATCCCAAAACATGAAGGTAATTTACTTTAGGCTTTCTATGATTCCAATGTTCATAAGGTGTCTTTTTGAAAATAGGCCTAATAAAAACACTGTTTATTATATAATAGGTTTTCCCACAACTTATTCCCATAATTGGGAATGTATACTATATTCATTTAGCATAGTACTAGACATTTCTTGAATAGTAATAATTATCCTTTCAATAACTCCATTTTGTTAAGGTGTTCTTGGTGAAGAGAATGTGTTTTTAATACCTATATTTTAGCAAAAAGAATTTTATTATTTATTCTTAAATTCTTCACCATGATAACTTCATAATAAAATTATTTTAAAAATCTTGTTCATTTTTACCAAGAAAACAAAAACTCTTAAAAATGGAAAAAAACATCACTGTTAATCTTATAAAAATAATCCCAAGTAAATTTAAAATAATCATTAATTAAAACATAAACATATGATTTACCATCAAAACATTCTACTCTTGATGGGCCAAAAAAATCATATGGTTAATTTCTACAGGTTGTGATGTAACAATTTTGTTAATATATTTGAAGGAATATTTATGATGCATGCCAATTTGGAATTCATCACAAAATGTTTCATTATAAAATTTAAGATTGGGTTAGTAAAAATCTAACTTTTTTTAGACAAATTATGTAAAGCACAAATATTAAAGTGTTTGTTTCTACTATGACAAATACAACATTCATTTGTTTTAGTAGTTAAACAATTTTGTTTTTGTTTTCACAGGGAATGTAAGTCCAATGTATAAACATTGTTAGGTTTAGGAGATCTAAACTTAAGTAGTTTATCTCAAAAAATGAACATGAATTGTTACAAAAATAAACATAGAAACCATCATCACACATTTAAGAAATAATTATTGTATTGTGCATTAATCCTTTCACATAAAAGCCATTTCTTGATAGATATGGTCTTTGGATCTCCGATAGTTCCAATTCCAACTATCTTTCCATTGGAATTATCACTAAAAGTGATATATCATCCATCAATTTTAGTCAAAATGTGAAAATTGTATGGATATCCACTCATGTACATTCAACATACACTATCCATATACCATGTAACATTTTAGTTTCTGTGGCCTCTTTCCTACAAACACATTAAAAAAAGTGTTTGTTTTGGTACCCAAAATTTCTTGGGTGTAGTGGTGTTTGTTAGAAGAGATCTAGGTATGAAGAATTTTTTTACTTTTCCATAAGTATTAACATTAGCATTAATTAAGATATTATAAATAAAGGCTCTTTTAATTCCATTTATTTTGGGATTTTTCAAGTAATAGTTTTTTGTTACATGTCCTTTCATTCCATAGAAATTATAGATTTCAATTTTTGAGTTGGGAACAAATAAAATCTTAAATTGTTTAGATTTTTCACCATTACTATCTATAAAAAACCTTTCTCTATTAATAAATTTTCTACAAATAATCTCACTTAAGATATTTTGTCCTTTTGTAAAAATAAGAGCATCACCCTTATATATTTCAACCTCATCTTGTATTGCTTTAATATTATTCTCATGATCATCCCAGTTTGTATTAGTTGACTTAAATATATCAATTAGCTTATGATGTAGTTTAAGTAAAGTATCTCTTTTAATTATAATAGTATTATTTTTGTTCTTTAATGATTTATGTTTCTTTTGTAAATAATTGTACTTATCTTCTAGAAAAGAAAAGTGGATAGATAATTTATTATTTCAAAAGATAGTATTAGAATCATATATAGATGAATAATAGGTTTGTACCTTATCATTATTATCCATGAATCAAATATTTTCATTCAGAATTGATTTATCCTTTTCTAAATCAGATTTTTTGAGCTTATGGAGTCTTTAGAAACACTCCAGGTTTCATTCATTGTTATTTTTCCTTTATGTTTATAGTCTTTATTTTTCTAATATCTCTTATCTGACATCCTCTTTTCAAATTTTATCTGGGGAAAAGGAGGTCTTATATGACCTAATTTCTTTTATTCATAGCATCTGACTTTCCTAGAGTCTTTCTCGTCACTTACAAAGGTGTTTCTAAATCCTCTTTTCTTATTATATAACTTGATAAACTTTTATGCTAATTAGGGAAATTCCATTTCATAATCATATGTATTTGAATTCCTTTATTCACTAACTTCTTGATTTATTCATTTTCTTTCCTTTTGAGATGTTACCTTTACAGCCGTATTATCATTTTTCCCTATTTATTTATGATCTTCAGCTTCATATTGAACTTCAAATTCATACATCATTAGTATCCAAAACAATTCTCTCATTGTTATATTTTTTTACAGGTGATGATTATCGAATTGAAGAAGATATACCATTCCATTTAGTTGGTAGTACTGTCAGTACATTCCAATCATGATCTACTTTTTTGATAGGCTCACCTAAATATGTAATATTTTTAACTATTTATGTAATAATTTTATTAATTTGTGTAATTCCTTATACATGAAACATTATAAAAGTGTATAAATTCATCTTTGATTTTTCATATCACTTCTATCTTACATTAACTGTTCCTTCATAGGTAACTACAATAGTTTTCCTCATTTCATATGCAGTAGGACATTGCAAAACTCAATTGAACTCATATAGCCCAAATCCAAAAATAATAGAATTCATGGTGATAGAGATAACATTTTCATCATTTTTTGTATTTAATTAATTTATTTAATCCCTAAAAATTGAACCAGATGAGTTAATTACATCAATTTTGTATTTATGATGTGTTTTGGGATAAAATTGGAAAACTGATTAATTTGGAAATATTGAAATATTTTAATCACTTTGGTAATTCACGCATATCATTTAAAATATGAATCCAATTGATGTGATTAGTTTTTTATTCGGTTGATATATTTAGATTCTTCATCTTTTGTGTTTGGACCAGGATTTAATTCATCCATTAAATGGTCCGAAAAATTCAATCAATGTGGACATTTATCTTGGAAGACTGCATGGACACCACCGCAATGAATAAATCATAACTAGGTCTACACACCTCAAATTTGGGTGATTCCAATTGGATTAGAAAGAATATTAAATTAAGCGTTCATATGTCGAAGGGATTGAAGATTTTCCACCATTAAAGCGACCCATGGATGCTGAAATTGTGGGGAAGGAAAAAGGAAACATTCATCCAGATTAAATACTCCAATTAAATTACACATATCTCATAAAACACAATGAGGATAAATCTGAAATTTTGTGATGAAACGTAAAATATATTTTGGAAGATCTTTGAATAATAAACCATCTAAAAATTTGGCCACTTATTTGGCCAAACATGGTCAAACATTCGGGGAAAAGAATCTGCTGGAAATCCTAAAGAGGAATTATGAAGATCTTAAATTTGGAGACTGGAGGATGACACCCCCTTGGCCTATATAAAGAGGAGTTCACCCATGATGAGGGGGGAGTTGGAAATCACAATCAGAGACAGGAGGAATCCAAGGGACACTCAGGGAAATTCTTCTTCAGCATCATTCTGTTTATTTCATTTATTTTTCTTTACTTTAAAATGTCTCTCCTCTCCCGCATCATCTCGCTTACCCCATCCATGGAGGGGTAGTTTCATTTGAGTGATAAAAAAGAGGGGAGTCTGGAACTATGTGTTGTGTTTGAGTTCTTGTGCTTGAAATGAATAAAATTTCATCTTCTTTCTTTTTCTGGTTTCAATTATTAATTCATTATTAAATTCAAAATGCGGCAATGTTCGGATTTGATTCTGAAATTATAAATTGCTTTGGTCGATGATCACATCTCCCTCCACCCAATTCTAATCTGTATATGGTGGAACATGATTAGTGTTGGGTGGTGATTTCTCGGCAGTTGTCAAGATCGTGTGTAGGATTGTATGTCGTAATCTTGGTTTATAAGGGAACAACAACTACATGTCTGAGATTTCTCTAATTAATCAATAGACCTTCTACAACACGAAACACATTGGTAGGAGGTTAGACCAATATAAGGTTTTAGAAATGAAAATTACCATCACATCTATCTGACCAATTGATAGAGAGGACTCGGTAGATGAATCTCTCTCTTACCAGTTTAAGGAAGAAGATGAGATAAAAATTGGAAACCAAGATGGCACCACACTAGGTCTAGCCGAACCCAATCCAATCACCATATTTATCATTTGTTAAAATCAACAAATTTCTATTGTTTGTTTCTCTCATAGTCATTAGAATTACTTAAAACCAATTTTTTTATGAAAACCAACAAAAAGTGACAACCTTGTTTTGTGTGCACTCCTCTTCGGGAGACTACCTAGGATCAACTGTTATACTATACTTAGGTAAATAAAATATTGTTTTTCCACTCCCCATGATAGGCATGCATAAAACTTGGCACCGTTGTCATGGAGGTAGTGCCACAAACTAATTGAAAATATTTGACCTTTTTCAGAAAAAAAATTTATATTTTTTAAAAAAATTATTAAACCATTTTTTCATGTTGTTTTCAAATTATTGTTTATTTAATTCATGGAACAATTACCCACCGATGAAAGAACCAACTATCAATTCACCCTTTTCCATGGAGGATGTCGTTTCATTTCTTGTTAAATAGGTGAGGTTATTTTGGAAGTCAAATAATGGGGAAAAATATTCAAAGAATTCATAGATGAACTAGGGGAGGACATGAAAAAATATATTTTTGAAGTGATGGCCCGAGAGCTAACTGAGTTCTCCCATTACTTTTGAGAATTTTATAAAGTTTACATGGTCCAAGAAGACCCCCCCCCCCTTAGTCTTTACTAATTTTTCTATGGATATCCAAGAAATATTAGAGACTGACTCCTTGCCTCTATCTACTACTACTCACCTCCAAGAGGTGATTTCGAATGATGAAGAGATTGAAGATGAACAAACTCAGGGAGATAATAATTTTAAGAACTCATTATCTTTTGATCTTGTTAAAACTGAATTGAGTATTACATCCCCTTGTTTTATTTCTTCAGATTCAGACCACTCTTATATTTCACTGGAGTTAGATGATGAAAAAGAAGATTTATCTAAAGACGAACATTAGGAGCTCCCCAAACATGTTGAGAATTTATTGGAGGGAGTTCAAGAAGAGATCAAAGTGGCATTGAAGGAGGAAATAGATACACAATGCGTAGAAATTGAAAGGGATGTATTTGATATTGATTCTTCATGCTATAATTTTTTTTAAATAGATGTAAAAACTGAAATTCCCTTTAATTCCATTGATGCAGCATATCTTGAGAAAGCATTGGTGAATGAAGAATAAATTATGAAAGTGGAAGATCTGAAAGAGGAGGACTCATTCATTGTCCTAACCCCACCATGTATGTTGTATCTCATTGCAATGGGGGTGGATTTGGTATACTATATCCATAGATTCCTCAACAAAAATGATCATGCGCAAGCTGCAAAGAAGAATTCTTCTTGGTTCATGAGAAAGAAACTTTACCCACCATCAGATTGGGGATAACTGATTAGAAATGCCCATATGGAGGCAGTCAAAACCCAGGGCCCACTTGGGGGATTAAACCAAGATGTATCCTTCTATTCTCATCATATTTCTACTTTTGTTTGTTTTTAAAAAATATTATGTTGTCTTTTCTTTTGTTTTTAGGTTTTTAGAGTGCAACACTTAGAAGATTAACTCAAGGTTTCACTACCAATAAGCAAGGCTATACCTCTCTTTTACAGTTAAATGATTCCTATGATTAATTTTCAAATATTAAGACTTTTTATATCCATTTGAACTCATTTAGGACATAGAATCAATTGTGTTTGGGGGAGGGAATCTTATAGTCTAGGATTTTTTTTAAAAAATTAATATTTTTTTAGTCGAGCCAACGAAATTAATCAAAGGCGCTACCAAGAGGCAACCTGCATTTTCCCCCACAATCCACTGGTCCTCTTAGTCATTTACCATCACGATTGAACAGGCCTGCATTTTCAATTGTTTGCATTCTTATATTTCAGGTCCATTAGTGAAGAAGATGTAGTGGGATTACACGTCATGAAGAAAATCATCCATTTGAAAGGGGAGTAAGAGTTTCAATTATATGTTATCCAACTTTATTCCCCACATTTTTAGTCTTTTAAAGAGTTAATTAAAAAATGCATTCCCACGCTTGAATTCATGTTTTACTTGACATATCTATGAGACATGAGTTTCATAGAAATCTGGAGATTCCGTGTTTTAGATTTCAATATTAATGAGATTGAATGATTGAAATGGATAATTGGACTATTAAAGTGAAGCAAGGATATTGAAATAAGGACTCATGATTTGAGGGAATTAATTGATTCATGCAAATGAAATTTCTCTTCCATTTTTCATGCATTGAATTTCTAAAATTCATGTGAATTAATTTGTTATTATTAATTATACCATGAGGGATTTTCTAATATCATATTCTCATTCTTGAGAGAATTTCTAGACCAAATATTTCATATTTTTTCTTGAGAATATTTATTGAGTGATCTTGGGACGTGCCACCGGCTATAACTTGTATTGAAACTTGTCAAAGCTATTACTGTACAAAAACACATTTAAAATAGTTGAGGCACTACTTTGTCTAGCCACATATTTACATGAGACCCACCCTTACATTTATCTTTCGTTAGCCCATAGAATTCATGAATTTCATTATAGGTTTAAGCCACATTACAAGCTAATATTTCCTTACATACCTACACATTAAGTAATTTTTGCAAGGATATTTCAAGTTTGAGTGTGGGGGAAGAGCCTTTCATGTGTGTTTATTGGGATATGTATCATGTTTGGGTGGTGTAAGGTGTGCGACATCATTTTGGGAAATGTATTATTAGAAAATTGGGCATGAGTCATCATTTCATTATGCTTATTTCATTTCATCCGGTTCTCCATAAAAAAAAGAGCAAAAAAATTCAAAATAAAGTTCTGCCTTTCTGGAGATTTACAAAAAAAGAGGGAGAACATGGATGATATCATTCTTTGTAATCATTTATTGACTCGTGAACCTCATTAAAAGGGGAGTGGTGTTGTGATTCACATTTCAAGGGGATTTGAGTGAGGTTAATCCTGTGTTTTCACTTGATTAATCATGCATTGTATAGAAGATTCAAACCTCCTACTTCTGGCCTTAAATTATTTCAATCACATACCCACCAACCCAAATCCACAGAGTCATTTGAACCTTTATTGCAAGTCCTCATGATTTAATGTGCGTTTTGTCTTTACAAAGTGGAGAAAGTATTTCCTTTACAATATTATGGATAAAGAGCATGTTCTCATGATATGAGTATAACTCCATTATTAATTGTATCATGAGTGATGGGATAAAAGATTAAAAAGAGAGGTAGATCATGATTTGGCATGTTTAATAATAATAAACTGAGAAGCATGAATGAATGAAAGGAGAAGCTCCATCATTTTTCAAAGGGGAAAAGTAAAATGCATGAATTGATTGGTTCTTTAAAAAATGGGAAGTTAAATTGATATTTTTTTGGAACGTGAAAATTTGATTGTTCATTGATAATTGTTTGATTTTATTGCATTTAAATTTAAATATTGGTAACATTGGTGCCCTTTGAATTCCATGTTGAGATTTTATGCTTGAGGAAAAGCATAGTTTAAGTGTGGGAGAATTGATAGAGATAATATTTTCATCATTTTTTATATTTAATTCAATTATTTAATCTCTAAAAATTGAACAAGATGAGTTAATTACATCAATTTTGGATTTATGATGTGTTTTGGGCTAAAATTTGAAAACTACTTAATTTGGAAATATTTACCGATTTTAATCACTTTGGTAATTCATGCATATCATTTAGAATAATAATTCAATTGCGGTGATTAATTTTTTATTAGGTTCATATATTAATTTTCTTTATCTTTTGTGTTTGGACAAGATCTAATTCATCCATTAAAGGGTCCGAAAAATTCAATCAATGTGGATATTTATTTTTGGAAGACCGCGTGGACCCCACCGCAATGAATAACTCATAACTCGGCCTAAACACCTCAAATTTGGGTGATTCCAATTGTATTTGAATTAATATTAAATTAGGCGTTCGTATGTAGAAGGGATTGAAGGTTTTCCACCATTAAAGCGACCCATGGATGCTGAAATTGTGGGGAAGGAAAAAAGGAAACATTCATCCAGATTAAATGCTCCAATTAAATTTCCCATATCTCGTACCACACATGGAAGATAAATCTGAAATTTTGTGATTAAACGTAAAATATATTTTTTAAGATCTTTGAAGAAGAAACCATCTCAAAATTCGGCCATTAATTTGTCCAAACATGGTAAACCTTTCGGTGAAAAAAATCTGCTAGAAATCATAAAGAGGAATTATGAAGATCTTAAATTTGAAGACCGAAGGATGACACCCCCTTGGCCTATATAAATAGGAGTTCACCCATGATGAGGGAGTAGTTGGACATCATAATCAAAGATGAGAGGATTCCAAGTGACACTTGGGGAAATTCTTCTTCAGCATCATTTTGTTTCTTCCTTTTATTTTTCTTTACTTTAAAATGTCTCTCCTCTCCTGCATCATCTCCCTTACCCCATCCATGGAGGGGTTGTTTCATTTGAGTGATCGAAAAGAGGAAAGTATGGACCTATGTGTTTTGTTTGAGTTCTTGTGCTTGAAATGAATATAATTTCTTCTTCTTTCTTATTTTAGTTTCAATTCATAATTCAGTATTAAATTCCAAATGCGGTAGTGTTCGGTTTTGATTCTAAAATTATAAATCACTTTGGTCGATGATCACATCTACCTCCACCCAATTCTAATATGTATACTGTGGAACATAATTAGGGTTGGGTGTTGATTTCTCTACGGTTTTCAAGCACGTGTGTAGGATTTTATATCGGAATCTCGGTTTATTAGGGAACAACAACTCCAGGTCTGTGATTGCTCTAATTAATCAAGAGACCTTCTACCACCCTAAACACATTGGAAGGAGGATAGACCAATCTAAGGTTTTAAAAAGGAAAATTCTCATCACATATATCTGACCAAGGGAGAGAGAGGACTTGGTATCAGAATCTCTCTCTTACAAATTTAAAGAAGAAGAAGAGATAAAATTTGGAAACCATGATGGCACGACACTAGGTCTAGCCGAAGCCAATCTGATCACCGTCTTTATCATTTGTTAAAATCAATCAATTTATGTTGTTTTTTTCTCTCATAGTTATTCAAATTAATTAAAACCAATCTTTTTAAGAAAACCAACAAAAAGTGACAACCTAGTTTTGTGTGCACTCTTCTTCGGGAGACTACCTAGGATCAACTTCTATACTATACTTAGGTAAATAAAATATTGTTTTTTCATGCCCCACAACAGGCATGCTTCACATGGATTCTGAATTCATATCATAATCAGCTTTAGTTGTAGCAACCAAATTTTCTAGTTTCTCCAAAATCTAATATGGGGTTAGAATTTTTGAATAAATTATTCATCCATTATTTTTTAGATAGAATATCATCCTTGACTTCCAAAATCCATAATTTTCACCATTAAAATATGGACGAAATACCATATACATTCCTTCTCAAGGAATAACCATTTCCTTCATTGTACAGACCATTAAAATTTAGCATGCTATAACTTTATCCAAAAAATAAACCATCTGATACCAATTATTATGTCAGAATACAAAAATATACACAAGAGGGGGGTCAATTGTGTCTTTTAAAAATCATTCACAATCCTGCCTTTTAATGTTAACTAAGATTTTTGTGGATAAGTAGTGTTTATCTTCCATATGAAAGTATGAGTAGTCGATAACCAGAAATAAAAAATACAACTTTTTATAGTTATTTAGAGAACTGAAATCTTATAGTCTACTCCACTAATAACTCTCTTGGAGTTTGGTGAATTTCACTATTCAGATCCTCGCATCAAAAGACTAATTCACAACTAAGTACATGTAGTTGAAACCTTTACAAATAAGGCTAAAAACTAATACATCTGGTTCTTTAATATAGAAACAAAAAAACCACATCTTAGTTCGAGAAACTAATACTCAAAAGAATAAATATAGATTGATTTGATGAAACAGATTGATCTTCACAGTTTCAATAGCAACTAACTATAAATGAATTTTCATCTCCAGAAAAGATAAACTTTAAGAGATAGAACAATATGAAGTGATTCTCATCTCAAAATGATCTTCAATTGGAATCATCAACAAAAAAAATAGTATTGAACATGTAGTATAAAAATAAATAAGTATATCACCAAAGAGTATCATTATTTTTATGATTGATTGTTCTTTGAAGCACACGAAAATTATAGAAAAATGATTCTTATTATCTGAAGGAATGATCAATAGATAAATATCCAATGATTTTCATTTATATTTTAGATCCAAAGAAATTTCCTAAATTATTGAAAATATTCCAAATTGAATTTACCAAGGGAGTCGTAACATCTCATAATAATATGAGCAATAATATCTAAAAAACTTAGTTCTTTGAAAAGATTAAAAATATCCAGGAATCAGTATTTAACTCTAACTTGACCATTGCAACAATCATGAATTAAATACATGAATTAATGAAATCAATCCATTATGAATGAAATAAAGAATTGATCATGTAGCGTAGGATTTAACATGTATCGTAGGGTTTCTTTGCATAGAGTGGGGTTCCTTTGAGTATCATAGGGATACTTTGTGTTGCATAGGGTTCCTTTGGGAAGTGTATGGTTCTTTTGAGTAGTGTAGGGATGATGATCCTTAAATTTATCCCTATCATCATAAAATCCTAAACGTGGCATTGATTAACCCTACGCTTAAATTTCTGAATGTAGGGTGTGAACAGTAATTTCTAATTCCAACATAAGATTGTCGATTCACATGAGTGTCAACCCAAACTACACATATTTCAACGTAGCATAGGGTTGATACCATACGTAAAATTTTTCCTTTCTTTGTAACATAGGGATGAAGACAGTATTTCCAAAATTAATCTGGAAACATTAAAATCTTCATATCAGAATGTAAAATCATGTATATTTACTCATCAAAACATCATTTGAAAATAACTATGGGTATTTGTGAGCATCAAATACGTAATTAATTATGGAGTATTATGAAGAAAAAATACGCCCATCTAGCTACTTTAGAATAATTCCCACACTAAACATCGACTAGGAGCATTTTTCTAGGATGTCCTAGATGCATGATGTTAAAATGCATGGTTTGTTACATACAAAATGACCTTAAAATGAATAATGTTTCCCATTAAGTGGTTCCAAGCTATGTGGGTTCAGATTACATTCATAAGGATACATAGGAATCCAATCAATGGGCATGATCCCAACATATAAACTACTCCAATATCCCTAGATTATGATGCACATAATAGTTCCCCACATGGTCTCAAGAAAACCATAATCCTTGTAACAAGGACCAAATAAAATCTAATTAGTTCATGTTAGGATACCATTGATGGGGAACCTCATATACATATAGATATATCCATTGAATAAGAACCTCATATACATACATAAGATTATAACCACTGTACATTCTAATAGTTTATTTCTAATTAAAGGATGATTGACATTAGACTAGGGAATTACTGAAGGATTTAAAAACATGTCATAAATATATAAGAGGGTTCTGAAAAAGGAAATAATTCCCCCCATAAGTTTGTGATGTGAAAGACATCCCATCCTCTCTACCAATGTGACTTCTCATACATCATTTTCCTAATTCCCCAATGAGCATCTTCCATTGGAGATCACGTCCTTATGGATTCAGAATCATTGGTTGTTTCAAGTTCCACAAATAAACATGTTTGAATCCATTCAAAAATAGTGAAACTGATGTGGATGATTGCACAAAACTCAAATCCCTATAAATGACCATCAGTAGAACATAAAAATATCCATCAGAAACACATTCTGAAAACCTAGAAAAATAAATCTTATTTTCATTATAATTTAGGATAATAGTCTATAATTTATTGGTGATGTTTAGGAATTAGCGTAAAATGAATCTAACACATTGTCTGACTAAATTGAAAGAATGGGAATGTTTTTAATTTCAAACTTATATTCTATGGAACGTTTTTTTGTCACAGACTGAATACTAATAAAACACACATAGATTGTTTGGATATATTATAAAAGAGATATATAATTCAGTTATAACATGTATTAATTAAACAAATATCAATTCGGAACATAGTGTATCTATATTTACTAAATGTGTATGTTCTTATTTTAAAAGTGATATTTTAATCCAAAACACATGTCAAATACTAAAACCCAAGAAAACATACTTATATTTTTATGATACTTTGTGAAAATGTTCCTTGATTAATTTTTTATGTTTAGTAATTATCTTCACATAAATATAAAAAACATTATGTTCAACAAGACTAAATATACATGTTTTCAGTTTAAAAACGTACATTCTAAACCAAACCATGCATCAAAAACTCAAAAATAATCCAAAATTCTATGTTTATAATTATACATCATGAAAATTATTTGTGATTTATTATTGTTTTTAGGAACAAACCTCACATAAATTTGACTCATGTCATTCCCAGATTCATTGAATGTGTATGATTTCATTATAAAACTGAATATTTAGTTCAAAACATGCATCAAATATTGAAAAATAATATTAGACACTCGAATTTTATGGATATATTATAAAATTATTCTTGATTAAATTTTTATGTGTAAGTACTAATGGAAATTAAATATGATTCACAATGTTTTGGGTATTACTGAAAGTAAGTGTTTTCATTTAAAAGTGACATTTTATCTCAAAACATGAATCACATACTCAAAATAAATAAAATTCACTCTAATTATATTTATACTTTAGGAAAAATATTGATAATTAATTTATGATGTTTTGGAATTAAACACAATTAAATATTACACACATTGTGGCAAGTATGATTGAAATTTCATATTTTCATTTTAAAGTGACATTTTATTTGAAATAGCACATCATATACTAAAAACCAAGAAAACATGATTGTATTATGATAATACATTAGGAAAATTATCTTTTATTTATGTTTTATCATGGTGTGTAAGATAAATCTCATTTCAGTATTACACATCGTGTAGATGGATTTTTAATGTATAATTTTCAGTTTAAAATGCATATTAATCCAAAATGCACATCACATACTCAAAACTGAGAAAACATGGTTGTATTTTATTTATGCATTAGGTAATTGTTCCATAATTCATTTATAATGTATAGTAAATAACATGTAATCAACCCAAAACATGATGTGCTTGGTTTGACCCAAAGTGTGAGTTCTCAATATAAAAGAATCATTTAAACTCGTAATGTACACCACATAGTCCAAACTATGACAACTACTTTAGATGGTGTTTATAATTTATGAAAATGATATATGATTCATTTTTTAAATGTAATAATTAGTATTACATCAATGTGAAACATGGTATAGTCTGACATACTGAATGCGGAAATTTTTTATTTATCGGTGACATTATAGTCCAAAACACATGTCATTTACTCAAATCTATAAAAATATTCTTATAATTTAGTGATAATTCTGGATAATGATTCTGGATTAATTTATGATTTCTACAAGTTAACCTAATATAAATATGACACATTGTGTTTCGGTTATGACTGAAAATTATTATTTCCATTTAAAAGTGTCATTTTTAGTTCAATATTCACATCGCAATCTCGATATAACACTCTATTTGTATTAATACAATAGTAATATGATACATTATTATTTATTTATGTTTATAAATTAACATCACATCAATCTGACATAGGGTATGACTATTATGACTAAAAGTGTGTCTTTTATTTAAAAGTGTCTTTCCAGTTCAAAATGTGCATCACATAGTCAATAATAATCAACCACTCTCTAATTATATTAATTATTTAAGACAATTATTCTTGATTGATTTGTTATGTCTAATATATTACCACAAGTCAATTTGATATATGGAATGACCATTATGAATGAAAGTACATGTTTTAATTTAAAATTTATACATAAGTTCAAAATAAATGTCACATTCTCAAAACCCAGACAATTTACTCAAAATGTAATGGTAATTAAAAGAAGAAACCATTATTAATTTTTATCATGTAGGAATCAACTAGACATTATCATGGAAAATAGAATGGCTGATATGACACAAAGTGCATGTTTTAGTATAAAAGTAACATTTTAGCTCAGAGTTCCCACTATATAGTGAAAACCATTCAAACATTATTGGAATATCTTGATAATATAAGAAAATATGGTAGTTTAAATTTTGATATGTTTTATTTTCACAAACATCAATTCGATATATTATGTGGTAGGATTGACTGAATGTTCTTTTTCATTTTAAAATTATCATTTTAGTCCAAAACACAAATCACACACCTAAATCTTTGAAAATGTGCATATATTATCAAGAAATATTATATGAATTATCATTATTTTATTTTTGAGGTATTGGAAATAAACTCATCTTCAAATGACACATGGTGTGGATGGTAAGAGAAAAAATTGTGTGTTTACATTTAAATATGAAATTTTAGTTTAAACATTCATCATAAGGTAAAAAAAAGAGAAGCACTTTTATTGTATTGGTATTTTAGGAAATATTTTATTGAATCATTTTTTACCTAAAAAAATTAAACGAATTTCAATATGACACATAGTTTGGAGACTCTGACAGAAATTGTGTGTTTTCATTTAAAAGAAACATTTTAGTTCAAAATTCATGTCACATACTGAACACCAAGAAGGTGCACTCATATATTCTAGATATAATAAAACTAAAATACATGATTTATTTGTGATATTCAAGAAACAATTGTATATCAATTCCACACATGGTGTGTCCAGTATGACTCAATGTGTTTGTTTGCAGTACAGAAGAAAGATTTAATATCAAAAAATAACCACTTATTCAAAACCTAGAAAAAATACTAGAATTATCCAAATAAAATATAACATTAATTTATTATATATATTTTTCTTCTAAAAAGTAACCAAACATCATTAAAATTTAAATTTATCATTGGTGATATTAAATTTCAATAACAGTAATTTTTATAATTTTATATACTATTTCTAAAATAATTATTGTTTTTATTATAAATACACACTTACATTGTTTGAGGTTTTAGGGATCATTAAAGAAATTCTACAGTGATAGTTTTTATTATTATTTTTATTTATTTTCAATTTTTATTTAATTTGAAATCAATTTAATTAGAGTGCAATGAAATTATTTAATATAATATTTATATTAAAATGATGGTGAAAAGTAAATTTAAATTATTTGTTATATTTAATTTTTTATTTATTGTATTATTTTAATTTTTTTACATTTTTTATTTTCGAATATATACTAGTGTTTATATATCTAGTATAATTATATTCTAAATGGTATTATCCATTATCAATAATTAAATACATTCTCATAAAAAACGATTTAATATGTGCTAACTATAGAATTGAAAATATATACCTCTATTATTAATAAAATATGTACTGAAAAAGAAATCATTTATTATGGTTAATAAAATTCTAATAATAGACATCTGTATTAGTGATTCAATACAAAATAAAAAAGTCCCCCTTTTTAAATTCTTTCATAGCATTTATATTGGAGGCCTTTTTATAGTTTTTTGAACTGACAAAGATGTCTTGATAATGGATCTTAAAACTTCAGATATATTTTTATCACGAATAAAATATATTTATGGTGGTAATAAAGGACCAATTTTTTGTCGTGAATTTTGATATCAAGACTCCATACTATATATTATATTTCAAAAAAGATAGCTGATCATCATGGTGTAAACCAATAACACAAATCCAATGGAATAATCAAAAATGAACTTAGAGAATACTTAAAGAAGGGCATGGAGGTAGAGATTCATTTTCACCAAAGTAAGGTCATAGATCGGGAAAACATAGTTGATAAATAAACAAATGAAGAAACATAGCTATAGGAAAGAATTCCCATTGGACCGACCTTGTTAATGTGTAGTAAGGATCATGTGTGAAATACAATTAAATCATTGATGACTTAAGTATGCATACTAAAAGAAAATTATAATCATAGAAATTTAAGGTCCTAATAAATAACTTTTACCACCAATATATTATTCTAAGTAATTAATATGGGCTAGAAATACAAAAAAAAAATAATAAAGGTATATGATTTTTTTCATGGCATGTATTTTTTTATGAAACAGATATTAGTAATTTAATTTATAAGAATGTTTTCCAAATTTTTCTTTATAATTAAAATAGTGAATAACACCAACTCATAATGTTCAAGAATCAAATTCTATTAGATGGGAATGCATTTAATATACGTAGAAAATGTTTAAATATTGTTAGAAGAATTACCTTACCAACACTATCACCTTAATTATCATTAGTACATGCCTTATTTATATATGGACTTAGATTCAATAATATATCTAACAAAATTTAATCTATTGTATATGTATTTAGACCTGCTATAAAAATTATTATTTCTAGACTATTGTAATGTATATAGACTAGCATAACAAACAAAAATCATATAAGTAAAAAATGAAGTTCATTTATAAAAAAATTCAGCAAAATGGAACCCAACACATTTGTGAAAATTCCAACCAAAGAACTATCGTTAGTGGGTACTCACTCTCTTCTTACATTACATTGAACTATGTCTTAGTTACTATCACTAGGTGTTAACTAATGACAACATATTCATGGTAACATTATATTTTCTCCTTCCCCACACCATAATGTGGGTTGCTACAAAGGTCTTATTTTAGATATACTTGGGCTTGTACATCCAAAAAATGGGTAGTTTAGATCTATAAGATGATAATTACATCTCACGTTATAGATGAAATTGGTTGTGTCTTCCATGAAGAGGATTTTTTCCCATGATATGGAAAGGTCCCAAAACTATTCACACACATTTTCATACATGAGTTCTGAGTCTAGGACCCCCGCTATGTCCACTTACCACACAGCCACGCCTAAACTGAATTTTTTAAATACTTTTTTTATGATGAAATTACCAAAATGAATTTATGTTTGATTTTTTTTAAAATGGGTTATATAGGTGTTGAATTTAGGTTTGGAAAAATATATGAGGGTCATTCATATATTCTTCTAAAAAAATTTAAATAAGTTGTTGAAGAAAATTAGCCATTCATTAAAAATATATTTCATAGGATTTTTATTTTATTGTTTAATTTATATAATATATATACCATGAAAATAAAATTTTATAAAAAATATTAATAATAATTAATAATAATTACTTTTTTAAGAAATAATATTTATTAATAATTATAATAAGTTTTTAATATAACTAAAACCCCAACTAATGAATCCATTTTATATCAAAGAGTTATATTGATTTCCTTGTATATTTCCAATCTAGGATTAATCTTCCCATTTTCCAATGTTGGAATATTAAGATATTATTATAAATAAAAAATTAATAATAATGAGTAATTAATAAACAAATAAACAATTTTTAATTAATTTTCTTTAATTATTTATTAAGAACAATTTTTAATAAACTAATTATAATAAATTTATATTTCATAATAATAGTTAATTAATCCATAATTATAAAAAATATTCAATAAAATTTAATTATTCTTTTGGTTAGTTATAATTAATAAACTAATTAGAAATATTATTACTATTATAGGAAATAATAATTATTAAAATTTTATTAATTCATATTATTAACATTAATAATTAATAATCTGTATTAATTAATTACCTTTTAATAATAATTCACTTAAAAATATACAATAATAATTATTAATAATTAATAATATTTAAAAAATTATTAAATAATTATTATGTAAAATATTATTATTATTAACAAATATAATGAATTCCAATACTTATAATAATAATAATAATTAAAAGTTAAAAAATATTTGTTAATATCATAAATAATAGAAATTAATTTGTAATAATTAATATAAATAAGGCTATGGTAGATAACGACATTTCTACCACATTTCTTTGAAAAAAAGATAAATATAAAAATGGGAAGTGGATATGGTCTAGTATATTCGATACTTTTCCAATTCATAAATAACATTAAAACTCACATGATATGATGATTGGTGGTGATATTTGGATGTTTGGAGGAGTTTTTAATAGGTATGGAGCTGTTCAAAAATGAGTTTGAGGAAATTTGGAATTTGGAGTCAAATTTGGAAAAATGAATAAGTCCAAAAATTACTTATGGGGATTTCTAAGTAAGGTGATTCAACACCACATAAAAATATATATAATATTTAATAAACATTACCCTAGTGGCCTAGAGCTGGAGTCTACTTTATTACATTGGCATATGATATGTGGAATCGCATCCCGAAAGACTGGATAGTTTAGCCGCTTCGGTAAAATATATACATACAAGAAATTATTATTAAAATGGAAAATATAAATTAAATAGTGTATTTTAATTGATAACCTAATTATTCCTCAAGGAGAATTTTTTCATATCAATCAAATAACAAATATGGTATCATAGGGAAAATAAAACATAAAAAATGGGTGACCTAAAATTCTCTCTAAGGGTAAGCATATGGTGGATTATACAAATAAATAAGGCACAATCCATATGGAATGGTAAATAACCTAATCACATTCCATTTAATCATTAACATGACTATCAAAACATGGAAATAGTAAAATATGATCAAATAAATTGATAAAAATAATCACATGATCTTCAGAACTTAATAATTGATATTTTAACAAATTGAATAATAACATGGAATATCAATATCTAAATTCATAATGATCGAATCCATAATTTTGGACATCTAAAAAATACCATCTGGGCCTTTTTCCAAGGCATCCAAAAAAATGGGTAGGCCTTGGCCAAAACCCAATCCAGTTTATCTTATGTGTCCTACTGATGCAATAATGGGTTATAGCAGGCCCAACCTATAACTTACTAAGTCAAATGTATTCCTTAATTGATAGAGGCCAAACATAAAACACATAAAAATGTATAAATAAACTATTATATGTAATGTAAATAATTCACCCAATAAATAAACATAATCATAAACCATCTCCAGTAAAGTGAATTGTATGAACATTGTAATTCCACAATCAAGCTGATTGTAAACCATCCAGGGAAATAGTAATGATGGTATCATTAGATTATATCCCAATTGAAATATATTTCATATCATATGATATATAATTAAAAGAAAAATTGATTTTTAAATATAACATGTTACATTTCCTAAGGAAAATAACCATTCTTTGAAAATCCCCCTTTTTAAAAAATAATATTAATAAAATATTTTCAAAATAGTTTTCATTGAAAATCACATTAAAACATAAAAATTCCAAGAATATTATGAAAAAATTTCTCTTTATAAATGTAAAGTCTTGGATTTTTATGTGTATTATTTTTGATATTATGTTGTTTGATTTTGAGAATAGGTCGTGAGACAACATGCAATTCCGAGGTCCAGTGTGCCTGTAAAAAATGCTTCAAAATTATTAAAATAGTTAATAGCATGTATGTATTGCTTTAATGGAATTTTTGAATAACTATTAAATGGGTCCCTTGATAAAAAATCCTAGGGAACCTTTTATTTCAGAAAAGAGGCTTCACCTTAAGCAAAACGTAACATTGGTCGGTGCAGCTCATTTGTTAAAAAGTTCTCGCAAACGTAAAATGAATAAAATAATTTGATAATAATTTTATTATTTGAATTCTTTGTGTTGAGTTACAAACTAATTTCCTTTAAAGTATTCCTTATTTCTAAATCTAGGGGTTAGCCGGATAACCATGGAACTTCTAGATGATCATTGAAGGAGAGCGTTCTCGGTGGACGACAACAGATTAGGATCAGATTGTGGATCATCGTGTCAGTGGAGTAAGAGGATCTCAGCCATGGAGACAATGAAACTGTTATTCAACAACAATTGATCAACACTCAAGGTAGGAAGTGTTATTTAATTTTTTAATTCCCATTTCTTAATTTATGCGATGATCGCAAATCAACCGATGAACGGATTGATTAGTGAATCCATCTCATTGTGGGAAGGGTTTTACTCCATGTGATTTATTTGATATAGTATTCTAACTCAAATCCCCAAGTTATTAATCATTATTCAAGAATTCTTGTCCAATGATAATAAAACTTTTTTCTTGTTCCCTTCTTACTCATGGTTTTCTTTCTTCACTGTTGGATCCGCAGGGTCTCAGCTCGACATTTCCGGTTGGTTCCAAACTTGACTAGACCCCCAGATTTGAGAGAAATATTTATCCTAGACTAGATCAGTGTAGACTGGGGCCAATGCAGCCTATATAATTGATCAGTTTGTTTTGCAGGCATCATAAGAGGCAAAATGGTCCGTGGAAGGGACTACCAATGTGAAGAAGCCACACCGGCTGCCGATAGTGGCACACGACAGCAACCCATGTATGGGTGATAGAGCCACATGTGGTCATTAGCGGTGACGCCGAGGGATGTGGTGGATATACAAATGGGATGCATTATCAGTGTTAGCACACATAGATCAGGACAGTGGGAAGGGACAAGATGACGGGTTGGGTCAAATTAGTGGATTGGGTCAGGTCGCTGGGTCATGTCACACAAGATGGACTTGGGTTTGTCCCAGGATGGATATGGGGAAATTCAGGTGGATCCTCTTTAAATTCTACCATGGAGATTGACTGTAGCAGTTAAACATGGTATCATAGAATCTAAATCTATCATGGGCACATCGACCGTGCGTCCAGTCTGCGAGCTATCAACCACAGTGGTTAGTTTGCAAGGCAGGTAGACTTCCCATGATGGTCGGTCCATGGATGGTTGGTCTATGAGATAATTAAAGGAACCACGAGGGTAGGTGGACTGACCATGGGGGTAGATGGATTGATCACAGTAGTAGCTGGACCAGCCACGAATGTAGGAGGACGTACAAGGGTGGTTGGTCAATAGTTCCTAACTGGTCAGTGGGGAGCTTTGTCCAGTGGTCAAAGATCCTAAACGGGGAATCCAAATAGAATTTCTTCAGTCATAGTGTGACCCTGACATTAGGATGATCGAACCAAAACAAATTTTGGTTTCCTTCTTTAGAATTTAGTCTCTTCATTTTCCTATTTTTGACTAGTATAGGTTGACTGTGTTCCCTAGGTTGTTTCCTCGAGGGTACAGTGTAGCATTACATCCACATCACTAGATTATAATCCCCTCTAGATTTTGTGTCTCATATAGAGTTATGGAATCCCTATATGACACTAGATTTTGATCTTCTATGATCTCTATTTATGTTTTTTGAATCAGTGTAACCTCCTTTATTATGACATTGATCCTCTATATAACGATCTGTATCTTTAGAGTTCGTGGAATCATTGTCATATGATCCCCTATGTAGTGGTTTGATCTATATTGGTTTTGTGGTGTCCCCGTGCAGTTCATGGCATGACCCCCTCTCTATGTAACATAGTCTTCTTAGACCATTACGTTCTCTTCAGGTGGTGCCCTAATGAGCTAGAAATCTTTTTCATGCATCTCCAATGGTGGCATGGATCATGTAGGGAGTTCTCTTGGAACTAGAGTTCCTTTATGAATAATCTTGTGGATGGAGGTTGTTTATAACTGCCTGATGGCATGGTGTATTTTGTGAGTATATATGGGTTCTTTATGTACTATTTCAATCTATGATACATTGTTACCTCTTTTATTAAGCTAACTATACTTGGTACTTAGTGTTTAGTGTTTTTGGTGTGTTCAATTGAGTATTTTTATACTCACCCCTGCACGGGATTTGACCACATGTGTCTTATCTTGTGTATATGAAGACCCATTTTACGGTGTCCTTGGAGGATAGGGAGTGGGTGGAGCATAGATCGATCGAGGAAAATCGAGTTATTTATTGGGCATGTACCTTTGACTTAGTCCTCAACCATCGAGTAGGTTGGACTCTCTATAGCTTTATTGGGTCTTGTGTTCAGACTATCTTTTTGGTGGTCTTATATTTTTTCAGGTTTAATTTTCCTTTACTTCATGTTGACTCTATTGTGGGATCTTAGATGTAATAATTCATTCGTTCAATTGTTTACATTTCATCGTTTTCTAGGCATGGAGGTGTCTGAGCATGTACAAGTACTTTAGGGTATTGGATCCCATTTATTGGAAATGCCTACTAGGTGCTAGTCACCAGCCCCAAGCCTATAGAAAGTGGGCATGGGGCACTCATGGGTTGGACCCTGGTTGGTCAAGTCATGATAGAGTGATATTATAGGTGGGTCAGTCATACATTAGTACTGAGAGACTCTGATATTGGTTTGGGGTAAACAAATTACATGTTTCGAGTGCGTCTTCAGGATAAGGACTACAATATTGGTGCGACAAACAATGTATCCCTACAATAGGACTCTAATCACCTGATTTTCAGCTTAGTACATGAATCCACTAGTTTCATGGAAAAATTATGGTACATTCATCCTATAGGAACGATTCAGTTTGTCATATCCTTCTTGAGTCAGCTTCGTAGATATACTATTTTGACCATGGTGCATCATGATTTATTTCACGATGTCTCCATATAGACAACCATCCATGATTCCACCACATGATCACAAGGATGATACTATAAGATATGAGATATAAATACATACATATATATATATATATACCCGAGATATAACCTCTTGGTGGTGCACTATCCAAACCCCCACCTATAGAGCATCACATGGTACCCGCAGTACCAACTCATGAGGTGTGAAGTTTTAGTGTGCTTCATAAATTTTAGCAGTATAAACCCCTCAGGTTTCAAGTATATCCCAACACGTAGGTGTATTAGGACTGTCTATGGTAGGTGACTTGAGTTTTCCATATATTCATGACACAATAATATCAGATGGTGGTCTTGGCAGCGGTCCTTCTACATGGCTCAGTAGGGCGATGGTGGGGTTTAGTTACCTGATCTTACGATAAAGAGACTCTTCCATGGAAACAGTTTGAGGACCTTTTAAGAGGGGAGTTATCACCTTAAAAGCTAAATATTATGTATATACATGAGTTTCTACAGCTCTAGAAGGAAGACATGTCAGTATAAATGTATTCAATAAGGTATACCAACATCTCTAGGAACTAAATTGATATGATACACAATCTATAAATCTGGTATGGGACCTTTGATAGTGATCTATATAGGTTCTTACAAGCTATTGTTATCCCTATGTGCCTTCCTACCTATGATGGGGTGATAGAGCAAGCCTTAGTGGTTGATATTTCTCTTGATGGGTAGATATAGATTGTGGTAGTCAGTAGTGGGCAAGAAGGGGTAAATTCCTCACCAATAGAAAGTCGACATTAGTCTCATAAACCTGGATGTCGAGGAAGATTATAGTTAAGCTCTCGGATATAGGATCCACAGATCAGGGCTCATAGGGTTGGTACATTCATCCAAGAGATAGGTGATGCTACTCATGTGATGGTAGGGGACATCGTGGAAAAGATTTTCTAACCCTCTTTACAACTGATAGAAAAATTGTGGATATATGACCAAGTTACAGACAATGATATGAGTATGAAGATCTATATGGAGGTGGACATGGAATAAAATCTAGGAGAGAAACTTGAGGTGGTAGAAATTTCGACATGTTACCACCACCACCCCTAGGTGGTCCATGCCAGACTCAGGGAGATGGAGGAAAGGGGTGGGGACAACTGCATGCATCTAAGGAATATGACATAGGGGATCCATGAATGATTCAAGGCATGATATGTGTATTTTTACTTTAGTTGTGGTGTTTATAGACACATGTTCTTTCCATTATTATATTTCATGAATTTTTATTGAGACTCAGAGATTCCTGTTGAACCATTAAATCGACCCTTATACTTGGATAATCCTACTAGTGGAGACCCAATGATCACACACTACTACCAATATTGTGACCTGACTCTTGGAGGTAATATTTTCTATTAGGATCTCTTGATAGTGGTGTTACGGACTTATAAATTCATTCATGGTAATAACTAGTTCCACATTTCGTGTTCAGATTGACTCTTTTAAGTGAAGAGTGTGGTGGTTCCACAATGATGGATCCATGTTTTCCTCTGTTGCGAAAGAAATCCAAGTAGTGTATGACAGACTCATGCATAGGATGGTTTAGTCAAATAATCATCATTTGGCTAGAATGACCCTTAGTGTAGTGGATGATATGTGTACACAATTAACTGTAGTGGTGGTAGAATATGAGTACTTCCTTCCAAAAGATTTTTCTAGGTTTACCTCCCAAAAAAATATATGCTTATTTATTGATTTACAACCCAAGATGACACTGATATCTACACTAGCATATCAGATGGATCCTACAGAACTTCTCAATCTAAGGGTTCAGTTAGAGGTCTTAATGAAAAAGGTTTTTGTAATACCTAGTGTTTCATACTAGGTATCCACCATTGTTGTTTTCTAAGAAGGTGGTGGAGAGATTGAGGTTGTGTTTGGACTATCGGTGCTTGAACCAGAAGATAATGAAGAAAAGGTATAAAATACTAAGGATCGATTACCCCCATTGTATCATTTTATAGGGGAATGATGGTCCTTGATGTTTCACCTTAAGTTAATTCACTCGGGATCTAAGGTTCAGTTTGTCACGAACTTCAATCTTGAGATTCCAAGAGCAAGGTGTTAAGTATGTTTTCTTCTAAGATGCATCTAGAACCAGGATTGGTTGTGTCCTAATGTATTGGAAAGTGGTGATTATTTATGGTTCAGGCTAGTCCGGACCACATGAGAACACCTACGAGACCCATCATTTTAAGTTAGCATTGGTAATATTCACTTTCAAGATGTGGTGACACTACCAGATGAGTGAGTGGCTTTTCATATAATATAACTATAATAGTCTCAAGTATATCTTCTCTAAGAAGTATATGAGCATGAGATAGAGGTGATTCCATGAGTTCCTCCATAAAATTTAATTGGAGATTGTATATACTACTAGGAAGGGGAACGTGGTGGAAGATTCTCTCAGGAGGAGATCCAGTTAGCAGTTGATGAAACCAGAATCAGAGTAGTTATCCTCATTGTAGTTATCCTTTGTGGATGGAGAAGTAGAAGCATACCTCCAATCGATGGTTTTCACCCCTCATTTATTATAGCATGTTATGAAGGAAAATCTTGTTGATATCGATCGCGAGACCATACATGCTCAGATATCCACATTACATGATCTGGAAGGAATTTCAGGAGGTGGGGAGCACAAAGTTCCCTTCAGAGTATGCATGACAGTACCATTGACATTGTAGAAATTGGTTCAAAGTGAGTTTTTCACATCCCCTTTTTTAGTACATCTATGTGTGATGAATAAATACCAGGACCTCTGATGTCACATATAATTTCCCATAATGAAGAAAGGAGTTTCAATGTTTGCTTCTCGATGAATTACTTTTCACCAAGTGAAATATGACAACCATGTTCCAATAAGTTTATCTAAAAACCTTGAGGTTCCTGAATTGAATTGGGATGGGTTATCTATGGAATTCATGATGGGTTTACCACATACATTCAGGGTACATGATGCCATCTGGGTAACTATTGACTGACTCACCAAGTTGGACCACATCTTAGATATCCAATAGAATATTTTGATACATATCACGGGGTGCCTCTACGTTCAAGAGATGGTTTGACCCCCATGGAGTTCCATCAAAAATTGTTTCTAATCATCATGATCCTTTCACATTCTGATTGTGGATGCGAATAGAGGAGGTATTTGGAACCCATTTATGTTTGGGTACAATGTCTAACACTAAAATGGATGGACATACTGGGTGGACCATTCATGTTCTAGAGAACATGTTGTGGGATTCCATGTTAGACAATGTTCATAGTTGGGTGGATCACCTACCACTGGTGGAGTTTTCATACAACAACATCTAACATTTCACCATTAGTATGGTACCATTCGAGACATTATATGGGTTACACTATTGTTCACCACATTTCTGGGATGGCCATGGAGAGTTAGCACTCATGTTACCATTGTTGGTGCGAGGCACTATAGAGAAGGTGCAGATCATCCAAGAGTAGATGAAGACTGCACATAGCCATCCAAAGCCTTATTTCAAAAGGCAATGGAGGCATTTGGAGTTTGAGGAAATAGAATACATGTTCCATCAGGTTTAACCTCAAAGGGTATTATGGATATTTGCCTGTAATGGAAATCTATCTTCAAAGTTCATAGGTTATTTCCATATAATATATAGAGATGGTGAGGTGGTGTAGTGATTGGCTCAACCACCATAGTTAGATCTGGTACACGATGTCTTCAACATGTTGCAACAGGGGAGTTACGTTCATGACCCATAAAACATTATCGATTGGGGAAAACTAGATAACAAAGATAGTGAGACATTTGTTCAGTACCCAATTAAGACCGATGGTCAACTTGAGAGGATATTTTGGGGTTGATCGATTACTTTAGTGCATGTTTAGTAAAAGCATGGGAATATCTTGGATATTATATGAGATTGGGAGGCTTAGATTCATGCTCAATAGCCTAATTTATTTTGGAATCACTTGTTTTGGATTTCCAGGGATGTAAAGCCCCATGTTAGGGAGAATGTAAGAACTAATATTTTTTCGTGTGTTATTTTTCAATATTATATTTTTTGAATTTATGACCAGGCACTAAGTCGCTGTGAAATTATGAGGCCTGGTGTTCCCATAACAAATGATTGAAAAATATTAGAATATTAAATAACACACATGTTGTTTTATTGATAATTTGGAAGAAATATTAAATAATATCTCAAATCCAAAATTAGAGGGTTCCATTGAGTCTAGAATATTGGCTTTTCCTAAGAACGACCTAACATTTGGTAGCACAGGTTGATTATCAAAATGTTTTTGCGGGCGTAAAATGAATAAGATAATTTGATAAAAAAATTATTAAAATTAATTGTGTTGACACAGTGACTTGTTTCAATAAAAAGTATAATTATTTCATAATTCTAGGGTCACCTACATAACCACAAAATTTTTGGAGGATCAATAAAAGAGAACATTCTCATACGGTGATAATGGACCAGGATCAGATCGTGGATCATTGTGTAAACAGAGTTGGAGGATCTTATCAATAGAGAAAATGAAATTGTTCTACATCAATGAATGATCCAAACTCTAGGTAAGGAATGTGAATTAATGTTTTAATTTAAAATTCTTAATTTCAATTATGATCGTAAATCAATTGATGGACGGATTGATTTGTAGATCAATCGCTTTGTGGGAAGGGTTTTATACCATGGGATTTACTTGATCTGGTTTTCGAACCCAAATCCCCCCATTCATGAACATTGGTCAAGAAGGATTGGAAAATGATGATAAACCTTCATTAGTGTGTCTTTCTCCATCCTTGTTCACGTTCTACATCATTGGATCCTCATGGTCTAAACTCGACATTGCCAGGCTGTTCTGAACTCTATCGAACCCCTGATATTTGAGGAAAATCAACAAATGAGGATGGAAAAATGTATATTTGTACAAAAGAAGACCATATCTATGATAATTTTGATTTTCATGTATAGGAGGAGGCACGATGGTCCATGGAAGGGACCACTGGCATGAATCAGTGGTGTCGGTGGCCGGTGGCGGTGCACAACAGCTGCTTGATTATGGCCAGTAGAGCCGCATGTGGCCGGTGGTGGCAGACATAGAGCGGGCTGTTGGGGTAGGCTAGGATGGTGGTCCAGGCCAGGTCTATGGTTCGGGTCGGACACAACTTGGATCTTGGACAACTGGGTTGGATCCCTATAGATGTTGACTGTTATGATTGATCTTGTTGATCCACCGTGAAGGTCACCCGTGATGCCATGGAAACTCAATCGGTCGTGAGCATAGTAACTGCGTGTCTATTCCATACGCAGTCGACCATAGTGGTCAGTCTGCATGGCTAATGGACCAATCACAATGGTCAGTCGATGGGTGGCTGGTCCTCGTCGTCGGTGGACTGACCTTAGCATTAGTCGGACCAACTGTAGAAGTAGGTGCACTGACTGTGGGGGCAGGTGGACCCTCCATGGTTGTAGGTGGACACATGAAGGAGGATTTGAGAACCACTATTGGGGTAGGTGGACATACCATAGTGTTAGGTGGACCCACCGTGGTGGTAGTGTTGGAGGCCTTGGAAGGTCTGCAAGCAGCTTTGTACAAATAGTTAAAACTCTTAAACAGGGCATCCAAACAGTGTTTTTTAAATAGATGTTTGATCGTGACATTAATATGGTCGAACCAAGAAAAAATTTAAATGCCTTATTCAGAGTTGAGTCTCTTATTTTTCCTAGTTTGGAACATTATAGGTTGAGTTTGTTTCCTTGGTCCTTTCCTCAGGGGTGAAATATGGATTTTGCATCCACATCACTGGATTGTAATTCCCTCTTGAGGATGAGTCTCAGATGGAGTTCTGTAAACCCTCTGTGAGAATGTAGTGTGATATTCTATCATCCTTATTGATTTTTTTGAATCATTTTATCCTCCCTTAGTAGGACTTTTTTCCTCTATCTAGCGGGTTTCATTGGTAGGGTTTTTAGAATCATTGGCATATGATCCCCAACATAGCGGGTTCACCCAGATTTGGTTTGCGGTTTCCCCAAAATGTTTTCGTTGTGACCCCCTATATGTGTATCATAGTCCTCTCAGACTAGTACATTCTATTTGGGTAGGTCCCAAATGGTATATCCCTTTTCCTTGAGTGTCTCTGATGGTAACATGGTTCATGGAGTGAGATCTCTTGGAATTAGTTTTGCATCGAGCATAATCTTATGGCCAGAAGATGGTTATGACCAACTAATGGTGTGGTGTATTTCCTAAATATATCTGGGTTCTTTCTATACTACATATATCATTGATACATGGTTACCTCTTGTATTTACATGAGAATACGTGGTGCTTTACATTTAGTGTTATTAGGGTATCCTACTGAGTATTGTTATACTCACCCCTGCAAGGTCTTTTCCTACATGTGTCGTGTATTGTGCATATAGTGACCATTTTTATGGTTTCTTATAAGGATAGGGAGTGGGTGGAGCATAGCTGGGATTGGTCAAACTGAAGTGTTTACAGAGAGCTTACCTTTGTCGTATTCCTCACCCTTAGAGATGGTTGGACTCTATAGTGTCAGTTGGTCTTGTGTATATACTCTCTTTGTGGTAGGATTTTATTTGACACAATTTGAATTTCCTTTACTTTATGTTGTACTCTTTTGTGGGATTATAGATGTGTTAATAAATTATTTTAATTTCTTACATTTTAGTATTGTGTGGGCTTGGATATTTCTACATGTGTAGAGGGACTTTAGGCTAATGCCTTCCATTTGTGCTAAATTTTTACATGGTGTTAGTCACCATCCTATGGAATATCAGAGGTGAGCTTGGCATACTCTTGGGTTGGACCCTATTGGGTCAGTTAATTAAAATTAATAACCTTGTAAACATTCATATTTATCATCAATAAAATTATGTTCATGATGGAAGGTAATATTATACATTATGTATAAATTAAAAGGAACATTTCACTTCCACTCTAAAAAGGTTAGAAAAGTACCTCATCCATAAAATGACTTGAATATTTCGTTAAAATTACCTTTTAAAATGAAAAACTTGGTTAAAATATTCTTTAATAAATAGTTTATATAATGTTAAAACTTTTTTTGATACATTTTTAAAAACATTTTTTGGAAGAAAACGTATTTTTGACTGAAATGATAAATAAAGTCATATTTTTCAAAAAAATATTTTATTAGACATTTTAAGTACTAAAGAGAGGAAAACTAGTACTATTACTTGAAAATGATCATCAATTTCAAAGTATATGAAAATAAATCTTGTTTAAGATATAAAAAATAATAATTCCCCCAAGGGGACTTAAAAAAAACAATCTCAAATGATGATGATATTAGTAAATAAACCCTTACCACTTTGGTAACTTTTGAATTATAATACCCTTGAAATAAATAACATAAAATAAATATTTAAATACCAGGAACAGAAATATATTCATGATATAACTTATCAAAAATGGATTTATATACACTACACAATAGAAATTAGTGGTGAATATGGCACGTGTCTCATGGAATTAAAAGTCAGATGAAAAGCCCTTACCTTGAGTCAGACTCATCACATATATTCTAAATATTCCTAAATAAGAAAGTAATATTAATTATTTAGATTATAAGAAAATTTTTAAAGATTATTATTCATTTTATTTCTTTCATTACCATGTTATTTTTAATTTCATAATCAATTATGTTTGTGTCTAGTGCTTCAATGATATTTTACTTATTTTTCAAAAATAACGTTGGTAAGTTGAATATTACTCTCAGAGGAAATTACTTAAACATATATTTAATAAAAATAATGAAATAATTTTCATATTTATACATAATGTTTTCTATTATTACCATTAATTAAATCTTTTTTTAGAAATTATGTATGTTATGATCTTGGAGGATGAAGGTCGTAGGTACGCATGAGTAATGTTTCCATTTTTCAAAAATCATTATGGAAAATATGTAAGTAATATTTTATCTTAATATAATGACAATAATATCATAAATTCCATTTTAAATCATTATATATACTAATATTTATCAACTATTTGGTGTGCTGGTTAAAATAGTGTAACGTCACTTCAGGAAGGTGGTAGTCCACATGTACACGAATGTTGTTATGATCTCTTAGAGAGTCAATAGGTAAGAAAGAAAGTGATATCATATCATTTAAGAATCATAAATATGGAATTAATATAATAATTACTTCATGTATAACACATATATTAATTAACATTATTCTTATTTCCATCGATGAAAAGCATTACTAAAAAATGAATCACGTCACATCTCGAGGTGGTAGTCTGTCATATCCATTAGCAACGTTGTCGTATCCCTTAAGAAATAGAAGATAAAAAATATGTCTATGAGATATAATAAATATATAGGTATTATTATTTTATAAATGTCATATATGTATACATTATATCCCTCATCATACCGAATTGTGAGATATATTGATAGAAAATGTTTCACAACAGTACGTGAGATGATATTCTTTTATACACATGAGGGACATTATTGTTTCCCATTTGAGGTAAGATAAGATGGATATAGGTCATTCCATTAACATAATAAAATATAATTATGTTTTATTAAATTGTTATATTATATAAGTATAAATGAATAAAATTTTATTGAGGTTTATTTAAGAAATTATACAAAAAATAAATAGTTAAGAATTTTACCTCTTCTCATACCACCTCTTTAGGATTGTACCTAAAGTATTACTAGAATGGATTTATGAACCAAAAAAGACTCTAAGGAGAGGTTATGTAATTTTGGAAGTTATTTTTTCATTAATTGGTGGAGTGAAAATTTATTGATGGTGTGAATAGAAGAGGGTAGTGAGGGGCTTTTTATATGTGTGGTGAGTTCAACACATCTAATTTTTAAAAGAAAAAGGTGTTCCCGTGTTTTTCAAAGTAAATAAGTGTAAAAAATAGAGTATTTTCGAGAATAATAAATTATAATGTCTAAACATGGCCATAAATTTTGGTTTTTAAAATATTTGGGTCATTTATAACCCTTATCTTCTTAGTTTAACACCAATTTAAATCAGTTTTTACCCTAACTGCATTAGACAAATTTACCAGTTTTTATATTCATTATATTAAAAAATTAAGATTAAATTATTAGATAATATAAATTATTCTGATTCCAAATATTTTATCAATTATTTTAAATTTTAATTCACCTAAGTGGAAAATTTTAATTTAATATTAATCTCGTAGATGTGACGAGAAAGCAAGCTTTCAAATAGAAATGTTAAAATGTTTATGAATATTTTTTGTTGAAATGAAATATAAAAATTATTACAATAAAATAAATTGAATTAATAGATATATAATATAACTTATTTTAATTTAAAACCAATTTAAATTATAATTTAACATTATATATAATTTAAACCAAAAAGAATTTTTGAATTAAAATCCAGCATGTTTCATTATTCATTAAAAAACTAATGTTTTCAAAAAATTATCTACATTAACCAATATATTATTTTTACATTTAGATTTTAGAAATTAATTTTTTTTCACAAACATTTTTCTAAAAGTGGTGAAAATTAATTTCATATTATTTTCACAAAGCATGACTAGACCACCTTTTATAAAAATTCTAGTGTTCATAAAATATTTCTTTTTTATTTCAAATTATTCTTATTATACTACTAATAAATATATATCTATTGAATTTATATTATACAAGTGTAAATAATATAATTTGTATAGATGACATAGTTTTATTCATACCCTCCTACTTAATTTCATGGTTATTATATTAATGATTAAATAATAAAATATTAATAAAGTATCATTTTTTGTTCAAATATAGTGTTGTGGGATTTTCAATCTATCAAATAGATTGAATTTATTTTAGGGTTTAACACTATCTTAATATATTGGTGTTGTGTGTCATATACCCTACCAAACATGTTGTTTCTATTTCAAAATATTGGGGTGTTACATTCTTCCCCCGCCTTAGATAAATTGTTTCTTCTCATTTATGTATTAATTATGGTAATCAAGTGTTTGAAATTTGAAAATACATTTATTGAAATCTAACATCATGATAAGGGTTGATAAAACATCCCTTTAATAAGATGTAAAGGGAAGTATAAATTTTATACATAATAACACATAACTTGGTTCCCATTTATGAGAACATTGGTGAAATGGTATGATAAAAACAAAAAATGCTTAAATAATTATAGACATTGATAGAGTTCATTGATCACAAGAAAGTGAATGACCATTTGAAAGTTAAATACCTCAAACCCACAAATCTATATTGATTTAAAAGAAAAAAAGTTCAATATAAATGATGGTATTATGATAAAAGTTTCTTTCAATATCCTTTTCCTATAGTTAATCATTCTATTTACCATATTGATTGAGAATATATAAAAATATACATACTTGAAATGTTTCTATTTCTAGTCCCAATTTCATCTTTTGGTTGTTCATTGATCATTTAAAAATTTATTTCATTGTATAATAAATGAATATACAAGTGTAATTTTATATTCCTCAAGCAATAAAATTAACATTTAATGGATCATAATATCCATAAAAGATTGATAATTATTTGTATATATTTATAAATAATTCCAAAATCGCAATTTGTTAAATAAAGTAATCTAATATAATACATTAATATATAAACCCTAAGAGTAACATTACAAGTTCAGCATTAACATTTAGTCAACAAATCATTTAACTAAAAATAATTACATAGTAGCGAATACATCACAAAGGCAAGTGACAGGTGTTAATCCCTTATCATCATTCAGTTGTTGGTTCAAGCCCCACAGCCTTTCTAGATGTGATGTGTTATTACCCAGTCTACGGTTTTTCCTTTTTCGAAAATAATATTATTATAATTCCTATAATGCTCATAAATTGTAATAACTAATAATTAACTCAACATAAATGATTAGATAAAAATTAAAGGTTATCAATACCATTATATAAACCACTTTAACATTATTATCTCAACATTAAGAACTTATCAAGGGTTCTCCTCAATCAATCATGTGTTTTCCAAGATATTTAATTTACTACTAAATCACTTTTCCAGGTCATCGATATCATTCAACATATGATCTCAAATCATTAAAAAATATTATTGTATTACAATAAATATACATTTCATAATTATTTTAACCATAATATAATTTATTAAAATACTCCAATAACATAATTCTTGAATCCAAACACAATCACATTAATTATTCCAATTTTTCAATAATAATAGAATAATATTAAACATCACCATTTAGCTCAATTTGAGTTATATTTCATTTAAAAATGGGTCATTAATTTTTGTAGTTCCATATCTCCTTACAATGGTATCACTTAAATTGGAAATATTTTTTCATTCCATTATATTCATGGGAATGGTATCCTTCTTATCCACACATGGAGTGAACAATTATTACTTTTAAGAATATTCCATGGTGTTTTCTTCCCCAAGTATCACATGTTTGAAAATAATTCATTCCCTTATTCCCTTTAACTGTATTTTTCTTCTTCTCCACCTACTTTTCATGCTTTCCATCAAATCCATAAGGCATGGTCAATTATTTCTCTTCTTGGATAGAAAATGATACAATATCATTTTATGATAAGAAACTTCGGGAGACTACTTCCCTTCAAAGGATATTATTAAGACCATCAATGAAATTTAAAATCACACTCTTTTTATTTTGTATATAGTCCTTAAAATTACCTACTATCCTTTTAATGTATTCTTCATACATAGTAACATTTCCCTCATTTTACATTATTAGAATCAATAATTATCCTTCCATATCTACTCTTTTCTCATGAGGAAAATATTTTTCCAATAATAGTACCCTAAAATACTTCCACTCAATGATTTTTATTTCCTCCTCATCCTCAATGTTTTGAATTAATGAAATCCATTGATATGCATCTATTGTGAGAAAATAAACTACTATGAAAATTTCCCCCCTTTCACTACTTCGACGAGTGAGAAATAGCTTCTCCAAGATAATTATCTATTTCTTATCAAAAAATAGATTTTTTATTTCCATTGAATGTTGAAGGTTGTCACATAATGTGGTAAAAAATAATTACACCATGTGGTGGATCAAAATAATACTCTATATGGGAAAGTTTATTACTTATAACCAAAGTCATTTATCCTAGCATTGTTTTTACGTGGCCAGTTCAAGCTCCATATCCAAATCTATCTTCATTATCATTCCTAGAGGGAAATCTTTTTAGGGGTACATGAATTGATATGCTTCACCTTCCTTCTATAAGGCACTACTTCCAAAAAAAAATAGTATACACTACATTAGACCATAAAATTATGAAACATAATTTATAATTCCTGAAATATTGAAACACATATCTTAAACTAAAAAAAATACAGATAATTTCATAATCATAAACATTATTTCCTTGGGGATATCTTTATTTTCAAATACTTCATAATGGTTTATAAGAAAATGTGATTTATCCTAATAATTTCCCTTTGATTGGTAAAACTAGGTGCATCGTAAGGCCCTTTGTCATGCATCATGTGATAATTTTGTCAAGTACAATGTTCTCTTAATGGATTTATTAGCTTGAGGTCCGTTTTTACTAGAACAGCATCCCATTATAGAATCTATAAAGGATGTATTTTTTAAGGGAAACCACATAATATCTTTCCTACCAAAAAATTAGTATTTTCATTTATACATATCCTCAATGTATATCATGTGGTTATTTTCCCCAATCTCTGTTTCCTAAATCTACTTCCCAATGTTTCATCAAAATTTCCACCGATACCAATTATAATGAATCTAACCCCATTGTGCCATATTAGGTGCCTACTTCATAACATTTTCATAGGATACCAGAAATCATATACCAAAATATTGAATAGTTTTTTAGACTAGGTAATCTATATGCATACTTGACCTTAATTTCATAATTGAAAATTTGAAAAAAAAAATAGGTTATTTTCATTCAGAACTCCATTATTCCATCTAGTTTTTACCAATATATAAATAAAAAAACATCTGGTATCCTTGGGAAAATAAATCATAAGAATGGTATGAGATCTGATTCTCAGTACGGGTAAGCATACAATAGAAGCTATGGATAAATAAGAAATAATATATTTATAAAGGGAAATAACTTAGACATATTACATTTAATCAATAACATGACTACCATAACAATTATGGAATAAAATATAATAAAAAATGGCATGTTAGTAATCATGTGATCTTTAGAACATACCCCTGGATATTCTAACTAATAAAATAATCACATATAATGTCAATAACTTAATTAAAAATGATGGAATCCACATTCTCAGACATCTGAGAAATACTTTCAAGGAATTTTTGTAAGATATCTAAATATATGGGTAATTCCTCGACCAAAACCCATTTTATTTGGTCTCATTGGACCTAACACTACATCGAGGGGCTATTGTGGGAACTGCCCATTACTTACTACGTCCAATGAAATACTTAATTGAAAGGGATGAAACATATTCTACATATGAATTAATTTTTAAAGTATGATACAAAATGTAAACACATTACCAAATCAATAAACATATTCAAAAAAATATAGGGCAAAATGAAACATATCAACATAATACATTCCTAATAAAATTGATCATAAACCATCCGAAAAAAATAATAAAGATAGTATCTTTTGACTATATACCCTTTAATGAATATGTTATATAAATATATGTATTGTTTTATTGAAACATTATTTTCTTAGATCAATAAGAAAATTTCTTCAGTAAAACAACATTTCTTTAAAAATCACCCTATTTATTTTAAAATGTAAAAATCAAAAAATATTATTTAAATACATTTCTCTTAAAATAACATTTAAGAACTAATAAATTACAAAATATTTGGGAAAAATTTCTTTTGAAATGACCTATTAAACATGAAAGTTCATATTTGATGAAATGATGGTCATGATGGTAGTTAATTCTATACATTTTAGTATAATTTAAAAAGACTGTTTCTTTTGTGGAGTTATAAGGACAAAAAAGTGCCTTGTTTAGAAACCAAGAAAAATATTACTTTAAACCCATTTTTTAAAATCTAAAAAAATGACTGTAATAAATAATTATCATAATTTTAAAACATCTTTTAAAAAAAATAGGAAACATGGTTTTGGAAGAAGAAGGATTTTGAATAAAGTGGTAAATCAAGTAACCTTTTCTTAAAAAATCCCAATATTGTTTAGTTATAATGAAATTAAAATGGAATTGATACTTAAAAATGATAAATAATAACCATACAATAGAAAATATATATTTTTTGAGATATAATTATCAATCAATTTCCCTATGAAAGACTTAGACAAAAATAACCCGGAATAATGAAGCAATTACTATATGAACCCTTACCACTTTGGTAGCCTTGAATAATAATCCCCATGAAATAAATAAAATAATATGAAACATTAAATACCATGAATAGATATATATTCATGATATTACATATCAAAATATTCAGTTTTGAAACTGAAAAATTGAAAATAAGTGGTGAATATGGAAAATGAATTATGGAAGTAAAAGGGAGATGATAAGCCCATATCATCAGTTTGAATCGTCATGTATATCCTTTATCTTTCATAGTAATAAAATTATGTTAATTATTAAATTTCATACAAACATTTTTCATGTTTATTATTCCATTTTAAATTATTTCAAAGATATATGTAATTACTTAATCAATTAAGTTTTTGTTGGGTGTTTCAATTATATTTCACTTATGTGTTAGAAATGACTTTGGTAGGTTGACTACTATTCAAAGTGGACATTATTTCAACATATAAAGAATAATAATAATGAATAAAATTTCTTATATATAAAAAAAATTAGGATTTTAAAACCATTTCTGAATATTGGTTTTGATATATGATCTACGTACCGTTAATGAAGATGGTGGGACATACATACACATAAGTAGCATTTTTATTTTCCAATAATCATTATAGAAAGGAGATAAGTAATATTTTATATTTCAAGGATGATAAAAATATGATAAATTCCATATTATTTATATAAATATACCCATATATATAATATATTTGGTTTGGTGATTAAGAGAGAATCACATCACTTCATGAAGGCAGTATTCCACATGTACATGAATGAAGTTATCATCCTATTGTGAGTGAAAAAGTAAGAAATATAATGATATATTATCTTTTTTTATTGATAAATATTTCACTAATATCATAATTATTTCATTTATGTCACATATATAAATGACCTTTATCATTACTACCTTCCATGTAATGAGTAAGTGAAAAATGAATCACATCGCTTCATGAGCTGATAGTCTGTTGTACACATGAGACAAGTTATTATATCCCCTATCGAATGGAAAGTAAAAAAGTTATATCTGATATAATGAACAAAAAGGTATTGTTATATAATAAATATCATACATATATATATTATCTATTATCACACCCAACTATGAGAGGTGTTAAAATAAGACATGTCACATCAGTTTAGGAGGAAGTAGTCTGTCGTAAACACGGGGACGTTATCGTTTCCCATTTGCGGAAAGAGGATATAGATTTTGGTATTAACCTTAAAATAAAAACATATAATTATTTAGTAGATACAAGTGTTTTTATATAATCATAAATGGCTAAGATTTGAATGATCTGGAAGAATAAATAAAACAAAATTGCATAATTTGTAATTTTATCTCTTCTCCGACCTCCTTTTTATGATTGTACATAATGTTTTCCTAGAATGGATTTATGAAAAAAAAACATGGATTATAATATTGTGGGATTAAATTTTTGATTTTATTTTTTCAGTTCGTGGATGAATAAAATTATTTTAAGATGTGAAAATTAGAGGGGAGAGGGTGGCCTTTTGTAAGTGAGGTGAGATGCACATTTGTGATTGTTTATTGAAAAAAGAATACTGAAATTTTAAGATGAAAAAGGGTCCAAGATAATGTAGTCTTGATAATTAGAGATTATAGGTTATAATTATGGAAATTAAATGAGAATAAGACTTTTCTGGTTCATTTTTAACCCTTATCTTCTTAGTTTAATCCCCTTGTAAATAAATGTTTACCTTAATAGTAGTAAATAATTTTTACTATTTTCACTATTTATTATAGTAAATGATAATTAAGACCTTTTTAGATAATATATATTATTATTAATCCAAATATGACATCTATTTTTTCAAATTCCATTCATAAGAGTGTAAAAATTTTAATTTTAAATTAATCCCACAGACATGATAATAAATTGGGGGTATCAAAAAGAAAATTATAAAAAGTTTAAAAAGATCTTATATCAAAATAAAAATGAAATTTATTACAATAAAATAAATTCTATTAAACATTAAATATTTCAAATAATTTTACTTTAAAACCAATTTAAAATATTATTTATCTTTATGAAAAAATTAAATGAAAGTACATTTTTAATTAAAATTTAGAAGTTTCATTAAACATAAAAAACATTACTCTTTCTAGAAAATTCATAAAAACACAACAAAATATATTTTTTACATATTAATTTAAAAAATGAAATTTATTTTTTTCAAATATTATTTCTAAAAGCTATAAAAATTAAATTCAAATTATTTTCACAAAGCACGACATTACTAACTTTTTGAAAAACACAATTTTTCAAAAAACATTTTTTCATTCAAATGATTATTATTTTTTAAAATTCAATAAATGAACATTGAATTACTTTTATACATATTTAAACAATGAAATTATCATAATTTAGTTGGTTCTATTCATACCTACTGACATAGCATCTAGGTAAAAATAATAAGGCTTAAATAATAATATTTTAATAGAGTATCATGTTTCAATCAAACCCAATGTTGTGTGCTTTAAAAGTAATCATAGATATTTCATTTATTTAAAAATAAATATATAATAAAGTGATAGGTTGTGTCATTATTTTATAATATTGTTTTTTATGTTATATATTCTATCAAACATTATAATATTCTTATAACATAAATGGTCGTTAAATAAAGGGATCAATATATGAGCTTAACAATATGGAATTTAACACCTTGTTTATGGTTCATTGTAAGTTAGTTTTCATCACGAAATGGGATTCATTTTGTTAATAAATATTTAAATATGAGTGGTGGCCAACATATTTATATCCAAATAAGGGTGAATCTCAACATAAGTGGATATAAAGTTATAGATACAAATAAATATAATCATATCCATTTATACTAGCTGTGAAATTGGAAAAATTACAGAAAAATTATTTCAAAGAAAAAAATTCATACCATGAAAAATATTGGGGTTTTCATATAAAAAAATTCAGAAAAAAGTTATTTTTTATAAATTAAAATGAAGAATATGTTTCAAAATATTAATAATTTTTTTGAAAGGAATAAAGATCAGTTACCATGTTACTAATTGTACATAACATAAAGAATATTTTTATGAAAAAAAAGGAAATAGAAACAATTCAAATTGAAGAAGAGGAAGTGAGATAAAGAATAATAGTAGATAATTAGTTCAAGGAATTTTTTTTTGAATTTTAACATCAATTTTAAATTCAATCATATTTTTTTTGTTGCAGCTTGTGTGAAATAAAATACTATATTATGCATGAAAAACATTATGGAAGAGGATACTACTATATTTAATTGTTATTCTGAAATTTTTGTATGGGAATTAAGAGGAATAATTTTTAGAAAAGTACTCTATATAATAAAATAAACTTTTAAAAAAACAGGATGAAGTAGAAAATCAAAAATAAGAATTCCCAATATAAAAACATTAATGGTATTCTAATCTAGTTCATGAATTTATTTTTATTAAAAATCATTTATCATTATAATAGGGTTGGAATCACTCAAACATAGTTAAGAAATGTGTATCATGAAAAACATTTATTCACCTCACATTTTTACATACATGTTTATATTATTAGATTTTCTGATATTAGGGAAATTATTATCTTTGCAAGGATTAGCCAATTATTTAAAAATGTAAAAAATAAATATAGTGTTCCCATTTTTGTGTATGAATAGATGTGTTGAAAATTAATATACATAACATAATAATTTGTGTTGAAGGTTGTTTTAAGAGAAAACATAAAACAGGATCTATAGTCATTAATCCCCCATTCAAATCCCAAGGATTTAACTAAACTTATTGGTCTTTTCATAAGGTATATGTCTCGCTATGGGTAAAATTATCTTAGTCACTTGTGGCTAGTATAATGAAACAATATCCCACCTAAAAGTTATTTTTTGTAACAACTCATGTAATTTTCCACTACTTACAAATCTTGGTCATATGTCTGGTAATTCTACTCATATGAAATCTTCTACATAGACATATAATAAACCACATTACTATCTTGGATCAAAATTTCTTGTAGTCTGAGTCATGATAAATTACAGTATGAGGTATAATCCTTACCTAGAACAGTTAAGGTTGTGACTGAAACTATATTCAATCTCTATTTTGACTCCTCAAAAGAAGTCTCATATGAGTTTGGACAAATAAATATAAACTCCTTCGTGGTTAGGAATAATATAAGAACTGCTAAGTTGGAGAAGTCCAGAAATAATCCTAGATAATAACCGATCAAACCCAAAAAGGTATGTACCTCCAATATATTCATCAACATATCCCAAGGAACTACAACAATAACCATTCTAGGTCTAATTATACTTTATTCTCAGATATTACACGACCTAGGAAATGTAATTGGTGAATCCAAAAGTTCCATTTTAGGATCATATCATATATCCAAATCTCTATAAGTGTCCATAAAAAAATCTATAAATTACATGTGTATTTCTCCTTTGAACAATATTACATGATTATATTTAAAAAAAATAATAACAAAATCTTCTATAAATTGATATATTACCTAACTAATAAATCCAATAAAAATAATAGTTCATTATCATAGAGAACAACATCCCCAAGTACACATATAGACCGTACCTATTATTTAATGTTGAGAACGTTATGCCAAAAATGATAACCCTAATTCAGTGATAACATGGCAACAAAATAATCTTCAGGAAAATCCAGTATCCTAGAAGAAAATAAATTGAATCATCATAATTACTAAGTGGATATTAGTCCTTTATTTTCACATGGTTCATATTCTGATAGTCCACACCTAACATAAAAGATAAATTAGTCTTCTTATGAAATAGGAAAAGAGAATCCCAAGGATATATAGTAATCCACATGAACAACTTTTCCTCTAAGTTCTCTATCTATGATTTTATCTCCCAAAGATCTATAGTATCCATATAATAAGGTGAATTGGAAATAGGACTTTCACCTGGTGTAAGATCGATAGATATATCATACACTCTATTAGATTTAAATTATGACAAATACTACACCAATGCATCCTTGAAATAATAAAAAATTGAAGTAAAAACATCCGAATAAATCACTCAGTGGTATAATACAAGCCTATAAATATGGGTTTTAACACTTCTTAGGTATTAATTGTCAAGTCTAACATAACCCACATGTAAGTACCACTCTCCAATGTAGTCATAATTATTACCATATATTTATATAAATTATAATATTTTATTATAATAGTTGATATTAGTGTGATATGTTACTGTAGAATCTATCTGGGGATCAGATATAATATAGTCATCTCTAACAAAAATATATCCCAAAGGAATATATAGCCTTAAAACATGATGGTGAATTTCATACAATTGATAATGCCTATAGATTAAACCCCTATAATCTTTTATATTGTCATTACTCCATAGAAATACTTTTGGGAAATCTTAATCTATCTATATAAATGTTATATGGTTAATACCAATCCATTATATATAGTGGGTGTAGGTTGAATGAAATGCATTCAACATGTGCCTCTACCATGAGATTTTAAATGTGTTATCTATAAATAACCACTCTAATGGTAATTCTACCTCCATTACTATGTATAATTAACTCTAAACAAAACAAATAAACTAGTGTATCTCAAATAACTAGCTAAGATAATCCTCCTTGATCCATCTGCAGATCCCTCTCTTGAACCTTTGTCTCCAAAAAAAATTGTTTACAACCCTATATAAACACCATAGCTGTCACATCCTCCCACATTAAAGACACACAAATAATGGTGGGTCTCACTAGATATGAATATAACTAGGCCTAACACACTGATATTAATGAAAAAAATTATCATCGTATGGATGAAGAGGTGATTTTTTTTCTGGTTACTCAGCATGTTGTTTTTCTAGTGTAAACCATCAAAAGAACTCTTACTACTACCGGACATCCCACAACCGATCCTCACATTAGAATCCACCTACCTTAAGACTCTATATTTTCTTATGTTCCTATGAATAATTGGTTACTGGTTAATAGTATCTAAAAAATATGGTAGGGGAAATTTTCCCCTGAAGATGAACCTCATACCTCATCTCATCCTCGGAACATGTATCCTTAGATATCTCATCCAAATCTAGTACTAACACAAAATGTTATTGGTTCATGAAGTGATCAATATAATCCATAAATAAAATGCCGCCTTGAATGGGATACATAGACTCTCTTTCTATTTTATACCTTATTTTACCATCAAATAAATGATCATAGTACCAATTTTTGAAATCCTTTTAGGAAAATCCCATATGCGGGACTTCCTATAAAAAATATCCCACTAAATCTTTACAGTTCATCACTGAATGTGGACTTCTAACTTCTTTATTCTTTGAGTGGGGTGTCTCTAAGTGAGTGAATATCTTCTAAATACACTCTATCAAAAACCAATATTTTGTGGGACAATCCTCCTTTACAAATAATTTTTGATATTGTATCTAAACCTTATAGCTCAGCTCAGACATAAAAAGTTCATCTCATAAAGCCTTTTTATCCATTGACTATAAAACATGCAACAACGTATCATGGATCAAAGTATACATTTCCTTCCATGGGGCCACAGGGGACTCTGATCCAAATATTGGTGTGGTGTTTCTTACCCCACCCTCATGGAATCACATATGTTTTCTATGAAGTAGATAATCCCTAAAATGATAACACACATGTTAGAATACATTTCCATAACAACATTTAACATAAACCATAGTGTAAATAAATAATAAGCATAATGTATTTATATTATATAAATGATATATCATAGATAACTCATAACCTAGGAACTCTCACTAGCCTCATATATCCATACACTGGGTTAACAACATAAATATATAAGATACACATCATCATATTTTCCATTCAACCAACTTTAATCATAAGATTCATATTTGAGTCCAAGAAAAATTAAATATAAATTATATAGAGGAATGAAATTTATAAGTTACAATTGGAATTTTATTTAACTTACATTATATAATATGTAAAAATAATTCCCATTGAAATATTTTTTTTTCAACCATTTTAATGATTAGTTAAATAAGATACCACCCACATGTTATATGGGAAAGCACCATATAAGTTATTGAATACAAATTAAAAAACCATAATCTATTTAAAAATAATGTAACTGATTATATGATTTTTTTAATAAAATATGTGTCAAATATGTTTCATGAATTCAATTTGACTTTCTATTCCATAATTTTTTTTGAAATCTCATAGTTCAGACATCCAAACCCATGTGCATCACACTATTTGACGTAACTCAATAGTAAAATTTAAATCTAATAACATTATCATATCCTTGGTAAGCTATAATTCCCTCATTAATGGGTCATATACCCCCAATAATATGTTTTTTTCTATGATCCAATGATATCAAATATCTTTTTTATATTCCCTAAATAATAAGAAAATTGAAATATGATGTGATTCCACTTTTAATTCACCTGAATAAGTTCACATTATAGTAATTGTGTCAGAGTGATATTAGACCTCATATAAACCTCCCCACATGCTATTGGATTCTAAATAATACAACAATTCCATGGTTTTATAGTAGGGATATTATATCCCTCATATAAAAGTGAGAAATAATAGTGAAAATAATAAAAATTTCATACATCATATCATAAATGAAAAAAAAGTTTATAAATTGTTCCACAAAATTATACATAATGTATGCTATATCAAAATGGACGTTGTACAATTTTTATTCTTCTCATACCTAAAATATATATCCTCTAAAGTGGGACCATATATATAAAAATACAAAAAATGAGTAAACTAAACAAATTCCGGGAACCTAGAATACGTTTTGTTGATTCCTATCCTAGTTATGTATCCCTTGTGAAATGGTATCCATCAAATAAATCATCATTCATAAGTAGTTCAAACCTATTCCTACATGCAAAAATGTAGTATTCTTGAGTTCTAAGGGTGTTCTGAACATGGTTTTATTATGAATTAATAGGCCACTACCAATGGTGTATATAATTATTTCCAACTGAATTATATTTATTTCTCATGTTAGAAACCAAAATAGAAACATAATAAATAACCACCATCACTCTTGTAGATCTAATGTGACATACATGAGTTACCATACCTTCTTCAACTTGTTCTAGATATCTCTGAATAGGGTATCGTCATATGAAACATAGGTGAATACATGAAACCCACCAGGAAAAAATAATGCATCTTCTAGAACTCGAGGGTAGATACTTCCCATTGTGAAATAAGAATGAATCTTCATGAACTCCAGGGAAAACACTCCCATCAATGAAACAAGAACAAGTCATTTATAACTCAGGTAGAAAATACCTTCTAGGAAACAAGAACAAGATATCTATATCTTCTTATTCAATTTTAATCTACCTTATTTCCAAATAAACATTGGATTTTTTCTCCAAAACATATCTAACAAGCTTCATGACTTCCTGTGAGATGTGGTAAATAATATTTTTCATACCATTATTACATGTATTTATTCTATAAAGATCAACTCAACAATCCATCTAATTTACTTATAAGCTATCATGAATATATCTAGATAGGTATTCAAGGAAAACAACATTTAATTTTCCTCTTCCAAAATGAATAGGAAACACTTTCATATTTATATTTTGTGGATACCTCCTCCATCACATATATTCTATAAAACCTATATATTAACACATATTGTAAAAAAAATAAAACCAACACAAACCTTTGGGCACTTCACCATTGTTGGAAATTTTTACAGGCGGTGAAATTTTAATTTTATATGATATATAAAAATGATTTTAGGAAGATAGATTACATTTTATATAATAAAAAAATAATATATTGTTCTATTTTATTGATTCCAAAAATTTTCTTGATAAATTAATTAATTAATTAGTCACTCCCTATTTTTTCAAACCCTAATAGATTTAAATATTGGATTTATAACATCTAGTCCCTCAGATATTCGAGGAGAAATGATTAATATTTTCCTTCTCATGACCCATACTATGACCATAAAAATTACTAAAATTTATTTAGGTTGGACTTACTTACCAACTATAGTAATTCACATCTCCTTTATCTATTGAGTGTAATTTCTAAACCAGAAATCCTATAATCATATTTCATCCATACATGACACAAGATTGCATTAATTATAATATGGTCATCACCGTTTATAAAAATTTTGTTAATTACACCCATTATATTTGCTAAGACCCCTCAATAATGGAAACGTTTTTCAGACTATCGCCATACTAACACTCTAATTATGATTCCACATGAACATAGATGATGGAAGGAATTATGGCGACTTAAGATTTTAGTTAAAGGAGTTTATTTTTATTATGAGTATATATTCTTTATTTCATTTCCCTAATGCTTGTTAATATTATAGGGAACTTATATAATCAATTAACCACGTATGATAAAATAATATACTCATAGTCTTGTATAAGATATCTTATTTTATATTTGGGTAGTTGGTACCTAAATTATGTGGGAACATACAATAAAAATTATAAAAACAAGATAAAATATATCTTAAATTTTTTTATTTTATCTAACATGTTTATTAAATTTTTAACTCTACATGATCATTTTTAATCATCGTAGGAAACTGTGCATCTGATAAATAAATAAATAACAACAAAGTGATCATATGATTATATATATATTATTTCATCATGAGATTTTATATACTTGTTGGCTAATAAATAAGTGAATTTGGTTCATAAAATGAAAACTATAACTCTTTCTAAGATTTTTAATGGATCCAATAATTCTTCAGGAAAGAAGAAGGAAAAGAAGAAGAAAAAAGGAAATTTCCATTCGAAATTGGTTTCAAAATGATTGTTCTCTAATGGAATTGTCAGGGTTTTTCTAACTCTTATACTATAAATGCATTGGACTAGCATATTCAGATTCACAAGCCAATGTTAATTGGTATCTCTGAACTGAAATCCTTTTTTTCTTTGGGTTTTGTAGGCCTTAATAAATTTCTCTTTTACTTGGTTGCTTCCAATGTTACAAATGGACAGTACGAGAGATTATGGGTTTTTGTTCACTCCTCCATTGGTATTATTGACATTATATCCATCAATGAGAAGGTGATTTCTTTCTTTTTTCATTGTAAGTCTGAGATTATGGTTGGCTCTTTTGTCTATGATAAAAGCAGGTATCAAGATCGTAGGAGTCTATGGCAGGAACGTGACAACATTAGGGGCATTTCTTCTACATGGTTTATTATAGGTGATTTCAACAATATTATCTGTTCTAGTGAAAAATTGGGTCTTTTTCACTCGCAAAGTTCTCTTAGGAATTCAAAGGTTGTGCTGATGATAATTACCTGACTGAGGTTAGTATGGTTGGTGGAAAATACACCTGGTATTGAAGATATCTCAACTGTATTATCGCTAGTAAGCTGGATCAGGACATTGTGAATATTATTACACTAAACAAATGGGATTCCATTTCTAGTATCACTCTCCATAAAATTTCCTATGACCATTATCCGATTCTGGTTAGTTTTAAGGGTATGGAATACTGCATACCTCTTCCTTTTCGTTTCAACAATGCTTGGGGTCTTCAAGATGATTGTGGCGGGCTGATTAAAAATTATTGGAATAGTATGAAAGGTGTATATTTTCTCTTCAAATTTAGGATGATCAAATTTTATTTAAATACATGGAGTAGGGAGACTTATAGTGAGATGGAAAATGGAATCTTATGTCTTGAATCCTCTCTACAACATCTTCAAGATGAAGCCTCGAGAGTGGACTTCAATCTGGATTTTTTCAGGGAAGCTATTCTCGCATCTAAAATGAGCTCTCTCCATGAAATGAATGAGAATACTCTTAAGGAAACCTTCAATATAAAATTTCTTCCATATGGGGATCTAAATACTAATATTTTTCAACTCTCTCCAAATAATTCGGAAGTCCAGTCATCCCTTCTCCTATCTTAGGGTTGGTGATCATATTTTAGATAACAAAAAAAACATTGCTGATTATATTGTTGATTATTTCACTGAGTTGTTCAATGGGCTTGCTTTGGGTGGATCGTTGATGGGTGGTATCATCCCTTATTTGGTCTATGCTGCTGATAATTGCCTTCTCACTAGTGCCCCTTCGTAATTTGAGATTAAGGATATTGTTTTTAGCCTTAATTACTATAACTCTCTAGGTCCAAATGGTTTCAACAACTTCTTTTATAATAAGTATTGGGAAATTATTAAAGGTAATGTTTGTAATGTTGTCTTCTCTTTCTTTGCATCGGGTGCTCTTCCACAGGGTATCAATGCTCAGTTTAACTCTTTAATTCCTAAAGTTTAAAATACTTGTGAGATTCACCTTTTTCGACCCATTGCCTTGGTCTACACTAGTTACAAGATAATATGTAAAATTATTTATAACATCCTCTCCATCATTGCATCTAAGATAATTTAATGGAATAAATATGGATTTATTAAAGGAAGATGTATTCAACATAGTATTTCCTCAGCTTCAGAATGTCTAAATATGCTCAGGAAACCTGTAAGAGAGGGTAGAATTCCTATCAAGATTGACATAAAAAAGGCATTTGACACTCTGGATTGGGCCTTTATCTATAAGGTTCATGGAAGTTATGGTTTCAATGATATATTTATTGGATGGATTTCCAATCTTTTTGGATCTACTCATGTATCAGTTTTTATTATTGGTTCCCCGAAATGGTACTCTTCTTTCTCTAGAGGTGTTCGTCAGGGAGATCCTCTCTCAGCCCTACTTTTTGATATTACTAAAGATTATCTCAGTTGACTCATCTCGTACATGGTTCACAGGGTCAGTTCAAGCCGATGTAGGCTTACAGGTCTCTACTCACTCCAACTCATCTTTTATATGCTGATGGTATTATCTTCCTGTAGTGTAGAAAATAGAATATTCATGTCCTGAAGAAAGTTCTAAATCATTATGAGGGTGATTCTGGACAATGTATAAGTTGGGATAGATCCTCCATACACTTTGGGAAGGGGTTTTCTATCTCTAGGAAGCATTGGATTATAGCAGAGTTAGGAATCCGAGAAGGGGTATTTCCTTTTCACTATCTTGGTGTGCCATTATTTCGAGGGCTTCTTAGAGTGTCTTCCTTTTCTAAAATTGTTGACAGCGCTAATGGACAACTCTCAACCTGGAAGGGGAAGACTATATCTATGGCTGGGCATTTAAGTTTGGTGAAGTCGGTTATTGTTTCTAAATTGGTGTACTCATTAATGGTATATAAGTGGCCAAGAGGACTTCTCAAGAATTTTAATATCTCTATCAGGAACTTTATTTTTGAGTGGAAATATCCATGAGAGGAAAATGGTCACTACTCCTTGGAAGGCTTTTTGTCTCCCTCTGCATAATGGTGGAATGGGATTAAAAAAATATCGCTCTTTTCAATGATTCCCTTCAAGCCTGTCTTGTTTGGAAGATTCAACACAGTAATTCTGAATCAATGGGTTTCCTCAGTTCTCGCTTTGCTGGTTAATTGGGGAAGAGAAGGAATGATAACATTGATTCTTCATTATATCCATTAATTAAAGCCTATTTTTTGGATATTATGTCATGCTCATGATGGATAGTGAATATGAACTCGACACTCAAATTTTGTGTTGATAATTGGACTAGTGCGGCTCTCTCTGATAATTTCTAACTAGATGTCCTTGATTCTAATGAGCAGGTCACTATTAAAGAATTTTTATATTCTCCTCCCTCACCGCTCCCGGATCAGCTTCAAGATTTGGTAGATCATTTTGCGTTTATTTGTGGCCCTAATATTCTGGTTTGGGAACCTACTAGGAATGGACTTCTTACTAGAAAACTTTTCTATCCGCATGTCAAGAAGGGCCATCATGCTGAATTCAACTGGTTATCTTCTTTCAACAAAAAATGGATCAGGTCATCATGACATAATCTTGTTTGGTGGCTCGCTTACAATAGGTTACAATCTGATAATGTTATTAAAATGAATGGTATTCACCTTTGCTCCAGGTGTGCTATGTGTCACCTGTATAGGGAGGATGTGGAGCATGTCTTTCTCAGCTATGGAATGGCCTCATCCATTTGGAAGGAGGTCCTCAAGTCTTTTGAGCTAGTTGGTCTTCGATTTTCAGGCCTGGAAGCTCTCCTTCGGTGTTTCTCTTTCATCTAGTTATCATCATAGGTATGCGTTCTTCTTTGTGTGGATGTAGTTGAATGTTTTCATGCTATATGGGGGCAATGAAATGTAGCAATTTTTTTGGGAAAAGGCAGCTATGTGAATCTGCTCATGAACTAGATTTTTTATGCTATAAGAGATATGTGCAATGCTAGCATGGGGTACTGCGACAATAGTATTCATGTTTTTATTGTGCTGAAAGACCTGGTTGTTTGGGGAAATTTTAGGCCTTTTGGGGACTTTTGACGTGTTTTTCTTTCCTCCTATTTTGCATTGGATTAAGGTGAATATAGATGGTGCAACAAAGCTAAATCTGGGACCAGTAGGCTGTGGTGTGGTTTTTAGGATGCATGATGACTTTGGTAGGGGGTGTTTTTATGTAAATTAGAGTGTGACTAGATCACTTGAGGTGGAGATTCTTGGAATAATTCATGCTATCTCATTTTATAAAAAGAAAGATCAGGATAATATATGGTTGGAAAGTGACTCTATCACTCTTGTGCAGGCCATCAGAAATGGTGAGCTTCATATATCTTAGAGGCTTTCTTAAAAGTGGATGGAATCTATGATGAACTTGATGAGTCTTAACTGCATCATCACTCATGTTTATCAGGAGGGGAATATGGTTTCAGATAGCCTCGCTAATATGGGAGTTGGTAAGCCTCTTATGTAGTTAGATTCTTGGTTCACGCCCAAATTTACCCAAGAGAAGAAGGGTAGAACGGCCCTTGTAGTGTAGCTTGGGTTGTCGATTCCACATAGACCTAACAAAATACCTAAGATACACAACCTAAGGGATGGATTTTTGGCTATGAAGTGGCCAACTTGGATTGATTTTGGATGGGTTTTAAATATATCTAAAAGATTTAAGTGGATTCAATTTAAAAGAATGAGTTGATCCTAGGTTTTCGCTCGGGGTGGATTGAGTGTATTTTCTTTTTAATGATTTCCAATTCTTAAATTTGAGATGGGTTCATTTAAGGAGATAAAACAACATCATCACTTAATGGTTTAATGCCTACACCCTCTAATACTAATCACCTATACACTTGAAGGATCAAATTTTTTAGCACTTCAAGGTAAAGGATTGTATTAGTACTTGATGTGTGTGGCCTTAAATTCAACAAGGACGATGGAGTTTAAAAATCATCAAATAAAAATCCCAATTAAAGAAGTGATTATACATTAATTAGGTGATAAATAACATCCAATCCATCCCCTTGCTACTCCCTTGGATCAACCCATAAGTGGGTTAGCCCTCCATTGATCCCATGGTTTCAATGGAAGCGGAAAGTAGACTCATGAGGGAGGAAATGGAGAAGTAAAGAAAACAACAAAAATTAAATGATCACTCCACCGTTGTGTGAATAATTTCACAAGGGTTGGTGTGAATAAATTCACACCTTGATCCAATGGTATAAAAGTGGTATTAAGAACAATATAATAATAGTAGGAGAAGAACTTTTATTAAGAAACTAAAGTGAATTGAACAACTTACATGTGAAAGACAAAATGGAGACAACAAAAATGCAGCATAACATTACAATTGAACAAAGCATCCAAGATCCTCAAATACTTCACCACCACTGCCTTAAATAGGCATTTTGGGAGCCTTGGGTAGATCCACCAATAGTACAAATCATCTTAATTAATTTTGGTAGGCTATAGGTGGTGGAAAGCTTGTGGAATTTGGACTTTTCCACGTTTGACCCGAGGTGGAAGCCAGTTTTCATCCACCGAACAGACGCGTCTGGAAGACCCTCTAGAATGCCGAATAAGAGTGGGCCATAGACGAAGAAAATGGAGATCCGGATGTCTTCTAACCGCCTGTAAAATTTGGGCCCATTTGGAGTTGTGTATTCCGAGATATGATCAAATTAGTGGGATGTTTTTCTGGGCCGCAGAATCTGGCCCAGAATTGTATCTCTAAATTGGGCCGCCTAAATGTCCACCATGGAGGCCGAATTAGCATTAACTCATGAAGAGTTATTTGTTCCTATACATGTCTTCTATCATCCCACAAATGTTGGGATTAATTGGGCCTGTATTTGGGGCCCCACAGTCTCATCAGTGGGCTGGTGTCCAATCTACCTTCTCTAGAATTGCTTCCTTTCATTGCCAAATATCTCCATCATCCTCCATGAATTCTTCATTGATCCCTGAATGAAACATGTTCATATTGGAGTTTAGATCAATTATCAAATTAAAATATGTTTAATCAGATTAATAATTTGGTACTTTAAATGATGTTCAAAAATGTACCACATAATAGTGCATTTTAAGAAGGTATTATAATCATAATGTGAAATGATGTTCAAAGTGTAAAATGCACTAAAATGGTGTTTATGAATAATAAAGAACATGAATATTATATAAATTACCAATGAATATTAGCCTCATATATTGTCTAATCACACCCCCCAACTTGAGTTTTGCTAGTCCCGAGCAAAATATATCTCATCAAAAATGAAATTCGAATTCCCTTTTCCAAAAACATTTTAATACATAATGATCACCAAAAAACCTTATACCAAACAATCATGAAACCCATCAAAATATTTTTATACGAGATAGTTTCATAAGTAGATCTCAATCCTAAGCCCATTCCTTTGATTAAATCCATCATCATACTTCATCCAACTCAATTAGGCGTAATGATGTGTTGTGAATCACAATAGATATGGGGGTTCATTTTCATTCAAGGGGGAAATCATGGAAGCGCTAGGTGGAATCAAATTTAATCCTAATATGAGTATTCTTCATCCCTCTTTTTTTTTTTGATTTTTTTTTGCAATATTGCTATAGTAATTGAGATTGCAATTAATCAAATTAACCCATGTAGCAAGACTTTGCCGATGACTCCCAGACTCAAAGGCCTTAGGGCACCAAGTGAAACCCACATACTCGGGCATCGTCTCGAGTTAACTTAATAAAAAACAAAGTCATATTACCATAAATAGAGATAGATTGAAAAACTCAGGGCTAGAAAACTCTGGAGTCACGATCCCCAAGTGCCGAAAGCCTCGCATTTTATCAATCCATTGCTCTACACGCAAATTTTTATTTTTATTTTTTATTTTTTAATATTTTTTTTTATTATTATTTTTTTGAATACTCATATTATTCATAAAAATAAAACCATCCTATGCTATTTATTATAGGACCCCAAAAATTCAAATTAGTACCCCACAGTCTAGAGGACGTGCATTGTGGCATTTTTTTTGGATGAAAATATAAACGATGAAATTTCACATTGGACAGCCACACTTTCCAAAATCTATGCTCATGAAATTATATAAGGATTAAAATCAGAATCAGGGCATGCTAAATTATTTGATATTCAGTTTCAAAGTGTGCAATGTGTATTACCATGTTCAAAGTTAAAGGAATTTTTCCTTCCATTTACTTTTTTTTTCAAATCATTCAATTTTTGTTTTTGACACAAAAGCATTTTTTAAATTTTATCTCCCCCCCAACTTAAAACAACACTGTCCCCAGTGTTTGAAGAAATGAAAAATTAAAAGGAGTAGAGGCAGGGAATAAAAATTTAAAAAGGAAATTGAAAATGAGTATTATGGAATGAAGTCACCTAGTGGTTGAAGTTTGATGTTCTTGTCGCTCGAATTTATTTCTTTGATATCCATGTCGCTTGCAAAGTTCCCTAGCGGAAAAAGGAAAAAAACAAAACAAACAAAACAAACAAAACAAACAAAACAAACAAAAACAAACAATATATATATATATTTATATAATAAAGGAAGTAAAATATAAGAATATATATAAAAATTATAGAATAAGGTAGCACAAGAAGCCGCAGGTCAGTGGTAAGCGCGCGCCCATGTCTCCCTTCGGTCTCGGGTTCGAGTCCCCGCGGCTTCGCCGGTTGTGACGGGGTTTGCCCCACGGCCTATGGCGTGGACTTTTTTTTTGTATTATTATATTTTTATTTTTATTTTCTTAACCTATTGAATAATAAAAACAAAATAAACTGATGATACATTGTCTTCTTGTTAAATTTCTGGGTAAGGTATTACTCAAGGATCACACCACGTGACACGGATGAATATGGTGCTCCTCTTTCGTACCCATCCATACTCATAATAGAAGAACAGGTCAAAAGTCTATTTTTTTATTTTTAAATATAAAAATGATTAAGTAATCTTATTTGAGAAATAAAGATGATTCAGAAAGATTATAAACATAAAAACCACGGGTTGCCTCCCATGCAGCGCTTTGTTTAACGTCGTTATCCCGACATAGATCTCAAATTTATCAATTTTTTCCTGGTTCATATATTGGATCAATTAACTCAACATCTATTTCCTGTTTATTGAATGATTCAATGAATGTTTTTAACCTTTGACCATTGACCTTGAAAATGTGACCACTTGTGGGATCTTGAATCTCTACTGCCCCATGGGGGAATACATGATGCACTATGAAAGGTCCTGACCATCTAGACCTTAACTTTCCCGGATGTAAATGAAGTTTTGAACTATACAAGAGCACAAGTTTTCCCGGTTCAAAATGTTTGACCTTGATATTCCTAGATTGGTAGGCCTGAACTCTAGCTTTATTGATCCTTGAGTTTTCATAAGCCTCCATCCTTAGTTCCTCTAGTTCATTGAGATCTAATTTCCTTTTTGTTCCGGCCAATGAGAGATCATAATCCATTTTCTTAATTGCCCAAAAGGCCTTATGTTCAATATCCACTGGAAAATGGCATGCTTTACCATAAACCAACCTATATGGGGACATTCCTAAAATGGTTTTATATGCAGTTCTATAGGCCCAAAGAGCATCTAAGAGTTTCTCAGACCAATATTTCCTAGAGGGGTTGACATTTTTTTCAAGAATTTGCTTAATTTCACGATTGGCTAACTCAGCATGACCATTGGTCTGTGGGTGGTAAGAAGTGGACACTTTGTGATAAATTCCATATTTTTCCATGAGTGATGAGAATGGACGATTGCAAAAATGAGTTCCACGATCACTTATGATAGCCCTAGGAATTCCAAATCTAGAGAATATGTTTTCTTTTATGAATCTAATCACAGTTTTATGATCATTGGATTTTGTGGGAATGGCCTCAACCCATTTTGAGACATAATCAACAGCTAAGAGTATGTAGAGGTATCCCTGAGAGTTTGGGAAGGGACCCATGAAATCAATTCCCCAACAGTCAAAGATTTCAACCACTAAGATGGGAGTGAGTGGCATTTGATTCCTTTTTGTGATGGACCCTACTTGTTGACACCTAGGACAGCTTTGACAAAATGTGTAGGAGTCCCTTGAAAGGGTGGGCCAGAAAAGACCACATTGATGAATCTTAGCAGATGTTTTCTTAGAGGAAAAGTGACCTCCACATGCCTCACTATGACAGAATTTAAGGATGGACTATTGTTCAGATTCTGGAACACACCTCCTAATGACTTGGTCAGGGCAGAACTTATAGAGGTATGGATCATCAAACACATAGTGTCTAACATCAGAAAGGAATTTCCTTCGAGCTTGAGTCCCTAAGAATTTTGGAATGGCTCCTGTCACTAAGAAATTTTCTATGTCGGCATACCAAGGGATGTCACTCACAGAGTATAAGTGTTCATCAGGAAACGAATCAGACACAGAAAGGTGATTTGAGTTTTCTTTGAATTTCATTCTAGAGAGGTGATCAGCTACAAAATTTTCAACTCCCTTTTTATCCTTGATTGTGAGGTCAAATTCTTGTAAGAGAAGGACCCACCTAATCAGTCTAGCCTTAGCATCTTGTTTTTGGAAGAGGTATTTTAGTGCAGAATGGTCAGTGAACACAGTGATGGGTGATCCTAATAGGTATGACCTAAACTTCTCTAAGGCAAACACAATAGCAAGTAACTCCTTTTCAGTGGTGGTGTAGTTGATTTGGGCATCATTTAAGGATTTTCTTGCATAAGCAATGACATAAGGAGTTTTATCACAACGTTGTCCTAACACAGCTCCAACAGCAAAGTCACTGGCATCACACATAAGTTCAAAAGTAAGGTTCCAATTTGGAGATTTCATAATGGGAGGAGAGGTGAGAGAGGATTTGAGGGTTGAGAATGAACCCTCACAGCTTTCTGTCCAAACAAATGGAGCATCCTTTACTAAGAGAGCACAAAGGGGACGGGATATTGAACTAAAGTCCTTGATGAATCTTCTGTAGAAACCAGCATGTCCTAAGAAAGACCTCACTTCCTTGACAGTTTTGGGTGATGGAAGGTGATGAATGATTTCAACCTTTTCTTTATCAACTTCAATCCCCCTACTCGAGACCAAATGGCCTAGAAAAAGTCCCTCTTTAACCATGAAATGACATTTTTCCCAGTTTAGGACCAGATTTTTTTCTTCACATCTTGACAAGACTTTCTCCACATTCTGCAGACATCCCTCAAAAGTATCGCCAAACACAGAGAAGTCATCCATGAAGACCTCAAGAAAATTCCCTACCATGTCTAAGAAGATTCCCATCATGCACCGCTGGAAGGTTCCAGGGGCATTGCATAACCCGAAGGGCATACGTTTGAAGGCAAAGGTACCGAAAGGACATGTGAATGTAGTCTTCACTTGATCCTCTAGGGAGACCTCAATTTGATTGTACCCCGAGTACCCATCTAAGAAACAGTAGAAGGCATGACCTGCCACTCTCTCAAGGACTTGGTCAATGAATGGTAAGGGGAAATGGTACTTCTTGGTGAATGAGTTTAGTTTCCTATAGTCAATGCAGACCCTCCATCCACTACTCACCCTTGTTGGAAAAATCTCTCCATCCTCATTGGTTATCACTGTGATTCCAGCATTTTTTGGAACCACTTGGATTGGGCTCACCCATTCACTCTCAGCTATGGGATATATGATACCAGCTTTCAACAATTTCAGAAGTTCCTTCCTTACTACCTCCATGAGGTTAGGATTGAGTCGCCGTTGAGGTTGACGACATGGCTTTGAATCAGATTCCAGAACAATCCTATGAGTCCCGATAAGTGGGCTAATCCTAGGAATATCAGAAAGGGTCCAGCCAATAGCTTTCTTATGCTTCCTAAGGACATCTAGAAGCATCCTCTCATGATTGGATTCAAGAGAAGAAGAAATAGCAATAGTATGTGCTTGATTTTCCCCTAGGAAGGCATACTTTAGTGCAGCAGGAAGTTCCTTCCATTCAAGATCAGGTTGGTTCAGAATTTCAGCAAAAGATCGGGACATTGGATCAAGATCAATTTATTTTTTTAGAGGTTTAGATTGGATTGATTCCTCACATGTATAAGTTTCAGCTACTAGATTGGCTTGATCAAATTTAGGGAAGGAATTTAGAGGGGTCTCTATGAAATTGGTTTCTTGAAAGGTTTCACTGATTGTTGGACCTAAGACTTCATCATAAGAGAAATTTGAAAATGATTCAAGCCAAGGAGATAAACTTCCTTCATATGAACAAAGGAAATCAATCTCATTCTGACTTAAACATTCATCAAATATTCCTTGATGTTCCATGGATTCATTATCAATGCTTCCTATCATGTTTACTTCATGAATATCCTCGTCATCCCCTATTTGTGAGCATGCATTATAGATGTTCAAGTCTAGACTCATGTTCCCAAAGGTGATGGTCATGTTCCCATTTCGGACTCGGATAACAGAGTTGATTGTTGCAAGGAAAGGACGACCAAGGATGATTGGGGTTTGTTCCTTATTTCCTAAATTTGGATGGTTGTCAAGGACAATGAAATCAGCAGGGTAGATGAAATTTTCATCCTTTACCAGAACTTCCTTCAAAATCCCCTTTGGAACCCTAATGCTACGATCAGCAAGCTGAAGTGTAACAGATGTGGGTTAGAGCTCTTCTAGGCCTAACTGGCAGTACACAGCATATGGGATGAGATTGACACTAGCACCTAGGTCACACAAGGCCTTGACGACTTTTCTTTCTCCTAGTTCAACATTGATGTAAGGGCCACCTGGTTCTTTTAACTTAGGAGGAATGGTCCCTTGAATGGTGGTACTCACATTATCAGCCAAAAGGACTTGGTTTTTATGTGAAAATTTTCTTTTAAAAGTTCACAAGTCCTTAAGGTAATTTGAGTAGGCAGGTATAGTTTGGATGGCATCGAGAAGGGGTATGTTCAACTTGACTTGTGCAAATATTTCCCTCAACGTTTCACTCAGTTAAGGCTTGGATTTCCCCCTCATGCGTTGGGGAAATGGTGCAGGTTGTGGGGTTGTTTGTTGAAGAGTTGTTTCTTTCACATTGTTTTCAGTTTCCTCAGTTTGATCTTGTGGATCATTTAAATTTTCATCCAAGTTTGAATCTTCAGGTGGGTTCTGAATTAGTTGTTCAGGTTTCTCTATTTATTTCCCACTTCTTAAAACAGTCACAGCCTTTAGTTGTTCATGAGTTGTTTGAGCACAACTTGACTCTCCCCTTGAAGTTGAGGATGGCACCGCCTGAGTAGGCATGGGTGCCTTTCCTGTTTTGATGGTTTGAAGTTCTTGTTTTAGGGAAGATACTTCTGAGTTCATCCTCTCCAATTGTTTGCATAGTTGTTCTAGTAGGCTTTGTGGAACAGTTTGGGTTGGTGCTTGAGTAGGTTGGTTTATCCCAGGGGGATATTTTGGAGGTGGGATGGTTTGTTGAAAATGGACCGGTGGCTATTGGTATTGGATAGGTTGGGTTTGGAACTGGTTATGGGTTTGGTAGTTCTGTTGAGGGTAAGGATTTTGCCCTTGTGGTTGGCTATGTTGTTGGTTATCCTTCCATCGGAAGCCTGGGTGGTCATTGTACCTTGGATTGAAGGTGTTTTGGTATTGGGGATTTTGAAAGTTTAGGGAATTGACTTCCGCTGGGGGTCCTCCTAGAAGAACGTCCTTGATGGATGGAATGGTTGGGCGGTTGTCTGTTTTATGGTCATGTTTGTCACAAATTGTGCAAACAAGGTCTACATTTTGGATTTCATGGACTTTCACAAGGTCTATCTCTTCAACCTTCCTAGAGAGTGCTACGAGTTTAGCCCTAAGGCTTTCCTCTTCTCTAAGTGTATGAATTCCAGTTGTTCTTTGTGGCTTTTCAGAATAAGGTGAAGTTCCCCAAGTTTGGTTTTGTTCAGCCAGACTTTCCAGATACTCGTAAGCATCATTTGGGGCCTTGTTTTTAAAGGTTCCATTACGCATCATTTCAATGAACTGTTTGTTCCCCGGACCCAACCCTTCATAGAAAATTCTCACTTGTTCAGGTATGGAAAACCCATGGTGTGGAACCATGTTTAGGGTGTCTTTGAACCTCTCTCATGTTTCATAGAATGACTCTCCCTCTTTTTCAAAAAGTTTTGGTTGCTCTTTTTAAGTGCAATTGTTTTGTGATGAGGGAAGTATTTTTTGTAGAATTATCTTTGCAGTTGGTCCCAAGAGTGGATTGATGCAGGTATCAAGTTGTTTAGCCAATTTTTAGCTCGATCCTTTAATGAAAAAGGAAATATCCTCATCTTAGCAGATTCTAGTTGATGTGGGGGCCACATGGTTTCAACAATGTCGTTGAACTCTTTGACATGAAGGTATGGCAATTCTGACTCCATCCCATGAAAGGTTGGAAGGTGGTTTAGGACATGGGGTTTGAATATGTAGTCGGTGTCTCCTATGGAATTGTGTCCAATGAATGAGGGGGCATTGGTCCAAGCTGGAGTGAGGTAGTCGTTCATGGTTTGATCAACTACATTCCCAAAGTTTGGAGCTACTTGGTTTTGGTTTCCCATTTGATTCCCCCCAGGGTCTACAATTTGATTTTGTGGATGACCCTCCATTGGACTTGTTTCAAGTTCTGAATTTGGGGTTTCAAGAATATTTGACTCTGATTTAAACAATCCCTTAGGTGCACTTGACTCCCCTATCCTAGGACTTTCCACCCTAACTAGTCTGTTCGAGAAATCGCGGGTGTAGGCGGACAAGCGCAAAAAAAAAGCGAGAATGGGACAAGATAAGAGATCTTGGGTGAGAGTAGAAAAATGGAGGTGAGGAAAGAAGGTTTTTTTTGGATCTAAGGTACTTACTTGGTCCCCGGAAACGGCGCCAAAATTTGGTTCACGCCCAAATTTACCCAAGAGAAGAAGGGTAGAACGGTCCTTGTAGTGTAGCTTGGGTTGTCGATTCCACAGAGACCTAAGAAAATACCAAAGATACACAACCTAAGGGATGGATTTTTAGCTATGAAGTGGACAACTTGGATTGATTTTGGATGGGTTTTAAATATATCTAAAAGATTTAAGTGGATTCAATTTAAAAGAATGAGTTGATCCTAGGTTATCGCTCGGGGTGGATTGGATGTATTTTCTTTTTAATAATTTCAAATTCTTAAATTTGAGATCGGTTCATTTAAGGAGATAAAACAACATCATCACTTACTGGTTTAATGCCTACACCCTCTAATAATAATCACCTATACACTTGAAGGATCAAATTTTTGAGCACTTCAAGGTAAAGGATTGTATTAGTACTTGATGTGTGTGGCCTTAAATTCAACAAGGACGATGGAGTTTAAAAATCATCAAATAAAAATCCCAATTAAAGAAGTGATTATACATTAATTAGGTGATAAATAACATCCAATTCATCCCCTTTCTACTCCCTTGGATCAACCCATAAGTGGGTTAGCCCTCCATTGATCCCATGGTTTCAATGGAAGCGGAAAGTAGACTCATGAGGGAGGAAATGGAGTTGTAAAGAAAACAACAAAAATTAAATGATCACTCCACCGTTGTGTGAATAATTTCACAAGGGTTGGTGTGAATAAATTCACACCTTGATCCAACGGTATCAAAGTGATATTAAGAACAATAGAATAAGAGTAGGAGAAGAACTTTTATTAAGAAACTAAAGTGAATTGAACAACTTACATGTGAAAGACAAAATGGAGACAACAAAAATGCAGCATAACATTACAATTGAACAAAGCATCCAAGATCCTCAAATCCTTCACAACCACTGCCTTAAATAAGCATTTTGGGAGCCTTGGGTCGAGCCACCAACAGTACAAAGCATCTTAATTAATTTTGGTAGGCTATTGGTGGTGGAAAGCTTGTGGAATTTGGACTTTTCCACGTTTGACCCGAGGTGGCATCCAGTTTTCATCCACCGAACCGACGCATCTGGACGACCCTCTAGAATGCCGAATAAGAGTGGGCCATAGAAGAAGAAAATTGATCTCCGGATGTCTTATAACGGCCTGTAAAAGTTGGGCCCATTTGTAATTGTGTAGCCCGAGATATGATCACATTAGTGGGCTGTTTTTCTGCACCGCAGAATCTAGCCCAGAATTGTATCTCTAAATTGGGCCGCCTAAATGACCACCATGGAGGCCGAATTAGCATTAGCTTCTGAATAGTGATTTGTTCCTATACATGTCTTCTAGAATACCACAAAAGTTGGGATTAATTGTGCCTGTATGTTGGGCCCCACAGTCTCATCAGTGGGCTGGTGTCCAATCTGCCTTCTCCAGAATTGCTTCCTTTCATTGCCAAATATCTCCATCATCCTCCATGAATTCTCCATTGATCCCTGAATGAAACATGTTCATATTGGAGTTTAGATAAATTATCAAATTAAAATATGTATAATAAGATGAATAATTTTGTACTTTAAATGATGTTCAAAAATGTACCACATAATAGTGCATTTTAAGAAGGTATTACAATCATAATGTGAAATGATGTTCAAAGTGTAAAATGCACTAAAATGGTGTTTATGAGTAATAAAGAACATGAATATTATATAAATTACCAATGAATATTAGCCTCATTTAGTGGCTAATCAATTCTCTTCCTATGGTCCTACCTCATTATGAGGCTGATTGAAACAAGTCCCCCTATTTTTTCCTCTTGTTACATTATTTTCTTTTATGAATATTAGCCTTGGACCTGTGGTCAAGGGACCTTTTCAAAAAAAATCTATTCATATAATAATACTTACATTGGTTGTAGTATAAGACATTATTTATAATATCTATATATTATAGAATACGATGTGGCCAAATGTGTCATATGCTTAATGGGAATATCTCTTTCAATATCCCACTTGAACTAACTCCATATAGAATATGTACTATTTCACCTTATATTGTATTATATTTAATAAATTGTAAAACCTTTTCCCAAAATCTATTTTTTACATTCAAAATCACTTTTAGAAAGTTATCATCAACTTTACATGGTAGTACGTCATAAGAAATACCTTGTAAATAACCCTGAAAAACTATTTTGGATAAAATCTCTCGCACCTTTTAAGCACCTCACTAAGTCAAACTCAATCACCATTAAATTATAAACAATGTGTGACCTCATAAGACCTTGTAGCATTGAAAAAATATATGAATCATTAGATATATAAACTTAATAAAACAAAATCCTCAAAAATAGAATCAATGCTACATAATACGAAAAGGGATTTGGTATGATCCACATTAAAAACATGTATCTCTACACTTTCATCCACCAATTTCACCGAAGTATGTGTGAATTCTCATATGTTCCATTTTTCTAAGACATTCAGTGACCATGGGACATCGAGTATCAATCACATAGAAGTGATTCACACATTATCAATTATCTACATATATATGGACTATTTTGATAAATATATCCCATTTCATTCACATTTATGGACGATAGCATCACATATCCTTCACTGAAATAAATAAAAACATCGCATGAAAATATCTTAGTGCTACTAAAAACAAATTATTCTATCTAAATAATGGTATCATATGTTATACTAGTCATATTAGAGGATAAATCCAATATTCTTTGAGCTTCATAAAATTACATGAACAACAACATACCTAGCCCCCATAATTAGCTAATCCACAAAGCATTTATAAAAAATTTACTAGTGTATGGAGATTCTCATGCTATGTATCTCACCAAAACTAGGTAGTGGGGACTCTAAATATGATTCTCGCACCCAAGTTACACTAACTATATTCTGTATAACCCAATTCGTGGTATATATAATGGGCCATCCAATGCACAAAAATAATTTTGGGCCTCATAAGAATATTCTTTATATTTATATGGGAATTGTACACACAATAGCCATAAAATTTCATCATAATCTATAATAATCCATTACAATCATTAGTTAGTTATAAATCAAAACCTTAATTTAAGACGTCAGTTACCATTAAAATTCATGAAATGTATATCAATAAGCACATATTTATATTCAATGTGAAAGAATGATAAATTATTGATTTCATTTTACACGATACATTATATATTCATAATCTATTTTAATAGTATTTAACAAAAACCTCAATAAAACCTTATCTAACATGTAATATATGAAATAATTCTAGTCAATCCATATGTGTGTTGTAATTTCAATAATTTTGTTATCTTTCAACATCTATATGTTAATAAATTAATGGTGAGATTTTTGACTAATAATACTAATTTTAAACTCCTTGAATTTATCCAAACTTCTTATATTCATAATGATAAATGTTATGATGTTAACCTCTGTTACATAGAAATATTTTTATGTTTAATATTATTATCATTCACAAAACCTGTTCCAGAAAAATTTCCTTTAAATCTTCTAGTAACTAAATTAATTCTTTTTAATTTATTACTTAACATCTTATCAAAAATTGATTTAGGATAAAGTGACATTCAATTTTTATTTTGACCAGCAGAATCCTTTAGGGAATAGTGATACATACTTTCCCATGGTAATTAAATACAAATATTTACATTTACCTATACCATCACATATACTATACAGTTTAGTAGATTAATTAAAAATAATTTTATTTTTGAAATGGTATATTCTTCTATTTATATCCATTAACCAAATTTTTTTCAATAATACTCTCAAAAATCACTCCAAAAATATATTCTATTTATAAAATCATGATAAGAAATGAAAACTCCATTTTGATATGAAATAACACTGATATTATTTTATGTAAGAATATGCCACAAATATAATGTTGTCTCCATATAATATAGAATATTCTTTTTGGTTATAAAAAAATTTCTCTAAAAAGAGTATTTTATTCTATAATATATTCCATGGATTTTTAGAAAGAATATCTCCCTTGTGTTTTAAAAATGAATCAATATTGACACATTTATCTTGGATAAAACATTTTTATCCTTTTCTTCTTATAAAACACATTATATAATCCAAGGAATCATACACTATGTGTATTAAATCAATTATCTCATACTTTTTATAATAATTATTTGTTAAAAAACATCTCATCTCTTATTATAATATAAGATAAATGAGATAACTATACATATCCTTTACTATGATCCATTTGAGGTTGATATATTTCATCTCATTCAATTCATTGATTTAGAAACTCTTTTCTTGATCACTTTAATGAGAAATTGGGTTTTATTAATTATTCCCATAATTTTGAACACTTTTATACCTATAAAACTTATAATTTATACATTTTGTATCATACTTCATTTGAAATAAAATAATTTATTTCCATAACATTGATACTTGACATGAATATTATGTGGATTTTCTAAAAAACTTCAACATATCACAAACAATTTCATCCTGTAGAATCATATCATCCTCCTCCCAAAAAAAAATTAGGTTTCAATGACCAAGAATGCCTATATGAAGAAACATTTTTTCAATATCCAACTAAATTTTATTATCTAGGTTAAAACTTTAACCCACTTATAAAATCGATAAAACATAGGAACCCTTACATCATATGCTAATTTCATCTATCATGCACAGTTTGAGAATATTAGGTGAAATTATATTGATATCGTTTACATTGTCTAAACCATTTTATTGATAACTAATGAACGGATTCGTTAACCAGGATAATCCTTAACTAAACCTATTACCTCATCAATTCATTTATATATACATCCATATTGAATATATGAGGATAGAATAAAATTACTTAGGTAATATTCATGTCAAATTTCTATGAATAATTAAGTGATTTATTCTATGTTAATCAAAAGCATCTATATTCAGTTATTGAATAGCTTCAAAACTTGGTTACTTAGGAAGGGGTTGTTCAAACACACATTGAATCACATTACTTAAGAATTTATCTTCTGTTACTAGTATCTTGATTTACTTATATTATCTTTCTACTTTATTTAGGGTGTATTTCAAATTTTTGTGGGATAATAATGATAATGATTTTATTTATATTCAATATTATATTTTATCATATGATTATCATTTTTAATAATATATAATAGGGAATTTTTTAAATGGGGTCCCATTAAAATGATTATCCCTTTAAAATTCAGCATATCAATTAATAGTATGCAGCCCATATTTCACAAAACAATGAGTTATCTTATGTATTTCTCTAAAAAAATAATAATTTTTAGGGAATCAACTCAATTATATCATATAAAAATCTTGTATTTTTGAGATGGAAACTATTTATCCTATAGAATATATTGATAAATTCAACAATATTCCTCTTGTATCATAACTCTTAGGGTTTTAAGGTAAGTGTATCCCAAATAAAACAATGGGATTTGGTAACCTAACTCTTAGGGTTATCTATTTCCACCATATCATCTAACATATAATCCATGGGAACCCTAATTTGGCAGAACCTACCAAGTGGATTAATCTATGTCTTGACACGTGTTGTTTCAGATAGAATCAAACAATTATTATTTCTTTGAGAAATTAATCTCATCATGTCATGTCATGTTATTTCCTTTATATTTTCATGCTTCTAGTGATATATTTTGGAATTATATTCCATCCACCAACCAAAATGATCAAACCATATTGATTTGAAACACATTACATAATCCATAGTTTGTGTTACTCACCCAAAAATAGAATCATAATATATTTCATCATATCCCAAGTCATCCTCTGAATAATGTGATTGAAATTTTCATATAAATGTTTAAAATAATATAATATTAAATATTGCCTCATTATTAATCCTAGATCCGTAGATAGGTAACCCCATTAATTCTATCATACAGAAGAAGCCTCCAAAATAGTGGGAATTATGGCCCAAATTCCCTATACCGAAGGATAAATTACTCAAAATAGACTACACTTCATCATAACATTAATAACTAATATGAGTAAAATATTTTCCCTAACTATATTTATGGTAACAATTCTACATACAAACAAAGATAGATGTAGATGGAAACAAAATATATTTATCATTTTTAGTATGTAAATCTTTATTATCTTGTATGATAACTGTTATGTATTTTGAAAAATTATAAACTAAAATATACACACATTCATAAAATAAAAACTTATTACTGTGAATTTATATATATAAGAGACCATAAATAAAATATTTTAATGTTAGTAAAATATTAATTAATAGTAAATAAATAAATTTTAATTATGAACACTTTATTTTATAATTGGACCACTTTCATATTTTATTTATATTAAATTCCCCTTAAATATATGATATTTCATGAAGTATAAAAAATTAATATTTTAGTTTCTATTATGTAAAAAACTTTATAAAATCAAAATATCATATAATAATATAATTTAAAAAATGATCAAATCAATAATCCAGACTCATTTTGAGGAGATTTAAATAATTTCTCAAATAAGGATTCAATTTAAAGATATCAAATTAATAAATTATGAACAATTAATATTAATATATAATTTTTTTTTATATTTTTGAAGACATATTTTAGTAATTTAAAAACACCTTATAAACTATCCTTATTATTTCAAAATAATAACATTATTTCTAATGTCATCAACCCCCTCTAATGGATCCCTTCATGTATTTTATGTGAAGGCAATGATGACCCCAGAATCCTTCCTCCCATAGTCCATGGTTTTGAGATTTTTATTAAAGGAATAACTTGAAAATATTGGAGTAATTTCCTTAAAAAAATTAATTCCAAAAAAGGAGATAAGAACCATGATTCAACACCATAAACTAAATATATATTTCATCCATATCAATACATTATTTTCATATAATGTGGAATAAAAATAAAAATAATACCCAAACCAAGTGTATCCACTAACCACTAACTCGTGTATCTATTCAACAACCTCTATAAGCTATTTACACTTAATTTGATCCCCAAACAGCACCCATGAACATAAAAATAGTTTATATATTTATAAGGTGCATATATAGGTATACTTAGTAGAATCATCTCTGAAACCTCTCAAAAATGTATAAGTAACCTATTATAACATTAAAAATAAACTAATCAAACTAACTCATTTCCTAAATATAGTGGACTAAATCCCAACCACTCTAAGGATTACCCACTAAGAAACACATAGAAATAAGTAACATAACATTAAAATAACTATATAGGAAATGTACCATAGGTCCACATTCCACCTAAAATGTTACCCTCACCTAAATATCTTATTTCATGGTGATTCCATCACATCAATAAGTTATCCAACACATCTAGGAAACCATATCACCACCACATAATCTTCTAATCATGAAACTAATACATCCCATCCCAACCTCATCATCACATCCTATTTCTATGTAAAAGTCTGAATGACATCACCCCAAATGTGTCTATGTTATAAATTAGCACAATACTATCTAGCTATGTAGGCCCATACTAAATGAAGACACTATAGTCAAAATACGTGTATATTCTATAAGATCAATTTGATATAGCTCACACATACATGTATGGAAAAACTATGATCCATAAAAGACTCTATGATCACATAACATATAACTTAATCCTTTATAACATGGATATTCCTACATACAGTGCTATGTCAAGAATAATGGGTGTGGTAGGATAATAATCACCCATCCATATCATTAGAAAACTAGATGTTTAGAAACAAACTAGTACATAAGGCCATATGTTAATTTTATCCAATACAAACTCAAGTGGTGGAGTGTATGAAATAATAGAACATAAAGTATATATGACACATAACTAAACTTGGGGAAACTACAAATCCTTAGAATAAAAAAATAATTATATTACCATTTGAAACACTGCATTACAATACTAATATCTTGAAAGATATACCATATATATGCACACAAGTATCAAATAGTTTCACCCATGTCATCCCACCATAACTAACACTTAACCACTTCCATTATTGGGAAAACTAACCTCTCCATTTCTTAATCATTGATCCATTATAGTTTCAAATAAAAAAACAATGAAAGGTAATTACCATTATATGTTACATAAATATGTTATCAAAGATATATTCAGTAAAAAAATCAAGGGGAAAACAATACCATAAAAACATACTAATTCAATAGAAAATAATGATAGCTTGTACAATAACCTCAAAAAATTAATCATAGTAAAACAAAAATACCCATTTCTATATTGAATTAAATAATTAATTATTATTAGGTTCCACCAATAAGAAAGCTATAATTTTAATACATCATTATCTATAATAACCAACAAACATGATCAAATAAACGCTTGATGATTCAACCATTTTAAGAAAATATGAAAAATTAAATTAATGTGCCTCATTAATTATCAACTTTGACTTAATGAAATTATGTTTTTTTACCCATATCAATAATTAAAATATACTAGAAAAACATAAAAATCATGAAATATATATCACAATATCTAAAAAGTCACATTAGGTAGCCATCATAGGTAAATTATAAACCCTTTTAAATCACATGTACCTTCCAAAAACATCTCATTATTAACTTCTAGATTATAATATTCATTATTTAAACATCAAATATATAATAATTCATTAAAAATAATGTTATCCCCATGCTTCCACTTAATAAAATAATGGTCATGAATTGCATAGCTTGACATGAAGCTTTTAGGAATCCCTACATAATAATTTATGAACATGATATCAATGGGAACCAAAAAAAAGGGAAACCTTATAACTTTTCTATAGAAAACAATAATTAAAACACACTCTAAACCAACCAAAAATAGAGAAAATTTACATTAGATAAACTCTATAATTAATGTGAACATATAGGAATTGAGAAATATGAGAATGGTATACCTTCATTCAAGACAGATCGATCCAGTAAACTAAGTGGATTAAGCCATCAAGTGAAAAAATTGAGGAGTACTTATAGGACCTCAATTCACATAGGTTTTTTAGTGAGAAAATAAAATAATAACCAAGGAGACTCAACCATTTATTTACATATTAATCTGATGTAGACACCATCATAGTGACATTAAATGGGGATGTTGTTTCATTACTAAAAGAGAGATATGATTTTTCATGAAACTGAAATGAACATAACTCAAAAGACATCATGTTATTTCCAAAACCATTTTAGGTATGATTTAATGACACTATCAAAGGTTCCAAAACATGGAGGATTCATTATTAGTACCTAGGTAAACATTTCATTTAATCACTGTGTAATTGAGGGAAATACATCAATGGTTCATCTCACTATTATCAAGGACATGGTATGGTGAGACCATGATTACTATTTAAATTTCTCCTTTATAAGATTGAAATTTCATCAAATCACCACTATCCCCATACACCTGGGCATTTTAGTAGTTCTAATTCCCCATAGGTAATCATTCCAAGTGTCATGCCCTTAATAATGAGTACCCTAGGTTATGGGAACACTGATGTTATTAATATTTTCATGACGTATTATATACTCCATTTCATGATTTTATATGAAATGTGCATAATTTGTGTCAAATATTAATGTTTTATTACTCAGAATAATTTTTGAGCATTTTTAGAAGTAGTCCAATTGAGTCAGTTTACTATTTTATTTATAACTAGAACCCTACTGATCCAAATTGTGTGGATCATATTTTTTTGGATTCTGTAATAAATATAAAACAATTCATTAGAAGGGATCATGGGCCAATTCTGTTATTTGATGGCTCATATGGACCACACAAGAGGGGATACAGAATCTGTGAATAAACTAGACCATCCATGAAGATTGAATTACTCGGATCAATATAGATGTTACAATTCCTTATTTCTCCTCAGAGGTTCGGGGGACAATGTATGGAGTCTTGGATAAAGATTTCATGTCCCAAATCCAAGAACAAGGTCCAAAATGATTCATTTAATCTCAACCCATCATTTTGGCTGGCAATTAAAATCAGTACAGTATTCATGACATGTCTCTTGATCTAGTCATCAAATTAGACCTAGATTTTTTAGTGTGAAACAAGAGATATAGGAGGATGACATTTTTGAAGAAATCATTCGGATTTGAAGGCATATTCAAATTTATAAACCCATTCACATAATGGCTTTAGAAAAATCATGGATTGAAATGGACAGTTTAACTTTGTTTAATAAAACTACCATAGCTTTGGATCCATAGGTCCAAATGACTCCAACTTTTGAGATATGTCGTAAAACATTATTATCTAAAACATTTAAAGGGATTTATCTCAATATTTGGCTGTCTAGATATCCAAATCGTCAAGCCAAGTGGAGAGACATATTCGAAATGACAACAGTCCACTTCCTTGGGCTATAAATTCATCCTCCTCTGCTCCTTAAAAAGAGATGGAATTTTAGAAGAGAGGACCACATATTGGCATGAACGAATCCTTTCCAAGGTCTTTGGAGGACCTAACATACTCATTTTTTCACTTGAGATACTTTTTTCCTCTCTTTGTTTTCATTTAATTTTGTGTTCTTCATTTTTGTAATCTTGTAAGTCGCTTTCTTTGTAATTCTATTCTAAAGAAATTTTCGTATTAAATATCTCTTATTCTCATCAAACATCTTTAGTTTAACATCTATGTTCTTAAAATGTTTTAAATATAGTTGAATCCCCTTTCCTTATTTTTCTTCTTCATTCAATCAAAAGTCTATTTTTAATTCTAATTATCGTTTGTGTGTGTTCGACGCACCAATATTTTTCTTATCTCTTTCTTTTTCTTCTATTATTGACTTATCATCATAATAATTATAACCAGATTATTAATCATTTAAATGGATGAGAAAATATCCCATTTGGTTGAGTCATTATTTATATATTTTAAGTGATTGAGACCTTTTTCTCGATAGGTATTCTTTAATTTAACATTGTGTATGTTGGACTTAACATGTCATGGATTCATGGATTTTTTTGTTTAACATGTGGTTTCCATGGATTATTGGAACCATAAATACACTATCATAAACAATATTTAATTTATATTAGAACCCTAAGTTACGCTAAGGCTGGGATTATAACCTTAAACCTTAGGAATTTCAATCAATGTTATCTTGTGAAATGGGTGTTGATTTAAATGCAATATAAAGCAAGGCTCAAGGATATCACAAGATTAACTCCCTAAAAATGAACTCAACCTAATCTTTATAAATTTTTTAAATCAATAAAAATAAATAAATCATTTCATAATCTCTGAAAACAAACACCTCCAATCAGAATATAATCAACTAAAAACAAATGACTATTAAAAAGAATCATCTCCAAGGATTCGACCCGAGTGCTGCTATACACATTAGAAGAGAATCAGAACTTTGACTGGTCGATAGGCGACAATTGGATGCACTTTCAAATGGTGTTGTTTCCATGTTTGGTGAAATTAAGTAGCCTTTAGATTCTAGTAATTGTAAAAAAACAAAAAAAAATTAAAAAAAATTGAAAAAAAACAACGAAAAACCCACCTTCCTAATAAAAATCATAAACGGAGAACAAAAAAGAAAAAAAATGTCTTCATTTTTCTTCCAAATCTCTCTGAATGAAACTGAGATTCCCAAACAATCCCTTGGATTTGTTTTACCCAGAAATTGATCAAAATCTTCACCAACATAGGAGGAACTTAAGAGATAATCAACTCATTCAAGAACTAGTCCTTGTCCAACCAATTGAATTAGATATGACCAATCCTAGGGAACAAACACTTAACGAACTCATTGCCTCTGATATCAATTACCAACAAATTGGTATTCAATATCTTAACATAGAGGGTGACTTCAAACTCAAATTGGGTTTGATTCATCTTCTCCCTCATTTCCATAGGCTAGCCGGTGAGGATCCATATCTTCATCTTAAAGAGTTCCAAGTGGTGTGCTCTACCATGAAGCCTCATGGGGTTTCTGGGGAACAAAAAAAAACTCTAAGCATTCCATTTCTCCTTAGCTGACTCTACCAATTCATGGCTCTACTACCTCCCTCCGGGTTCCATAACCACATGGAATGACATGAAGTGACTATTTTTAGATAAATTCTTTCCTGCTTCTCATACTGCTTCTATCCAAAAGGAAATAAGTGGTATTCATCAATTATCAAATGAATCACTCCATGAGTACTAGGAGAGGTTCAAAAAGATTGTTTCAACCAGTCCATATCACCAAATTCCTATCCAACTCTTGATCCAATGCTTCCGTGAGGGGTTATTGGCTATGGAGAGAACTCTCATTGATGCAACAAGTGGCGGTGCTCTTATTGATAAAACTCTTGTAGCTGCAAGAGATCTCATAAGAAACATGGCTACAAACATACAATAATTCCATACACAAGCAAATTCTCAAGTTAAATAAGCACAAGATAGTCATTCGATAGAGATGAAAAATAAGAAAAAGTGGATGAGTGAACTTACAGGTCTTCTGCGACAACTAGTTGTGGCTACCAAAGCCCCAAATTCAACTTCTCCACAATCAATGTTTCCTGGACCAATCATGTAACGCCCCGACCCCAGTTACCCTAAGTCGTTGCATTATATTAATACATTGGAATGATTACATGGAATCAAGTCCCGAAGGACCGATTAGTTTAGTAGTCTTGGAAAAATAGATCACATACATGAATGTTACATTTTCACATTAAGATGTACAAAACAACATAAATAATCTTTATGAACGCCATTATTCCTTTGGCTTAACCCTGTATATCAATCACATTACACTTCTTGGAACCCTTGGAAAAATAAAACATAGAAAGGGGTGAGCTCAAATGCTCAGTAAGGGTAAGCAATACATCGGAAACTTTCATAAATAATTATAAAAATTTTAGGAAATGTATAAAACTGAAACAAAATCCTTTTAAACTTGAACTTCAGCATAATATGGCAGAAATAAAATGAAATAATTCCATTTACTTATTCACATGGATATTCTACTAATCGAATAATCACATGCAATATCACTGACCACTTTCATAATGATGGAATGCCCGATTCCAAACATTAATTTCTATGTCGAGGCCTCGTGCCATGACATAAGGGATAACTGCAACCGGAACCCAACCCGGAGAGCCTCTGTAACCGGACTCCATCCTGGAGTGCCTCTATTAACCGGACACCAACCCGAAGTTCCTCTAATAACCGGAAACCAACCCGAAGTGACTCTAATAACCGGGCACCAACCGAGAGTGCCTCTAATAACCGCACACCAACCCGGAGGGCTTACTCTAACCGGTACCCAACCCGGAATATACTAGTCCAACACATTCATCTTAAGAAGAGGATGAAATATAACATAAAAATTTGTAATAAAACCAGCTTGAGAAATGTCAATACTTTACCCATAAACCATGAATGGTATAAAAATAACTCATCCACAGTAAAATATATCATAAAACCTTCAACACAATATGGAAGATTTGTATCATGATAAATCAACTTCAAAATAAGTTGAAAATCCATTAAATAATTTGACATAGATGATATTGATTTGTAAAACTCTTTGAGAGAAATACCCATTTTTCATGAAAACATTTAAAAGTCACACAATTTAAAAAAGAAGTCATTTAAAGAAATTTTTGATTCAATGTGTCCCATAACACTTTGAAACTTTTTAAAGGAACTAACATTTTAAAAACATTCATGTCTATATAAATAAATCCTTAAAAACCATTTTGAAGGCATGGACATTAATGAGAAAGATTTAGAAGAATAAATATTTAAAACATTTGAAATGATGTTTTAGTAAAAAGTCCCTTAAAAGAATCCCTTTGAAAACTCTTTCATAAAACATGTACATGGATAATAAATATGTCCCAATAGATACTTATGTAAAAACAACCTCAGATAATAAAGAGATTTGTGAAATTAACCCTCACCAGTTTGGTAACTTATGAAACAAACAACCCATGAAAGAGGTATCATAAAATGAATATGTAAATACACATAAGTTAAAGAGTATTACACAAAGAATACAATTATGGTCAGTACATACACCACACAAAAGGAAATAGTGGAAATATGGCATGAATCTCACGGGAATAAAGAGTGAGATAAAAACCCCTTACCTTGCACGTTCCTTTAGTCGAGGGTATGTTTAACCTCTTGTACGAAGATCGTAGTATGTTATTAAATTATACCATAACCATATTAATATTTATGATATCATAAATGATTCATTTACCACTTTATATTACCCATTTAATAATAATTTCCATGTTAAGTTAACATTTCAGGTAATAATCAGTTTCTTTATCGTATGTGTTTTAACTTGTCACTCTTGGTTGTATCACTTAGATCATGATTTATATACTTCCAGAATATAAAACATGATAAATATATCATATATATTTAGAATATAAATATGTATAATAGACATATATATGAAATGTAAAACACAGTTTATGGAGACGGTAGTCCATCCGTATGCGTAAACGTTGTTTATGTTTTCATATAGTATTGAACGGAAGTAAGTGAATAAGATATATGTAAGTACATAAATCCTTATATATATATATATATATATATATATCTTTAGTAGAATTATTATGTCATATATTACATACTTATTAGTAATATATATTTTTATGATCGTCGATGAATGGTGAACTTGGAAAAGAATCTCATCGCGTCGTGGAGATAGTAATCTGTACGTACACACGAGCGAAAATATCATTATTTTGATATTAAAATAATATATAATTGGATGGTATATCATATATACCGAATAATTATCATCTTATATTTATTATTTACATGAATTAAAAATCATTATAATACACATCCCAATAATAATATATTTGGATAACAATTACACCACGACGTGGAGACGGTAAGCCGTACGTACACACGTATGGTGACATGTCATTCAAAGGATGGATATAATAATGAATATGGTTGTACCATATTTATAATAATATTAAATTATATAGTAGATACTGGATTCATTATTTTAGAATGGTAATAATAAATAAAGAAGAAGTGGAAGAAGAAAGGAACTTGAAAAAGGGTAGTGAAATCATTACCTCTTCTTTGGGTTCTTCTTTTTGATTTGATCAAAAGGGCTCCATAGGATGGCTTTCTGACTAAAGTAAGGCCTATAGGATGAAGTTAGGGAATTTTAGAGAGTATTTGGGCAGGGGTTGGCGGAACCAAAAGGCTTTGAAAGTGTGAATTAATGAGAAGGGTGAGTGTCCTTTTATAAGAGGGGTGAGGGGCACCTTTGGAAAAGCTAGAAATATTATTTTATAATACATTCATATATGGTTTATAATGGCTACAAAGTGTATTATTTAAAGTTTAAGGTGGGTATGGGTCGAAAAATACTCAACCAATAGAATTTAGACATGTTTGGGTCATTATATTAACCTTATCTTTTAGTTTTAACACTTAGTTAATTAGTTTGACACTTACCTTGTCACTTTGTATTTTTATATTATATAGTTAATAAATGTACAATATACATCCAAGAGACCCCATAGTGGTACATTAATGATACAAATATCATGATATAAGTCTCTTGTCCAAACATTAGATTTTTAGGAATTTAATATCAGTTAATAATATAATATTTGTTTTAAAAACACTTTTATGTCAATTTTGACACTATTCAATAATTGACTTTTTTAAAAATTATAACAGAAGTATTACTTCTAAAAACGTTAATTAAATCAATCCCAATATGTCATATTATCCTATAAAATTAGTTTAATTCATTAAAAGTCTCAAATTATATTTATTTGGGTATTTATAATATCAATTATTTTAATTTTTCACTATTATGGTAATTATTTCATCATCATTGTGTCATAAATAAATTAACTTATTTAATGTCTAAAAATTATAAATAAAATACCATTATGTATGAAATCGTTTTATCTTTCTAATTAATATTAATAGTCTAAAATCCAACATATATAACCCTATGTAAAAAATGTTTTTCTAAAAGATATATGCGTATGTCATTTTTGTATTTATTTTAACTTAATTAATATAAAGTGTCATTATCACTTACAAGTGGCTCCATGGGGTCCAAAAATCGACCCAAAGATGCCCATGGTCAGACCTGTATCAACCAATAAGGCTAGGACACGTTTTAGGGTAATTTATTATTATTATAATATTTGTTTAACCATTATTTACCAGATTTACCCTTTTACCATGGTAAATAAAATATTTACCGAAGTAATTATTCAAAATGTCTAAAAGTAAAAGTTACCTATTTAGACAATTTGAACATCATGATTCCAAATATGGAATACATTTTTCCAAATTCAAAACACAGAAGTGGAATAAATTAATTTAAAATTAATTCCCGTTGTTAAAACAAAAAATGTGTTTTTAAGAGATAATAACTATCAAAAGATTGACACTTGTTTATGTCCGGTTTAATTGGAAAATTATTTACAATGACAAACATTGTATTAAATGGTAAAAATAGATTCTAAATATACTTTAAAAACACTCAAATTCATAATTTAGCACTAATAATTATTTTGATTAAAAAATTTGTTTTTAATTACAATTTAGTAATTTTCACTATTCATCAAAATATTAAAGTTATCCGAAAAGTACCAAAATATCACCATAGGACAAATTCTATACTCCGAATCCAAAAATGAAGTCCATTTTGGGAGATAAAATTTCTAAAATTTTAAAAAGTAGGAATTACTATTCATTACGGCTACTTTGATTGGTCGTGGTGTGTGTTAGAACTCGAAGTTGCGTACAACACACGCTACTGTATTATTCAAAGAGAAGCGTACCGTGGAAGCTTGGGGTGTTACATTCTCCCCTCCTTAAATAAATTGCATCCTCGCAATTTGATATTGTTCTTTGAGAATAAAGGTTGAAAATAGAAAATAACTTTGTGGAAAACCCCACATCGAAAATTTGGTTAATAAGATTTAGTCTTAACAAGCTGAAAAGAGAAATGAAAGGTTCACCACAAAATTATGATCTCGATTAGGAGGACATCAGTGGAAATTATAAACATATAATTGGAGGAAAGACGTAAATATTTATAGGTAGTGATTGAGGTCATCAATCACAAACAATTTTAAAATTGAGTTCCTTAAATTCATTAATCAATGATGATTTAAAATACCATCGGTTCAAAAAAAACATAAGGTATTAGGATAACACATTTTTAACTTTTCAAAATATCTTAGTTGAAATCCCACTTCGAAAAATGAAATAATGAGGCCTATATTTAAAATAAAGAGTGGAAATTATGAAGATTACCGAAAATAACACATACTATGGTTCCATGTAGGAAATTATGGATATGGAAGAGAAATCTAACCATCAATTGTCTGATGGAGAGTGGTAGAGAACATGGCTACGAAAAGGCCAAAAATCCCAAATCCATAAATTAGTGATGATCTAAGGTACCATCTAGGACAACATTTTTGTTCTAAGTTCCTTTTCATAATGATGAGGAATTTATTTATGAGATTGGATAAGATCATAAGGAGATATACTTACTTTATAATTAGAGTTTTATCCATTAATAAATTTCTACCACAAACTCATCTTTCACCCCAAAACATAATACAAATCAAAAATACTCTATTTATCCTAATCGTATAGGGTTCCAAATATAATGAATTTATAATTCACATATCAGACCCTTTATGTAAAGAAACTACATTATACCATCTAGGAACTTCATATAGCACAATGGTAGGCGATAAATCCCATTTTTACTATGGTTGTGGGTTTGATTCCCGCAGCTTTGTTTGACACGATGGGTGGTCACACGGTCTGCGTGTTGTCCTATTATAAAAATCCAAAAAAATAACCTTTCAAACTCAATCCATTCCAACCATTAAACTTATCCAAAATACTATTATCCAAACTCACAGTCCAAAATTTACAAAGAAGTTAAGCATAATGAGGATCCTTTTTTCCAGGTAATAATATGTGAACACCTTCTTCATATATTCTTTTACAACACCTCAACATCCTAAATTACAAAAATCAACCATCTCTTATTCCAAAATCACTACCTCAATATTAAGACCATATTAAGGTTTATCTTTCCTTCAACCATGTAATTTCCAAAAAAAATTAACTCGCTATAGAGTCACTTTTCTTAGTACCATAAAATCTCAAATCCTTAATTAAATAGTACTGCAGTACAATCCTTATTTATTTCCAGAACAACATGGATACAACACTTAAATGAAATAAATCTAAAATAACAACATAAGAACACTAGTTATTCCTCTTCATTTGTGGTAATATCAAAACTTGATTATTATCCAATAGCATCATTTGCGGCATAGTCTGATGACTGGGACATTGGTTCGTGTAGTGTCCAAACTTCTTGCAAATGAAGCATTGTACATTTGAAACCATTTTCTTATCCTTGCAGTCACATACTTTGTGCCCTTTTCCTCCACACTTATAACAAACTCCCATTCCTTTCAGGAAAGTTCTAGGGAGTTTCTTCCCACAGTTATCACATATGGTAAAATTCTTCTTTTCCCAATTCCCTTTATCCATCTTTCTCTCTTCCATCCTTTTCTTCTCGTGTTTCCCTTCAAAGCCATAGGACTCTGAGAATTCTTTACTCATTATATCAATACATGATACTATTTCATCATATGATGATAATACGTGGGAAAATATTTCACTTCTATATTCTGGATTAGGACCATGAAAGATATGATACTTCTTACTCTTTAGATCATACGTAATACGGGCATTCACATTCCTTCTAATGGGTGTCGTTTCTATACAATAGCATAAACTAGTTCAGTTTATGAATTGAAATGAATAATTACCAAACTTTTAAAATACCTAACAAAAATTGAACAGTTTATGAATATAATCCATAATCATAAAAAAATTTCTTTGATTAAGTATATACTCATAATCCCTTCATAATGGTTTGTAAAGAAAATGAGAATTATCCTAAGCATATCCCCCGGGAGTGTCGTAACAAAGAGTGCAGCAAGGCCTGTTGTCATGCACCAGTTCTCATTCGAGTCTAGCTCAAAGTGGTTCTTTCGGGTTTTACCGCTAGGTACATCTGTGCCAGAGCCATCTCTACCTGGTCGTATCCATACAGGGATGTATTGCTCGGAAAACCAACAAAATCTCTACAATACCAAAATTCTAGGAAGTTCTTCTATACTAATCCTCAAAGTCTATCTTAGGGCTATGTGCTCTAATCAGAGTTTATCTAAATATAGTTTCCAAGGTTATTGCTAAACTTCCTCTCATACCAACTGTAATGCCCCGACCCTAGTTACCCAGAGTCGGTGCATTATTTTAATACATTGGCATGATTACAAGGAATCAAGTCTCGAAGGACCGATCAGTTTAGCATTCTTGGAAAAATAGATCACATACATGAATGTTACATTTTCACTTTAAGACGTACAAAACAACATACACAATCTTTATGAATGCCATTATTCCCTTGGCTTAACCCTGCATATCAATCACATTACACTTCGTTGAATCTTGGGAAAAATAAAAAATACGAAGGGGTGAGCTCAAATGCTCAATAAGGGTAAGCAATGCATCAGAAACTTTCATAAATAAGTATAAACATTTAAGGCAATGTATAAAACTAAAAACAAAGTCTTTTAAACTTGAACATTAGCATAATATGGAAGAAATAAAATGAAATAATGCCATTTACTTATTCACATGGATATTATACTAATCTAATAATCACATGCAATATCACTAACCACTTTATTAATGATGGAATGCATGATGCCGAACTTTAATTTCTTTGTCAAGGCCTCATGCCAAGACCTAATGGATAAGTGTAACTGGAACCCAACCCGGAGAGCCTCTGTAACCAGACTCCATCCTAGAGTGCCTCTAATAATCGGACACCACCCGGAGTGCCTCTAATAACTGGACACCAACCCTGAGTGCCTCTAATAACCGGACACCAACCCGGAGTGCCTCTAATAATCAGACACCAACCCGGAGTGCCTCTAATAACCGGACACCAACCCAGAGTGCCTCTAATAACCGGACACCAACCCGGAGGGCTTACTTTTACCGGTCCCCAACTCGGAACATACTAGTCCAACACATTCATCTTAAGAAGAGGATGAAATATAACATAAAAATTTGAATTAAAACTAGCATGATAAATGTCAATACTTTACCCATAAACCAAGAATGGTATAAAAATAACACATCCACAATCAAATATATGACAAAACCTTCAACACAATATGGAAGATTTGTATCATGATAAATCAACTTCAAAACAAGTTTAAAATCCATTAAAGAATTTTGACATAGATGAGATTGATTTGTAAAACTCTTTGAGAGAAATACCCCATTTTCATGAAAACATTTAAAAGCACACAATTTAGAAAAGAAGTCATTTAAAGACATTTTTGAATCAAAGTGTACCATACCACTTTGAAACTTTTGAAAGGAATTAATATTTTAAAAACATTCATGTCCATATAAATAAATCCTTAAAAACCATTTTGAAGACATGGACATTAATGAGAAATATTTAGAAGAATAAATATTTAAAACATTTGAAATGATGTTTTCGTACAAATTCCGTTAACATAATCCATTTTAAAACTCTTTCATAAAACATGTACATGGATAATAAATATTTCCCAGCAGATACTTATGTATAAACAACCTTGGATAATAAAGAGATTGTGAAATTAACCCTTACCAGTTTGGTAACTTACGAAACATACAACCCATGAAAGAGGTATCATACAATGAATATGTAAATACACATAAATTAAAGTGTATTACACAAATAATATAATTATGGGCAGTACATACACAACACAAAAGGTAATAGTGGCAATATGGCATGAATCTCACGGGAATAAGGAGTGAGATGAAAACCTGTTACCTTGCACTTTCCTTTATTCGAGGGTATGTTTAACCTCTTGTACGAAGATCGTAGTATGTTATTAAATTATACCAGAACCATATTAATATTTATTATATCATACATGATTCATTTATGACTTTATGTTACCCATTTAATAATAATTTCCATGTTAAGTTAACATTTTGGGTAATAATCACTTTCTTTATCGTACGTGTTTTAACTTGTCACTCTTGGTTGTATCACATAGATCATGATTTATATACATCCAGAATATAAAACATGATAAATATATCATATATATTTATAATATAAATATGTATAATAGGCATATATATGAAATGTAACACACCATTTATGGAGACGGTAGTCCGTACGTACGCATAAACGTTGTTTCTGTTTTCATATAGTATTGAACAAAAGTAAGTGAATATGATATATGTAAGTAAATAAATCCTTATAAATATATATATATATATATATATCTTCAGTAGCATTATTATTTCATGTATTACATACTTATTAGTAATATATATTTTTATAATCGTCGATGAATGGTGAACTTGGAAATGAATCTCATCGCGTCGTGGAGACGGTAATCCGTACGTACGCAGGATGGAAAATATCATTCTTTTGATATTAAAATAATATATAATTGGATGGTATATCATATATACAGAATAATTGTCATGTTATATTTATTATTTACATTAATTACAAACCATTATTATACACATCCCAATAATAATATATTGAATAACAATTACACCACGACGTGGAGTTGGTAAGCTGTATGTATGCACGTATGGTGACATGTCATTCAAATGATGGATAGAATTCTGAATATGGTTGTACAATATTTATAATAATATTAAAATATATAGTATATACTGGATTAATTATTTTATAATGGTAATAATAAAGAAATAATTAGTGGAAGAAGAAAGGAACTCGAAAAAGGGAAGTGAAATCATTAACTCTTCTTCGGGTTCTTTCTTCTGATTTGATCAAAAGGGCTCCTTAGGATGGATTTCTAACTAAAGGAAGGCGTCTAGGATGAATTGAGGGAAGTTGAGATAGTATTTGGGAAGGGTTTGGCTGAACCAAATTGCTTTGAAGGTGTGAATTAATGAGAAGGGTGAGTGTCCTTTTATAAGAGGGGTGAGGGGCACCTTTGGAAAAGCTAGAAATTTTATTTTATAATAAATTCATATTCGGTTTATAATGGCTCCAAAGTGGATTATTTAAAGTTTAATGTGGTTATGGGTCTAAAACTACACAACCAATATAATTTAGACAGGTTTGGGTCATTATATTAACCTTATCTTTTAGTTTTAACACTTAGTTAATTTGTTTGACACTTACCATGTCACTTTGTATTTTTATATTATATAGTTAATAAACATACAATACACATCCAAAAGTCCCCCAAGTGATAACTTAATGATAAAAATATCATGATATAAGTATCTTGGCCGAGCCTTAGATTTTTAGGAATTTAATATCAATTAATAATATAATATTTGTTTTAAAAACTCTTTTTTGTCAATTTTGACACTATTCAATAATTGACGTTTGTAAAAATTATAACAGAATTATTACTTAGAAAAAAGATAATTAAATAAATCCTAATATGTCATATTATCCTATAAAATTAGTGCAATTCATTAAAAGTCTCAAATTATATTTATTTGGGTATTTAAAATGTCAATTATTTTAATTTTTCACTATTATGGTAATTACTGCATCATCAATGTGTCATAAATAAATTATATATTTTAATTTCTAAAAATTATAAATAAAACACCATTATGTAAGAAATATTTTTATCTTTTTAATTAATATTCATAGTCGAAAATCCAACATATATAACCCTATGTAAAAATTGTTTTTCTAAAATATATATGCTTATGTCATTTTTGTATTTATTTTAACTTAATTAATATAAAGTCTCATTATCACTTACAAGTGGCTCCATGGGGTCCAAAAATCGACCCAAAGATGTCCAGGGTCGGACATATATCAACCCATAAGGCTATGACACGTTTTAGTGTAATTTAGTATTATTATAATATTATTTTTAACCCTTATTTACAAGATTAACCTTTTACCATGGTAAATAAAATATTTACCAAAGTAATTATACAAAATGTCTAAAAATAAAAGTTACCTATTTACACAATTTTAACATCCTGATTCCAAATATGTAATCCATTTTTCCAAATTCAAAACATATAAGTGGCAGAAATTAATTTAAAATTAATTCTCTTTGTTAGAACAAAAATGGTGTTTTTAAGAGATAATAACTATCAACAGATTGACACTTGTTTATATCCAGTTTAATTGTAAAATTATGTACAATGACCAACATTGTATTAAATGGTAAATAATATATTCTAAATATAATTTAAAACCAGTCAAATTCATAATTTATCACTAATAATTATTTTGATTAAAAAAGTAGTTTTTAATTAAAATTTAGCAATTTTCACTATTTATCAAAATATTAATGTTATCCAAAAAGTACCAAAATTTCACCTTAGGCTAAATTCGATACTACGAATCCAAAAATGAAGTCCATTTTGAGAGATAAAATTTCTTAAAATTTTAAAAAGTAGGTATTACTATTCATAACGGCTGCTTTGATTGGTCGTAGTGTGTGTTAGAACTCGAAGTTGCGTACAACACACGCTACTATATTATTCAAAGAGAAGCATATCGTGGAAGCTCGAGGTGTTATAAATCAAAAACTATGGAATCTGCAACTCACTAGCTTATCCAACAGACAGATGTCCAAAACTTCAAGAGGATCAATCTGATTCATCTGGATCAATGGAGCTCAATGCAGCATATGTTCAGCAGAACCCCAACCCTCAACAGTCAAGTCAGTTCATTAAAAATGTCAACCAACCCCACTCTAAGCCCTTATCTTATTCCATTAACCAATGCCTAAGGTATGGTAATCTTGTATCTAATACCCCTTAATTCCCTCCTAAAAACACAAACCAATTCCAATATGGTCAAGGTGTTGGTAACTTCCAACAACCTTACCCTTTTGATCCTCAACCCCAATGGATCAATCCTCCTCCTGGATTCCAATATCCTAGTGAGCCCTCCCAATTCCAAAACCAATACAATCATTTTCCCAAGAACCAAAATCTAGGTAATCCTAATTTGGGACAAGCCTCTTCTTCCAAGAAACCATGGGAAAGTGCAATGGAAAATCTTGCCTCCTTAACCCATTCCAGCCTCAAGAACATTGAAACCTAAACTGGTCGACTTGCATGCCACCTTAGTCAGCAGCAACCATCCAATTATTCCCAACTCTTAGCTCAACCATTACCCAACCCCAAGGGTAATGTAAGTTCAATTGCACGTAGATTGGGGAATCATATTTCTATGCCTCAAGATAAGTCCTATAACCCCCACCCCCTTTAAATGATGACCTAGAAAATGAAAATAAAAAGAAAATTGAAAAGGAATCTGAAACCGTTCCCTCACCTCGTTCTATTCCACTTAGGAACCTAATTCTGTTTCCTCAAGATGTTTCTATTCAAAAGAATTCTTTTGAACCTATTCCTAAAATGTATGAAATGTTTAGACGTTTTGAAGTGAACATTCCCATCTTAGATTCCCTTAAACAAATTCCTAAGTATGCCATGTTTCTCAAGTAGTTGTGTACCCATAATAGGAAACTTAGGACCGTTGAAAATTTTCTAACCCAAGAGTATATACCCGTTAAGTGAAAAGATCCAGGGACCTTTACGGTTCCATGCCAAATTGGAGGTTCCAACTTTGATGATGCACTAATAGACCAAGGAGCCTCAATTAATGTCATGCCCAAATCCATATTCTCCAACCTTGGTCTAGGTCCTTTAAACCCAACAGTTGTTTTCATATAGTTAGAAAATAGAAGCACAGCTAGTCCTGAGGGAATAATTGAGGATGTTCTTGTTTCTGTCAATGATCTTATCTTCCTAGCTGACTTCTATGTCCTTAAAGTAGAAGGTGAGACAAATTCTTTCCAATGTCCTCTGATTTTATGAAGACCTTTCCTCATGACATCTAAAACCAAAATTGATGTCCATGCTGGTATCTTATCCATGGAATTTGGTGACCAACTAGTCAAGTTCAATATTTCTCAATCCATGTGATAACTATTAGTGAAGGAATCTTCATTCTCTATCCATTCTTCTGAAACATCCTTGGAGAGTGTTTTGAATCCCAATCCATCGTGTACTTCTTGTTCTACTGATAGAGGAGTTTGTGAATATCGTATCCTCATTAACCAAGTAATAAATGGAGATGTTGATGTTGACATTACAAATGCAAACTCCATTTATCTAAAGGATCTTGAAAAATCTTTAGAATCTCATCTTACCTCTAACCTCTACTTCTCCAGCTTGAATGATAATGAGTAAGATAAACTATCATGTTAATTTATTGTTTCAAATATGATTATCCAACATTCATCTTTTCCTATCTGTGATTTTGAAAATTATGTTATATATGAAGTGAACCCTGAACCAATGTGTTTATATTTCCTCGATGGGAGTGAAGGTTGTCATATTTGTTCCTTAATTAATAAAGTGATCACTGGTGAGGTTGAAATTGACCATTCTTTGGTGAACAACATTGAAAGAAAGGATATTGAAAATTTTATTCAGTATTATGACTCCACTAATCCTCATTACTCTACATAGGTAAGTGATGAAATAAATGAGTCAAAAACAATTGGGATATCATACTATGGTTTTGTGTAATATGATCCTTACATAAATGAACCATCAAAATTGAGACATCTTCTTGAATTTCCAAGCATATAAAACCATCACATGGTGGATAAAATCATCCCTCACATTGAAGACCAAAGGAAGGGTAGTCATATGCTCTTTCCACCCTCGTTGAATTGAAAGCACACAATCAATTAAGGGGAAAAATTATCCAATGAACAATCAAGCATCCCAAAGGAGAAGTTTTTCTATAAGCACTCTAGAGTTTGGAAAATACTGTGGCCACCAACGGACTATGGGTAATCCACTGCAACTGTATAGCTGTATAAAAATTAATGCAGTGCTTCTTGAGAGGCAACCCATGTTTTCTTTTACTTTTATGAAATTTTAATTTTTTTAAGTCTTTCATTAGATGAATAATAATTTTTCTTTTTTAGGTAACATCCCACAATTTTGGAACCACATAAACTTCCATCGGATCCCCAACTTCCACAGTAGACCCACCACTGGATGGAGATGACAACCCACCAAATCCAAATAGGGGGCACCTATTTCCCTTTAACTCTCTCTATATCTCATCCTATCTCTCATTCTTTATTATTCCTCCTCAATCTTTAATTTTTTACCACATTATTCATCAACCTTTTCTTTTTCTCATTCTCTTTGGTGTGGGTGTCTATTTTTAAAGAATAAGAAAAAAGCAAAAAAATAAAAAATGTAAAAAAAATACGCGTCATGTTTACTCACCTTCCAATTTTCAAATTATTCCCAACCATTTTTGGAAGTCAAAATAAATGGTTTCATCATAAATTTTTTTCCATCATATATTTGGATAAAGAATATTGTATCAAAACCGACCAATTTTTAATACTCAATTTTTTATTTGGAAAATGATTTTCCCCAACCGTGAGAACAAACATTAGCTTTAATGCCAAGGCTACCTATGGCCATCTTTTCAAAATGTGTGTTTTTCACCCCCATTTGTGAGTCTTGAGTTTTTGGACCTTCGAGCTGAATTTCCTACTTTAGTGTGATTTAATATGATATAGGACTTTTATTAACCACATGAGAATCACAACTGCCAAATATCCTCCCATTACCTTTATTAATCCTCCTTTTGAAAACCTCTTCAAGCCTATGAAAACATTTTCTTTGATAACCACATTTAAAGCCTAATACCTTATACCTCCGATTATCAACAATGATATTCATTGATTTTTTTTTTGAAATTTAAGTGCGGGGGGAATGGATTTCATTTTGGTTATCCTTTGTCGGTTTAACCATGTTATCATATGCTTGAGGGAAATATCCATTTCATTGTGGGGGAGAGGTTGTCATTCAGTGTGTTTTGGGGAATGGAATGTAATTTCATTTATGTAATTTTTTAAATTTTATTGATAAGTGTTCAAAAAAATAAAAAAATAAAAAAAACAATATCAAAACAAAATTGGGTTGTACCTTGTGTAGGTCAAAAATAAATATTTCTCAGCCTTTGATCTTGCTATAAATATTATAATTAGTGTTGTGAGCTGATCAATCATGGGGTGGGATATGAGTGTGAGATCTGTTTCAAGTTCAACTTTCGAAAAAAGAGAAAAATAAAAGAACACTTGCATTATATTCTTATGTCATTGGGATAAGTTTTTTGGTTTGTAAATATTTCATCTTCTCATCCCCTTTAAATTTTCTTTATCTCTTGTTTCATTCTTTACACAATCTTTCCCTTGTAAATATGTGTTTTCATTTCCTTCCATGGTTCATTTCAAAAAAAATATGCATTTCTTTTTCAATGTTGTTGTTTTACCCCCTTTTTCTTATCTTTTGGAAATCATCTTACAACCATCCCATAGCCATAGAAAAACCAGTAAAAAGACATCTTTATTTTTGAGCACTTTAGGATCGAAAATGGAAGCTAATATTTAATTCAAACTCTACGATTTTCACTTTTGGTTGGCGAATGAGTGAAGCTCTATAAATTAATGTTATTATCATGAGACGAGCAATTATTTTGTGCCACCATTTTCCATTTCTAAATTGGAGTGTGAAAAAATTAATTGTTTTTTGAACATTGTTTCTATAAAAACTTGTGGTGGAATTCAATATAGATGAATGAAATTGTCTAAACCTCCCCTGATTTGGGAAAAAATTTAATATTTGTTGGTGAGTGAAAATGATTTTTTCGTGTTTTTATATTTGTTTCACATGAGGACATGCACAAGACTAGGTGTGATTGAGTTGATGTTATTAATATTTTCATGATTTATTATATACTCCCTCTACTGATTTTATATTAAATGTTCATAATTTGTGTGAAATATTAATGTTTTAATACTCAGTATAATTTTTGAGCATTTTTAGAAGTAGTCGAATTGAGTCAGTTTATTATTTTATTTATAACTATTACCCTAATGATATAAATTGTGTGGTTCCTATTTTTAGGATTTATTATTCAATATACAACATTTCATTTGAAGTTATATTGGGCGAATTCTTTCATTTTAAGGCTCATATAGACCACACAAGAGGGCCAACAAAATCTATGAAGAAACTGGTCCATCCATGAAGATTGAATTACTATGCTCAATCAAGAAGTTACAATTCCTTCATTATCCTAAAAGGTTTGTGGGACTATGTAAGGAGTCCTGGATAAAAATTTCAGGGCCCAAATCCAAGAACAATGGGCCCAAATGATTCATTTAAACTCATCCCATCATTTTGGTCGGGAATTAAAATCAGTACAGTATTCATGACATGTCTCTGGATCTAATCATCAAATAAAGTAGAGATTTTTCAGTTTGAAATAAGAGATAGAGTAGGAATACTTTTTTGATGAAATAATTCGGATTTGATGGTATCTACCTATTCATAAATCCATTCACATTTTGGCCTTCAAAAAAGCATTGGTTGAAATGGATAGTTTAACTTTGTTTAATATAACCATCATAACTTTGGCTCAATAGGTCCAAATGACTCAAAATTTTGGGAAGGGTCAGAAAAAATTATTATCTACACCTTTTAAGAAGGAGTTATCTTGATATTATTCTGTATGGACGTCCAAATAGTCGAGCCAATTGGAGGGACGGATTGGGAATGCCAACAGCCCACTTCATTGGGCTATAAATTCATCCCCCTCCTCTCCTTAAAAAGAGTTGGCATTTTAGAAGACAGGAGCACATATTGGTATGAAAAAATACTTTACAAGGTTTATGAGGACCTTCCATACTCATGTTATCACTTGAGATACCTTTCCTCCTCTCTTTTTTTCATTTACTTTTGTGTTCTTCATTTTTGTAATCTTGTAAGTCTCTTTCTTTGTAATTCTGTTTTAATGCATGTTTCTTCTTCAACATCTCTTGTTCTCATCCACCTTATGTAGTATAATATTTATGTTATTAAAATAGTTTAAATATATTTGAATCTCATTTCCATATTTTTCTTCCTTGTTTAATCGAAAGTCTATTTTTAATTCTAATTATCTTTTGTTTGAGTGTTCGACGCACCACTCTTTTTCTTATCTCTTTCTTTTTATTCTCTTATTAATTTATCATCATAATAATTACAACCAGATTATTATTCATTTAAATGTATGAGTAAATCTATAATTGGGTTGAGTCATTATTTAGATATGTTAAGCGATTGAGAGCTTTTGCTCGATGAGTATTCTTTAATTTAACATTGTGTATGTTGGACATAACATGTTATGGATTAATGACTTGTTTTTTTAATGTCTGGCTTCCATGGATTATTGGAACCATAAATACACTACCATCAACAAGATTTAATTGATATTAGAACTCTATGTTATGTTATGTCTTGGATTAAAGCCTTAACACTTAGGAATTCTAATCAACGTTATCTTGTGAAGTGTGTGTTAATTTAAATACAATATAAACCAAAGCTCAAGAATATCACAAGATTGACTCACTAAAAATGTTCTCAAACCAATATTTATAAATTTGTTAAATCAATATTATTCAAAAAATCATTTCATAAGATCTGCAAAAAAAACCCCTCCAATCAGAATATATTCAACTAAAAACAAACGACTATAAAAAAGTATAGTCACTGAGGATTCGCCCTGAGTGATGTTATACCCATTAGCAGAGCATCAGAAAATTGACCGGTCAATAGGTGAAAATTGGCCACACTTTCAATACCACATACAAAAAATGAAAAAAATAACTAGACATATTACGACCCCATTCCCTAAAACATGTTTGTGGATATTTTTCGCATTTTACACCAGAAATATCTTCACACACCACACCTATGAAAACATTAATTTGACTCCCAAATCTCCTTAACCAATTCAATTCACAACACCCATAAATATAACCTCAAAATAGGCCTCACTGTATTCAGCACCACATCCACCACTGTGGTGTGGTGATCCTCTAAAGGGTAAAATCAACTATCCACCCATAAAGCACCTATAAATACCACTTGAAACTCCCATGATCTAGGAAAAAACAATGGGGTTGATTTGGAAAATTGGTTTCTTACATTAGATACCTCATAAACAATTTTTATTCGTGATAATTTAAAACAAAACCTAGGAATAAAGGAAGAGGAGATAAGAAAACACATTGTGTGATACCTATCTAGAATCTATCTATAAAAATAACACAACCAACCCATTAGAAGAACAAGGCACATAATCACTTAGAACCACCAATCATATTTAAAATCATAAAATCTTATAAAAATATTATAAAAAATGTCAAACAACGAATAGATAATGATATTGATTGTGAGAATGTGACGCATTTTCCCATGTACAATCCTCTAATCCACCATCTCACCATAGTACAAGAACCAATGGAATTAAAAACATTTGAAACAACTTCTCCGAACAGTCCATAATCATAACAACATACTTCACAAAAGTTTAATCATATAAAATATCGAACTCACCTTAATAAATAATATGTAAATAACAATAAACAAACTGATGATGATTCACTACATGGAATGTTTCATGCAAATGAGTCATTTATAGGGGATGTTATAACTTATACACAACAAATCCAACACACACCATCACCTTAGAATACCTAATGAACCAGGGAGAAATCTTAATCCCATTGTAGAATCTATTATACCCATTATAAAAAGATACCATCAAGAATACATGATCTCCAATGATCAGATAAATAGGTATACTCCTATGATCAGTATAATACTACTGAAAATATTTAAGTACCTTCATTTTCTCATGATTGATCTACACTTTATATATGTGCTCTAAACCAAATTTGGTCTTAGTTTAGGTGACTCCACAACCACAATCCAATACAATTGAAATATATAAGTTTATATATATATATATATTCATATAGATTCATATAGATGCATACCAATAGTGGAGTAATAACTTATATTATAATAAAACATCAACAGGGTTATGTGCTTCACCGAAGACCCTCCAAATCCATAACGCAAGCACACATCATGTCCTCTAAAACCAAGATAATAATATTTGTATAAATTCCCATCTATGGATAAAAAGTGATGATAATTAATAACTAAGAGTTAAAGGTTCATTTTACCCCTCTCTATAGTCTGGAAGTAAAATAGCGATCATGATTAGAAATGATCATTTTATGAACACCATGAATCCTCAACAACTCCTCTTGATGCTGCCTTTATAAACCAAACATTATGATTGACTTTGTAATCACTAAAAAATGAGATAAAATTTTTCAATGCATCATGATACCAAGATAACATACCAAACTCTTTGAGATCAAGGAGAACTAGGGAAAATGTCCATCAAGAAATCCTCCCTCATCCATTTGGGAGAATTGACTGGCTGATGTAGCCCACCAGGAACACAATGCTTAACCTTCATTTTATAGATACCTAAACATCAATACAAAAACACTATATCATCTCTATTCAAATCATACCTCCAATAATGGACCCTCAAGGTATGACAAATCTTACCCAAACTATGATTTTTTTTTTGAATGAAGACTATGTAACTCAAAAAACGAGATCTTACAATGCTGAATGAATGAAGGGAATCCCATAAAACAACAATTTATCTTGATTTACCTAATACCGTCACATATAATAATCACAAAAAATAACTATATATCCCCAAACATGGACCTCATAATCCTTCGACTCGGACTCCTCTATCAATTTCACAAAATATCACTACACTGTTATCTTAATGATACATCATCCACCACAAAAAGATCTGATATCATGGTATATCATGGAATCCTCCTCTATGTCCCTCCAACAATCCCCCAAAAATTAAAAATAACTTTTAATACAACTTCTTACATAACACATGAGCTAAAAAATTCCATTTCTATGTATATAGGTAATATTGAATTAGGTATCATAAAATAATTCCATCCAAAATCACTACTAAAAGATCAAATTACATAGCATGAAGATATATATTAAAATCCTGGGATCTATGAAAACCAAAAAAAAATCCCTCACCACTGAGGTAATGAGTAAAAAAATTCAAACAAAACATAACCATAATAAGCTCAATATCACGTGTATCGTAATTAAACATAAACGGATTAACTATAGAGACCGATAAGATATAACTTACACCTTCTATATAAGTATTAAACCCAATCCAAGATTGGAACCATTACAATAAACCTCAAAAATAGTACACTCTTTTAGAAAATGAGGAACTAGAGTGATAAACAAATTATATTTAAAATATTGAAAAAATTGTTATGTATTGTCCAGTTCACATAAATTATTTATCCTTATGAGTTAATGTTTTAAAGGAGTCATATTTTCATAATATTATTGTACTATCTTCTTATAAAATTCTATAAGACACAGTAAAATATGTACTCTTACAACATTCTTGTGGGATAAATAAGAAACAAAATCCTAAATCATTATTGGATCCAAGAATATTCTATGGTGATACACAACATGATTGAATACATTAACCTTAAATGCCAAAAAATTACAATTCAATAGCATCCCAAATACCTAATGATGCGGAATAAATTCTAAAATAGCCTATATATTCTCTACATTTTCCTCCTCCAACTATGAATACTCCAAGATGCCATCAATTAATACTTTCATGAATAGATCCAATAATTTATTTAATGTATCCATAAACCATCAAGAATATGTATTTTATCTTGTATTGTAATTTCTAGAAAACCATAAAAATTTTGTAGTGTTTTTTTGTTTCTGTAAGATTTAAATGGTATATTTAACTATATAAGAATGTTATGAATAGATAACTCAACATCTTAAAAAAACTACTATCGTGATTAATTCACAAGAATAGAGAGAATTGGATAATGATATACCCAATAAGATACAAAAAGGACATCAATGCTCATAACATCTACTTCAAAAAACACTTAACTGGTTGAATAGAATTTCTCGTCGAGTTGAAATACCATCATTACCCCCCCCCCCCCTCATCAAAAAGGTGCATCAATGAATATTCAATGGAGTTGAATGAGAGAAACCTGATAAAAAAGGTTTATGGTTCATTTCTTATTTTGTGATTCCTTTCCACAAGTAATTTAGTATGTCATAATCCTTATATTTGTGAATGGTTTTCGAATAAAGAATCCATTTTAGTGCATTTTCCCTAGAGATATCATTTCTACTTGAGCTCAAGTTGAACTGAACTTCTTGAGATCCAAACATAATCCATTGGAAGTGGAAATCATAGGGAGACTCGGGGAAACACCATTATTTCCATTATTCTTGAAACATTGTTCAATGTTCTTACACACTCAAAAAAATTCATTATGATAATTGTAATGGACAGATGTTTTTTTGAAATATTTTAATTGTATAATTTTAATTCATCAATAGATTTCATTAAATAAAATTGTGATTTTAAATGAAATATGAGGCTCCCTTAGTATAAAATGATGATTATAGCCAAGCCGTTAAGTTAACACGAATAAATATAACTAACATATGAAAAATTTTGGTGAATTAAATGGCTACCAAATTTTTACGGATAATATAAACCAATTAAATGTAAAGGAAATATTTTTATTTTTGTGTTAAAAAAGTAATTATATAACAATTTGTATATGAAATTAATGAAATATATATGTTTTATATTTAATAAAATATTTTTTATATTCATGCAATATATATTTTAGTCATATGATTTAAATAACCCATATTTTTTGTATAAAAACCTATATTTTTCATAATGCTAATTTTACCGCCTTTTAATGGAGAACCCATTTTATATTAAAATTTTGACACATTAATAATTTTTATAAGAAAAAAAAATCTTCTTTATTTGGAATAAGGAAATAAAATTTTAATTTGGATGAATTGTTTTTGATAACTTTCTAGTTTAGATGAATAGTAAAAATATACAAAATTTTAATTGAAAAAAAAATTTTCATCGAAATAATTTTTATGGGTAATTTATATTATTGAATGGATTTTAAGTATAAATAGAATATTTTTTTATAATTTAATATAATATAGGTTATTGTTATTACTTTTATATTTAATTTAGATGTAAAAACATTTAAATCTATTTTAATGTTTTAACATTTCAAACACATTTTCTCATGCTAATAATGAGATTATTTTTATATCAATTACTAAAACTTCTATGTTTTTAATTTTCAAAAATTTATTCAATATTTAGAATTATTATTTCTAAATAATGTAAATATAATTTTTTTGGTCATTATGAATAGTAACTTTGGTAATTTTTATTAATACAGTAAAATGGTAAATTTGATAATTAAGGGTAAAAAAAATACTATAAATTCACTCTATCAATTTTCATAAAATCATCCTTTGAATGATTTTCACCCTAAATCATCCTGGGGTCAAAATGGTATCTTTTATAAGCCAATTGAATGAGATTAGGAAATTTAATTATTTTTATTTAAAGAAAATTTAAATATGTCTTACTCGAATTTTTATAACTAATCATTTTTAATGTAATGATATACAGAAGATATATTTGATTAAAAATACTCTTTTAAAAGTTAATTTTTTTATTTATGATGTAAATTTATTTTAAATTATTAGGAAATAAATAATTACCTTTAAGTCTTATATATTTATGATTCATAATTTATTTAATTGATGAAAAATTAAAAAAATATTTTTTATAAAAATTATATTAACAATTAAAAGAACCAAAAACATGACTATATATTATTGATTGATTATATCAGGACCATATATTACAGTCCATTTAGAGCCATATGGAAAATATTATGACATGTATAATATTTTAATTAAATTGATATTAAATTTGTCACATTCATGTTTTAATAAATATAAAATTTATTGTTTTAGATTTTTTAGAAGATATATTAAACTAAAAATCATATTTTGAAATCTAGAGAATTTATTTTCATCATAGTATTTTATTTTTAATTTTTATTCAACAAATATGTATATTAAATAATTACAAAAAATTGATGTAGTAATTATATTATTAATGGAGAAAAAAATTAAACGTGATTAAGATGATTAAGTTAAATAATATTTTGGATAATTAATATATCCAAGTAATTTTCTAGAAAACCTTTTCTTATTAGGAATATAATAAATAAATTCAAATTTAACTTTCTACCTTCATATTTTTTTTGAAATCAATTAATTCAATAGTTCCAAAATTGACATTATTGATTGTATATCAAAATAATGTATTATTAAATTATTAACAAAATAATAATTTTTTAAAAATATATTATAATTATTATATAGTATAAAATTCTCTTTGGTGTTAATTTATGGTCTAATTGATATAAAATAAGTAAATATTTCACCCTTTTAATGTTGAATTTTTTGTACCTTAGTTATAATTAAATAAAAAACTAAGTATTAAATTAAAATGATAAGGTTTAAATGGACATAAGAATTTTCCTAGAAGTTATTGGTTGATGATATTAAAACCTTATCTCATCTTATATTTGAAAGTATGATATTTTTGATTTATTTTTATGTTGTTTTATATTATTATAAATTATTATTTTTGGAGATTCCATAAGTTCCCTTCACCTCAATTATAAATGGGAACATACTCCCTCACATATTAATTTCATTAAGAACCTTAAATATAAAAAGTTACCATCCCATTTCCCTTATAAAATTCTCAATTCACATTATTCATGTTCTGGGGTTCTCCAAATACCAACCCTAGTGCTTTATGAGGTGATCTAGAGGGAGCTCATTGAAGAAGAGGGAATCTCCTCTATCGATTCTTTCAAATTTATTTCTTATTATACGTCATCTTCATGTGTTGATTACATTATAAAATAATAAATATAGTATCAATTATAAAATGAAATGTTATTATGATTATGGAAAAACTATATTCCACCTTCTACACATCCAATGAAAATTGAAATCACCAAGCGTGTGTTCGTACGTCTTACCGTCTCCACACCATGGTGTAACCTGTTTTTCACCACCACCATACATGAATGGGTAAAATGAAATAAACAATAAATATATGATATTATTAAAACATTACATAGATTTTGGAATAAAATATATATTATCCAAATCCATACCATATCATAGATTTTGGAATGATATAGTTGTTCATGCGTATGTACGGCCTACCGTCTCCACAATCTAATGTGATGTGATGCATTATACATGATATCCATTAAATCAAAATTATAAAAATGTGTAGAATAAATAAATATGGTATATATTATATTAATATAATTTTTAAATGATATAACTGTTACCAAAAAAGGATAACCAGAAATTCAAAAAAAACCCATTAATACCTGAATAGGGAGTAATAATGAAATTTTATTAACAAACCGATGATAATTAGATCATATATGATATCATAAAAATGAATATGATTCTAGAATAAGAAAATAAAATTATTTAAATCATTATGTGGTAGGCTCATATACATACAATTTATATCAAACCTAAGGTAAGGGGTAATTCTTCAATCTCATTATTATCTGACTTTATTTATACATTTGTATATACTAAGATATATTTATCATCTATTTCCATGTTTCCTAAATATGTATTTAAAAAATATTCTTTTTATCCTTAAATATTTTTTAAATTCAATTTTAAACATTGGATAATTTTTATTAAACTATATAAAAGGAATATTTTTTCTTTTTCGATATTAGGTATTTTTTTAATTTCTGAAAAATGTATGAGGAAATTGTTCTCTTTTAACTTATACGGCATGAAGAGATTTTTAGATTTTCAAAACACCTTATTTAGATGAAGTTTAAATTAAAATATTTTGAGATTATTTTCAAATAAATTCTTTTACTTTTAATTTTCATGGCATTTTGTGAGAATGAAATGTTATTAAAGAAGAAAGTATATTTTCCTCAAGAATAAATTTCAAGTGCTCAATAAAAATTATTTTTCATCTAAGATGGAATTATTTAATAGGGTTATGATTCAAGAATATTATACCTATTGTTACTAGTATTTGATTATGTGTATGAAGGAATGATATTTATGAAATTCATTTGTTTTACATGGATTTATGTTATGATGGAATAATGTTTAATAAACACAGTTTATTATTTGGGTTCTTCTATGATGAATGATTTATATTTTTATGGAAAATGTAAAAATAGTTACATTTTGAGATGTGTGGAACCTATATCCCCATACAAAGAATTGGTTAAATATTTATATCTCATGAGATAGACACATTTGGAATGGGAAATGATCTCGGTTCAGTAATATAGTGCTAGAATGATGATTGAACTCGATTTAGTAATGGAATTTTTCCACTATAATTGTCTTGGAAATGAGCCCTGACTAATATGAAATGATTTTCTTTCCATAAGTGTGTCCCAAAAAATATTACCTACTATATTAAAACTTTTGGGATTTAATTCCTTAATTTTTATTAACTTTAATGATTTATCCCAGGACACGATATCGTGATCTTTGAAACGTATGATAAGATTTTAAAATGTTATGTTATTATGTATTATGATTATGATATGCTTGATATCACCCTTTCTTACACTTACTGAGCATCAGAGTTCTCCCTTTCATATATTTCTTTTCCCCAGGTAATGAAAATGTGTATTAATTAAGATGTGTCAAAATGGGATCCAGTTATGGAGGAATAAGAGTGAGACAATGTAGATGTATTATGAAACAATTATTTATTTTTTATAGTTTCTAAAGAAACTAAACCTATATGTTACAGGTTTTTTTGTTATATTTTTTAATGAATATTAAACAATTTTTAAGTAATATTTATGTATGTAAAGTAATGGGTTATGATAGTTGGTTTTAGTGCAATGGAATAATTAACCTTTTGAATAAATTATAAGAAAACCATTGTAGGAACACAATGAATATGTAAAAGTTTATGTTACAATCATGGTGTTTTATAAACTATTACGAATAAACTAAGATGAAACAAAAAGTGTCTGAAATTGAAACTATATTCATGATTATGTGGTTTCCCCGTTATGATTAGTGTTTCTCGTAATATGTTTCTTGGTTTCAATCAATGGATGGAACCCAAATGAACTATGTTAATGATGAATTTAATAGGAAATGAAATTATTGTCCTCATGATAAACCAACTGTTATGGGATTTGGAATGAAAAATCTGTTATCTATGATTGCACAACTTTCTCAAGCTATGAATCATGCAGTACTTCCAAACAAGAAAAGGATGGAACAACATTTTTTTGAGTCCTTCATCTTGCAGCAATCACCTTCTTTCAGTGGGTCTTCTGATCTACTAGTTGATAAATAATTTATTAATAACACCGAAAATATATTTTCAATTCTCCAATGTTTATATAATGATAATGTCATCCTAGAAGTTTATTGTTTGTAAAGTTAGGCTAATCAGTTGAGGATTCTTATCAATAAAATAAGGGAAAGGGATTAAATTAAATCTATGGAATGGGATATGCATGTGAACATGTTTTTCAAAATGTAATTTACTCATATTCTAAAAACAATTAAGGAGAAAAAGTTCATTGAGCTTAAGAATAAGGATAATGAATTAGTATTCACCTATGATGCAAATTTTACAAGGCTTGTACGTACGCTTCTAGATTTATTTTCTAACCTAAGATTAAAATTGATCAATTATTTAGTGGCTTAAATCCAAGTATCTGAATGGAATTATTCATATGGGACTTCAATAGCTATGAAGAAATCAATCAATGTGCTCTCAAGTTTGATATAGAGATTAGAGTAACCAATCATCCTTGTGGGTATGATAAGAAGGGAAATGGAATTTATGGGAATATATAAATACCACACTAAAAAGAAGAAGAGTTTTACATAATGCACCATGTATGGAAATAAACATAGATGAAATTTTCATAAAGGTGCTAGAAATTTTTTTTACATGTCAGAGAGAAGTTCATCAGCCATTTGAATTTCTAAGTGATGGAAAAAATTTGTCTAATATTGTGAATAGAGAAAAGGTAACTTAGAATGAACCTCCTACACTTTAATTCTACAAGTATAGGAAAATGGTTCATCATTCCAACCAATTATTTAATCTATGTTTTATCAGTGATGATCAATGACAAGAAAATATTATGTCTACATACAAATTCAATTCACAAATGATTACTATCAGCGATGTTGAGTATGATAACAAAGTGGTGAAACGTACACCTACCATCCAATCTAATGTATCGAATGTTTTATCTAATTCTAGATCCACCCACTTAGTTATTTCTGAATAATTTTCTAAGGGTATCACAGTATTATGTCAACCATTAGATTTTGAGTTAGTTTTTAAAAATACTAATATGAAAATGGTCGCATCAAAAGATTATAATTATTATCCATTTGATGTTTGGGGGAATTTTCTTCCTAAAAATATTATGATACATCCTTTATAAGAATTTAATTTTATTCATGCCTTGGATTGGCTTTCTTCATATGGATCTCATATAAATTTCCTAGTAAAGGAAGTAACATTTCATATTTAGGATCAAACTATGATCATATATAAATTCAAGGAACAATTAGACTTTCTAGTGGAAATGAATTCCATCTTATGGGTGTTTATTTTTATAAATGAAGGTTATATATATCAATTGGTTAGGGAGAAACTCACTATTAGGAATATACCTATTGTGTGATAATTTTTTGGTGCCTTTCCAGAATAATTTCCATGTCTTCCACCAAATCGTGATGTTGAGTTTTCAATATTACTCATAAAGGGCACTAGGGTTATTTCACAGACACCTTATATAATGTACCCAATTGTGTAGTATGAATTAAAGAAAAAACTCCAAAATAATTTTGACAAGGGGTTAATATTCCCAAGTGTGTCACCTTGGGGTCTGTCTATTCTATTTTTAACCTAAAATATGGATTAGTGCGACTCTAAATTGATTATATATATCTTTAAAACATCACTACCATGAAAAAATATCATATTCCCCACATGGATTCCTTTTTAGAACAACTATGCTATAACAACCCGATACTTTGATGTCATCTGTTTTATTCTACAACAATATTATCTTGTGCTATACGCAACACCGTATTAGCTTTCAGTATATGCAACATTATTCTTAGATTGTGTTACACACAATTTCAAGTTCGTTTGATAATAGTCATTCTACGCAACATTGAGTGTGTATATATATATATATTCAATGTATAAATTAAATATGGTTGGATTATGTTATATGAAACAAAAAATGAGTCTTTCACAACACGCAACCCTAACTTGGCTTTCATTACACGCAATCGCGACCTTCCTCGATAGCACGTGTTTTACGCAATACCGGGTTTTACTAAACAAAGATATGTTATTATAATATTTTTATGAACTAGCCATTATGAATAGTATTAACTATATTTTTAATTTTATAACATTATTATTCATCTTATAAATTTTCGAAAACATTTTATGTGAACAAAATAAATTTTTCGGGTAAAATAAGTTTTTTTTCAAAAAATGCAATTTTGCCGCCTTTTGATGGCGCACCCACTATAAATCTAGTTTTTGACATGTTTATAAGTTCAATTTTAAAAAATAAAATTATTCTTTGAAATAAGGATATAAAATTTTACCTTGGATAAAAGTTTCACGTTATTCTGATGACTTTCATAATTTAATGAATAGTAAAAACACGCTATATTTTAATTAAAAACAACTAATTTCATCATAATAACTTATGTGGTTAAATTATAATATTGAATGGTTTTAAAGTATAAATAGAATATATATTTTCCATTTAATATAATTTATGTAATTATCATTGATTTTACATTGAATTCATAGGTTAAATCAATTCTATCTTTTGCAATGTTTTAATCAAAAACCTGTTTTCGTTCGACCACAGGATTAATTTTAATTTAATTTCTGCAACTTCTGTGTATTGAATTTGAAAAAATGTATTTTATATTTGTAATCAGTGGGTCAAAATTATGTTAATAGGCTACTTTTTATTTTTGGGAATTATGAATAGTAACTACGGTAAATTTTATTTACCATAGTTAACGGTAAATCTGGTAATTAAGGGTAAATATAATATTATAAAATTACCCTAACACATGAAAAACTTCTATTGGATGCCTTAAATTAGACCCATATCACCTAAGGGTCGCATTAGATTCATTTTATGGACTCTTTACCATGAAAATAATTTAACTATTATTAAAACCAAAGAAAGTGACAATATGTCACTCTCTTAAATCATATAAGTATAATAATTTTAATTTAGTAATAAACATCATAAAACATCTAACATGAATAGTCTACAGAAATCTAATAAAATTATCAACATCATGATAATTTATTTATAATTTTTAGGGATTAAATAATTGTCATTAATGGTGATACATTAATGATGCAGAAATTCTTTATTAAGTGAAAAAACAGTAATATAGTTTTTATTGAAATAATAATACTCATTAAGAGGCCCACAAACCTGACCAAAACATATTGGTAGTGTATATCTACACCTTAGTCATCCAATGAACTAATATATAACCGTTTGGAGTCTTATGAATGTGATTATGACACATATATTATTTTATGTTAAATGTTGCCAAACTTGTCACCTTCATAATTTAATAAATATAACAATTTAAATATTGTGATTTTAAGATGATAAATTTGAGTAAACGTATTGTGAAATTTAATATATTTATCTTCATCATAGTATTTTATTTTTAATTTTTATGCAAAAAATAAGTATATTAGATAATTATACAAAAATGTTGTAGTAATTATTTTGTAAAGAGATAAACCAAATAAATGGTTTTAAAAATAATCAAATAAATATTATATGATCTATATATTGTTCTCCACTAATTTTATAGATAAATATGACCTTTTATTAATATATGAAATCTTTTAGTTCGAAAATAGCTTCTGTATATATTTTATTTAAATTCAAATAAATGAATAGTGTCAAAATTGACACTATTGTTATTTTATAAAAATAACATATTATAAAATTGTTTAAAAATCCCAAAAATATATAAAAATTATAAATTTAAATTTATATGGTCTGAAATGTTATAAATTATCCAATGATGGACAATTCACAACAAATAAGTAATTATTTGTTATAATTTGACATTTAGAATGTTATTACCACAAATAAAATTAAATTGATTAATTAAGGATAAATCAAGTTGATAATGTTTAAAATAATTTATTAACATGTCTAAATTTTATTGTTTGATGATATTACAACCCTATATCATTTAATATTCTAATATGAGTCATTTTTGGAGGTTTTTAAGTGGGTTTATATTTATTATTAATTAATATTTTTATGATTTCCAAAGGTGCCCCTCTCCTCCCTTATAAAAGGGAAGCTCCTCCCTCTCTTCCTCACAACAATTTGAGACTTTAAGCTTGGCCAAACCCTGACCATTTCCATTCTCAACTTCCCATGAAAAATACTAGAGGTCCTGGTATTCTTCATGGACCAATTTTAGTGCCCTAAGAGGAGGTCTCAAAGAGGCGCTTCAAAGAAGATGTAATGTTCGTTACCGATTCTTTAACTTTATTTATTCTTCCACTTCTTCTTCTTTAGTTGTTTCACTATGAAGTAATAACATAATTATCCCTAATATACTGATATGTTATTATAAGTATGAACCAACCCTATTTTACCATTTATCCATCCTACGGAAAACGAAATCACCGCGCGTGCATACGTACGGAATACCGTCTCCACGACGTGGTGTAATATGTTTTTCCACCAACACCTTACATGGATGGGTATAATGGTGTAAAGAATAACTATATATGGTAATTATAACATCATAATTATTCTGATATATTATACCATCCACTCCAATTCTATAATTATGGGAACGATATCATTGCTTGTGCGTACGTACGGACTACCGTCTCCACGACGCGATGAGATTTATTCTCCATGATAAACCATATATGAATGATATTAAAGTGTATATAATGAATAATAATGAAATATGTGAAATAATAATTCTACTAGATTTATGTATATATATATGTATGTCATCTATTTATTTTCATTCAATTCAATAAGGAAACAAAAACAGCGTTCATGCGTTCGTATGGCCTACCGTATCCATGAATGGTGTATTTCATTCCTTTTATCGATCTATAATATATATGTATATGATGAATATATATTATATATAAATCATGTTTTACATTCTGTAATTATGTAAATCAGGATATATGTAATAATATCAAGAAACGACAAGTCGAAACACATACAATAAATGAAATGATTTTACCCAAAACGCAACTTTAACATGGAATTTACAAAAGAACGGGTAATATAAAGTCATAAGTGAAACATTTATAATATAATAACAATGAATATGGTCATGTAATATGTCAATGAAATTATTTAAATCATTATACATGAGGTTCAGAACCATACAAATCATATCAGACCTAAGGTAAGGGATAACTTTTCCAATCTCGTTTTTATCCGAGATTGTTTACTCATAAGTATTTACTGGGGTTATTTCTATAATCCATGTACATGTTTTATAAAAGTGTTTTAATGTATGTTTAAAGTCATTTTTACCCATTTTTTACTTTTACTACATGGTATGTAAGGAATCTTTCTTTTGTTTACATTACGAGGTACTTTTTTGACTTTTCTGACAAAAGTACGAGGAGAATGTTATTTTTAACTTATACGACATGAACGGATTTTTATGGTTTTATAAAGCCTTAATCTCATGAAGCTTCCTCCAAAATATTTCATGAATATTTTCAACAAAAACCTTTTCTTCTAAAATTTCATGACATTTTGTGAAAAGAAATTTATTTTGAAGAAAAAAGGATATTTTCCTCAAGAATTCATTTCAAGTGTTTTATCAAAACCATTTTCATCTAAGATGACATTATTTTACATGTGTATGTTTGAAGTATCATGTCTCTATGATTTACATGGTTTCACTTTTCTTATTATGAAATGATATCCATTTCTTTTATATGGATTATGTGATGATGGGATGATGTTTATGAAAACCATTTTATTTATTGGGTTATTATGAATGATGATTGTTTATTTTATGGCACAAGTAAGAATGATTTCATTATGAGATGGGTGGGACCTATATCTCCCTCCAATGAATTGGGTAAAGATTTATATCTCATGAGATAGACATGGCTGGAACGTCATGTTAAACCGGTGCAGTAATATATGACTGGAACGAGGAATGAACTCGATTCAGAAGGAGACATTGTCCACTAAGATGGTCTTGGAAGCAATGCCTTGGCTACTATGGATATCATATCATGTGCTTAATGGTTTCCACAATTACATGTTTTATTCCCATGCTATTTTATCATGATTGATGTTCCCTTATGATATATTCCTTACGTACTTCCAAGATTCATGTCTTTGCTCAAGATTTTGATGTTTAGATTTTATGTTCAAGTTTTTTCATTCAAATGTTTATGGATTGTTTTATGTTCTCTATGTTTACCCTTACTAGGCATTTGAGCTCACCACTTTTATGTTTTCTTTTCCCCAGGATATAAATAAAGGTTTTAGGTATGAAAAAATGGAAGATTTTTATTGGGAGATGTTGAAAATCTTTCACCACGATTAGAAGATTTTATTCCAAGTTTCCAAAGACACTAAACTGTTATGGTCCTTGTGTGTTTGTTTTTGTTATGTATTAAGTATTCCGGAAAATTAATGTAATTTCCATGTACGTCAAGCTTCGGGTCTCTACAGTTGTTATCAGAGGCAAAGGAGGTGGGAATGTATCTGATCCTTGGGAACTCTCACATGTGAGCGTTGGATGAAGCATGGCTCTCCGCCCAAGGGCTTCATGAGGAAATGGCTGCCACTGGGGATGGTGGTGTGTCCCACCCAGGGGGTGTAGCTGCCCATGGAGTGCCCTGATAGGTATCAATTATAGTCCATTGGAAGTAATTCCAGACCGTTATAGTTGGTATCAGAGGAAAGGTTTAGTCATCCTTTGGAAACTAGGATGCGAGAACATTAGTGAGATCCCTAGAGATATGTCTAAGGTATGTCTAAGGATGTCCCTAAGGTTAAGTATACGTATAGGTTATATTCCTATAATTGCTCTAACGATCTTAGAATTTAACCTAAGATGTTAGATATTGAGGGTACTTCCCCTTTACTATGTTGTTTTCCCTATCATGGTTTTTTCCTCTCACACTATTCTTTTTGGGTTTTAGAAAATGGCTGGAAACAGGAAGATTCATGATAATGGAGGATATTGCAGACAATGGAATGACATTCTTCTGGAGCAACCAAATGAAAAGGGATTTTAAATTCCAAACATCGTTATTATGCCTAATCAGAAATCTCATAATATGATCAATAATCTCAACTTTGGTAGGTTTCCTGACTCAGATAATAAGAGAAAGATGGAGTTTCAAGATGTTCATAGAAGAAAGAAAGTTCAATTTCCCTCATTTAAATCATGTGGGAAGAGGCATCGGGGAGATTGTTTCAAAGGAACTGGAAGATGCTTTGGGTGTGGAAAAGAAGGACACAAATCTAGTAAGTGCAAAGGAAATGGTTCAGTTAACAACATGGACAAGGATAATGGTATTTCTATGACATCAACAATGATTTTATGTTTTAAATGTGGAATGTATGGGCATTATGCAAACCAATTCCCTAAGGGAAAATCTCATGAAGAGAATCAGCATGGTCATATGAGTAGTATTTATGTGGATGATGATGAAGAGACTAAAAATGAAACATGAGATGAAATAAATGATGAAGCTCAGCTAGTGGTTTAAGAAGTTAGTGGAATGATTGTATGTTTATAAAGAATAATTTATGGTACTATGGAATAAAGAATCATCTAAGGATTGTTACACTATTGGTTTTCCTAAAGTATATGAAAGTATATGCTGAATGGTACTGGTAACCATGGAAGGTTATTCAGATATTTTTGTAAAGTAGATGATATGCGCATAATGAAGGGATAAGAAGATAATGAGATGTTTGACTGTTTTCATGAGATCATGACTGATATAAGGACAAAGTGATATTATGGTTTGATTATATAGAAATTTTGGGATTTTGGTATGTGGAAAGAGTTAACTTTTGAAAGAATTCATGTTTTCACTAAGGTTAAATGGGTATTCATTTTTCAATAGAATACATGATTAAGGTATTCATATGTTTGTAATTTGACCAACAAGATATATCTTATGATATATGGGGGATACATGATGGCATTCATGTGATTGTTATGTGACATTTCAAGTAATCATTTTCATTATACTATGATCTTGGACCGAAGTATTTTAGATAAGCGTAGAGATTGGAATGGATTGTGTTGGACATAAGTTAGTATTGTTTAAGGATAGAACTTTTTTCGATATTATTGATGGGATGTTATAGTAATGTTGTTTTAGAAAAAATAAAACCTCTAGGACGGTCGACTGACCATCGCATCGAACAAGGCTATGGAAATAGAACACAAAACCGAAGTACGACAGGCCTTTATCACCTACCATTGGCCTACCGGAAGTCCCTGGTTAGTAGAAACTAGTTTTATTTTATTAAGCGGTATGATATATGAAGTATAAGTTCATTTTTGGAATCATATACGATTAATCTCACCATAAGATGGACTTATAACTTTTGATAACCTTTTGTTTGAAATAGATGGAATGACCCATAATTCTATCACATGATCTGCTAACACTTCACGAATAACCAATTCAACTTCATTTCGTTAAGAGATGAAGTGGAAATTGTTCAAATAACGATCAACAGTGAGATTGTACCAAAATCAAGCAAGTATTTCTTCTAATTAAAATTCTTCAACTTTTGGGAAATGATCTTGAAAACCAAAAATGTTGTCATAGTGCCCTTATATCCGATGAATCATATGGTACCTTAGATCATCACAAATATATGGCTTTGTGATTGTTGGATTTTTCATATCCATGTTCTCTACCACTCTCCATCAGAACATGATGGTTAGATTTCTCTTCCATATCCATATTTTCACCTATGTTCTCCTATGTGGAAACCCAGTGATGAGTTAATTTGTGTAATCTTTAGGTTTCATACTTTAGTTTTGAAAGATAAGTTTTGGTATTTCATTTTACGATGTGGGTTTTAATTAACGAAACTTTCAAGTAAAAAACCATGCATAACCCCGACGAATTTTGAGGATGAAATTCATTTTAAGGGGGGAAGAATGTAACAACCCGATATTTTATGATAATTTTTTTTTTAGTTTATTAGATTTCATGTGTTTTATTCTACAACAAGATTATATTGTTCTATACGCAACACTGTATTAGCTTTCAGTATATGCAACACTATTCTTAGATTGTATTACACACAATTTCAAGATCGTTTGATAATAGTCATTCTACGCAACATTGAGTGTATATATATATATATTCAATGTATAAATGAAATATGGTTGGATAATGTTATATGAAACAACAAAGGAGTCTTTCACAACACGTAACCCTAACTTGTCTTTCATTACACGCAATCGTGACCTTCCTCGATAGCGTGTGTTGTATGCAGTATCGGGTTTTACTAAAATATGATATGTTATTATAATATTTTTATGAACTAGACGTTATGAATATTATTAACTATATTTTGAATTTTATAACATTATTATTCATATTATAAATTTTCTAAAACATTTTATGTGAACAAAATAAATTTTTCGGGTAAAATAAGTATTTTTCAAAAAATGCAGTTTTGTCGCCTTTTGATGGAGCACCCACTTTAAATCTAGTTTTTGACATGTTTATAAGTTCAATTTTACAAAATAAAATTATTCTTTGGAATAAGGAAATGAAATTTTTCCTTGGATAAAATTTTCATGTTATTCTGATAACTTTCATATTTTAATGAATATAAAAACATGTTATATTTTAATTAAAAACAACTTATTTTATCGTAATAACTTATGTGGTTAAATTATAATATTTAATGGTTTTAAAGTATAAATATAATATATTTTTACCATTTAATATAATTTATGTCATTAGCATTGATTTTACATTGAATTCATAGGTTAAATCAATTCAATCTTTTGCAATGTTTTAATCAAAAACCCAATTTCATTCGACAACAGGATTAATTTTAATTTAATTTATCCAAATTCTGTGTATTGAATTTGAAAAAAAGGATTCCATATTTGGAATCAGTGAGTCCAAATTATGTTAATAGGATAATTTTTTTTTTTGGAAATTATGAATAGTAACTACGGTAAATTTTATTTACCATAGTTGAAGGTAAATCTGGTAATTAAGGGAAATATAATATTATAAAATTACCCTAACACATGAAAAAATTCTATTGGATGGCTTAAAGTAGACCCATATCACCTAAGGGTCGGATTAGATTCATTTTATGGACTTTTTACCATGAAAATAAATTAATTATTATTAAAACCAAAGAAAGTGACAACATGTCACTCTCTTAAATCATATAAGTATAATAATTTTAATTTAGTAATAAACATCATAAAACTTTGAACATGAATAGTCTACAGAAATATAATAAAATTATCTACATCATGATAATTTATTTATAATTTTTAGGGATTAAATAATTATCATTAATGGTGATACATTAATGATGCAGAAATTATTTATTAAGTGAAAAATCAGTAATATAGTTTTTATTGAAATAATAATAACCATTAAAAGTCCCACAAACCTGACAAAAACATATTCTTAGTGTATATCTACACATTATTCATCCATTTTCCTAATATATAACCGTTTATAATCTTATAAAAGTGATTATGACACTTATATTATTTTATTTTAAATGTTGCCAAAGTTGTCACCTTCATAATTTAATAAATATAACAATTGAAATATTGTGATTTTAAGATGATAAATTCGAGTAAAAGTATTATTGTGAAAGGTAATAGATTTATATTCATCATAGGATTTTATTGTTAATTTTTATGCAAAAATAAGTATATTATATAATTATACAATAATGTTGTAGTAATTATTTTGTTAAGAGATAAACCAAATAAATGGTTTTAAAAATAATAAAATAAATATTATATGAAGTATTTAATGTTCTGCACTAATTTTATAGATACATATGACATTTTATTAATCTATTAAAGTTTTTAGTTCGAACATATCTTCTTTATATATTTATTTAAATTCAAATAAATGAATAGTGTCAAAATCCACACTATTGTTATTTTATAAAAATAACATATTATAAATTTTTTTAAAAATCACAAAAATATATAAAAATTATATATTTATATTTATATGTTCTGAAATTTTATAAAGTATCCAATTATTTACACTTCACAACAAATAAGTAATTATTTGTTATAATTTAAAATTTAGAATGTTATTACCACAAATAAAATTAAATCGATTAAGTAAGGATAAATCAAGTTGATAATGTTTAAAATAATTTCCTAACATGTATAAATTTTATTGGATGATGATATTACAACCCTATCTCATCTAATATTTGAATATGAGTCGTTTCTGTAGGTTTTTAAGTGGGGTTAGATTTATTATAATTTAATATTTTTAAGATTTCCAAAGGTGCCCCTCTCCTCCCTCTCTTCCTCACACCAATTTGAGACTTTAAGCTCGGCCAAACCCTGCCCATTTCCATTCTCAACTTCTCTAGAAAAATCCATGAGGTCCTGGTATTCTTCAAAGACCAATTGTAGTGCCCTAAGAGGAGGTCTCAATGAGGCACTTCAAAGAAGAGGTAATGTTCGTTACCGATTCTTTCAACTTTATTTCTTCTCCCACTTCTTCTTCTTTAGTTGTTTCACTATGAAGTAATAACATCAGTATCCGTAATATATTGATATGTTATTATAAGTATGAAACAACACTATTTCACCATTTATCCATCCTACGGAAAACGAAATCATCGCGCGTGCGTACGTACGAAATACCGTCTCCACGCCGTGGTGTAATAAGTGTTTCCACCAACACCTTACATTGATGGGTATAATGGTGTAAGAAATAACTTTATATGGTTATTATAACATCATAATTATTCTGATATATTATACCATCCATTCCAATTCTATAATTATGGGAACGATATCATCGCTTGTGCGTACGTACGGATTACCGTCTCCACGACGCGATGAGATTTATTCTCCATGATTAACCATACATGAATGATTTTAAAGTGTATATAATGAATAATAATGAAATATATGAAATAATAATTCTACTGGATTTATGTATATATATATATGTATTTCATCTATTTAGTTTCATTCAATTCAATAAGGAAACGAAAACATCGTTCACGCGTACGTACGGCCTACCGTCTCTGTGAATAGTGTATTTCATTCCTTTTATCGGTCTATAATATATATGTATATGATGAATATATATTATATATAAATAATGTTTTACATTATGGAATTATGTAAATCAGGATATAAGTAATAATATCAATAAACGAAAGGTCGAAACACATACGATAAATGAAATGATTTTACCAAAAATGATACTTTAACATGGAATTTACAAAAGAACAGGTAATATAAAGTCATAAGTGAAACATATATGATATCATAACAATGAATATGATCATGTAATAAGTCAATGACATTATTTAAATCATTATACATGAGGTTTGGAACCATACGAAGCATATCAGACCTAAGGTAAGGGATAACTTTTCCAATCTCGTTTTTATCCGAGATTGTTTATTCATAAGTATTTACTAGGGTTATTTCTATCATCCATGTACATGTTTTATAAACGTGTTTTAATGTATGTTTAAAGTCATTTTTACCCATTTTTTACTTTTACTACATGGTATGTAAGGAATCTTTCTTTTGTTTACGTTACGAGGTACTTTTTTGACTTTTCCGACAAGAGTACGAGGAGAATGTTATTTTTAACTTATATGGCGTGAATGGATTTTTATGGTTTTATAAAGCCTTATTTTCATGAAGCTTCCTCCAAAATATTTCATTAATATTTTCAACAAAAAAAATTTCTTCTAAAATTTCATGACATTTTGTGAAAAGAAAATTATTTTGAAGAAAAAAGGATATTTTCCTCAAGAATTCATTTCAAATGTTTTATCAAAACCATTTTCATCTAAGATGACATTATTTTTCATGTGTATGTTTCAAGTATCATGGATCTATGATTTAAATGGTTTCACTTTTCGTATTATGAAATGATATCCATTCTTTTATATGGATTATGTGATGATGGGATGATGTTTATGAAACCCATTTTATTCATTGGGTTATTATGAATAATATATGTTTATTTTGTGGCACAAGTAAGAATGATCTCATTATGAGATGGGTGGGACCTATATCTACCTCCAATTAATTGGGTAAATATATATATCTCATGAGATAGACATGGCTAGAACGGAAAGTTAAACCGGTCCAGTAATACAGGACTGCAACGAGGAATGAACTCGATTCAGAAAGGGACTTTGTCCACTAAGATGATCTTGGTAGCATTGCCTTGGCTACTATGGAAATCATATCATGTGATTAATGGTTTCCTCAATTAATTGTTTTATTCCCATGCTATTTTATCATGATTTATTTTCCCTTATGATATATGCCTTACGTACTTCCAAGATTCATGTCTTTGCTCAAGATTTTGATGTTTAGATTTTATGTTCATGTTTTTGCATTCAAATGTTTATGGATTGTTTTATGTTCTCTATGTTTACCCTTACTAGGAATTTGAGCTCACCCCTTTTATGTTTTATTTTCCCCAGGATATAACGAAAGGTTTTCGGTAAGAAAAAAAAGGAAGATCTTTATTGGGAGATGTTGAAGATCTTTCACCACGATTAGAAGATTTTATTCCAAATTTCCAAAGACCCTAAACTATTACGGTCCTTGTGTATCTATTTTTGTTATGTATTAAGTATTTCAAAAAAGTAATGTAATGTCCATGTACGTCAAGCTTCGAGTCTCTACAGTTGGTATTAGAAGCAATGGAGGTAGGAATGTATCTGAACCTTGGGAACTCTCACATGTGAGCGTTGGACGAAGCATGGCTCTCCGCCCAAGGGCTTCATGAGGAAATGGATACCACTGGGGATGGTGGTGTGTCCCACACAGGGGGTGTAGCCACCCATGGAGTGCCCTGATAGGTATCAATTATAGTCCACTAAAAGTAATTCCAGACCGTTACATATGAGGAGCTCAATACTTTTCCAAGATTGAACTTCATTTAAGATATCACCAATTAATGTTAAATAATGAAGAGATACCAAATAAGGGATTCCGTACAAGGTATGGACTCTTTTAATTTATAGTGATTCCTTTTCTTCTTATGAATTCTCCCACTATCTTCATAGATGAAATGAATAGATTCTTTGTTGACTATCGTGTCCAATTTTGGTTAGTCTTTATAGATGATACTCATGTATATTCGAAGATAAAGGAATATCATGAAGATCACTTAACAATTGTAATAAATACCCAGAGAAAGGAGAGGATTTATGAAAAATTTATCAACTGTGAATTTTGGCTTAAAAAAGATTCAGTTTTGGATCACATTATATCAAGAGATGGGATATCATTGGATCTAACAAAAATAGAAGTTATTGAACATTTTCCTAGACCAACAATGGTAACTATGATTTATAGTATTATTTTTTGTAAATATGTTATGAACATTTTTAAAGGATATTTCATGACTATCAAATCCATCACCATGTTGACTCAGAAAAGAGTTAAGTTAATCTGGATGGAGGAATTTGAAAATAATTTCAAAGAGGTAAAAAGAACATTAGCCATTGCACATGTGCTCAAAATTCCTTTTACTAGAGAAATGTTTGTGATCTAAAGTGATTCAACCAAGAAGGGTATGGGATATATTCTCATGAAAAATGAAATGGTGATAGTTTATTCCTCGTGACAATAAAAATCCATGTCAAAAATTACAGATCTCATGATTTGGAGTTAGTTGTAGTAATAATTTAATTAAATATATGGAAGCATTATATTTAAAGTGAAAGGGGTGATATTTATATTGATCATAAAATTTTTAGGAATATTTTTTACACAAAAGGATATGAATTTGATCCATGGAATACGGTTATAGTTAATTAAAGATTATGACTACTCGATTCACTACCTCCCTGGGAATGAGAACAAGGTGGAAGATGATTTGAGTCAAAAATTCCATTCTAGCCTATCCATGATGAAGATCACAAAATATCAAATATTTATGGATTTACAGAGGATAAATATTGAAATTTTAAAGGAAGTGGATAAATGTTATATTTCTCAAATAAATTTTCAACCATCTATATAAGAGAAGATTAAGGAGGTGTAGAAAGAAGATGTAGATCTTCCGAGTAAGATGAGAAATGTTCCTAAATTCAACCTTGATTATGATGGAATAATATGGTTTAAGAACCAATTTTATATTCCTCCCAAAAATAACTAATGAAGGAGTTATTGGATATGGTTCATAGTTCTTCATTATCTATTGATTCTGGAAACACAATGATGTATAACTTTGAGAAAAAGTATTTATAATAGGAAGGAATGAAAAGATAGTTTGCTGAATATGTCTATCAGTTCTTTTTTTAGAAAGTTAAGGCTCATATGTAGAAATATAAGGTGATGTTACCACCATTACCCATAACAGAATGGAAATGGGAAAACATCATTATGGACTTTTTCCTCAGACATACCAAAACATATAATGGCTATAATGTTGTATGGGTTATAGTTGACTACCTTACGAAGTTGTCACACTTCGTTGCTACTAAATAGGATTTCCCTCTTGATAAGATTTCTATGATATATATAAAGGAAGTGGTATGATTCCATAGATTACCAATTTCTAATATATATGATCGAGATCCGAGGATTACCTCGATGTTCTAATAAATTAATCAATAGGCTCTAGATAGAGAGTTATGTTTCATCAAAATTTATCATTCTCCATCATATGGTTAGTTTGATAAGAAAATTCAAACTCTACAAGAAATGTTGAGATATTGATCTTTTTATTTCAAATGTGGTTGGGTTCAACAAATACATTTTTTAGAGATTTCTTAAGAAAATATGTTTCACATTATTCTTCAGATGGATCCTTGTGAAACTCTCTTTTAAAATAATATCATAACTCTAAATTGTTGGGATGATTTTTGGGATATAAAGATATTAGTACCAGATCTTGTTGGGGAAATGGTAGATAAGGTTAGATCTACTCAACAACACACAAGAGAAAATTAGTGTTGGAATAAAAGTTATGCTGGCAACTGATGAAAAAACAAAGAGTTCAAAGAGGGCGACAAGTTGTTTCTAGAAATATCTTCCTCAAAGAGAGTAATGAGATTTTGAAATAAGGGAATTAAAATCCCTAGGTATGTTGGTCTATTTGAAATTTAGGATCATGTTGGGAAGGTATCTTATTGATTGGTGCTTCCACTGAATATATCTCAAGTTCATGATGTCTTCCATGTATCTCTACCAAAAAATTACAGAACTTTTCCTTCACATGTACAAAACATTGAAGTCATACCTTTTTAGAAAGATATTTCTTATGAAGAATAACCCATATAGATTTTGGATCAATGTGAAAAACATCAATGAAACAAGACCACTCGCATGGTTAAATTTTTATGGTGGAACCACCAATTTTAGGAAGCTATTTGGGAACATGAGGATGTGATAAGGTAGAGGTATCCTAATCAGTTTGTATCCAATTGATGAATATTGTGTGAGAAATACATATTAAGGTGGGTATAATATAACACCCATATGTTTTTATGAAATTTTTTCTTTAAATAATTTTAATTCATCAATTGCTTGCATTGCACAAAATCGTGAGTTCAAATGAAATGAGAGATGCCCCTAGTATAAAAAGAAAATTATAACTTAGCCATTAAGTTAGCGGGAATTAATTTTATTAACACATGAAAATGTATAGTGAATTCATTGGATACAAATTATTTATTGAAAATATACCCCAATTAAATGTAAAGGAAATATTTTAACATTTTTATTAATAAATTATCTGAATTACAATTAGTAAATTATATTAATGAAAAATATATATTCTATATCTTAAATATAATATTTTTCTATAACCGTCCAATATATATATTCATCATATGATATGAACAAACTCTATTTTATGTATAAAATCCTATATTTTTTCAAAAAGGCAATTATACCACCTTTTAATGGTGAAACCATTATAAATTAAAATTTTTGAATCATTAATAATTTTTATATGGAAAAATAAACATACTATTTGTAATCGATATATAAAAATTAACTTTGGATTAATTTTTGATATTTTTTGGATAAATATCACATTTTTATGAAAAATTAATATATAATAATTTTTAAATGAAAACAAATATTTTCATTGAAAAAATTTTCATGGATAAATTATATTAAAAAATGTATTTAAATTATAAATAGAATATATTTTTAACAATTAATACAAATTATTTCAATGTCATTAGTTTTAAATTTAATTTAGATGTAAAATCATTTCAATATTTTGAAATATTTTAACTTTCAAAACCCATATTCTCATTCCGAAAATGAGAATGATTTTAAATTAATTACTCAAATTTTTTTGTTTTTAATTTTAAGAAATGGATTTCATATTTATAATTAGAATTTTCAAATAATTTAAATTTATTTCTTTTATTTTTGGGTATTATAAATAGTAACATCGACAATTTATATTATACGGTAAAATAGTAAATAGGGTAATTAAGGGTAAAAAAGTATTTTATATTAACTTTAACACTTGTACTAAAATCAGTGGATGATTTTATATCGACCTAAATCATACTTGGGTCGAAATGGTATCCTTTGGAAGTAACTCGGATGATATTAGGACATTTAATTTATTTTATTTATGTCATACTCAAATTTTAATAACTAAGTAATTTTTAATATAATGTTATAAAGAATATAAATATGATTATAAATACTGTTTTTTAATATAAATTGTTTTTATTTATAACCATAATTTATATATAATTTTTATAAAATAAATAATTACCTTAAAGGCTTATATATTTATAATACAGAAATTATTTAATTGATGAAAAATCAATAAATTAATTTTTATTAAAATGAAAATATCCATTAAAAGACCTAAACACTTCAAAAAATATTTTTTTTATTGTATATCTTGACCATAATCATCCAAATTTCAAGTTATTGACCATTTTTATCCATATGGAAAAGATTATGACCCTTATTATATTTTATTTAAAGTGATGTTAGAGTTGTAACATTCATGTTTTAAAAAATATTACATTTTAAATGTTGGATTTTCAATAAGATATTTTCGACTAAAAGTATTCCACTGAAACCTAGATGATTTATCTTCATCTTAGTGTTTTGTTTTTAATTTTTATTCAACAAATATGTATAATAAATAATTACACAAAATTGATGTAGTAATTACTTTGTTAATGGAGATAACAAACAAATGAGATTAAAAATATTAGAATAAATCTAATTTGGAAAATTAATATATTCAATGAATTTGTAATATTACCTTGACCTAATATAAATATAATAAATCTTTTTCTATGTTAATTTTTTGTCTTCAGATTTTAAAAAAAACAATGAATTGAAAAGTTTAAAAATTGACACTATTTGAAATTTATCACAACAATGTATTATTAAATTACTTAAAAATCATAAAAAAAACTAAAAAATATATAATAATTATTAAATGGTCTAAAATTCTCTAATTTATTCATTTTTGTTCTAATTCACATAAAATAAGTAAATATTTTACCCTTTAAATATTTAAATATTTGTTACCTTATTTAAAATTAAAAAGAATAACTAAGTGTTCAATTACAATGATATAGTATAATATACATAAATTATGTATAAAAAATATTTTTTGATTATATTACAACCTTATCTCATATTTGATTCTAAACTATTACAATTTGGAGGTTTTTGGATGTGGTTTTATTTTATTATAAATTAATATTTTTGTAGATTCCATAAGTGCTTCTCACCTAAATTATTTAATAGAACCTACTACCTTAGTTATTCACTTATTTATGAACCCTAAATCTCATCCATTACCTTCTCATTTAACTTATAAACTTCCCAAGTCAAATTCCATAGTTTCTAGTATTCCCCAAAGATCAGCCCTAGTGCTTTATGAGGCGATCTAGAGGGAGCTCGTCAAAGAATAGGTGATCTCCTCTACCGATTCTTTCACACATATTTCTTCTTAAACATCCTCTTAATGATTCAATTTAATTATAAAGTTATAACTAAAGTATAAATTATAAAATGAGAATTTATTATTGTTATGGAACAACCATATTACACCTTCTATCCATCCAACGAAAAATGAAATCATCATGCGTGTGTATATACAACTTAGCGTCTCAACGCCGTGGTGTAATCTATTTTTCACCAACACCTTACTTTGATGGATATAATGATATAAATAACAACTATATTTGATTATTATAACATGATATGGATTTTGGAATAAAATATATACCACCTACATCCATACCATTTCACAGTTATGGGAATGATATTATCACTTGTTAATATATACGACCAACTATCTCCATGATGTTATGCGATTCATTCTACAAGATATACACTCAATACTGATTATATAAATGTATTCAATGAATAAATATGGTATATATTATGTTAATATCATTTTTAATGATATCAATATGACTTAAGAAGTAGAACCATTACTTAATAGGATGATTCTATTCAAACCTGAATAACGAGTAATAATGAAATGTTATAAAAATGGAAGATAATATGGTCCTATATCAAATAATAATAACATATATGATTAAGTAGTAATTTAATAACATTATTTAAATTATTATATAATAGTTTCACATACATATCAAGGATATCATATATAAGATATGGGAAAAAATTTCAATCTCATTATTATTTGAGATTGTTTATACATAATTATATTCTAGGGTATATTTATCATCCATGTCCATGTTTCATAAATATTTCTTCAAAATATATTATTTCTATCCTTATTAAATTTTTTATATTAAATTTCACCCCCTTGGTTAATTTCAATTAAATGGTATGAATGGAGTTTTTTTCTTTTTTGATACGAGGTTTTTTTTGACTTTCAGACAAAATTACGAGAAGAATGTTATCTTTTAAATTAAACTGCAGGAAATGATTTCTATGTTTTCATAACACCTTATATCCATAAAGGATACTTTAAAATATTTCGTGTTTATTTTAAAATAAATTATTTTATATTAAAAAAATTGGAATTTTGAAAAAAAGAAAACAATATTGAAGAAGAAATTATATTTTCCTCAAAAATTAATTTCAAGAGTTCTATAAAGATTATTTTCCATATAAGATGGAATTATTTAATAGGATTATGTTTCAAGTATATTATCCTTATTGTTCCAATGATTTGAATAATTTTATGGTGGAATGATATTTATGAAATCCATTTGTTCTACATTTATTCTCTTATGATTTAATGATTTTAAGAAACCCATTTTATTCTTTTTGTTTTGATTTGATGAATGATTTATGTTTTTATGGAACACGTAATAATGATTTCAATATGAGATGGGTGGTACCTATATCCCACTTTAATTAATTTGTTAAATATTTATATCTCAAGATATATATAGTTCCATAATTGTAAATTATCGCGGTTTAGTAATACAGGGATGGAACCAGAAGTGAACTCGGTTCATTAATGGATTTTGTCAGCTATGATTGTATTAAAAATGATCCGTGACTATTATGAAATGATTTATAGGATTAAGTTTATAGAAAAAATGTTATTTCTTATATTATAAATTTTAGAATTATGTTCATTAATTATTATGAACTTTTGTGATTTATTCCAAGAATTTATATAGTGATATTTCATATGCATGATAAGATTTTCAAATTTTATGATCTTAAGACTTATGATTATGATATGTTTGGTATGTCCCTTGTTTACGATTATTGATCATCTAAGATCAACCTTTAATATGATTAATTTCCATAGGTCCGGAATAAGGTTATTAACTAAGACATGTCAAAAAGGGGTCTATTTATGAATTAATAAGTGGGAGACAATATAGATTTCTTATGAACAAGTGGTTTATGTTACCCAATTTCTGAAGACACTAAACCTATATAGTCTTAGTGTGGGTTTGTAGTATTTTATAATGAATATTCTTCAGTTTTGATGTAATATCTATTTATGTAAATTATGGGATGTTATATCAATTACATCATTGGTTGGTTATGATTATTTAGTTCATATCTTCATATTACCTTCAGACCATCTAGTAATACACTATTCTTATCTAAAGTATCATATTACATCATATGGAAAAAAATATAGTCCAACACCTCCATTAACATTTTCTCTATGATTATTCTATGACTATAACTATTGATCATAATTTACCCCATGATAAATTTTTTAATGGATCCACCCTGGTCACCCACCAATGATGATTCTAGATATGGATACACAAACTCATAAGACTTCTTACTCGCTTCCCAACCTCTATTATAGACTTTGTAAGAATCACATAATCCCATTTACTATCATAAAATTTCAATATTTAAATCAATATTTAGAATTAATCATATAACACCAACATATTTTTTTGTTAAACCCTTATTCCACAATGACAATATAGACAAGGAAAATGGGTTATAAATATAATAAATTATTATCTTAGTTTTCTATTCATGGGATTCTAGTGGAATGCCTAAGGATATGCATAAAGTGTATCTAATAACCCATTACCTAGGGGAAGGTATGTTATCTTATGACATAGGTGTTGGTTATGTTATACATGAAATAGTCATTTTATCACCTAAAAAACAATTTTATGGGGGTCTGAGGGTGAAGATCAAGAGCATCATTCTATTTGTACAAAAGAGAGAGACCACCAATCAGAACACTTTAATGTAATTTAATAGTGTATTTTTTGAAAGAGTATCTTTGAAACCATTATAATAGTTATAATTCTATTGAAAATATATGACATTAGGTGATTTATCAGTTCCAATATGGTATATTCTGACATCACCCCAAAATAATGTCTAGAATGACAGATTCCTAAAAAATGAGTTTTTTGTGAAATTAATTTGTATTGGGATTTTTGAATTGATGGGGTGGATTTTAAATGGGTAGAGGTACTTACAAGGAGATATTATGGTGGTGGAATAAAGGATATATCAATCTACAAATGAGTTGGGAATCATTCCTCATTTAAATTATTGGAGGCACTAAAACACATATGCTACTAAATCTATCTAAGAAAAATTATTCCCATAAATAAATTTGATGGTTAAATAATACCTGAGTAAATTGTAGTTTTATATCTCATACATTGATTTCTCATATATAGTAATACGATTAGGAAGATTAGGGAAATGTTGTTTGGTACAATATGTTTGAGATTGATTAGGATCTCTCTTTCGAACCATAGTTGTACCATGAGTAAACTAGGACTACTGAAGAATATAATGTATACCCCCACTTCTCTCTATTTTCAACCATGCAATGGGTAATATCTAGTTTAATCAGTTTCTGTTTTGTTTATAACTCAGTTACGATTTTATGAATTTGTATGTCCATATTTGGTTTGGGAATAGTACTCCTCGTGCCCATCAAAAATGATGGTGATGCATTTTTATTCAACCAAAGGATCTGTTTTGTTACTTATTATAGATTCAGTGGTGTGATACACTTCATGTATGATATAAAATTGATTAATTTCAAACCAATTGTGGAATATGATATATTCTTGACACTAGCTCAATGTATAAAGCTAGTCAAGCACAATAATCATTGATAATGTGCATGGAATCATTGGTTGAAGGTCATTTGAGTTTTTTCAATTATTTGAACACCTTTTACCTCCATAAATGTGATTTATTTCAAGTAAAATGGAGTATTTCCATGTGTTTAGGAAGTTAACAATCATGAATTGTTTACTCGTATGGGAAAAGGAATGAGTTTCTAGTATGCTAATTTATATAAGAGAATTGAATTGGATTGTTACTAAATCTCCTCAGCCATCCAAATTAGTTTTAATTTTTGAATGAAGAGGTAAGTGAGACTATACTATTTCTCTTCTACACTATAGCTAAAACACCATTTCCAAAAATAATTAAGGAATTTTTGATCTCTTAAGGACAGGGGGAGGGGCTGATCTACATGAAGAGGGGATTTATTTCTGGTTTTCAAAACAAGTAAAATTACCTCAATAGAGGATAATACTTATTCCTCGTTTACTTATTGATCACATCCTTCTTGGATCAATATATGAATGAACAACATTCCCAATATTGATAAATTCCCCAAAATTGGTTTTTTGAAGCTATCATCTCCTCGATGATGTTTCTGGATACCCCATCCATTTTTCCTCACCTTTTAACTTCGTATATGATCCTAGAATCTCATAGTACCTATAAATGGTTTCTGAATCTATTTTCTTTTTTAGTATATCTATAATTATTTTATTCTTGTTAAATATCATGAATATCCCCAGTCTCTAAATAAGATATAGATATTTTACTTTGATTCAGTCCAAAATTTTGGCTATGATGAGTCTTCCCAAATAATCCTACTCCTAGAAATCCTTTTTCTAGCTTACATATACTATTTTTTATACTATTTAATTATTTTATAGATAAATTTTGATCTAGTTATAAATATTGGAAAAAATCAACCTTGAATGAATCTAAAACAAATTCCAAGAATCATCTTATTTTCTTTATTTAATATTGTAAAGGAAGAACAAGTTCCTTATAATATTTTGATAGTATATCTGTACCTAATCAGAAAAGCAAGAATATGTATTCAATATTATCAGTTGTGTGAGATTGTTTCCCACCTAAAAACCCATAGAGTTTCATTCATTAAATTCCATTCTCCCATTCCCAATCATAACATTAATGGGTAGTGTAGATAGAAAATATTTAATTAAAGGATCATGATTTAGAAGAATATGAATAAAAAAATTGAACAAGTCCTTTGATGCCTCTATACTATTGAAATTATTGAGATAAAGATCATATTAAACTCTTTTTAATAAATTTATTATAGAATTCAGGCTCATCTCCCCTAGGTCCTCCTTAGCCCGTGACAACCTAGGAATGACTAGGACATAATAGACTGCTTCTTCTCTATCTCTTCATATAAAAGTCTATTTTCCACTTTCTCTATCTCTAGTGCTAGTTTAAAAGAATATAATACATAGTTTATTTAAAGGTAGTTAACTTCTACTAATTATAAAATCATAGAAGGATCGTCTAGATATATGACTAGATATACATTTTGGTTAACTAGTATTGGAATTTCCTCCAGTGTTCATCATCTATCAAGAGATATTATAAGAATTGATGGTCATATTTATGATTGCTTTTATAACTATATGTGCATGATGATGTTTATTCATCCAATTAGTGACTGTATTTTTTGGTAAAATTGGAATAACTATTCATGATTCGTTAGAGTGTTCGGTTGATCATTAACTTACATGATTAAAAGGAATGTAACATATTCTAGTTTTTTCAATTGGATTTCCCTTTCAATAAGACATTGTACTATCCCTTATGTGATTACGAGCCCTAAAAATTGAAATAATAGGAAATTTGAGAATATGTAATATATTATAACAATCATGAGATTTTAAAATTTGATTAATACCATAATCATTGGGGGTGTCCTAATATTTATTGAAATGTAATGAGGATATTTTAAAGAGACGATGTCAATAATATGGTATTAATAGAAATATCTCATATCATGTACCCTTCTCCAAACCCATATTGGTAACTAAAAAGTCCGGGGTTGACTATAATAAGACTAGATTCTATAAATTATGAAATGAAAATAAAGAGACTAGGGACTATGGTAGGGTGGTACTCTCAAATTTGTATCTCTAGAAATGGAAGCTTTAGTTATCGTAAGTCAATCAATGTGAGGAGAAACATATATACTCTTATAAAAGATATAAATTTTAAAGTCTTCTCCCACTAAAACTAGAAGAATGAAATAGGTGAATAGATGCTTAATTCATGATTCATGGAAAGTGGTGTGATCATACCTATGTCATATTAGGTAGTTCGTCAGAAAATTGAGGGCCAAGAAATTGATGTGTTTCTAGAATTATTGGACAAGAATATTTTAATGGAATGAGAATGTTAAAATACAATTTGGGGTTGATGTTATATTGAATGTTGAATAATGGTTTGATGTCCAATTCAAAAATATATTGTTGTTTGATTGATGGGAAATAAATATTTTTAAATCATTTATAATGGGATGGCATGATACAAATCATGACTGAATTTTTTTTGAAGGATTTTATATATCTGTATAAGTCAGGGGGTAAGGATTCTTCAGAATGACTAGGAACTAAGGACAAGTGGGATGTTGTTGAGTGGTGGGATTTTTTTTACCTAATTATCTATCTTAGGATCAACACTATTGGAACTAGTGTCAACCGAGTAGAGTAGAATGTCTTTTTTGGGAGGATTCAAATTAAAAGATCCAATATGGAATTAAAATGTTGTATAGGAGGATCTATTTGGAAATATGAATATTTGTTGGCTGCAACCACATTGAGAATGAAAGGTATTAGATTCCCAAGTAGTCATAGTGTAAAACAATGAGTGCCAAACCTCTCAAATAATACAAGTGGTTGTGTGGGACTATAGAACACATAGAACACTCCTACTAGGATATACGGTCAGACCCAAACTCAATGTAATTTCCTAAGGATAGATCATGTATTGAATGATGTGGTTTAATTTGATATAATTCACATAACCTTACTATACCATATATAAGCCTGGGCTTCTCAGACATGGGTAATAAATATTTTTATATGAATATTAATTACATTACACAAACACACACTACAGGCCATAATAGTTTGGTATATTTATAAAATTTGAACACAAACTTCTAATCATTTGAAATGTCTTCATTGTTTTCCAAAAACATCTTCCAATTAATTATTATTCATATACATTCCTAATATAAAATCTTTCATCCTAACTTTGGGAAAGAAAACATAACAATAGTAAGCTTATATGATCAGTAATGATTAAAAAATTAAAATCTTAAGAATAACATGAATAAAAGGGTGTGGGAATATGTTATATGAGAAAATAATATTAGAATAAGGCATATAATATGAAATAAACAAATGTATAGAAAATAATATCCTCAGTTTTCAAGGATCCCCACTAAAACATATCATGGAAATCTATGGGTGACTGCACTGGTTGGGTAGCACACACCACTAAATCTAGTGGTATCCCTTTCATTATAGTGTAATGGGTTCACTCCTCCAACCATCGTAGTAGTCAAGGTTCACCCCCAAGACAATCCTAATGGAAAATTCCCTTACTAAACTAAGTTTAAACTCCATTAAACCATGTCTTGCTAAACAAGGGAACTCCATATTCTTGTCTTATCTTACTGAGCCAGGTTCACTCCGCATCCCATATCTACCTATATCAATAGATATAAATCTATTATCAATTCAATGGAGGGATATATGGGTCCCACACATCATTGGTTATAATGTTATCCATGTTCATGGTTGTAATGTAACCACCCTTACATAATGAAAATTATACATATGTTTTCTAAAAGAATCCAAAAAATTCATCATATCATAAACCATGAAATTAAATTTGTTTCATAAAATTTTCATCATAATATAACATGTGGAAAATAATTATGATTCATATCATTTCATCATTTCATCAAAGAATAACTTGTGGAAAAGAAGGGGGTTTCATAATTATTTAATCATAGTACAACCCCCAAAAGAGAAAATGCTTCATAATAATGTTTTCATAATAAATATAAACTATCTATAGAAATAATAATAATTCTATCCTTGGATCATATCCCAAGTGAAAAATTTGTAATATCAAAGGATTAGATCATAGATGGAAGTTGATTTTCAGTGGTTACTATGGAAATTTCATGAGGAATGTAACTTCACTTTGAAAACCACTATTAAAAATAAAACCCATTTTCAAAAAGAATTTAATTTCAAAAATAACCTTGAAAATTTATAAATAAATATTAAAATACCATTTAAAACATTTCTTTATGAAAATATTCTGTACGCGTTGAAAAGAATTTTAAAAAAGAAAACTACGTTTTCCAAATCATTTTCTTTTGAAATATGTTATTTAAAATATAAAAAACTATCAAATATTAATGAAAAATTTTCCTTTGAAATAAATTTTAAAACATGTAAGGTAAGATTGAAATCATTGTGGACAAAAATAGATTTTTGATCAAAAAGAGAAATAAGGTCATAATTTCTTAAAAGAGTATACTAATTTATTTCATGTACCAAATAATGGTAAAATGGTTCTACTAATTAAATATTTTATTAATAGATATATAATAAGAATATTGATGTGTTTCTTGATATATGGATCATTATATTTTATCTTCAGAAACATAAACATAGACAGTCCCAATGAATTATAAGATTGTGACAAAAAATCATTACCACTCTGGAAACAGTGAATCACAATCCCCATGAAAAAGAGATGCTTAAATAGATATGAAAGACCGAGTATTTTTCATGATAATAATAATAACATACATTCATTGGATGCATATAAAACACATAAAATAAATAGGTGGTGATTATGGAATTTTTGACATTGAAAAATAAAAGTGAGGAGGATATATCTTACCTATGGTCTTGACATCCATCATACACGTTAAAAAATCATGAATGAAAAATATAATTTTATTTTAGATATATTAAAGAACCATACTCACATATATAATACCATATATGGATATTTTAGGACCCTTTATTACCTTTTTATTAACTTTTCCAAGGTAAAGTCACTACGGGAAAAAGGGCTTTTTGCGACGGGCCTTTTGCGACGGGGGCAACGACCCATCGCAAATAACCAACTATTTGCGACACGATTTCATCTCTCATCGCAAATAGTTTGGTGTGAATAGTGCGCCAAACCGTGCAAATGTTATTTGCAACAGTGGGATCCCACCATCGCAAATAGTTAAGTATTTGTGTCGGGGCGCGTCGCAAATAACCTGCGGCGGCTTATAGCTTTCTACGACGAGACACCTTTTCCGAAAGGCCCTGTCGCAAATAACCGGCAGCAGTTTCTAGACTTTTGCGATGAGATGTCGTCCCGTTGAAAAAGGTGTGTCGGCAGGGACTATTTGCAATGGGTCCCGTCTCAAATAACATTTTAACCGCCGCCAGTAATTAATGCGAGCGTTGGTATTTGTGACGGGTCCCGTGGAAAAAGATACTATTTGCGATGGGATACCCGTCGCAAATAATCTAACCTATATATACCCCCATCTGTTTTCCTCTCATTCCTCGCAAATTTTAGATCTTGTTTCTCTCAAACTCGGATTTTAGAGAGAGAACTTTTCTAAGTTTATTTTTTTTGTTCACGAAGAAGTTGTGAAGCTGTCTGCATCAATAGAAAATCGGTCTTAAAGGCATTTATGTTTTTTTAGATTATTATTTATTTCATTTTTTTATGTTAATTTTTGTTATTGTTGATTAGTTGTAATTAAATTAAATTTAAATTACTTCGCCATTAGTAATAATTAGTAATAATTAGCAATAAATACTAATAATTACTAATAAATACTAATAATTACTAATAATTACTAATAATTACTAATAAATACTAATAATTAGATATAATTAGCAGTAATTAGAATAATTACTAGTAATAATTACTAATAATTACTAATAATTACTAATAATTACTAATAATTAGCAAGAAATACTAATAATTAGATATAATTAGCAGTAATTAGAAATAATTAGCAATAATTAGATATAATTAGTAATAATTAGAAATAATTATCAATAATTAGAAATAAATAGAAGTAATTAGAAATAATTAGCAATAATTAGAAATAATTAGCAATAATTAGTAATAAATAGAAATAAATAGTAAAAATAGGAATAATTAGTAAAAAATAGGAATAATTAGTAATGAATAGGAATAATTAGTAATAATTTGGAATAATTACTAATAATTTGGAATAATTAATAATAATTAGTAATAAATTGTAATAGTTAGTAATAAATTGTAATAATTAGTATTAAATTGTTATAATTAGTAATAAATAATAATAATTACTAATAATTACTAATAAATACTAATAATTAGCAATAATTAGCAATAATTAGGTATAATTAGAAATTATTAACAATAAATAGAAATAAATAGTAATAAATAGCAATAAAAAGAAATAAATAGTAATAAATAGAAATAAATATTAATAAAAATGAATAATTAGGAATAATTAGGAATAATTAGTAATAATTAGGAATAATTACGAATAATTAGGAATAAATACTTTTAATTATTAATACTTACTAATAATTAGTAACAATTAGCAATAACTATGAATAATTAGCAACAATTAGTAATAATTAGCAATAATAAGAAATAATTAGCAATAATTAGCAATAACTAATAATAATTAGTAATAAATTGTAATAATTGGTAACAAATTGTAATAATTATTAGAAAATTGTAATAATTAGTAATAGATTGTAATAATTAGTAATAAATACTAATAATTAGTAATAAATACTAAAAAATACTAATAATTAGCTATAAATACTAATAATTAGCAATAAATATCAATAATTATGAATAATTAGGAGTAATTAGAAATAATTATCCATAGTTAGAAATAAATAGTAATAAATAGAAATAATTAGTAATAATTAGAAATAATTATTAGTAATTAGAAATAATTAGAAATAATTTGAAATAACTAGAAATAATTAGTAATAAATAGAAATAATTAACAATAATTAGGAATAATTAGAAACAGTTAACAATTATTAGAAATAATTATAAATAAATAGAAATAATTAGTAATAAATAGCAATAAATATTAATAAATAGGAATTATTAGTAATAATTCGGAATAATTAGGAATAATTAGTAATAAATATGAACATTTAGTAATAATTAGGAATAAATACTAATAATTAGTAATATTTACTAATAACTTGGAATAACTACTAATAATTAGTAATATTTTTCAATAATTAGTAATATTTAGCAATAATTAGTAATAAATAGCAATAATTAGTAATAATTAGCAATAATTAGGAATAATTTTCAATAATTTGGAATAATTATCAATAATTGGTAATAATTAGCTATAATTAGTAATAATTACTAATTATTACTAATAATTAGTAATAATTACTAATAAAAACTATTAATTAGGAATAATTAGAAATAATTAGAAATAATTAGCAATAAATAAAAATAAATTGTAATAATTAGAAATAATTAAGAATAATTAAGAATAATTAGAACTAATTAGCTATGATTAGAAATAAATTGAAATTATTAGCATTAATTAGGAATAATTAGAATTAATTAGGAATAATTATAAATAATTAGGAATAATTAACAATAATTAGGAGTAATTAGTAATTAATAGGAATAAATTGTAATAATTAGTAATAAATTGTAATAATTAGTAATAATTAGTAACAAATAGTAATTATAATTATATCTAATTATTACAAATAAAAAATTTATATTATCAATATTTATGAAAAAACAATATTAATATTATTAAAATAATAAAAAAATTATAAAATATTAAAATTATCAATATTCGCAACAGGATTTTCTCTATTCTTAACATGTTAAAATCTCAAAGTGTCGCCCATTGTTAGGTCATGTGCAATAAAATGTTTGTGTCAGCCATGTTCAATGTAAGCTCTATAATTGTCCTTGCTTGGTTGATCACCTCGCAAGTAGTGTTGCAATAAGGCAACCCAAGTCATGCCCTTCTCATCTATAAGAATTATCTCACATGACACTTTACATAGACCATTCTTCCTTGAGAATTTAAGGGAAAAATACGGATGTCCCCTCAAATATTTAAGGAAGAATGATCTCTGTAAAGGGTGCGAGATGGTTCTTAAAGACGAGAAGGACATTACTTTGGTCGTCCTATTGCAACACTACTAGTGAGGTGATCAACCATGCAAGGACATTTATAGAGTTTACATTGGACATGTCTGACACAAACTTTTTATTGCACATGACCTGATAATTGGTGACCCTTTGAGATTTGAACTTGTTAAGAATAGAGAAAATCCTGTTGCGAATATTGCTAATTTTAATATTTTCTTAATTTTTATTATTTTAATAATATTAATATTGTTTTTTAATAAATATTTATAATATAATTTTTTATTAGTAATAATTAGATATAATTATAATTAGTAAATGAAAACTGCTTGGATAATGAAGGGAAAATTTGTAATCGTCTCCACAATGATGATTACCAAATTCCCTTTCATTGTTCAAGAAGTCTTCATTTTGATATGTATTTCTAATAATTTATAAATTAGTAATAATTAGAAATAAATAGTAATAATTAGTAATAATTAGTTAGGAACAGTTAGAAATAAATTTTTACAAATTTTAATAAATTCCAATAACCTAGAACAATTTCTAGTGGATTGACGGCACTCCATTTGCTCGATGACTTTTCTCCTTTCAACTCTCACAGACTCAAAACAATATGGAAAATGTACTGCTTCATAGGAATATTCAATCTATTATACACGATATTGGAAATGAATTTGTAGGATCATATTTTTTATAATGTTTTCTGGTGGTGACAGTTGGAAGAAGACGATTCATCGATGAAAAGTGGGATCTTTTGTCTGACTCCTCATTTACATGCATCTTTCTCACACTGAAATCACACTGAAGAATCTAGTTGGAGATACATATAGTCATTCTTGTTCATAAGAGAATGAATATGCGTACCTCCGACCATATTCTTCATTGTGATTTCAGTGTGAGAAAGATGCAAGTAAATGAGCCGTCGGAAAAAAGAGTAGTCGTCAATCCACAAGAAATTGTGTTGCCTTTAATTAATGGTAATTATTAAGAAGTATTAGTTATTATTTATTTTTTTCAGATATTATTTTTAGAATTTCAAATTATTCAAAAACCGTGATGATTTTATATTTTGTAGAAAAATATGGAACAAGGAAGTCAACATCTGCCATTATTAGATGATCATGCTTGGATAAATTAGTGTAGAAATACAAATGGTTCTGGTTTAAATCCTATATATATTGAGGGTGTTGAAGAATTCCTAGAATTTGGATCATAAAAACCAGAATATGTTTCATAAGGAACAATTAAGTTTCCTTGTAAAAAATGTTCTCTGACAACATTTGACACATTTGACAAGGTTGGGGGACATCTCTTGTGGTTTAGTTTTCTGTCAGATTATGTTTTTTGGTATCAACATGGTGAATGTAGTTCCAGATAAGATACTAATAACTTGATTCCGGATCCATCATACTTCCAAAAATTAGTACATGATGTTGTAGGTCAATCTGTTCAACAAACTGAAACTCATGATGTTATTGATTTAAATCCTGAGTTGGAACCATCCAAATTTTATGAGTTGTTGAGGTTTACTGAGGATGCATTATATCCTGGTTACAAGATAAAAAAATTAGAAGTGGTTTCCAAATTTATGGCTATTAAATCAGATAATTCAATGTCAAACAACTATTTTGATCAGATATTTTCTTTGAATAAAAAACGGTTACCTAAAGGAAATGTGTTTCCTATAAATTACTATAAGATCAATAGGATGGTTAGTAATCTAGGTCATAGTTATCTGAAAATTCTTTAATGTGAAAATGATTGAATCTTATATTCTGGTGAAAATGAGTCGTTGGATAGTTTTCCAACATGTGAACAACAGAGGTGTAAAGAAGCTCAACTGGGGAAGTCTGGATTGATTCCTGTAAAACATTTGAGATATTTCCCCATTACACACAGGACGCAACAATTATTTATGTCTCATAACACAACTTCAATGATGTCATGGAACAAAACAATATTTCAATCGTTAAAAGATTGAATGATCCATCTGATGGTGATTCATGGAAATATTTTGATCGTCTGCATCGGTCTTTTTCTTTAGAAGTATGAAACATACGATTGGGTCTTTCTACTAATGGTTTCTATTTGTTTGGTTCTTATGGTTTTCAGTATTCATATTGTCTTGTCATTATAACTCTGTACAATCTACCTCCATGAATGTTGATGAGGAATCCCTATATCTTTTTGACCTTCTTAATCCCAGGACATCTGGAAAAAAATATTAATGTTTATTTAAAACCATTGATTGATTAGTTAAATTCATTGTGGAGTAATGGTGTTAGTACATATGATGTTGCTGTGAAACAAAATTTCACATTAAATGCTGCATTGATGTGGAAGATTAGTGACTTTCCGGCATGTGTCATGTTATTTGGCTGGAGTACATATGGTCTTAAATCATGTCCTTACTGTATGAAAGACAATAAAGATTTTATGCTCATCAATGGAAAAAACCCTTTCTATTTTGACTGTCATTGCTGATTTCTTCCAATCGATCATCCTTTCCGAAGGAACTAATCTCATTTCAGAAAAGTCAAAATTTAAAGGGATGAAAACCCAAAAATGATCTCAGGTACAGAGTTAAAATCAGTTGTATTTTCATTACCTCCCATCAAATTTGAGCCAATAGTAAACCAATGAAAATTCATGATTTTGTGAAGAACATAATTGGATAAAATGAGGCATTTTTGGGATCTCCCATATTGGTTTGATTTATTGGTCCGCCTCATGATGGTTTTCATGCACATTGAAAAGAACTGTTTTGATAATTTATTTCATACAGTTTTGGATACACCAGATAAGACCAAAGATACTGTAAAAGCACGATTAGATCTTGCCCAAATTTGCAAGCGGCCAGAACTTGAAAAATTTGAAAATGTCAGATCATAGAGGTTAATGAATCCAAAATAAGCTTATACAATATCTAGAGAGATTTTTTTATTATTTTGTCATTGGATTGCAGATTTGAGACTTCCAGATGGTTATGCTTCTAATTTGGGCAGATGTGTTAAGAATGGTCATATTACCAGATTAAAAAGTCATGATTGTCATGTTATAATGGAAAGACTTATGCAGATTGGATTCAGTGGTTTGTTTAATTATATGATTTGGGATTTCATAATAGACATATCATATTTTTTTCGAGACATTTGTGTAGCGACAACTGTCTAAGATGCGCTAAACAAACTGGAAGAATATGTTTTTGTAATTATATGTAAACTGGAAACAATCATTCCACATGATTTCTTTGACTCAATGTAACATCTGATATTACATTTGACACATCAAGCTAAATGTGGAGGTCCAATAATGTTTCAATGGATGTACCCATTCGAGATATGCATGCAGAAATTGAAGAATATAGTACGTAACAAATCATCGGTTGAAGGCTCAATTGCTGAAGCTTATTTGCAAGAGGAAATTGCTTTTTTCTTCTCTCACTACTTTGAATCTAAATATCCCTCAAAACAAAACCACATGGGATGGAACGAAGGAAATGTTATGGTTGAAATGGACAATCATTTATTAGTTATTTACAATCCAAATCTTTGATTCGGTGGAGTTTGAGAATAATGGCGTTTAGACGATGAACATCAAAGAGCTCATACATATGTTCTGGTCAATTGTGAAGAAATGACATCATTTGTAATGTGAGTGATTCTATCAATTATTCTATAATATCTGTTATATTATGTAAACTTATTTATTTGTAGATTATATGATAATCATATCGAGAAACAAGTTCCATAAATTACAGCAGCTACTCTTGAAGAACGCAGATAAAAAAAAATTCTGAATGGTTTCAAAAGCTGGTAACATAAATTATTGATGTTTTAATATCAATCCAGATTACTATTTATTATATTGATAATTGTTTTACAAATTTTTAGGTGGCTTAACATTCTGATAAAATTGATAAGTGACAGTTTATATTGAGTAACCCATCATCCAAAATGGTTAAATCTTATAATGCATATGTAGTGAATGGTTTTCGATTTCTTTCACATGCATATGGGGAATAAAAAAACAATGAATAGTGGAGTTTTTTTTGAGAGGATCACATCATAGAGAAACTGAAGTTGTCTTTTATGACATTCTGGATGAAATTATTGAGCTATGTTATCTTGGACAAAATTACATAATGATGTTTAAATGTCAGTGGTTGGATACTGAGAGAGGCTTTCACATTCGTCCGACTCATGGAATCGTCGATATTAAATATAAAAGTCTTCTTGCAGTAAATGAACCATTTTTACTGGCTCAATATGCACATCATGTTTATTACGCAATGTAATGTGCTACTTCAATAGACCTGGGTGATTTTTGGAGCATAATAAAAATGAAATCTTGAGAAAGCCAATTTACTCAAACTGAATTTGGTTCCGCTGAAGTGGAAGAAATTGAAATTTTTCAAGAGACTACTCAAAATAAATCTTTTTCACAAATAAACTTGAATATCTATGAGGAAAACCCACAATTAAGGGTCCATGGTGACGAAGATGTAAATAATGTTACAAATGAAATTGAAATGAAATGGATGATAAAAGAGAAACTCATATGAATATTAATGATGTCGAGGAGGAATATGAAGACATTGACATCGTCAGATATGAAGATGATGATGAAGGTGAACATTGTCATAGTTAAATGCTGGTTATGATCATAAATAATATATATATATATAATAGTTATTTTCAACTATCTACTAACAAATTTTTTTTTTTGTTTCAGATATAATCGAATCTATTTCATGAGTTAGAGGAGGCTGAGCTACCTTTGGATGATGGGGATGTGGGATCCTCTGAGCCTCATCCTACTGGTGGTTCAGGATGTACGCGGAGGGGGCACTGTCTTGCACGACTGAGGATTACTGACCCTATCCCCGAGAGACGTCCACGTATTGGCTTCGATCCACGCACACAGAGGTATGGTAACCTGTATATTGTAGTTAGATTTCATTAATTTATTTATATATACACTAATTGTTTGTTTATTTATTCTTTTTTAACATATTTTTACATATAGCTATTGGACAGGGGAGCGCTATCTTGTGTAATTATTTTTCTCATCCATGAACCACATGGGAACAAATTTCACTTGATGTGCAGCTCAGAATGTACAATCATTGGCTGGAACATGAATAAATAATATTTATTTTGAAATTTATTTTATTAAAAACTTGATATTATAAATTACTTGTAGGTTTTATGGTATTCCATCGAGGATAGCATGTGTAACGCTATCCATGCAGCATGGGAGGTGGCTATGCAGGAGCGTTTGCATCATGTTATTCACAATTTGAGAAAGATGACCATTAAGAAAGCAGGAGAGACAGTATTTGATGAGTCATGTAGAGGCCACCGACTAGAGTACATTTCATTTCAGGATTGGGATGGATTATGTGCACACTGGTTGGGTGGTGGATTTTAGTGGAGGTATTCATTAGGTCGGCAGAATTGGGGGAGACAGGAGGTGATGCATCGAGCTGGTAGTTGTACATTCAGTACCCATAGAGAGCATCTAGTAAGTATTTTTATAATTATTTTATATAACTTCAAATATAAATAGTTTATTTTATATTCATATAGGTAGTCGAGCATCCCGATATTACAGAGTACAATGTTTATCGGAGGATGTATAGTGATCCAGGCACTAGAGAGATTAGAAGTGATTGTCAATGTTTGATTGTGGTTAGACTTATTTTTTTCAATTTGACAACTAACTGCATATAAAATTTTAACAATTTTAATTTCAAATTGGAATTAAAGGAGTAATATGAGGTTGGGACTTCTCAGACACATGTTTAGGGTCGGGATGAGGTAACTGATCAGACCAATGCCCACCATTTTGACGAGACGACATGGATGCAGGGGACTCAATATGGCTTTGATAAGGGCCAGGTAGTTGGTATCAGCTCTAATGTGACTCCAGGTACTTATTATGGTACTGCTGCGATGTCGGCATCCAGCTCGAGAGGAGCTCATGGAGATGCATCATCTTCTGGCTCACAGTATCAAGAGCAGTTACGAGCTCAGAATGACCTTATAGAGAGTTTGCAAAAGCAGCAAGAAGACATGTATCAGCCGCAGCAGTAGCAGCAGCATCACGAGGAGGACATGCATCGATGGAAACACTAGCAGCAGCAGCACGAGAAGAAGATGTGTTGACGGCAGCAGGAGCATCATGAGGAGATGGAGTACATGTTCCATCAGACTCATGGTTTAGGGATGGAGTTTCCTCCACCAGCTCCTTCAGCTCCTCCACCACCTCTAGAAGACGACCCCCCAGTGATTTTTTATGTCAAAAACATTTTATTTTAAATTGGTTGTAATATGAACTATTTATAGTTTCTATCTTTTATATCGGTGCGATTATTACATAATTTAATTTTTAATATTTTATGATTTGTTTTTGTCAATATAGAGAATTTTAATATTTTTAATTTTTTTACTATTTTAATAATATTAATATTTTTGTTTCATTAATCATAATTTTATTAAATATATTTTTTCAGTATTATATTTTTTAATATTTTTTTATTTTACTAATAATAATAATAGTTTTTAATTTTTTTATAGTTTTTTCTGAATATTGAGAATTTCAATTTTTGTAATTTTCTTAATAATATTAAAATTAATTTTTGAACAATCATAATAACTTTTAATAATTTTTTTTATATTTTTTTGAATATTGAGAATTTTAATATTTTTTATTTTATTTATTATTTTAGTAATATTACAATTAATTTTTCAGTAATCATAATTTTAGTAAATTTGTTTTTTAAAATTTTATTTATTATTAGCAACGGGATCCCATTGCAAATAGTCTAAATAATTTTTTCTTAAAAAGGGTATTTGCGACGTGATTATGGGCTCGTCACAAATAGTCTGAATAAATATTTTCAAAAATCATTTGTGATGGGAATACGGGCCCGTCAAAAAAGAGTATTTACGACGGGCCCTTTGCAAAAGAACATATATATATAAATAAATATATAATCAGAGACTTATTTGCGATGGGACCATCTAAAATAATATTTTTTGCGACGATGTTTTCTACAACGGGCTATTTGCGACTGGGCCCCGTTGCTAAAGCTTATTTGTGATGGGATCCCGCCACAAATAACCCATCACGAATAGCTTGAATTCTAGTAGTGAGTGAGGTTCTGGGCAATAACTTATTTTTTTCATATATGTTTATATTTTTTATTTTTCATTCATCCTATTATATTTTTCTTAGTTTCATTATATCAAGAATATAAAACTATATAAAAATAAAATATATTTTCAGTTAAATTTATTTACATTAGTATATAAAAATTAGGGATTGAAAATGTAAAACATCATTTATAGAGATGGTAGGTCGTACATATGCTTGAATCCTATTTCTATTTTCATGTTGGATTGAAATAAATAAATTTTTGTAATATAAATAATAATTAAGCAATAATTTTTATGTCCTATATATCACATATTTTCATTAAACCAATCCCTGATACCTTCCATGTAATGTGTGATTGAATCACATCGTTTCACGAGGTAGTAGTATGTCATGCACATGAATAACGTTATAGCATTCCAACAGGATTCAAAATAGAAGGAATGTGTGATGTAATAATAATCATAGAATTGTAATATCATAAAAAAATATCAAATATATCAAATATAAACAATATATTGATCATTATTTCCACCTTGGAGAGGTGGTAATGGAAACATTAATGGCATGAGTTTGCGAGGAAGAAGTCCTCTCTACACATGGATAATGATTTTGTAACCCATTTAATGGAAATTGAGATGGGTGTAGGTCATTAATGTAACATAAAAAATCATTAAATTTTATTTTTGATTTTATTGTATAATAATGAACTAATAATAATTGAATATATGTAGAAAGAAATAAATTAAATATGCTTGTTTAAAAAAATTGTCTCTTCTTTAGGGATTCTTCTTAGGATTGCAATAAAGCCTTCCTAAGTTGGATTTCATTCCAATAAAAAGTATATAAATGAATCTAGGTATGTTTTGAAGTGATTTGGGAAGGTATTGTCTGAAACTATGGGGTTTGAAGGTGTTAAGAAGGGGGGATAGTGGGTGGTATTTATTAAGTATGGGAGTGGACACACTTGGTATCGTTAAATATAATTAGGTGGAAGTACATTTCTCATACATAAATATGGTAAAAATTATACCATTATTCAAAATTATAGGTTTATTTTTCTTAATAAATTCATATAATTGTATTTATAAAAGTGTATATATCAATTTTACCCTAATATATTTTTTTAACCCATTAGTAAACTCATTTTACCATAATTGTGATAATTAATTTTTACTACATTCAAAATTCATTTTGGTAAAAAAATTAAGTTTAAATTATAAGATAATAGAAATTAATTTAATTAAAAATATGTAATTAATTTTTCCAAATTCCATTCAAATAATTTTCAAAATTAAATTAAAAATTAATCTTGTAGACACGATGAAAATTACTATTTTCGAAGAAAAAGTGTTCAAATGTTTAAATTAATTTTATATCAAAATTAAATATAAAAATTATTACAATAAAGTAAATTAGAATAATTGATGTATAATTTAACTAATTTAAATTTTAATCTAATTTATAATATAATTTTAATTTATAAGTAAATTACATGGAAAAACATTTTTCAATTAAACATTAGTATTTTTTTCATTGTTCATCAAAAAATAAATTTTTTAAAAAATCCCCAAAATACACCCTAAGATAATTTTGATATTAAAATTTAAAAAATAATGTTTATCTTTTCAAATAAATTTCATAAATTTATCCAAAATTAATTTAAAAATAATTTCATCCTAAAAAGGTGACAAACCTGGTTTTAGAAAAATACTTTTTTAAGCATAAAATGGATTTATTCATATCTATTGTCTAGATTACCCATAACTTGAATATTAAATATTTGATTCAACATAATATATATATTTAAAATCTTTCGTAGTAAATGAATTTTATTTTTCTAAAACACATTTGTGATTATAATAAATTATTTTTAACTAAAGATATAATTTTATTTAAACAGTTTTTATTTTAATTTATATTTAATTTGTAACAACAAAATTCATCCTATATACATATTTAAACCATATTTTAATAATTTATACAATAATATTCATACTCTTATTCCACTGGGAAAGTGATAATTTCATATTAATAAACAATACATCTGTAGCATGTTTTGCCTCATTTAAAATTGGTGTTTCTTGTATTGAAAAAAACTCATTGTTGCATATAGGATAATCCAAAATTAGTGTTGTGTGTAACAAAAAAAATATCGAGAATATTACATTCCTTTTGAATAAAATATTTTACCAGATCTCTATGTTATATTCTACCCCCCAAAATGAATGTTTCCCTCAAAATATGTATCAATTCTCAATGGTATAACATCTGAAAATTATTTCATATAAACCCACATCATAAAAATTAATTATAAAACTTCCCTTATAGGGTGATTGTAAGAAATATAAAGGTTACCTAAATTAACTCATAACTATGTTTCCACATATAAAAATATATATATAAAGTGATAATATTTACATAGAAGAAAATTATAATAAATTATATAGAGTGATAGAGATCACTAATAATAAGAAAGTGGGTGGTTAGAGAATGTTAACAACCACATAACCAAAAACTAGAGAGGAAAGAAAAGGGTCATTGATTTCCTTAAAAAAGATAATAATAAGAAAAAAGTTATTCCAATATCCTTTTTCAAAATATGAATAATTTTCATGAGAAGATATACTTATTCTATTTTATTCCATTTCATACTGACAATCTCACCCATGGGTTGTGACTTGATCAATTCCCACTTCTTCTATTACACCATGAAATAATGTTGTATTTTTTTCCTAATATAAAAATCCTTCTCTTTACTACATAGTTATTCATGATTTATTAACAGTACACTTAATAAACTTCCAGGAATCAATAAATCTAATGTATTTGTGAATTAGGTAAATTAAATAACAATTTAAAACAGGAAATACATCATCATTATTGAAAATATCATTAACATACTCATACTTAAAATAGCATGGGATAACCTAGGGACGTACATAAGAAACCGGTGAGTTATAAATCCTAGTAATTGAATAAACATATAATAACTTGAATAACGCAATACATGTTATAAAATACAGATATCCATGGGGTATAAAAGGGGTGAGGACCATAAACATGATTAATGTGGTATGATATATCATGATAATCATAATGGGAAATGGGAAATGTGGAAACAACATTAAAGAATTCATCATAAATATATGTCATGGATAACAACTAAAAAATAATTATTGAAAATTTATTTTGATGTATCAGTTTCACTTCATAATACTATTCAATAAATCTCATGAGACTAAAATTTAAACCAATGAATTATTGTGCTATATAATTCTTGGTGCACCTGTCACTTTAATTTCATTCTCATTGGCATGGAAAATCGAGGTTAAATTTCAGCACCATAACAAGATCACATACATATTAATAAAATGGAACAGTGAAAAATAAAGGTTCATCTATTTATTTTTACATAAAATATATATTAATAGGGTCCTGAATAATCATATCCCAAAATTATTAATTGTAAATAGAAGGCATAATATAATGAAGAAACATGAATAAAGTAGGGAAGGAAAAGATACATTTCCCTGAGATTGTGACTCCAAATTCAAGGGAGGAACTTATTGAGAGATTATGAGAACCTTAAGAGGAATCTATGGAGAGGATTATAAAGAAAGGATTTGATCCAAGGATTTTCATTGAAGAGAATTGTATTCTTGGGTTGGTTTATATAATAAATTTTTGTATAATTCATTATAATTTCCAAAGCTTAGGTTTTTAACTCTATATAATCAAATAAACAAAACCACAATCATTTAAATTATTTTTTTCCAATTATTTTAAAAAAATATTGGTGTTTTTATTTATTTTATGATTCCATGGGATGAACATAATATTGTAACAGCCTTGGGGATGTGGAAGTGAGTCATAACCTTAAATTAATGATTTTTAAAGCATAAAATATATTAATGGTATTGTATGAATCATAATGGCTTTATAAAATTAATAAAATAAACCTATAATAAACTTATTCTAAATAAAAAACATATTTTTTTACTTGGATACCATTTATAGTAATTATTAAATCATGTTTGGGTCATTGTGATGTCGTAATATCCAACATGTATTTATATCATATTTATTTTTATCCAAAAATTGAATTTCTCTTAGAATTACGAAAAAATAATGATGGGATATTTTTAACATTATTCTTCAAAAATAATATTCATTTTATCTAAATAATATTATAAATATGTGAATTTTTACTTTTAAAATAAGAGTCAACATTTACTGATAAATGATGGGTTGTTTTGACAATAATATTTTTTAAACCCTTATAAAAATTAAATTTTACTTCATGAAAATTATTTGATCCTTGAGATTTGATAAAAATTATATAAAAATAATATTTTATTAAATTATTATTTATTGAAAAAATATATTAATTCATCAAAACGAACATCTTAATGGGAATTGAATAATAATTAAAAATGTAATTTTTATTTTTTGTATAAAAATAAAAAAACATTTATAAAGTAATTATAAGAAGTAAATATAAATATAATTATACTAAAAATAAAATATAAATTTTCTTATTATTATTTTCATGATACATGTCCCTTTAATAAACTATGAAACATCATATGGGTAAGTTGTGCGATAGTGAGACTTTCATGCGGTTGTTTGACATATATAGTTTGGGCAATCATATCAATGAGCTTGGAATTATCCCATAAATGGTTTCTCCAATCCCTTAGTTTTAGGATCTCCACATGGGACTGGTCATGGGATTATCCTAGTGATACTACCTCCCTTGGAAGCTCTAACAAACTAGCTTCTATTGGTATGATCTTACTAGTAGAGGTCATCACTTACTCTTCCCGTTTCAATTGGATTTGTTAAAACCCTATATTTATACAAATCATAAGATCATTTTTCAATGGATATATTATCAACATTAAGGATTTTTATTGGTATCAAAATTCTAATATGATAAAATAAAACGAGATAAGTTCATGTTTTTCTATATCCTAAAAAAATAATACATTAAATTAAACTATAAGTGGAATTATATTTATAATAGTTTGGGTTGATAAAATCATCCCCCCTTCAAAAATATTACCACCGAAATTTTATTTTACCACAATAAAATAGAATAGGTTAAATCTATTTCATCACTTCATCTAGTTTCCACATCACTTCCTCAGAATTTTGGTTTCTCTATAACACTTTTACAATGTGAATTATATTATTTCATAGAACTTTGTCTCTACAATATAAAATCTTCCCTGGATGCTCATCATATGAGAGATCATTATACAATGGTACTACATCTTGGGTGATTACATGTTATGGTTCTATTATGTAATCCCTTAATAGGGTTACATGGAATAAATCATGTACTTGAGATAGGTTAGGTGGGAGTGCTAGTTTATTGGTCACCGCTCGAGTACAATCAAGGATCTTAAAGGGACCGGTGTATCTTCGAAAAAGATTTCCATTCTTACCTAATATCATTAATTAATTCCAATGATATGTGTGGAAGAATAAAAAGTTTCCAATATCAAACTCTGGGTCTTATTGACCATTGTCTGCGTAACAATTTTTTTTACTCTGAGCATCCTTGATGTGATTTCGAATTTTATTGACATTTTCCACCATTTACATGATCATTCCAATACCTAGATGTTTTTGTTCCCAAACTTCATCCCAACGTGTTGGTGTTCTACTCCTCCTCTGACAATGTTCTTCCTAGAGATCCATTTGGATGATTGAGTGGAAACTATTATTGTATGAGAAGTTGACCAGAGATAGATGTTGATCTTTTACTCCTTTCAATTAAATTGAGCATGCTCTCAACCTTTCATCATGTTTTTGGATAGTCTACTCATATTTTCAATAATTTGGACAATATAAAGACATAATGAAGTTCAAATCTATATTTATAACTTTTTTGGACACTCCTCCATAACATAGAGTTAAATATTGTGTCTCGGTCAGACACAATCAATAGTGGTGTTCCATAAAGCCTCACTACTTCTCTAATTTATATCCTTGAATGTCAATCGATTGAGAAGTCCTATCAAATAACAAGGAAGTGAGAAATCTTTGTAATATGATCCACTATAACCCAGAGAGAAATATTTATTCTTGATTCCTTTTGAAGGCCTGTGACAAATTCCATGGTGACATTTTCTCGTTTTCTTATATGTAGGGATAATGGTTTCATCATTCCCTTATATTTTTTCCTTTCAAAATTCATTTTCTAACATACAAGACATCTGAATGTATATTCCGTGATCTCCTTCTTCATACTATCACATCAATAGTGATCATGAAGATTTTGATATTTCTTTGTGATTCCTATATGGATTGAGAAGTTTGATCATTATGAATCATAAAATATCTCCTTCATTAACTCCATATTTGATGGTATATATAGTCATTTCCAAAATAATACAAGTCTTTCTCCATTATCATTTAACTCTATGTATTTTCCTTTTCTTATAGTTTACACCTTCTTCTAAATTCAACATCATCTATTTGAGAATCCTTCATCCTCTCTGGAAGGGATAGATGAAAAATCATTTTTGAAATGATTGATGGTGTTCATTTCTTTATGATTCCCAATTCCATCATTTTCAAATCAAAGTTTATCACATCCTTCTAAATTCTCATCAATGATAAAATTGATGTTTCCTTTATACATATATAATCTTTCACGTTATTCTCTTTTCCATGATAGATGTAGATTGAGTAGTCACAGTCCTTGACCAACTCTAACCATTATCACTAGCACATATTAAACTCTATCTATGTGAATATATAATTGAGGCTATTGTGACTTGTATATATTTCACACTTCCCCTAAAAGAGATCATGACACCATAATTTCAATTTAAATGTCACATCATCTAAATATAGATCATGGATTGAGTTTTTATTTCTAGGAAATTTAAATCACCATGATGCATAGGCTATCAGTTTTTCATTGATCATTAACTCGCAGCCCAAGACCTTCTTCAAAGAATCGTTAAATTCTACAAACACATCCCCACTTTTGGGTATCATATGTATAGGCGCAGTGATAAGACACTTTCTCAATTTTTTGAAGCTCTCTTCACATTCAAAATTCCAACAAAATGTGACTCACTTTTGATATATCTTGGTTAGAGGGTTGGAAAATCATGAGAAATATCTCACAAATCGACTATAATATCCAACTATTCCAAAGAAAGTACGGATATCTGTCATAGATGATGTACTTGAACATAAATTAATTTATTTTATCTTTGGAGGGTCCAAAAAATATACCATTTCTTCTGATAATATTCCCCATTAATGAGATATCCTTAGATTAGAACACAAATTTGTTGTACATGGCATAATGATTTTCTTTTCGTATGATATTTAGTGGAGTACTCAAATGATCCTCATGCTCCTCTATTATTTTAGAGTATACCAAAATATCATCTAAAAAGTCCACCAAAAATATGTCTAGGTTATCCATAAATACTATATTCATCATGTTTATAAATATTTATGTAGAATTAGTGAGTTCTAATGGAATTAGTATGATATCATCATACTTGTACCTTATATGAAAAGTAGTTTTGGGGATATCCTCCTTCTCCACACTAACATTGAAATATAATAACCATAGATCCAGCTTGGGGAAGTATTTTTCTTCATATAGCTTATTCAACAATTCATAAATCCATGGAAGAGGATAGTTTTTCTTTATTATGATCTTATTTATCTCATGATAACTAATGTAACGGAGCATTGACCCATCCTTCTTCAGGACTAAGAGGTATGGAGCACTCTATGCTGAAGCACATGGGGGTATAAACCCTTTATCTAGATTCAATTGTGGTTATTTCTTCAGATAATTAGGCTCCACAACATCCATTTTATACAGATTCTTGGATAACTGTACTTCCTCAAGTGTAAGAAAGATTGAAAACTCAACCTCCCGACTAAGAGGAAGATTAAAAAATTATTGTAGAAACACATCATCATATTCCCTTAAAATGTAAATTTCTACAATGATAATTCATTCCATAGAATTAATTATTTGATATAGATATTCTTTCTCATTGGGTGATTATATCCATGCTTTAGATGCTGGTTCTAAATAAGATTCACCTTCCTCCTTAAACTTGTATAGAATCCAAGGCTGATTCTCAATATGGAGAGTGATTTCATTCTCATGAAAATTTATGTCTGATCTATATAGGGAAATCCAATCCATACCATGAATTGCATCAAATTCCACCTTTGGGAGTATGAAATTTTTTTTATGGGAAGTTCATCCTGAAAATTTTGATAAGGGATTAGTTATATACTTGGAATGAAATAATTTACTCTCTTTCAATATTCATTGACAACTCTACTTCCATGATAATTTTTGGTTTCTGAATAGTTCTAATAAACATTTATGACATGAAATTAAAATTAGAAACAAAATCAAAAAGTGAGTTTACTATTCATTAATGAATAACCACCATATCATTCACCCCTTCGTTGTCCAAATCCACCTCAGTGGTTGTAATGTAAAAATATCATCCTTTATTCCTTGGTGGTTGTTGGTAATCTCTAAGAAAACATGTCTTAGTGCATTGGTTTCAAAATTTCATATCTTCCTTATAGTTTAAGAAATGAACAATGCATTAAGGGTTCACCAAAGAATTTTTCTGCTCTATTACATTAATGGGGTTCTCCCGTCGGTAATCTCCATCTAGGTGCCCTTCCTACCTACACATAAATCATCTCCCCATCCCCCTTAGGCAATTTCTAGGGTGCTTCATTTAGTACTTTTGAAAAGTATGATGTTTATATTTATTATCACCATTATATTTATTCACTAGAATTACAGAATTAAAATCCACTTTCTACTTCTTATCTCAATGATACCCTTGAGATTCACAGATCTTCATTTCGACCTTAGGGGCACATTAGAAAATTTCTTATTATATATCAATGTCTTAAATCATGTGTTATTTTTATATTCTAGGTTTTTTCCCACAACATAAGAGGTAAACCTTTCACTCAAGGTTATGGAAAAAGAAAGAGGTATATTTTGCATGTCCTGTGATGTTTTCCTTGTTTTCCCTGACAGATTTATATTCTTTTTTCATGAGGGAAAGGAATTACATTTCCATTTTAATATATATATTTCGAGGAAAATATTTGTTGAAAGACAAATTCTGGAATTCATTCCACCCCACCCCTTAAATCTCATCATATGTTTTGATATTCATGATTAATGTCAAAACCCAATTAGATTATCCCTCTATATGATAAACATATAGTAAAACCATATCTTTCTTGGAACATTGATGTATGGATAATATCTTCTCAATGGAGTTATTCTATCGTTCCATGATTAAAGGATCAAATGATCCATTGAATATTGGTGGCCTTTATCACATAAAGATCTCAATTGAAACTTATTATTTATTTGGGGGATTTAAGGGCTCATCCTGATCCGGGGTTCTATTTATAACCTGATTCTGTTATGAGAGTATTTTCAAAAAGATCATGATTCAAACTCCCATTATTTTTTGAATCTTATTATGAAAGCAATCTCATTACCCATCACATTAGTTTTTTACATGATTTTCCCACCTATTGAATTTGGATAGAATAATGGAAAAATTAGGGATGATTATTTTATAAATATTAAACATATAAACTGTAATCCAATAAAATTAAATAGATAACTCATAAATTACATGTGTTTTATTAACATTTTACTTTATGGGCTTCAATCTATGTTATCCATAATCTGTTTTCTAATATATATTATTAGGGGTATTTTTTCCCTTGACAATGGTTCATAATGAGATTATAAATTTACCAAATAATATCCCCAAGGAGTGTCAAACTAGATGTGTATCAAGGATCATTGTCATGCACCATTTCTAGGTTGATTCTAAATCAATGTGGTGTTTTCAGGATTTACCCCTATATACATCTATCCTAGAGCCACATCTACTTATAGTATCTAGACAGGGATATATTTTCTAGATAAAATACTTAATCTATACTTTAGAGAAATTTAGGGATGTTTTATTGTACATAGTTATATCTCTAAGGCATTCACTATAATTTTCTAATCCTAAAAATAAAAATAACTAATATTTGCTTCTGATACCAACTATAAGAACCCTTATCATTGTTACATATTAATTTATGATTTTTAACATAAAAAATAATAAAACTTAAAATATAAATAAGTATAGTTTATATTGTAATTTGGTACATTAAATAACCACTTAAAAGAATAAATACATTATCATTATTGAAAAGTTCCTTAACATGATCGTATTTAGATTTACATGTGATAACTTGGGGACATATATATATGAAAGGGGTGAGATATAATGCCCCATAATCTAATAATCATGGAATAACATGAAGAAATAAAAACATGTAAGGAAATATAAATATTAATGGTGCATGAAATGATTGAGAATCAAGATCATTGACAATGAGGCATGATATAGCATGATAATCATAAAGGAAACATGGAAAATGTGAAAACAACTTAAAACACATCCTAATAAACAAATATCATAGTTAACTACCATAAAATCATGATGACCAAATTCCCCTGATGGATTAGGTTCACTCTCTAATACCTTGAATTATATCTCATGGTACTAAAACATTACCCACTATAATGTTTTTCTTTATAATTCTGGGTTCACCCATCACTTTCATTTCATTCTCATGCTTAATTGTCCCATATAGATCTTAAAAAATTCATTCTTTCATAAAAATATTTTATTCCATGATCAATGACTTTAGAATATCTACATGTAAGTCCCTAGTAAAGAATTATATATTCATAAAGGTGAAAAAACTTTATAGTAAATGGGTACGGGTATTCACTACACAATTTTTTGGCATGGAAAATCACATTGAAATTTCTACAACATAAAAACATCCCATCAAGATTCATAAAATTGGTTTATAAGACGGAAAGGGGTATCTCATAACTTTTCAATAAAATTTACTATAATGGTGATGTGGAAAACATATCCTGACATTAGGAATTGTAAATAGAAGGCATAATATAATGATGAAAATTGAATAAATAGGAGAAAGAAAAAGATCCCTTACCTTGAGAGTGTGACTCCAAAAGATTGGGAGAAAATTCATGAGTGATTGGGTAAACTATGGAAAACAGTAGATATTGGATGATAGAATAATAATGTGGTCCAAGGGTTTTTAGTGAGAAGAATTTTGAGCTTGGTTTTGTTTATATAGGATATTAGTATAGAATTATTTATTATTTCTTAGACATAAGTTTTGGTCTCTACAATAAAATAAGTGAAAACACAAATCATCCAATGGTTTTTTTCCAATAGTTTTTTCTGAATAGGTGTGGTTTTAATTGTTTTATATGGAAAAGGTCCTAAACTAATAAAATAATAACCTTTATATTGTGGAACTAAGTCATACTTATAATGAATTGATTTTAAAACCGTCAAATATTTAAATGGTTTTGGAGGATTTATGACCACCCTGCTTTTATTACAAACTTAAACATGATTTATTACATAAAACATTACTTGATACAACAAGATGATCAAGAAGTTTAGCGTCTTTGGGGATTAGGATCATTACATAAAAACTTGAAACATTAAATACAACATCTTTATTGAAAACTTCCTTTACATGACCACTACATTCCCTCATACTTAGCATTGCATGGAATAACCTGAGGACATGCATAAGAAAAGGGTGAGCTATAAAGCCCAGTAAGGGAGTACACATGGAATAACATGAGGAGTACAATAAATGTTAGAAAATAGGCATATCAATAGATCATAAAAGAAACATGTACATAAACACATGATAAAGAATGATAATCATGACATGGAAATGTGGAAACAACACTTAACATGGAATAAGCATGAGCCAAGGCTCATTGCACATAGAGCATGAGTAAATCCTCATTGCACATAAAGCACGAGTAAACCCTAGTTGCACTTGAATTAGAATGATTCAACACTCATTGCACATGACGTATCATGATACTATACTTTACCCAATGCATTGGAGCGCTATAAGGGCACACCCTTCTTAAACATTTCATTTCATGCATAAGTGTGCCACATGGATCATAAAACATGGATTCATTAAACATAATCATTTATTCCATGATAATGGAATGTGGAATTAATACATGAAACTCTATAATCAATAAGTAATTGTGCATAAAGATTAATACCCTTGATGGATAATTGGGCATGGTATTCACTACACAATGGCATTGGCTTAGAAAATCGGTGCGAGTTCGGCAACGTAACGGTGTGACATAAGAATTCATAAAAAAGGTTTATGAGAGAGAAAGTGGTTACTCATCATATATTCATGTAATGTACAGTAATAAGGTCATATATATACATGTCCTAAAAATTTTAATTGAATTTATATTCATGATACAAAATTATTTCTTGAATGTAAAAGAGGAGAGAGAAGTTCCTTTCGGAATTTCGGCATTGTAACGGGTGTACATGGGAGGAATTTAATGAGAGAGAAAGGGATATACAATCATTAAAACATAAAGAGGTCAGTATGAGGGAGGTGATAAACCAAACCCCAACAATAATAATTGAAATTAAAAGGGAAAACAACTTAAAGAAAATTGGACAAAAAAAGAAAGGAAAAAAACCCTTACTTGGAAGTGTGCTTCCAAAGGCTAGAGAGAGGCTTGTGAGAGGCTTCATGGGATCTTGGGGAACCTTGGGAGGATTTAGAGAGAGTAGGGCAGAGTTTGGAAGAACTCCAAAGGCTTTGAGTGAGGAGGAAGTGGGAGATTGGGTCGGTTTATATAGGAAAGGTGATGGAATTATTTATTATTTAGGTTTGGGTCCCCATACATTAAATTAATCCAAACCACAAACCATCCCATGGTTTTTGCCGATGTTTTTGGGAAAAGGGAAGAGGAAAAAAATATTTAATAAGGCCAAAGTCCTAAATTCTTAAAATATTAGTGTTTCTTATGTGGAGGTGAGTCACACTCCCATGGAAATTAATTTAAAAAGGCAAGGTGTTGAATAAGTCTTGAGGGGTCCATTAATGCTTTGAAAAGTAAGTCAAACAAACCCAAAATCACATTATTTTGATGTTAAAACATATATTGTCCAAACATAAAGATTATAGTATTTTATTACATCACTATTGGGTCATTATGAAGTCATAAATCACATTATATATTTAAACGTTATTTAATTTTTACCCAAAAATTTGACTGTCTTAGTAAATTATGAAAAATTCACCGTTGTATAATTTCGAAGTCCTGATTCCAGAAGTGACATATATTTTATCTAAATAATTTTTTAAATATGTTAATTTTCACTTTTAAAATAAAAACTGACATTTATCGAAAATTCACGGGTTTTGACAGAAATGGCTTTCAAACCTTAATAAAAAAATATAATTGCACTCATAAAATTATATGATCATTTATATTTAATAAAAATTAATTTAATAATAATATTATTATTTTATTAAAATATTATTTAATTATAAAATCCCTTAATTTAATAAAATATATTTCTTAATTAAATAATAACTAAAAACACCATTTGTACTTTAAAAACTATTTATAATGTATCAAAAATGACTAGAAATTATATTCATTATTATATACAGAAAAATAATGTACATGAACATATTACTACCTATTTGTTACATAACCCCTTAAAACAGCCACATAAGACCTAAGGGTAAGGTGTGCAATGGTGACAGACTCTTGGGGTGGCTCGGATAACATCACTCGAGTGGTAATTTCAATCAACTTCCACTTTTCTCGTAGACGGTCATGTTCGAGCTTGACATGATGAAGCTCAGCTTGGGATTGGTCAAGGGCGAAGCCCAAAGACACCACCTCTTTTCTGAGCTCTAACAAATGGGCTTCGTATGGGGAAATTCTACTAGATGAGGCCATCGCTTCCTTTGTCTGAAGAAATTGGATTTGTTAAAGTCCTATATTTATACTAATCATGTGATCACTGTTCAACGGCTATATTAGCAATGGTCAAAATTCATAACATAAAACCAAAGAAGTTGACATTTTATATAAACATAAAGAGACATTTAATTAGATCAAGATGAATTTGCATTAATAAAACATTGGGTCGTTACAATATTCCCCCCTTATGAAATTTCCCCTCGAAATTTTCCTTTTCCCACACTAAAACAAATGTGGGTAACTCAGCTTCATCATATCCTCTGATTCCCACGTCGCTTATTCAAACTTGTGGTTTCTCCATAACACCTTGACGAGGGGAATTGTCTTATTTCATAAAACTTTTTCTCTATGATCTAATATCTTCACTGGTTTCTCCTCATAAGGAATATCATCTTCTAATTGTACCACATCAGAAGAGAGTACATGTGAAGGGTCTGGTAAGTACTTCCTTAAGAGGGATACATAAAAGACATCATGCACTTTGGCCATAGTAGGTGGAAGTGCTAGTCGATAGGCCACAACCCCAACATGATCAGGAATCTCGAAGGGGCCGATGTACCTTGGACTTAACTTCCATTTCTTTCCAAACCTCATGACCTTTTTCCATGGAGATATCCGTAGAAACACCATGTATCCAACTTTAAACTCAAGGTCTCATCGACGATTATCTGTATAACTCTTCTGTCAACTCTGGGCTGCCTTGATATGCTGTTGAATGGTTTTCACCTTCTCCACCATTTCATCGACCATTTCTGATCCAATTAGCTTACATTCACCGACCTCATCCCAACATGTCGGTGTTCTGCACCTTTTCCCATACAGGGCTTCATATGGTGCCATTTGGATGCTCGAGTGGAAACTATTATTATAAGAGAACTCATCCAGAGGAAGATGTTGATCCCATCCTCCTTTAAAGTCCATTGAGCACACTCTTAACATATCCTCAAGTGTTGTGATAGTCCGCTCGGATTGGCCATCAGTTTGAGGATGATAGGCTGTACTGAAGTTCAGTTCAGTATTCAGAGCATATTGAAGACTCTTTCAAAACATAGAGGTGAATCTTGGATCTCGGTTAGACATAATAGATAGTGGTACTCCATTAAACATTACCACTTCCCTGATATATAACCGTGCTAGCTAATCCAAAGAGAAATCCTCCTAAATAGCAATGAAGTGTGCAGTCATTGTAAGACGATCCACAACAACCCAGATTGCATTGTTACCTTTGGCTGTCGTTGGAAGTCCAGTGAAAAAGTCCATGGTGATGTTCTCCCATTTCCATTCTGGTATGGGCAATGGTTGCATCGTCACCTTAGACTTCTGCCTCTCTACCTTCACTTGCTGACACACCAGGCACTTTGCTGTATATTCAACGATCTCCTTCTTCATATTATCCCACCAAAAGTTTTCTCAGAGATCTTGATACATCTTTGTGCTCCCTGGGTGAATAGAGAAATTTGATCTATGTACATCATCCAAAAGATCCTTCTACAGCTCCGGAATTGATGTAACACATAGTCTTTTCCCAAACCTCACAATTCCTTCTTCATTAACATTAAACTCTTAGGATTTACCCTTTTTTATAGCTTCCACTTTTTCTTGAATTCCCACATCGTTTTTTTGAGCATCCTTTACCCTTTACAAAAGAGATGGTTGATCAATCATTTGTGAAAGGATTGATGATGTTCCATTATTTATGATTCCCACATCCATCTTCATCAAGTCTAAGAAGATTAGATCCTTCTCAATTCTCATCATTGATAGAATTTTTGGATCCTTTCTACTTAGGGCATCTTCCACCTTGTTCGCTTTCACAGGGTGGTAATGTATTGATCAGTCATAATCCTTGATTAGATCTATCCATCTTCTCGGGCGCATATTAAGCTCTTTCTGTGTGAATATATATTTAAGACTCTTGTGGTCAGTATATATCTCACATTTCTCTCCATAGAGGTAATGCCGCCAAATCTTCAAGGCAAATATCACCGCTGCCAACTCCAGATCATGCGTTGGATAGTTAAGCTCATGGATTTTCAACTTCCTTGAGGCATAGTATATCACTTTATCGTTCTGCATCATCACACAGCCTAATCCCTTCTTTGAGTCATCACTGAAAACAACAAAAAGTTCCCCACTTGTGGGTAAAGTGAGCACGGGCGCAGTGATAAGCCTCCTTTTCAACTCCTTGAAGTTTCTTCACCTTCATCACTCCATGAAAACTTTACTCCCTTTAGAGATATCTTGGTAAGAGGGTTGTATAATCGTGAGAAATTTCTCACAAATCTTCGATAATATATAGCTAACCCCAAGAAACTACAGATATCCATTACCGATGTTGGCCTCATCCATCCCCCAATTGCATCTCTTTTGGAGGGATCTACAGATATCCCATTGCTTGTGATGATATGGCCCAAGAATGAGACCTCCTTAAACTAGAACTCACACTTACTGTACTTTCCATAGAGCTTCTCCTTGTACAAAGTCTCTAATACATTTTTTAAATGCTCCTCATGATCCTCCTTAGTTTTGGAGTATATTAGAATATCATCTATAAAGACTACCACAAATTTTTCAAGGTAATCTCTAAAGACTCTATTCATCAAGTCCATGAATATTTCTGGAGCATTGGTGAGTCTGAAAGGCATTACTATGAATTCATAGTGCCTATACCATGTACGAAAAGCAGTCTTGGGGCATCTTCCTTCTTCACCCTTACTTGATAATATCCCAACTGCAAATCCTCCTTGGAGAAGTATTTTGCTCCACGCAGCTGATCAAAAAATTCTTCGATTATTGGGAGATTATACTTGTTCTTTATCATGATTTTGTTAAGTTCACGATAATCGATGCAAAGCTGCATTGACCCATCCCTCTTCTTGATGAAGAGGACTGGTGAACCCCATGGGGAAGCACTTGGGCGTATAAACCCTTTATCCAGATTCTCCTGTAGTTCTTTCTTCAGCTCTTCAAGCTCTACAACAGCCATTCTATATGGAATCCTGGATATTGGTAGCACCCCAGGTATAAGTTCAATTGATAACTCAACATCTCTTCTTGGAGGAAGACCAGACAGTTCCTCGGGAAACACTTCAGTGAATTCCCTCAGAATAGGCATTTCTTCAATGATGGTTTCATACTTGGACTCTATCATCTAAGCCAGATACATGTGCTCATAAGGCAACAATATCCATGCTTTATATGATGGAGCTAAAAGAGATTCATATTCCTCATGACACTTGTAAAGAATCAGGGGTCGATTCTCCATATGGAGTGTGATTTCCCTCTCCCGAAAATTTATGTTGGCTCTATATAAGGGATGCCAATCCATGCCAAGAATTGCATAAAATTACACCAGAGGGAGTATGACGAGGTTTTCCGGGAAAGTATATCCAAAGACTATAACATGGGAGGACTTATATTCATGGGATACAATGATTTCCCCATTTTCCATACTCACCGACATCTTTACTTCAATGATTTGTGGTGGTGTTGAGATTGTTCTACTAAACTTTCGAGATATAAAAGAATGCTTAGAACATGAATAAAAAAGTAAGTTCTCTATTCTTGAATGAATAAATAGCGTACCTATCATCAATTCGTTTTCAAGGTTCACTTCAGCAGAAGTGATGGAAAAAGATCTTCCTTGCTGCCATGGAGGTTGTTGGTTGTCTCCGAAAACCCTTGGATTAGGGCACAGATTTGCAAAATTACCCAGTTCGTTGCATTTGTAGCATTGAACAATGCATTGAGGTTCGAACGGAGCATTCTTATTGTCTTTCGCAGCCGTGGGTCTTTCTTCCTGACAGTTAACAGCTAGGTGCCCTTCTCTTCCACACCTGAAGCATTTTCTCGTCCCCTTAAGGCAATTTCTAGGGTTCTTCTTTCCGCACTTTTGGAAAGTGGGGTGTTGGATCTTCTTAGCACCGTTGGATTTATCCATCAGACCACCATCATTGAATTACACCTTACGATTCTTGTCCACATGATACTCTTGTGATTACCCAATCTACATTTTGACCTTTAGGGCACATTGGACAATTTTCTCATAGCTGTCAATGTCATGGATCGCTAATGCTTTCCGCAAGCTTGGCTTCAGCCCACCAAAGAAGCGGTCAACCTTGCATTCGGGGGTAACGACGAAGCCGGAAGCGTATTGTGCAATCCTTGTGAAGTTTTCCTCGTACGCTCCAACAGATTCTTCATCTTTTTTCTTGAGGGAAAGGAATTCCCTTTCCATCTTAAGCCGGAGGGTGTGCGGAAAATATTTATCGAAAAAAATCTTCCGGAAATCCTTCCATTCCAACACCTCGATCTCATCCTCAGGCTTCATATTTTTTATCAACGTCCACCATTGATCAGCTTCACCCTCTATACAATAAGCTGCCAGGAGAACCTTCTCTTGTTAAGAACATTGGAGGATGTAGAATATCTTTTCAATGGAGTTGATCCATTGTTCAGCGATCGTGGGATTGGATGATCCACTAAAAGTATGGGGCCTTTGTCTCATGAAGCTCTCGATAGCGACTTGTTAATTCTTAGGGGGGTTTGGACGTTCCTCTTGACCCGTGTTTCTATTCAAAACTTGAGTTAGCTAAGTGAGAAGCGTTACAATGTTCGCGATTCCCGCTCCCATTGGATTGGGCATCTCATTAGTACAGTCATCACATTGATCTTCACAACGGTTGTTAGCCCGAGTCCTCCTATTACCAGCCATTGGCTGGAATAAAAGGAAAGTTCGGGGTAACACATAAAGGGTAATCCAAAGACAAAATTTGATGACTTATAAATAAACTTTTATTTCCTTACTCAAGAGCCTATAGGCTTCAATCTAGGCTTTTCATGATCTACTTTCTAACATATATTCGTAGGGGCATTTTTTTAATTCCCTTAATAAGGGTTCATACTAAGCTTTTGAATTTATCAAAACCTATCCCCCAGGAGTGCCGTAACCAAGAGTGCTGCAAGGCCCACTATACTACACCAATTCCCATTCGAGTCTAGCTCACAGCGGTGTTTTTCGGTTTTACCCCTAGGATACATCTGTGCCAGAGCTGCCCCTACCTGCTCGTATCCAAGAAGGGATATATTTGTTTGATAAACCACTTACTGAGTACTTACCAAAACTTAGGGATGTTTTTATTATACTTAGTCTTTTATATAAGGCTTTACTAGGGTTTCCTAATCCTAAAAATAACTAAGCCTATCCTCTGATATGAACTATGACAACCCTGCTTTTATTGCAAACATAAACATGATTAATTACATAAAACTTCACTTGATACAACAAGAAGATCGAGAGGTTTAGTGTCTTTGGGGATTAGGATAATTACATAAAAACTTGAAACATGAAATACAACATCTTTATTGAAAACTTCGTTTACATGACCACTACATTCCCTCGTACTTAGCATTGCATGGGATCACCTGAGGACATGCATAAGAAAAGGGTGAGCTATAAAGCTCAGTAAGGGAGTACACATGGAATAACATTAGGAGTACAATACATGTTAGAAAATAGTCATATCAATAGATCTTAAAAGGAACATGAATATAAAGGCAAGATAAAGAATGATAATCATAACATGGAAATGTGGCAACAACACTTAACATGGAATTAGCATGAGCCAAGGCTCATTGCACATAGAGCATGAGTAAATCCTCATTGCACATAAAGCACGAGTAAACCCTCGTTGCACTTAAATTAGCATGAGTCAACACTCATTGCACATGAAGTATCTTGATACTATACTTTACCCAATGCATTGGAGCGCTATAAGGGCACACCCTTCTTAACCATTTCATTTCAGGCATAAGTGTGCCACATGGATCATAAAATATGGATTCATTAAACATAATCATTTATTACACGATAAAGGAATGTGGAATTCATACATGAAACTTTATAATCAATAATTAAATGTGAATACCATTGATGGATAAATGGGCATGGTATTCACTACACAATGACATTGGGTTAGAAAATCGGTGCGATTTCGGCAGCGTAACGACGTGACATAAGAATTCATAAAACAGGTTTATGAGAGAGAAAGGGGTTCCTCATCATATATTCATGTAATGGACAGTAATGAGGTCACAAATATACATGTCCTAAAAATTTTAATGTAATTTAGATTCATGATACAAAAGTATTGCTTGAATGTAAAAGAGGAGAGAGAAGTTCCTTTCGGAATTTCAGCATAGTAATGGGTGTACATGGGAGGCATTTAATGAGAGAGAAAGGGATATCCCATCATTAAAACATAAATAGGTAAGTATGAGGGAGGTGAGAAACCATATCCCAACATTCATAATTGAAATTAAAATGGAAAAACAACTTAAAGAAAATTGGACAAAAAAATAAAAGAAAAAAACCCTTACTTGGAAGTGTGCTTTCAAAGTCTAGAGAGAGGCTTGTGAGAGGCTTCTTGGGATCTTGGGGAACCTTGGGAGGATTCTAGAGAGAGTAGGGCAGAGTTTGGAAGAACTACAAAGGCATTGAGTGAGGAGGAAGTGGGATCTTGGGTGGGTTTATATAGGAAAGGTGAGGGAATTCTTTATTATTTAGGTTTGGGTCCCCTTACATTAAATTAATCCAAACCACAAACCATCCCATGGTTTTTGCCCATGTTTTTTGGAAAAGGAAAGATAAAATCAATATTTTATAAGGCCAAAGTCCTAACTTTTTAAAATATTAGGGTTTCTTATGTGGAGGTGAGTCACACTCCCATGCAAATTAATTTAAAAAGGCAAGGTGTTGAATAAGTCTTGAGGGGTCCATTAATGCTTTGAAAAGTAAGTAAAACAAACCCAAAATCACATTATTTTAATGTTAAAACATATATTGGCAGAACATATAGATTATAGTATTTTATTACATCAATATTGGGTCATTATGATTTCATAAAACACATTATATATTTAAACGGTATTTAATTTTTACCCAAAAATTTGACTCTCTCAGAAAATTATGAAAAATTCACCGTTGGATAATTTTGACGTCCTGATTCCAGAAATGACATTTATTTTATCTAAATAATTTTCTAAATATGTTAATTTTCACTTTTAAAATAAAAACCTGCATTTATCGAAAATTCATGGGTTTTGACAGAAATGGCTTTCAAACCTTAATAAAAAACTTTAATTGCATTCATAAAATTATAAGATCATTTATATTTAATAAAAATTAATTTAATAATATTATTATTATTTTATTAAAATATTATTTAATTCCAAAATCCTTTATTTAAATAAAATAGATTTCTTAATTAAATAATAACTAAAAACACCATTTGTACTTTAAAAACTATTTACAATGTATCAAAAATGACTAGAAATTATATCCATTATTATATACAAAAAAAATAATGTACATGAATATAGTACTACTTATTTGTTACATAACCCCTTAAAAAATCCACATAAGACCTAAGGGTAAGGTGTATGATGGTGACCGACTCTTGGGGTGGCTCGGATAACATGGATTGAGTGGTAATTTCAATCAACTTCCACTTTTCCCATAAACGATCACGTTCGAGCTTGACATGATGAAGCTCAGCTTGGGCTTGGTCAAGGGAGAAGCCCAATGATGCCACCTCTTTTCCGAGCTCCAACAAATGGGCTTCATATGGGGCAATTCTACTAGATGAGGTCATCGCTTCCTTTGTCTGAGTAAATTGGATTTGTTAAAGTCCTATATTTATACTAATCTTGTGATCACTGTTCAACGGCTATAATAGCAACGGTCAAAATTCATAACATAAAACCAAAGAAGTTGACATTTTATATAAACATAAAGAGACAATTAATTAGATCAAGAGGGATTTACAGTAATGAAACTTTGGGTTGTTACAGGATTCATAAAGGATTTTTAAAATTAATCAAATAAACATAAAATAATATTATTTTAAAGCGAAAGCATATATTTGGTCTTTGATACCCTTTATAGTATTTATTATATCACTTTTTGTTCCTTATGACGTAATAATACCCACCGTATATTTATAAAGTATTTAATTATGATCCAAAAATTAGACTCTCAGAAAATCATGAAAAATTCACCCTTAGATAATTTTGAAATTATAATTCCAAAAATATTAATCATTATATATAAATAATTTTCTAAATATTTTAATTTTTACTTTTAAAATAAGAATCGATATTTATTTATAAATGATGGGGTTTTTGACAGTAACTGTTTTGAAACACCTATAGTAATTACATATGATATAATAAAAAGTATATTATCATTTATATTTGATATAAATTATATAATATTTTTTTATTAAAAAGTTATTAATTTCAAAAATATATTAATATTTCAAAATAAAACTCTTAATTGAAAATTAATACCAATTAAAAATTAATATTTTATTTTATTTTATAATATAAAAAATATTTATAAAGTAATGATAATAAGTGAATATAAACATTATTAAATTGAAAATAAAATATATGTTTTTATATTATAATAGCCTTGATACATATCCCTTTAATACAATAGTAAACACCTTAAGGGTAAGGTGTGTGATGGTGATACTTTCATGGGGTGGTTCGGTGTACATGGTTGGGATCAAGATCTTGATGACCTAGAACTTCTCCAATTAACGGTTTCTCTCATTCTTTAATTTTTTTATCACATATTGGGTTTTGTCAAAGGGAAAGAATATCAATCCCATCTCCCTCAACCGATGTGATAAATGGGCTTCAAATTGTATGAACCAAGTAGTTGAGGCCATCACTTCCCTTTTATCTATCAATTGGATTTGTTAAAAACCTATATTTGTAATAACCATAATATAATTGTTTGATCACTATATTATGAATGGTAAAGATGATTAATAGTTATTTATATCTTTTTGGATATAATAAAACAAAATAATTGAATGTTTTTTTTATATCCTTAATACATTATAAGAAATATAGTTAAATTGAAAGGGGAAAAATAATTGTAATAATTTTAATCATTACACCTATAGCATTTATAGATCATAAGATCCATTAATAGAATGATAAGTCTTTCCATCAATTTTTAGTCATCATCATAGAAAAATGGTTAACATATATTATCCCTTATGGTGAAATAATACATTAATATCTGAAGCCTCATCCAAATTTTAACATAAACCATTTCATAAATAGTTGTACGTATGACTCATATACAAGTTTAAAATTAAATACTTTTAAAGTAAGGTCAGTAAATTTGAAAAATGAAAATATCATTAATACCCCCAAAATCATGAAATAGTTCCCATCTATCACATACCCATCATGTGAATACCTTCATCTAGTATTCTATTGAAACTAAAATTACCGTAGATCTGCAATTAAAACATGCATTCTTTTTGATTTCGTGAATAAAAACACATCTTATTGATATATTTATAGATCCAATAATACTGTAAACTCCATGAATGATAACATCAACCACTTTTCCAAAAAATAATTTATTAGTTCTAAGGACTTCAATGGTATTCTACTTAAATTATCCATAGTAATCATCTCTTTATCCAAAAATAAATAACATTTTCTCAATGTCAAGAATATATTAAGGGTTACCTTCCCATAATCAAAATATCATTTTGTCACTGAATCACTCTTCTTATCCATCATCATCATTCAACATAATCTTTCAAAACCTCACCAAAAAACATATTCTAAATACTAATTGATATATTTTATGATTCATATAACATAATCTCTTATGATAATACATATATATTACATTCACCCAACATCCTTCTCAAAACATTAACTATGCTTCACCATCTCACTGCTTAATACATCTATTATTTTATTTTTCATTTATATCCTCTTCATCATCAGTAATATAACCATTTCCCATACATCCTCGATGATTTTATTCACAAAATTTCACCTTAGGACATCAGTTTTCATAATACCCATAAAATTACACATTCAAATAATTCAACAGTTGATTGTATCATATGGATACCATTATTCTCATTTATTATGTTAACTAGGATTTTCATTATCCCGATGTAGTTAATTTCTTTGTGTCCTTATTTTACAAAATAAAAAAATAGACCAATTCATATAAGGAATACACTTAGGTGTTTCTTCCCAAATTCTCAGATAATACAAAATTGAATCTACTTTCCTCCATGGTTTACACTACCTGAAATCTCAATGCACTATTTTCCAGCACTTCTTTGGTGAGTCTGAGAGTTGGTTAATGAATAAGATGTTAATAATGTTCCTTTAAAACTTATTAGAAGTAACCTAAATTTATTTAACTACATTCATCATCCCATTTGGCTAATAATTAACAAATTATTTGTTAAATTCAATGATAACCCAGTTCATTCTGGTTCCTGTCATTGACTAAAACAAAAAATCATATTGTAGGAGACACTAATCATAGATGAGAACCACATATTCATGAAAAAAATCACATATATTATGTCTAAATAATGAAAAAACTTTTTAATCTATGAATCATTTATTTTATCCGAGTTAATTCACAGTAATCATCTACTTAAATCATTTATGATGGTCCATGAAGAGTGGGAATTTCCAAATCATATCCCCTTGGAGTGTCAATCTAGGTGTGCATTAAAAAACTTTTTCTATAGAAGGTGATAATCAATTTTAGATCAATGTGACCTTTTCAGATTTATTACCCCTAAATATATCTATTCCATAGACACATCCAATTATAGTATCTAGCCATGGATGTAATTTCATGGAAACCATTTGTTCTATCCTATACAAAAATTAAAATATATTTTCCTAAACTTTGACTCCTCCTTAGACTTATCTATATATACATCCCTATAACTATCCTTTGAATTATCAATAGGGATACCATTAATGTTTTCCATTTTATTTTCCAAAGGTTAACTAAACCATCCCTCTGATACTAACTATAATGACCCAGGCTTCACAATAAAGAATATTTCATATTTTTAGATTAATATAAAATACACTACACAAACACATGCATAAGGACCGCAATAGTTTTTTTATCATTTGACACATTAATATGTATTCAATATTTAACCTAAAGATCATACTATTAAGTAATTTTCATTGAAATACCCTATATAATACCTTTCATCATAACCTATTGAATGGAAACATAGGAAATGGTAAGATTATATGCCTATAAAGGGTATAAAACTGAGATGTTTAAGAATAAAATGAACATAATGGTATGAGAAAATTATAAATGAGAATATAACATTGTCCTAAGACATAAAATCTTAAAATTCATATAAGCATAAGAAACGATTTCCTTGGAATTCTAGGATCCTGGACAAAAGTCCCAAGGGTACTCTATGGGTGGTTATACCTCTTCAGTAGGGCACACCACAGTCCCTAGTGTAATCCCTTTTTTTAATAGTGTAATGGGTTAACTACCCAAACAATTTTGGTATTTAAGGGTACACCCCAAGAAAATCATAGTGGAAAAGTCCTATTATAGAACTGAGATCACACTTCGTTCTAGTGTTGTCTTACTGAATAAGGTTCACTCCTTGTTATATTTCTATCATACTGAATAAGGTTCATTACACATTATATTATTCCCTCTCTCATGAGATATAAATCGTTACATTATTAATTGGAAGTATATATATACCCCACGTGTATTTTTCTAAAACATAAACATCATACATGGTTATAAATTAACAACTATCACATAATGAAAATCAAACATATGTTTTAATCATGATAATAAAACATTAATCATATAATAACCCACGAATTTATATAGGTTTCTTCAGAATTTAATTATAATATAACCTATAGAAATGTCTCATGTTTCATAGTCATTTATTTATTTCATCATATCATATCCAATGGAAAAAGAAGTAGGCTTCATAATCATTTTGTCATGGTATAACATATATAATATAAACCGGTCTCAAAAAAAATATTTTCATTATAAACATAACCATCTAGAGAAAGAATAATAATGGTGTCCTAGGAACATATCCCTAGTGAAGAATATGTGACATGAAAGTATTTCATCTTATATAGAATATGAATTTGAATTTTCACTCATGAAATTTCTTGAGGAAAATAACATTTCATTAAAAATCTATTTTTAAAATAAAATCCATTTTTAAAAAATCTATTATATTGAGAAAAACATTGATAACATATAAATTAATATTTAAAAATAATTTAAATTATTTCATGGGGAGAATTTCCTTTCCACATTAGTAATAAATAGAAAAAACTTGGGTAAAATTTAATTTCCACATTAAAAATAATTTTAAGTAAGTATAAATAATATTCAAAATATTTTCCTCCTAAAATCATTTATTTACTATCTAAAAATTTAAAAAAAAATTAGAAATAGTTTTATTCGATAGGAAAATTGAAAACTTATAAGGTATGCTTGAAATCATTGAGTAGTCATGAAAGTGGGAAGCATTGTGCACGTTGTGCATGTTAAAAACAAAAAATCTTTTCATTTTGTTTTGGTAAAATACAAGCAGTAATTTTTTTATAATTCAAGAAGATTACATTTAAAAAAACATAAAATTTTAAAAATGGGTAGAAATTACTTATTTAATCGTAATTTAGTAATATATGTTTTTTTAACAAAATTTATGTAATATGTTTTTGGAAGAAAATAGATTTCCGGCCAAAGATATAAATTAAATGATTTTTAAAAAAACATTTCAACGATAATTTTAATTAATAAAGAGTGTAAAAATGGTAGCATTAATTGAAGACATCCAAAAACCCATATGATAATAAAATTAAATAGTTTTTTGAGAGATGGATCATAATATTTTATCATAAATAACATAATCATAAACCAACCTAATAAACAATGAGATTTTAACATAAAATCATTTTCACTTTGGTAACATTAAATCGTAAGGCCTATGAATGATAAATCATAAAATGGATATTTAAAAAACTATTCTTCAGAATATGATTCAGAATATATAATATTGGGAAGTACATTCACCACATAAAAGAAATAATTTATGAATATGGAATATGTCTAACAGAAAAATAAAAGTGAGATAGAAATCTCTTAGCTTAAGTCTTTAATTTCATCACACACATTTGAAATTACTAAATAATAAATATAAATTTATATAAATATATTAAATAACCATATTTATATATATAATACAATATTTTTTTTCTTAGAACATATTATTACCTTTTTATTAAGAATTCCATATTAAACTCATGTTTCCGATAATAACAGCTTAGTTTTTCATATAAGTTAAAATTTATTATTTTTTGGCCATTTTACTATGATCATGGTTTAATCATATAAAAAAGTTAAAACATAATATAAATATAATATATATAAATATATTATGTATATGAGTATTTTATCTAATCAATAAAATTTGGTGATAGAAAATGAAATATTTCATTCATTGAGAAGGTATGTCGTATGTATGCAAGACCGTTATTTCTAATCACGTTTTGGATTGAAAGAAATAAAACTAACTGATATATATTATCATTAAATAATATTTTTTCATATATATATATATATCATATGTTTGTTAAACATATTCTTAATACATTCCTTGTAATGTTTGAATAAATCACATTGTTTCATGAGGTGGTGGCCCATTGTACACACAATTAACATTATATTATTCCCAAAAAATAGAAAATAGGATGGTATGCGTGATATAGTAAATAAATAATAATAATAAAATAATAATAATAATATATTTAATATATAAGTAACATATAAATCATTATTTTCACTCTCGATAAGTGTTAATGATTCAAACAAACAACGTCGGTTCGAGAGGCAGTAGTCCGCCATGCACATGAATGATTATTTTATTACCCATTTGTTAGTAGAAAAGATGGCTATAGGTCATTCTATTAACATAAAAGTGTCTCAGTATATGGAATATAGTATGTTTATTATATAATCCTAATATAATAATAATTTAAATAGGTTGATATGGAAATAAAATAATGCTTCAAATTGAAGAACATTGCCTCTTATTGGGGTATTCTCATTAGGTTTACACTAAAACCACTCTAAAATCGATTTATGCCCAAAATAATCATTATATGAATAGGGGTTGAATTTTGGAAGTGATTTGGGAAGTTCGTGGGAAATTAAATTAATTTTTATGGTGTGAATAAGGGGGGATAGGGGTGGCCTTTTATATGTGGGGGATAGGACACATGTGGTATTCTGAAATGACTTGAATGGTCATACATTTTTAATAAGTAAAAAAGGGTCCATAAGGGACCATTTTAAAACCATAGAGGTTTCAAGGACAACATATTAATATAAAATAATTTTTATACAATTTTATTGGTCATTTTTACTCTTATATTTTTAGTTTAACCTCCTGATAAACCCATTTTTACCTTATCTATGACAATTAATTTTTACTATATTCAGTACTTATTTTGATCAAAAAGTATGTCGAAATAATTATATAATAGAAATTATTATGATTATAAATAAGGATTAAATTTTCCAACATTCCATTAACATAATTTTAAAAATTCGATTTAAAATTAAACCCAAAGATGCTGTGAATAAACTTGTTTTTAAAGATAAAATGTTCAAAAAAATACATTATAATATCAAAATTCATTAGTAAATTGATTCCAATGACATTAATTGGATTAATTAATATAAAATTTAACTAATATAAATTTAAAAACAATTTAAAATATAATTTAACTTTATAAATAAATTACACAAAATGACGTTTTCAATTAAAATTCAGTATTCTTTTCACTATTCATAAAAAATAAAACTTTTCTAAAAAAATTCACACTAAGATAAATTTGAAATTATTATTTCAAAAATTGATTTTATTTATCCAAATAAATTTTAGAAAATTTTCAAAAGATAAATAAAATAATATTCCCCTACGAAGGCGACATATATAAATTTTATAAAAAAATATTTAAAAGAAAAAAATTAGATTTATTCTTATATCATGTATATAAAACACATAAGATGATTGTTTAATAGTTTATTGAATATATAAAATATAATGTTCATAAAATCATTCACTATATGTTTTTTATTAATATATTGATGTAAAACACATTTTTTTGTATAATAATTGTTTTTCAGATAAAAGATTTCCTTTATATTAATATATTATTTATTTAAAGTTCTAATTGATTGGTCACAAAAGAATTAATTATATATACAAGTTTAAAATATATTTTCAAACGTTATTTAATCCTATTAGTACCAACCAAATCAATTTTTAAGTGATAACTATTACATTAAATAATAATACTTCAATAGAATTTTACCTTTCATTTAAACTCGATGTTTCATGTAATTGAAGATACACTCAATGTTGCATGCAATGAAAACTAAACATGGTGTTTATTATATCAAAAAATATTTAGGAGATTAAATTTGTTTGAGAAAAAAATATTTCACAGCATCTCAAGGTGTTACATTCTACCGCCTTGAAATAAATTTCTCCCTCAAAATTAATTGTTGTCATCGGTGGTTTAACATTTGAAAATTCCCACAAAGAAACTGGCATCATATAACTGATTTATAAAACTTCCATTAAAAAGGGATACTTAGAAACATAAAGGATACCGAAAGTACCTCATAACTAGTTTTCCATATAGCTGAACATAAGTAGTAAGTAGATATTTGGAAATGGATGAAAAATGTAAATAATTATAGAGATTGATATAGGTCACTAATCAAAAGAAAATGGGTGATACTAAGAATGTTGTCAACCAAAAAACCATAAAAATAGAGGCATGAAGAAGTTTATTTATTTCATCAAAATTGAAAAAAATAGGTCAAAATTTTATTTGAAGATACATTTCATAAAAATTAATTATTTTCTAGAGAATATATAATTACTTGATTTCACTCTATTTCATAAGAACAATCTCACCCCTGGGTTATTCCTTGATCAATTTCCACATCATCTCTTTCTCCATTATTTGAAGTGGGTTTTATTCCAAACGCACTAATAGATCATGATTTCCATAAATTGAATGATAATTCATTTCGTCTATCTTTAGTTATCATCATAGGAAAATAATTAGCACATGTTATACATAAATCATCTTGTGGCGAAATAATAAATTAATCTCATAATCCTCAACCAATGTTCAACATAAACCATTTTATAAATGATTTACATTATGGACCTTCCAATTGATATAATTATAAAAATATTGAAATAATATCACTAAAATTCACTAAATGAACTTTTCACTAATACCTCATGTAATTATTATTAATTTTCAAATACCAAACATTGGAATACCTTCTTTGTATATTATCTTGAAACATGAATTTCAATAGAAACACTTCAAAAACAAGCATGATTTCTCATTCATTGAATAAAACTATAGATTATTGAATATATTCCACTGATCTAATAATGTTTTAACCTCCATAAATGATAACATAAATATGTTTTTCAAAACATCATTTATTATTTGTGAGGTCACCAATACTATCTGAATTACTTTATCTATATGAATTGTCTCTTTATCCAAACAAAACACCAAATTCTCAGAATCTGGAACATATTAGGGTTTACCTTCCCATAATCAAAATATCAAAATTCCATTGAATTAATCTTCTAGTACATCATCATCATTCAACATATTATTTCAAATACTTTAAGAAAACTTATACTAAACAATAATTGTATATTTTATGATTTATATAACATAGTCATTGAAATTCCATACATAAATAATTCATTCACCCCACATCCTTATAAAACTCATAACTAGGATTCATCGTCAAATTTATTAATACCTCTCTCCTTTTATATTTAATTTTAATCACATTATGTAACATCCCAAGCTTTCACGATACGCTTCTCTTTCAATAATTTAATAGCTTGCATTGTATGCAAGTTCGATATTCTAACACACCGCGACCAATCAAAGTAGCCGTTATGAATAGCAATACCCACTTTTTAAAATTATATAAATTTTATATTTCAAAATGGTCTTCATTTTTGTATTCATAATATCGAAATTATCCTAAGTTGAATTTTTTGTAATTTTCTGAGAACTTCCAATTTTTAATGAATTGTGAAAAATACTTAAAAAAACTTTTTTAATCAAAACAATTTATATTGATAAATTATACAATTGAGTGGTTTTAAAGAATAATTAGAATATATTTTAACCATTTTATCCAATGGTGGTCATTAGAATTAATTTCATTTTGAAATTGGACATAAACAATTGTCAATCTTTTGATATATATTGTTTCATAAAAACATGCTATTTGTTGTGACAACAGGAATTAACTATTAAATTAATTAATCCAACTTATCTGTATGAAATTTGGTAAAATAGTCATCATTTTTGAATTCAGAATATCAATTATAGCTTTGGGTGAATTTTTGGTATTGTTCTGAAAAACTTCAATTTTTGATGAATAGTGAAACCACTAAGTGGTAGTTCAAAAAAACTAATTTTTTGTTTAAATTAAATTTTACCTCCTTTGTGATTTGAATTTAATAAATCCAACATACATGGTTGTCATTAGGACGTAAAGTGTGATTCAATGGGATTAAAATAATTTTTGGTGAATAGTAACTTTTAAGTTTTATTAATCGCGATTAAAGGTAATTAGTGAAATTTAAGGTAAAAATGATATTATAAAAATATGAAAATATCTTGACACTTGTCCTACCCTTATTGGAGAATTCATGGTCGACCAATACAATCCATCGGTCAACTTGGGGACCCCATGGAGCCACTTGGGTAATAATGTAACATTTCATGACCTTCCAAGAGTGCCCCTCCTATCCTCTTATAAAAGGCCCCCACCTCTACCACCTTATTCACACCATCAAGCCATTTGGCTTGGCCAAACTCTACCCAAAAACTCTCTCAACATCCCACTCTTACTCCTAGAAGCCTCACTTTGGGAAGAAGTCTTCCCAAGGAAGCCTTTTGGCTCAAATCAAAAAGAGTTACCTGATTTTAAGGTAATGTCTTCCCTTATGTTCTTGTGTTTTATTTTTCTTCTCCAACCCCTTAAACTATATTTATTCATTTATTTTTTAACAACACAAGTATATTCAATATATTAGGATGTTTTTATGAGAATTATCTGATTTACACTTACACACACCTTCGTCTAATGGTTAAAGATCATACTGTTTCTCTGAGTAGCAAATTACTGCCTCACGAAACGATGATTGTTCAATCTTCTTTTAACACCTCTCATGGTGGCCATTATGATGACACTATTTTTATATATGATATATATTATTTTTATTTATTCTTTATGATTCTGTATTTTTCATTTGTGGCATACCTTTATGATTTCCATTATGGGTAAATGCGATAATTTTATTTTAGGAAGTGCGGATTAATGCCCCCTCAAAGTGATTTGAATCGTTAATGCCATATGTGGGACATATAAAAGACGGATTAAAATGATATTATACTGGAATTATAATATACCTTTATATCATTATGATTTCATTCCATTAATTATGAAATAGAAAAGAAATTAGCGTTTATGCGTACGTACGGCTTACCGTCTCCATGAACGATGCATTTCATTTCTTACCTCTAAATGTTACATAATATTATGAACGAATGTATATACTGGATATATATTATATATATGATATCTACATCATGAATATAATTCTGGATATAATTGATATTTTACCACATGAACAACTTGTAATTATAAGAAGTTTATTTTTGACTCAAGTACCAATGATCGACAAAACAACCGTTATTAACATAAATAATTACATAATGTCCATAACATGGTAATAAGTGATATAAAAGGAATAATAAACTTAAAAAGGGTTCTTAAGAAATTATAAATTAACTCTAATTTATTATTCAGGAGGTTAAAGAATGGTCGAGTCAAGTTGGACACGAGGTAAGGGACTTCGTCTCAATCTCCATTCATTGAGGCATATTTTGTTTTATACACAAATTTCTTTTATACAGTTTATAAGCCCCTTTGACTTTTACGTTTCTTCAAAAGGAATATTTTTATACAAAGTGTTTTACTAAATGAAAAAAAAGGAATGTTTTTCTTATCTTACGTATGCGGCGACAACGACTTCACCGCCGCTCTGACCATTATTTGAGTTTCGGCTTCCTCTAAAAGACATAACCTTTTTTAAATGAAAAATAAATAACAAGTTTTAATTTTCTTTTATTTCGGTATTTAGAATGGTTTTCATAATGTTTTTATTATATCGATGTGTTATATTGATATCTTGTGATTGAAATGTGGAAATGTTATATTTCCATTATGCATGTTTTATGTGATACGATTATGTTATGGTTTATGATATGTATAAACCTGTTCATATGATGAATGCATTGGACTTAATAAGTGACGGGTGGAGCCTGTTATATCTCCTCGATGCATCGGTAAGTCTCAGGAGACAAACTAGTGTCTTGGCACGAGGCCTTGAAAAAATATTATTTGTAGTCATGGCACGATGCCTTGGATACATGGTTATGATAGTCTGACATTATGCATTCTATCATTATGAAAGTGGTTATTGATATTGCATGTGATTATTCGACTAGTAGAATATCCATGTGAATAAGTAAATGGAATTATTCATTTTATTTTTTCCATATTATGCTGAAGTTCAAGTTTAAAAGGCTTAGCTATACATTTCCTTAAATGTTAATGTTTATTTATGAAATCTTCTGCTATATTATTATCCTTACTAAGCATCTGAGCTCACCCCTTCCAATGTTTTAATTTTTTTATGATGTGAAGAAGTATATTATGAATGACCTACAGGAATAGTATGAGGGGATATGAAGGCAAGATGTTGTTGTAGTTTTTTTTACTTTATGATATAATGTAATACTTATGAATGTATCTAGTGTTTCCAAGGCTACTAAAATAATCGGTCTTTCGAAAATTGATCTTTAGTGATCATGCCAATGTTACGCAATAATGCACTGACTCTGGGTAACTGGGTTCGGGGCGTTACACATCATCATTCGCAACATAACCATAACTCATATAACATTACTGATTTTCTTCATTATCTTTCACTACAGGACATTGATTTTCAGAATTATCTTAAATTACAAAATTTATAGAATTAAAAATTAAACGGTATATTTGGAATAACATTATTATCATCCACTGTGTTAAAAAAATTTCATTTTCCCTTTATAATTACTTGTTATGTGTCCTTCTTTTTAATAGTCGAAATAGCATACCATTTTTATAAGAAATCCACTTCAGTGTTTCTTCCCATATTATCAACACACAAAAATCCAATATTATTTACTCCATCATCTCCAATACTCGAAAACTCATGTAACTCTTTCACTATCTTTTTTAGTGATTCTAATATCTTTTTGATTGGAACATTGTAATTCATGTTCTGTGAAAACTGATTATGAATAATCAAAACATCCTTCACTCTAGTCATCATCTTATTTGGCTGATCATCAGTAAAATTTCCAAATCATTAAATGTTAACCTTGTTCCTTATAATTCACTCTATTTCCTAAAACTAAACAAATGTATTGAGGGTAACAATAATAATAATAAAAAACCAAAAAACCATAAGAAACACTTATAGGGTGTTTAAATCAAGACACATTATTGTTAATATATGACCCCTTTATTTTATCCTTTCTCATTCATAGTCATCATCTACATCAATTTTACATGATTATTCATAAAGTGTATCTAAATTTACAAATCATATCCCCAATAGTGTATAACATGGTGTTTTGTAAGGCCTGTTTTCAACCCCAAGTGACAATTGATTCCATCTCAAAGAAACCATTTCAGATTTATTTCCTCTTTGTAAATATATTCTCGATCCATATATACTTCTATTATTCATACAGGTATGTAATTTCTTTGAACCCACCTGGTCTATCCTTTACAAAAATTCAGGGAAAATTTCCAATAATTTGACTCATCTTTACACTGATCCTTAGAGACATCACTATACAAATCCTTAGAAATATATCAAGGGATATCATTAATGATATCTCATCCTATATTCCAAAGGTTAAAAAAACCATTCCTTTGATACCAACTATAGATACCCATGATTCTGATACATGGATATTAAATATTTATATATTAATAAACATTACATTACAGAAACACATGCCTAGGTATAGTAATAGTTAAGTTCCTTTGCAAACCTGGAACACAATATTCAAATCAGGAAAATGATCTTTAGTATTTTCAACAAATATCATCACATTCAGTACACTTCGTAGACATACCCTATATAAAACATTTCATCATAACATGGGGAATGAAAACATAATAAATGGAAATATTACCTGCTTAGTAAGGGTAAAAAACAAGATACGTAGGCATAACATGAATAGACGGGTATGAGAACATAATCCATGAGAGAATAACATCGGCATAAGTCATAAAATTGTGACATATACATAAGTATAGAAAATCATTTTTTTAATAGTCAATGCTCCTCACAAAAACATAAAAGGGAACTCTATAGGTTGTTACACCACCTATGTGGGACATACCACCATTTCTAGTGGAATACCTTTCCTAAGAGTGGAATGATTTCACTCTCAAAACCATCATAGAAGTCAAGATTCATTTTCAAGTCCATCATAATAGAAAAATTCTTTTGTTGAACCGAGTTTACTTCACATTCCATCCCTATCTAAGTAAAATGGGTTTACTCTCCATTCCAGTCATGTATTACTAAGCTAGCTTCACTACCCTTTCTATACCTATATATCTCATGAGATATAAATCATTACCTAATGAATTGGATGGAGATATAGGTAATGCTATTCCTTTGTTATAATGTAACCATATTCCTTGGTTATAATGTTACCACCTTCACATAATGAAAATCATACATATGTGCTCCACAATATCATAAAAAATTCATCATATCAAAAACAATGAAATGAAATCAGTTTCATAAAAATTTATTCATTATATAAGTTGTGAAAAATAAATAGGCATCATAATAATTTCAACATTTCATCAAATCCTAACCCATGTAAAAGAATAGATTCATGAACATCTTTTCATTATCAATATAGACAGATTAGATTAATAATAAGAACGATATCTTTGGATCATATCCCCATTGAATAGTATGTAACATAGAAGGATTTAATATTATATGTAAAATGATTTTAGAATGTAACTTGGGTTATTTATTGAGGAAAATAACTTTTCAATGAAAATAAATTTTCATTGAAAATAAATTTTTCAAACATAAACAATTTTTAAAAAACCTTTCATTTTAAAATAGCCATGAATTATTTATGAGGAATATTTAGAAATCATTTAAAATATTTAATTATGAAAACATCCTATCAACTTTGAAAATAATTAAAAAACATAAAATAGATTCAACATCATTTACTTTTAAAATATTTTATTTAAAATCTCGAAATTTCCCAAATATTCAATAAAAATTTTATTTGAAAAGAAACATTAAAAAATTTGAGGGATTATTAAAATAATTGAGTTGTCATGGTAGAAGTGAATATTGAGCATTATTTTAATATATAAATCAAATACCCTTTTCACATTTTCTAAAAAATCCAAATGGGAATTATTTTTTGAAACGAAAAAAATATTCCCCATAAAAAAAATTTGTCAAAATTATAACACTCGTAAAAATTATCTTTTAAAATCATAAGTGTCTAATAAAACACCTTTTAAATCTTTTTTAGAACAATGGTTTTGAGATAAATCATATTTCTATCTGATGTGGGGAATGAAAGTTACATTCTCTTAAAATGTTTTCTTAATTATATTAAGTACCATAGACTGGAAAAATGTTACCATTAATTGAATTTACCATGAATAACAATTGTATAAGAAAAATCATGAATTTATTGTGATATGTGTCTGAGAAATTTATCCTTGGAAATATAATCATAAATAATCTTGAAAAAGGATATGATCGTAATATAAAATCATTACCACTTTGGTAACATTGAATACCACATGGGTAACATTGAATACCAATCTGGTAACATGAAATTGTAATACCCAGGAATGCGATATCCCAAGATGTAACATCACGAATAAATGAAGAATATGACATTTTCATATTTATTAATATTTGTGAATTAAATATTAATTTTACATTTAAAGGGGTTTCTATATTCGATGGCATACTCGATACACAACAACAGGTTTCTTTGAAATCTTACATTGCACACTAATAATATAATATTATTATTTTAAATGGTAGTAAACTCCTAGCCATTGTATTAGCGGTAATGAAAAAAAACTAACTATAATATGATTATACATTATTGTTAAATTTATTTACATTTATCCAATAAAAAGTTAAAGGCTTAAAATATGAATGAATATAATTTTAAGCATAATTTACATTAAAAGGCCGATTTAACACCTTGTAATGGAAAACCTTCTTTAAATCTTGTTTTGGTCATTATTATATGTTCTATTTGACGGAATAAAATTCTTCTTTAGATTTGGGACATCAATTTTTACTTTGGGTAATTTTTTGTTATTTTGCGGATAAAGTTCATTTTTTAATGAACAATGGAAAATATTGTATTTTAATTCAAAAGTGCCTTTTAATATAATTTATTAATATTGTTAGATAATCATTTTATATGGTTTTAAAGTGTAATTAGAAGATAGTTTTACCATTTAAACCAATGTTGGTCATTGGAATTAATTTCACTTTGAAATTGGATATAAACAAGTGTCAATATTTTGGTAGTTATTGTTTCTTAAAAACACTCTATTTGTTTTAACAACGGGAATTAATTTTTTAATTAATTAATGCCACATCTATGTTTTGAATTTGGTAAAATAGACGTCATTTTTGAATTCGTAATATCAAATAAATCTTAGTCTGAATTATTGGTATTTTTCTGAAAAACGTCAATTTTTTGATGAATAGTGAAACCACTTAGTAGTAGTTAAAAAAACTGACTTTTTCATTTTAATGAAATTTTACCACTTTTTTAAATTGAATTTAGAAATTCCGACATACACGGTTGTTATTATTAATTAAAATTTGGTTCAAGAAGATAAAATAATTTTTGGTGAATAGTAACTTTTGACTTTTATTTACCACGGTTAAAGGTAAATAGGTTAATTCAATGTAAAAAGAATATTATAATAATTCAAAATTACCTTAACACTTGTCCAAACCTTATTGGTTGAGTAATTAACGACCATGGGCATCTTTCGGTCGATTTTGGGACCCCTTTGAGCTACTTGGGGGTGATAATGACAATTTAGATTAATTAATTTAAATTAAATGCCAAAATGACATAAACAAAAATCTTTTATTAATTAATTTTTATATGGTGTTATATAAGTAATATGTTTGACTATAAATATTAATTTGAAATATAAAAATATTTCTTACATCATGGTATTTTTTCTATAATTTTTAGACAACAAATAAACTAAATTATTTATGACACAATAATGATGCAGTGTTTACATCATTAATAAATCATTTAAATAAATAAGATTATAATGATTAAAATATTATCCAAAACCTGTCCAATTATTTTTGGATGATTTTATTTCTACAATGTGTCATCTTATATTCTACTTTAACAATTTTTGGACCTTTTGAAACCGAATATCATTATATAATAAAATAATATTTTCAAACTTTCCTAAGTAGCCCCTCCTCTCCTTTATAAAAGGAGAGCACTTTTAACCAGTTAATCACACCTATCAAGGCTTTTGTCTCGTCCAACCTCTCTTAATTAATCTCCCTACATTCCTATCTTCCAGCTAGAAGCCTTACCTTTAGCCTAAGACACCTCAAGAAGTCCTTTGGTTCAAACCAAGGGGAGTTACCCAAATTAAAGGTAACAGTTCCTCTTAAATTGTTTTCTTTTATTTTACTTCTCCAACCCCTAAACTCGTTTTATTCCATTATTTTGTAACAAAACCATTATAATAAATATACTAGTATGTTGTTATGAAAATTATTCTAACTACACCTACACACACCTCCATTTAATGGATGAAGAACATAATATTTTTGTGGATGGAAAACTAACGCCTCACGAAACGATGATTGTTCAAATATCTCCAACCACCTCTCATGGTGGCCATTATTATGGAACTGTATTTATATATGATATATATTATTTCTATGTTTTCTTTATTCTTCTGTAATTTCCATTTATATCAGACCTTTATGGTTTCCAATATGGGTAAACGTGATAATTTCATTTGAGGAAGTGCAGACTACCGCCCCCTCAAAATGATATGACTAGTTTATACCATATGTGGTATGTATAAAGGATATATTTAATGATATTATATGTGATAACATACTGGAATTAAAATACTAATATGTATCATTGTGTTTTAATTCCATTAAATATGAAATAGAAATGGAAGTAGCGTTCATGCGTACATACGGCTTACTATCTCCATGAACGGTGGATTTCATTTCTTACCTCTAAATATTATGTACTATTATAAATACATGTATAAACTGGATATATATGAAATATATGATATCCAAATCATTAATATCATTCTTAAGATAATGGATATCTTACCACATGAACTACTTGTAATAAAAAGAAGTCTATTTTTTACTCAAGTACCAAATATCGACAATGTGACCGTTATTAACTTAAATGATTAAATAATGTTTATAACATGGTAATAATTGATATAAAAGGAATAATAAATTTGAAAAGGTTATTAAGAAAGTATAAATTACCTTTATTTTATTATTCATGATATTAAATAATGAACGGGTCAAGTCGGACATGAGGTAAAGAGATTTCTTATCTCACATTTAATTCCGTGAGATTTTTATTTTCTCCACCTATTTATTGAATCTGGTGTATTTTTTACAACAGATTTATATATACTATCATTATTATCTTTATATTCATTTTATTCTGTGATTATTTTGGTGTTTATTAACTTTTGGCCATACGACTCGATTGAATTACAACGTGGTAAGGGGTCTTCATCTCACTTGTTTTTATTCATGTGAGATTCATGCTATATTTTCCACTATATCCTTTTGTGTGGTGTATATACTGCCAATTATTTTACTCTTTGTGTAATATAATTTCATTTATGAGTATTTACATCTTCATTGGATGATCCTTCTTTCATATGGCATATCTTTTGTAAGTTACCAAATCGGTAAGGGAACTTCTTAACCCAATTCCCATTCTTTGGGTTGATCTTCTCTTTATTATTTATCTCATCCTATGAATATGTGTGAATTAAATCTAATTGTTTTACACTTAATATCCACTTATATTGGGTGTATTTATATTTTTCACACATAATTATCTGATTGATTTATCCTTAATTTAAGGATACTATCTTTGTAAGGGACTTTTCTCTATTTAGATTCCATTGAGACTTATTTATTGTTATGCTCCAATTTACCTTTATATAGTGTATATATTGTCCTTTTACATATTATATCATGAATCCCTTTATTCTCATTATATTACAAAGTTCTGATTTTATGTAACTCCCCAATTATTTTTATTCAAGAGTCTCTCATTTTGTTAGAAACTCTTTAACTAAAATATAGTTTTAAATGTTTTAAAGATTTATTATTCTAAATCTCTCTCATTAATGTCCATTTTTTGAAAATGGTTTTTAAGGATTTATTTATATAGACATTAATGTTTTAAAATGATAATTCTTTTGAAAGCTTCAATGTGGTATGGGACACTTTGATTCAAAAATATATTTTTTTAATGGTTTTTGAAAATGGATTTATTATTTCAATATCTTGAAATTATTTCTTATGATTGAAAATGGAATTTTGTTATTTAAATGTTTATATTTGCAATATTTTTTGTGTAATGATGGTACTTGGATATTTTATGGGTGTTTATGTGATAAACCATATGATGGGAGGTGTCGTGATAAACCAGGACAGGTGGTTACGTTATAACCTCTAATGCATAGGGTAAGGAAGTCGGCCGTATGGCTATTCCATTTAGTGATATGTGTGTAAGTTGACCATATGGTTGTTCAATTTTTGTTTGTTTATGTCCCAAGTTACCATTATATGTTATGTGTTCTTTATATGGGTTTTATTGTAATCTTTTGGTTTCAAAAGGGTAAGTAATAATCTTTTATTCAGTGAAGAGTATTTATTACTTCATAAAGGTGAAAAGTATTACTTATGTTAAATTATTCGTGGTTTACTTGTTGTTTTGAAAAAAAAACTAATAGTTTTCCTTCTCTGTGTATCCCTTACTGAGATTTTTATGCTCATCCCAAGTTCTTGAAATGTTTTTCACTGGACATAATGATGAATAGGGTCAAGGATGAGATCAAGGAAAAGTCATGTTGTCTAAAACCTGGAAATAGACATGACTCTTTTTTTCAAGAGTTTGTATTTTATGAAAAAAATGGAAACTATGTAGAAGTTTCTACTTTGTAATCTTTTGAGATGTAATAGTTATGTCTTAATTTTCTAAAACACTAAACCTGAAAATATCCTCAATGTGAATTATTCATTTAATTCAATATTATGTAATATTTAAGGCCAGGTCCTTATATAAAATGGATACTTAAACCCAAATATTTTTCATGAGAATCATAATATTATACATTCATTGATGTTACATACACCACATGAAAGAAATATGTAGTGAATATGCCATGTGTCTCATAGAAAAATAAAAGTTAGATGGAAATCTCGTAGCATATATCTTGAAATCTATGGTACATATTCAATATTCATTTATAATAAATATAAGTTCATTATAAATATATTAAATAACCATATTCACATATATCATAACATATATTTTTTTATAACTTTTTATTAACCATTTTTTAATAATTCCATGTTAAATTAAAATTTCTAGAAATAATCATTTTGTTTTTCTTAAATGTGTTTATTTGTTATATTTTTGGACATATTACTTTTATAATGGTTTAATTCTCTCAAGAACGTAAAAAATTATTGAAATATCATATATATTTATTATTTATGTTTTTATAGTAATCCATAGTGTTTACTGATAGAAAATAAAATACAATGTTCACAGAAACGATAGGTTGTACGTACGCATGAACGTTATTTCAATTTTCTTGTTATATTTAATTATTGAAAATTAAGTGATATATATTATAATTAGAGAATTATTTCTATTTCATATATATAATATATGTTCATTTCTATCTTTAATAACTTTCATTTGTAGCATGAAAAAATTCCATCACTTCGCAAATTAGTAGTACATCGTACACACGAACAATATTATCAAATTGCGAAAAAATGAAAAACATGAAGTTATATGTGATATAATAATGAAATAATCATAATAAAATCCTAAATATAATATATATATTTTAGACCATTCCCCCCAAAAATTTATTAAAATCAAAAAGTTACAATAGAAACACGAGCTGTAATGTACTTACACCAGTAGGGAATTAATGTATGGTACAAGAGAATACTCAAACAACACCCTACCAATACATGAAACCAAAGAGCATGCGATCACCCTTCCTTCAGTGCAAGAACATTATATCAAAATTAAGCCCAAACTGAGATAAGAGTAGCAGGTAAGAACGACGCCAGCTAAACAAGAAGCTGGAAAGAGAAATACCTCAAAGATCCAGCCCGAAATCCACAGTCCAAAATGGATTCAGTCTCAAAGGGAATTAAAAATAAACAGTAGACCAGCATGATAAAAGAATCCAATTGATCCCTTGGCCACCCACGAAGTGCAGGTTGCATCAAGATCCAAGATATCCATAGCATTCTTGACAAGAAACCAAAGCTTGTTGAAGCTTTTGAATTCAATTCCTTTTGAAATTCCAAATGAGAACCCAGTCCTGATATGCCTCATTTATAAGGGATAAAAGCTTGTTCTGGCCAGCAATGCAGATACATAAGGTTTTCCAAACCGTCCATCAAACATATCGGAATGCAGCTCAAAATAAAAGACAGACATATAATGAGAAATCTAGAATCCAGGTTACAACAAGATGCATCATATCAGAATCTAGACAAAGTGCAGCACACAATCAGAATCATAGACAAAATCCATCAAGATGCCGGAGCATTCAGAGACAAATTGTAAATCAAGGGGTAAACTCAGATAAAGAGAGATTAAGGAGATCTTTTAAACCCCTTATTTATTTTTTCCGTGAAGATGTTTTGCTTAATGTCAAGGTAAGTTTCCTTTGAAATTTCCCCTTTTCGAAAAGTTTGATAGAGGATAGTGTCCTGAAGGTTCTCCGAAGATTCAGGTTCCTGACAGCCAGATACATCCTGTTTTACAATCTCTTCATTCTGTTGTTGGGCCTTCACCTGTTGGGCCTTCACCTGTTGGGATATGTCAATATCTTTATGCGGCATGTCAACAAGGAGTTCAGCTTGATTAGTTTCTGCATTTTTCTAAAGATGAGAACGTGTAATAATGGTTCTCTCTATTTTTGAGTAGTCTCTACGTTTTCTAGTTTTCCTGGGGTTTAGAGTTATGAAACCATCATCATCCACTACAGGATTTTTACCTTTCTGTTCCATGGATCTCAAATAATCTTCCTCAATTTGTCTATGTTGATCCTCCACTTCAATTGAAGTGTCACTGGAAATTGAATTCTCCTGATCATTTCCTTTGGTCTCCGTGGGATCCAGACATTTATTCTGCTCCTCATTGAGCATGGTTGGATGGATGCACTCAGACCTTTCTTCTTGGGCATGTTCTTTCTGTTTGGTAAATCCATGAGTGGAATTATCAGTGACAACAAGAACCTCATTGACAAAGTCTGATAATTGATTTCTAAGATCTTGAATATTCAATCCCCCTTTAACCACATCATTCCTTTCTTTGATAAAACAATCTGAGGGTCCAGCCACAGCTTTGGGTTTTTCTTTACCTTTTTCTATCCACTTTGAAGTCAAATTTTTAGATCAATTATTAGACTTTACCCAACTGGTAGAATTGTGCCCAAGTCTGAAACAGAAATGACAATAATATGGGACTCTTTCATAAACCACCTATTGTAAAAACTAAAAGTCTCCACCTTCTATCCATATAGCCGATGGAAGTTGCTGGGATACATCTATTTCAATACATAATCTAGCTAAAGAGGGACTTGAGAGTGCCTTTGTGGCATAATCAAGCCTCAGCGGGGAACCAATAAGCGAAGAAATGGAAAACAATGCATTTTTCTTAAATAAGTGTAGTGGTAATTCAGGAAATCCTACCCATAATGGCACAATCGGAGACTCAGAATGAGGATCAAAGTCTGGAGTCCATTTGAGAATTCTCATTTGGCATCCCCCAAAGGACCATACCCGTTTTGCCCAGAGTCGGTAATAGTTCTCAACTGAGTCAAATAGAAGCACGATATGCATGTGGTTCAGGAGACCTAATTGAAAACCCGTAAAGCCGATGGCTTCTAAAGAAGAGCGACTAAATTTCAAGGACGGCCTTCTATTCTGAAATTTCCCAACCAGAACAAACTGGAGATCCGAGGATAGCAAACTTATCTCATCGGTAGAGAAGGCTATTGCAAGTTGACCGCAGTGTCGAAAGGTCTTAGGGTTGAACTGAAAATTCTGGACATCATCAATATGAGCATTGGTGTCTTCAAACGATTTCCCGACAAGCACTTCAGCGAAGGTACGAGGATCTGCGTTAGGGTTAGCATTGTGCGGCGGGTTCGTTCCTGGTTCGCGACGGGTCTCCATCCTCCTCCTAAATATAATATATATATATATATAATATAAATAATAAATTTATATGTATTTTTATCCCCAAATGTTTGTTATGGAAGGACGAATGATATCATTTTGTAATGCAGTTGTCCGCCATACACATGAACGATGATTTCATAGCCCATTTGATAGAAGTGGAGATGGTTGTAAATAATTAAATTAACATAAAAACATATATTTATATGCAATACACATAGGTTATTCTATTCTCATGTTGTAATAAGAATTTATTAGGCTGGATAGAGAAATAAATTAAAAATTCTTGTTGAAGAACATTACCTTTTCATTGGCTATTCTCCTTAGGTTATCACTGAATCCATACTAGGTTCGATTTCAAACAAAAATAAGGCATCCATGATTATGGTAGGTAATTTTGGAATTTATGTTGGCTAGTAATGTTAAGAAAAATAGATTTTAAAATGTGAAGAAGGTTGGGAAGTGGTGGACTTTTATATGTGGGGGAGAAAACAAGTTGGTGTTTTTGAAAAGAATGGAGTGATCCTAAGTTTTTCATATGTTACAAGGGTAAAAAATAAAAAATATATATAAATTTAGAGGTGTAATAGTCTAAATATTTCCATAAAATATTTTTAGGCAATTTTAAGGGTCATTAATACCCATATCTTTTTATTTAAACCCATAGTAGACCAAATTTTACCTCAATTGTGGTAAATAATTTTTTCTACATTCTCTATTAAGTTTTGGAAAAAAATTAAATTATTATATATTATAAATTATTATGATTGAAAGTATGGAATATATTATTTCAAATTCTAGAAACAAAATTGGGACAAATAAATTTAAAATTAATCCCACATTCATGACGGGAAAACAAGTTTTAAAGAGAAAATATTCACAAGATTACAATGTTTTAATATAAAAGTAAAATATTAAATTGATTATAATGACCTAAAATGAAATAATATATGTATAATTTAACTAATTTTACTTTAATAAAATCTTAAAAAATAATTTAAATATATAAATAAATTACATGAAAAGTAAATTTAAAATTAAAATTCATTATTTTTTCACAATTCATTAAAAAATGAAACTTTTCAGAAACATTCAAAAAATTAACCCAATGATAATTTTGATATAAAATTTTAAAAAATGAATTTTATTTTTTAAATAAATTTTATAAAATATTCAAAATTTAGTATTAAAATAACAGGACCGTTAAAGGTTCCAAAACTACTTTTTAGTAAAATACATCTTTTAAACGTAAAATTAGATTTATTATTATCTACAGTATTGAAAATATATAAGATGAATGTTAAATATTTGTTTCAATATATAGTATATACCTTTCATTAACATATTTCACCATAATTTATTTTTTAAATTCATTTATGTTAAACACATTTGTGCGTATAAAAATAGTTTTTTAGAATAATTTTTCTTTTATAATAAAAAATGTATTTATTTTCATTGTTAATTAACTTGTCACTAAATAATTAATTATATAATAATTTGTAAACATTATTTTAATAATTTATTTAATCCTACTAATATAATCATTTCCAAAGTCTAATTGATAACTATTATATTAAATAAGAATACTTCTATTGTAAGTTATGTTTTATTTAAAATCGGTGTTTTGTGAAAAGTGAGGTACAATTAGTACTTTTTGTAATGAAATATAAAATTAGTTTTTCCTTTAAAAAAAATATAAAGAACTTTAAAATAATTATAATAAATGTATTTCATAATATCTATTGGTGTTAGATCCTGAATACAAATGATCATCCCTTATAAGAAACAGAAGTAATGATGATTATTAGGTACTTTCTACTTTGATCTCATGTTCACCCTTGTAAAACATTGATATCATCAGCAAATCATAGAAGATAGTGAAAGGTCAATTGATAAAAATCTCAAATTTACCTAGTAAAATTATTTTAGACATATCAGTCATTCCAATGTATTCTTATTTATGATTTTATGATCATTCCTTTAGGTCTATTGACTCTTTCATGGAGTCGGGGGGTTTCTACAACTCACTAGGTACACCAAATAGGTTTGGAATAGGTTTCAATTTAAATTTGGTAGGGGATAATTTTTTGTTTCATGTTTAATTTCATGATATATTTGAGGAACATAAAACCCAAGTGAATAGAATTTAACTAGTTGTATTAATGGTCATCAATTATGTCAAACGGATCATCATAGCTCCAATGGTAGACAATATGTGTCATCAAGATCACTTATAATGACCATTCTATAGTATATGGAACTTAGAAGACTGGTGTTAATATTTCATACTATTCATCATTGGTATTATAATTTATCCATTGGAATGATGAGGCTATCTGAGTTGGTAGTGGTGAGTATGTCCTTTTTTCTAGAAATGAATAGGGAGGAACGTGACATTGATAGATGCACATTAACCATTGAGTTCTTAAAATATATGAATTATTCTAGTCACTTGGTCATTATAGTGAAAACCTGGAATATATTTCTTATTCATGGAGTTCTAGTTTAGTTGATATGGAACTTTATCATAGGGGACTAAGTTATGGTTTTGAGTTCTAGTCAATCTACACTAACAATTGAAATGATGGAGGTTGTGGGTTCATGTCAATTCAACATATACTGATGGTCGAGGAGAAACATGTGCTTTTAGTATTGATTAATTCTAATGGGATGCATGGTTTAATGGTTGATCCAACTTTGTTTGAAGACATAGATTATAATGCAATCAATCATTCAGATTGTTCACTTCAATCGAGAAGATGAATTTGGAATCACTGATGATCTTGACACATCATACCAAGTTAAATATTTACCATTGACCTGTACACATCACCAATAACACCCATTTTTCCAATTTATCCTAATAAATAAATTTTCACCACCTTCCAGTTGCATTATTTATGGTGTCATAATATAGTTATTATCATTTAGTGATTCACTATTCATTTACACCCTTACAAGACTATATTAAATAAGTTTTATATTGAAAATTCCAAAGAAATTACCAATTCAACGTAATTTTAATTCAATATTATTTTTTTATCACTGTTAAAAAGGATAATTTCACTTTATTTGATGATTTAAATGTAGGTAATGGTGACTTGGAGATCCTGTGATGGAATTCATGAAAAAACGTGCCAAACTATGCTATATCCCAAGCACACATGTTGACTTAAATAATTTATATGGATGGAAAGTGAATCTAATTTGGCTGAAAATGAATGGAATAATTAAAAACTATGTGGATTAATTTCTCTTGAATACAATGGAGCCCAATTCATCTCTTTTTAGCCCAAAAGAGGCCCATAATGTGACAAAATTCTAGATGGGGTGGATTAGACATTGTTTCTTTATTTGGGCTATAAATCGGGAATTAAACCTCAAATATGAGTGATTCCACCTCCATTAGATATATAACATTAATGTCCACATCTTTGATGAATATAAAAACATTTTCACCTATTTTGTTTAGTAAACCATCAAGATGATGTAGGAAATATTCTACCATGAATAGTCACATAGCCCCTTCAGCACTTGAATTATTTTGATGGTATTTTGTTGAATGTTTCCACAAAAACACCCCCAACCCTCATTATCCATTTTTATGGAAGAAAGTATAATATATTAGGTTTTTAGAAGTTCTTATTTGATAAATATCAATTCTTATCATTCCATGGACTTCTAAACTCCTTGGGATCATTCAGGGAAGAACTTGATATCAATACTGAGCTTCTTTTTTTAATATTTGAATAATATTTTTTATTCTATGATTGTGAGTAATTTTTCATTACCCTGTCATGTTATTTAATTGATTTATGTACTATTATGTCATACTCAACTCATATGATCATATTTTGGGAAACCCATTCATGTGATTTTTTACACACCATTCACCATTTTTCATCTCTCTTTCAATTGTGGTGTTTGTGTGCTTCTTATTGGTAGATTTAATTCACATACACAGATTCAAGGACAATTATTTTAATTTAATAATAACACGTTGAAATTATTTTCAAACTTGGACAATACATTTAGTTCTTCTTGGGTTTCCTTGGTGAGTTTCGGTCATTAAGGAAATCACAAATCACCCAATCATCAACCATAACCAGTGAATCATTTTGTGTTTATAATAGAAACCTAAGAGGTATCCTTGTAAAAACTAGGAAACATTCTTGTTCTAGGTGTTACAATCTAGGTATTAAAATATTTTTACCCTTTCTCCTGAAGTGATGAAGGATGAGCATGATTATATTTACCTAGGTTTATCACACTTAATCAAATATATCGATTTCATATTTCTTATATCATTTGATTTTATATGATTTCCTCATAAAAAATCCCAATCATTATAAAATATCATTCCCGTTTTATTAATCAAAACCTTCTTTTTAAATTAAGTATCTATCGCTTCATCATGAGACTCTCTAAGGTTCCTAGTATACTGTAGTTATTCTAGTAAAAATACAGTGTCTCATTCGATACACTCAACAATGTGGTAAAATTTTGGTAGTGTTTATGGGGGAAAATAAAATTTTTTTATTTTACTTTTTATTTCTTACTCCTTTAAATATTTCCCCCTTCCATTATGATTTTTTTATTTTTTTGGTTTTTTTGTTTCATTTTTCTCTGTTTCATTCTCTCTCTCTAAAATTATTTAATATATAATTTCCTTATATATTATAATTTCATTAATATTATGTATTTTTTTATTTTATCATTCATCTATAAAATAAAAAAAGGTGAATTAAAACCAAAAAACATCACAAATTATTTGAAATACCCAATCTATAAAAGATAAATTTTTTAAATTGAAATTGAAATTGAAGAAACCATTTACTCACAAATTAGGTCATCTAAATTATGGAAATCAAGTAACATTGAGGAACCCATTTTCGATCCTTGGGTATCTCTAAAAAATTTAATAGTGGATCAAATCAAAATTCTAGAAAACCTGTCTTAAAAAAATCTACTATAAAACAACCGACCACCACAAATTTCGAGTACCAACTTTTGTACATCCAATACCCTAAGGAAGAAATAGTCATTGAGAGGAGATCAGACCTCATCCCCCTCCATCCCAAAATCTATATTATTTATTATGAGGATCCTCACAATCATCTCAATTATTTTCACATAGTGTGATCCACCATTAAACAAAAAATGTGTTTGAGGACCTCATAATGTTTTTTTCTATCCCTCTCTCACTTGATGGTGTAGCCAATGACTTGATATACTATCTACCTACCTAAACTGGGAGCTAGAATAACTATAAATGACACTTTCTAGGGAAGTTCTTCCCTACCTAATAAATTTCATCCATTATAAAATAAATATGTTGCATTAGATAGTCACAAGGATAAACCCATCATGAATATTAGGAAGGATTGAAAAGACTTTTCTCATGTTTTTTCCACCACAAAATTAGTGATCAATTTCTAATTTAACACTTTTTTAGGGAATTTTCCCCATGGATCATGGAATTATTGATGTTTCAATTGGTGGTTCACTGGTTGATAAAACTCTTACATCTTCCCATGAATTAGAACCTAACATGGCTCAAAATGCACAATAATTTAGTATAAGAGAAATTGAACCAACTCAAGGATTTCTTGAGGTTAGTCATTAATCCCTATAAAAAAGGTATATCATAAAAATTATAAGAAGAATAACCTTATAGAAAAATTATCTCAAGATCAAGGTAATTCACACTCTCCAAATCGTCCACTACATTGTGGTATTCATTCTAATAATACTCATTTTTAGGATCAATTCCCCCAACATGAGGATTCATCTAATTCTTTACAATTATTATTTCTTGGGTATCAATTTCAAAAAGCACCACCCATCAAGAAATAAGAATTTTGGTAAAATCCAAACCTTGTGTGGCAATAAAAACCATAATATTGATAAGGAGGAAACATGAGCTACCCTAAACAGAACTGCTACCAACAAGGCCATGGTATGAAACCTTATTTTTCTTCACCATATTGAAACAAGTCTCCTCCCTTGAAGACTGAACTAAACCTTGAGGACTTTGTGATGGAAATGGAATCCAAGAGCCTTCAATTCCAAAAGACCATGTAATAATCTATTCAATTCCTACAAAATCAAGTGGGACAGTTTGAAAACACCATTAGGGAGATAATTATACAAGGTTCTGGAAAAATACCATCCCAACCTATTACAAATCCAAAGGAAGAAAGTTAATGTATCTTAAATCATACATTATATTAGTAAATAATTTTCTTCTGCCAATGACTCTACACAATAGGTATGTCTCCCACATGAAAACACTATTTCTCTACCTGAAAAATATTCATGTGATGATATTAAGAAAAGGTAAACAATAAATTATTGATGATTAAACTTAACTATTTGTTCCTCCTAATTTCCCCAAAACACTCTAAAAATATAAAAAAAAATTGATACTGATATTGACAAGTAAATAATGGATAAATTTAAAAAGGTAAAAGATAACATTACACTATTGGATACAGGTAATAAAATTCCTCACTAAAACAAATTTCTTAAATAAATATTAACCCATAGATGGTGGATCAGGGGGAATGATAGATTAAACAATGGAAGGGATGTCTTATCCTTGATACAACCAGTGATTCTAACCGAATACAAGTATTTTGAAATATTTAAAATACATTTCCCCAAAATGGATAATTTCATATCTAATGCAATGCTTGATTTAGGTTCTTCAATTAGGGAAATTCCTCCCTATATGTGTACTTCCCTACATGTTGTATAGATTCAAACAACATTCATTATCATGAAATATTTTAAATAGAGAAAAAACACCCCTAGGAGGGATCAAGGATGTCCACATAGGAGTGAATAATATTGTCTTCCAAATAGACTTTTAAATTGTTGAGATGGAAGATTATTGTACACAAGGACATTCTCCTCTCATACTTGTAAGGTCGTTACAAAAAACAAAAATTATGATCACAAATTTTTATAATGATATGATTTCCATGGTGTTCAGGAGACAAAATATATGTTTCAATATTCATGATATTATAAAACACCTTGTTAAAGAGAACCTCACTCTTTCACCTTATTCAATGGAAGTTATCTCTAAATAAACACACACAAAATTCTCTCAATGACCCGTACATAGATTCAGTTTCATATTATTCACTAATGGATGATTTGAGTTTTGATTTAGGTTTTTATTCTTGTGCAGGATTGGAAATGTGTATGTTTTATGATTTAATTGATGAGTTTGTTCATTTTAAGGTACCAATTACCATCGATGATTCTGAAAATCTAATATCAATTTATTCTCTTTATATAGAGAATAAATAATATCAGATAGACAGTTTCATGGAATTCACTCACTCTAAATCACATCCCTCAATCCAAAAACCCCTATTGTTGTAATTAAAACAACTTCAATCTAATTTAAAATACACATATCTTGAGAGTATCGACAAATTTCACAGCACTATTTTCAAAAATATCACTCCATACAAATATTCAAAACTAATATACCTTAGAGAGAGTATAAAAATTTGATAGTATGGACATTTGGTAATATTCCTGGTATCATCCCATCTTTTTTTACAAACCATCTAATTTTATATGATGATGGTAAAAATATAAGGCAACTTCAATGATGGTTGTATCCTACCCTCCCTAAATTGTTAAATTAGAAGTTAGTAAAATGATTATTGTTGAGATCACATATCCCATACCTAACTGTAAATGGGTAAGACCAGTGTCAATTTTTCCAAAAAATGGAATAATAATAAATTCAATTAAAAGGGAGGAATTGATTCTAACATGTGTGAAAAACATTTTGTGAGTCTGTATTGACTATCATTAACTGAATCAATCCACATGAAAGGACCACTTTACACTAACATTAATTGACCAAATGTTATAAATATTGAATGTTAAGTCCCATTATTATTTACTTAATGGATATTCATGTCATTTTAAAATCTATTTATCCCCTTAGGTCAATAAAAAGACCATATTTAGTTTTACATTCATCACATTTTCATACAGGAGTATTCCTTTTGGTCTATATAATGATCCTGGTAATTTATTATTATATATGTTGAGTATATTTTCTATGTACCATAATAATTGTATGAATGTTTTTATGAATTATTTCACAATTTATGTCTTTTTATTTGATGACTATTTGTAACACCTAGGTTCTTTCTTCCATATTTGTATTGAACAAGACCTCATATTAAATAAAATTAAATTAAATTTCATAGTTTATTGGTGGATAGATCTTGGGAATGTTATTTCTAATGAGGGAATTGAAGAGGATAAATAAAAAAATTAATTAATATAATCCCTTCCATATCCAACATGTGTTTATAAGGTGTATATTTCTTGGCTCGTGCTGGTTTTTACCACTGATTCATTAAATACATTAGTAATATATCATTTTCCTTATCCCGGTTACTAAAAAAAATCTATTTTTTCATTTATAAAAATTGTGAGGATTCATTAAATTAACTAAAAAGTATTCTCAAATCTCCTCCATTCATTCAACTGTAAAGGTCGGATATCCCCTTTGAACTTTTATGTGATGCCTCAAACATTTTAGTTGTGCTTATTTTATCACAAAGGTTTGACAGGGATCCTTATGGTGTTGAATATAAATCATATACCCATGAACCATCCCATTACCACTAAAAAACTACTTTATATTATTTTTAAACTAAAAATTCCAGTAATATCTTCTTGGGTAAAAATTCAATGTGTTTTCTGACTAGGTTTCCCTTAAATTTCTTCTTAAGAAATCTAAAGCCAGGACCCACCACATTTAGTGCATAATCCTCCCCCAGGTTATTGACCTTGATATTTGAGATAAGAGAGGAGTAAAAAATGTGTTAGCTTACCCCATTAATAATATTTCCCCACCATTGGACCGTCATGTTGACTCTGCCATCCCCATTGGATAATTTTTCCCTCATGAAACTTTTGTGATATTTTGGACCTTAACCCCTGGTATGTAGAGATTCTAAATATTCTAGCATTATCTTGTGTTCCAACTGATTTCTATACTTTATTTTCCCAAAGACTTCATCATGATTCATGATGGTACATTTGTGATGACCTATATTTTCGTAGAATTTTTAGGGAGAAATTTCTTCTTAGGTGTGTCCTTAACCATGATTTTACCTCTGTTTTGATCTTCTTCCACACTTTTTTTAATGGGGGATAGTTTTTCTCCCAACATATAACTCAAAAAGACCTTGATTTTGGAAAATTTTGGAATAATTTCTATACATATATCCATCTGATTTATATGTCATGAACATGATTTCAATTAGAAAGGAATATCCCCAAGAGGAATTAAATTCCCCAACAACCCGTCTTCTTTTGTGAAATATTTGATGCATGGGGAATTGACTTCATGGGCAGTTTTCCAAATTCTTTTAGCATTTTTTACATATTATTATCTATTTAATATGGATCTAAATTGATATAATAAAATCCTACCGTGATAGTTGACACTAGGCTGGTTTTTTATTTTTTGATGTCTCATATTTTCAATAGGTTTGGATTTCGAAGATCCATCATTAGTGATCAGGGTTCAAATTTTTTTCAATTGAGACATTGAAAACATACTCTTTAAGTATGGGGTTATTCATAAATTATACACTACATATGACCCCCAAACTAACAGCCTAGAATAAATAGGAAATAAGTATTTTAAGAGAATTTTTGAATAAAAAATGGTACAAAACCATAGGAATGATTGGTGTTTATAATTAGATGATGCACTTTTGGAATACAGAATAGTGTTTGAAACAACTATAAAAATTTCACCATAGATAATTTTGTTTGGAAATGATTTTTACCACCCAATAAAGGTGGAACACAGTGCATATGGGGCTATTAAACAATGTAATGTGAATCTTTCAGTTATAGGTGATCATAGGAAGCTTCTCGTTCAGGAATTGAAAGAAGTTTGATGTTATGCATATAAGAACTCTTGAATATATAAAGAAAATATGAAGTCTTTCCATGATTAAATGATTCATCGGTGTATGTTTAATATTTGTAAGAAGGTCCTCTTATACAATTCTTGGATAAATCTCCACCCATGAAGGCTTCATTCCTGATGGCTCGGTCCAAACAATAATACTAATATTTACCCTTATGGTGAAATATAGGTTTTTCATGAGTAGAGTGGTTGGTGTTTTAACATCAATGGGAAGTGAGTTAAATACTTTTATGAGTATTTTCCAAAGAATACAGTAGAGGGAATATAGCTTCAAGAAGAAACATACCAGTGAAACCCACATGGTGTTATCCTTCCTCCCCACATTCTCTTTATTAAAACGAGGACATTAGACATTGTATGTGTGGGGGTGGGGGGATTACTGAGTTTATTAGTATTTAATATTCTTTATTCTTATTTTTATTATTTTATGTTATTTTTACTTTTCCCCACCTTGTTTATTTTATTGCAATTTTCATTATATTACTTCTTTCTTTTGGTTTTTTTCTTGGTGTATAGTATTTTTACTCTTTCTAACCATATTGAGTTCATTATGATTTCAATAATCTTTATTTATTCATCTCTATTTCTCTTTATACATGGTATTTTTACCTTCTCTATCTTTATTATGCTCACTTAATCATGGAAATTATAGAAAATTAAAGTTTAAATTCTTAATTCCAAGCTATTTTGACATTTAATTAAAAAAATTCTGAGTTATGTAATGTGAATTTCTTTCATGAATTAGACATTGTGGAGTGATTTTTAGTATTTTTTTTCAGTGATAAAAATTCATGTATCTCTATGAATAATTTGATATGAATGATACCCTTTGTGTGGGTAGTTTATGGGAAATGTGTGAAAAATAAAATATCCACACATCTTTACACTAAATCATGAATTGTGAAAATTTATTACTTAATTGAAAGTAAATAAAATTTAGGTTCATATTTAACATCTTTATAAAAATGTTTTTCTATAGTTCTATACATTATCTTATCTATTTCATTACTCTTCCAGACTGACCTATGCATGTATACCAATTATCTAACTATTCTACACCCTCAAAAAACAAAAAACCCAATTCATAATAATAATAATAATAATAATGAAGGAAGTGATGAAATGTAAAATATATGGGGATATATAGTTTAGGATATTATGGATTGACTACTAAGAATGTTTAATTGAGTTGATCTCTAAATTTGAATATAAATTATGGAGGACAGTTTTGGTGGAAAGAATCTAGTAAGTATCAAAATTTTAAAATAATGTATATTTACGGGGTAGAAAGTGGAAATCATATAATGAATTTTTTTCCATACACTCATGAAGATTTAGTTACATGGTTGTTTTTTGAATTCCTTTATTGGATTGGTATCATAAAATTCCTTAAAAGAAATTATATATAATTTATGATACATTTTCTTCATAGTCACTATGAATAACTCTTCAACAATTTTTTTTTGTCGCATTTCTATAATAACTTAAAATTTCACTAAAATTTAAATATTATTGTATTTTTGACTATCAAAATTAATATTTATTTTCTATAAATTTAAATTTTTCCATGATTTAAAATTTTTATGAGTGGGGATGTGATCACGTAGCGATTCAATATTCATTTTCACCCAAACACCACTTTATAAAACTAGTTTTATGTGGAAAATTACAAATTTAATTTAATTTTTTATTAAAAAATTAAACTTCTATAAGTGTTAAAAAGTATAATTTCACTTTTTAAATAATTTAATTATATGTTTAGGTTATTTGGGGAGCCCGTAATGGAATTCCAACAAAATGAGCTAAACTAGACAAGATCACAAGCACACATGTAGACATAAATAATTATTGTGGATAATTAGTGAATCTAATTGGCATGAAAATGTGTGGAATAATAATAAAAAATTATAAATTTAATTATAAGACCATTGATCTAAATTCATCAATTTGTAGGCCCAAAATAGTCCCATAATGTGTGGAAAATCAAGGTGGTGCTTATTGGACCTTCCTTTAATATTTGGGCCATATCTCTGGACTCGTTCCTCCATTAAGGCTCACTAGACCTCCATTGAACAACTAAATAGAATTACCACCTCTTAAAAATATTTTTTACATTTTCACATGTTTCGGTATGCCAATTATTCAGATAAAGTAGGAAACTTTATTCTCTAAATAGTCACCTAGTCCCTTAGGCCTTGAAATATTTTCCAAAATGTTGTTTTATTTTCCCATAAAAACCAACCTAACACTCATTATCAATGTATTATATACCAAATATTAATATTTTAGGATTTAGGAAGTTCTTATTTGAAATTTTCAGTTTCCTCCCTTTATATGTTGTTGTATACTCCTTATGATCACCCGAGGAGGATCATGATGTAAATTCCAAGATTCTTGTTTTCTATATTTGAATGATATTTCTAATTACTTTTATGTGTGTTGTTTTTATTGATCATATATTATTATTTAATTTATTTATTTAATGGTAATACATACATCTTATATGATCATGTTGGAGGGTACAACTTTATGTGATGTTTCACACTCCATTAACCACTTTTAATTTTTTGTCTTTAAATTGTGGTGTTTGTGTGGTTCATATTGGTTGAATAAATTCACATAAACACTATAAATTACAATATTTTAAATTTTATTATAACACATTTAAATAATATATAAACTTGTAAATGAATCTATTTCATAATTTTTTACCTTGGAGTGTTTCAGTTATGAAGCCAAACACAAATAAACCAATCATTCGTGGTAACTGATGAATCATTTTGTGTTCCTCACTGAAACATAGGAGGTATCCTAGTAGAAAATCTATGAAATTATTCTCTATGTGTTAACATACATTGTATGAAATATATATACACTTTCTCTTGAAGACATGAAGGTGGATAATCATGATATATCCTCAGGTTGATCATGCTTAATCAAACAAGTTAATTTTTTCATTCTTGTATCACTTGCTTCTATATTATTAGATATTAAATAAAAAAATACCAATATTTCTAAAATCTCATTGACATATTATTAATGATTTTTTTATAATTAATTATCTAAGTCTACATTGAGATACAACCTAGGATTCAATCTATACTAGTAAAAACAATATCTAATTTGATTGACTTGACAATGAGATTAATCAATGAATCCCAAAAGAGAACAGCTGCTTTTCAAATACATGTACTTTTTGGTTATTATTATTAATAATGAATTCATATTATTTTCATGAACTTTTTCTCTAGGGGTGAATTTTTATAAAAGTTTTCATATTGGAACCAATGGATGGATTTAATTGATTGTACTATTACGGTTCCATAAATCAACACTATATGGGACATCCTTTACTTCATTATATTTGTAACATCCATCCAAATATTGGGGTGTAATCAGAGACATTTATCACATGTTTTATCCCCAAAAACCCTTTCAACATGACATCACATCATGATACCTCATTGATAGAACATGGCATTGGCACCAATTGTATATCCCTAAACTGCAAGGGTAGAGAGGTGTATGGAATTCAGTGATTCATAGTGGGATGTGTTATATCTTATTTCAAGAGTCATATTAGAAACAAAATCTTCTAAAATATATATATCACATTATAATTTATAAATATTTATTATATAACATATTTATTTCGTCCAAAATTGTTTAGGATTAATTCCATGGGAAACTAAAATGCCTAAACAACTAGTTCATAAGTGTGAAATATTATCTCCCACTAAGATCATAATAAAAAATACAGTTTTTATAAAAATAATACATAATACCTCTCTTGATAACATTAGGAAAGAAAAATAAGAAATGGTGAGATCAGATGCTCAGTAACGGTAAAAATGAAGATATCAACATGACATGAGCATATGGGAATGATAATATGAGAATAACAATTTAAAAACATAGCCATCATTTAATAAATCATAAAAATGAGTCATGGTAGATAACCTGGAAGTTCATAAGAGATGAATCACATATAAATTAAAGAACATGATCAATGAGAACATAATATTTGGATAAGACGTATATTTATTCTAGGGACATAATCATATAAAATCATTACCTTAGTAAGAAACGATCATTTCCCAAACTATCATACTGTAATGGGTTCACTCCCCAACAAATTTTAGTTATCAAGGTCCACTCCCAAGACTATGTAGTGGATAGAGGTCCTTATTGAACTGATTTCACTCCCTATTCTAGTCATCTTTATCGAATGAGATTCCAAACTTGACCCTATAAATTTGAGGGGGATATAGGTCTCACTCTTCCATGGGTATAATGTGAACCCCAAAATTGGTTAAAACACAATGACCATCCTTTTTTATAATGTAACAATCTTCCTCTATTATAACATAACCACTATCCATTTTTATTAGATACCCACTTTTATATAATAAAAACCATATATAGGTGTTCCAAAATATCAAACAACATTAATCATATTATAACTCATGAAAATAAATAGTTTTCATAAACACTTCATCATATCATAATCCAAAATAAATTAAATGGGTTTCATAAACATCTCATCAATTCTTCAAAGAATAAAAAATGGAAATAGAACAGGATTAAAAAAAATCCTATCATAAAAAAATAAACCATATATAGAAATAATAAGGTAAGTAATCTTGGGTCATAACCTAATTAAATATTAAGAAATTTCATAGGATTTTATATTAGATGTAAATTTATTTTGGATGATGACTTGCAACATTTCTTGAGGAAAACAACCTTTTCACTTTGAAAATAACATTTTTCCAAACTAAAAGTTCATAAAAAAATATTAAAAACCCTTTCATTGAAAACTAAACTTCGAAACATTTAAATTATTCTTCAAATAATTGGTTCATCATTACAATGGGAAATTATGTTTAGGTCGTATATGTTTAAAAAATATTCATTTCACATTTTGGTAAAATCCAAAGTCACCTTATTTGAAGAAAATGCCTGAAATTATTTTAAAAATATTTTTCAAAATGTAAAAAAAAGGTTACTATTGAATTTCAAACATAATATTAGAATCATAAAATCATTATTCGAAACATTTTAATAAAACATATATTTTTATGAAAAAAGAGTTTCGGCCGAAGATAAAAGTAAATTGGGTTTTTCCTTAAAAGATTATTTTCTAATTATTGTGTACATAAAGAGGGGAAAATGAATTCAAGAAATGTAATTTATATAAATGACCATTTGATATGAAAATCCATGCATTTCATTAAAATCAGATCATGAAATCTCATCATTTAAAGCATATTAGATAAAATCTTAATAAACAATCAATATGTGACATTAAATTGTTACCACTTTGGTGTCTTTTAAATTGTAATTAGCATGAAAGAAAGAATATTATAGGGATACATATATCCCTTAATTATCATGATAAGGATAATAAAATAAATAATGGGTAGTATATACACAACAAAAAATAAAAATTGATGTATAAGGCATGTTTCCCAAGGACATAAAAGTGAGATGAAAATACCTTACTGCTTTCATAATCTGTTGAATCAAAGTAAATATTAAATAATAACATCAAATTAAACATTAAAAATCATGAAAAATTTATATTAGTGATATAACATATAATGGGGATTTATATTCACCACATAAAATAAATGAGTAGTGAATATGGAATATGTCTCCAAGAATTAAAAGAAAGACTAGAAATCCCTTACCTAAAGCCTCTACATCCTTTATAGACATTTGAAACACCAATATAAAAAATAAAAATTTATTATAACTTTTTCATTCAACCATAATTATATATATCATACTGTCTTGTATTATATGAATTCATTTTATTACCCTTTTATTAACATTTATATATTAAAATCATGTTTTATGTAATAACTACTTTTTTCATGTACATTCTGATTTGTTATTTTTGTTCATTTACGTTTATAATGGTTAAATAATCATAATTATTTAACCATTATATAAACATCATATATATTCAATACATATTTATTTATTTTAACCCATAAAAGATATATATATATATAATGAAGTATACTATTTATGGTGACAGTATGTTGTACGAATGCATGAACACTACTTCTACTTTCTCAATGGAAGGAATGAAATGATGTCAAATAATATATAAACTTTATATTTTGTTATTTATTATATATCAAATATATTATATAAATTCATCCTTATTATCTTCCTTGTAAAGCATTTTGAAAAAATGAATCTCATCCCTTCGGGAGGCAGTAGTCCTTCGTACACACAAGTGGTGTTATGGTATTCCAAAGGAGTAAAAATTAAGAAGGTAACTATTATATTATAATTAAATTGATGATATTTTGTTATTAATATTAAATATTTAATTTAAAATCCATCATTATATCCACTCATGAGAGGCATTAATGGTGAAAAGATTACATCAGTTCACGAGGTGGAATTCCGCCGTATGCACGATCGATAGTTTCATTTCCCATTTTATGGAGGAGAAGATGGATTTAGTTTATGAAACTAAGCTAATAAAATATAACTATATTAGAGATACTTTTATTATTATATCATTATAATTGAATAATATTTTAAGGGGTTATCTGAATAAATAAAATGAAAATGTATGGTTAAGGACTATACAACTTCTTCATAGAACCCATTTATGTTTACACATAAATCCTTCACATAAGTGATTAAAAGTAAAATAAACACCTCTAGGGAATTTATATTGAATTCATAAATGTATTTGGGTAGATCTTGGCTGAACCATTTTTTAATTTGGTGAGTAGAGGGGGTTCCCTTTTATAAGTGGGGAGAGGGTACGTTAGGAATTTATGAAAAAAAAGTGTACAGACATTTAAAACATGAAACAATTGATAAAAATAAATCATTATAATAAATTAGACGATATGAGGTAAAAATATTTCAATAAAATATCTTTTTTAAATGTTTATAGGTCATTTTACCCAAATCATTTTAGTTTAACCCCCTGATAAACCAGTTTAAATCTTAATCTTGGAAATTAATTTTTACTATTTTTACAAATCATTAAGATAAAATTATTATATATTATTAATTATTATTAATAAAAATATTCAATGCATATTTGTAACTTTCATTAATATAACATAAAAAACATAAATTAAAATTAAACTCATATATGTGTTAAAAAATCAGTTTTCCATAGAGAACATTTTCATAAGAATATAAATTTTTTATATCAAAATTAAATATTAAATTGATCCCAAGATTTAATTATGACTAATAAATATTTAATTTTAATAATTTTAATTTTATCACCATATTAAAATAAAATATTTATGGAAAATGATCTAAATTAAATGTAATTGTTTTAATAAATATCTGTATTTTTTCACAATTTCTCAAAAAAAATTAATCCTTTCATAAAATTCTAAAAAAATAATTTATATATAATTTTAAGTTTATTTTATCAAATAAATTCACAAAATAGTGGAAAAATATTTTTATAAATTTTTTCACAAAAATCAATAAAAATAGTTTTTTAAGAAATTAGTTTTTTCGAATCATATTGAGCCATTTTAAAAAATTAGTACTTTTCATCAAAAAAAATTATTTATATTAAAGAATTATAATTAATTTTGAAATATAATTATTTTAATAGAGGTTTTTATTATTGTGAGCATAACTATTCTATCAACCCTACAATTTTGGGATGTGTGGCTGAATGAATCTAGATTTCACTATAAAATTCCCATCTTGATTAGGTATGAATAGATTTTTTCTCTATATTCATCTAAATATTTTGAATTAATAAACTAAATTTTATATAGGTCTTTAAAATGATTCATATTAATGATCAAGTAAAAGTTGTTGTTGTATGATAACTCTACCAAATGATGGTATTGTTACCAACTGCATTTCAAATAAATATAAAAATATCTCTCTATATACTATTGGGTTTAAATTTTTCTACCTATCTAACCATATGGATGTGGATGATATTAAGTGTTGAAACTCAACTCTATATCAAAATATTTCTATATACTTTTCCATAACATTTTGGAATACCTCATATCATGATGAAATACAGTGGAATTTGGTACTCTATGAAATTTTACCACTTCCTAAATGTGTATCCTAGAATGATTATCCAAGGAGAACACATTTATTATTTTTAGGAGGTGTATTTAATTTATAAGACGATTGACTACAACCCATATATCATTGTTCACTTATTTCTTTTGGGATTTGAGGTGTGGATGGGATCCATCTGATGGTTTGAATGTTGTGGATATTTTTTTGAAAAATAATAAACAATAGATTAACATTGCCTATCTTACAGAAAACTCCCAGTGGTTCTCTCATCTGTAACTAGGTATATATAATCTTTCCAAAGGTAGTTGGTCACCTAGAATTTCAGGCCCAGTGACTCTTGGGGAATCACATTGGTCGAGAGGATGGGAGGTTGGGCTCATTTCACCCTTTGGGGGGGGTTATTGACTTCTTTGGGACTCTTATAGATTTCCTATGTGTTCATGAATCTCTTCCTAATCCTGATGCGGGACCAATTACCCTTAAAACTGGTCATGGGTTAATTCACTTTTATATGAAAAATGATATGTTTTTTATTGAATCCATATATATGTATCTGAGGTTCTCCGCCATTCTCCTATAATGTGTGGTTGCTTGTGTGTTGAAGACATTTAACCAAGAGATTCAGAATTTTTATACACACAAGGTGGTATTTAATACTCTATGAAGGGTATTGAGCTATTATGAAACATCCTACATATCCTAGTTTTTTGGAGAATCCAAACCCATGTATTTCATGGGACCCATGTAGGTAAATTTCATGCATATAAAACTTATTGGGGTGATTTGGGATGTCACGTATTCAATCTCAAGTACTAGAGGGACGTCCTACATATCCTAATTATCAAAAGAATCATATTTATCATAGTCAAATTGTTTGGGGTTTATAATCTAAGGTTTCCCTTCTAATTTCAGAGTCTTATGATGCGGATGATAGGATTATCAGAGTTCCCTAAGACCTTGTGCACTATGCTTGGTGTGGGAAATAAGTGGTGGAAATTTTCATTTTTTCATTGCTCATGGCAAGGGAATTATGTGTAGGTATCTTCCTAAGAAGATTTATTATATATCATGGGCGTTGAAGAGACATCCTATGTTTATTTTTATGATAGGAATCATATTAATCATATTTCTGTTTATTTTTCGGTCCCATGATGGTTGAGGTAGGGAAATCTACCCAAATTAATTATTGGGACCCAAAGGTTGAAATGACACTAGCATAGGGATTACATTTAAATAGATGTTTAGTTGAGATAGATCCTTACAAATGTTTAATAGATATCCTAGTTGTTGCAGTAATAATAGTTCTTATAGTTCAATCACACCCTTGGGATTTTCCCCAGTGTAGATTCCATTGTGTTGAGTCTAATGTGCCATTCCACTTATTGGGTATTTACATAAATATGTTTCCCTAGTTAGTTGATACTCGTGATGAGAATAGTATGACTATTGCAACTCAATATGATCATATAATCTATTCATGGTGTGAGAAAAAAAAGATGGAAAACTATCAGTATCATTGCTTAGAGAGTAATGGACTTACATATTAGGTCAACCCTCTGGGTCTCAAACCTTGAAGAGGTGGACAACATATCAAGAAGGTGGAAGGAATCAGATTCATCATAGTCCCTTTTTTGGGGAATACAATCTGAAGTTTCTCCAGTTTTCTTGGTGGTTTATGGGGTACATGAAATGACTTATGTAAATCCCTAATCCCACATGAGCCATGCTCATTGTGAGAAAGAAGGGACGGCTAGTGATCAATGACATTACATATAAATATGGGACATATATACTAGGATAACCTCGGAGGATAAAAATGGAAATCAAACCTTGAGGAGGTTTCCAACAAGTCTGACATATGGTAGGAATTAGATTAATTATTATTCCTTTGGATGGGGCTTACACTCTGAGGATTCCCAAGTATTTATTAACTTCCTGAAACACATTGATTTTCTTCCTATCCTCATATGGGTGAGAGTATCATACGAGAATAAATGAATAAAACTAAATGATCTAGTCGGTCTTTCTAAAGGAAATTATGTAACCTGAGTATCGTATATGAAGGCTTTTGGATGATCAAAGCTACCTTCTCCAAAAGGCATTTCAAGATCAATGTTGTCTTCCATAGAATCCATCGCATGACTTGACAGACTTTTCTAGAGGGTGTCCCATGATCTAGATGACATTTATAGAGTGTGTAGAAAGAGCCAGCTGAATTTTCTAGATTGTGCCTCAGGATCTCGATGAATTCTCATGATAGTGCCTTATGATTAAGCAGACTTTCAATAGTTTCAATCTGAAAACTAAGCTCGACACATATGAAGGGTGTCACGAGAGTCAATATTTTATGTCTCAGAGTGTTTCATATGTATTTTATAATATCCCTGGAGTTCATTTTGATACATTTTCAACATATCTATAGGGAATCGTGTGTCTCAACTGTCTTTCATAGAGGGTGTCGTGAGGGCATAGTTGATATGCACAGATGCTACCATTAGACTCGGCTGACATGAGTGGGTGATATTAGATGAGTCATGTGATTTATCATAAAGAAGCAACAAGTCTTGGGTGATGAACCCAATGGGGTCTTGCAAAACAAAATTTTTGTGCCTAGGGCGAACTGTGTGACATGTTCTGACATGTCATAAATGAATTTTCATTATCCAAATAGTCTTTTAATGTAATATCATGAGATCTTGGTGGAATTTCAAGGAGTTTTATCATGTCTGGGATGGTTTACAAAAATCACATGAGGATCAATGATCTTGTTTTTCGCTTAAGTCTTCCACCATTAGTTTTGTTCAAACAACTTGCATCATGAATGCCTTAGATTTATTCAATTCCAGTTTATTTTCATTCTCACATGATTCAACAAATGTGCAATATCTTCTTCACACATCTTGAAAAAAAATACACCATGTTATTTTTGAATGATCGCATGAGGTTCTTTATGCATGTCATAAGATCACTCTAGAAGTTCATCAGTATACTACGTGACAGAAGGCTTTCCCATAATGAGATCTGTTGCTTTGAGAAATCTTCTAAGATACTTGGTTTTGATGCTTCTCCTGGATGCGAAAAATCCATCAACATTCTCTAAGGATTGGTCGAGGGATTTATAGGTATCTCCACTTTGATTTTTCTCTAGTTATCATAATGTATTATGTACAGATCCATGTTGGATTTGGTGAAGCATACTGATTACATGTGTCTTCTTGAATCATTTCTATGGATTTCTCTAAGTGTGTCACCTGATTTTTAGTGAATGGGAGTCCCTCTCTTCAACAACTCCATTATTGGATTAATTCCAATTAATGGGGTCTTTATGAATCAGAAAGATATTCCTAAGAACATATATATTTTCATATTGACATACACAAGGGACTTTGTGAGATCAAAGTTCTTATTTAAAGGCCTTCACGAGATGCCAGATGTCTTTCCTAAGACATTTTCAAAGGAAATGGTGGTTTATCTGGGGGTCTCTTTGAGATCAGAGTGGGATTTCTAGGGGTCTCATGGGACCATGTTATAGACATCCGTAGCATGTCAAAAATTATTTGTGACTATGATAACTCCCACCTACTCCCTTTTTATTCCGTTTATTTTATTTTATAATGTTCATGGATTATGCAATGTTACATAAGTGTCATTGAGGATATTTTCTCTATTTTTTAGTGAAGCTTTACATGAATAATAATATTCCTATGGTGGTGTACGATAATTTATTCTACAAAACCATAGGTTTTTTTATTAGGGATATAAATGGTGAGTGAATGTTATCTTGGACATACTCGAGGAATTTCTCATGATGGGGATGTAATGCTAGGGTTTTATTGTGGTGTTCTAAGAATCACTAGGGGAATGTCATGTGAAGTTCAGTGACTGTGAGAGGATTCTGCCTCCTCCCATTTTTTGACATTATTTCTATTCTACAAGGTCTTAGGGTTATTACATGTTTGTTTGAATATTGTTGAGTATTATTACCCTAACCATCAATGTTGCATCACATGATCCTTTTTTCTATAAGAATCCTCCACTATTTAAATATTATTCCAAATTATTTTCACAGTTTTTTCTTGTTGAACTGTCAGGTACGTAATTCCAACAAGCTGTGTGGCCTAGGGGATCTAATCCAACTACTTTTGTGCGCCCACTGGTTATCCAAAGATCCTATACAAGAGAAGGAGGGATTATAAAAAGGGGTTCTCCAGGATCTGTTGTAGGTTATGAACTATGTAGGGAGTCTTTACATGACCTCATAATGGTCGAGTGATCACATGTCCTTTGAGGTCTCACAAGAACTGCAGGTCTCATCCACCTTCTTCTTCCATTAATTTTGAAGCAAAAATAATACCCATATTTAGTTATTTATTTCTTTTTGAAATTTTCGATGCCCATTTGGAGATCATCAACAAATTCCCCCCTCATAAGATAAGTCGATAGGGAAAATAGATCAGTTCTATGGAATGTAATTGCTCTCTAGAGTCTAGGGAGGTGTCATGAGTCGGGGTCCTTGGTGATGTTTGGTTGATCCGGTAGACCCATTACTATCGGGCTCGACCTATCAATAAGAAAAGGAGGAAAAGGTTCTCATTCAATCGTTTCTATTTCCTATTGTATACATTTCATCAATTATACCCTTTGATATGTCATAGTTGGATGAAATTTTAGATTATTTCGATGTAGTTACTTATTCTTATACCACATTACACCTAATTGAATCAAATTTTTAAACAGATGAATACCTCTTCAAGAGTGGAAACTTTATTGGTTTATGTCATATCCCTTGGTATTATCATATTACTTCTACTGTTGTTAAGGATGGTGAGAAGAGTATATATTTTTAAAAAGTAAATGAAGTGTCATGAATCGTCTCATCACAGGAAGGTGTTGCTTCTTCTCCTAAGTATGGGATTGGGGTAGTGGGTGTTTCTGGTAATGCATCCAAGAATTTTATGATTCTATCCTCGATCATATTAATCGGTTACCAGTTGATATAATATTATTCATCATATAACTGATGAGCCCTTCGCCTTTTTACTACAGTGTCCTCACCCCAAAGTTTTTGGTTTTTAGTGAAAGATCACATAGGGATTCCTCCAACCAGATCTACCAATGAAAAGGAAGGTTCTCCTCCCTCATCATCAATTACCATTAGTACAACCCTATCCCTAAAGGATGTGGTCCTGTCATACATCATTGTTATCAAAATGGTTTTAGGTGAAGGTATAGTGTAATTATTATTCTATCAGTTCATGAGGAGACACATGCGGATCGGGGGATGGGAGAGAACCCCTTTGACAAGTTGAAGTATCGGTTGTGTTGATTGTAGTTTATTTTTCCTACCCTTGGTTAAAAGGGTTTTGATTATTCTACAACTCATGCCCAGGTAAAAAAATTATTCAATTTTAGAGAATAGAAGAGGTCCCTCGAATTTAGGGTGGAAACTATTGAGCACTCCTATTCAGTGAAGTAGAATTAGTATGAGGCTGTGAAGGAAGCCTCCCAACAAGTAATAGAGGTCTCCAATCATTGAGGTGTATTCAATGATGGGAAGATTGAAATTTTCCATTTTCATTATGAAATTGGTAATCTTCAGTCTAAGATCATCCATCTTAATGAAGAGTTATCCCAATTTTCACATGTACACCATACATAAGAAAAGATTGCCCTGGAGTAATAGAGACTTCATGACATGGAAGAAATTGTATGGTTTGAAGACATTTTTAGGGAAGAGGATTTACAATAGGATGTGAAGATAGAAACAAAGTATTCTGATCAAATATGAAAATTTATGACCTTCCTAGAGTAGAGAGTAGTTGAGTTTAATGATTAATCTAAGAAAATACTATGATGAAATAATAAACATACAATCATTATTGAGTTTTTATCTTCATGGGAGAGACTCTAGTATGTGAAGATTCATCATGTTTCATGTTTTATTGTCAAAAAATAGATTTTAATGAACATTATATATGTTGTTCAATTTTCATTTATTTGAGATATGCCTGATATTTTTCTATTCTGATATTATGTGAGAATAGATAACTCTACCCATCCATTACGTTTATATTAAATGAACATGAATTCATGTAATTGAATGTTGAAATTATAACATATTCTCTTTTATATTTGGTCATGAATGCCCACCAACATGTGATTATTTATTGGAAATCTATTCCAATTATCATGAGATCACTCAGTTTATTGAAGGTTCATATGGGTAGGATATATGTATCAGAGGAAGAGTTCTCTATCTTTATCCAAAGCTGATAGTATTGGTTAGAGCATCTTGGTTTCTGTTAAGTCCATGTGGTGGTCCTTACATAATTTTATAGGCTAAATCATTATTGTTATTTAGTTTAGTGCCTTTTAGATCATACCTCCCATTAAATTAGTTTCGGGTATTTTATCTCAGACATATTATTTCTCTAGTTTATGATATTTTAGCTCTAACCTTCTATTTCATTATTTTAGGGTCTTTTTTGAGACATGATATCAGTTTATTTTAGGTTCATTAAGCTCATACATGATATCTCTTTAGTTTAGGGTATTTAACTCATACCTGATATGACTTTAGTGTAGGTACATTTATCTTGTAACTGATATCACTTTATTTTAGGGTCTTTTAACACATACATGATATATCTTTTGTTTGGGTTCTTCTATCATGGACTTGATATCAGTTCAGTTTAGGGTCTCTTAGGTCATACCTTCTATTTCTTTAGTTTAGGTTCTTTTATCAGATACCATATGTCAGTTTAGTTTAGTTTCTTTTAGTTCGGTATTAATATATCTATAGTTTAAGGTCATTTAGTTGAGAACTTATGTATCTTTAGTTTAGGGTCTTTTTTCTTGGACCTGATATCACTTTATTTTAAAGTCTTTCAGTTTGGACCTGATATCGCTTTAGTATAGGGTCTTTTATCTCAACCCTGATATCACCTGAGTTGAGGGCCATTTATCTCATACCATATGTTTCTTTAGTTTAGGGTCTTTTATCTCATACCTTATGTCGCTTTAGTTTAGGGTCTTTTATTTTGGTCCTTATGTTTCGTTAATTTACGGTATTTTAGCTTGGACCCTATGTCACATTAGCTTAAAGATTTTTAGCTCAGTCATTGATGTGATGTATTTTAAGGTCTTTTATCACAGGCCATGATTTTATGTAGTTTATGGTATTTTATCTCGAACCTTATGTCACTTTAGATTATACTATTTTATCTCGAACATAGATGAGTTGTAGTTTAAGGGATTTTAGCTAGAACATTGATGTAATATAGGTTAGAGTCTTTTAATTTGGACCTTATGTCAGTTTAGTTTACGGTCTTTCAGATCGGTCCTAGATGTGTTGTATTTTAGGGTTTTTTAGCTCGGATCAATATGTGATGTTGTCTATGGTATTTCAGATTGGACATTGATGTGTTGATGTTTATCCAACTTTTGGTCAGACCTTAATATATGATTACGGGATATGTTGCAGAAATCCAGGAGTTGTTCAACCACACTTGGGTGTTGAGTGATGCCATAGAGATTTCAGGGCTCACAAGCATTGCAATATCCTTTTTTAGTGTGACAAATTTTTTAAGACCATAGGAGAATATTCATGATCCATAGGCATGGGCTTATAGTCAATAAAATGGTCCTGGAATTCGGTTTTCCTTTCCAGATGCCATGGGGGGTTTATAGAGGTAATATGGATGAGGAAAAAACCAAGGGATATTAGGTCCTCCCCAATAGTTGTAATTTGGGTGATATAAATAATAACCCAAAAGTTTGATTCCCTGAATATGTGTTATGGTAGACATGTCATGGATGAGACATAACACTCTAAGAAGATGAGTTCCACCATAGTGTTTCGAGGGATCAAAAGGATTAAATCTCCATTTTGATAAGGAGTAGATGCCTTTAGTTGGTGGGATATGGACCATGTTCATCGATATCATGGACAAGAAAAAGTATATATCCACTTATATCTGAGAGGTATGAATGATTAATGAGGACTCAAATGTCCAGATGTTATTTTTTTTCTATGGGAGGAAATCTATATAGAAAGGGTTCTCACACCCTATGGATTTTTATCTCTTGATAATTAAGGTCGAGCCCTATTCCATGTGGTTATGAATCATGAGGTGTGGTCCATCGAAATTTCAATAATGGAGTGTTGTATTCCATCATTGATAAATGTTTCAAAACTTCGTGACATGACATCTAGGATGAAGAATCCATTCAGATAGTTTTGTATGGTGATTGTAAATCATATTCCAAAGTGCTAGGATTGGGAGGATGGTGTGCCACATTCAAATGAATAGTAGTTCAGATACGCTAAGGTCTCAAGTGTTGTCTCTATGATTTTATCACTCGTATAGATTATAATATACTTTTTTCATGGTGACACATTTTGTTAACAGCCATAGGCACATATACACATTCTATAGGAATGCATGCATTATCATGAAATGGGTACCTTAATGTCGAATTTCATTTCCATGTTGCATGAAAGGTTCAGGTGATCTAACGTATCCAAATCAAGAAGTGTGATTTGTGGAAAGTGTTATTTCCATGTAGGGTTTGAACATCTTAAAGGCAGTGTCATTGCCTAGAAAACATATTCATAATGTGAAGAGATGTGAAAAATCATTTCTATAACTTTTATCTATACTAGGGGGTTAGTGAGAATAGATTTAATTTTATTAAGGTTAAAAAGTAGGTCGTATGAGATTTATACCTTATTTTTTTGTGCCCTAATTTTTTCCTAAACTTTTTGGATGAAGAATATAGTAAGAGAAGACAACAATTCTTTATCATGTTTCTCTATGCGAGTTTTAAACATGAAAAGTTGTGTGTCTCTTTCTCTAGTAGTTTAGGGTCTTGTGATTTAGACCATTATTGTCTAGAGTTTTTGGGAATACATCTTTGACTAAATTGTAGGCAGTTTAAGGCCAGGACTCACATAGACCAAATATGAGATATATTACACTAGATCCCAATTAGAATACCCAGGGTCATGAGAACTCCGACATCCTTTCGATTATGAGATGGAAATTTTGCAAATCATGGCTAGAGGTTCTCATTTTATGAGTAATGATATGGAAAAATCATAAAGGGAGAGGTTCAGATCCCAAAAAGGTGTTGATTTTTTCCTTGATGACGTCAGGCTCAAAATAATAAGACGGGCCTTTTATACTGGTCAAATATGTCCCTTATTTATGGGTCTTTGGACCTTCTATGCCAATAGAATGGCTAAATAGAGAGATATATTTTCTTTTCTAAGGGATATGGAAGGCATATAGCAACCTAAGGTACTCAAGACATGAAGTGTGGCATGTGGATTGGGGTGCTTTTAAAGATGGTTGAAGCACTCCATAATCTGGTTGATCGAGGTAAGGCTCTTGGGGTTATTCAATAAATAATAAAAATTGGGTGATGGTCTCTATAGTTTATCATCAAGTACTAGTGATGTTTTCCATGCAGTTTAATGTCATGTGGTAAAAAAAATTTCAGCCAGTTTATCGTCATGTGGTAAGGATGTATTTCCATGCAGTTTATCATAATGTGATAGGAACATATTTACATGCATTTTATTATCATGTGGTAAGGATGTTGAAACTGACATCAACTGATTGAAATGTGGAAGTTAGGCTTAAGGTTGGAGGTCTAGGAGTCACTACGTATCTCATGAAATTTAGAACCAAACCACATGTAGTTCATAATGACATCCCCTGAGATCTGGGGTGTTGCTGAGTGGAAGACGACAGTGATGGGTCGTGGGTTTTGCCACATTATTTTTCCCTTGGATGAGATCAAGTGGTGTGCCTGGAGTTTTAGTTCGGTCCCTATTAAACCTGGCTTCCTTAGGATTCATGAATGGGACCAGAATTTCAATCCCAATTCTATCAAGAAATCTTATTCACAAATATTGATAAGGGTATTTAATTTGAATGGGCTATATTCACACCGTAAAATTCTCTGGGATATCACCTTGTTGGTTGGGAATCCCATTGGGCTTGATAGGAAGACTGAAAACCCCACATTTGTTCACTATGCTAGAATTTTTATAGAGGTTGATATGTCTTCTAATTTAGTGGAGGATGTGGTGTTAACTAGAAAAGATGACACCTTCGCCTTTGGGATTCTCTATGAAAGAAAGACAAAATTCTATATAAATTGTCTCTTCTTGGGGAACATTTTCTAGGACTACAACAAGAATAAACTGTGGAACTTCTACAAGGTCTGAGGGAATGATGATGATAATTGTAAAAGAATTGATGGAAAGAAAGTAGCCCCCGCTACTAATCGCGGACCTTCTCACTTTAAGGAATATTCCCTTGTGACTCCCACCGATAAGGTTGGGTGTAGTGGTGGGAGCTCTCTGATTGGTGAAGAGGCTACTTAATCTGTTAAAGAAGCTATTGCAAATTGTGATGATCACATTGAGGAGTCTATCATACTGGCCCCTACCGTGGAGGTTAGTGAGGGGAAGCATGATCAACATCTAGATATTGGACATCCTTCGGAATTGTCCATATATCTTGTTTTGGATCATGTTGCTCCTGATGAAGTCCTTGTGCAATATCTATCTTTAGATCCTATTCATGACTTGGCCACAACCATTATTGTTGTTGCAGTCCCTATGAAAAACATGATGATAGATTCTTCGGGTACTATTCCATCTTTTGATCAAAGCCTCTATATGCCTCCTAATGCCGGTCATGGAAGACAACCTATGGTATAACCTGATCCTGGAGCTGATATATGTGTGGCCCCATCTCATCCATGTCAGTTCTTGTGGGTTCATGCGGCTAAGGTTGCAAAAAGGGTTCTACCTGCTAGTCTACTGTCTGCCCCAATTGACTCTGGTAAGAGGTTTTCCTTTCACAATATTGAGGATTCAACTGGAGAGGATGATGAACCTGCTTCCACTGAGCATGTGCTAGGTACTTCCACTGGTACTTATAATGTTACTTCTGATAAGAATGTGGCACAAACAAATAATGGGCCTATTACTAGGATCAAATCAAAAAAATGAAGATCCTCTTTTGGAATTGTCAAGGGATTGGGAACCCTCCCACGGTCAGGTCCCTTAGAAATTTTATCATGACCAACAAGCCCATATTTGTTGGTATTACTGAACTAAGAATGAAGTTTGAAAATAGTAGGTCTTTCAAATGGTCTTCTTTAGGTTACTTGTTTGTTGTAGATAATCAATTCAATACAAACTCTGAATCTTTGTGGGTACTCAAGCATGATAGTGTGTTACTTAGTTCTGTTTTGGCTGATTTTCAATATGATACTCTTACATGATGTTTTGGTAATTCCTCACTTTCCATGACCTTTTTGTATGCTTTCAATCTCTACACAAGAAGACGAGCACTATAGAGAAACACAATTGATATTTTTGAGAATATGTCGAATGTCTGGGTTTTACTTGCTGACTTCAACACTATCCTAAGGCCCAAAGAAAAAACTAGTGATAACTTTTTTCATGCCTCAAATATTGATCTTTCATCTTGTGTTGATAAGTGTGGTCTCTCTTATCATGACCCGTCCCCCGGGGCCCAGGTCGTAACTATCCCAAGCCCGCCATCCATAGGCCAGGGGCTGGCGACTAGCACCAAAGGCGTAAATCCCTATAACTGGGAAGGAATTGCCTTTATGAAATGTAAACACACACACAACCAGAGTACAAGTGGAATCAAACACTAAGTAAAACAATATAACAAGTGTGCTGAAAGTACATAGGGGGCTGGAAATACAAACCCAATAGTAAAGTACAAGAAAAAGACAAAATAGTCGGAAGGTGTCAAGCTACTCTTGGATCGTCCTTCGGAGTCCCTACCTGAAGGGTAGGTACAGATGGCCACCTCATCTCTCCACATCCTTCTGTCACCTCCGGGTACCGTCTCGTCGTGGATTCCACCTCAGGGTACCCTTTCGTCATCACGTCCACCTCCGGGTACCGTCACATCTTAGAGTCCACCTCCGGGTACCCTCTTGTCATCACATCCACCTCTGGGTACCGTCTAGCTCTACAAGCCTCAACCACGATCAGTGATGTTCGTCATCTGCAACCAACACAACGTAGTGCGGGCGAAGCCCGTGCAGGGGTGTCTATATGATACTCAATAGGGACACCGATACCCCCGAAGGTCTCCCTGAATCCACAAAGGATAAACTACAAAGAAAAGATACAATCACGAAGTATCATCCAACACTACTTAGGTATATTCCCATACATATACCTAAGTCATCAAATCCAGTTCTGCTCCAACTCAGGATCTCAAGTACAATCCAGTCCACTCAGGAAAGTAAAACTTAATCCACATAGGAAAGTACGACCCATTCCACACAAGAAATTATAGTCCAATCCCCATAGGATAACAAGTCAATCACATTGAAGATAATGGTTGAAAGTCAAGACTCAGCTCACACAGGTATACTACTCATGAAGAGGGGTAGAGATGATTAGATGTAGCCTCTGAATCATCTCCTCTGTCAAACCCACGTAGGATCCATGTTTATTAGTCGTCGCTACCGAACCCATGGAGGATCCATGTATAGTAGTCATCATCTTTGAACCCACGGAGGATCCCAGCATGGTAGTCGAACCCACGGAGGATCCCAGTACAATAGCCGTCCTCGTCGAAAACACGGACGGTCCCAATACGATAGTCATCCTCATCGATCCCACGTAGGATCCTAGTCTGATAGTCATCCTTGTCAAACCCATAGAGGATCCCAGTACGTTAGTCGTCCTCGTCAAACCCCCGGATGATCTAGTACGGTAGTCGTCCCCGTCGAACCCACAGAGGATTCCAGTACAATCATCGTCATCGTCATAGCCGCAGCCAGCTCTAGCGTTCCCGCACACAACATGCTCGATTTTGGGAGGGTCCACTCCACGAGCCAAGGGAGTCGATAAATCAACTGACATGTAGTCCAGATTTGATGTATCCCAAAGTTTCGTCTTGAGAATAGGAACTCAACGCGATAGACGGCATGTCAATCGGACGCTCGGTCTGAGAGTTATTGGCTTTTTCGTCCCAGGGGCCCGGTTGGTTTTTAAGTCAAACCAACCTGACCATTCTACAACTACATCTGATCATTGAGCGATGTAATCCAAAATAACCGTCTCACTATGAGTAATCCATCAAATTCGACGGCACGTCAATCGGATGTTCGGAGCTCAAGTTACAAGTGTTTCCGCTCCGAGGGCCCGGTTGGTTTTGTGTTCGAACCAACCTGGTCATACACAAAGTTCTCCGAAACCTTGAGTGTAATATACTGAAACGACCATCTCGATCCAAGGATCGCATCGCAACTGATGGTGCGTCGATCAGAGGTCTGTAGCCCATGTTACATACGTTTGAACATATCTGTCCGTTTTTAGGGGGTTTGGGTTCAGACCGACCAGCCCAAAACCCCCTGGGTCAGTCCGAACAAGGTCGACCAGACCTTGGTCCAGGTCTGGCCCATTAGGGCGCGGCCAGACCTGGCGGGCGGGGCCCGGGCCTGCCGGTGCGGCCCGGCCCGGCGCGACCGGTCCGACCGGGGCCACTCGGCGCCGGCCGAGCGGGGCGGCTCGGTGCTAGCTGAGCGGACGTGGAAAGGGGGGGCGCTGCCCCCCTTGTTTTGTAACGGTGCCCCCCCCCCCATGTGGGGGCCCGCCCCTTTTCCAGCCGCAGGGGGATACAACCTCCGGCCCTTCCCGATTCCAGCCGGCCGTCGGCCGGCCGGTTAGCCGTCGCGGGACCCCCCGTCGGTCATGCCTTCCATTGCGCAGGCGCCCGAATTTTCGGCTACCCTTCCCTGCACTGCCGCGGCCTTTGTCCGACTGGGACGACGCGATGGCGATGTGCCCCTCCGCCGCGGCCCGCTCTGGTCGCGGCCCGACTCCGGCCGCGGCTTCTTTTGGCCTCAATGGTGCGGCGCGACGGCACCACACTCCTTGGTCGTGTTCCTCCTTGTTCCCGCACAGTGCCGTTGCACCGCTCCACCTTCGTTTGAGCCACAACGAGTACAACAACAAAGGGGGAGGAGGGTCAGACTTGTTCTTGCAATTCGGCCCCCTCCCATTAATTTGATATCTAACCGCTAAAGAATTTAACGTTGGATGGAAAAAGAATATTCACAAACACAAAACCAAACCCATACCTCAAAGAAGGCATTCGTCGGTGTCGCGGTAGATGGAATCGTGGTAGACGGGCGACGTTCTATCAACGTCGGGAAGGATAAAGCCGAGGGTGGCCTCAGCGTTCTTCATTCATCATTGGAGGAAGAGGAAAACTCTCCAAGTGATGGGCGTTGGGCTTCGCTGCTCGCATTCCGCCGCTTGAAGAAGTAGTCCAGAACTCCTCCCCCTGGCCTCCTTTAAATAGGAGTGGTGGGTTCATCATTGGCATGCAAGTCAAAAATGGGGGATTTATGACATAGGGTCCCACTCACTTAATCCGCTGCGGTGGAACATTAAAAAGGGAGGAAGGATCCTCATTAATTAAACACATTGGCATTTAATTAAAGAGAGAGAGGGAAGGTTCATCATAAACTTGAGGGGTTGACATGTATTAAAGAGGGAGAGTATGTTTAATGGGGTGTTAGGAATTTTAAGGAGGTGTGGGCTCATGTGGGCCCCACCCCACTTCCTCACAAATTCCTTTCCCATAACTCATAAACCACTAGAACCGTAATAAAAATATAATTGTAAAACAACTATATTTGTATTCCTCACATTTTTAACATCTCATCCCGAGCAAACGCAACTCCAGAAAAAGTCTTCCTAAGCAATTATCGGTGATGCGGTTTCATCGGTGCCCTCGGATTCCAATTCCGAGCACTGGATCAAAAGTTAGAAAACTCGCTCGTTCGTTCACTGAACGTACCCAAGCTAAACTTCGGGAAATTGTTCTGGACACACCGTTCCTCGGAATCAGGAACTGTTAGAAACTGTGTTCTCGTAGAATTCCAAAGAAAAATAAGAAAAAAAATTCCTTTGAAATTTATGGGTCTTTACATTACTCCCACCTTAGGGATTTATGTCCCTGTAAAGATACATCTCAAACTAGGGAAACAAAAGAGGGTACTGAGAACGCATCTAAGCCTCCCGCTCCCAAGTGCTCTCCTGGAGGTTCTTGTGCTACCACCTGAGAGGCATTAAAGGAATCGACCATCCACGTAGGACCCGCTCCTGTCGATCCTCTATCTCCACCAGTACCTCAACAAAAGTCACCCCATCGTCAATGATATGAGTCAGTTCATGTACGTATCTCCTCATCTGAGATACGTGGAAGTCGTCGTGCACCTGGTGCAACTGAGGTGGATGGGTCAAGCGGTAAGCCACCCCACCTACCCTCTTGAGGACCTAGAAGGGTCCGATGAAGCATGGAGATAACTTGTCGCCTCGGCCAAATCTCCGTAATCCACATCGAGGTGAGACCCGTATAAAAATGTGGTCTCCATCCTCGAACTCTAGTGGCCTCCGCCTCCTGGATGTCCTGAACCTTCTCTGGTCCTACAAGAGCTGCTAGGATTTCTTCTTTAACGATAAGAGAAATCAGGTATCATCCCATGGATGAACCACATTCTTTGCCCAATACAATCAATCCTAACATGAATGATACTAATCCATGCCATGGATTATGTCTTAAGGATTTGACGCTACTACCAAGAGATACAACTGTTACTCTTGCCTCCAAGGGTCGAGTCACACTGTCAGCAGCAGTGTGTGGTCCCCAGTTCTCCTCCAGTAGGAATCTTGAAAGTGAGGGTCAAGTCAACAGTTTTAACCGGAACCTCTTAGTACACAAAAATAGAGGAAGAAAACATCATAAGGAAAAGTGTCTTTTATTATTGCAGCTTAAGTACAAAGACACAAAACATCCACAAGGCCGAAAGAAACATGAACAAAAGACTCCATGAATGGAGCTAGTCCCTCTCTTTTCCATCATCTCTCGGAGTTCCATGGTCGTAAGCCTTAGCTGCCTGAAGCTGAGATCTCCCATGTCCACTTGTTCCCTGTGGTCGGGGTGGTCTTCCTATTGGTGGTGGTGGTAGGGCCTCAAAGCGTCGCCCACCACTCGCTGCTCGGCCAGCTCCTCTGCCTCGTCCGCCTGCTCCCTGTGGACTGCCATGGTCGAACCTCTGACTAGGAGGTCCCTCTACTGCCTGCTCCTCATCTGCAGGACGAGTCGGGCAGTCTCGATCCAAGTGACCATGTCTGCCGCATTCATAGCAATGCCTGCTCCTCGTATGGTTGGATCTCCTTCGTGTGCCCCGAACAACCGAATATGCATCCTGAGATTTCTCATTTGATGGTCTGGCCCGCTTGGACCTCTGCGTTATCTGTCAACTTCCAGCTACAGAAGACTCTGCTACGGGTCGTCCTGTGGAGGGTCCCGCCACTGGTGACTGTTCGGCGAGAAAACTCTGCACTAGAAGGGCTCCCTCCAACACCCCTGCCTACGTAGGAATGTTGAGGGAGATCATCAAAGCCCTGATCTCATGCCTCAGTCCATGCTCGAAGGTCCAGGCCCTAAAGAACGGGTCCTGTATCATATATGTGGAGTATCACGAGAGATCAGTAAACCTCGCCGAGTATTGTGCCACGGTCATGCTGCCCTGCCACAGCTGTAGTAACTCTTGTATGTGCACCGCACAGAGGGTGGCTGGGATGAACTCTGAGAGGAAGATGCTCTCAAAGTCTGTCCAAATAAGTGATGCCACATCGTGCACCTGAAGCATCAGGCTCCACCATCTTCCTGCTGTCGTGGGTAGGAGACTCGCTGCAAAGATCACCCTGAGGTCAGCTGGTGTCCCCACTAACATGAAAACTCAAACAACAGCCTCCAGCCAATCCTTAGATGCCTGAGGGTCCGTCTCCCCATGGAACCTAGGAGGTCTTTGATGTTGAAACTCGTGTAGTGCAATTAGGTGACGTGCACTCTCAGCGGCTGGGGCTGGTGGCATCGGTGGCTTGGCGGGTTGAGGTACCACCGGTGCCTCCACTGTAATGGGGCCCTGCACTGAGGCCTTGTCGCTCGATGGGCTGCCATTTCATACAACACTCGGAACCATAGCTGGCTACCGTCGTGGGGCCATCTTGAAAAATAACAGGTGTGCCACGATCAAAACACTATACCTTGTGAGTTGACACAAAGTAATCCCAAAGAAAACTTTTGTAACACACATCCAATCAATGTTTTCGTGCACCGAGTTGGAAATCAGAAGTTAGGGTCCTGGTGTATGGATACATCGGCTACCGCACCAACACTGAACTCCCTAGACTAATAACCACACTCAATACCCTTAACACTATTGTTTCACATAGAAGAAAGATCAGAGTCCTGAGTTATGCGGTAGGAATGATCTCCTCTGATACCAATTTGTCACGACCCGTCCCCCGGGGCCCGTGTCGTAACTACCCCAAGCCCGCCTTCTATAGGCTAGGGGCTGGCAATTAGCACCAAAGGCATAAATCCCTATAACTGGGAACACATTGCTTTTATGAAATGTAAAAACACACACAACCAGAGTATAAGAGAAAGCAAACACTAAGTAAAACAATATAACAAGTGTACTGAAAGTACAATGGGGGCCGGAAATAATAACCCAACAGTAAAGTACAAGAAAAAGACAAAATAGCAGGAAGGTGTCAAGCTGCTTCTGGATCGTTCTCTAGAGTCCCTACCTGAAGGGTAGGTATAGATGGACACCTCGGCTCTCAACGTCTGTCTGTCACCTCTGGGTACCATCTCGTCGTGGAGTCCACCTCTGGGTACCCTCTCGTCATCACGTCCACCTCTGGGTACCGTCTCGTCGTAGAGTCCACCTCCGGGTACCCTCTCATCGTCAAGTCCACCTCCAGGTACCATCTCATCATCACATCCACCTCCGGGTACCGTCTAGCTCTACATGCCTCAACCACGATCAGTTATGTCCATCATCTGCAACCAACACAATGTAATGCGTGTGAAGCCCGTGCAGGGGTGAGTGTACGATACTCAGTAGGGACCCCGAGACCCCTGAAGGTCTCTCTGAATCCAAAAAAGATAAAATACAAAGAAAAGATACAATCATGAAGTATTATCCAAAACTACTTAGGTATATGCCCATACATATACCTAAGTCATCAAATCCAATTCAACTCCAACTCATGAGCTCAAGTACAATCCAGTCCACTAAGGAAAGTAAAACGTAATCCACACAAGAAAGTACAACCCAATCCACACAGAAGAGCATAGTCCAATCCACACAGGATAACAATTCAATTACATCGAATATAAGATTGGAAGTCAAGACTCATCTCACACAGGTATACTACTCACGAAGAGGTGTGGAGATGATTAGATGTAGCCTTTGAATCATCTCCTCTGTCGAACCCACGTAGGATCCAAGTTCAGTAGTTGTCACTGCTGAACCCACGAAGGATCCAGGTATAATAGGCATCATCATCGAACCCACGGAGGATCCCAGCACAGTAGTCGAACCCACATAGGATCCCAGTACAATAGTCGTCCTCGTCGAACCCACGGAGAATCCAAGTACGGTAGTCATCCTCGTCGAACCCACGGAGGATCCCAGTCCAGTTGTCATCCTCAATGAACCCACAGAGTATCCCAGTCCATTAGTCATCCTCATCGAACCCACAGAATATCCAGTACGGTAATCGTCCTCGTCGAACCCACAGAGGATTCCAGTAAAATCATCGTCGTCATCACAGTCGCAGCCAGCTCTAGGGTTCCCACACACAGCATGCTCGATTCTAATAGGGTCCGCTCCACGAGCAAATGGATTTGGTACATCAATTGACACGTAGTCCGGAGTTGATGTATCCCAAAGTTCTGTCTCGACAATAGGAACTCAACGCGACTGACGGCGCGTCAATCGGACGCCCGGTCTGAGAGTTATTTTCTTTTTCGTCCTAGGGGCCCGGTTGGTTTTTAAGTCAAAACCAACCTGAACATACTCCAAATGTGTCCAAAATTAGAGTTGAGTAATCCAAAAGAATCGTCTCACTAATAAAAATCCAACAAATTCGACGAAACTTCAATCGGACGTCTGTAGCTCAAGTTATAAGTGTTTCCGCTCCAAGGGCCCGGTTGGTTTCGTGTTCGAACCAACCCAGCCGTAACCAAAGTTCTCTTAAACCTTGTGTGTAATATACCAAAACGAACGTCAAGATCCTAGGATCGTATCTCAACTGATGGTGTGTCTATCGGAGTTTCGTAACTCATGTTACAGAAGTTTAAACGAATCTGTCTTTTTTTAGGGGGTTTGGGCCCGGACTGACCCGGCCCAAAACACCCTGGGTCGGCCCGAACAGGGTTGACCCGACCTGGGTCTGGGTCCAGCCCATTAGGGCACAGCCCGGCCTGGCTGGCATGGCCCGTCCTGGGCCGCTCGGCTCTGGCCGAGCGGGGCGGCACGACGTTGGCCTAGCAGACGCAGAAAGGGGGCGCGCGCTGTCCCCCTTGTTTTTTAACACCCCCCCCCCCCACGTGGGGGCCGCCCCTTTGCCAGTCGTCGACGGTTACAACCCCCAGCCCTTCCTGATTCCGTCCGGCCATGATGGAAGACCGGTGAGCCGCCGCGGGACCCACCGTGTTTCCCAGCTTCCCTTGCGTCGGTGGCCGGATTCCCGGTCACCCTTCCCTGCATCATCGTGGCCTTTGTCTGACTGGCGTGGTGTGATGGCATTGTGCCCCTCCGCTGCGGCCCTCCATGGTTCTCTGGCGGGGCGGGGAGTGTCGCACCCCTCCTCCGCAGCCCGACTCCGGTTGCGGCTTCTTTCGGCCTCAACGGCGCGGCGTGACGGCGCCGCGCTCCTTCGCCGCGTTCCTCCATGTTCCCGCGCGGTGTTGTCGCACCGCGCCGCCTTCGTTCAAGCCGCAACGAGTACAACAACAAATGGAGAGGAGGGTCGGCCATGTTCGTTCGGTCCAGCCCCCTCCCGTTAATACGATATCAAGCGGCTAAAGAATTTAAATTTGGATGGAAAAAGAATATTGACGAACAAAAAACCAAACCCCTACCTCGAAGAAGGCATTCATCAGTGTCGCAGTAGACGGGCGTCGTTCCGTCAACATCGGGAAGGATGAAGCCGAGGGTGGCGTCGGCATTCATCGTTCATCATTGGAAGAAGAGGAAAACTCTCAAAGTGTTGGGCGTTGTGATTCGCTGCTAGCATTCCACCACTTGAAGAAGTTGTCCAGAACTCCTCCCCTGGCCTCACTTAAATAGGAGTGGTGGGTTCATCATTGGCACACAAGTCATAAATGGGGGATTTATGACATAGGGCCCCACTCACTTAATCCGTTGCGGTGGAACATTAAAAAGGGAGGAAGAATCCTCATTAATAAAACACGTTGGCATTTAATTAAAGATAGGGATGGAATGTTCCTAATAAACTTGAGGGGTTGACATGTATTAGAGAGGGAGAGGGTGTTTATTGGGGTGTTATAAATTTTAAGGAGGTGGGGGCTCATGTGGGCCCCACCCCACTTCCTCACAACTTCCTTTCCCATAACTCATAAACTACTAGATGCATAATAAAAATATAATTTTAAAATAACAATATTTTTATTCCTCACATTTTTAACATCTCATCCCAAGAAAACGCAACTCCAGAAAAAGTCTTCCTAAGTAATTATCAGCGTTGCGGTTTCATCGATGCCCTCGGATTTCAATTCCGAGCACCATATCAAAAGTTAGAAAACACACTCGTTCATTCACTGAACGTACCCGAGATAAACATCGGAAAATTATTCCGGGCACACCGGGCCACAGAATCAGGCGCCGTTAGAAACCGTGTTCTCGTAGAATTCCAAAGAAAATTAAGAAAAAAATTTCCCTTGAAATTTACGGGTCTTTAAATTTTTGGGGTACCTATTTATGGAGATGAATTTATGTGCAGTCGATACACTATTAATGGGAGGTAGGAAAGTAAATTAGATAGATGCTTTGTAAAAGTGGATGATTGGAATGTGGCTATTGATGATTCAGGTATAACTCTTCTTAGATTAAATTTTGACCAAAATATCATTCTTTTTTATGTTTATTTTCGAACATTGAGGTCAGTACCTTTTCCCCTCATATTCCATAATGCTTGTCTAGTTATTTCAGGCTATAGATAAACTATCCTGGATTCCTAGGAAAATGAATACTTGGGTATCCCATCTCACATTATTTTCTGAAAATTAAAACTGGTAAAGAAAAGGATGAGGAAATGGAAAAAAGCCTCATTTTCATCCATTGATAATGAAATTAGGGAGGCTGAAACAGTTCAATCAAACTATCAATAATCTAACCTGCCTCAAGACTTTCAAGCTCAGAATAAGATTTAGGCTACAAAAAATCATGACAAGGTTTTGGATCTAAAAGAAAAATTGGCACATAATCAGTTTAATATTAAACGGTTGAAGGATTGACACAAAAACTCAAAGTTGTTTCACTGTATGAATTGGGAGAAAAGGGCCAATAGAAGTCTTCAAGCCATTAATATTGAGGTTAATATCTTCTCCTCTAAGAATGATATTGAAAATGCTGCCATAAATTACTTTGAGAGGATTTACTCGGATCATGGTGCGGATAACTCTGAGAAATTATTCAACGTTATGATCCTTCCATTGAGGATGATCAAAATAGGAAGCCTGTTGATTTCCCTAATGAAAAACAGATACATGATGCTCACTTTTCTTTGAATATTGACAGTGTGGCAGGCACCAATGGCTTTATGAATAAATTATCTATGTTCTATTGGGATATTATCCATCATGAGGTAAAAAATGCGGTGAATGATTTTTTAGATCAGATTATATACCGTTTTCAATGAATTCTAACTTCATTTATTTAATCCCAAAGAAAGAGAATTCCCATGACATTAAGTATTTCAGGCATGTTTCTATTCGTAACACTATACCAAAAGTGATTAGCTAGATCATAACCCATCGGATGGGTGGTATATAAATGCAACTTCTCTCTAGTAATCAATATGGATTTGTTCCAGGATGGAACATTCAGAACTGTCTGTTTACTACTTTTGAGTGTCTCAATTCCATGAGAATAAAGGTAAAGGATGGTCACATAGAATTGAAGATTGATATATCCAAAGCTTTTGACACCATCAAATGGATCTTCCTTTTCATCGTTCTCAAAATTCATGGGTTCTCACAAAAGTTCATTAACCTCATTGGCCCAATCCTCACAAGTTCTAGACTCTCTATTCTGGCCAATGGACCTCTTATGGGATTCTTTAAATGATCAAGAGGGGTTAGGCAAGGAAATCCTCTCTCTGTAATGCTTTTTTCTATTGTAGAAGATTAATTTATATAGTGCCTTACTGATCTTTCTCATTTTTGAGGGTGTCAGAGAATAAAAATAGAGCAAGAACTGGGTTCCTCCTCACACCTTTTTTATGAAAATGATTTTATTCTCTTCGGGGGAGTGGATAAAGGAACCATATCTTGTATCAAGGTAATATTTTCACACTATGAGGAGGTTGTATTTCATTTCATTAATTGGTGGAAATTATCTGTTATGTTTATTGCAGGAATTATTAGATCGAGGGAAAATAGAGTTGCCTTGCAACTTGGTGTTAAGAGGGGAGTACTTCCTTTCACTTACCTTGGTGTACCACTTTTTTGGGACATAGTTTAAAGATTTACTTGGGAAAACATTTCTCTGAAAATCAAAAACCAATTAGAAAACTAGAATGGGAATAACATGTCTTAGGCAGGTTGGATATGTTTTCTCAATGCAGTGATCACATCGATGTTTGTTTATTCTTTTTATTTGTATAGATGGCCCAGAGCCCTCATTAAAGAGCTGAGTCGAAAAATCAGAAATTTCATTTCGACTTCATCGATTCATGATAGAAATCTGGTCATTGCTACCTGAAAAGACTGCATCAAACCAATCCACATTGGTGGACTGGATGTCAAGGATATTTTATTATTCAATGAAAACTTGATCAACAAGTTCACTTGGAATTTAATTTCAAAATATGATGACTCCATGGAATTACATAGAACCAAGTCTGTTGGAAAGATCTATAAGGGGATTTCTATATATATTTGCTCATCTATTTGGCCTACCTTAAAGCATGCCTATGTAAATCTTATGGCGTTCTTTAAAAGGATTGTGTGAAAGCATTCACCTCTAAACTTTTGGACCACTACCTGGTTGTCCCAACCCATCTGTGATGATACTGCAATTCCTAAAATCCTAAGGGAGCAATCCATTCCATATTTTAATGGTAATTCACTAATTAATAGAATGATTCTAGATCTTGTCAGCATAGAAATAACAAGGTACTGGTATAATGATTGTGACACACTGGTCTAGATTCCAAATATAAATGGAATGTTCACCACAAAGGACTATTACTTTTCACTGTGTGGTGTTTCCTTGAATCCTCCATCATGGTTTATAGCATTTTATAAACCCTTTGTCCCCCTGGACTCGTCACTACTCATTTGGAAAATCTAGAAAAAGTGGATCCCATTGAAGGCCATGTTTTAGCGATCAAAAATAAACATGGTTGTGGTTTACATGTTCTTCCTAGAGAAATATGAAACTCTTTATCATGTATTTGTGTCTAGAAAAATTATTTCCAGGTTATGGACTTATGTGCAGGGGATTTTTTGTGGCTGCCTCTACTCTAGATCTGTTGAAGGGATATTGCAATCCACCTGTAAGACCGAATGCAGTGAGCAGGTCCATGAATTTCACTTAACAGTCATGGCCAGTTTAATGTCGTTCATATGGAAGGTAAGAAATATCTTGATTTTAAACAGCATTGCTCCCTCATATCAACATAGTGAACTAGCTATACATTGTGAAATCTGAACATCTTCCACCATTCAAACTAGAACCATGAGGAATGATGTCTCTGATCTAGTATTATTGAGGTCCCTTGGTGTTAAAGGCAGGGAGAAGAAACCACTGATGATGAAGCATGTTTGATGGATTCCACCCATCTCTTAGTGGTTTAAGGATAATATTGATGAGGTAGCTTTTGGCGCACTAAATCTTTCCCGGTGTGGTAGGGTATTCTGCACTCATATAGGGTTTATTAAAAGATGTTTCTTCCACTTCATTGGTAATGGGATTTCAATTGAATTGGAGCTTTGGGCTACGATAAAGGAAATCAGGTATGTTGTACACTATGACTGACATGATTTTTGGATTCAATCAGACTCATTTTTTGCAGTTCAAATCCTTAAGGATCAGTCAAGGAATGTTCCATGGAGGATGTTACCATTTTGGGTTGAATGCCTACAGCTTGCAGACTCACTCTCGCTTGAAATTCTACAAGTTTATCATGAGGCCAATCAAGTTGCAGATGCTCTCTCTAAGAGGGAAACTACAGAGGTCAGTTCTAGTTGGTATTTTTTTTAGCAAAGTTTGTAATAGGTTTTTTCAGGATGATTACCTTGGTGAGGCTTGTACTCATCTTTGTAGAATTCCTCTCTAATATCGCAATATGTACTCTATTTATATATATATATTTTCTAAGGAGTAGGCTTGCCTGCCTCTTGATATTCTTGGTATTTCTTTGTTGGTAAATACTCTACATAGTTCTGGCCCATACGTTGAGTAGGAAATTATTTCCAATAATTGTTTTAGTTTCCATGGTATTAAAGACCAAGGCATCACTATGTATCCTATAATGATAGCAATCAAGACACACATAGTTCTTATGTAACTATGAATTTTTATATCAAGCGGTAAGGATGAAGATGGATTGATGTCGAAAGGTTTTGATTTTGAGGTTGGGCACCATTATTGAAATCTTGGTGTTTCTATGTATTTCATGAAAATGAGAATCAATCCACATGGAGTTCATGAAGAACTATATAGTTTAACTTCATGCAAAACGAACTTGGTCTCCCTTGAGTGAGAGGGATAGAGTGGTTGTAGGTGTGGTAGAAGACCAACACCAATTGCAGTGGTCCTCTTAGGAAAGGTGCACAAGAGTGTGTAGTTTCATATCATGTAGTGGACATTAAATATACATTTTAAGGTCATGCAATGAAGACTAATGGTATGAGTTTTATTGTCTTTCATTTAGGATAGAGATTCTTTAGTAGAATGTTGTTATGCCCTGTTTATAGGGTGAATCCCTTATCAAGACTCCTAAGACCATGTGATTTATGCTTAGTTTGAGAAATAAAGAATGGAAAGGGTCCCTCTCACATTATAAAGACATTTAAGTATAAGATAGAAAATTTATTTAATGTGGTGGTTGGACCGATATATAGGATTAGGGCATCCCTATGTATCTCATTGGAAATGTGAATCCACCAATTCATAGTTTTTGGAAACCTGTGTAGTTCGAAGAAATGCATTAAGGATGTGGGTGAATTGACATGAACGGAGATGGATATTATGGATCCATGTTTTTTTCCTCATGTGGTAAGGGCATAGATCACATGACATGAATGAAAAGTGGATTTGTGGATTCTTGTTGTTTTATATCATGCAGTATGGACATTTTCCTTGCAGTTTCATTTCATTTGGTAAGGACGTCGGATCACACGATAAAATGAATGTAATCTTATGGATGGGCCCAATAATAATGGATTGGGTGTCAGTACATTTCATGTAATAATAGGAATCAAGCCATATGTATTTCTTGAGGAACCATGCAGTTTGAAATCATGTAGTTAGGGTGAACTTTGTATAGTTTATCATCCTGTGGTCAGGAGAAGTTTGTAATTTTTAACATCATACACTCAGGATGAATGATGTTTCTTACATTGATTTGGATTCCCATTTGATGATCATTATTCAGTTCATTTCTTGAGAAATATCTCATTGGTGGGTGGTGTGACATGTTCCCCATCACTGGTGGCCAATTAGTAAGCTCCATTTTGATAACCCTTATGTATAACGTAAGTACTTTCCCTCATGGGTTCTAGTTTCAGGGGTTTCTTTCCCAGAATCATCGGGGTTCTGAGAGCCACCAACATTTATCCTTATAGGAATGAATAAAAGTGAAATTTTTTATTACAGGGCATGCTATCTTATTCTAATAGACCTATAGGTTGTAAAGTGTGCTCAATTTTTTTTATTTAGTCATTCCAATTAATCCACCCTCTTTTGCAATGGTTCATCATATGATAAATTTCCATAGTTGGTTATTACGAGTGAATATTGTTTGACCTATATTGGTAACACTACCTCATTCCATTAAACCAATGATTATGGAATTTCATGTGCTACAATACATGTGGTGGTATGGGAGGCCCATAAATCATGGAAGAGTTTGTCTAGAGAAGACTTATTATTATTGTTCACCATATTCTAGATTATATTTGATAGAGCCTTATTGAAAGACTTCATCTATCCTTTTTTTCACTACATGATGTTGAGATGAGTGATTAGACTTGATATTATACTCATGGTAAAGTCTCTTCAATTCAATAGAACAGATTTGGGTGTTGTTGTCTATTGATATTGTGTGAGGGGCCCTGAACCTGGTGATGATATGGGACTTTATGAAGTTGATGATATTCTTTGTTCCAAATTCCATCTGGGGAATTACATCGTCCAAATTGAAAAAGATTTTAGTAGCATTAAGGATGTACTTTATCTTAGTAGTTTTGTCTAGGGGATATCTTAACACAACATCCATTCCCCAAATGGAAAACAACTAGGAATATTTAGTTGTATGTGAAAATTATGGGGGACGATGGATGAAGTTTTCATGGATCTATCTTGAATGACATTTCTTCGTGAATTCCTTGTGGTCCCATATCATGGTTTTTTAGAAATACCGCAACCTCATGATTTGGTGGGAGACAATGGCTCCATACTGGTGGGTTCCATAAGAGCTTGCGTGGACTTTTTCCATGACTGCAATAATCTCTCCTTCTACTATGCATCTATAGAGGATTTAATCAATGCCTCGTTTATAGAGGGATTTTCGTTCATTTGGACGATCCTACATAGTGAAATTTTCTACCTGGCACTAAATGTTTCCCCTTCTGGTATGATCTATTTGGAGAATCTCATTTTGGAGATAGCCAATTATTGTATTTATTTATCTAGTGGTAGTCATTGGCTCATCATGCTATGGGGAAGTGCTAACATGATTGATTTATTCCATATAACATGTGACTATCAATGAGAACATTCTTCTATGTGTGATATGGAATATTAATTTTTCTTGATCAGGGTCGACAAGGGTGATGGCTGCATTAGTTAATGAATCGGTGTGAGCATTGAGATATTTGGGAACATGATGAAATGTGGGATCAAAAGGGAAATTTTATATCCATATCCTTGCATAGACTGTGAGAGGGTATAGTTCCACATTTTTAGTGGAATATTCACCATTGATTTTATTCATCATCAATTCTGATCCCCATTGACATTCATGTAAGCTATGTTCAGTTCCAATTCTACTTCCAAAAAAGTGTTGGGGGCTTGATATTCTACCTCATTATTTGTGCAGTCTTCGGATAGTGATAAAGTTTAGAGAAAACATATTTGTGTATATAGACAAATACATTCCTTATAACAACCCAATTGTGCTTTAATTTTTTCATCTTTATGCCAAAAAGGCTCCAGAAGGCACCATAAAACAAAATCTTTCATGCCTTGGGAGTGTTATGGGAATAGAATACCTTCTCATCTGGAAGCTATCCATCCTATAGGGTAATTTCTGTGAAAAAATCTGTTGTGACTAAATCATCCACGACATTCCCTTTTACTAACTGATATGATATGAACTGAATGTAACATTTACTTACAATGAACACCCTTCAAGAAAAGCACCCAGTCATTATAGTACGGAAAAGGATGTACCTGATCGAATGAGTATGAGACACCGGGTGGACTTCATGGTGTTGTATGTAAGGCCTCAGCTCTTTCACCACAAATATTAGTGTATGGCAGTTCTTCTCAACATCATAATTTCTATTCATAGTACCTAGAATATACCAACTGAGGTAGTAGAGACTATTATCACTTATCGTATCTTTTTTTGTGATGCGGTCACCAAGTGAGTATTCCATGGTGACAACATATAATATGAGTGGACTCCCATTCACAAGAGGCATGAAAATCAGTCAGTGCAGTAATTACTGCATGAGAATTTATAAGGCTTTTTAATTGTCATCATCCCATTGATAGGTGATTCACTTCTTCATTAGATTGGTGTATGGAAGAGGTTTGTTGGCTATGTTGGATATGAATCATTGAATGTAGGAAAGGTTACCATAAATTCCCCTCAATTATTTGAGATTTATGAGGGGTGAAATTTCTAAGATATCACTAGTCTTTTCTGGGAAATCCGCAATGTCATGGTGGCATACCAAAAAGACAAGTAACGTTCATGATGTTACCCCAAAAACACATTTTTGCACGTTCATATTTAAGCTATATTGTCACAGTTTGGAGAGGATTGTGTGAAGCTCCGTAAATAGTTCATATCGCTATCAGTATTTAACAACTAGGTCAATGAAATAACACTTGACTATCTTTCTGATGAATGGTTTTCAGATGTGAAGAATGGCATGATGATATGTAGCACCAACATTATTTAGTCCAAAGGGCATGACCTAATTGAAAAAGATCCTCTGAGTTTCTATGAAGGTTATGGATTCTTCAACATTGGGGGGCCATTTTGATCTAATTTTACACTGAGTACTTGTTTGTGAGGAAAAGGTCTTGGAAGCTAGTAGTTTCAATGTACATGATTTTTGTGATTGGAATTTATAAATTTTTCTTTGGTAAATTCTAATTAAGGTCTATGTAATCAATACAAACACTAAACTACTCATTTTTTTTTACAGGTATGATGTTGGTAAGACATATTCGGTATTTAACTTCTTGGACTAAGTTGGATTTGATCAACTTTTCATCTTCTGCATCTATATTTCTTGTATAAGATGGGTGCATCCTCATGGATACCTATTTGAAACATTAGTGCTCTTTGGACAACCTGAGATGGTTCATAGCCACATATGAATTTTGTTTAGGCATTTATATCTAGTTTCAAGTGAACATATATAGTTGATTATTTTGAAATTCAATGTGCATAATTTTTCCTTCAAGGGGAATTGTGGAACTAATCAGAGTAGTCTATGGGTCCTCTTCATTTCTCATATTTATTTGTATGAATTCATCTATGGTAGTGGAAACACCTTCCTAAAATAGTGGTTGGTCATTTCTAAGGTCATCCATATCCTCCTCCGATTCTAATTCTATGGAATAAATTTTAGATGAAGATGGAAATATGGGGATTCTCTATCATTATTTGAGTGAGGTAAGAAATTAGAAGATAAATTATCATACCTTTATATCTGAGTCATCATATATATATGATAGATATTTTTTCATTATACACAGTCGCTGAGGCCCAGAGGGTCTCTAACCTCTGGGATTAGAACTTATACCTCGTCCAGATTTATGTAGAGTAGATAGTCACTATCGATCATACTCTAGCGGTCCATAGGGGCGATCACTAAACCATTGGGTGCTAAAACATGTATATTATTTTCCTCCATTTTATTCAAGCCTCCCTTATAATGGAAATATTATTCATCATATGTGGCTCTGAAATTCTTGAAGGGGAATTGTCACCATGTAGTATGCTGACATTTCCATCACTGGGATACATCATACACTGGTTGAATGTTGAAGGTACCGCGAAGTGGCTTTAGATGTAGGGCTTTCTAAGCAGGAATTATATGTGTTTTATTTCTATAAAACCATGAACTCAACAAGAGATGTGATTTCCCTAGACTAGTCTAAGAGTTTGATCTTAGCGATATGACTTTTCTCATGCTTATCATACCCATTTATGATCACTTTGGTGGGAGATAATTCCCCTTCTCCATATACCAAATTTTAGAGGGTTTGAACTGAGAAGATATTGATCCCAGATCTGTTATCAATTAGATCCCTTGGGATTTTGACATTATTGAGTCTTATCTATACATATAGGGGTCTGATATGTGCTTTTATGGAGTCTTCTTGATATTGATCATAGAATGAGATGGTGACATGACATTTTGAGTACATAGTCTCCACTCGATACTCATCATAATTTTGTGCTAAAGGACTGCTCTTCCTAACATGGGGATACTTCTGGGCATTCAATTTAAGAGCTGAGGCATATGAGGTGGATGGGATTGGTGCTTAGGCTGAGGTCAATAGAGAATCTATTTCTAGAGGTGTTGTTAATACTGGTACACCCCATTGTTTGGAGTGATTGGATGACGAAAACCCCTCTAGGAGATCATAAAACACAATTTGGTGATAATGGACACTGGGGGGTATAGGGTTCAAAAAAACCTTCATTATCCCTTGTATTCTCAGTTCTAGTGCATTCGGGCTCTCGTTTCCCATTTATGTGTGGGGAACCCATATTAAGGAGAATATTCATTATCAGGGAAGGGTTCTACCAAATGTATCACATTTATAGAACTGAATATGATCTCTTCATCCAAAGAGTTTTTTTTTGGTGGGTGGTGTCCATGATACAGATATTGTAGGGAAGAAATATAAAAGATTTAGGGTATGCATTGGAGCAGAATAGGATTCCACCTGTTCTATTACTTCCTTCTTATGGTGGTCATGCCCAACATTGGGAGGTGCGTATGATGTTTCATTCATATGTTGTGGAGCTATTTCAGGTGATTGAAACTATAATTTCATGTTGGCATGATATCGGTCAACGTTTTTTCAATTCATCCAATTGTCAAAAAAAATCACATGCCTAGTCATAAATTTCTACCTACTATCCACTTCTTCTTCTTAGAAAATGGTTATGAATGCCACCTGATTTGGCGAATTGTCCAATTCCAACTATATGATATCAACCATGACATTAAGGACATATTTAAGGATGAAGAAGTATTGGATTCTATGACCTAGCCTCTATTGGAAAACATTGTATTCAGGGTGGTTGACGAATTTGAACTTATTAGGATTTTTAGGTTTTGAAAGCTTGAGAAGGATGTTGTACATGGTGGACAAGATTAATTTGGGCACTTTTCCTTTTCAAAAGGATTATACATTTTTCATACGAACCTAAAATTACTAGCGACCATAATTTCTCTATGCATCTAAATGAGGGTGATTTGTGGTTATAAACACTTGATCGGAGGCGTTGGGTGGTTCAGGTCCATCCTTAGTGATTGGATGGACTCTTCTAATAGGTTGAGGGAGATAGTTATTGTTTCTAGTATGCATAGCCTTTTCCCCTATGCTATAGGCATGATTCGGTAGTTGGATTGGGTCAGTTTAATTGCTTCTTCAAGATGTTGTGTCATTTCGACAAACTCTCGGAACACACATTGATAATTCATGGGGATCAGAGGTGCTTGATATTGATCCTCAATATTTTCAGCAAAGAATTATAGCATTTACTCTTTTGAGAGAGGGATGTTGATCAAAAAATTTAAACCTTTCAATATTTCTATTATTTCTGACAGCCTCTCATTCTCACATTACCTATATTTTTCCAGGTTGAAAATCTTTTTTTCTAAGTGTGGAGTAGAACTAATGAAGGAAAATACGAAAAAGGTCTTCCTATCCATCAATGGGCCATAATGGAAGTCTTTTATACCAAACAAAGGTTGGACATGTCAGAGTCTATACAAAACACCTTATCTTTTTTCCTCCTATTGATCAAGAGGGTCCATCATCAGCCCACATTATGATATTAAGTATGAGATATGCAGTTCATGGTCGCATATACCATCAAAGATAGAGAATTTAGGATTACCAAAGCTGATTGGTGGTGGAGTATCATCCACCCATTTTGGATATAGATTCCACTCAGACTACATAGGTGCATGTTTCTCTTCTATGGATTCCATTCTTGCAGTCAGGTACTTGATGACGTTAAGTAACTCTGGGGTACTACCATCTGAGCTACATCCCATCCACAGGGAGTAGGTGCGGGTCGATGAGGTGGTACCACCTTCATCTCTGACCAATTATAAATTTTTCTATGAATGAAGGATTTCCCTCATGAGGGAGAGGCTATCACCGCAGTGGAAAGAAGTCTTGGTAACATTCAACATTCCCATTTATGTAGACTAGATATCTAGTTTTAAAGCTAATTTGATGCTCTGGTAGCTCTATTTATAGTGGATTTTTTATGGTAGGATTAATATTCATCTCTCCCGGAATACAATACCCAATTATTATATTTCCCTTTACTATCTCCCCACTGAGTAGTCATAGAGCTCATATTTCTCACTCATATTTTGAAAAATGTTCATCGATGGAATGAACATACATTATTAAAGGAGGTGATTAGGATTTAGTCTCACCCTTCCATTTTTATTTGGAAGGGTTCCCCCATAGAGGTGGAAGCTCATTATTCAGTGGTGAAATATTTTGGGGCCTTCTCTAGTTTCAGGTGTGTGAAACCTTAGTCGGTGCATCAATATCACCCTCCTCTCAGGGTAGATTTTATGTGTTGTGACCTTCTACATTTGTGTATTGTTTGATGACTTCAATGGTGATAGTGATTAAATTTATATAGTAATATCGAGTAATGGTGGTTTCTCCATTACTTTCAACACAACAGGATAATTCTATACTACCTTTATATTTGAACCCTTGGCCATATTTGGCCATTTTGGTTTGTGACCCTAGGGGGGTCTAATCACATTTGTTTTTCTATTCCTCGTGTCTTGGCATTTGAATAATGATGTTTATGGAGTTTCTGGTCTTGATTCAAATGGGCCCCAACCATTAGAGGTTTTTCTTGCAATGGGAGGGATAGGTGGGACACTGATCTTTTCCCTCCCAACCTAGAGAAGACTGATTCTCTCTATGGTAATGATGATGATGAAAATTCACCCAACCCTATGGAGTGGGGGTCATTTGGAGATTCAATTGGCACTGATTGTTCATGTTGTTGAGGATCCAATTATTCCATTTAGGGACATGATGATTTCTAGGATATACATGAATATATAAATTTACCCATCCGAATGGGATGAAGCTGATATGAAATTACAACTTGTTCTTCCAGGACCACCTTATGAGATGATGAACCTAGACATAGTGATTGATATATAAATGCCACCAACCCTGTGGGTTGGGGTTTTCTCACAACTATTGGGGATTTGTTCAAAATCCTCTTGGGAATTGATGATCTGAGGTGTGGAAGATGTCTTAAATATTCTCCTAGCCTAAGGGGATGGGTCCACTCATGGATGGATATTATTAAAGCTGCTATGTTAGCTTGTTTGAAGTAGTATAAGTCTTGTTGAGTGGGATATGGGTGTGATGGAAGTCCATGATGGGAATTAGTTTTCATTATAAGTTGTCCATATGATCAAAACATGGTTCTTGGTGTTCAAAATGTGTTCTCATTGCTTGTAGGGGGCCATATTGATTTCCTTCGGTCTATCCAATCCATTTTTTCATGATTTCGAGGGAATATTGAAGTAGGGTAATTATATTGTACTGACCAACTAGACCAATCATTACCCAATCCCCTGATTTCAATAGATGATATGAGATCCTAGGATATTGAATCTGAGTGGTTCTATTGTTCCTGGGGTGAAGAAATGTGTAACACTCTATACTGTCCCAATCCTTGAATATGGATGCACAAAGTGGTTTTGGATATTGGATGTTGAAGTGTCATGATGCAGTCACATCAAGAATGTTTCATATTTGCAAAGTTATTTTCTAGTTTTGGATCTCAGTCCTTGGAGATAGCTGTCAGGTCAAGGTGACGACAGAGTATATAGATTATTTGAATGTGGCACTCATATTCGAGAAAAAATAAATTTCAATCCTTAATTCACTGATGATTTTCCCACATATTTTTTCCTCGATAAGGCATTTAATTCTTTTCTATCTCAGCTGGGATCTCATAGATAGAAGTAGTGAGTAGCTAGAACATGATGAGGAAGTTGTTTCCGTATAACTCTCTCCATATGCCAGTGTTAGCCTCCTCTCAATTAGACTTACAAGCCTTCATTCAGTGAGACCATAGATAATGGATCTATTGGTCACTCTCTAATGGGATTAGAGTGTTTTTGGAAGCTTATGGGAAACCATATACCGTTGAAATTGATGTTTTGAGAAGCTCTTTATATGAAGGTGATTGAGTTTTGAATACCTATCTATAATGAGGTGTCTTGGCAAGGGAAGGATTTAATTTTCCATGGGATATATCATCATTGGGAGGTTTAACATAGTGTATTTAAAGAGAATAGTCTCTCTAATACATCTCCATACTACCACAAGGAGTAATATCATAGTAATTAATGTCTTCTACTTCTGCTTCGATAGAAGAGTCGACAGACCCTTATGGTGTTGAGAATCTGTCTCGAACAACCTCAAGGATACTGGTATTGAGAAGATTAGGAATATGGTCCATGTTATACATTGTAGTCAAAATATTCTAACATGAATTTTATGATTGTGTAGGGATAAGATCCTACTATATGAAATTTTACATAACATGTATATAACTGTCTGGTGCTACGGTGATACATGCTCACTACTAAGAAGGTGTTGGAATATGCCAAAAACATACCTTGTTATTGAAAGTAATATAGGACAATACAGAGGCACGTGACATTCTCACATATAATCCTAAAATTATATGGGAGTATAGGCCCAATCTTGAGCCTTTGGGCTATGCTGCTGGTCATTCATTGAAGGAGTATGAGCCTGCCCCGAGGTGTGTTCTGGTCTCACCTGGTGAGCCCTTATTTGAATAGGAATATGAGCCTGGTTCAAAAATATATTCCCCACAGAAATATGTCAACAGGCCTTTGGAATGGGAAAATAAATTTGAGCCTCCAGATTTTTTTCCTCTGAAGGATGCTGGTATAGTCTTTCTTTAGATGAAGTAGGAATATGTTCCTTGCTTCTATAATCTACTTGAATATACCATGAAGATTCACTAACAGGAATATGATCATGTCATAAAGATTGTTCCATTACCACTTGGTCATCTATGGATTTAACGAGGATATATGTATGATCTTGGGACTTTGGAGTATGTTGTTGAACTTCATTAATAGGAACATAAGCTTCTCTAAAGGTTTGTTCCCCTCTCACATGGTGATCCCTAGTTAGAAGGGAGATATAAACCCAATCCTAGGAAATTGGAATATGCCACTATACATTTTCAACATGCATGTGCCCCTTTCCTATGGAATGTTCTACTCTCACCTGGTTATCCCTAGTTGGAACGAGAGTACATGCCCAATCATATGCCTCATCATTAATAATAATATGTCTTTAATACTCTTGAGCGGGAGAAAGAGTATGTTCTTTCTCTACTATAACCATTTCTTCGTGATGACCAGAGTGTTGAGTTGTTGTGGATGTCGGGGTAAGAGTATGTTTCTATCCCTTCATCTTCAATAGTTCTAGAATATGATTCCATATTTATTTAGTTTTTGTTAAAACATATTGGAATTTTATAAAAGAGTGTGTATGGACATAACTCTGCACATTTTTTCTCCATTATGCACTTGTGGATGTATTTGATTGAAGGATGGATATAAACATACTTTTTCTGCTTGTTTCAATGAAATATTCCAAGTAGATTCATTCACAGGTGTAGGGATATGAATATCACCCATTCCAATTGTGATAATATTACCATAGAATTGTTTTGAGTTAGTAGGGACATGATCCTGCTAGCTTGTTCCTACCAGGATATGCCCGCAAGAATCATCAGTAAGAGTGGGTATATGAGCCCTCTTTTATATATTATGCTACTTACTCCCTATATGAGCCTTACCCATTTCTTATTCATGGTATTCAGAGGGCTAAGTGTGTCAGGTGGTACCCACAGCAGGAGAATCTTTCATACTGATTGGATGTTGTTTGCAATGGAGGTTGATAGGTTCCCTCCTCAGTGGCACTTGAACTGAAGTGGACTCGTATTTATCTTTTGGGTCCACCTTTATCAGAGAATGAAGGTGGAATTTTTCATTCTCCATGGATAATATACAGAAGCAATTTATTATAGTGAAAATGGATACTAGATTAGCATCATCATTTTCTGGTCATTACGGACTCACTGATTTCAATGCATAGAGAAATTCATGGGAAGATTCAGTGTTCAGGACTGTACAATGGTGGTGGTACTCCCTGAACATCATTTTTCCACCTATCATTAGTTTTGTTGAGTAATTGATATTACATTGAGACCTAAGGGGGTTTCAACCACATATAATTTTCTATAGTGAACTCTAGATGAAAAAGACATTGTCATGAATCAGGATGTTTTCGACATCTCTATTCTTGTAGACAACAAAGAATGTGGTTATCGGTCTTACTAAATTGTTTTTATAGGTTATGAAATAAAAAGTTGACCGACTCATGATTACTCCATCATTTGATATATTCATGTTGGCCATGTTAGTTTTTTTCTTTGGGGGTGAAAAAAAATGGATCAATGGATTATAAATGATCTTTTTTTATTATAGATATTCATGTCAGGTTCACCATTTTCTTTGTTGTAGTTTCATGGCCTCAATGGGATCCATATGATGGGTTATTGTGGGGGATTTGGGTTTTCCACATCCATGAATAATGGATTACCATTTTTTATCAAACTAGAAACTCCAAATGGATCACTCATCTATAATTGGGTACATAACTACATTCTAAATAAAGGTGGTCACCTATATTTTCAGGCCTATTGACTCTTGGGAACACACATTAGTGGATAGGATGGGATTTTAGGCTCCTTGCACCATTTTTGTGTAAATTATTTCCTACTCTGGGGCTATCTTAATGATTTAAGATATGTATGTGAGTCTTTTCCTAATCCCAATATAGGACCAATTGCCCAAAAAATTATCATGGGTTAATTATCATTCATATTCCAAAGATAGGGGTCTCTTTTGTGAACCCATATTTATGTATCTAAAGTTCTCCATCATTATCTAGTAATGGGAGGTTTCTTATATACTGAATCCATTTAACCAATAGCTTTAGAATTTTGATGCCACATAAAGAGGCGGTTAATATTCCAAGGAGGGTATTGAGCCATTATGATGCTTCCTACATATATTGGTTATTATAAAAATAAAAAATCACATAGTTAATTGGACCCATTCAAATTAATTTTGGGAATAGAGGGATTATAGGGGTGCTCTAGGACACCATGTATTCAAGATCAAGTCCTAGAGGGACTTCCTGCATATCCTAATTATCTAGAGAATCAGAGTTTTTGTAGTTCATTTGTTTGGGGTTTACACTTTGAGGGTTTAATTTTCATTTTATAGACTTATAAGGTAGATAAAATGATTATTTAAGTTCCCTAATACCATGTGATCTATGATCTATGTGAGAAATAGGGGGTGGAAATGATCATTTTTTCATTTCTCATGGTATGGTACATATGTGTTGGAACTGCCCTGAGAAGACATATTATAGAGCATGTTCCTCAAAGATACACCCTACTTAACCTAGTTTTGGTAGGAATCAGATTCATCATAGATAAGTTTATTTCTATTCCCACTGATGGATGAGGTAGAGTAATCAATCCATGGGAATGATTGGGTCCCAATGGTTGAAAATACATTGGCATACGGATTACATCAAAATGGATGTTTATTTGAGATTGAGACTTAGGATTGTGTCCTACATATCTTGGATATTATAGGAATCAGATTTTTTATCATACAATCAAGGACTTGGGATTGTCCCCAAGGTAGATACTGTTGTGTTGAGGCTGATTTTGCATTCCCTTTGTTGGGGTTTACATATAAATGCTTCCCTAGTTGGTGGACACTCCCCATTCTAATGATGTAATTATTGTAAATTCATAAGATCAGGTGATCTATACTTAGTGTGAGAATAAAGGGGTGGATAATGATCAATATCATTTCTTGTATAGTGAGGAACTTATGTATTGGGACATCCCTCTAGAGCTTGAATCTTGAAGAGGTGGCCTATGTATCCATAATATGGTTGGAATCAAATTCATTTTGTTCCTTTTTTTGGGGATTACACTCTGAGGTGATCCAAGTCTTTTTGGAGTTTTATGGTGAAGATATTATGACCAATTTAAATACCTAAACCCACATGATCCATGATCATTGTGATAAACAAGAGATAGAAAGTGATCAATGTCATTGCATGTAGATATTGGACTAATATACTATGATCACCCCAAATGATCAAAATGGAACTCAACCATTTCTGACATGGATTAATTATATGGAAGGAATTGGATTCAATGTAGTTTCTTGGGTTGAGGCTTACACTCTGAGGTCTCCCTATTCTTGCTTTCATGCATGACACACATTGATTTTCCGCTAATCTTGATATGTAAGAGAGTATCTTCCTGGAATGTCTGAAGATAACTAAATGATATGGTTGGTCTTTCTAAACAATTTCATGTAACATGGGTATCAAATTCAAATAGTTTCACTTGATCAAAGTTGAAATGTCTAGAGGAAATTTCAAGATCCAGGTGGTCTATCCTGTTGGTCATCGCATGACTTGGATGCTTGTATAGAGGGTGTGGCATTATCCAGTTGAATTATCAAGATGGTGTCACATGATCTAACATAAATGAACTATTTTTATTCTCAATATAGGGATTGAGATGCATATAGGGTGTCACAAGAGTCAATTAGACATATCTCAGAGGGTGTCGCATGACCTAGATAATATCCCTAGAGGGCATCATGAGACTTAGCTGACATATCCATAGGTCATAACTAGTCTTGGATGACTTGCTCTTAGGGTTTCATGAGGTCTTAGTTGACATGTGTGGATTCCACCATGATACTCGAATAACATGATTAGGCATAATTACATGAGTCAAGTGATGTATATTAACAACATTACATGGCTTGGGGGATGAGCCCAACAGGTCTCACGGGACTAAATTGGTGTGCCCGGGGGGAACTACATGACTTTCTATAACATTTCCTATAGAATTTCACATTACCAAAGTATTATACTAATGTAGTGTCATTATATCTTGATTAATAGTTCTGGTTTTGTCGCGTGTCTTGGATGGATCACATGAAGTGCTTTAGGTTCAGTGAATATATTTTTCTCCCAAGTCTTCCACCATTAGTTTTTTTCTGGACCTAGTATTTGGAATTTCTTATATTTATTAAATACTAGATTATTTAGATTCTTGTGTGATCTAGAAGATGTGTGGTATGTTTTTCATACATCTTTCTAGAAATCCTTTGCATGATCTATTAATGATAACATGAACATATTTATTTATAGAACATGACCACTCAGGTAGTTCAACAGCATATTACCTCATAGAAGACCTTCCAATCACGAGATCAGCTACTCTAAGAAATCTTCTATGATACTTGGTTTTATTGATATTCATAGATGAAAAAAATCAAACCCCTTTCTTATGTGGCTGTAGTGGGGGATTTTTAGGTATCTCCACTCTGATATTTTACCAGTTTTCATGGAATATCTCACATGGATCTAGGATAGTGTTGGAAAAGGGTCCTAGAACCATGCTTACTTTCAAGGATTTTCTAGGGAATTCTCTAAGGGAATCACCTAATTTTAAGTGACCATGCATCCCTCTCATCAATACCTTCATTATTGGATTATTTAAAATTAATATGGACATTTTACACATGCAGATATGCCAAACGAATTCTACATTTTCATATTGACACATCCAAGGGCCTTTAAAATATCAAAATTCATCTTAAGATTCCTTCATAATATCATCAATACCTTTCCTATGATATTTTTTGAGGTAAGGGTGGTTTGTATGGGGGTCTCCACGAGATCAGGGTGGCCAATCTATGAGTCTCACAGAACCACATTGGGGACTTCCTTAGTGAATCAAAAATGTTTTATGGCCATGAGAACTCCCACTTCCTCACTTTTTATTCCCTTAAATTTATTTAACAATGGTATGGTATTATGTGAAGTTACATAAGTGTCGTCGAGGGCATTGTCTCTATTTTTTGGTTATTCTTCGCATGACCAGAAAAGGTCCTATGGGAGTGCACTATAGTTTCATCGAAAACATAATTTGATTGTATTTTGGGAGCCAAAGGGTGACTGCAAGGTCACCTGGACATACCTGAGGCCTTTCACGTGATGGGGATGACATTCCATAGGTGTCTTGTGGCATTTATTGAATCACTAGGGGTGTGTCACAAGACATTTGGTGAAAGTGATAGGATTCTACCTCCTCCCATTTATTTCTAGTGTTTTTATTCCTCAAAATCATGGGAGTCTTGCGATTTTTTTTGGATGTTGTAAAAAAGTATTACACTTACCATTGGTGATGCATCACATGATCCTGGCATTCGTAAGAATCATCCAATGTTTGGACTATTTCCCCCCGTATTTTTAGAGGATTTCAGATTGGATTGTTAGGTTTTTTCTACTAACAACCCTTGTGGAAAAGGGGATCTTATTCAACTACCTTTACATGACAACTGGTTGTCTAGAGAGCCTTCATAAGAGCTGGATGGATTTCTGGAATGGGTTCTGTGGGATCTACTATTGGTTTTTCACTATTTGTGGAGTCTTCACGTGACCTTATAATGGTCACGTGATCGCGACCCCTTGGAAGGCTCACACGATCCATAGGTCTTGGCCTCATTTTTCTTCCTTTGCTTTTGAGGTAAAAGTAAAAACCATAATCATGTATTTATTCCTTTTTTAATTTTTGGATTATCATTTGGTGGGTTTCAATATCCCTTTAGATGTTTTTGGGAGTCTGATGACAAAATCCATGGTGATGTTTTCCTATTTACGTTCTTGTATTGATAATGGTTGTGGCATCCCCATATACTTTTTTCTCTCAGCCATGGATTTATGACATACCATGTATCGAGATATATCCTCATCAATATCTTTCTTCTTCATTTTCCCACTATAAATACTCTTCCACATAAGCCTTTGGTAGGCACTATACCCTTTTACCCTTTATTTGTGGGTTCAATCCCTATGACCTTTCCGGATGTTATAGGTTGTTTTCCAACATGTGGGTTATCTTATTCTAAAACTATATTAGTATAATTCCTATAATTTCCACAAATTTAAATAACCCATAATTACCTTAACATAAAAGATAATTTTATCCATACAGGTTATAAATACCTATAATCTTATGTAAAAAAATGTATGTGTGTCCCTCCTCAAATATAATTTTAACTAAAATATATAAAAAATAAAAGGTTTTTTTTTCTATAAATTTCACCAAAAATATCCTTAATCTTGAAATAATATCATAACATAAAATTTCAAAAGGGTTTCATATGAAATTGAACTTAAGATTGACCTTAAAATCATAAACTCATGATAGAATCCATAACTCTTTATTTAATATTACATGGAGATATGTACAAATCCAAAATATAGTTCACCCTTTATTCCTTCAATGATTTATTATATTTTATAAAAACATTTCCATTGGAATCATGGATTCATCCTTACCCTTATAGAATGTCTAATGTTATTTCATTGTTCCAAAATCCATATAGAGGTAGATAATAAATTATCAGAATCGCATAAAATTTTACTAATGTATAAACAATAATATTTTCATTGGGATAATTCATACAAAATAAAACATGAAATTACCAACTAAGGAGTGAAGGATAATTTTTCCATTATTATCATTATTTACTTCAAATTGTCTGATTTAATAAGATTTCAATTTTTCCTTTTTCTTCAGTGGTTATTGTGGATTATCATCCTTATTATCCTATGGATTGGGGCATTGATTTGAAAAATTACCATACTCCTTCCATTTGAATCATTGTAGTATGGGTGGCACACTTTTGTGAGATTTATATCGATTCTTATCATTACATAACTTATTCCCATCACTTCATAAATCTATTATTTGATGACCTTTCATCAAAACATTAAAATATTTATCATTCCCCTTAACAAAACTCCATCAATTTTTTATTCCAAACTTTGATCAAGAAGTAAAGTTCGTCTTTTTTTATCATTATTTTTTTAGAGTTTGTTTTAATTATATTATTATTTCATCATTAAAATAATGTGATTTATGGGTAACTCTAGTATCTATTTTATCTTAAATAGCACAAAGAACATTTTCTACATAGCTAAGGATGTTCTATATTTCAAATTACCTTCAGTGACTTTTTTTCATCCACTAAATAATAGATCAACCAAACATTTAGGTTTGACGATAATACCAGAAGCATATTTCACATGTCTAGTAAAATTAACCTCATAGGTACCAATGGATTTAGCGTCCTTGTACTTTAACTCAAGTATTTCCTTCTCTATTTTCATATGAGGAATACAATAAATGTAATAATTGAAAACTATGTTCTTAAACTCATCACATTTCATGTATTTAATTTCTTTATGTTTCATATTATTATTGATAAGTGTTCAACAATGATCTTCTTATCTTTCCAAATGATAGATATAAAAAATAAATTTTTCATGAACTCAAAATAACAGATTAAAAAATATCCTTTCAATGGTATTGACTTATTACTTAGGAACTAGTGGATCTCAATAACTACTAAATTAAGCTGAACATTTCTTCATGAATGAGTCAATAGAATGTAGTTCTCTACATTGGTCTTTTAGAAGCTCAACATGATTCAGATCTTTACAAAGCTGTGTGATAATATCAATGAAATTTTTCATTCCTTATCGCATAACATTTGGCTAATTTGGATGAAACTTATCAGAGTGGTGAACCACATGATCAAAACATATAACTTATTGGATGTCTAAATAAAGACACCTTATTTTCAATATATGAAACCATTGAATTAACCTAGGTCATTAAAGGTCATTATTCAAATACTTCATGATGGTTCACAAATATTTTTTGAATTTCTTCAACATATCCCCTGGCAGTGTCAAATTAGGTGTGCAACAAAGTCCATTTTCATGTACAAGTTGATGATAAATTCTAGAGCAATGCACCCTTTTAAAGTAATTACCCCTAGGTACTACTATACTAGATACACATCAACATTTAGTATCCATGTATGGATACAATTTCTTAGAAATCAAACACTCTATCCTTCACAAAAATTCCATGATATTTTACTATCTGTATACTTATCCTTATCATTCCCATTAATTTTATCTCATCCTTGTTTCTATGGGTTTGAAAAAACCTTTCTCAGATTCCAATTATAGAAACCCACCCTCTTCATACATAGATATTACATCTTAATAGATTAATATTAATTACATAAAATAATGATCCATGCAATAATTTTTTAGGTTAACTTATTTTGGAAACTCAGATACATAGACAACTAGTTCATAAGTGAGATATATCATCTCCTACTAGGTCTTCATAATTATCGCCATTTTCTAGACATATCATACATAATACCTTTCATCAAAAAATATGGAAAGGAAACATAATAATGGGAGAGATACGATTATTAGAAAGGTAAAATATTGTAAATATTGACATAATATGATAATAAGGGTATGAGAATGTGAGAATGACATTTGAAAACCATACCATGTGTATAATATATCATAAACTAGAGTCATGGAATAAAAAATGGTAGTTAATAATATGTAAATTATAATATAATTCAAGAACTTGTTAAATGACAACATAACATTAGCAAAAGACGTAGATTTGTGGAATAAACATTAGCATATAAAATTATTTCCAATGTAGTCAAGGGTCATTTCTAAACCTATCATAGTGAAATGGGTTTACTCCCCATACCACCATATTATTCAAGGATCACTCCCAAGATTATTATGGTGGATAGATTCCATTTATGTACTGGGTTCAATACTCATTTTAGTTCTATTTTTCTCATGATGTATCAATATTTACCTAACTCATTGGATGGAGATATAGGTCCCAAACATCATTCGTTATAGAATTACCACCATACTTTGTTATAGAATAACTACCAACCTTGGTTATAACATAACCACTATTATTGGTTATTACATAACCACCATCATTCTTTATAATGTGATCATTATCCTTGGGTATAACATAACCACTATCACAAAACTAAAACCATAAAAAGGTGTGTGACAAGATCTTAAAACTTTTATCATATTAGGATATATGAAAAAAATTTATTTCATAAACATTTCCTTACATTATGATCCATATAAATGAAAGTTTTTTCATAAACATCTCATTAATTAATCGTAGCATAAACTATGGGAATGAAAAGGTTTTCATAAACATAATTTCATCATAAATATAAAACATCTAGAGAAATAATAAATATGGTATAATTAGATAATATCCACATAAAATATTAATTAACATCAACGGATGTCATCTAAGATAGAAAATTATTTTCAGCAATCATTTGGAACATTTCCTAAGTAAAATAGTCTTTTCACTTTCAAAAAAAATTACTAAAAGTTAAAATAACTTTGTGAAAATAATATTATTTAAAAAAAATTACATCAAAATTATAATTTAATCTTTAAAAAATTGGTTGGTCATGTAGACAAGAAATTATGTTCTTGTAGTATATGTTAAAACAAAGGTTTCATTCACATTTTTGCTAAAAATAATAAGGGACTTATTTGAAAATAAAAATAAAATTATTTCAATATTTTTAAAAAGTAAAAAATTAGTAAAAGTAAATTTAATCCACTGTATTATTGTCTAACAAAATTCTTGAATTTTTTTTAAAACATTATTATGGAATGAAAAGGGTTTCATCTGAAGAGTGAAATAAAGTTTGATTTTTCATTAAAAACATTATTTTGGATTATTTAGTACATAATAAGGGTAAAATTAACCAAAAAATTATAATTTATATAAATAATAATAGTATAATAAAATTACTGAGTTTATTTAAATGTATATTAAAATATCTCACCATTTAAATCATATCATAACAAATCTTGATAAACGCGACGAATTTAACATTAAACATTTACCACTTTTGTATCTTTTGAGTTAAAATCACCACGAATGAAATAATATTGTATAGATATTTGTATCCCATATTTATCATTATAAATATAATAAAATAAATTCATGGGTTGTATATACACCAAACAAAATAAATAAGTTGTGGATATAGATAGTGTCCAACAGAAATAAAAGTGAGACAAAAATCTATTACCGCTTTAGTAATATTTTTAATCATAAGCCCTATTAAATAATAACATCAAATGAAATGTAAAATTACATAAAAATAATGAGATTAATTATACAATATTAAATGTTTTAGTAAATTAACAACACAAAATAAATGAGTGATGAATATTGAATATGTCTCCCAGAATTAAAAAAAGACTATATTTTCCATACCTCAACTCTTGACATCCTTCATACAAATTTAGAACTCATATATAATTAATATTTATTGATTATAAATCTATTAAGGAAGAATAATTATATATATATAATAGTATATGATTTACTTATGGCCTTTTATTACATTTTTGTTATCAATTCTTTTTTAAAATCATGTTTTGGGTAATGACTGCTTTGTTTTTCATATAAATTTTGATTTGGTATTTTTGGTCCAATTACATTTGATAATGGTTCCATAATCTCCAAAATTTTAATCATGATATAAATATAATATATATAAAATAAATATTTATTTGTATTAATATTTTAACGATATATATAGAAAATGAATTACCCCCTTCTTGGAGGTTGTAGGTCGTACATACATGTGAACGTTGTTTCAATTTTTTCAATAAAAAGAACAAAAGGAAGGTAAATTATATCTAAAATTTATTTAGTCTTTTTTTATGCCCCATATATCCCATATTTTTATTAAATTTATATTTATTAACTTCTATTTTAATCGTATGTGAAAAACGAATCACATAGCTCCGTGAGGTGGTAGTCCATTGTACACACGAGAAATGTTATTGTATTCATAGAGAATGGAAAGAGATAAGGTAAATATGATATTAAAATTATAGAAGTAAAATTATTTTAAGAATATAAAATATATATTTTAGATCCATCACTATATCCACCCATGAGAGGTAGTGATGGAAAATGTATTAAATCAAATCGTGAGGTGGTAGTGTTTAGTTCACACAATCGACTGCTTCATTTCTCATTTTATGTAAGAGGACTTGGATGTAGTTTTTCCAAAAAAAATATAAGAATATTTCATATACAAATTTTATTATATCATTATATTTGAATAATATTTTAAGGAGTAATAGGAATAAATTAATTGAAAATGTGTGGTTAAGGATATACCTCTTCTATGGAGAACCCCTTTGGGATTACACCTAAATCCTTATTATAAGGATTTAATATTTAAACAAATCCTCTATAAAGTAGAAACGTGATTGAAGAAATTTTTCTAGGTAGGTATTTTTGACAAAATAAAGGTTTTTTGATGCCTGAATATAAGAGTACATGGGTTCTTTTTTATAAATGGGAGAGAGGACACACATTGAATGTTTAAAAATAAAAAGGTGTTACAACATTTTTATCATAAACAATGGCCCCAAAATTTCTCATTTTAAAACCTTAGATGATTTAATGTCAAAACTATTACCATAAAATTGGATTGTAAATGTTTTTTAGGTAATTTTACCCTTTAACTTTTTAGTTTACCACTGGTAAGCCCGTTTTAACCACAACTACGGTAATTAATGTTTTCTATTATTACTATTCATTTTGATGAAAAAGTAAGTTAGCATAATTATATATTATAAAATATTATTATTTCAAATATTGAATCCATTTTTAAAAATTACATTCATATAAGTGGCAAATATTAGTTTAAAATTGATCCCATAGATGTGGTGAAAAAGAGGTTTTCTAAAGGGAAACATTCCATAAGTACAATAAGTTTTAATATCATAACTCATTTTGAAATAAATTCAAATGATTTAATTTTTATTGATAAATATATAATTGAACTAATTTTCATCTTTAAAAATAATAAAATAAAATCCATCTTGTAAACGGTCCAAACGAAAAAACCTTTTTTATAAAAAAAACCCATATTTTTTATTTTTATCAAAAAAATACTTTTTTTTGTAAAATTATCAACAAATCACCCAAAATAAATTTTGACTTATAGATTTCAAAATTAATTTTTATTTTTTAAAATTAATTTTCTCAATGTATAAAATTTACAATTATCATTATTCTACAAAATTAAATAAGTACAATTTTTTGAGAAAATATTACTTTTGAAACATATTGAAACATTACAAAAAAATTGAGTACTTTTTATCAATTTCATTACTTTTTTTAAAAACCACTATAAATAATATTTATTTTTTTATTCCTATTAATTCAACAAAATTTAATGGCAAGCATATAATGTTCATGTTTAAATAAAAATATTAAAAGCATATTGTGGTTTGTTAAAACATGATGTCATGTGTGGTGATAGCTATAAAAGAAATTAAATTTATTCAAAAAATAATATTTCATAAAAGATAATGGATTTACAAGAATGAACATTGAGTAAAAATTCAATGAAAGGTTACCTAGGCATATGATTTATGGATATCCATGTTTGGAACTGACCCATCATTGTTTAATTAAAACTATATTTTTATTGAATTGGGTTATATCATGGGGAGATAATGAAACTTGAGGAATAATGTAGCTAACTATAAAAATGAGTTCTGAGATATTGATTGTTTGGAATGATCAATGTAACTACATCAATCCAATATGGAACACTACTCGGTTCTTGGTGGTTCATGTTGAATGAGAGCATTATGAACATTATTTACTGATTTGTTCAGCATACATGGTTCTTGATCCAATCACATGGGAAAGATTCATATGCGGTTTGTTCAATCAAGCATAGGAACATGGAAAAACACCCATGTGTTGAAGAATAACATGTTCTTTCATATCATCAATCCACAATCCAATGAATTTTTTCTTCTTAAACCAATATATAGGTAATGTTTCACCAACTCAACTTCTCTTACGACTCTGATATTATCATGATAAGATGGATCCTATTGGGAATGGTTGGTGCTATTTGGATTAGCACTAGTATAAGATTCAAGATTTCTGGATCATTTGTCTTATAACTATAGAAAAATATTTATATATCTTATGGATTTTTTGCTGACCATTCACATACTTCCATGTGAATGTTATTTCACTTACGACCCTTTAAGATTCATGGTGTCATATCGGTGGGAAGGAGGGTGGTTAAGAGATCCACTCCACTCCCAATTGAAAATCAAAAAATTGAATTTTCATTATCATTCCAAAAAAAATCATTTGATCTCTGTTATATTAATACATTTTACCTACAGTTGAATGAAACATTTTCTACTAATATGGTACAAATACAATGTTTCAAATTGAACCATGTTTTTATTACACTGATGGGGTTCAATAGGGTATAATAAGTGATAGGTTATGTGATGGAGGATGATCCTCCCAGAAATGGAACCTTGAATTGAAAGGGGATACCATGTGAAACCCCTTCTTCATTTTTGTGAGAATATGAACATCTACCACCCTCATCAATTCTATATGGGGAAGGAAATATAGATGGTTAAAGTATAGTGAAGAGGAGCTATGATATTTCTTTTTCAAATAGATGGAGTATTGAGGTTGGTACTCTAATGAAATCATTATCATGACCAAGATCAAGTACCAGGGATATATTTTATCAGATACAAAGTAGTAGGAACAAGATAGGTCTGAATTATCAAACACCAGAGATAGACATAAAACTCAAAAGCATAAGGACAATGGTTTTTTTTTCCTACTATATTAGAATTATCCATGGGGAAAACCCCAGAGTTGGGTCTGATTACCATAATCATCTAACCCTATTTACAATACCAATATAAAAGTTGGAATTATACAATATTCCATACCCAAACCCATTCCATAAGAAATGTAACATGATGCTCTATATGACTCTATTTATGTTCCGGAATGTTTGGTGGAACACACTTGGGATAGGACTGCTTGTAAGTTTAATGATGATATATCCACTAATATAAAAATAATTTTATGGTGTTATACTCATATTATTTGGACATTCAAATAAGGGAAATTTTTAAAATTAAAATAAGTACCATAAATTGTTTGAAACATTACCTTATCCCTTAAAAAATATCCACCACTCACCATTGTTGACCCAACCCCTTGTCAATCATCGCGTTGGTTGTTCAATGGAACTCTCTAAAATTAAGGACGAAAAAATAGGTATATAATGAGTGTTCAAAACATTGATCACAACCTATTTATTCCTAATGAAGACCTGGATACACTACTAGTGCTCAGGGAGTGGACTACTAGTTTACTATGGGCTAACCAAGAAGTTGATTCATTCAAGAACATGCTTTTCTGAATCATTCAAGTCAACTAATACCATTAATATTTTCATCATTATTTTGTCTCAAATGTAAATTTACACATATTATTTTGGAATATTGATTCAAAATATTTAGATATACATTCTAACATGATTTTAATGGATAAGACCATTATTCTCTGATGATAAGGTTCCATTAGTGGTTCTATGTTTTTTGGAGTTGAATTTATAAGTCTAAAAAGTCATTAATGAAGGCCCTCATTATGAAAGAACATAGTGAAGATGATTTATCCATTATTTTTTATGGGTATATACCATAGTATATTTTCATGAATTTTTTCCCCACAACTTCACTAGTTTTATGCCTCTAATTTAGAAAGTTATGCTTGGAGGGTCAGAGGTCATTCCTAGTCTCATTTTATCCCCCTAACAATCCAATAGGAATATTTTATTTGTATTTATAACATAAAACATGAAAACACCTCGACATATGCCACCCAATATAGATGGTATTATTCTCCAAAAGGCATCTGTTTCACATTAAATTGAAAATAACTCAATACTCTATAGATATATATAATTATATCTTCTAGGATCCCTTCTATACCAAGGGGATGCAATTATGAACATCATTATAGTTTTTTAGGAAACTTGTGATGAAACAATTTTAGAGAGGCTCCACACTGGAGGGACTCAATGTATCACCTAGTTTTTATATATAACTAAATGAAAAGTGTAAATAATGTTGGAAAAGACATTGAATAGAATGTGCCCCAACTCATCTAAGATTTATAACTTAGTTGGTAGATGACCTAATTTGGGATCATATCCATTCAAGTGGGGACGAAGTCCTAAATTTAATCCAAAATCAATGTGGAGGATTTTGTACACTTTAATAAGACAAACATCTCACATAATCCATTATTTTACATCAACCGACTATAACTTTAAATCATCTATGTCTTTCGAAGAAGTATTGTGCCTCTGTTAAGACTAGAATTTAATAAGGGTGGATTCCTTTTTCATCATACAATCTATTATATTACACATACATATATATTTTCTATTTTCTCTAACTCCCACAAAATGGAAAAGGAAGACTCGTTCCATCCTTACTGCTAGTACAATGCCATAAACCATATAGGCTATTCATCATGCTAATGAAACTAAGGGATATGTTCCTTTTTTGTAGATAACGGGCAATAAAGACTCTCTCTTAAACCGCTACCTTGGGATAATTATACTAAAATTATACATTATCAATAATACTAACTATATTATGGAAATTTGATTATGGAAGTAGAATAATATTAGGCTATGAAGACCTTTAAATTTAGGGTGTTTGAGATAAAGATATTTATATATCTATTTTTTCTATCTTCGATCCTAGAAAACTAAATTTTACTATACCATATAGAAAGGACTAGCATGGATATATTGAATACTTATTGGAGATACATGGAAACCTGAATTGAATGAATAATCTGTATTTTTTGAAAGAAAATTGTAAAGGGTGAAATATGACCAATTCAAGAGATAAATATTGGGATTGATTTGTAGTCATTTTTTCATGGACTTACCAATCCGACAAGCCAAGAAAGCATAGATATAAAATATTTTCAAGCTCATACTAAAAAAATTTCTTTAGAATACTCAATATAATCTAACAAGTATCATGATATAGAGGAGAATTTTTATATATTATTAGTGACAAAAAGACCACTCAAGACTAAACTAAATGAAAGAAGCAATTTTGACTGTTATAGGAAGACAATGAAAGTAAAGAGAAATAATTACATTAACTTAACTATCTTACAAACATAAGATACATTAATGAAAGGAAAATAATTCAGTTATATATTGATAGAATTTAATTACATATATATAATAGAAGAAGGGTAATTAATATTAACAAAGGAAGTTTTTTTAAAGTTTGGTCTTAAGGTTTGAATAGATTTTGGTGTTTATGAATTGCTACTTTAAAATATTTGATTGATAGACTATGAAACATTCTCTTACCTCAAATAGAAGTTTATTTATTCACTTATAAATCATATGTAAAATATTAATAACACCATTGGAAGCATTGGAAATGAATATTATATATAGTAAAATTGTCTTAAATTTAATTCTCTTGCACGTGAGGATAAAACTTTTTCCATGATGGTAGATCTTTATACAAATAATATATTATACCATCATAGGGGAAAACATACATATATTTTAAAAATAAGAAAGTTATATTTTCCAGATAATTAGTAGGAGGGTGAATAGATGAGTACCCTCCAAATAGATTTCTTTAACCAATCCATGTTTATAGAAAATATTTACTTCAAATAAACCACGACTAATTGATTAATGGGATTTAAGACTATGTAAAGGATATTATTCAAAACGATGGTATAAAAATGAAAATGAATTAATTTTAAGTTCACTACCCTACTATTAGGCTACATTTATATTCCATGTTCGGAACATGATTTTGAGTGAACAAACCATAATCTAGTGGTCCTGGCCTTGTCTCTTTTTTTAGTGTGTGTTTTGTTCAATATTAGTTTACTGATGGTAGGTTTGATTCAATTTGTGAATCTAACTATGAGTTCAATATACCAAATAAGCTATACCCATGTCTTAGTTTGTCCATTAATATACCCAAAATCTTGTATCTTAGCATTTGGATAGTAGCCACGTCATACGTTGGATTAAGGATAGTGAGTTGAGATGGTTTTATTTTCATGGTATTTTAAAAGTAATATCATTTATTCGATTTTTGTATAGTTTCACATTGAACTATCTCAGTGAATATAACATATTTACACCCAAATATAATACGATGTTAATTAAAACCATATCTATGTGGGAATGTTTCACTAGAACAACCAAAAACAACCACCATTTCGACCCCACTATCATGTCATAATTGTTGAAAAAAGGTCTCATTCTTTTTTACATCACTTCCAAGACACATGAGTACACATGCCTCCAGTAATATAAACCATATGGTCCCTTTCTGAGTTTACTCCATTGGATATATTATCTAGATTATACCCATGTATCCCATAGACAAAGTCTATAATGGGAAGGGGATGATCAGAATATTGGATAGTTGATGTGTGAATGCATTCAATTCGGAGTAGGGGGTATCTTATTTAAACATGGTTGGAGCATTAATATCATTGGTAAGATTTATTATCTCCAATATCAAAACTATTATATATTCATATTAAATTTATATATTTTTTCCTTAAAAATAATCTAATGGTTTCCCAACTACTTTTGAAACATCACCATTCTCTGTGGTCTACTTTTCTTTTTTTCTATTGGTGCATCAAATGTGAGCATTCATGGTTATGCCATAATTATTTCGGTGTAGGGATATATCCCTTAACATATTCTATTTGATTTTGAGCCTCTTGATGTTTTTCCAATTCCAAAATTCAACCTCACAAGTCCATTCTTGTTGGCATGTTCCTTCTGTGTGGGTTAACCAACTTTACACTCACTCAGTCCAAAGTATCATTCTACCTATCCTATCAAACTTCTACACATAGATAAATGAATTTATTTATAAAATTAAATAAAAAAATAGGTAGTATAATGAAATTATATACATCATTCATGGCCTATTGTATTCTCTATCGATTCTCATAATCGATCACTTAGGTTTATGGTACACCTATGGGAACCGACAGCATTATGAAACCTTCATTGTTTTTTCTTCTTATTTCAACTTATCCCATAAACTATAATGAAAACTCTTGAGCTGATATACCAAATTATAGTAGTTTTCAACTCATATTTGATCTTAAATTTGGATATATATATATATATATATATATATATGTGTGTGATATCTATAGAAAAACAAGTAAGTTAGATGATATAGAAATGAGGTTCGACCCAAAGGACACTTTTGATGATGGAAGGTTGGGTTATTAACCTCCAAGAATTACCTGTAACAGCCCGAGATTTTATGAAAACTATTCTTTTTAATTTTATTAATGTCTTTTGTTGTACGCTACACCAAAAGGAGCTCGCACAACACGTATCCTTGACTTGCCTTGCATTACACGCAATCGCAACCTTCCTCGATAGCGTGTGTGGTACGCAATACCGAGTTTCACTAAACAACGATATGCTATTAAAATATTATCAAAACTAGCCGTTATGAATAGTAATAACCACTTTTTGAAATTTTATAAATTTTATTTTTCAAAATGGACTTCATTTTTGGATTCGGAATACCGAAATTAGCCTAGGGTGAAATTTTGGTATTTTTCTGAAAACATTCAATTTTTGATGAATAGTGAAACCACTAAGTGGTAGGTTAAAAACTGAATTTTCCATAAAACTTAATTTTACCGCTTCTGTGAATGGAATTTCAAAAATCCGAGAGACACGGTTAATATCAAGGACTAAAATGTGGTTCAATGAGATGAAAATAATTTTTTGGTGAATAGTAACTTTTTACTTTTTTTACCGCGGTTAATAGTAAATAGGGTAACTAAGGGTAAATATGATATTAATATTACCCTAACACATGTCCTAATTCTATTGGACAAGTTTAATTCGACCAAAAACAAACTTAGGAATAAAATATGACCATTTAGGCCCACTTGGATTAGATTAGGACATTTATTATTAATTTATTTAAAGAAGGGTTAAAATAGTTAAAATCAAAGTTTAATAAGTAAATCATTTTTAATATGTGGTTATACATAAGATAAATTAGATTGTAAATATTAATTAGAAAGCTAAAAATATTTACTACATGATGGTATTTTATTTGAAATTTTTAGAAATCAAATAATTTAATTTATTTATGACACAAAGATGATGCAGTAATTATCTTATTAATGAAATATTGACATAATTGATAATATAAATACCAAAATAAATTTAATTCAAGACTTTTTATGAATTGCACTAATTTTCTAGGTTACTATGATATATTAGTGTTGCTTTAATCAACACGGTTCGAACATATAATTCTGTTATGACTTTCACAAAAATCATGTATCAAATAGTGTCAAAATTGACACAAAATAGTTTTTAAATCAAATATTATATTATTAATTGTTATTTTATTCCTAAAAATCTAAGGTTCGGCAAAATTACTTAGATAAGGATATATGTATTAATAATATACAATTTGGGGTTCGTTTGGCATGTTATAGTAAGTTTATTAACCATATAATGTAAGAAAACAAAAAGACACGGTAAAAGTTAAATTATTTAACTTAGAGTTAAATCTAATTGATAAGGTTAAAATAATAACCTAAACTTGTCTAAATCTTATAGGTTGATAGGATTTCGATCCATCCCCACTTTAGCTTCGAAATAAGACCCTTTGGAACCATTATAAACCGATTTTGACTTTAATATAAAATAATATTTTGAGATATTCCTAAGGTGCCCCTCTCCTCCCTTATAAAAGGACACCTCCTCCCCCTCCTCCTCACACCAATTTGAGCACTCATGCTGGGACAACCCCTACCAAAATCTCTTCTCCACTTCCCTAGAAACATCCTAGAGGTTCTGGTCTTCCTCAAAGACCAATTTTAGTGCCCTAAGTGGAGGTCTCAAAGAGGCACTTCAAAGAAGAGGTAATTACCGTTACCAATTCTTTCATCTTTATTTCTTCTTCCACTTCTTCTTATTAGGTTGTTTCATTATGAAGTAATAACATCAGTATCACTCATATACTGATATGTTATTATAAGTATGAAACAACCCTATTTCACCATCTATCCATCCTACGGAAAAAGAAATCACCGCGCGTGCGTACGTACGGAATACCGTCTCCACGCCGTGGTGTAATCTATTTTCCACCACCACATTACATGGATGGGTATAATGGTGTAAAGAATAACTATACATAGTTATTACAACATCATATTGATTCTGATATATTGTATAATCCACTCCAATTCAATTAAATATTTATAGAAATGATATCATCGCTCGTGCGTACGTACGGACTACCGTCTCCACGACGCGATGAGATTCATTCTCCATGTTAACCATTTAAGAAAGATTATAATGTATATATAAGAAATAATAATGAAATATATGAAATTATAAAGCTACTGGATTTATGTATATATATACATATGTATGTCATCTACTTACTTCCATTTCAAGACAATAAGGAAAGGAAAACAGCGTTCATGCGTACGTACGGACTACCGTCTCCATGAACGGTGTTTTTCATTTTATTTATCAACCTATTATATATATATATATACTGAATATATATGATATATAAATCATATTTTATATTCTGGAAGTGAGTAAATCATGATATAAGTAATAATGATTTCAAGAACAACAAGTCAAAACACCTACAATAAATGAAACGATTTTACCCAAAACGCTTCTTTAACATGGAATTTACAAAAGAACGGGTAATATAATGTCATAAGTGAACCATATATGATATCATAACAATGAATATGATTCTGTAATAAGTCAATAACATGATTTAAATCATTATACAGGAGGTTCGGACACTTACAAAGCAAGTCGGACCTAAGGTAAGGGAAATATCACAATCTCATTTTTATCCGAGATTGTTTATTCGTAAGTATTTATTGGGGTGTATTTTATCATCCACATCCATGTTTCATCAATATGTAATATTATTTCCATCCACCTACAATTGTTTAAATCCATTTTTACCCTTCGGTGAGTTTTGGTAAAGAATAAGAAAGGAATCTTTTGTCGTTTTTCGTACGAGGTACTTTTTGACTTTTCCGACAAAAGTACGAAGAATGTTTTTTTTAACTTATACGGCATGAATGGATTTTTAAAACATTAAATCCAAGAAGCTTCCTTTACAAGTTTTCAAGTTTATTTTTAATCAACTTCTTTTATTTTAAAGTTGTATGACATGTTATGAAAGAAAAAAAATGTTTTTGAAGAAGAAAGGATATTTTCCTCAAGAATGGAGTTCAAGTGTTTTATCAAAATTATTTTCCATCTAAGATAATAAAGGGTTATGTTTTTATCCATTTTATTACATTGATTTGATCATGTTGTGACGGAATTATTTTTATGAATTCCTTTATCTTATATGAATTGATTTATGATGTCATGATGTTTCAAGAATCCCACTTTTGTTACATGTGTTATGCGATGATGTATGATTATGTGGCACACATAAGAAAGGATTCATTATAAGATGGGTGGGACCTATATCTCCCTCCAATGCATTGGGTAAAGATTTTATATCTCATGAGATAGACATGGCTGGAACGAAAGGTTATTTCGGTTCAGTGATACAGGACTGAAACGAGGAGTGAACTCGGTTCAGAAAGGGACTTTGTCCACTAAGATAGTCTTGGAAATGAGTCATGACTAACAAGAAATGATTTTCCATGATTATGTGTGCATGCCACAAAGTTTCAAGTTTCATGTTATGATTATGGGGATCTTATTTTCACTTCTATGATTTGTCCCATGTTATGATATTATGAGCTCTTTTGCAGGTTAAGATTTCCAAAAGCTATGTTCTTATGTATATGATGTGATTGATATTTCTTTTGTTTACCCTTACTGAGCATTTGAGCTCACCGTTTTATGTTTTCTTTTCCCCAGGATGTAAAGAAAGGTTTTTAGGTAAAAAAAGGAAGATCTTTATGGGAGATATTGAAGATCTTTCACCACGATTAGAAGATTATGTTCCGAGTTTCCAAAGACACTAAACTATTACGATCCTTGTGTGTGTTTTTGTTATGTACTAAGTATTCCGCAAAAGTAATGTAATGTCCATGTACGATAAGCTTCGGGTCTCTACAGTTGGTATCAGAGGAAAGGTTTAGTCAACCTTTGGAAACTAGGATGCGAAAACGTTAGTGAGATCCCTAGAGATATTTATAAGGTATGTCTAGGGATGTCCCTAGTGATAAGTATACGTATAGGTTATAGTAATAGAATTATGCTAACGATCATAGAATTAAACCTAAGATGTTGGATATTGAAGGTACTCCCCCTTTATTATGTTGTTTTCCCTAGCATGATTTTTGCCTCTCACACTATTCTTTTTGGGTTTTAGACGATGGCTGGTACCCGAAGGAACCGTGTTGATCAATGCAATGGACAATGCAATGATTGCCCTCCTGAACAAACAAATGTTATGGGAGATGGAGTGCAAAATCTTATTGCTATACTTACAAAAGCTAGGAATCATTCTGGACTTCCAAATGAGCAGAGAAGGGAACAATATTATATTGAGTCCTTCATGAGGCAACGTCCACCTTCTTTCAGTGGGTCTTCTGATCCACTTGTGGCTGAACAATGGATCAGTACTACTGAAAAGATATTTTCAGTTCTTCAATGTTCTGAACATGATAAAGTCATCTTAGCAGTATATCGTTTAGAAGGTGAAGCTGATCAATGGTGGAATCTTATCAAGAATACGAGACCAAGAGATGAAATTGAGTCCATGCAATGGGACGAGTTCAAGAACTTGTTTTTCAGTAAGTACTTCCCTTGTATTCTTCGAACAAATATGGAGAAAGAGTTTCTTGAACTGAAGCAAAGGGACGATGAATCTGTTGGTACCTATGAAGCAAATTTTACAAGACTTGCAAGGTATGCTTCTGGTATTATCATCCAACCTGAAAGTAAAGTTGATCGATTTTTCAGTGGCTTAAAACCAAGTCTTCGAAGGGCATTAGCTATAAGAGACTTCTGTAGCTATGAAGAAATTGTGCGTTGTGCTATCAAGGTAGAAATGGAAGTTGGTGTTACATATCCATCTCATGGTTTTGACAAGAAACGAAAGATGGAGTTCAAGGAGAAATCTCAGAATAATGGTGAAAAGAAGATGAATGTTTCCTTATGCACAAAGTGTGGAAAGAAGCATGGTGGAGATTGTCTTAAAGGGACTAGAAAATGTTTTAAGTGTGGAAAAGTAGGTCATCGAGCAGCTGAGTGTCGAAGTAATGGAAAAAGGGTTTCTAATGATGTGAATAAAGCAAACACTACAGAGAACGCACCACCAACACTTCAATGCTTCAAGTGCAAGGAAATGGGGCATTATGCTAATAATTGCCCTAATCCAAGGGTTAGTGATGATCAAAATGAGCAACCACTGAAGGCAAAGGACAAAGGGAAATCACATGTGATCACTATTGGCAATGTTGAATATGACAATGATGCGGTGGAATGATTAAGTGTTTATGTAATGGGATTCCAAAATAATGTTGTATCATTGAGTATTACAATATTTATTGATGTGGTATTCAAAGTGATTGAGATATTTTTTGGAAATAAGATGATATGCGCATAATGATGACGAGAAAATGAAATGTTTAATAGTATTCATGAGCTCATGATTGATATAAGGACTAAGTGATATCATGGTTCGAGTATATAGAATTTTGAGGATTTTGGTATGTGGAAAGTGTTAACTTTTAACTGCACTCATGTTTTCACTAAGGTATTCAAAAGAATACACAATTAAGGACTTTGAATGTTTGGAATGTGACCAAAAATACATATCTTATGATATGTGGGGATCAACGACAGTATTAAATCTCTGGTAATCGTTGCCACTATATTATGAGAGTGGACTGCAGTATTATGTATAAGCCTAAATATTAGACTGGATTATGTTGGACATAAGTTAGTATTGTTTAAGGATAGCAGATTTTCGATATTATTGATGGGATGTTATAGTAACGTAGTTTTAGAAAAAGGACAACCTGTAGGACGGGCGACAGCCCATCGCTTCGGACAAGGCTGTAGGAATCGAACCCACAACCGAAGTGCGACTGGCCTTTATCGCCTACCACTGACCTACATGAAGTCCCTGTTTAGTAGAAACTAGTGTTATTATATTAAGCAGTATGATATATGAAGTATAAGCCCATTTTAGGAACCATATATGATTAATCCCACTATAGATCGACTTATGTATATAAATTTTGCTAACCTTTTGAGACAGATGGAATGACCCGTAATTCTATCACATGATCTGCTAACACTTCACGAATAACAAATTCAACTTCATTTATTTAAGAGATGAAGTGGAAATTGTTAAAGGCACGAACAACAGTGAGATTGTACAAAAATAAAGTAAGTATTTATTCAAATTCAAATTCGTTAACTTTAGGGAAATGATCTTGGAAACCAAAAATGTTGTCCTAGTTCTCTTATACCTGATGAATCAGATGGTACCTTAGATCGTCACAAATTTATGGATTTGTGATTACTGGCTTTTCCATAGCCAAGTTCTCTACCACTCTCCATCAGAACATGATGGTTAGATTTCTCTTCCATATCCATATTTTCACCTATGTGGAAACCCAGTGATTAGTTTATTTGGGTAATCGTTACATTTCATACTTTAGTTTTTAAAGACAAGTGTTGGTATTCCTTTTTACGATGTGGGTTTCTATTAAAGAAACTTTCGAATAGTAAACTATTTATAACCCCGACGAATTTCGAGGGCGAAATTCATTTTAAGGGGGGTAGAATGTAACAGCCCGAGATTTTATGAAAACTATTCTTTTTAATTTTATTAATGTCTTGTGTTGTACGCTACACTAAAAGGATCTCGCACAACACGTATCCTTGACTTGCCTTGCATTACATGCAATCACAACCTTCCTCGATAGCGTGTGTGGTACGCAATACCGAGTTTCACTAAACAACGATATGCTATTAAAATATTATCAAAACTAGCCGTTATGAATAGTAATAACAACTTTTTGAAATTTTATAAATTTAATTTTTCAAAATGGACTTAATTTTTGGATTCGGAATACCGAAATTAGCCTAGGGTGAAATTTTGGTATTTTTCTGAAAACTTTCAATTTTTGATGAATAGTGAAACCACGAAGTGGTAGGATAAAAACTGAATTTTGCATAAAACTTAATTTTACCGCTTCTGTGAATGGAATTTCGAAAATCCGAGAGACACGGTTAATATCAAGGACTAAAATGTGGTTCAATGAGATGAAAATAATTTTTTGGTGAATAGTAACTTTTTACTTTTTTTACCGCGGTTAATAGTAAATAGGGTAACTAAGGGTAAATATGATATTAATATTACCCTAACACATGTCCTAATTCTATTGGACAAGTGTAATTCGACCAAAAACAAACTTAGGAATAAAATATGACCATTTAGGCCCACTTGGATTAGATTAGGACATTTATTATTAATTTATTTAAAGAAGGGTTAAAATAGTTAAAATCAAAGTTTAATAATTAAATCATTTTTAATATGGGGTTATACATAAGATAAATTCGATTGTAAATATTCATTAGAAAGCTAAAAATATTTCCTACATGATGGTATTTTATTTGTAATTTTTAGAAATCAAATAATTTAATTTATTTATGACACAAAGATGATGCAGTAATTATCTTATTAATGAAATATTGACATAATTGATAATATAAATACCAAAATAAATGTAATTCAAGACTTTTTATGAATTCCACTAATTTTCTAGGTTACTATGATATATTAGTGTTGATTTAATCAACTTGGTTCGAACATATAATTCTGTTATGACTTTCACAAAAATCATGTATCAAATAGTGTCAAAATTGACACAAAATAGTTTTTAAATAAAATATTATATTATTAATTGTTATTTTATTCCTAAAAATATAAGGTTCGGCCGAATGACTTAGATAAGGATATATGTATTAATAATATACAATTTGGTGTTCGTTTGGCATTTTATAGTAAGTTTATTAACCATATAATGTAAGAAAACAAAAAGACACGGTAAAAGTTAAATTATTTAACTTAGAGTTAAATCTAATTGATAAGGTTAAAATAATAACCTAAACTTGTCTAAATCTTATTGGTTGATAGGATTTCGATCCATCCCCACTTTAGATTTGAAATAAGACCCTTTGGAACCATTATAAACCGATTTTGAATTTAATATAAAATAATATTTTGAGATATTCCTAAGGTGCCCCTCTCCTCCCTTATAAAAGGACACCTCCTCCCCCTCCTCCTCACACCAATTTGAGCACTCAAGCTCGACCAAACCCTGAAAAAATATCTTCTCCACTTCCCTAGAAACATCCTAGAGGTTCTGGTCTTCCTCAAAGACCAATTTTAGTGCCCTAAGAGGAGGTCTCAAAGAGGCACTTCAAAGAAGAGGTAATTACCGTTACCAATTCTTTCATCTTTATTTCTTCTTCCACTTATTCTTATTAGGTTGTTTCGTTATGAAGTAATAACATCAGTATCACTCATATACTGATATATTATTATAAGTATGAAACAACCCTATTTCACCATCTATCCATCCTACGGAAAAAAGAAATCACCGCGCGTGCGTACGTACGGAATACCGTCTCCACGCCGTGGTGTAATCTATTTTCCACCACCACCTTACATGGATGGGTATAATGGTGTAAAGAATAACTATACATAGTTATTACAACATCATATTGATTCTGATATATTGTATAATCCACTCCAATTCAATTCAATATTTATAGAAATGATATCATCGCTCGTGCGTACGTACGGACTACCGTCTCCACGACGCGATGAGATTCATTCTCCATGTTAACCATTTAAGAATGATTATAATGTATATATAAGAAATAATAATGAAATATATGACATTATAAAGCTACTGGATTTATGTATATATATACATATGTATGTCATCTACTTACTTCCATTTCAAGACAATAAGGAAAGGAAAACAGCGTTCATGCGTACGTACGGACTACCGTCTCCATGAACGGTGTTTTTCATTTTATTTATCTACCTATTATATATATATATATATACTGAATATATATGATATATAAATCATATTTTATATTCTGGAAGTGAGTAAATCATGATATAAGTAATAATGATGTCAAGAACAACAAGTCAAAACACCTACAATAAATGAAATGATTTTACCCAAAACGCTTCTTTAACATGGAATTTACAAAAGAACGGGTAATATAATGTCATAAGTGAACCATATATGATATCATAACAATGAATATGATTCTTTAACAAGTCAATAACATGATTTAAATCATTATACAGGAGGTTCGGACACTTACAAAGTAAGTCGGACCTAAGGTAAGGGAAATATCACAATCTCATTTTTATCCGAGATTGTTTATTCGTAAGTATTTACTGGGGTGTATTTTATCATCCACATCCATGTTTCATCTATATGTAATATTATTTCCATCCACCTACAATTTTTTAAATCCACTTTTACCCTTCGGTGAGTTTTGGTAAAGAATAAGAAAGGAATCTTTTGTCGATTTTCGTACGAGGTACTTTTTGACTTTTCCGACAAAAGTACGAAGAATGTTTTTTTTAACTTATACGGCATGAATGGATTTTTAAAACATTAAATCCAAGAAGCTTCCTTTACAAGTTTTCAAGTTTATTTTTAATCAACTTCTTTTATTTTAAAGTTGTATGACATGTTATGAAAGAAAAAAAATGTTTTTGAAGAAGAAAGGATATTTTCCTCAAGAATGGAGTTCAAGTGTTTTATCAAAATTATTTTCCATCTAAGATAATAAAGGGTTATGTTTTTATCCCTATTATTACATTGATTTGATCATGTTGTGACGGAATTATTTTTATGAATTCCTTTATCTTATATGAATTGATTTATGATGTCTTGATGTTTCAAGAATCCCATTTTTGTTACATGTGTTATGCGATGATGTATGATTATGTGGCACACATAAGAAAGGATTCATTATAAGATGGGTGGGACCTATATCTCCCTCCAATGCATTGGGTAAAGATTTTATATCTCATGAGAGAGACATGGCTGGAACGGAAGGTTATTTCGGTTCAGTGATACAGGACTGAAACGAGGAGTGAACTCGGTTCAGAAAGGGACTTTGTCCACTAAGAAAGTCTTGGCAATGAGTCATGACTAACAAGAAATGATTTTCCATGATTATTTGTGCATGCCACAAAGTTTCAAGTTTCATGTTATGATTATGGGGATCTTATTTTCACTTCTATGATTTATCCCATGTTATGATATTATGAGCTCTTTTGCAGGTTAAGATTTCCAAAAGCTATGTTCTTATGTATATGATGTGGATTGATATTTCTTTTGTTTACCCTTACTGAGCATTTGAGCTAACCCTTTTATGTTTTCTTTTCCCCAGGATGTAAAGAAAGGTTTTTAGGTAAAAAAAGGAAGATCTTTATGGGAGATATTGAAGATCTTTCACCACGATTAGAAGATTACGTTCCGAGTTTCCAAAGACACTAAACTATTATGATCCTTGTGTGTGTTTTTGTTATGTACTAAGTATTCCGCAAAAGTAATGTAATGTCCACGTACGATATGCTTCGGGTCTCTACATTACCAATCTCTAATAAATTAACACAATAGTTTTATATTGTTACTAATTTATATTCACATATTTCCTCACTACCACACCTTAAGAAAAATTCCTAGAAAAAGGGAATACGGTGGTCTGTGAAACATCATAGTCACTGGTGTTTCCATTATAGTATATGCATTCATATCCGAGTTAGGTAGTATCAGTGAGTCAACCTTCCTATACATAGTTTCCATAGATACATAGAGTTTCAATGGTGGTTTTGTTTAGAGTTAATGATAAGTATTGGTAGTGGTGAATCAAATAGAATTGGAAACATGGATAGATGCTTTACTATAGATTATTTCCAATGAGAGATGAGAATATTTTTAAATGGGGGGTGAGTTTTCCTACTTGATAGGGATTCATTAAGTAAACCATGAACTATATATGCTTAAAATAACTGAAATGTGGTTGTGTTTAATCTCTATGGGACCTCCAATATGAGAAAATCATAACTAAGGGAGCATGAGAGGGTGAAATTATTTATTTAAGTTGAAATGTGATGTATAACAGATATTATTAGAAATAAATTATCCCTCATTATAATTAAAACTACAATGATTAAACTAGATAAAAAATGATCACCCCTTACTTCCCATCATCAATCAATTAATGGTCCTTATGGGTGGTGATCTAATATATAGATGTTTTTTGGGGGATCATCGGGTGGTAGAGTTTGAGGTTCATAGATAGAGAGAAAAAAAAAGATATCCAGGAATGGGATATGAGGTTTTAAAAGAGAAACTATTGTTAATTTTGATCCAAGATAATAGTGATGTTCTATGAGGGGAAACAATAAACAGTGAAACTATATTACGTTTCAGGTTTGATGATGAAATGTCAAACTAGAGATATCAGTCCTAGGGACATTAGAGTAGAGTAATTATGACAGGCTTGGACAAATATAAAATGGGGTGTTATAGTTTCATGGAGACTCTATGATATCATGACATTGGAACTCCAGTGAGTGAATGAAATAAATAATAAAATCCCTAATTCTAAATAGGGTTTAATACATCAAATAAAAAATAGACCATTGTACTAAAATAGTTCATGTATTCTAGTTCCTCCCTATTTAGTGAGAACCTGGTCATTATTAGGTGTCAAATTAAAATATCACTCATTCCTGATTGGATTTCTGAAATTTAGGTTCCACCATTATTTGGATAACCAAATTCATGATATTGGTTCTATAAAACATCTATTCTGAAAAATCAGATATAATGGAGTGTGACCTATGGTTCTCGACAAGACCCTTATCCAATAAGAAATTGATAATAGTAGGATTGAAAAAAACATCCATTCATTCATTTGGTATCCCAGGAAACTGATATCTTACAAAACAATTATCTCATTGGTGATTTATTTTACCACAACTTTTTCGATGGTGGAACAAGATGTTATATTAGTTAAAACGTTGATAATTATTTTTGTATGGGGCCTCCCCTTCCCATGTACACTGAAAGGATTAGTGTTGAATCCCCCTATCTCTCAAGATTTGGTTGTTCTAACCACACTTTAATGGGGTACCTACCTTCTCACCCCCCTGAATTCCTCCCCCCACCCCGACTCCATTATAATTTCATATGGTATCAATGTAGGTATATATATCTACTTAAATTTCCACGACTATTTTATAAAATAATTAATTTATTATGATATGAACAAATTAATTCAAAAAGAATCCCACCTCAGTGTGGTCCCATGACCCAATGGTGTATCAAACTGACCATTCCTGGTTTCACAAATACCACTAAGTGGTCGAACAACTTAAGTATTCATCATATAACATTACTTCACACATTTCACATAAGTAACATTACTATAGATCAAAAACTTCCTCCCTAATTATTTATCATACAATTTTTGTATAAACCACAAATAGTCTTGCATTATCTTAAGGTATTCTTGTAGGACCCTATAGTATACACTTCCAGTGAGGTATCATCGAAGGATACCATTCAACCTAGGATCCAAAGCTAGACATCCCAACCCCATTGAACTAAAGGTTTATTTGATGCATAATTATGGGTAATAGTGTTCCTATAAAAGTGAAATATGGTTCTCTATATCACCCCCACATTCCACATTGATTCCTTACACCAAGGGTTTGTGCTCTAGTTACACTCATCAAAACAACCTCAACTCTTCTAGGCAGTTGAAAAAGGCTATAAAATCCTTACTAAGAAAATAAATAATCCATTAATATTGTTTTTATATATTTCATTATAGAATGTCATTTTATTTTAAAATAAATTTATTTAAAAGTTTCTATTTAACAGCGTGATGAATATAGGAAAGGGGAAGGTGGTTGAGGGCTATCTTCAAAAGTGGTACTACTCATGATGGATAATAAAAATGCGTTTATTTTACTCAATATATATTTGGGATTTCTTTTTATATTCTAGTTCAAACATTGTTGACTATCATCCTATATCATTGAATGAAATTCTATGTCCTTTCACAATTTAGTATGTGGGGAACCCAGGCTAGATCAATGTGTGAGTAATCCATGAATAATATCATTTAACCTCTTTAATAATCTATTAAAATATTATCTTGAGACTTTGGTTCTCTAGATTTAGGATTTAATCATTCTCATCAACTTCTAACTAGATAATGGGATGGTGTGATATCAAATATCAATTCAACAACATAGATCATTTTTTGTGCTTGTTTATAGCCTAAAATTTCACATTCGTCTAAGTATCCAAAAGTTCTTATTGGGGACTAGAGTTCTAAAGGGAAGGGTGATCTAGGGTTTTACTACTATAAATAAGATTGATTCAATTCAAATGAGTATTGGTTTGTGGAATGAGTTTTCATGAGGGGTGAAACCCATAAATTCAAGCACCTAAACAACTTATTTGGAGTGAGGTATAATTCCAATGATTCTAATATGATTGGTTAATTGATGTTGGATCTCTATAATGGCATGATCATCTTATGCGATGAAACAAAAAATATATTTTTTGGTAAATCTCTCCAGTTTTAGGCTATCCATTTCTTTAGCCCACTATCCTAATGGTGCAATGGGAATGACTAAAAAGGATACTAAACACCATTGTATAGTTTTCCATCCGAAGGGGTGCATTCGAGCTAGGTGGATGGATCAAGGGGGAATATGTGAATAAATTGGAACATCCATTATACTCACTAGATTATCTAAATCACTTAAAAATAATGGAGAAAACTGGATCTATATCTTTTGGTACACATCAAACATTAATATATTTCATTTATTCTAGGTCCACCCCATTTTGGTATACATGAAGTATCTTTGTGATTTTTGGGATGAATCATGGGACCATGTATGCCTCTTTGACATTGTTCTCCCCCAAAACATCCATCACCTTTTTTTAAACCAAGATATTCTTTTAGGAAACTTCGGTTTCAACCAAAAGAATCTACTCCATTATATTTGGATCCACTAGCATCTTGGTAATGGATGGTTGTTGGATTTCAATAATGATTCAGTGCATCGAGGTTGATGGGGATTTTTTGGTCCTATGGGTTAGTAGTTGGTGTTATTTTACTAGTAGTATATAATATACAGATTTGGGGTCTCTTACCTAGGTGCCCGAAAATGATTTATTAGTTGACATATGGGTTTATGGATCAATATGGGACTCCAAGAAAACAAGTTCCATGAATTCATCAAGTATAATGAATGGGGATTGGGGAATGCACTGCTAGTGAGGGTGGTAAATATCATATTAAAATTCCCAACCACAAAATCATCCTACTATAGGAAAAGTGGGTGGAATCCATGCACAACTATGAGTGACTGGGTAGGATTTTATGATTTGGTTTGTGGTGATGTGTTAATACATATACCTTGTAAAATGATATACAAGGATCAATAAAATGGATTTTGGTGTCATTGGTAACGGAAAATAGTTTCATTGATTAGAGTGAATAGAAACATATTACTTTCTCCATCTACTAAATCAATTATAAATATGGAAGTATTTTTGATACATCACCATGGGATGAGTTGTAACATGTTATTGGTAGGAATCCACCAGTTTTTTGGAACCTATTGAACTATAGGTCTTAAATTTGGCAACTAACTTGGAAATATTGGTGGCAGGTGATATATAGGTCTAATAGAATTCTAGCGACTGTTCTTAGAATAGACACGAATATCCAAAATTCAATAAAAATAAATATTTACTAGGGGTGATTATTTGATTGTGTTTTGAATGGATTGGAATTTTATTACTACAAAGGTAATGTCTATAACATTCAATCCTTACCATGTAGATTGGATCCTCAAGAAGTAGTACATGGTCTATTCAAATTTTTTTATCATCTATGATAACTATCATCAATATGGGGAACCACCCTTTATAAGAGTAAAAGAATTGGATTCTTCAATGAAATTTATATCCTAATTAATTATTTGAGAATAATTAAAAAGGTAACCTACCTCTTTTCAAAGGCATTAAAATAGAACCACAATTTTGAAGTTGTTAGAGAAGTCGGAGAAGTGAGTAGTGTAGTAGTAGAAATAAATTGAAACCGACCAATTTTAGGGGTAGTTCAATCAATTGATTCAAAATGTTCTACCTTTTTCTTGATAGGTCATCAAATTAATGAATTATTCTTCTATATATACAAGGTAGTGGGGAAACTCTCTATTAGGACATGATGCCTTAGAACCTAGTATTGATTGTTGTATCCATAAGTGGGAGGTCACTTTCTAGTTAGTAGTGGGGATCCAATCCCAAGTATATGGAAAAATAGTGGTATAATAAGTGGTTATGGGTTATATATCAATTGGTATTGGGGGTAGATGGTTTTCCAAGAAATATATTTCATTATTTCATACCTACAATCGAAATATATTGAGGTAAAGGTTGTTGGTGAGTTTACATTGGAAATAGATATGTGATGTCATGAGGTGTTCATATCCATGGGTAATTTATTTTAATAATTTCCTATTATCAGTGCTAAAGGATAAATAGTTTGGTTCTAATATTCACTGCTGATAGGAAAACAGAAAAAAAAATCTTCTAAGGTACCCAAAAAACTATCCTATTTCATAAGGAAGTTGAAGCATTTGAGCTAGTCCATATAGTTATCTTGAAAATAGAAATATGATTGATAAAAGTTTCATTTCTCCCTATTAAAGGTTAATCTCATAGTAAAAATTCCATTCGTCTATTAGTATTTAACAAAAGAGGCAAGGTGATTCCATGACGGCACCGTTAATAATAAAACAATGGTTTTAATATAAGTAGGACATTATATTGATATATAGTTAATACTTGGATAGTATTCCATGGGGTTTCTAGAAATAGATAATGATAACAAGATTATAATATTTCAATCAAGTTTCCATGAAATTTTCTAGAATTAGATCTGGGCTGCAATGGGTGGTTATAAGTGCTGAGTGTATTCGTACATTATTGAACATTTTTTATGATGGGGGTACTTGAAATATTTGTTTATATTTGACTCCTAGTGAATCATTTATGAACATGTGTACTCATGTTTCTAGTAGTGGTTAGCCTTTCCTTCCATGGTAGTATGTAATATCACATATTGATCAATTGGTCCAATTACATGTGCCTTATATGCCCAAGGTTGAGGTCATAATATGTCTATTGATAGTGGAAATAGATTCCCCATGAGATGATTAGGTTCCTAGAAATAAGATCCATGGGGATTTTCAGTTAAATATTTTTAGAATTCAGTTCTCCATTCCATTAAATTATTTCACATTTGATTCCCACATACGTATACATATTGTAATTGGGGGTTGAGTTTTCTAATTTTAGTGGTTATGTTCTAAAGGGATATTGGTCATTTGTTTCATTTCTCATAAACGGACATCGCCACTTAAATATACATATAATGGTGGTAGTGGAAATGATTACATTATTTCCACCAACATCTCTTCCATATAGAGGTGCTGAAGTTCGGTAAAATCAAGAAATCCTATGATACTTGTTTGGGAAAAGGGTCATGGTAGCATGACTAATAGAAATCCACTTCAACTATTTTGTTAGTACATTGGACTTGATTATGGAAGTAGTTATGATATTGTAAACACAGACTAGAAATAATTTTGAGTCAATGATTCGAATCATGATGGAAAATGGATGAACATAACAATATCCAGCAAAGGTGAACTATTATAGTATATGATTTTCCATGTGAGAAACTCATTTATATGGAACATGAAAAGTGCTTGAACCATAAGTTGTGTTGGTTAATTAGATAGAACAATATCATTAGATAACCTCTGATAGAATCATCAAATTAGTGGGGAGTAACAAATTAAGGTAATGATTTCTAATTAAAACATTAGACCCTTCAAAGTATAAATCTTACATATATTGTTAGAAATTTGGTGGGTACTTCAAGGTCGACGTAGTTGGATATGGAGTAGACGTAATCTAGCAATATTGACCAAGTGGTAAAAGGTTATAGTAACCCTATATATAAAAAAATGAAAAGAATTTTCACAGAAGTAGTGACCTATTTGAATGGTTTTACTACTTCCTAGCTATCCTTAAAATGGAATCTGGTGAAAATGATCTCTTAGTTTAGATGCCAAACTACCCAAAGATAGACAGTAATACACAATTCACCTTGAATATTTTTTTATGAGAAAATAGTTCAATGCCTTATAGTATGGTAACATTGATATTTTCTCCCCCACTACCAATCCACTAATATGTGGGTCTACTCATTTTGTAATTGATCAATTCTATATCCTCTGTAAGTCATGAGTGAAATGAATTAACTTACTAGTTACACTATAGGAGGAATAATGACCACTATATCTACATTGTCTCAAAAGAAAATTTCATCCAATGAGGGTTGATGATTCATAGATAGGTGAAAAAGTAGGTAGAATATTACTTTCCCTTATTTCTATCACTTTTAAGATATTATTATTCACTACTCCAAAATGATCATGGAGTATTATTCATAGTATCATCTTTGTATGGTGGTGGTCTGGGTGGTTTTATTAATGCAATTTGTCAATTTCATATAATTGGTACTTGTTTAATCAACATATTCTTTCAACTCAAGTTTATTTCTTGAGAATATAGTGATTTTTATAGTTCATGTGGGGAAGATTACTCATAATGGGTAGCCGGTGTTGTGATGTAGAAAAAGAAACCCAACTCTATGAGGTATATCTTGGTGTTCAATTCCTGAATTCAAGATAAAAAAACTTGAGTATGGGAAAATAATTCAAAATATATTTTTATCTATCATACATAGTGGACCATGTAGTTACCTTTGGCTGGAGGATAATGAAATATATCATATCTACACCATATATATCATGAGGATGATTCTTGAGATCTCAGATTGATAGTTTTCTTTGGAACCAGGATGTTAACTCTCTACTACCAAGGAAGAAAGGTAATCCTAATAATTAAGTTGATCATAAATTGAAAATAGTGGCTCATGACTTAGGGTTAGATAATTATGAGGTGGTTTGGTTACTATCTAACATGGGGTCATGAAAACGTAAATTTACATTCCTTGGTATAAGGGGATTGGAATAAATTACTGAGCCAACCTATTGTGAGTTGGAACTAGGGTGGTTGTATATATTGTATTTTCAGAGTTTTTATTATCTCTATTCGTTTTGGATGCTGGTGGATGTATCATGGGACATCACTTAAACTCATTCTAGAACTAAATAGTATAATATTACCTAAGAAGAGAAGAAATATGTCAATGATACCTTTTGGTATTCGATCTTTCTCACTTCCGATAGTTATTGGTGATTTATAATGGAGATTTCATATTCATAATGATTCGATAAGTAGAAAATAGGTATCTTAGAGATCATGGGACACAAATCCACTCCAATGGAATGGTACAAGATTAAAAAAATGACATAATCTATCATTTACATTTCAACATTTCCAACACAACCACCACGACAAACATTGATTTCCCAGATCTCTAAGGACAATGGAACCATAATAATTAGTCAAGAATGCATCAGTGTTAAGTTTTGGTTAACCTTGGGGCCAATGAATCTATGAAACCATTAGTTTGAAGGAATCATGTTTTTTCAAGATCAAATAATTTCATTAAACTCATATGTTTATAAATTTTTTAGGGTTCTATGGTAGATATTATAGTACTATAATTGGATATTGTGGTACTATACTATTCTTAAAGTAGTAGTAGAATGACTATGTTCTCCTGGGAGCATGGAATTGTTATTATTTTATTGATTGTGGTTAGTTTGGTAGAGAATAGTAGTTAGAATGTTAGTTAGTATGGTGGGACATGTTTTTTGGTAGTTTAATTGATCTATATTCAATCATCGAGTAGATAGAGGTTTCCTTGATGGTTAGGTGGAGGTTTTTTGGGGGATTTGTACAGTACCTAACGTTATACACATATGCTATATCACAAATCCAAGTTCATAATTCCAAGTGGTCATGCATTTCCTTCGATGAGAAAAACAAAAATTCCACCTCATAAACTAGAAATTCCACCTTCTCCATCTTATAATTCTAAAATCATTGGAGTGAGTATACTCTAGGATAATCATTTAATCTCTACTTTAATAGAAATAGTGGTTTCTGAAATTCAAGGGTCTTTATACTACTCGATTGAACTAGATCGGGCTTCCACAATCATCAATCAAGAAATAATGTTTCTTTTGTGGTTCAACATATTTATATTTTTTATTAAGATTGATTGGATCTGGTGCTTTTGAGATCCCACACTCTTGAATTCCAGCTCCAAATCACAAGCATCATAGTCATATAGCATGAGCTAATGTTCTACTTTCCATGAATGAAAATTCTAAGCATACCTTAATTATTGGATAGGGGCACAGTGAGGTTCTCGAGACTAACCACCAATTGAAAAACACCCTTCCAGCTACATGATTTTCATTGAAACCCAAACACTTGATTTTGAAACCCCAAAACATCATTTACCCGCTAAAAAATCACAAATCCATGTGATTGATTCCATCTCATGAGTTCATTGGAATTTGGTGATGATAATATCCGAAACTACTTTTTTCGGTACTTGAATGAGGGCATTTAATAGACTAGTGGTTTGATAAGCATCTGGAACATACGCAAAAGTGAAGGATAAACACATAAGGATACACTATACTGATTTTAATGGAATTGGGGGTTTGGATGATGGATTTATTGAATATCTAGACACATGCTGTGGTATTCAAAATTATTTTTCCTTCAATTTGTAATGGATTAGGGATGGTGCAACCAAAGTAGGGTCAACTCCTCACTTATCCATTACAAGAATATTTTATGTCACCATGTATCCATTTTCACGTTTTCGATTGGATTTGGTTGATCTTGTAGAAAATAATTTGGTATTGGTATTATAATTAATATAGTAATCGAGGGTTTTGATTTAGAGTGGGTGGATATATTTCATTAAATCCTATCAAATAAAACATGGATTGGGAAAAATAAGAGGTCCCTAGTTTTTAAATCTAATTTGGTACTTTATTTGAGTGTTGTTGTACTAAGTAATATCCATGTGATAAAGGAATCATCCCCCATTGGTATTAATAGCCCTATGTTCAACCATCATCTCTATTCTTTCCAACCTTGTGATAATTATGTTTATAAGGGTAACTTAATTATTGTATAGGGGGTATGGTGAAGTTCTTAAGACCAACCACCAACTGAAAAACAACCTTCAAACTATAAGATGAGCAGTGAGACCAAAATACTTCATTTTGAAATCACAACAACCTCATTTACCAACTATATCAGAAATGTAAATGTAGTGTTATTGATTCCTACTCATGAGTAGATTGTAATATGGAGATGGGAATATCTTGACTACTTGACTTTGGTACTTGAACAATTAAATTTAATAGACTAGTGGTTTGATAAACATGTGAAACATACCATAGAGTGAAGAAGAAACACATTAGACTACTCTATGGTGATTGGAATGGGAGTGGGGGTTTGAATTAGGGATTTGTTTAATGTCTAAACATATATTGTGGTATCAGGAATGATTTTTCCTTCACTTTGCAATGGAATGGGGATGGTTCTACAAATGTACGGTGAACTCCTCACCTATATATTACAATAAAGTGCTATATCACCATGTATCCATTTTCACCATTTAGATTGGATTGGGGAGATCCTGTAGAAACGAATTTGGTATTGGAATTATAATTAAGATGGTAATTAAGGGTTTTGGTTCAGATTTGGCAGATGTATTGCATTTAATGACTTCAAATAAAACATTTTATGGAAAATTAGGGAATCCCTAGTCTTGAAATCTTGGACTATACTTTATTTGAGTGTGGTTATACTCAATAATAGGCAAGGGATGAATTAGTCATCCCCTATTGGTACTAATAACCATATGTTCAACCACCATCACTATTCTAGCCAACCTTGACACAATAATGTCTATAAATGATAGATATATATGGGGACTAGGGACACAACGTATTCTAGAACAATCAATTCAATTGACATTATTGGGATATGATCCCAACAACAGGATGAATGGTGTGAATGGTCTTCAGGGGAACCAAACACACTACTTTAAATGAAAAGTAGATCATGTTGGGCTGAACTAATCACACATGAAAGCCTACCATGAATTATGGATATTTCATGCTTAATTATATTTATTCTTGAAATATTTTGGTACACATAATTTATTTACTCAACTCACACTTCTATCCTCGACCCCAATCCACCCAAAAGAAAATGGGGATACCATGATGAAACTTACAGAACACCATTTATTTTCATAGAAGGACCAAGCAAAAAAATCCAAAGTTAAGGTTTATATATATTAATAATGTTTCATGGGTGTCAAAACATACCATTATTCTATGATAATAAGTGTACTATAAATACTAATTCACCTACTAGACACAAGGATTACCCAAATGGTGGGAAAAAATCTTCCAATAAAAGGCTATGGGGATGATATTGAATGTGTATCAAGATTGCATCAATTGAAATATTGTGAAACGGTCTACTTTTCCAGTGGTGTAGAATCCATATAATTGAATCCAAATATTTATATTGTTTGTATAAAGGTGTTGGCGATGGATACCACCATAAAAATCATATTTCGTTACATGAACTAGATCGGTCATGGATGTTCTCTTGGGGATATGGTAGTTGGGTCATGGTTTTGATGTGGTGTATTTTGTAATTAACAATACCCCAATATTACATGAGGAATCAATGACTAAAAGTTTCAAACTAAAATTTTCAAGAATTAATGAATTCCAACTAGTTCATGAGGAAATGCATACCGGTCTCAAGGAAGTGGATGTCCTGATTCCCATTGATCAAGAGAAGACACAAAATCACCTTTAGTGTCCAAAAAACTAGAAAAACACGAATTAGGGTAGATAACATGATTTCCAAACATCAAGTGAAGGAAACCACATACGAATGTGAAAATATGTATTGTGTATATGTATATATAGTAAAGAAATGCTAAATGATTTCATAAGTATTTGATTAACCCTGGTTACTTCCAATATTGTGTATTCCATTCTTGTTTCTACAACCAATTTAGAAACTAATCCACTTACATTTATTGAGGTGTATTTCATGTTCACAATAGGTGAATATTTCCATGATAATTGAATTAATTCTCTAGTAATATAAGATGATCTTTCAAAATAGGTAGTTGGGTATCATCAAATGGAAATATTATTACATCGACCACCCAGCCAGGAGGCATTCATAAGTGATGTTTTCTATTTTAATTTGTATCTTTAAAAATGGGAATCTAAACAATATGAAAACACAGGTGTAGGTATCTTGACTAACATTACCATTAAAGAGACACTAAGAAGAGATGTATTGTCCTATATTCCCATAGATGTGATCCAAATTTTTGATAGAAATTTTTTTTCAAACAAGTATATCATTTATCAAGGTATGAGCCCAATAAATTGAGTTGTATTATTAGTTATTAATTTTGTATTAGTCACTCATGTGAAATCTATAATGAAATTATTTTGTGCTTCAAAACGTTAATTTTCAAAAAATAATAAATTAGAATCCCTTGTTCAATTTGTTTAAAAACATGATAAACTGACTCACGATATTCCCAATTTAGTTGTCCGACATATGAATGTTCCAAAATAACAACTAAATAATCCACTATCTCTTAAAAACAACCATTGACAATATATTTTGTAGTCAATTTTTTCCTCAATTTAATGATTTCTCATAAAATAATATAATATGAGATAGAATTCACAACCCACCTCAAAAAATTGTAACCTTTCAATCTAGATTCTATCACTTGGTAGACATTGGAGTTCAAGAAGTAAATTCATCACTTGTAATATAAAATTTATTCAATAATAAAATAGAATGATATAAAATAATTGGAATGGGGGTTCTATTTTTTTCTCAACCACTTTAGAAGGCACACACTTCAAAATGTTTTACACTAGTGGATGCTATCTATGGTTAAATAAATTGGAAAAAATGATTTATATATAGAGTGATAACATGAATGATGTGATACTCAACTATATATTCTTATTTCTTAGTTAAAGGAATACTACCACTATTATCCTTCTATAATGATATGACCAAGATCCCTTCAAGGACTAGTTCAAGGACACTTCTTGAGAAACCCATGACCAACATAAAAATATCATCAATGGATTCTATCTTGATGAAATAGTGACTTCATGTGTGATTGAAATGATTGAAAATTTATGGAATGGGTTCTACACATTCAAAGCATATCTAAAAACACATGCTCAATAGGGAGGGAATAAAAAGGCCATTCTATTAAAAAATAGAGGTATGATGTCACAACTCTAAGATAAGTAGAATTTGAATGATTGTTATGGGTTCCGAACACTTAATAGTGATTAGACCTAAATCCCTTTTAAATAATTCAACATAGAGAGACAAACCATGGATGTTTCAATTACAACAAGATGTTGTACGGTTAGTTTTAATAATCATATAATGAAAGTTTTAGAGGTAGAAACATCTAGGTGCTCATTTGATCCTTGATAATGACCAGGGAAATGGAATGATAAGGTAGAATAAAATAATCCTCCTACTTTTTATGTCTTAAATGCCTCCCCTTATTCAATAAAGTATGAGAAATGATAATATAAACCCAAATACCAACAACATAAAAATATTATTTAAGGTTTCTTGGTGAAATGACCCAATAATGATAGGAACCCTTTATCTACTTACACTATAATAATAGAAATTAACTTTTATGTCACAAAAAAGATATTTTTTTATATAACTTACCCCTATAAATTAATATCTCAAAATAGAGACATGTAGATGATGTTGAGGATCATTAGGTTACATTGTGATATTTATAATTCCCTATTTCTGATCTTGGGGTTCAATTCATGGAAGATGGTTTAAGATTTATGGTTATTATCCTTTCCTTATTGAGTACTAAATAAAAGTATCAATCACAGAAACACTCTTAAGGTTCTTTTAAATATCTTTCATTGTATCATGACATTGTTCATTGTTATCCCTTGCTTTTATATGTTATACTAATTTGAAGTCATCATTGTATAAATTAGGATTATCACAATTATTGGACATCAATGATAGCGGATGTTGTCTCTTCCTTAAAGCGATGATGGTGGTTTAATTTTTTTTAAATTGATAAGTGAACCCCCGCCCAGTGTATACTCATAGAGTGTTGGACTAATATGTTATTGTATAATTGAATAATCTAATTGTCAAATAAGAACAAATTAGTGGGTATACTTTTTTCCTGTTTTAATAAAAATAATGATGAGGCTCTGAGTGATCATTTTTTCCATATGAGATAATTATATTTCTACTACTATTATCATATGGGGGTATTTTAGTATGGAATGTGTAACTTGGAGGGACTCTGATCAATTAACTCAAGCCCACACAATGGGGAATATGGTATTGAGACCTGGGGTTGGTGATCTATAATTATGTTTTGGTGAATTTAGATCATTATATTACATAGGGATTATTGATGAATAAATGGAACCACTAGGTGTAATGGAATGTTTCATCATGGAAATAAAATGGTTCAAAAATATTTCAATTGTGCAAATCAAAAGAGGAAAATATATTTGATGTAACCATGGTTTTCATCTAGGTTATTATTGATATGACTGATCGATAAAAGACGATGTTTAGAACTATAAATGTTTTGAGTGGTTCCAATAGAATATGAGGTTATCCCACATTTCAACTACACTCCAAAGGTTCTATATGGGAATAGTTTTCTATGGTGTTTCATATCTTGGCTGATACATACATCATTTCGACATTGACACTTGAATCCCTGAGGTGTGGTGGATAGATAGCTCAACAAGTAGAGTATTGGGATTTTAATTTTATTGTCATACTTTAAAAACATGACAAACCCAACCCCCATTTGATGAGTGTATTTTATAGATAACTGTCATTCCCTCCTTCTGGTTCACTAGTACAATTGAGTGGCGGTGTTATGCCTTTATCATAGTATACCTCATAGATGTATCATGGAATCAATTACATCTCATATCCCAAAAAACCCCATGAATCAAATTTGTGGGAGATAGAATTCATTTTTTTTAAGATGAAGACCACTATTTTTGGGCTACAACTAGTTTTCATACAATTAATAAATCTTTTAGTGCATTCCCAGATCCAAAGGAATTTGAATAGGGAGTGATCATGAAATCACTTATGTTGATTAGTTCCATGTTTTACCCATTGACTATATTGGACATCCCAATTCTCACCCAATAACTGTAGATTCATAATAGGACCATATGGTATTGGAAGGTGACCATTAATCTAGAAACACTATAGAGGAGAAGTGGTTCAGTATATTATAGAACTCCCATATAGGATCAAGACCATCGATAACTAATAGAACATTGAAAAACCAATGGTTTGAACTTGAGAGAGGGTTCCACAACATTATTTATATATGAGATACTCTTATCTATCTATTGTATAAAAATTAATTGAAACTAAATTTTTATAAAATGAGTTATAATATTGAGTAACTAGCTAGTATGATTTGAGTACCTTATGGATTCCTATAGAGAATTGACGCCATGAACCCATCACATTGACATTGAACCACATAAATGGAATAAATGATGGATTCAGTATTGAGTTAAATTCAACTGGGGGAATTTACTAGATGCATTACTGAACCAAGTTCTATGAACCACAAGACCCTTATTGGGACCAATAACCATTGATGTCTACAATGTTTGATATCAATGGGACCTAATTTTCTATTATTGGGAAGATCTAATATTATATTTGATATCGTATGTTGTCATTCATCACCTAATGTTATGACTACCACATTATGAATGAATCACATTTTATTGAGGGTTTTTAATTTCCATAGTGCAGCATAGTCATTCAAGATATCCAATTCAGGATATGAGTTAATCCAATGGACCCAATGGTAGAAAGTAGTTCCATTGGCTGATAGGCACTCATGGATGAACTTGAAAAATGCCCCTTTCTTCCAGATTCCACCTTTCACTCAGGGAAATTCATTATTTTATATTCCATAATATATGTATTCTATAATATAATGATTATAAACGAAATATATATTATGTTTTTTATGATTGAATTACCACCATATTATCAACTAGACTAGTTTTATACAAGATTGCCTTTTCTATAGAAGGTATTATGGTAGTGAGAAAAATGCCGCCACAGTAAGTTAGCTGAATTAACAAGACCACAAATACTACTTCAACACCAACAATACAATTAAAAAATTATTTTAATGAGATTAGGAACAAATCATATTACAATACCAAAAGTTTAGTGGTACATACTTTACTAAGAGTGTAATAGTTATCCTTGAAATAGTTGTTGAATAGTTGGCCATTGGTTTCCTCTCACATAGGTGGGGGTGATTCAGGTTTTCAAGTATCAGTGGTGTTCCAGAAGTCATTACAATGGATGTAATTGGGTCTTGGGGGTTCCGGTATATGTAATTTAATTATTTCTAAGAAAATATATTGAACTGGGGTGGACTATGTCATATATTATATATATATGATGGACATAGGCTTAACTTATCAACATAAAATGAAAATATTGTATTTTACATTGTACACAAAAAGTATCTATTTCTAGAGGAAAATGTGTCCAAGTAATTTATCAAATGCTTCAATATATGATCTCAAAGTGTAGCTCATTTCGAAAGCTTTTATTTGACTAGTTATGGGGCCCAAATGGAGTTACGGATCAGAAGTTATGGCTATTCGAAGTGGGGCTACTAGAAATGGCCATCCTGGGCAGTTTTGGGGAAAATCATATTTGCATAAAAAGGGAATATTGCATGTAAAAAGAGAATTTTGCGCATAAAAAGGGAATATTGCATATAAAAATAGAATCTCACTTTTAAAAATGGAATCTTGCACAAAAAAGGGAATTTTGTGCCCAAGAACAAAATATTACACACAATGAAGTAATTATGCCCAACCCCACGTGGAAACCTATTCTGTGCCAAATGCGGTGTCAAATACCTCTTTGCACATGTGCTCGGTGTAGGTCACGTGGAAATCCATTTGTGCACGTGGATGTTTCCGTGCACCACCACGCACAGAAAACTAGTTGCACGTGCAGAATTTTCCGCGAACCGCCTCCCGCGGAAAACCAGTTACGCATGTGGAATTTTCTGCACACCGCCTCACGTGGAAAACTAGTTGCGTGTATGGAATTTTTCACACACTGACTCATTTGTAAAGCCACTTGCACATGTGGAATTGTACATGCACCGCTTCTTTAGTTTCTTTCCATAAAAACAAGTACACCCCCTTCCTCTTGGGGGGGGGGCAGAGGACGGTTGCCGCTCTGATGCGCCTAAGACTGAATTTTCTGTGCTCGCACATAAAACCCCTTATCTTCCATGAAAAAAATCATTTTTTCACATAAAAGGGCCGACCTGCCCAATTTTCTGCACAAAATTGCCTTTTAGCATGCAATAGTGCCACTATGCCCAATTTTTCACGCACCAGTGCTGCACTTGTCCAATTGCATGCACATCTTCCCTATTGTCTGAAAATATCCCCTATTGCACACAAATATCCCCTATTCGGTGCAATTTCTTCACTATTGCATGCATAGATTCAGTCCAATCCCTTCACTACTGTCACAATCTTCCATGAAAAATAGAGAGTCACACCATGTATGTTTCGGGTCGGGACATTGGGATTTTCCATTGCGGTCTTATGCGGACCCACCTTCCACTTGTGGAATACCATTGTTTGAGATACTCCTACACACACCATGAGACAACTTGAGTCGACATATCCCTCTTGGTTTGTTTCCCATGACCTGAGTTGAGATTCTCATCATCAATTCCCTAAGTACCTTGAGTCGAACCCTTCCTCAAGCAACTAATCGAAACCCCATCACCTGACATTTATATCAGATTGAACCAGAAAGGGTTGGCCCTGCGTAAGACCCAAAACCAACCATTTCTAGGCACCTTATGCCTAATAGTCCTCTCAACTTCACTATAAACTGTAGTACTCCCTATGTGACATATACAGGATTCCTCTTGTTCCAAATAAGAGATGCCTTATGCTCCAAGCATAAGATTCAAATAATCCTCTCTACATTACTATAAACTATAGTACACCCTATGTACCAAACACAGGATACCTCTTTCTCCAAACAATAGATGCCTTATTCTTCAAGAATAAGATTCCAATAGTCCTATATACATGACTATAAACTGTAGTACTCCCTATATGACTAATAATTGGATGCCTCTTTCTCCAAACAAGATATGTCTTATGCTCCAAGAATAATATTCCAATAGTCTTGTCTACATGAATATAAACTATAATACACCCTATGTTCCAAATATAGGACACCTCTTGTGCCAAACAAGATATGACTTATGCTCCAAGCATAAGATGCCTAATTCCATTATTGAAGTGGCATAATTTCAAGAGCATTGGAATCTGTTCAAACATTCCATCACTCCACATCACACTTTTTGTGTCCTTAATTCAGATCTTCATCCTCTTCCATGTCTGAAAGGGACCCCCTAACATCCTAGTCCCATGCGGCATCAGCTCACCTACCATCCTGGGCTAATGCCTCAGAAGACATTGGACGACACATTGAGTCAGGTCTTGTGTTTTGAACACGGTAAACAGTCCACCCTCATTTGTATGTCCCCATTTTAGGCTAACATGAAATGGATGTTGTGTTTCAAACATGGTCAACAGTTATCCTCCATTATCACACCACCCTCACTCCATTCTGAATGATGGGAATGTGATTGACACTTTTCTTTCCCCTTTGTTCGGACTGATTCCAGCACCCTTGGCGTTATCCCAATTGTGCACCAGCGCATAGGTGTAGACTTCAATAATATGTCGCAACTCACCAGTGAGTTGGGATGCCCTCATTGCTAGACATGAGGAAGGCCTCTGGGAAACTTTCTTGCATAAGCCCCATCCTCCATTGATGCTCCATAGCCGCACTCGGGTAGCTTCCTTACATATGCCCCATCCACCATTTTCGCTCCGTAGAAGCACCTGGGAAACTTCCTTACGTAAGCCCCATCCACCATTGTTGCTCCATTGCAGCACTCGGGCATCATCCTTGCATAATCCCCATCCACCACCCTTCATGGATGCACCTTTGTGCCATGATCGTCAGGTCCTTGCGACATCTTCTTTCTCACACCGAGTGCAGCTCACATGGTCTTAGAGTAAGCATCGGCCATGACATCCTATCTGGGCAGCCTCAAGTGTAAGCCCCAAACCCACCTGAACTACGTGGTCTTTGATCCATTCCAATGTGAGGTACGTAAGAACCCTCCCTAAGGATCAAGCCCAACACCCCATTGGTTCCGATGACCTTCACGTTGGTTCCCACCACCTGAACTACATGGTCATTGATCCTTGCCTAGGCGAGGTATGTAGGAAGCCTCCCTAAGGTTCAAGACCAACACCCCATTGGTTTCGAACACCTTCACGTCGGTTCCCACCACCTGAACTATGTGGTCCATGATCCTTTCCAATGCAAGGTATATAGGAAGCCTCCCTGAGGATCAATCCCAACCCCCCATTGGTTTTGACCACCTTCACGTCGGTTCCCACCACCTCAACTATATGGTCATTGATCCTTGTCAAGCCAAGGAACGTAGGAATCCTCCTTTAAGTTCAATCCCAAAACCCCATTGGTTCTGACCACCTTCTCGTCAGTTCCCTCCACCTGAACTATGAGGTCTTTGTTCCTTGCTAAGTCAAGGTACATATGAAGCCTCCCTAGGGTTCAAGCCCACATCCCATTGGTCGCTCTGTCCCCCTTCCCGTAAGTTCACCAACCCACCTGAACTACATGGTCTTTGATGCTTTCCAAGGAGAGGTACGTAAGAAGTATCCCTGAGGTTCAAGCACACCATCTATTTGGGCTTGAGTTCCTCTTTCACATCGGTTCACCCCCGTCCTTCATAACGTTACATTGTGGACCTCAATCAGTGGTAAGGAATTGTTCCCCCATTCAGAGGTAAACCGTTGTCAACCTCATTCGGTGGCAAGCCATTGAAGTCCCCAAAATACGGTAAGTTGTTGTCAAATGAACTACACAAACATTGATTCCCTGCCATGGGGATACGCATGAATCCTTCGTGAGGTTCAAGCCCACAACCCATGTCTCATCCTGATCTATCCCTCGATCCCATGTGTTCCGAGAAGATCATTCTCAAACTGAGAGGTTATACTTCCTCCGTGTCACATCCATGTGTCCATTCTCACGGGCCGCCTCCTCAGGTGTCCTATCATCCCATCGAACTACGCAGACTTTGATTCCGTACCATGGGTATGCGTAGGAAGTCTCTTTGAGGTTCAATACCAACATTACTGTCACTTTCATGACGGTCCCATCTAATTCCCCTCCACCCATTCAACTCTCCATCATCCATCATGATTCCCACATGGTCCACCACATCCCGGTGGGATCATTTCATCCACCTCCTCACTACTCCTAGCAGTACTCCGGCTGTAATTCACGTGTATGCCCCAACCGTTCTCTGGGTTGTTGTCCTTTGTGTACACCATGATTCATCACCCATTTGAACTACATGGGTTTTGATCCATGTTGTCTACATAGGGTACATTAGGAAACCTACATGGGTTTCAATCCCATTCAATGGTAAACATTAGTGTTCACCCATTCTGGGGTGAACACTCCCTGATCCTCCCTCAGTGGTGTCCAGGTCAGCCTTCACGGTGTAACATTTTCACTTTATGGTACACACCATCTTGGGTCTGCTCTTATAGAGTGTTCTGATCCATCCACCTGATAAACCTTCCAGGTGTTCCCTCCTAGGGATGTACCAATAAAATTCTCCTATATGGGATGTTCTGATCACCATTATTCCATCTTCTCAAGATGTTAAACTCATGGCCTACCTCGTGATAAACATGAGATTCCTGAGGAAAACCTCGGAAGACACGCCTTTGGAATAACTGTCTCTACTAGATGTTAAACATATGTAATACCATGTGTTAAACATGGGAAGTTAAGTAAAACCTCAGATAATTTCCTATGGCATATGATTCCATGCATTCAACGTGGGATGACTCAGGTTTCACACCCTCGAGATGCCCTCTTATGAGAAAGAATACAAGTTCCCCAATGCCCACACATCCAAAGATGCCCCTACATGCCTGATGTTCTCATCTACTCTGACCGAAGGTTTCTACCATGTCAAGACCCCATGGAATGTCCTCACAAAAGTAGTATAATTAACCGGTGTCAACAAAGATATCGCACCAGGAATGAGATTCATGAACCATGACTTAAACTTTATGGGAGACCCGGACAATGTGATGAGTTCTAAGGTGGAATCCATGTAAGGAAGAACTGACATCCCATCATCCCATTTCAATTAAAGGACAAATTTCCCTGAATAAGGAACGGATGCCACCCGCCTTTGGAATGTGGGAATGTGGGACAGCAAACAACACTGCCATCCTTGAACAAGACAGGCGTGCACGCCCCAACGAAAGCATCAGAAACAATATCAAGATACATAGAATAGTGCAATGGATGTGAGAATGTGAGAACTACTATCCAATTAGGCAACAATAGATCCAATGTACCACACCATCTCAAAATCAACAAATTACATTTGACCATACTTTTTTCCCATTAACCTGTCAAGGACCAAGTTGTATGTCATATGGGGGTATTGGAATTTGAAAAACTCTACTAATTTGTAAATATGGTGTAAATGATAGAAAATTCACAAAAATAATGTGATATAGGTTTACTATGAGGTCATGTGGTGCTCATATATGGCATATTATACAACTCATACATAATGAGGTAGTTTAGAAAAAGGTCTAGATTATCATTTGATTATGTTATCACACGAATAGTGTAATTTATGTATTTAAATGTGTAAAGAGATGTTTTTTATGACTAAAATATTTGTATTAGAGGAATAATATAAGGTAAAAGTACATAGGATAGACATCAATTAGATCCACTAGATCAACTTGAGTACTTGGTAGCATAGTTGAACTTGGGTTATGGTTTTTACAAGTCTATTATGATACACACCACTAGATATATATGTGTGGGGTCAAGGCTAAAATTATAAACCCCATTGACACTACTAATTCCAACCAATTGTGGAAATATAATACCTTATGCACTATTGTCCTAATAGATCCTCATTAATTTCTTTCCTTATGATGCTTTAATGATCTCCCCATTCCCACTTCAATGCAACTCCAAGAACTCATAGGTGAGGGATCACACTATGAAATGGATTACATTAACTAAGATGGACCTGGTAATTTGTTGGTCATACTAGGCTAGGGAGGTCCTAAAAAATATGAGGTATCCCTTATAATGACTAGGACCCACTATAGTATGAGTCAATAGGGTAAAAAGTAATAGCTAGAGATGAAAGATAGATCATAAATACACTCATATTTATACATAAATTTTGTGAACATGCAATTTTGGAGGATGGTAATTTTTTTAGTCATGATAACACCCAACAACAAGATTGTATTAGGCATCTTCCATGGGAACAATTAGAAACAATCATAGATTATGGGTTGTGGGGGAAATGATGCTCAGAATCATGTTCTCAAATCCAAAATTAATGGGGGTGATTAATATATATGGTGATAGGGAAAATAGAATATTTCCATGAAGGAAAGTAAGGTAACTTTGGGAATAATCGGAAAGGTATTTCTTGGAGAGTGATTTGATTAGAATAATTGTAGGGAAGTGAGTTGGGAATAAGTTTTCTACATTAAATTCCAATTCCATGACTGGATGTGTTCACCTATTAGGAACAATTATTCTAGTTATTCCTTGTACTCTTGAAACTATATATATATATATATATTTATTTATTTATTTATACATTTATGTTGTGTGGGATTTTATGGGTTAAGCTACATTAAAAATATGGTTTCAGCTAAAAATGTTGTGAATTACCATACTGTTAAAAGAGATAGACATGTTTTTCTACTTTCAAGATGATTTTATCCATGGGTTTTCACTAATGTAAACTGACTATCCAAATATCAATGCCAAATATCTAATTTTTATATAGTCATGGGATGGTACTATGTTTTATGGATCAAATGCATCGGCCTTTTGGGAGGTAGATAAAACACTGGGTATTTAGGCATAGAAGGAAATATATGTTTGATATGAAGGTCTGATCTCACTAGGAAGGGGTATGCATGTCATGTAGAGGTTTGATTAGTCCGTGTTCTACTAAAAAAATGGTAAATTTTAGAACCTCATGAAACCTCCATGAAATTAGGTGTACCTTTTTCAATGATATGGCCTTTGGGTTTTTTGGGTTGGGTATCCATAGATACTAGCATCCCAATATATAGTGATGGTAAGAGATTGTATTAGGCAGAGGTAAATATTGGTGTTAGGCATTTTTTTATCTCAAGGATACCGAGGTGGTAATGAAGTTATTCATATTTTATTTTTTGGGATCTGGTTTGGGGATTTTTAAGTCCAATCCAACTACATTAAGATGAGATGGGGGTTCCATTGTAGCTTAAAACCCCCACAAGGTTTAAAAAGATGATAATAATGAAATTTGTAAGGATTAATAAACATTGTGTACCATCATCAGAAGAAAAAAAACTAAAAATATAGGTGGATAGATTCATTATCTCATTAATCAAGACATGTTGTCTTTTTATATGTGGAACTCTTGGATAAATACACTTGGAAACTTGTCCCTTGTTTACATTCCATTTTAATCTCCAAGTGGGAAATGAAAAAAAATAAATTCTCTATTCCTACTTGTCATTGCTATATTAGAATTTAAAATGTGTGTAAGGAGGTGTTGTGGTTGTGGTATACAATGGAAGGAAATTGAGGAAATGGACTAGAATTGTATATCTAGTAGTCAAGGAATATTAATCGTGAAACCACATGGGGAGTGGTGGAATGTAAGGAATGGCTGAGTGGAGAAGGTTTTCAATCCTTGAAATTTTTCCATCACCTCATGAAGTTTTTCAGGGAAACATAAAATAAATATACCATGGTAATGAAACTCAACTGTTCTATTGGACTATTATTTTCTATATTATATCAAGTAGTGTGATGATTATAGGATATATATATATATAATGATATAGATGTGGTGTTCATGGGGGATAAGATGAAGAGACAAATAGGGGTAGTGAATCAACACATTAGGTGTTAATAAATGATATCATGGGGAAGTAGTCTTATAAGTAAATTTTATTTATGTCATTGGGAAAGTGTGGAAGACAACCTGAAAAGTGATTACACCAAATGAGAAAATCAAACACTATGTACACCACTACTGACTGACTATCAATGTTTATTATAGTGTATGGTTTGGTATAAATGGTTCATGAAACCTCCTAGGATGGTAAGGAATCCTTGACTCACTAGGACATTCCTGTCATCTGGTGTAGCCAAGTACATGGGAAATTTTCAGAGCTATCTATATATCTTCTAGTACAAATGGTGGTGTTTTGTATATACATCTATGTCACATGTATTTCATATTTGGGAAAATGGGACTAGTGGTGTTCCTATACACTTTGATCCTTTGGAAGTGAAATGTGCTATTTAAAGTGAAGGTAAGACAACATACCCAAGTAGTAAAAAATGGATTAAGATATAGTTCTTTTTTATTCATCGTCTCATAGGTTATGTTCCTTATTTATCTCTTTGGGGTATCTTATCATTCCTCTTTAGAACATGAAGTAGAAGATGGATTGATCTGGACACATTGAGGTGTCTTTAATTTTGATCATTGAGAGCATTCAAGGATGAATACCCTAATTCCCCTGAAATTATATAGAATCAATAACTTATGATCAACATTTTCTACTGAATGGAAGGAACCATTGATACATTTTTTATTTACATTATACTTCTAAAATGGTTCTCATTTTCACTAGGATTTAATGTTTGGAATATGAACATATCTTCATATAATTATTGGATAGTTTATATTCTTTAATTGCTTCCTTATGAATAAATTTCCATGGTTCACTTGGGATAATTGGTACACTATACTCATGAAACAATTGTTATCACCAAAATAAGGGAAATTTTTGTAGTGGTATAATATGGGATTTGAAACATCGGCAAGAACTATCATTTGGTATATGATGTTTGGGTAATCGTCTTTCTATGATTATAGTGGTGGAGAGTTTGGGGGTAATTGGAACTACTAAAATACACCACTCAGAATGGGGTTCCATATACATAGTTTGTTTTCATAATTGGATAATTGAGGTAAACTACTCAGATATTCTATGTTAATAGAGAAAATGGAATTTTTTGTTTTTTGAAAAAATTTTGATTCAATGGTTCAACGACCCAAAATCTCACATTCTCACTAATATTTATGGATATAAGAGATGTTAGATAATATTTTTCTAATCTAATTTCACTGCACGTTTCTCTTTCCCTGTTTTAAATTTCTTACGATACTCCCCCTATAGGATGTTTTAAGGATGATTCTTTTCATTTAATTTCCCTTTGAATTTATTTGACATGTTAATAAAATGAAAGGTTTCATTTATTAATGGATAGTTCAATGAAGTGGTTGGATACTAGGACCTGTGACATGTTCTGGGACCAAATATTCTAATAATAATCCCAATCACAAGGGTGTAATTATTTCAATATGTATCTGAAGCCTTAAGGATCATATTATTGGCCATTAGGTTATTTCTCCCATAATACTAGCCTTAAATTCAATGATATGATGAGTTTTTTGATAATTTTTCATGATGGGGTATAGAGGTTTGTGGTTTAGAGTTTCTATAGTGGCCTGAGTATTTCTAAGATATGGGAAGAAGTGGTTGGATGATGTTCAGTTTGAGGTGTTAGGATTGGACTTCTATGTATTTTAAGATGCACAATTTCAATTTTATTGAAACTAATTACCTAACTGACATTTCATTATCAAATACATTTAATGGGGAATGGGATTAAGGGTTTATTTAAGGTGTCCAATGACATCCTTCACATAACACAAAGGGTTTCCCTGTCAAGATGAGTCCCCTCACAACTCGTAATTCTCTATTCGGTTAACTTTTACCATCTCTCTTACAACTATCTCTATTCCATTAAGAATAACTATGGGTACTTATATACCTCCCTTTATAGAAAATAAATCTTGATTTATGATACTTTCCCTAGAGTATAAAATTTATATCAAACATGTAAAGTTCATGGATATTCTATATGTTTTCTTTTTTCCATTTAGGGTAAAAACATATGGGAATGAAATTAGAAGGAAAATTTACCCTTCAACCATAAATCAATAAAGGCTAATTGTATGAATCAGAGATGGTGATCTGGGAAATATCATTGGATTTATCATCCCATATGGTATTTTTTGAACAATGATTATGGTAGAGTAGTTCCTCTCCAGGTAGTTCCTCTCTAGACCAACTCCTGAGAACTCAACCCCTGGAAAGCTTGTATTTAGATAGTCAATGGGAATGAAAACTAATGAAGAAAAGGTCAATCACATTCATATATAAAAAAGTTGATCAATAGAATATGTGTGTATACCACTTTGTTTCTCCTTTAGTAATAGTAATTAGAATAGAGTTATTGTTATTCAATATCATACAATTCAATGACTCGCGAAGGGATTTACTTGATACACCTATGGTATTCACCAACCAGGGGTAGGGACATCGATATAGAATTATAAACTCCATCCTCTTACTTAAAATCACATGATGAAGGGAAAATAGAATGTCTTCATAACCTGCTTCCTCTAGCTCAGAATGGCTCTGGAACCTTTCTCACTTTATAACTATAGGGAGAATCATTGAAGAACTCTAAATCCTGCTCATACAAGGATAGCTTAAAAAAATTTATTCTCTATATGAATTTGAATCACTTAGGTGACCTAATATCTTTGGAGGATTCTATGGATGATTTTTCTAGGGATATGATTTTTTCATTCCTTATTATAATGTTATAATGATTGGGATTATGGTATAGCTGATGGTTTATAGGTACATTGATGGTGTTAAATGATAGGTAAAGAGTGGAATGGTAATACTAAAAAACAAGGGGTTATGATATCTCAAAGTTATCTGGATATAATCATGCACCAATAATAGGGTTGATAATTCATCCTCACTCTCAACTTTTGGTTGATAGGGTTTGAATGTGGGATGACTTATGAACTATTCCTACAAGGTGGTTCATTATATTCCCTAACCCGTGGAATTTAAGTTGAATGGGGTGGATAAAATATATATTTCTTTCCATGTATTTGGAATGAAAATTATGATAATAAATAATATTTTAATTTTCTCTTTGATGGTATATGATGCATCTCATTCCTTTTAGGCATCTCAGAGTGAGGATGATTGGGAGATGGTGTAGCTATCTGGAAAAGGATAAAGGAATGGTTCATGAGAAATGGAAAGAGGGAATAGGACAAATTCACTTATCAACTACTCAATAGTATATTTTATTCCATATCCCAACCATTTTTTAATCTCCCACATCAATATGAACCTTTGACAAATTGACTTGATAATAATAAATGATAGATGGAGGTATTGTTAGAGATGTTCATGCATTCTTAGTATTGAAGTGATTCTTTTTTACATTGGTATGATGTCCATTTATTCGATTTCTAGAGTAAAATAATAAATCCTACTTTGGGTGAGGATATTATGTGTCTCTATATAAATTCTTGTTATCATGTGCTTAATTGATCAATATATTTTATCACTATATCGACTGTAATTGTATTTGGTAGATGAGACTTTACCATAAAAAATGTTAGTCCTAAGTCTATTCACGTACCATAAACATAGTAGGATATTAAATATCATCCATAGAAATTATCCTTTCAGATCCTTCTAGATACTATGACACAATCATTAGGTCTCTATGTATTTTAAATTCTTCAAAAATATCCAATTAACATTTCTCCTTCATCTTCCCCCAAAAAGAAAACATTGAGAGATCAATTGAACTAAAAATAAACAATTCATTATATGATAGGGAATTAGTGATGAGTAAATAACTAAGATGTGCTACATTATAATAATGGGTAGATCAAACACAATTTGGTGATGATTCTTATATTCCAAATCAACATCTAATAAAAGGATTAGAAACTGCAAGTCTCTTATTATGGTGAAATGACTCTATCATATATATATATATAGTTCAGTATATTTTGCCAATAAAATAGTATAGTGTCCATTTAAGTATATTCCCATGATATGAGATATTTTCATTATATTATTTCATAAAAATCATGCTTTAAGAATCAATCTACTATTTGTATCAAGATATTCACTTTTAAGCTGAGAAGAAAGAAGAAAAACTAAATAATTAAAAAGTAAGATCAAGAAATAAATTGGAAGTATGTGCTATTAAATTTGAATTTCTATTATAGTGGACCTACGAAAGAAAAAAAAGACATGCAATGTTTTCAAAGAAAGATTTAATTTCCTTGGTCCTCCTAGAATTGTTTAACTAGATGTATCCAAGATAGTAATGGTCTTAATCCCTATATAGTTTCCATGAAGGGCGATCAGATGGTTTTCAAATAGACTTATATATGGATACACTTGGTTCCATGGTTCTTGGATATGTGTTGGCCTCAAATTACGTGATATAGAGTTTAAATATTTTGTTGTTCGTATTTGAAAATGTGAATCTCATTAGTAATAAATTGGACATCAAAAAATCTAAGAGTCAACTTATTCGGTCCAATATAGAAATATTCTCTTCACTTAACATATGTTGTAGGGACTATATTAAAATGTAAAACCACACAAATTCCCTCAAGTGTATAAGTATCTCACACAATCCAGTATGACATCCTAGATTCAATTAGAACATAAATATATTTCAGTCATTATCTTATTAAATACCAACTTTTGTCTCCAAATAATGACTGTAATATAAAACAATCAATGCCTTGTTGGAAATGACTATAGAGGGGAATTAATTAACCGATACATACTACGGTACCCATTTGTTTCACCTTCCAGTCAGTCAAATTAGCTGATTTGAAAAAACATAGGGATTCAAACATTTTCCATTTCATTCCAATCCCAACACTAAAGGAAGGATACACACCATTGTAACGTCATCTGAATCACCATGTTCCTCTTTTTTGATATTTTTTTCCAAGACATACCTAACTATTCCAAATATTTAATTTTCTTTAATTTTTTTCACCACTAAATATGAGGTATTTCTATTAAAAATAATTTTATGTGCATGGGGTGGATGGACACAATGACTAGTTAGTGTAAGAGATGCATGGGCATTGAATTTAATGTTCAGTGATATTGGTTCTGGGTATGCATAGGAATATATCAAGCTGGGGAAATATCTAAAATTTCCCCAATTTGCTCCAAAAAGTAAAGGATACCACTAAGTTGATCTTGGAAATTCAATGAAAATGTTACAAAACCCTTTTTTATTAATTTGAAACCATTCCACAAACTATTTGAGGTTTATTATATGATGTTTGTGGTTCCCATTCAAGCTTTAATAAATTTCATGTTTCTTCAGAAAAAGATACACTTGGGTGAAGGGTCCCTGGTGTACCTTCCCAATCAACATATCTTGACTTCCAATCTATATACCTTCATCATACTAACACTCTTAGGACCCCATCCATTTTCAACTAGTTGTGATGTTCTTGACCTCCCATCTCATTTAATTGTATCTCTTGGGGTTGAATATTGTTATCTTCAATGGTATAGTATCATGTAACCTAATCATATGGATATTTTAATCCTCACCATTATTCATTACTAATAGTTATAACCTATCATATTTATTATTGTTAAGTGTATGGTTCCTAATTTATTATTTCTAAGTGATGGGATATGTGTTAAAAATCACATGGAGGAATCGACTACCCTAGTACCATATTGTCTCTTTCACAAAAAAATAAACCTTTACCCCCCTAATACCTAGGCTACTAGGTTTCCACTGTATCTATATTTATATCACTCAATTATAAATCAAAAGTACCACTAGTATAAAATGTTATGTTGACATGGGGCACACAACAAAATACTAGAATCACACATGTCATAGTAACCCCACTCTTATAATAGTATGCCTCAAGGATTTTCATGATGGGTGGTTCTTGATAAAATTACATGAAAAACATAGGGAATTTTAGGATCCATATATTATCTTGTATGAAAAATATACAATCATCTTGAAAACTAAATGGAAACCACTAGACTATAGTTGGATTGAACCACTAGGTATCATGGGGATTCCCACCAGCGCCTCCAAGACAATGGATCATTAATTCCAAGGGAAAATAACATAAAGCAAAACCATTTTATTATACTATAATCCCAAAGGATCAACTACTGATCTTATCTTTGACCAATTCATTTCCTTTCAAAGATTTTAAGATTATTTTTGTTCCTTCCATTATAACTCGACCAGACCACTGGATCCATCAACCACACCCAAATTACTTTCCAAATCATCATCATGTGTCAAATCATTATACATTTCCTAAAATTATAAAACCATATATGTTTTCAATGGAACCAATTCCACTCTTATTCTAAACAAGATTGGCAAACCACCTGTCTTGGAAAGAAACCATGGAACAAAATTGTCGTAACACCATGTTCCATCTCGTGATACTTCATTGTCACCCCACTATTTTGACTCCTTTTTCATTAATATCCTTCCATGTTACCCCATCATCCCCACATAAGAAACTACACTAATTATATGTTATCCACCCAATAACCTTTGGATGAATTTCACTAATGGTTCCCAGTTTGTGTCTAAGTGGAATTAAAATTAGGTGTATGAATTATTATATCAAGGTCATGTTCAAGTATCAAAAAATTAAATCTATGGGTTAATTAAAATTTTAAAATTTCGAATGTCTAATCAGAACACCCCTTGTTTGATTGTCATTGAAATGGAACTCAAACCACAATAACTGGTGTTGCATACACTGTTATGTGTTTCAAGTATCCGTTTATATTGGAATGTACTTGGGGTATAGAAATATGAAATGAGTGTTCAAAAAAATTATATATACAATTGGTTTTCCAATGTCTAATTTTATTGTTTATAAATGGAAATATGGGGTTTTAAAGGCATGGGTTTTATTGAAATCCACTTGTTTAGGTCCAATATAAATGTTGTGCATAAAAAAAGAGAAACCTCTATCAATATTTGAGGGAATACTATAGTTCATGTCTATTATTTCTATACACTTATTAAAACACCCTAGGATCTACCAAAAACGGTGAATACATCATGAACATCAAACTGGTTTGGTTGAATTCTCAATGAAATTTAGATAAGGGAAGCTATCTAAACATCCCATAGTGTCATTTTTTATCTCTCATACTAACCTTACTTGAATTCAAGTCAACATTGTAACACCCTATGCTTCCACAGTACGTTTCCCTTTGAATAATACAATAGCATGTGTTGTACGCAACTTTGAGTTCAAACACACCACAACTAATCAAACTAGTTGTTAGGAATAGTAATACCCACTTTTTAAAATTCAATAAATTCTATCTTTCAAAATGGGCTTCATTTTTGGATTTGGAATATATAAATTAGCTTAGGGTGAATTTTTGATATTTTTCTGAATACTTTCAATTTTTGATGAATAGTGGAAAAACACTACGTTATTGGTTAAAACTGAATTTTTATTTAAATAATTAGTTATTTTATTTTAATTTATATTTGGTAAAATAGATACATAATACCTATATATATTCAACTTAATTCATTATAGGCATTTTATAATAAGTTTAGATATATAAAATTTTATCGAACTTTTTACCAACTTTTACCCACCTCCTAAGAGCATTTAAAAATTCATATAAAATATAATTTTACAACTTCTGTGAGGGAAATTTCAAAAATCCGAGAGATGCGGTTGATATAAGTAAGAAAAACGTGGTTCAATAAGATGAAAATAATTTTTGGTGAATAATAACTTTTTACTTTTATTTACCACGGTTAAGAGTAAATAGGGTAATTAAGGGTTAAAATGATATTATTATTACCCTAAAACATGTCCTAATTCTATTGGATAAGTGTAATTCGACCAAAAAGAAACATAGGAATAAAATATGATCCTTTAGGTCCAATTGTATTAGATTAGAACTTTTATTATTATTTTATTTAATGAATAGTTAAAATATTTAAATTCAAAGGTTAATAACAAAACCATTTTTAATACAGGGTTATACAAAATATAAATTCGACTATAAATATTAATTAGAAAGATAAAAAAACCTACATAATTATATTTTATTATTAATTTTTAAACATTAAATAAGTTAATTTATTTATGATACAATGATGACGCATTAATTACCTTAATAATGAAATATTAAAATAATTGATATTATAAATATCCAAAAAAATGAAAATTGGGTATTTTTATGAATTAAACTAATTTAATAGGTTAATATTACATGTTAGGATTTAAAATATTAATCTATTTTTAATTAATAAATTTTTTAGGACTTTATCAAGAATCATTTATTAAATAATGTCAAAATTGACATAATTGAGTTTTTAAAACAAATATTATTTCATTAATTGATATAATATTCCTAAAAATATAAGGTTCGGAAAAATGACTTATATAAGGTTATATATATTAATAATGAACCACATGAGGTTCTATTGGAACATTGTAGTAATTTTATTAGCCATATAATATCAAAATACAAAGAGACATGGTAAATGACAAACTATTTAACTAAGAGTTAAATCTAAAAGATAAGGTTAATATGATAACCTAAACCTGTCTACAACCTATTTTTTGAGATTTTTTAAAACCATCACCACATTATACTTTAAATTATTTATTTTGGAGCCATTAAACTGAAAATAATTTTATTATTAAATAATATTTCAATCTTTTCCAAAATTGACCCTCACATCTCTTATAAAAGGGAACTTCCCCTTCTCTTAATTTAACAACTCCAAAGCCTTTTGGATCTGCCAAAACCAGCACAAATATCCTCCCAAATATCATCCCTTCATCGTAGAGTCCTTCCTCTAGTCATAAAGCCAATCTATGGATCCCTGTTGATCAAATCCAAAGGAAGAACCCGAAAAAGATGTAAATATTTCATCACCTCTTTCAAGTTCATTTCTTCTTCCACTTCCTCTTTCTTGGTTGTTTCCATTATAAAATAATAACTCCAGTATCCTCTATATACTGTGGTTTTATTATAAAAATGGCAAAGCCATATTCATTATTTTATCAATCCTATAAATGACAAAGTAACCATACGTGTGTACGTACGGATTACCATCTCCACATTGTTGTGTAGTTTGTTATTCAAACCCTTCATCATTTGGGTGGGTATAATAATGAGTATGAATGATTTAAATAATAAATATAACTTTATAATTATTCTTTATATATGATATACCATCCAATTATGTACTATTTTAATATCAAAATAGTGATATTGTCGCTCGTTCGTACGTACAAATTATCATCTCCACGAACACGATGAGATTCATTCCCCATCGTATCCATTCAATATTAATTTTAATTTGATGATTAAAACATTAATTTTTAAAGACTTAATATCATTCTGCATATGAATAAGATAAATCCTATCCATAACAAACATTACTTACATAACATATCATATAATGGAAAACGAATCAGTTAACACCCAAAATGATGATACTACCGAAATATCCTTAACAAAGCAATATTATAAGATCATATATGATATAATATTAATTTATATGGTTATTGTTTAATTGAATAACAATTATTTTACCATTATATAAGTGGTTAACCTACCCTCAACCTAGGAGAAGTACGAGGTAACGTTTTATTTCACAATCTCTTTATTATCTGAGGTTGTTTCATATGTGAGTATCTATTAGGACCTATTTATCATCCACATCCGTGTTTTCTTAAAAATGTATTTCAAATTTTTTTAATATTGACTAGAGAATGGGTTAAATTCATTTATACCCTTATTTTAACTTATATGTTTTGAAAGGAATCTCTCCGTCATTTTCTAAAATGGTACCTTATGACCATTTCTACAAAATTAATGTAAGAATGTTTTTTTAACTTATACGGTGGGTGGGGATATTTTCCACCATTATAACATCATAAAAGATTAACATACAATATTATAAAAATATTTTCAAAATAAATGTTTTATTTTATAATTTTATGACTTTTAAATGATTTCAAAATATGAAGAGATATTTCTCTAAAAAAAGTTTTGATTTCATCTATGTCAACATCTATTGATGGATTGTAAGATTATTTAAAGTTGATTTATTATGATACAAAACATCAATATTGTATTGATGGTTTTTTTATATGTTTGACTGTGGATGTGTTATTTTTACACAATTCATGGTTTGTGGATAAAGTATTGACATTTCGTATTCTAGTTTTAATACGAATGTTTATGTTATGTTTAAACCTTTTCATATAGGGAATGCATTGGAATTAGTAAGTGATGGGTGGAGCCCGCTATAGTTCCTCGATGAATTAGTAGGTCTCACGAGACAAAATAGTGTCCTAGCACAAGGCCTTGACAAAATCTTATTTGTGGTCTTAGCACAAGGCCTTGACAATGTGGTTATGAAGTTTGGCAATCTGTATTCCATCATTATGAAAGTGGATATTGATATTGAATGTGATTATTCCACTAGTTGAATATCCTTCTGAAAAATAAAATGGAATTATTTAATTTTATTTTTTCCATATTATGAGGAAGTTCAAGTTTAAAAGGATTTTGTTTTATTCTTACATTGCCTTAAATGTTTATTCTTATTTATAAAAGTTTTCGCAATATTGTAATCCTTACTGAGTATCTGAGCTCACCCCTTTCTCTATTTTATTTTTTTTAGGATGCGAAGAAGTATATTATGACTGACCCGCAGGGATAGTCTAAGGGATATGATTGTGGCCTTTAGAGACTATATTGTTGTAGTTTTTTTTATAATGTAATGTAAAACTTAGGAATGTATCTATTATTTCCAAGGCTACTAAACTAATCAGTCTTTCGAGACTTGATCTTTTGTGATCATGCCAATGTTATGTAATAATGCACCGACTCTGGGTAACTAGGGTCTAGGCGTTACAACATCCTTTATTATCACTACAATCACTTAAATTTTTTGGCCTCTTTATTACTTTTTGTTAATAATAAGAAATCTAAGCATATAACATAAACAAACTAGTTGTGATAGTACCCATACTAACTTCTAACATGTCTCTTACTTTGAGAAATATAAAAAATCCATCAAATCTAACAACTACTCCTCAAACCTCCTAAAAACACACCTGATATTTTAGAAAAATATATATAATAAATATATATTAGACATATTAGAGATATTCAATCACTTTTCATCTCTCATGATATAACCATACGAATGTTGTTTCTCTCTTCCTCATTAATCATGATAATTTATATAGTTGAAGTATATGAATATTAAATTTTATCACACATAAAATACACAAATAAAATATGATACATTTTGGAAGAGAGAACTAATTCCATGAAGGAGATCACAAAAACCGACCTCTCATTAACTAAAGATACATAACTCATTTTTTCTAAAGCTCTACCAGTATATCATGGTGATTTTTGTAACTTTCTCTATATTTGTTGAACACTTATAATACATCACCAAACCAATTTCACAATGAGGTTAGATTATCTTATGGTCATATATTCTAATTGATGGTGGAATAATTAAAACTAGTGTCTAGATATTATATCCATTTATTGATAAAAGAAAGATAAAAAAGGGATGACCTTAGTTGGGTCTTGACTAATATGATTCCTTGCTAGTAAGGGAATCCCAGCATAGACTAGTAAATATATGGCCTAACTTTGAGTCATATATCAACCAAATGGATTCCTCCGTCAACCAAGGGTTTATATAGGTAATAAGATCAATCATAAAAATCTTACAACTCTAGGGACTGATAAAGGATATAATAAAACACATTCACACATTATACTCACCCTTGAATAGTACAAATGTCATATCATTATTTCATCACTACCCTCTTATATTAGATTCCAAATTTAGATTCTCCCCTAAATTGCCTTTGAAAATTATTGACCTGGAACGGGAGTTATCCTATCATATTTTGTGTAAGAGAACACCTCAATGATGTTTATTCATAAAACACCAAGTCCTTACATCTATCCATATTTTCTCTCATGAATAAGAACATAGATACGTCAAACTAAGATGATTTATAGGAGGCTATAACCTTATATCCCCACTAAATTACTCAACAGTGATAGTTCCATACAGTGTAGATAAAAATTCACAATTGGATTTTATATATCATGTTTTATAAAAGAATCAAATAATTATACTTGAGTTTTATAATTTACATTAATTGGATCAACTAGTTCCTATTGAAAAAATAAAGTCCAATATTAGTATTATACTCTCATATAATAGTCGATTTATATCAACTGGTTTCATTTTCTAAGCTAGAAAATAGTTGGACACTTTCTCCATGGAGAAAGGGAATGGTTGAAGAACTATAATAACATTTTCAAGATTGAAAACCTTATTTAATAGAATCCTTGTATTCATATTAAATGGGTAATGGGTTTGGTTTTCACATTATTTTGGGTTAGTCCCAATTCTTGTATAATTATTTGAAATTTCATGAAACATGAATATAAATTTCACTTTTGGATTCATTCTATGCCTTAATCTTAAAAGAGTTGACTTATTTATTTTGAATCAATAATTTTTATATAAGTGGTTTTCAGGGTTTGGCCCCAAAAATTCCTCTACTCCAATTTGATTGTTAGTGAATTTAGTGACCCATTATAATAGAGTGATTGGGATTTCTGGGTTTTGGTGATCTTGGGAATTGATTATATAGTATATATCATGATTTTTCAGAGATCATATGATTAAGAATGTTGAAGTTCATTTTTTCCATTCCATCCCATTCTCTTATATTCTTGGAATCCCATAGACTAAACTATCTACTATTGGTTTATGAAAGTTTGTTGGATTTGGATTTATATCCTAGTTTTGTATGGTTGTTGATATTGGATGAATTGGGGTTCTGAAATATCTAGAAAGACTGTAATTACCAATCATCCTTCCCCTTGGATAGCCCCTAGTAAAAATATGAATTGAATTATCAAAACATATCATATTTGAGGTGGTATGAGGTGGTTAATTAAGCTATATGCCTTTGGATTTCCTACCAACTCCCCTATGTCATACTATTATTTCCATTCCAACCAATCTCTATACCCCCACCACATTGACATTTTTTTGTATCATACCATCATTGATAGTTCATATATTAGACCATTATTATATCAAGATTCAACAATATACTATTGGGATATCTTGAAAACTCCTTTGACTATATAGTGCTTGAGTGAAAATGTATCACAGTAGCAAACATGGAACACAATTTTGCCCTCCCAAAACATATTTTAACTATTTATTTTGTTTTTCAAACCCATTTTCCCTCGTCTAAAATGTGGTATCATTGTGTATGGACAAAGGGAAAAGGTAGAGGGCCTTTAACCAACTGGAAAAAATGAGGAATGATTAAGTGATACCCAATGACTAGAATAATTCATGTATTATAAATCCTCACTGGAAAAGGATATAATAGATTTCTTAACGAGTTACTTTATTTAATGAATAGGGAGGGAATAGGGTTTCACTCCTCTCCTTTTCACCCTGTAGTTCAGGTACCCTAGGATTAGGGTGGTTATACCCTGGGAATTGTTTTGGTGATATCATTGAATGGGAAATTTATTTGAGATTTGTGGCTCTCCATCCCTACAACCATTTCGTTTCACATAGACATAAAAACCCCCAAATTCATAAAATTCAATATCATTGAATGGTAATCCCTTAGTCCATTTAATTTATGTGGTGATGAACATCATCAAGAAGGGTTTTATCAAGTTAGATTATTGAAATACCAATGGCAACATAACTATTACCCTTACCATCTCATGTTTTTTCACCTGTCTTATAACCATATCTACTCATTTCTAATATACCAATTAGTCCACTATTCTTAATCCATCTCATGAAACCTCAATACACTAAAAAACTATGAAAATTTGAAATTAAACATTACCAATTATAGAATGAGCTATAGAAATAGACCACTCATTGTTGAATGATAAGCAACAAGGACTACTGAGCAGGATATGAATCATTCACTATATAAATAGAAGTGGTGTAAATAATTTGGGAGTATGTATATATATTTTTTATGGGATCTAAAAACCCGCATCCATTAGAACCTAATTCTAGATTATCCCACCAAATTCCTAGAATGATTCCTTGAGAGTGTGAAATGACTGGAATGATAAAATATCCAATTCAAACCTCGACTAGTCTAAACTGACATTTGAACACACAACCCATTCGCTTGAACATAAAATATTCCTAATATCTTCATTCAGTTGGTATCTTATTGTTTTATGTCTCTTTTAATGAATTTAGTGGTTTGATGAAGAAGAGAATTGATCTGGGCCCCTGTTTTGTTGGATTTGGGGACCTAGAACCAACTACATTGTACATTAGAATAAACATGTATTCATGGGTATAAATATTAATAAATACATTATCACATCTTTATTGTTATTTTTCATGATAATTATAGTGATAATGTCGTAAGTATAGCTATTTCACAAAATGTTCTTCACAGATCCGTGCTTGATGAGAACTCAGAAGTTCCATAACATTGTTCATGAATATATATTCTACAACCGGATGATGTTATTTTAGGGACAAAAATAATACACACCATTAGGGGTGAGGACTCATAAAAAATTGAGACATCTTCTCATGGTGTGATGCCTTGGAAAGATCTAGAAGGATATTATGAGAATGGGACCCACCAGTAGAAGATCCTCATTTCAAAGTGTCATTGGATGTCCCTATCTACGGACATGTGTATTGGTCCTTAGACTTTAATATAATTATTAATTGGTATTAAAACTGACACACTTAGATGTATTGACAAAAAATGTGATGAAACACAATTCATAGTTAGATAGGTTAAGTTGGGTGAATCTTGAGTAATACTGCATTAATTGATAATGAGATAAAGGATGTGTCCCTTCGGTTCATAAAGGTAGTTGATATCTCAGGCCCTTTAATAGAATTGATATAGACTAAATAAATCTATGTCCATGGTTAGGAATGGGAGAGTTCAATTCTAAGAAGTCAAAGAAAGAATAATACAGAACATGGGTTCATGGAACTAGCTTGCATCCTACTTGATTCGAGATATCGAGACAAAGGGTTTACATTACACAGTCAGCGTTCATAGGAGGTGACACTTAATTGAGCATTAACTTCTATGTCTATGGGTTCCTTGGGATGTTGTTAAATTCTAAACTTTGACATTAAGCATGCTCTGCCTAATGCCATTGAGAAAGAGGCTTAGAGGGTAACACACTAACTGAGTCCAAGTATCGCAGTTAAATATTAATTTATTATGTTGAATAAAGATTATTCTCGATTATGGATTAATAATTATTCAAGGATTCCTGATCTCATTTATTTGGACACTTCTTATTTGACATAATATATTGTGGGGGTAATAATGTATTTATTAGCGAGTAATGTAGTGATATTTATTTAAAAAATAAATAGTCATTATTAAAGGTGTAATAAATATGGTGGAGTAAATAAAGAAAATGAAAAAACAAAAGTTAACACCGTGTATATTAATATATAAACACCATGTAGTTTTCCTGGTGATTTGTGAGAAATAATATTTCTTGTTTAATTAAATAATAATAGATGTAATTCACTGGGAAAATTTCAAGTGATAATAATAGTCAAATGTTATTATTAGACATGGGGTATTACTAAAAATTATAAGAAATGAATAAATTACTATGGGTAATTAATTTATTTTATTATTCTAAGTAATTTAAATCCCAATTGAATTATTCAAATTAAACCTAGAAATTTTATTTGTGGTTGTGCACAACGGATCTAGAGAAATCTCTGGAGCTAAGAGAGAATTACTTTACTCTAAGAATGCTCTCAAGTTTCAAGAGAGATCATCCTCCATCGGATTAAGGAGAGGGATTTGGAAGAAGCTCTAAAGGTGATCGAATGTGGACATCACAAGTGAGGGCTCTTCCATGATAGCACTCGGATATCCATTCAGTGACATCCAGAGATACGTGGACCACATGTGGATAACCAATAGATAAATCCTACACATGGCTTCTACAACGCAACGACAGATCACATTGGATTGTGATTGGAAACATCAATGGAGAGATAATTCCATCAGGACAATTCTTATCATTTAATTAAAATAATTATATCCAATATATGTTGATCCTCTCTATGGTTCTGGGACTTCCTGGTTTCCTTTCCTTATAAGTTCTATTTTGAAGATCTAACATTTTATCTTTGTGACTGATCTCGGATTGATCATTGCTAACGGTGAAATTAAAGTTGGGTACACCTGTCCACGTGCTTCCACTGCACCCGAAACCTACAAGTGGTGTCATAGGGGTCATATTTTTTAATATAATTATTTATTTTTTTCATTAATGATTTATGTATTTAATAATATAGTTGTTTCAATTCTTGTTAATCATTTTGTAAATCTGAATCTCGAGATCTATTCCTCCTCTTTCCTTTCTCGTTTACCTTAAAGAGATGATATTTTTCTTTTAATTTTGTTTAAAGTTAAATAGAGGATATCATCTGTAGGTTCCAAAGGTTCCTGGATTTACAACACCGGAATACATGGCATGTATTCGAACTTATACATAGTGTAGTCAAGGTTCAATGCATTAGGACTGGTCCGCCAAACCAAGCCTTGTGTGGAGTTTATCTTAGTCTTTTTGACTCTGTGTGTTGACCAGGAACATGTGGCACATAGTTATTGGATTATACACCATGTGGCCTACTGGGCATGGTGTATGGTCCCTTTAGGGTAGGGTTAGACCATGTACCCCGCATATGGATTTCTCAGCTAGAGACCGTGTAAAATGGATAATACACTGTGTGTGGTCCCCTGGACACGCCGTGTACACTGAAGATTTTTGAAGTACATATACATAATGTATCCCAAGGCGTGTACTTTATATGGATGGTAAACGATATTACACGCCATGCAGTAGGAACTACACACCATTTACTCATCCAAATTATGCATATTTATTAAAATTTAGTATTATATTACAAAACCCTTGAAATGTGTACCATGGTGATGGGTGTAAAGCTAGGGCACAACCCGTGATATGTTTTTTATACAAATGTGTTTAATTTAACATCTGAAAAATGTTCATTTCTACTCATTGGGTAGTTATTAATGGGAATTCACTAGGTTTACTCCAATGAACTGGTTACATACAAATATAATTTTAAATGAATTTATTTATTTAAAATTATGAGGGAGAAGAATCTCAAGGAAATTCAGAATAAGTTTTAAGAAAAAATGATTGATTAATTAAAGATAGTAATTAACTGATTCGAGCATGATTTATTTTAAATCATAATTATTAAATAATTGAATGATTTTTTTACTTATGTGTAAATATTTTTTAATGTATTGATGATCATAATATAGACTAGGTCCTTTGTATATAGATGGTTTCTTTTTAATTTATTTATTTAAATTAAATTTTTTTGGCCTGCCAGCCTTCTCCTCATTTATATGTAGGAGCTGCATGCCCAAGGTTTCAATTATATGAAACCCCGTTTTACCCTTCAACTATGTGTGAGATAAATGTATATGTAATGGATGGATCTCCCAATATATTGGAGGTAGCTCAAGTTAGGAGCCACGGTGAGACCAATACAAAGAGATACAAAGGTGGATAGGTGGAAAGATGTAAACATGAACCCAAATGGTTCAAGGTGTTTTCTCCCCTAGGTATTGGGTTAGTTTATCAACCACTAAATAAAATAACCAATAGAACAAGATAATTATCATTCCATTTATTTTATTTTATTTAGTTACATGGTTTATTTATTGTGAGTGTGTTTTCGTGATCACACAATTAATTAATTAAACAAGAATAGAAGATAAAACTAAAATAAGACCAACTTATTCCTAAATATTATCATAGACATGCTTAATCACTTTAGTTAATGCCACATAGTATTAAAAACATGTAAAAAATAATAAAATTTCAATTTTCATATAAGGACAAAATCCCTTAAGGAAATATTAAGTCGGTATAGCCATCATAATCTTGGTTAGAATTGAACTATATTTTAAAGTGCTTGACCGACCCTAGTTGGGGTGATTTAAATTATCATGGAATTATAATTAGAGGATTTGGGATGACTTGACTTGGTTCACATCAAGGGTTGACTACCAAAGTTGGAATTGGTGTGACAAAGAGTCAATGGTTGAGTAAATCCAAAATAAAAGGATTTCAGGATTAGAGAGTCCACTCAACAGGTCAAGGAGCTGTAAGTTCAGGCAGTTGGAATTTCGAATGACTACTAATAACCTTTTATGTTTCTTGACAAACTATAGTTGGGCTAATTATAATTTAAATATGAATCCTTTCCACTATAATATTCAAGAAAAACAATATTCTGATGTCAATGGTGAAGGCTTTTGGATTTTGATAAAATATTGGGAGACTAATAAGTAATAATTTATTTATTTGTCTTGGTTTTATCATGATAAAGTACTAAATCATTGATCATCTTAATTTGTAGAAATAGTAAAAAAAATGGCATCAAACATATCATTGAAACCCATACTAGAGAAGGAGAATATTCTCACCAGAACTAATGTCCGGGAGTTGCAGAGGTGTTTACGCATCATCCATCACCACTAGATGAAATTGTATGTGTTGGAGGAGCCTACTCAAATTTCCCCTGAAAACAAGGCTAGTGGTGAGGAAATATCTCTCTTTATGAAACATTTGGATGATTCCATAGATGTCCAATGTTTTATGCTACCGTACATGTCGAATGATCTCTTGAAGAAACATGAAAATGTGGGCATGTATAACATGATCTCTCACCTTAAGGATCTCTATCAAGAGAACGTGATACAATTGATATATGAGATCTACAATGCTTTGTTCACAACAAATCTTGGAGATTCTGCCTCAGCAAGGCCTCATGTAGTCATTCTTATTGGATACATTAAATTCCTAGACATATTAGGGATTATGTTCTGGGATGAGTTGCGTAAAAATGTCATCCTACCATCAATTCCCAATACCTTCTCTAGATTTATTATAAACTAAAAAAGATAAATAATGAGAAGAGTCGATCAGAACTTATGACCTTGATTTTCCAGATATATAAGAGCTTGGGGCATGACAAACTCGTATTCCTTATGGTGTATATGAATTAGAAGGACAAGGAAAGTGGGCCAAGGACTTATAAATGGTCTGAAACCCCTGAGTATCGTACCTCCATGAAGGGGAAGATCTAGAGGTAGGGTAAGGAATGGGAGGAAGTATGTTTTTTGTGTGTCAAGCCAGGATTTTGGAAGAGGAACTACACCCAGAAACGTGCAGACTCTAAAGGTGAGTTTGTTATTGATTGTAATATGTTTATTTCTATACATTGGGTATTAGATATAGCATGTAGGGATCACATATATATTCAAATGAAGGAGAAAATTATATTTAGAAATATTTACATAGGAAAGGTGGATCTTCTAGATGCAAATGGAACGGGTCTGTCTACATTGGCTATTGGTGATTACCATCACTCATTCCCAACTAGGATGCTTTTGGTTTTACAAAACTATTTTTATGCACCTAGTGTTATCAAACCCATAATTTCTATTTCATGTTTGGATATTTATGGATTTATTTTCAAGTTTGAAAAATAAGTTTTGTTTATTTTATAATAACAATGTATTTTATGTTATGTTGTAGTTAAATAATGGTTTCTATTTATTAAACTAGGAAAACCAAGTGTTGTCAAAAGATAATGAAACAAACTCTCATGAATCATACAACACTGAGTTGTGGCATCACCATCTCATTCATGTAATAGAGATGAAAAATATATACCAAGATGGTTATTTAGACTCTACTAAGCTAAAAAATACATGATAGATATCATGCTTGTTTACAAGGGAAAATTACCAAGCCTCCTTTCGGTGGATTGGATGAAAGGGATATAGAGGTTCTATAATTGGTATACACAGATGTATGAGGACCATTCCTAGTAGAAGGCAGAGGTGGATAATCATACTTCATTACATTTACTAATGATTTTAGTAGATATGGATATATCTACTTAATGAGGTATAAGTCAGTGTCCTTGGAGAAATTTGAGGAATTCAAGAATGTAGTAGAAAATAAATTTGTTATAAAGATAAATAAGCTTCAATCAGATAAATCTAGAGAATATATATGAACCAAGAGTTCATCAACCTTTTCTAGGAGTCTGGGATTCTATCTCAACTCACTGATTCTTATACACCATAGTGGAATGGTGTTAGGGAAAGGAGGAACTACACCTTATTGGACATGGTGAGTTCGATGATGAGTCATGTAGACCATCCATTATCCTTTTGGGGATATCCATTACAAACTATAGCATACACATAAAACCGAGTAACAACTAAGGTGGAAAATATAATTCCCTCCAAGTTATGAAATGGTAAGAAACCCCTTTTTCATACACATTTATATGGGGATGCAAGGTGTTTTTTAAGGCCTCCTTAGGAAACAAACTAGCACCATGGAGAATGAGTTGTATCTTTATAGGATATCCCATGGAAATGAAAGAATATTACATATATAACCATTCATATATGAAATTTATTGTCACCAGACAATACATATTTCTTGAGAGGGAGCACATACTCAAAAAAGTTAGTGGGAACAAGATTGACTTCGATGAAGTTGATACTCAAGATCCACATGAGTTGGTATAGGAACAAGTTCCATAGATCCATGTGCAATAGGTTCCAGAAACACAAGTACTGCATATAAGCTCAAGAGAGGTAAGGGAACTAGAGAGATTTTGTTTCCTAGTCATCAATGATGGTGAATCATTATTGTTGGACAATGATGAACCTCTCTCCTACAAGTAAGCAATAGAGTGCTTAGAAGCTTTAATATGTCTAGAAGCTAGGAATTCTGAGATGGATTCCATGTATCTGAATCATGAATGGGTTATAGTTGATGATCCAGTTGATGTAAATCATATTGGATGAAAAGGGGTATTCAAGAGAAATGTGGTCATGGAGGGTTATGTTAGAACCTATAAAGAATGGATAATGGATAAAGGATTTAGATAGTGTAAAAGAATTGACTATGATCAAACAATATTGCGGGTTTCCATGTTTTAATCCATAAGAATCATACATTCCATAGCAGCTTAACATGACTACAAGATTTGGAAAATGGATGTCAAAATAGAATTACTTAATGGGAAACTTCAGGAAGTTGTCTATATGAAACAACCTGATGGGTTTCTTACACCAGGTGAATCCAAATGGGTTTTCAATAGGAAAGAATCCATTTCTAGATTGAAAAATGCATCCAAGTCATGGAACATTCGATTTGATGAATCCATAAATGAATTTCATTTCATTTAAAATGAATGTTAAACATGTTTTTATAATATGTTTAATGGGAATAATGTCATTATCCTAGTAGTAAATGTTGACGACATATTACTCTTTGGAAACGATGTACCAGTCATATAGTCAGTTAAGTACTGGTTGAACATGTGTTTCTCAATGAAGGACTTAGGCGAAGCATCCTACATTCTAGGGATCAAGATCATAGATTATATATCCAAGAGGTTTCTTGGAATAAGTTAGGGTATATACATTGACTAGATAGTAAATAGATTTAGTATGGAACAATCCAAGAGGGGATTGGTTCCATTGTCAGATGGCCTACATCATTCTAAGAGAATGTTTCCTTAGACAAAACAGGAGCTATATAGGATGAGTAATATCTCATAAGTTTCAGTTATAAGATCCATCATGTATGAATTGTTATGTACTAGGTTTGATGCTTCATATACACTGAGCATGGTATAAAAATAGCAAGAAGATCTAAGAGAACAGCATTGTACAACTATTAAGACAACCCTTAAGTATTTGAGAATAGATAAGGATATGTTCCTGGTGTTTGGAGGAGATAAGGAGCTTTTCATTAGAGGGTATGTTGTTGTTGGTTTTCAGACAGATCAGAATGATCTAAAGTCACAATCAGGATACATTTTATGTATCAATATAAGAGTTGTAATCTAGAAGAGTTCAAAGAATCCAGTTGTCTCCAATTCTACAAGGCATTCTGAATATATAGAGCTTCTAATACAGTCAAGGAAGCCATCTTGATTCATAAATTTGTTTGGAATCTTGATGTGTTACCTAGAATTGAATATCTTATCACATTTTCTTGTTATAATACTACAGTATTGGCTCTTACAAAAGAACCCTGGTCACATTGATGGCTAAATCACCTTCTCTTGAAGTATCACCTCTTGAGGGATTTCTATCAAAGGGGTGAAGTTGTAGTGAGAAGAGTGTCCATGAAAGAGAACACGGAGGTCCCCATGACAAAAGGCCTATCTCAGAAGAAGCATGAATATCATGTGAGAGCTAGTGGATTAAAGGTTGTTAGAATTTGGCTCTAGTCCCAGTGGGATTCTGTTGAATTTGGTGGCCAAGAACCACCTAATTTGTACCTTACGATAAACTTGTATTCATGGGTTTGAATATTAATAAATACCTTATCACATTTATGTTATTAATATTTTCATGGCTTATTATATACTCACATTACTAATTTTATATGAAATGTGCATAATTTTTGGGAAATATTAAATTTTTAATACTAAGTATGATATTGGAGCATTTTTTGAAGTAGTCCAATTGAGTCAGTTTATTATTTTATTTATGACTCTCCCCATACTGATCCAAATTATTTGGTTCATCTTTTTTAGTATTTCTAATTTAATATAAAACGTTTCATTGCAAGGGATCATGGGCCAATTATTCAATTTCAAGGCCCATATGGACCACATGGGAAGGCCTACAGAATCAGTGAGGAAACTAGACTAGCCATATAGATTTAACTTCTGGGATCAATCAAGAAGTCAAAATTCCTTTATTATCCTCTAACATTCGGGGAAAAATTTAGGGAGCCTTGGATAAAAATTTCATGGCCCAATTCAAAATAAAAGGGGCCCAAATGATTCATTTAATCTCAGGCCGACATTCTTGCAGGGAATTAAAATCAATAGAAAATTCATGACATGTCTCCTGATATTCATCAAATCAAGATAATATTTTTTAGTGTGAAATATGATATATAGGCGGCCTAATTTTTGGAAGAAACCATTCGGATTTGAAGTCGTCTTACAATTCCAAAATCCATTAACATTTTGGCCATCGAAAAAGCATAATATAATTGGACAGTTTAACCTTGTTTATTGAAACTGTTATAGTATTGGTTTCATAAGTCAAAATTCATCCAAATTTTGAGAGTAGTCCGAAAACATTATTATCTACATCTTTAAAGAATGAGATATCTCTAGATTCATCTTCTGGTTGTCCAAATCATCGAGCCAATTGGGGGGAAAGATTGGGAATGAAAACAGTCTACTTCTTTGGGCTATAAATACATCCCCCCTACTCTCTTTCAAAGGGGTTGGCATTTCAAAGGAGGGAAGCACATATTGGCACGACCAAAGCCTTTCCAAGGGTTTGGGAGGACCTTCCATACTCATTTTTTTCACTTGAGAGATCTTTCATCCTCTCTTGGTTTCCTTTTATATGTGTGTTCTTCATTATTGTAATCTTATAAGTCTTTTTTTCGTAATTCTGTTTTAATAAAAGTTTCTTCTTCAATATCTCTTATTCTAATCCAACTTCTATAGTTTAATATTATTGTTATTAAAATAGTTTAAATATATTTGAATACCCATATTTTCTTTTTCTTTCTCAATCAATCTAATGTTCATTTTTAATTATCATCATCAATTGTGTGTGTGTTCGACGCACCACTCTTTTGTTATACATTAATTTTTCTTATATTCTTAATTTATCATCATAATAATTATAACTAGATTACTAATCATTTCAATGGATGAGTAAATCTCTCATTGGGGGAGTTTTAATTTAGGGATGCTAAGCGATTGAGAGCTTTTTCTCGATGAGTATTCTTTGAATTAACATTATATATGTTGGACTTAACATGTCATGGATTAATGACTTGTTTTGTTTAACGAGTGGTTTTCATGGATTATTGAAACCCTAAATACATTACCATCACCACGATATGATTAAAATTATAACCCTATGTAATGTTAAGTCTTGGATTAAAGCCTCAACACTTTGGAATTCAAATCAATGTCAACTTGTGACATGGGTGTTAATTTAATTCAATATAAAGAAAAACTCAAAGATATCACAAGCTTAACTTCATAATGATAAAATCACCCCAATCATTACTAAATTTTTAAATCTATCAATCATTCCAATTAAGCTCTACAAACAAACCCCCATAATCAAAATACAATCAACAAAAAACAAAAGACTATTAAAAATTATCATCACCGAGGATTCGACCCGAGTGCTATTATATACATTAGCAGAGCATCAGAACTTTGACCATTCGATAAGAGACAATCGTCCATGATTTCAAATGACACATTTTCTAGGAATGGTGCTTTATATAGTCATTAGTTTCTGGTTATTATAAAAAACCAAAACAAAACAAAAATTAAAAAACTGAAAAAAAAACACAATGAAAAACATGCCTTCTAATAAAAATCATAAAATGAAAAAACGCAAAGAAAAACTCATCTTCCTCTTTCTTCCAACATCTCTATGAATGCCCCGTAGCATACCAATCAATCCATTGTATTTGTTTGACCCTTTAATTAAGAGAACTCTTCACTAACATAGAAGGAATATTAGGGATAATCAAATAATTCAAGAACCAATCCTTGTCCAACCAATTGAATTAGATATGGCCAACCTTAGGGAACAACTACTAAAGGAACTCACTACCTCTAATATGAATTATGAACCTCTTGGTATTCAATATCCGAACATAGAGGCTGACTTTTAACTCAAATCGGGTTTGATTCATCTTCTCCCTCATTTCCACAGGCTCTCCAGTGAGGATCCACATCTTCATCTTAAAGATTTCCAAGTGGTGTTCTCTACCATGAAGCCTCAAGGGGTTTCTGAGGAACAAATAAAACTCCAAGAATTCCCTTTCTCCCAAGCTGACACTGCTAAGTCATGGATCTACTACCTTCCTACTAGTTCCATAACCACATGGAATTATATGAAGTGACTCTTCTTAGAGAAATTATTTCATGCTTATCATACTACTTCTATCCGAAAGAAAATAAGTGGTATCTGTCAGTTCCCAAGGAAAGCACTCTGTGAATACTGGGGGAGGTTCAAAAAACTTGTTGCAACCTACCCACATCACCAAATACCTGACCAAATCTTGATCCAATACTTCTATGAGGGTTGTTGGCTATGGAGAGTTCTCTAATTGATGTCGCAAATGGTGGTGATCTTATTGATAAAACTCCCGCAGCTGCAAGAGATCTCATAAGAAACATGGCTGCAAACACCTAATATTTCCATAGTCAAGCACATGATCAAGTCAAAAAATCCCAAGATAATAAATCAAAAGAGCCTAACAAGATGACAGAGTGGATGAGTGAACTTACAAGTCCTATGCGACAACTAGATGTGTCTTACAATGCCCCAGCCTCATCTTCTCCATAATCAATGTTTGTTGGACCTGTCAAAAACTGCAGAATCTGAAACTCACCAGCTCATCCAACTGACACATGTACACAACTTCAAGAGGATCAATCCGATTCATCTAGACCAATGGATCTGAATACAGCATATGCTTAGCAGAACCCCAACCCTCAAAAATCAGGTCAGTTCATTAGAAACTTCAACAATCCTCACTTTAATCCCTTCTCTTCTTCCTATAACCAAGGCCTGAGTTATGGTAATACCATCTCACATCCCCCTCAATTCCCTCCTCAAAACCCAATCCAGTTTCAATATGGTCATGGTCTTATTAACTTCCCACAGCTTTATCATTTTGTTCCTCTACAACAAAGGAAAAATCCTCCTCCTGGATTCCACTATCCAAGTGAGCCTTCCCAATTCCAAAACCAATACAATCGATTTCCCAAGAACCACAATCAAGGTAATCACAATCCTGGACAAGCCTCTTCTTCCAAGAAACCATGGGAAAGTGAAGTTAAACAACTTGCCTTATTCACCCGTTCCAGCCTTAAAAATATTGAAACCCAAATTGGTCAACTTACATCCCACCTAAGCTAGCAACAATAATCAAATTCTTCCCAACTCCCATCTCAACCATTACCCAACCCCAAAGGGTAATGTTTGTGAAATTGCACTTAGATCGGGGAAGCAAATTGCTATGACTCAAGATAAGTCCTCCAAACCACCTTTGAATGTTGACCTAGAAAATTAAAAGGAAAATAAATATGAAAAGGAACTTGAATCCATTCCATCACCTCCTTCCATTCAACTTAGGAACACAATTCCTTTTCCTCAAGCCATTTCTAAGCCAAAGAATTCCTTTGAACCATATCCCAAAATGCTTGACATGTTTAGATGTATTGAAGTGAACATTCCCCTCTTAGATTCCATTAAACAAATTCCTATGTATGACAAGTTTCTCAAGAAGTTGTGTACCCATAAGAGGAAACATAGGACCTTTGAAAATGATTCAACTGATGATTTCATACTCATTAAGTGAAAATATCCAGGAACCTTTACAGTACCATTCCAAATTAGAAGTTCCAACATCGATGATGCACTCATAGACCTAGGAGCCTCAATTAATGTCATGCCCAAATCCATCTTCTCCAAACTTGGTCTAGGTCCCTTACATCCAAAGGGTGTTGTCATTAAATTTTCAAATCGATTCACTTCTAGTGCTGAGGGTATAACTGAGGATATCCTTGTCTGATTCCATGATCTTATCTTCCCAACTGGCTTCTATGTCCTTGACATGGAAGGTGAGACAACTCCTTGCCAATCTCCTCTTATTTTAAAAAGACCTTTCCTCATGACATCCAAAACCAAAATTGATGTCCTTTCTAGCCTCTTATCCATGGAATTTGGTGACCAACTGGTCATGTTAAATATTTTTCCATCCATGTGATACCCATCAGAGAATGAATCTACATTCTCTATCCATTCTTATGAATATCTCTCTGAGAGTCTGTTGAATCCCAATCTTTATCAAAAAAATTAATCAATCTTAATCAATCCATAATTTAATAAGATCTGCAAAAAACCCCCAATCAGAATACAATCAACTAAAAACAATCGACTATTAAAAAGTATCATTGCCGAGGATTCAACCCCATTGCTGCTATACACATTAGCAGAGCACCAGAACCTTGACCAGTCAATAGGCAACAATCGGTCATGCTTTCACAAATCTTGTGTAACGACCCAAAGTTTCATTAATGGAAATTCCTCTTGATCTAGTTAAATGTCCCTTTACTTAAAACGTTTATATAAAATTTCAAATTCTTTAGTTTTATGTTAAGAATTGTGACAGTTACTTTTATAGCCGTTGAACAGTGATCACATGATTAGTATAAATAAAAGGATTTAATGAACCCAATTTACTCAGACAAAGGAAGAGATGGCCTCATCCAATAGAATTGCTCCATATAAAGCCCATTTGTCAGATCTCGGAAAAGAGGTGGTGTCTTTAGGATTCGTTCTCGACCAATCCCAAGCTGAGCTTCACCATGTTAAGCTTGAACGAGACTGTCTATGGGAAAAATGGAAGTTGATAGAGATTACCAGTCGAGTGATGTTATCTGAGCCACCCCAAGAGTCTGTCACCATCGCAAACCTTACCCTTAGGTATTATGCGGCTGTTTTAAGGGGTTATGTAGAAAATCTCTAGTACTATGTTCATGTACATTATTTTTTTATATAATAATTAATTTGCTTTCTTGTAATTTTTGATACATTTTAAATAGTTTTTAAAGTACAAATAGTGTTTTTTTATTATTTAATTAAGAATTATATTTTATTAAATTAAGTTATTTTTGAATTAAATAATACTTTAATAAAATAATATTATTTATATTAAATTAATCTTTATTAAAAATAAATAATCTTATAATTTTATGAATGCAATTTTAATTTTTATTAAGGTTTGAATGCCATTTTTTCCAAAACCTGTGAATTTTCGCTAAATGTCATTTTTTTAAAGTGAAAATTAAAATATTTATAAATTTATTTAGATAAAATAAATGGTATTTCTGGAATCAGGACATCTAAATTATCCAACGGTTAATTTTTCATTATTTTTTGAGACAGACAAATTTTTGGGTAAAAATTATATGCCGTTTAAATATATAATGTGTTTTATGACATCATAATTACCCAATAGTGATGTGATAAAATACTATAAGCTTTATGTTCGGCCAATTTATGTTTTACCATTAAAATAATGTGATTTTGGGTTTGTTTGACATATTTTACAAAGCATTAATGGACCCCTCAAGACTTATTAAACATCTTGTCTTTTTAAATTATTTTCCATTGGAGTGTGACTCACCTCCACCTAAGAAACCCCATTATTTTAAGAAGTTCGGACTTTGGCCTTATAAAATATTGTTTTCCTCTCCCCTTTTCCAAAAACCATGGGCAAAAACATGAGCTGATTTGTGTTTTGGATTAGTTTAATGTAAGGGGTCCCAAACCTAAATAATAAATAATTCACTCACCTTTCCTATATAAACCCACCCAAGCTCCCACTTACTCCTCACTCAAAGCCTTTGTAGTTCGTCCAAACTCTTCCCTAATCTCTCTATAATCCTCACAAGGTTCCCCAATCTCCCAAGAAGCTTCTCTCAAGCCTCTCTCAATCCTTGGGAAGCACACTTCCAAGTAAGGGTTTTTTCTTCCGTTCTCATTTTTGTCCAATTTTCTTTAAGCTGTTTTTCCATTTTAATTTAAATTATGAATGTTGGGTTATGGTTTCACACCTCCCTCATACTATCCTCTTTATTTTTTAATGATGGGAGACCCTTTATCTCTCATTAAATGCCTCCCATGTACACCCGTTACTATGCCGAAATTCCGAAAGGAACTTCTCTCTCCTCATTGACATTCAAGAAATACTTTTGTATCATGAATCTAAATTCCATTACAATTGTTAGGGCATGTATCTATATGACCTCCTTACTTTACATTACATTTAAATATGATTAGGAACACCTTTATCTCTCATCAACCATTTTTATGAGTTCTTATGTCACGCTGTTACGCTGCCAAAATCGCACCGATTTTCTAAGCCAATGTCATTGTGTAGTGAATACCATGCCCATTTCTCCATCATGGGTATTCAAATTTATGCACATTTACTTATTGATTACAAAGTTTCATGTATTAATTTCACATTCCTCTATCGTGTAATAAATGATTATGTTTTATGAATCCATGTTTTATGATCCATTAGGCACACTTATGCATGAAATGAAATGTTCAAGAAGGGTGTGCCCTTATAGCGCTCCAATGCATTGGGTAAAGTATAGTATCATCATATGTCATGTGAAATGATTGATGAATAATTCTAATTCAAGTACAATGAGGGTTTACTCGTGCTTCATATGGAATGATAATTTTCTCATGCTCCATGTGCAATGAGCCTTGGCTCATGCTAATTCCATGTTAAGTGTTGTTGCCACATTTCCATGTTACGATTATCATTCTTTATCATGATTTTTTGTTCATTTTTCTCTTGTGCTCTATTGATATTCCTATTTTCTAACATGTATTGTACTCCTCATTTATTCAGTGTTTATTCCCTTACTGGGCTTTACATCTCACCCTTTTCTTATGAATGTCCTCAGATATCCCATGCAATGCTAAGTACGAGGGAATGTAGTGGTCATGTAAAAGATCTTTTCAATAAAGATGTGGTATTTCATGTTTCAAGTTGTTATATAATGATCCTAATCCCCAAAGACACTATACCTCTCGATCTTCCATATTGTATCAAGTGAATAATTTATGTAATAAATCATGTTTACGTTTGTAATAAAATCAGAGTTGTCATAGTTGGTATTAGAGGATAGGTTTAGTTATTTTTGGGATTAGGATTAGAAAACCCTAGAAAATCCTTAGAGAAAAGACAAAGTATAATAAAATAATCCCTATGTTTTGGTAAGTACTGAGTTAGTGGTTTATCAAACAAATACATCCCTGTCTGGAAATGAGCAGGTAGAGGTGGCTCTAGCACAGATGTATCCTAGGGGTAAAACCCGAAAACACCACTTTGACCTAGACTCGAATGGGAATTGGTGCACGACAACAGGCCTTGCAACACTCATGGTTATGACACTCCCGAGGGATACGTTATGATAAATTCACAAGCGTAGTATGAACCCTTATTAAGGGAATTAAAAAAATGGCCCTAAGAATATATGTTAGAAACTAGATCATGAAAAGCCTAGATTGAAGCCTATAGACTCATGAGTTAAGGAAATAAAAGTTTATTGGTAAGCCGTAATATTTTTTTTGGATTACCCTTTATGTGTTAACCCCTAAATTTCCATTTATTCCATCCAATGGCCAGTAATAGGAGGACTCAGGCTAATAATCGATGTGACGATCAGTGTGATGACTGTACTAATGAGATACCAAATCCAATGGGAGTGGGAATCATGAACTTTGTCACGCTTCTCTCTCAACTAACTGAAGCATTTAATAGAAACACGGGTCAAGGGGAATGTCCAAACCCCCCTAAGAAGGAACAAGTTTCTATCGAGAGCTTCATGAGACAAAGACCTCCTACTTTTAGTGGATCATCCAATCCCATGATCTCTGAACAATGGATAAACTCCATTGAAAAGATCTTCTCCATCCTTCAATGTTTTGAACAAGAGAAGGTTCTCCTGGCTGCTTATTGTATGGAGGGTGAAGCTGATCAATGGTGGACGTTGATCAAAAATACGAATCCTGAGGAGGAGATCAAGGCATTAGAATTGAATGAATTATGGAAGATGTTTTTTGATAAATATTTTCCACGCACCCTCCGGGTTAAGATGGAAAGGGACTTCATTTCCCTCAAGAAAAAAGATGAATAATCTATTGGAGCGTATGAGGAGAACTTCACAAGGCTTGCACGATACGCTTCCGGCTTTGTCATTACCCCCGAATACAGGGTTGACCACTTCTTTGGTGGGATGAAGCCTAGCCTACGAAAATCATTAGCGATCTATGACTTCAATAGCTATGAAGAAATTGTCTGATATGCCCTCAAGGTTGAAATAGAGATCGGGGAATCACAAGGGTATCATGGGGACAAGAAGCGTAAGGTAGACTTCAATGATGGTGGTCCGATGGATAAATCTAATGGTTCTAAGAAGATCCAGCACCCCACTTTCCAAAAGTGAGGAAAGAAGCACCCTGGAAATTGCCTCAAGGGGATGAGGAAAATGCTTTAGGTGTGGAAGAAAAGGGAACCTAGCTGTTAACTGTCGGCAAGAAAGACCCACGACTGCGACAGAGGAGAGGAACACTCTATTCGAACGTCAACGCGTTGTTCATTAATACAACTGCAAAGAACTGGGGAATTTTGAAAATTAGTTCCCTAATCCAAGGGTTTTCGGAGGCAACCAATAACCTCCAAGGTAGCAAGGAAGAGATTTTTCCATCACTTCTGTCGAAGTGAACCCCGACAACGAAGTGGTGAAAGGTACGCTAGTTATTCATTCAAGAATAGCGAACATACTTTTTGATTCAGGTTCTATGCATTATTTTATATCTAGAAAGTTTAGTAGAACAATCCCAGCACCACCACAAATCATGGAAGTGAGGATATCGGTGAGCCCAAAAAATGGGGAAATCATTGCATCCCATGAATAAAATTCCTCCCTTGTTATAATTTGTGGATTGAATTTCCCGGAGACCATTCTCATACTCCCTCTGGTGGAATTTGATGCAATTATTGTCATGGATTGGCTTTCCTTATATAGAGCCAACATAACTTGTCGGGAGAGGGAAATCACACTCCATATAGAGAATCGACCCCCGATTCTTTACAAGTTAAAGGAGGAAGATGAATATCCTTTAGCTCCATCATCTAAAGAATGGATATTACTGCCCTATGAGCACACGTATCTAGCTCAGATGATTGAGTCCATGGAAGAAACCACCCTTGAGGAAATTCCTATTGTGAGGGAATTTGCTGAAGTGTTTCCTGAGGAACTACCTAGTCTTCCTCCGAAAATAGGCGTTTAATTCTCAATTGAACTTATACCAGGGGCTCTACCAATATCCAAGACTCCATATAGAATGGTTGTCATGGATCTTGAAGAGCTAAAGAAACAACTATAGGAGAATATGGATAAATGGTTTATATGCCCAAGTGCTTCACCATGGGGTGCACCAGTCCTCTTCATTAAGAAGAAGGATGGTTCAATGCGGCTTTGCATCGATTATCATGAACTTAAAAAAAATCACGATAAAGAACAAGTATCCTTTTCCACTAATCAATGACTTGTTCGATCAGTTGCACGGAGCACAATACTTCTCCAATGTAGATTTGCGATCGGGATATTATCAAGTAAGGGTGAAGAAGGAAGATATCCCCAAGACTGCTTTTCGGAAAAGATACTGCCACTATGAATTCATAGTAATGCCTTTCAGACTCTATAATTCTCTAGAAATCTTTATGGACTTGATGAATAGAGTCTTTAGAGATTACCATGAAAAATTTGTGGTAGTCTTTATAGATGATATTCTAATATACTCAAAAACCAAGGAGGATAATGAGGAGAATTTAAGAACTGTACTAGAGACATCGTGCAAGGAGAAGATCTATGAAAAGTAAATAATGTGTGAGTTCTGGTTGAAGGAGGTCTCATTCCGGGGCCATATCATCACAAGTAATGGGATATATGTGGATCCCTCCAAAACAGATGCAATTGAGGGATGGCCGAGGCCAACATCGGCAATGGATATCCATATATTCTTGGGGTTAGTTGGACATAATAGATGATTTGTGAGAAATTTCTCACGATTTTCCAACCCTCTTACCAAGCTAACTCGGAAGGGAGTAAAGTTTTCTTAGAGTGTTGAATGCAAAGAAAGCATCAAAAAGTTGAAAAGGAGGCTTATCACTGTGCCCATACTCACTTTACCCACAAGTGGGGAACTTTTTGTGGTATCCAGTGATGCTTCAAAGAAGGTCTTAGGCTGTGTGCTGATGCAGAATGATAATGTGATATCTTATGCCTCAAGGAAGTTGACAATCCATGAGTGAAACTATCCAATGCATGATCTGGAGTTGGAGGCTATGATCTTTTCCTTGAAAATTGGGCGTAATTATCTCTATGGGGAGAAATGTGAGATATATACTGACCACAAGAGTCTTAAATATATATTCACACAGATTGAGCTTAATATAAGCCAGTGAAGATGGATAGAGCTCATCAAAGATTATAACTGTTCAATACATTACCACCCTGGGAAAGTAAACAAGGTGGCAGATGCCTTAAGTATAATGGACACAGTGATTCTATCAATTATGAGAATTGAGAAGGATCCAATCTTCTTAGACATGATGAATATGGACATGGGAGTCATAAAGAAGGGAACACAATCAATGCTTTCACAAATGATTTCTCAACCGTCTCTCTTGGAAAGGATAAAGGATTCTCAAAAGGAAGATGTGGGAATTCAGGAAAAAGTGGAAGCTATCGAAAAAGGAAAATAATCGGAGTCTAATGTTAATGAAGAAGGAATTTCACGATTTTGGAAAAGACTATGTGTTCCATCATGTCTAGAGATGAAGAAGGAACTTTTGGATGATGCACATAGTTCAAATTTCTATATTCACCCAGGGATCACAAAGCTGTATCGATATCTCTGATAAAAATTTTGGTGGGATCATATGAAAAAGGAGATCGTTGAATATACATCAAAGTGCATGTTGTGCCAGCAAGTGAAGGTAGAGAGGCAGAAGTCTAAGGGGATGATGCAACCATTTCCCATACTAGAATGGAAATTGGATAATATAACCATGGACTTTGTCACAGGACATCCGAGGACATCCAAAGGCAACAATGCAATATGGGTTGTTGTGGATCGTCTTACAAAGACTGCACACTTCATTTCTATTCAGGAGGATTTCTCATTTGATCAACTAGCACAGATATATATCAGGGAAGTGGTAAGGCTCGATGGAGTACAACTATCTATTGTGTTTGATCGAGATCCAATATTAACCACTAAGTTTTGGAAGTGTCTTCATAATGCTATGAATACTAAACTGAACTTCATTATGGCCTATCGTCCTCAAACTGATGTCCAATCCGAGCGGACTATCCAAACACTTGAGGACATGTTGAGAGCGTTCTCACTAGACTTTAAAGGAGGATGGGATCAACATCTTCCTCTGGTTGAGTTCTCTGATAATAACAGTTTCCACTCGAGCATCCAAATGGCACCTTATGAAGCCCTGTATGGGAAAAGGTGCAGAACACCAGCATGTTGGGATGAGGTCGGTGAACGTAAGCTGCTTGGACAAGAAATGGTCGAGGAAATGGTGGAGAAGGTGAAAACCATTCAGAAGCATATCAAGGCAACCCAGAGTTGATAGAAGAGTTATGTAGATAATCGTCGACGATACCTTGAGTTTAAAGTTGGAGACATGGTTTTTCTACACATATCACCGTGGAAGAAGGTCGTGAGGTTTGGAAAGAAAGGGAAGTTTAGTCCAAGGTACATCTTCCCCTTCGATATTCTTGATCATGTCGGGGTTGTGGCCTATCGACTAGAAGTTCCACCTACAATGGCCAAAGTACATGATGTCTTTCTTGTATCCCTCTTAAGGAAGTATATATCAGACCCTTCACATGTACTCTCCTATGAGGTGGTATAGTTGGAGGATGATCATTCTTCTGAAGAGAAACTAGTGAAGATCATAGATCGTAGAGAAAAAGTTCTACGAAATAAGACAATGCCCCTCATCAAGGTGTTGTGGTGAAACCACAAGTTTTAAGAAGCGACTTGGGAATAAGAGGAAATGATGAAGCTATGTTACCCACATCTGTTTTAGTATGGGAAAAGGAAATTTTGAGGGTGAAATTTCTTAAGGTGGGAATATTTTAATGACCCAAAGTTTCATTAATGGAAATTCCTCTTGATCTAGTTAATTATCTCTTTATGTAAAACATTTATATAAAATTTCAACTTCTTTAGCTTTATGTTAATAATTGTGACCGTTACTTTTATTACCATTGAACAGTGATCACATGATTAGTATAAATATAAGGCTTTAAAGAACCCAATTTACTCAGACAAAAGAAGCGATGGCCTCATCTAGTAGAATTGCTCCATACGTAGCACATTTTTTGGAGCTTGGAAAAGAGGTGGAGTCTTTTGGATTCGCTCTTGACCAAGCCCAAGCTGAGCTTCACCATGTCAAGCTCGAATGAGACCATCTATGGGAAAAGTGGAAGTTGATAGAGATGACCACTCGAGCGATGTTATCTGAGCCACCCCAAGAGTCTGTCACCATCACACACCTTACCCTTAGGTATTATGCGGTTGTTTTAAGGGGTTATGTAACAAATCACTAGTACTATGTTCATGTACATTATTTTTGTATATAACAATGAATTTCCATTATTGTCATTTTTGATACATTGTAAATAGTTTTTAATGTGTAAATAGTGTTTTTAATTATTATTTAATTAAGAATTATATTTTATTAAATTAAGGTATTTTTTAATTAAATAATATTTTCATAAAATATTATTATTATTATTAAATTAATTTTTATTAAAAATAAATAATTTTATAATTTTATGAATGAAATTGTAATTTTTATTAAGGTTTGAAAGCCATTTTTGTCAAAACCCATGAATTTTCGATACATATCGATTTTTATTTTGAAAGTGAAAATTATCATATTTAGAAAATTATTTAGATAAAATAAATTTTATTTATGTAATCAGGACTTCGAAATTATCCAATAGTGAATTTTTCATAATTTTCTGAGACAGTTAAATTTTTGGGTAAAAATTAAATATCATTAAAATATATAATGTGTTTTATGACATCATAATGAACCAATAGTGATGTCATAAATTACTATAAGCTTTATGTTCGGCCAATATATGTTTTACCATTAAAATAATTTGATTTTTGGTTTCTTTGAATTATTTTACAAAACATTAATGGACCCCTCAAGACTTATTAAACACCTTGTCTTTTTAAATTATTTTCCATGGGAGTGTGACTCACCTCCACATAAGCAACCCCATTATTTTAAGAAGTTCAGACTTTGGCCTTATAAAATATTGTTCACCTCTCCCCTTTTCCAAAAACAAAGGGAAAAAACCATGAGCTAATTTGTGGTTTGGATTAGTTTAATGTAAGTGGTCCCAAACCTAAATAATAAAGAATTCACTCACCTTTCCTATATAAACCCACCCATGCTCTGACTTCCTCCTCACTAAAAGCCTTTGGAGTTCGTCCAAACTCTTCTCTACTCTCTGTATAATCCTCCAAAGGTTCCCCAAGCTCCCAAGAAGCCTCTCTCAAGCCTCTCTCAAGCCTTTGGAAGCACACTTCCAAGTAAGAGTTTTTTCTTCCATTCTCATTTTTGTCCAATTTTCTTTAAGCTGTTTTTCCATTTTAATTTCAATTATGAATTTTGGGGTATGGTTTCAAACCTCCATAATACTGCACTCTTTAGTTTTGAATGATGGGAGACCCTTTCTCTCTCATTAAATTCCTCCCATGTACACCTGTTACTATGCCGAAATTTCGAAAGGAACTTCTCTCTCCTCATTTACATTCAAGCAATACTTTTGTATCATGAATCTAAATTCCATTACAATTTTTCGAAAATGTATCTATATAACCTACTTACTGTCCATTACATGTAAATACCCCTTTCTCTCTCAACAACCGTTTTTATGAATTCTTATGTCACGCCATCACGCTGCCGAAATCGCACCGATTTTCTAAGCCAATGTCTTTGTGTAGTGAATACCATGCCCATTTCTCCATCAAGGGTATTCACCTTTATGCACATTTACATGTTGATTATAAAGTTTCATGTATGAATTCAACATTCGTTTATCGTGGAATAAATTATTATGTTTTATGAATCCATGTTTTATGATCCATGTGGCACACTTATGCATGAAATGAAATGTTTAAGAAGGGTGTGCCCTTATAGCGCTCCATTTCATTGGGTAAAGTATTGTGTCATGATACACCATGTGCAATGAGTGTTGGCTCATTCTAATTCAAGTGAAATGAGGGTTTACTCGTGCTTCATGTCTAATGAGAATTTACTCATGCTCCATGTGCAATGAGCCTTGGCTCATTCTAATTCCATGTTAAGTGTTGTTGCCACATTTCCATGTTATGATTATCATTCTTTATCATGCTTTTGTGTTCATGTTTATCTTGTTATGTATTGATATGCCTATTTTCTAACATGTATTGTACTCCTCATTTATTCTGTGTTTATTCCCTTATTGGGCTTTATAGCTCACCCTTTTCTTATTCATGTCCTCAGGTTATCTCATGCAATGCTAAGTATGAGGGAATGTAGTGGTCATGTAAAGGAATTTTTCAATAAAGATGTTGTATTTCATTTTTTAAGTTGTTATGTAATGATCCTAAGCCCCAAAGACAATATACCTCTCAATCTTCCATGTTGTATCAAGTGAATAATTTATGTAATAAATCATGTTTAAGTTTTTAATAAAAGAAGGGTTGTCATATATTGATTGTTCTTATTCATGACAATTCATGAGATAATATCATAAGGATAGTTGTTTCATTAAAGGGTTATAGAGGATCCCTACTAGGATGATAACCCAGAAGTTCCATAACACTATTCTTGAATATATGTTCTATGGTCAGATGATGTTATTTGAGGGACTCAAATAATACATGCCATTAGGTGTGAGGACTCATAAAACTTGAAGGAACCTTCTCATGTTGTACTCCCTTGGTAATATCTAGGAGGATATTATGAGAATGGAACCTTTCGGTTGGAAATCAACATTTCATAATGTCATTGTATGTTCCCTATCATCAAACGTCTGTATTGGTACTTAGATATTAATATTCATATTAATGGTCATTAAAAATCACACACTTAGATGTTTTGACGAAAACCGTAATGACACAATTTTTTTAGTAAGGTAGGATATGTTGGGAGTGTCATGAGTAATGCTGCATTAATAGATAATGAATGAAAGGATTTTTCCATTCTGTTCTATAATAGAAGTTTATATATCATGACCATTTATGGAATTTATATAGCCTAAATAAATCCATGTCCATGGTGACGAATGGATGAGTTCAATTCTGAGAAGTAAAAGAAAGAATAATCGAGCACATGGGTTGATGTCACTATCATGCAACCCACATGATTCAAGATATCAAGACAAACAGATTACATTACATGATAAGCATTCATAGTAGGTGACACGTCATTATGGAATTGTCTTCTTTCCCTATGGATTCCTTGGCATGTTTCTAGACACTAACCTTGGAATTTAGGCATACTCCACCTAATGCTACTAATAAAGAGGCCTATAGGGTCACACACTAAATGTGCCCAAGAATCCCAGTTAAATATTAATTTTACAAGTTGAATAAAGATTATTCCCGAATGTTGTTTAATAATTATTCAAGGATACCAGATCGTATTTATTTTGACACTGGTTAATTAAGAGAATATATTGTGGGTAAAATAATACATTTATTAGTGAATAATCATGTGATATTTATTTAATAAATAAATTGTCATTCTTCGTGGTCTAATAAATGTGGTGTAGGAAATAAATAAAATGAAAAAACAAAAGTACACACTGTGTATATTAATATACACACATCGTGTACTTTTTCCCAGGATTTGTGAGAAATAATATTTTTATTTAATTAAATAATAATATGTGTATTTCTCTCAGCTCATTTCAAGTGATAATAATTGTCAAATGTTTTTATTAGAAATGGGGTCTTACTACGAATTAAATTAAATGAAAAAATTCCTTTAGGTGGTTAATTAATTTTATTATTTTATGTAATAAAAATCATAATTAAATTATTCTCATTATACCTAGCCATTTTCATTGTGGTTGTGCATGACAGATCTGGAGAAATCTCTCAAGCCAAGAGATAATTCCTTTCCTCCAAGAGTACTCTCACGTTATGAGATAGATCATCCTCCACTGAATCATGTAGAGCACTTTGGAAGCGCCTCTCAAGGTGATCAAAGGTGGAAATCAAAAGATAAGGAACTTCTGTGCTAGCACTTGGATATCCCTTTGACGATGTCCATAGATACGTGGAGCATGTGTAAATCACTCCTAGAAGAAGCCTACACTTGGCTTCTACTACATAATGATAGTTCACATTGGATCATGACCGGAGACATAAATAGAGAGAGAATTCAATCAAGGTAATAATTTTTTTTAAATAAACTATTTATAACCATCATATGATGATCCTCTCTATGGTTCCAAGACATCCCTCTTTCTTTTTCATTCATCATTCTATTCTAAAGATCCATCATTTTATCATCATGACGGATCACTAATTTATCGTTATTAATAGTAAAATTAATGTTAGGTACACCCATCTATGTGCTTCCACTGCGCTCGGAACATACATGTTTTCCCTAGCCACATTCATAATTTTGACTACACTCTATTGGGGTACCTTTAAAAATGTAATAACAGGGTTCTATTAAGTGAGACCTGGTAATGACCTAGTTTGTCTTATGTCTTGGGACATAATTTTATTTCTAGGACATAGATACTGAATATATAAAATCTAATGACCCAAAGTATTTCAATGGAAATTTTCTTCTTAAAAATATGTCATAAAATTACATGAAAACACAACTTAATGAACTACTAAGTACTAAATGACCTTTAAAAACATAATTTTGTCCCTTCAGTATTTGGAATTTCAAAAAATCTGACATACATGGTTGTGTTCAAGATGATTTTCGGGGTCCAATAAGAAAAACTTATTTTTTAGTGAATAGTTTCATACCACTATGAATAGTAACCTACCCTTATGAATAGTAGTACAACCATTATGAATAGTGAATCATCCAAATTAGAGTAACCTCACCTATTAATAATTAAATAAAATTTAGGCATCTTATAAAGTGACTATTTGACCATAGTAAACGTTTTGGTATTTTTGTAAGTTATATATAATTAATTATAATTAATTAATTAATTTAAAAATAAAAATTATTTTCATAAAATGTGTTCATAAATTAAAAAATCTATGTCTCCTAGTTTTTATTTAATTTTATAAGACCCTACATAATTTTTGAATGCATTATAAAATCAGTTTTAATTTTAAAAACTGTATTTTCCAAGTAAATTATGATTTTATTTAAATATTAAATTAATAATTTTAAAAAAATTATTTTCGAAAAATGGAATTAATTTTGGATTCTACACATTGAAAAATGGTTAGGGTGAAATTTTTTAATTTTTCTAAATTACATCAATTTTCAGGTGAATATTAAAAATACAGTTTTTCACATAACCGATTTATCCTAAATTGCATCGTTAATGATATAATGATGACATAAACATTCAATAACTTTAGGTTCAGCCAAATAATATTAAATTTCATAAAAGATTTTTTGAAATACAATAAACTGAATTTTCAAACCTAAAAAGAACTTTCCAGAGCCTAATGTCAAAAGGTGATTTCTTAAAGTGTATTTTTCTCTTTCTTTCATTTTCCATTTAATAAATTAACTAATTCGAATTAAAAAGATGATTTAAAGCCTAAAAGAATTATATTAGATTAATATATGATTTTTTATGTCAAAAAACTAATATTACGTGTCTAACTTTTGATATAGTATTTTATTTAATATTTTATTCTAAAAACACCTACCTCCTCATGTATAAATAACTCCTCCCCTCCCCTTGCCAAACCACACCTCTCAGGCTTCAAAAATTGTATAAACTCAGCCTAAGAATATTCTCTAGACCCTACCCCATGTCTAAGAGCTTCTGGTCTCATCAAAAGACCAATATTAGGCCCCATAAGGAGGATCTTAAGAGGAGGATTCAAGAGGTAATTTCTCTTCCTCTTTCCTTTAATTCCCTTTTAATTTCAAGTCCTTTTCTTATTCTCTCCAAACGTATCTTTGTACAAATGGTATGGTGACTCAAATATCATACATATAGTGTAATTTTATGATACTAATGAGATATTATACCATCCAACCCCCTTCTTCTCTTTCTTTTATTTTATAAAAGAAAATGTTGTTCGTGACGTGTTAATATATCACCTTCAAGAACGACATATTTTCCTTTTTCATTTACACCTTCAAATATGGTAATAAACATATTTTTATGGTTGAAAAAAATATTATATATGTATTATTTATTTTTTTATGTTTTGGAACTAAATTATGTACATATTACTAGATGAGTAAACAAAACAAGTTCGTTGTGGTTGAAAAACCACCAAAATTAACCCAAATGATCATCATTAAATTCATATCTAATGATTCATCCACATTGTATAAAATGTAATTCATATTAAGATAATTTTAACATATGTAATATCATTAATAACATGTAATATATGTTCTGTATTTTTACCCATGTTCTACACAAACTTTAATTCATGAATACATGTGAAACTCTAAAGAAAACCATAAAAACGAACATTCCCAAACAATGTTTTTAAAATCTAAAACTCATCAAAAGGCCCATAAAATAAAAAAATGAAACTAACATGACCCCTATTAATGTATAAAAGGTTTTTGGAATTTCTAATTAATGAATATAATGTCATTATATAGGACATTAATGTGAAGTAAGCATTCATATACCGGGTAAGGGGAAATTCTCGAACCCAGCTTTCATCCTTCGGGTTCTCCATCTTCCACTCCTTTTGATATGTTTACTCCTTAAAAATATTTTTTCATCATTTTCTTTCCTTTTCTAGGATATATATTTTTTCATTGTTATTTATGAAAAACCAACTGTTTTCCAAGAGAACTCTTCTTTCAAGAACACGTCTTTTACTTCTCATTCAAGATTGACGGTTCTTATAACATGTATGTTATTCCCTCTTCTATTGGGAACCCAATGTTTATGAATTAATTCTTACGAGATGAAACCCATTCCTTTTCATGGGTTATTTATATTCATTTATGTTATATTTTCAATGTGTCATGCATGATAAATGATAATGTTATGACGTGACGGGTGCGCTCGAAATTATATAGTGCAATATGAATGTTTAAATGTGACAGGTGCGCCCGGAATTATAATGCACTACAATGTATTGGGTAAAGTGATGAATCTCATGAGTAAATGTGAAATGGTGTGTGAACAAGATTCTATCTTTGTTCACAAGCATGTCTAGTAGTTAACCACTAAGACATGATGTTTCATTTTTTTGCATTTCCACATTTCAAGTCTCTTATTAATGTGTCCTCTCATGATTCTTTGCCAATGTTATGAATATGCTCAGCGGATGCTATATTGTTCTTATCTATCCTCTTACTGGGATTCTAGATCACCCATTTCGATTTATATCCTCATGTCACTACATGTAATAAGGATAGTTCAAGTTCCAATAAGAAGCTATAAAACCAAAAATGAACAAAAACATTTATGCTCGATGTAGTAATTGTTATTTAAGGTCCCGATTTTCCCAGGACACTAAACCATTGGATCCTCTATGTGTAATACTATTTTTTTATCTTTAAAATTATGTAATAGTAATGTAAGAAAAGTTTGGGTTTCTATACTTGGTATCAAAGAAAGTTTATGTTAATTTGGGAATTAGGATTAGTGAACCCTAGAGGAAACCTATAGCATGAGTCTAATTACAAATATGAACACAAGAATCATTCCATAGGAGAATATTTCACAATAATTTGGGAGGTGGGTTTCAAAACATCATGGCGATGCTTACCCAATTATCTCAGGTTATGAACAATAACCATAATAATGGGGAACTTTCTCCTTCAGCAAAGATTGAGAAACTAGCTATCGATTGTTTTATGCGGAAACAACCACCGACGTTTAGTGGATCTTATGATCCACTAGTTGTAGAAAAATTTGTCAACTACAAGGAGAAGATATTTTTTGTTCTTCACTATTCTGAGACGGAGAAGGTGACACTAGCCATTTATCATCTAGATGGAGAGGTCGATAAATGGTTAGATTTTATTAAGAACACCAAACCAAGGGAGTAAATTGAAGAGATATAATGGGAATACTTTAAGACCACGTTTCTTAAAAATTATTTCCCATGAACTCTTCGCACGAAGATGGAGCGACAATTAAAAGAGATTAAGAAAAAAGAAGGAGAATCTTTCACCACATATGAAGAAAATTTTACATGGCTTTCAAGGTACGCTTTGGGTTTTTTTATCAACAATGATAGCAAAATTTATAGATTCTTTAGTGGATTAAAACTACACCTTTGAAAGGCTCTTGCAATTCGAGACTTTGGGAGTTATGAAGAAGTTGTACAGTGTGATATCAAAGTGGATATTGAGTAAGGAAAATGGTCCCATGGCTATGGTGATAAGAAACGAAAGATGGAGTTTCAAGCTAGCGGATCTAATGACAATGGCGAGAAGAAAAATCAACGACCCACATGCCAAAAATGTGGGAAGTTGCACCATGGGAACTGCCTCAAAGGGAAGGGGAAATGATTAAAATGTAGGAAAGAAGGTCACCTATCCCAACAGTATCGGAAAGATATAAAAAATAAAGGAGAATGTGGAAAAATAAAGGAGAAAACCATTCTTGGTTCAATGCTACACCTTCAGGGAGCTAGGGAACTATGCAAGCTAATGCACTAAACCTTGAGTTCTGGAGGGTAATCAGCATTAGCAGCCACCAAATCAAAAGGAAAAAAGGGAAGGATTATGCCATTACTACTGTGGAAGTGGAGCAAGATAATGAAGTTGTACAAGGTACACTTTATATTCTATCAAGAATGGAAAAAGTATTATTTGATTATGGTTCTACACATTACTTTATATCTTGCATGTTTTCTAGAACTGTAGAATTGAAGCCCCGAAACCTTGAAGTAGATATATCTGTAAAAACACCAAGTGGTGAAATCATTACAACCCAATTGTTTGACTCTTCTCCTACTGGGGTGTGTGGGAAAATTCTTCCAGTGAATCTTGTAATACATCCCTTGGTAGAATTGGACGCTATAATGAGAATGGATTGGCTCTCATTATATAGAGCTCATATCAACTATCGGGAAAAGGAAATATCTTTTCATATTTTAAACCATTCCATGCCCTTATAAAAATTAAATGAAGATCACGAATCTCCTTTGAAAAATCCTTCAATGGTGTTGGTGTTGATTCCCTATGAAGAAGCATACCTCTCCTAGATGGTTGAGTCAAAGGAAGGTTCCAACCTTGTTGAAATGCCCATGTTGGGGTAATATGGTTATGTATTTCCTGAAGAGTTACCCAGAATTCCCCCAGATCGTGAGGTAGAGTTCTCAATGGAATTCATACCTAGAGCTACTCCTATATCAAAGTGTCCTTATAGGATGGATCCTATTGAACTAGAAGAGTTAAAGAAGAAGCTACAAGATCATCTGGACAAAGGGTTCATACACCCTAGTGCATCACTATGGGGTGCGCCAGTGCTCTTTGTGAAGAAGAAGGATGGAAAATGTGGTTGTGTATCGACTATCAGGAACTCAACAAGACCACCATAAAGAAAAAGTATCCTCTTCCAAGGATTGATGACTTGTTCGATCAGTTAAGAGGAGCTAAATACTTCTCAAAGGTGTATCTTCATTTGGGATATCATCAGCTAAAGGTGAAGAAGGAGGATATTCAGAATATTGCCTTCCATACAAGGTATGGGCACTATGAGTTTCTAGTGATTCCCTTCAAACTTACTAATTCCCCTACAATCTTTATAGATTTGATGAATATCGTCTTTAGACATTACCTCGACAAATTTGTGGTAGTGTTTATTGATGATATTCTCATCTAATCCAAGAGATAGGAGGAACCTGAAAACATCTAAGACATGTGTAGGTGACTTTAAGAAATGAGATGTTGTATGCCAAGTTCATCAATTGTGACTTTTGGATGAAGCATGACATGTTCTTGGGATATGTGATCACAAGTGAGGGAATTTCTGTGGATCTTTCAAAAACAAAGTCAATTGAGGAATGTCCCAGTCCTTTAAGTGTCAACGAAATCCATAGTTTTCTTGGATTAGATGGGTACTACCGAAATTTTGTGAGAAACTTCTCACTATTTTCAAGCCCACTAACTATGTTAACAAGGAAAGGGGAAAAGTATGTCTGGATGAAAGAATGTGAGGGAAGCTTCAAGGAGATAAATAGAAGGCTGATCACTACACATGTATTCACACTACCAGAAAGTGGAGAATGTTTTGTGGTATACAGTGATTTTTAAATTAAAGGCTTGGGTTTAATACTCATGAAAAATGATAATGTGATAGCCTATGCCTCACAATAGTTGAAGCTCCATGAGCATAATTACCCAAAGAATGATCTAGAGATGGCATCTGTGATTTTTTCATTGAAAATATGGCAGCACAACCTTTATGGTGAGAAGTGTGACATATACACAGAACAGAAGATCCTAATGTATATATTCACACAAAAAGAGCTCAACATGCATCAAAGGAGATGGTTAGAGCTCATTAAGGATTACTATTTCTCTATTCACTACCATCTTGGAAAGGTAAACAAGGTAGCTGATAATCTAAGAATAAAAGAACATGTTACTCTATCCATGTTATGGATTGAGAAAGACCTTGTCTTCATGGATATGTAATGAATGGATTTAGAAATCATAAGGGTAGGAGGTACATCCTACCTTGCCAAAATTATTATGCAACAATCTATTCAAGGGAAGATTAAAGAAGCACAAAGTGATGATGTGGAGATACAAAAGAGGGTGAAAGCGGTAATGGAAGGGAAGCTGCATGAGTTCCATATCGATGATGGTGGTGTAATTTGGTTTGGAACGCAGATTTGTGTGCCTCATCACCTGGGATAAAGAATGAGCTATTGGACAATGCACATAGCTCAACATTCTCTTTCAATCCTGGTAGCACCAAGATGTATTATGATCTCTGAGAACACTTCTGGTGGGATAACATGAAAATGGAGATTGTGGAATATATCTCAAGGTTTTTGGTATGTCAGAAAGTTAAAGTAGAGAGACAAAAGTCAAAAGGGTTGATGTAGTCATTGCCTATACCCATGTGGAAATTGTAAAATGTTACTATTAACTTTTCATGGGTCTCCCAAAGACGTCAAAGGAAAATAATTTGATATGGGTTGTGGTTGATCGACTCACGAAGACTTCCCCTTTTATCATTATTCTAGAATATCCCTCACTTGAACAACTTGCAAAGATATATGTGAAGGAAGTGGTGAGACTGCATATTGTTCCACACTCAATTGTCTCTGACCGTGATCAAAGGTTCACATCTAAATTTTGGAGGAGCCTTCAACATTCTTTGAGTACTGAATTAAATTGCAGCACAACCTATCAACCCCAAACCGATGGCCAATTTTAAAGGACTATTCAGATGCTTGAAGATACGCTAAGAGCTTGCTCACTAGAATTAAAAGCTGTATGGGATAAGTATCTTTCATTGGTTGAGTTATCATACAAAAATAGCTTCTACTCAAGTATTCAGATGGCTCCATATAAAGCTTTGTATGGAAATCTATGTAGAACTTCAACCTGTTGGGATGAAGTTAGAGAAATAAATGTACTTGGACCCAATCTTGTGAAAGAGATGACAGAGAAAGTTCAAGTCATCTAGAAACACATCAAAGCTACTCAAGGTCAGAAAAAGAGCTATGTTAATAACAATCTAAGGGATTTGGAGTTTGACATTGTAGAAAAAGTCTTCCTTATAATATCACCATGGAAGAGAGTCTTGTGATTTGAAAAGGAAAGTTAATCCCAAGATACATTGGCCCTTTTGAAATCCTTGAATGTATAAAACTTGTTGCATATCGGCTTGAACTTACACCAAATATGGCTCATGTTCATGATGTTTTTCAAGTATCACTTCTGAGGAAGTACATACCTGATCCCTCACATGTACTAAACTCAGAGGTGGTACAGCTGGACGATAATTTCTCTTATGAGGAGCATCCAATAGAGATTCAGGACTAGAGAGATAAGGTTCTACACAAGAAATACAACCAACCTTGTAAAAGTGTTTTGGAGGAACAATAAGTTTGAAGAAGCTACTTGGGAACCAGATGAGGCGATGAAGGAGACGTAACCTCACCTGTTTGTGTGAAGTTAAATTTCGAGGGCGATATTTCATAAGGGGGGAAGAATGTAACGACCCTAAGTATTTAAATTGAAATTCCCTTCATAAAAATATGTCATAAAATCACATGAAAACACAACATAATGAACTACTAAGTGCTAAGTGATAGTTAAAAACATAATTTTGTCCCTTCTGTGTTTGGAATTTGAAATATATAACATGCACGGTTGTGTTCAAGATGATTTTTGGGGTCCAATAAGAAAAACATAATTTTTGGGGAATAGTAACATACCCCTATGAATAGTAACCTACCCTTATGAATAGTAGTATGACCCTAATGAATATTACATCTTCCAAATAAGAGTGACCTCATCCATAAATAATTAAATAAAATTTAGGCATCTTAGAAAGTGACAATTTGATCATAGTAAACGTTTTGGTATTTTTGTATGTTATAAATAATTAATTATAATTAATTAATTAATTGAAAAAAAAAGTAATTGCTTAAAAATTTTCATAAATTATAAAATCTATGTCTCCTAGTTTTTAGATAATTTTATAAGAACCTACATAATTTTTGAAAGCATTATAAAATCAGTTTTAGTTTTAAAAACCGAATTTTTCAAGTAAATTATGATTTTAATTAAATATTAAATTAATCATATTTAGAAACTTATTTCTAAAAAAGGGACTTCATTTTTGGATTATACATGTCTAAAAATTGTTAGGGTGAAATTTTGGGATTTTTTTGAAATACTTCTATTTTTGGGTGAATAGTAAAAATACAGTTTTTCACATAACTGGTGCATCCTAAATTACATCATTCATGATGTAATGATGAAATAAATAATCTAGAACTTTATATTTGTCCAAATTATATTAAATTTTATAAATGGTTCCTTGAAATACAATAAACTCAATTTTCAAACCTAAAAAAACATTTCAAAGCCTAAAGTCAAAAGGTGATTTCTTAAAGTGTCTTTTTTTATTTCTTTCATTTTCCTTTTAATAAATTAATTAATTCGAATTATAAATATGATTTAAAGACTAAAAATAATTATATTATATTAATATATTATTTAGGAAGTCAAAAAACTACTATTACAAGTATAAATTTTGATATATTATTTTATTTAATATTTTATTCTAAAAACACCTCCCTCCTCATGTATAAATAACCCCTCCCCCTCCCCTTTCCAAACCACACCTCTAAAGCTTCAATCAATGTCTAAACTCTGCCCAATAATCTTCTCTAGCCCCTCCTCCACATTCAAGAGATTATGGTCTCATAAAATGCCATGCTTATGCCTTTTAAGGAGGATCTTAAGAGGAGGATTCAAGAGGTAATTTCTCTTCCTCTTTCCTTTAATTCCCTTTCAATTTCAAGTTCTTTCCTTATTCTCTACACACCTATATTTCCCTAAATGGTATGGTTACTCCAGTATCACACATATAATAGAATTATATGATACTAATGGTATATTATACCATCCAACCCCTTCTTCTCTTCCTTTTATTTTATAAAAGAAAACTTTGTTCGTGAGGTGTTAATCTATCACCTTCAAGAACGAAATGTTTTCTTTTTTCATTTCCACCTTCAGATCTTGTTATAAAACCATTTTTATTGTTGAAACAGAATATTATATATGTATTATGTCCTATTTTACGTTCTGGAACTAACTTATGTACATATTACTAGATGAGAAAACAAAACAAGGTCGTTGTGGTCGAAAAACCGCCCAAATTAACCAAAACGATAATCATTAAATTCCTTTCTAATGATTCATCCACATGGTATACAATGTAATTAATATTAAGATAATTTTAACTTCTTTAATATCATTAAAAAAATGTAATATATTTTCCGGATTTTTACCCATGTTCTACAAAAACATCAATTGATGAATACATGTGAAACTCTGAAGAAAACCATAAAAACAAACATTCTCGAACAATGTTTTTAAACTCTATAACTCATCAAATGTCCCATAAAATAACACAATGAAACCAAAATGACCCATATTAATGTATAAAAGTTTCTTTAATTTCTAATTAATGAATATAATATCATTATACAGTACATTAAACTGAAGGAAGCGTTCAGATACAAGGTAAGGGGAAATTTTCGAACCCAACTTTCATCCTTCGGGTTCTCCCTCTTTCACTCATTTTTTGATATGGATACTCCTTAAAAATACTTTCTTCATAATTTTAATTACTTTTCTGGGATATACATGTTTTTCACTGGTATTTATTAAAAACCAAATGTTTTACAAAAGAAATATTCTTTCAAGAACATTCCTTTTACTTCTCATTCAAGATTGATGGTTCTTGTAACATTTATGTTATTCCCTCATTCTTTTGGGAACCTAATGTTTATGAATTTGTTCTTATGAGAAGAAACCCATTAATTTTAATAGGTTCATTGTGTTTATTTATGTTATATGTTCATTGTGGCATGCATGATAAATGATAATGTTATGACGTGGCGGGTGCTCCCAGAATTATATAGCGCAATATGAATGTTTAAATGTGATGGGTGGGACTGGAATTATATAGTTCTCCAATGCATTAGGTAAAGTGATGAATCTCATGAGTAAATTTAAAATGATATGTGAAAAAGATTATATCTTTGTTCAAAAGCATGTGTGGTATTTAACCACTAAGACATGATGTTTCATTTTTATGCACTGCCAAGTTTCAAGTCACTTATTAATGCTTCCTCTCATGATTCTTTACCTATCTTATGAATATGATCACCCCAAGATATATTGTTCTTATCTATACTCTTACTAGGATTCTAGCTCACCCATTTTTATGTATATCCTTGGGTGGATACATGTACTAAGGAGTGGTCCAGTGCCAATAAGAAGCTAGAGAACAAGAAATGAACAAAAAGGCTTATGATCGATGTTGTAATTGTTAGGTATATTCCTAATTTTCCCAAGACACTAAACTGTTGGATCCTCTATGTGTAATACTATTATGTTGTTTATCTTTAAAATGATGTAATAGTAATGTAAGAAAAGGTTGGGTCGCTATATCAAATATAAAGGACCATGAATCTATATTGAATATGTCGAATCGAGATTATTTTTCATCCTCATTGGTGTGTCGGATGGATGGTCCCAAGGCCACTAGTCCAATTCCAAACATCCTCTGAGTGTATAGAATGATTAATTATAGCATCAGTTTAATTAGAATATTTAATTTTTTATTAAAAATATATTGGTGTTAATTCCATATCCATAGGTCAGATCTCATGATACCATCCATGACAAGAACTATCTAGGATACCCTAATAAATAATGTCTGAATAGATTATAGATATTGAATCAATTAGAATATGATTTGGTACTACTATTAGCTCGGTAAGAAAACCCAAGACTTATGATATAATTGGATCCCATATCTCATTCAACAAGTGAATTAACACTAACCAATACATTCTCCAACCCCACTTTTTATGCATATGTATAGTGAGACGATATGTCAAAATGCCTAAAACAAACATAAATTATATAAAATAGAAGCAAAATAAGTGAAACATAAGGAGAAAATGGAATTATTTTTCTATAAACTTCAAAACCATATATAAATTGAATAACTAGATAGACCAAAATTTCTTTCCTAGACACAAAGTATTGTTAATAGAAGCATACTAAATGGATCCCATGGAAATGTTGTTTCTCATTGCAACAGATGGTGAAGTCTGGCCACCTAATTTCTCTAATCTGTAAGATAGATATTGTTTTTCTAACATTAAAAAAGACAATGGAAAATAATAAAGTAATCCAATTTACTATAGGATAATAAAACCATATAGTATACTACCATCATGAGTCTCCCAATTACTCAATAGAAAAAATACCATTGGTGCGTTAATAGATATGCAGAATTGACTAATCATGTGACTCGCTGATTCACAGAATGAATAAACAAGAGAGGAAAGAAACAATATTACAATATCTTAAGTGTTTCTAAATGAATCACTTTGATTAGTTAGAAATTAATATTGGAAAAATTAATAATAAAATAGTTCCATTGGAGAGAAAATTTTACAACCATAAACATATCTGATATTTTTCACTAAAGGGGGGTTGAATGAAACCATCCAACCTTCATCTTAAAAATTCCAAACATTCCCCATTTTACACTCAATTGTTTCCCCCATGACACCCATACAATTTGTTGACCGTTATTGATGTCATTGTTTTTGAACCACTAACATTGATTCCCCCATTTTATTTCCCCTTTATTTCCCTTTCCTACCTCCATTTCAAGGATGATACTATAGAATATGGGTGTCAACTCTTATCCAATACTACAAATTGGTTTTTCCATGAGTAGTTTCATGGGAAAGTCTATGGATTTCAAACTCATTTGATTCATATAAATTAAAACTTACCCCCCCCCTCTAATTTTAAAGGGGAACTAGTGGAAGAACATCCATACCCCATTCACAATGCACTCATATTGGACCATGAACTTTCAACCTAGATAGATTCTACCAACCCCATTTCCATCATACAAGGAAAACCTCAATTGATTAATTCCACCACCAATAGAATCAAATTAGCTTCCCCCCATTGACCACCTTAAACATCTAATCCAATGAAATGATTCTTAGATTCTCTATGGACCCCACCACATTACTCAATATATTTGCATTGGAATCACATTAATTCCATTCTAATACCCTTTTCCAATTGATGGTAAGTTACCATACTAACCATACACCAATCATAAACAAGAAAGTAATTTCCACCAGGGGAATAGGACCGTGAAGGAAGGTTCCATGTTATAGGATATCGTGATGAATAGTGCATCTATTAACGAACTGGGACCAACTAGTTTGTTTGAATATACCCACAATGGGAATATCCATTTTAAAAATTTCCCACCAATCCATCCCATGTACGCATACTCATATTCACCAAATAATATATATAACAAGATAAAGGAAATGGACTGGATGTAAAACAAGTACCTCTTCCATTTTTCATCTTTCATGGGTCAAAACCACAGTCATTATTTTTTTAGTAAACTCTAATAGTATCAATACATTCCATACTAATCAACAAGGTATTCCCCTTCCTTCTCAATTCCAGGTCTAACCCCTAGCATGGGTCTATTAATTATCAATTGAACTCCCACACCCATACCTCATATTTCACAGTTCTAATTCAGTTTTCCAAATCATAACGTTGGTTATTTTATCCTGGATCTAAAGACATGAAAATAGACACAATGAACTTTACCGTAGTCTAGCCAATGGTTTATTTTCTTGACAAGAAACATATGCATCTCAAATGACCTCCCACAAGTGGGAAGGTTTACCTCATTATTAAATCTCAAAAAAGGAACTCTCTAGTATTTTTCAGTTTAATAAACCACCTTGTTTGTAGTTCACAAATCATTTTATTGACTAACCACCCTGAATAACTTAATGGGAGACCTCTGGTGGGATGATTCCAATATTCATTAGATCCATTTTATTGATGGATGGATCACAATTTTTCTCTATTTTTAAGATTAGGAATCATTTCATTCAATAGAATAGTGTTTTGGACCTTTAGTTGACTCCATGAAAAAATGAAAAGTAGTACAATAATTTATGATTATAAAAATAGAACCCCCCCCACAGACACACACAATTTCTCCTAGTTCCAGAACCACTACTCCCAGTCCCAATATAAATATCTGCAATATCCCATCAACTTTCTCAGTATTTCATGAATGGATTTATACTTGGGTAAAAGTATCTCTTTCAAAACTTATCGAATCACATTTAGATAATTTAATATACATCTATTATCTCATCAATTATTATATCATTGATTGATTCTATAATAAAAATACTGAAAGGAGTGAGTGAAACCTACTTTTCAAGTGATGAGGTGTAGAATGGATTCGAACATCAATATCCCATTTAATGGTAGGGGATATATTCCATGACATCTGATCATAAAATGAAATACATAACATGATCAATTAAATTTTCTATATCACTCACCTTTATTTCAGGTACTCAAAATTGATAAATATAATAAGTGATCAATTTAAGGGTTGGGATGGATGAGGTCAGTAAAGAGGGATAGAAAAACATGTCATTAAAGTATGGATATAAAGTAGAAATTCATAGGATATTCCAGTAGGGATCATGATAATGATTTCCTATAGTTGGAGATGGAATAAGATATCTCACTGATGTTCCCAGTCCAACTCAGTAAGTGTTAACACGTGACAAAAACATCATCTCTATTTGGTGTTGCTCCATTCCTATCAATGCGATTTCGAGAAGGATCAATTTAATCCCTACTAGGAACTCTGTTATATTCACATCCTCTACACATATCATATTATTTATTCACATTATTAAATATTTATATACTAACTATACAGATTTTACATGTCATATTTAGAATAATATCATACAAGACTAGCCTCCCCTATAGGGATTTTTCATGTCAATTATCATCTACTTTTGAAGAAAGTAAGATGACCTTCTGTTTTATGTCACTACTTGAAAAAACTTAATTCTTATATTATATATCCCACATGTGAAGATTCATTTATCCCCCCAAGATCTTATTTAGGATTTTTTAGAGAGCAATGGGGGCTTTTATATCAAACATTAGATATCTCATCATCTATCTTGATACTTAGATACTCAACCTCTATGATCCCTCCCCACAACCATATATCATATAAGGAATGCAAACATTTAACAATTCCATTACCCATAATTAATAGTAGTTATCATGGAATCCTACATCACAAATTATACTGAAACCACTATCCATATGAAATGACTGATGCAATGGCCTTCTACTAAAACAAGATACAAACCCCTCAAGTCAGACAAATAGAACTCATTTTAAATCCATAAAAGAAGTTCACATTCATGCCTCACATTCAAAGAAATCAGAATAGTTCTCTACAGTGAATATTCCTTTATATACAATACCAGTCGAAATTGATAGAATACCACAAATCCATTTTAATTAATGATTTTTACTCTCTAAAATATCAGTGAAATAAATAATTAATCAATATAAATCTATGTTAAGTAGGTTATATCACATTTTTTATTTGGTTTTGGTTGAGTTCAAATGGAATTTTTATCGACATGGGCATCCAATATACCTCTTCAAATTCTAAATTAATGAACATTCTGAGATCATCTAGAAATAAAACAAAGAACTCACTCCTTATAAAAATAATTACAATTAAATAATTTATCACATGCTAATATCTCAAAAATTAGATGAAAGCTTCATATATGATAATTTAAAGTGATATTAAGACTAAATATTCAGAAAATGCTTTCAAATGAGATGTATTATAGAAAAATCACTTATTATGTATTTCATTACTTATTTTCTATTCAAGGTAGGAAAGACTATCAGTAATTTATCTGGATAATCCTTAGTTTGGGAACACAAATTTGGGTGGAAATGTATATCGATCAAGAAATATTAATGGATATAAGAATTCATTTCTAGAGGAAAATATCATTGATGTTCTCAGAAGGATTATTCTATGAATTTATTGGTTCAAAAGTGGTGTATATTTCACTACATTATTCATACTAGTCATGGATGTAGGATATTATTATTGATATAGAAAAAAAAATTGAGGCTGAAAAAATTTCTTTTTCAAGTTGTATAAATGAAGGAATCAAGCATGAAAAGAATGGTTCTATTTTTTGGTTAACATTATAGATTGGAAAAATGGAAGAAGCATCATATTTTGGTCAATTTAATCAAACCATATTATATTATATATGAAAAAAACGAAATGTGTTTAGACCGCTTTGAAATGGAGTTCACCAATGTAGATGGATTCATTTCACTAGTGAACCTATTTAAAAATGACACCTAGAATCATATACCACCAAATCAACCCCTTGAATATGTTTCTCAAAAATATATTTTGTGTGAACTGAGATGTTGAATGAAATATTCATATTGATCCAAAGAAGGTAATTCAACTAGTTACACAAGATCCATAGGAATAAGAAATTCACTATGAACTAGGTTAATATCTTCCCATGACCTCAACAAAGGAACCTATGTATTCCTCCTGGTGGTGGTAAGGTCTCTCAATTGAAAAAGAATGAAACCTGAGTGTGAGTATATATAGTGAATCAATGAAGATAATATAGATGAAATTTATGTCATCATCTCAATGAAAGGTACAAAAAATTATGGATGAGTCTAGAATTTGTAAAGTAGTGCCTCAAGTGAAACAATTCAATAGCATGAGAAGGTTTTTCACATATATATAGTCTCACAAAACATATTCATATCTTGAACATGGAATAACCTCTATATAATGGTTGATCATTAAATAAATATAGAGAACATGTCTTTAATCTTCTTCTACTGGAGGATTAATCATATATGATTCATATGGCACATGTTTAATAGGCCTTTATATTTTAACTGAGTTGGGTTGAGCCATAGTGAAAACTCAATTATTTTTGCCTACCCGGTTACTATATATGAAAGGTGGATTCATCACATTCACTCCACCAAATTAAGGTATATACCCTACCTTAAATGTAATTTTTTATCGTATGGACTGAATATTTTCTATTTGGAGTCAATCTTCTAACATGGATTCTAGCCCACTAAAGGGCCTATAACTCTCTATGGATTTTAAATCTCTACAACCAATGGAGGGAAGGATTTTTGAATACTTCTATAGTGTTATAATTTTAGACATATCCTATTATAGATCATATTATTTGATTATATGGTAATAAAAGGTGGTGGGGAATATCTCATTGATTTGATTGTTTCTTATTCATCACACCTAGGGTCCCTAATAACCAATAATGAAATGAGTACAATATAGATTAGAGTCATGATTATATATGTGTACCAAGAAGATATGAATTAAATTTTATCTTGGATCTTGTAAAAAAAATTTATCATTGAATAGGAAAGATGGTTTTTGAATGTAAATAAATTATATGTCTGTAGTTCTAAATAAATTTTTTGAGTGATTAGGCAATGAGGGCCATATATTAGATGCTTTTTTAAATCCTATAACATTGGTTGATCATATGAGCTTTATGGACATTGGGTGTTGGCTTAATATCTCTCTTACCCTATTAATGTGAACACAATAGTCAAATGTATACCACTATGAAATGAATAGTTTTCACATGGCTCATTTTTTTCATAGGATTTATGCTGGAATATTGTAAAGACCCGTAAAATTCAAGGGAAATTTTTTCTTAATTTTCTTTGGAATTTTACAAGAGCGCGGTTTCAGACGGCACCTGATTCTGAGGCCCGGAGTGCCCGGAATCAATTTCCGAAGTTTGGCTCGGGAACGTTCAGTGAATGAACGAGCGGGATTTCCTAACTTTTGATCCGGTGCTCGGAATTGAAATCCGAGGGCACCGATGAACTCGCAGCGCCGATATTCGCTTAAGGAGACCGTTCTCGAAGTTGTGTTTACATGAGGGGAGTTGTAAAAAATAAAATTGTGAATGTTAAAATAAAAATTTAACTTCAATTTTTATTTTTATCTTCCTTAAGTGTTTTTATCCTTTGGGTGGAAGTTGGGTGACAACCCAACTTCCCTTGGGAGGTTAAGAGGGTGGTGGGGCCCACACGAACCCCACCCCTTCATATTCTCTAACCCTCCCCAACTCACAATTAATGATGTAAACTTAGGTTATAACTTATGTCATTAATAAGTGAGTTTAATTAAAGTTTTGAAATTCAAACTCTTGAATTTCAAAGGTTGGTGTTGTGTTAATAAATTAAGTATGAGCTTAATTTATTATTTTTTGGGTTAGTCCCTTTGTTCCTTGAGAGGTGGAGAGCATTTTCTTCTTCTTCTTCATCTCTGACGAAGATCACGAAGAACGCTCAACTTCACGAAGAACGCGGCGTCCTTCTTCCACGACGTCGGACTGCAACGCGTTGGTTTTCCTCCACGACGCCGCAACGCATCCTCTCCGCGACGTGCTTTCCGCGGCGAACCTACGTCCGACGCCGCAACGCACTTTCCGCGACGTGCCTCTCGCGGCGAACCCGCGTCCGTCTACCGCGATGCCGACGACGTCTTCTTCCGTGACGACCGACCTCCGTGATGTCCGATCTCCGCGACGCTCGTCCTTCGCGGATCGTTGACGAGCTCCGCGATTTTCCTTCGAGGTAGGGGTTATTGAATATTGTTAATTTATTCCATTTCTTGCTCGTGGATCGCATGTCTACGTGAGGATTTTGAATATTTTATATAAGTGTTATTGTTTAACGTGAGGGGGGCCGGACAGCATGAACACGGCCGAACCCCCCTCCATCGTTGTTGATTTATCTTGCGGGTAGAAGCAATGTGGCGTGGTGCCATCGCACCATGCGTACATTCGTGCAATTATTTTTTACGCGGCGCCGTCGCGCTACGCCGAGGAGAATCTTCAAGAACGCGACGCCGTCGCGTCGCGTTGAATGGAATCAAGACACGGCGAAGGGGTGTGGTGCCGTCGCACCGCGGCGGATGACGAACGACGCGGCCGGTTCCGGGCCGCGGCGGGACGAGGAGATCGCGGCCGGTTCCGGGCCGCGGCGGAAGAGAAGACCGGCGGCCAGGCCGCCGGCGTCGGAAGCAGAAGGGGGGGACTGGAATTTCCGGTCCCGTTTGAGAAAACCGGCCGGCCAGCTGGCCGGCCAGATGTCTTAAAAACCGGGGGAATTAATCCCCCGGCCAACCCATAAAAACCCCCCTCTTAAAGAGGGGGCGGTTCTTGAAGGAGGGAGGCAGCCGGCCCCCCCCCCCGGTTCCGCTCAAAAGCAGGCCCCCTCATGTGAGGGGGCGGTATTTTCTTAAAACCGGCGCGGCACGTGCCGCGCCGCCAGGGGAAAAACGGGGAGGCGGGGGTCTCACCCGCGCACCGCCTGCGCGCCCAGCGCGCCGCCGCGCCGCCCCAGCGCGCCGCCGCGCCGCCCCAGCGCGCCGCCGCGCCGCCTCCGCGCGCCGCCGCGCCGCCGCCGGCCCAGGGGGGGTCGGCCCGGGTCGGCCCGGGCCCGGACCCCCCCGTTTTGAACCTGTTTCGGTCTTTTGGCCATAACTTGAGCCTCGGACCTCCGAATGACGAACCGTCTGCGGCTACGCGATCCTTGGATCGAGACGGTCGTTTCGGTATATCTCACTCAAGGTTTCGGATTACTTTGAGTTCGGCCGGGTTGGTTCGTTCACGAAACCAACCGGGTCTTCGGAGCGGAAACGCTCATATCTTGAGCTACGAACGTCCGATTGACGCGCCGTCAGTCGCGTTGTGTTCCTCTTAGTGAGATGGAGCTTTTGGTATACTCCGCCCGAGGTTTGGACGTAGGTGGAGTACGGCCGGGTTGGTTCGTTCACGAAACCAACCGGGCCCTCGGAGCGGAAACGCTCATATCTTGAGTTCCGGACGTCCGATTGACGTGCCGTCGACTTTGATGGAATCCTCTAAGTGAGATGGATCTTTTGGCATACTCCGCCCGAGGTTTGGACGCAGGTGGAGTACGGTCGGGTTGGTTTTGCCTTAAAAATCAACCGGGCCCCGGGAACGAAAATGCCAATAACTCTCAGACCGGACGTCCGATCGACGCGCCGTCTTTTGCGTTGAGTTCCTGTTGACGATACAGAACTTTTGGATACATCAACTCTGGACTTTGTGACAGTTGATGTATCAGCCTCTCGGCTCGTGGAGTGGATCCTCCGAACGAGCTTGCTGTGTGCGGAGACCCTAGTGCTAGCTGCGACTGTTACTGTGACGACTACTACTACTGCTACTGTGACTGCGACGACGACAGTACAAAGATCCTGTGTGGATTCGACAACGACGACTACAGCACTCAGCGATCCTACGTGGAACAGTGCTACCGAACCTGTGTGAGCTGAATCTTCTGTTTACCTTGGGCGGTGGAGCGCTTGGGTGTAGCGGCGGACCTGTGGTACTTGACAGTGGTGGTGCGCTTGGATGCAGCAGCAGACCCTTGGCGGTGGAGCGCTTGGTTGTAGCGGCGGACCCGCGATACTCTACGGAGTATGTGCGCTTGGTTGTAGCGACAGACCCGCGACGGTGGAGACGTGCGTGCGGAGTACGGAGACCGTGTAGATGACTGAGACCTGACGACTGCTTGACCGACTCGACTTGGAGTGAGTCGACTAGCCCAGTGGACGGAGCGCCCAGTAGTTGGCAGCAGACCCACGGCAGACGGAGCGCCTGGTAGTTGGCGGCAAACCCGCGGTACTCGACAGGAGGAGTACCTCAGTAGGCTATCTGGGTGAGCGCCCGGTATTTGGCAGCAGACCCTCAGCGGACGGAGCGCCCGGTAGTTGGCAGCAGACCCGCGGTACTCGACAGGAGGAGTACTTCAGCAGTCTTAGGTTAGTGAGCGGCGACCTCAGAGTCGTGACAGGACCACTGTACACTCTAGAGACGGAGCTCTTCAGCAGTTACGGTTTCGATAATGAAAATCCTGGTTTGAGCTGAGTCAATGATCTTTGTGTTTCCTCATGATTGAGATGGGTCGCTTGATAACTTAGGTATATGTATGGGCATATACCTGGGTAATGGTTATCCGTTGATTTCATAAACTTGTTATAAACTGTGTAGACTTGTACTGTTAACCTGTGTGGATTTTACTGTTTACTCTTCTTTGTGGATTGGATTGTTCTTGGGCTCGTGTTGGAGCCGAACGGAAATTGGTGACATAAGTATATGTATGGGCATATACCTAATCAATACTGGATGTTACTTCGTGATTGTTACTTTTCTTCGTGGTTTATCCTTTGTGGATTTGAGAGACCTTCAGGGGTCTCGGGGTCCCTACTGAGTAGCTTATACTCACCCCTGCACGGGCTATGCCCGCACTTCGTTGTGTTGGTTGCAGATGACGGACAGCGCTGACTGTGGATGAGGCTTTCGGAGTAGGTCGGTACCCGGAGGAGGACCACTGAGCGGGACGTGCTCGGAGCGGACAGTTGGACCCGAGGAGTTGTGAGCTATCTGTACCTACCCTTCAGGTAGGATCCGTGGTGGACGATCCAGGAGCTGAACCATCTGTACCTACCCTTCAGGTAGGAATCGAGGAGGACGTTCCAGGAGCCGCTTGTTCTTTCAGTTGCTGTTTTCCCTTTCGAGTTGTACTTTACTTTACAGTTGGGCTTGTATTTCCGGCCCCTTTACTTCAGCACAGTTGTTCTAGTTTTGTGTACTGCTTTACTTCCGCTTGTTACTCTGAGGTGCTTGTTTACTTATTTAAGGCAATGCCTTCCCTTTTTACTGGGATTTTACGCCTTGGTGCTAGTCGCCAGCCCCTGGCCTATGGAAGGCGGGCTTGGGGTAGTCACGGCACGGGCCCCGAGGGCGGGTCGTGACAAATTGGTATCAGAGCAGTTCGGTTCTACCGCAAACTCTGATCTTTTCTATGTGAAGCAATAATGTTTAGCGTATTGAGTGTGGTTATCAGTCCAGGGAGTCCAATGTTGGTGCGGCGGCCGACGTATCCAGACACCAGGACCCTGACTTCTGATTTCCGACTTAATGCACGAAAACATTGATTGCGTGTGTGTTTCCCAAAGGGTTTAAAGTCAGCTCAAACCAGGTCAGATCACCAGGTATAATCGTTGACCGTGACACAACTGTTCAGGATGTCACCATGCAGATAGTTAGCTGGAGTTCCGAGAGAGTTCTCGATGATGGCCCACCGAGCAGCGAGACTCCGGTGCAGGGCCCTTTTTCAGTGTTGGCACCTTCGGGTGGTGTACCAGCAGCACCACCACCCGTTAGGCAGCAGATGCCACTAGCTGACGGTGCACGCTAGCAGAGCGCGATGCACGAGTTCCAGCAGTAGAGGCCTCTGAGGATACGAGGCGAGACAGATTTCCCAGGCAGTAGTGGACTGGATGGAGGCGGTTTCTAGAGTTCTACACCTAGCTTGGATACTAGTAGAGCGGATGATGATCTTAGCTCCTGTTGTTTCCAGTGAGTGACCATGAGGTTGGTCCTTATAGTAATGAGGCTTCGTTACGCGAACCGATACCTGGGATAGTACCTACGGGTAGTGCGCCAACTATGTCACTACCTGTTGGTCAGCATACACTACCGGCGGTACCGGTAGCAGAGACTCACATGCTTAGTGCCTTACTTATGTTTTAGCACCAGATATCCCTCAAGTTTCGAGGTGAGCCTGACTCGTAGGCGGCTGAGGACTGGCTTGAGGAGGTGGTTGTGAGTTTTCTGGAGCTAATACAGCTTCGACAGTACGACATGTCGGAAGCAGAGCACTCAACGTGGCTTACCAATCAATCTTGGTACTCGTTAGTTGCATTGTGATCAGTTCTTTAGACTCGAACTTCTGAGCGAAGTGTGTCTAAAGGACATCCGAACCATTACTTTTCCTCTATGCATTTCTACCTATGCTAGGATGCTAGAGAGAACCTTTGTGGTTGTGAATGTTAGCAGTGAAAGGCAGGAAACTAGCGCCAGTCTCAGAGACTCGGGCGTGTAAAATGTTTTAGGAGGAGGAAGTGCTAAGGACTGATGAATCTGCAGGGTAGCAGACGTGGAAGCGGAGCTTGGAGGGCAGCATGTGGTGGTGTACATTTCGACATGTTACGACCACCCGACTTAGTAGTCCCCGCCAGGCTCAGGGAGCAGGAGGGCTGGGGAGGAGAGTAGCTGCATTGCGGTCAAGGAGTGTGACCCAGGAGCTCTAAGAATGATTCGGGGTATGAATTATGTCTACTACGAGCTGCCATATCTATATACATAAGAACCAATCATTCTACCCTTCCACGAATCATGTCCCAGACCTAGAGGTTCCGGGTAAGCCGTAGACTTGACCCTCACGTCTGGAGATACCTTTGGGAGGAGACTCGATAATCACACTTACGCCGACGGTGTGATTTGACCTCGAGGCGAGAGTTTCGGTTGGAATCTCTTGGTGGCAGCGTAGAGGCCTTACGACGTTGATCTGGGTATGGTTTTGATTCACAAATCATACCCCGGTTGACTGTTTTAGGCAAACGTCGGAATGGGTTTTCCTTGGTCGGCGAAAAGGAAACCATGGGCAGCACATATTAAACTCAGGCATAAGAGGGTGTGACCGATCACTCTTGAGATTGGTCAACCCTACCCTTGTGGCAGCAGGAGTTTTGAGTTTCAGTTCTAACCTAAAAAGGGAAACCTCTTGAATTCGAGGGTGACGAACACGTTCTTATACGGTCTCAACCCGATGAGGTTTCGGAGATGTGGCCGAAGCGGCATGTTATCTCCGAAGTTCAATGGACCCTTTTGATCTTCAGCAGGGTAGGCGAAGAGGTTTACCGCTTGACCCTACCACCTCAGTCGCACCGGGTGCATAATGTCCACTACGTGTCTCAGCTGTGGAGATACGTGTATGTTTCTTCACACGTCATCGACCTCGGGGAGTTGGACGTCGATGACAGGGAGACAAGCACAAAGGTTCTAGTAGAGAACTAGGATCGTCAGGAGCAGGTTCTACATGAACGGTTGCTTCCTCTGGGGTGCTTCTCGGGTAGCACGAGATCTTCAGGTGAGCATATGGGAGCGTAAAGCTCAGTTGCGTGCTCAGTACTACCTTGTTTTCCCTTAAGTGTGAGTTGAAGCTTTTCGGGGACGTAAAGCCCTGAGGTGGGAGTAATGTAAAGACCCGTAAAATTCAAGGGAAATTTTTTCTTAATTTTCTTTGGAATTTTACAAGAGCGCGGTTTCAGACGGCACCTGATTCCGAGGCCCGGAGTGCCCGAAATCAATTTCCGAAGTTTGGCTCGGGTACGTTCAGTGAATGAACGAGCGGGATTTCCTAACTTTTGATCCAGTGCTCGGAATTGAAATCCGAGGGCACCGATGAACTCGCAGCGCCGATATTCGCTTAAGGAGACCGTTCCCGAAGTTGCGTTTACATGAGGGGAGTTGTAAAAAATAAAATTGTGAATGTTAAAATAAAAATTTAACTTCAATTTTTATTTTTATCTTCCTTAAGTGTTTTTATCCTTTGGGTGGAAGTTGGGTGACAACCCAACTTCCCTTGGGAGGTTAAGAGGGTGGTGGGGCCCACACGAACCCCACCCCTTCATATTCTCTAACCCTCCCCAACTCACAATTAATGATGTAAACTTAGGTTATAACTTATGTCATTAATAAGTGAGTTTATTTAAAGTTTTGAAATTCAAACTCTTGAATTTCAAAGGTTGGTGTTGTGTTAATAAATTAAGTATGAGCTTAATTTATTATTTTTTGGGTTAGTCCCTTTGTTCCTTGAGAGGTGGAGAGCATTTTCTTCTTCTTCTTCATCTCTGACGAAGATCACGAAGAACGCTCAACTTCACGAAGAACGCGGCGTCCTTCTTCTACGACGTCGGACTGCAACGCGTTGGTTTTCCTCCACGACGCCGCAACGCATCCTCTCCGCGACGTGCTTTCCGCGGCGAACCTACGTCCGATGCCGCAACGCACTTTCCGCGACGTGCCTCTCGCGGCGAACCCGCTTCCGTCTACCGCGATGCCGACGACGTCTTCTTCCGTGACGACCGACCTCCGTGATGTCCGATCTCCGCGAGGCTCGTCCTTCGCGGATCGTTGACGAGCTCCGCGATTTTCCTTCGAGGTAGGGGTTGTTGAATATTGTTAATTTATTCCATTTCTTGCTCGTGGATCGCATGTCTACGTGAGGCTTTTGAATATTTTATATAAGTTTTATTGTTTAACGTGTGGGGGGCCGGACAGCATGAACACGGCCGAACCCCCCTCCATCGTTGTTGATTTATCTTGCGGGTAGAAGCAATGTGGCGTGGTGCCATCGCACCATGCGGACATTCGTGCAATTATTTTTTACGCGGCGCCGTCGCGCTACGCCGAGGAGAATCTTCAAGAACGCGACGCCGTCGCGTCGCGTTGAATGCAATCAAGACACGGCGAAGGGGCGCGGTGCCGTCGCACCGCGGCGGAAGAGAAGACCGGCGGCCGGGCCGCCGGCGTCGGAAGCCGAAGGGGGGGACCGGAATTTCCGGTCCTGTTTGAGAAAACCGGCCGGCCAGCTGGCCGGCCGGATGTCTTAAAAACCGGGGGAATTAATCCCCCGGCCAACCCATAAAAACCCCCCTCTTAAAGAGGGGGGCGGTTCTTGAAGGAGGGGGGCAGCCGGCCCCCCCGGTTCCGCTCAAAAGCAGGCCCCCTCATGTGAGGGGGCGGTATTTTCTTAAAACCGGCGCGGCACGTGCCGCGCCGCCAGGGGAAAAACGGGGAGGCGGGGGTCTCACCCGCGCACCGCCTGCGCGCCCAGCGCGCCGCCGCGCCGCCCCAGCGCGCCGCCGCGCCGCCCCAGCGCGCCGCCGCGCCGCCCCGCGCGCCGCCGCGCCGCCCCAGCGCGCCGCCGCGCCGCCCCAGCGCGCCGCCGCGCCGCCCCAGCGCGCCGCCGCGCCGCCCCAGCGCGCCGCCGCGCCGCCTCAGCGCACCTCCGCGCGCCGCCGCGCCGCCTCCGCGCGCCGCCACGTTGCCGCCGGCCCAGGGGGGGGGGGGTCGGGCCGGGTCGGCCCGGGCCCGGACCCCCCCGTTTTGAACCTGTTTCGGTCTTTTGGCCATAACTTGAGCCTCGGACCTCCGAATGACGAACCGTCTGCGGCTACGCGATCCTTGGATCGAGACGGTCGTTTCGGTATATTGCACTTAAGGTTTCGGATTACTTTGAGTTCGGCCGGGTTGGTTCGTTCACGAAACCAACCGGGTCTTCGGAGCGGAAACGCTCATATCTTGAGCTACGAACGTCTGATTGACGCGCCGTCAGTCGCGTTGTGTTCCTCTTAGTGAGACGGATCTTTTGGTATACTCCGCCCGAGGTTTGGACGCAGGTGGAGTACGGCCGTGTTGGTTCGTTCACGAAACCAACCGGGCCCTCGGAGCGGAAACGCTCATATCTTGAGTTCCGGACGTCCGATTGACGTGCCGTCGACTTTGATGGAATCCTCTAAGTGAGACGGATCTTTTGGCACACTCCGCCCGAGGTTTGGACGCAGGTGGAGTACGGTCGGGTTGGTTTTGCCTTAAAAACCAACCGGGCCCCGGGAACGAAAATGCCAATAACTCTCAGACCGGACGTCCGATCGACGCGCCGTCTTTTGCGTTGAGTTCCTGTTGACGATACAGAACTTTTGGATACATCAACTCTGGACTTTGTGACAGTTGATGTATCAGCCTCTCGGCTCGTGGAGTGGATCCTCCGAACGAGCTTGCTGTGTGCGGAGACCCTAGTGCTGGCTGCGACTGTTACTGTGACGACTACTACTACTGCTACTGTGACTGCGACGACGACAGTACAAAGATCCTGTGTGGATTCGACAACGACGACTACAGCACTCAGCGATCCTACGTGGAACAGTGCTACCGAACCTGTGTGAGCTGAATCTTCTGTTTACCTTGGGCGGTGGAGCGCTTGGGTGTAGCGGCGGACCCGTGGTACTTGACAGTGGTGGTGCGCTTGGATGCAGCAGCAGACCCTTGGCGGTGGAGCGCTTGGTTGTAGCGGCGGACCCGCGATACTCTACAGAGTATGTGCGCCTGGTTGTAGCGACAGACCCGCGACGGTGGAGACGTGCGTGCGGAGTACGGAGACCGTGTAGATGACTGAGACCTGACGACTGCTTGACCGACTCGACTTGGAGTGAGTCGACTAGCCCAGTGGACGGAGCGCCCAGTAGTTGGCAGCAGACCCACGGCGGACGGAGCGCCTGGTAGTTGGCGGCAAACCCGCGGTACTCGACAGGAGGAGTACCTCAGTAGGCTATCTGGGTGAGCGCCCGGTATTTGGCAGCAGACCCTCAGCGGACGGAGCGCCCGGTAGTTGGCAGCAGACCCCCGGTACTCGACAGGAGGAGTACTTCAGCAGTCTTAGGTTAGTGAGCGGCGACCTCAGAGTCGTGACAGGACCACTGTACACTCTAGAGACGGAGCTCTTCAGCAGTTACGGTTTCGATAATGAAAATCCTGGTTTGAGCTGAGTCAATGATCTTTGTGTTTCCTCATGATTGAGATGGGTCGCTTGATAACTTAGGTATATGTATGGGCATATACCTGGGTAATGGTTATCCGTTGATTTCATAAACTTGTTATAAACTGTGTAGACTTGTACTGTTAACCTGTGTGGATTTTACTGTTTACTCTTCTTTGTGGATTGGATTGTTCTTGGGCTCGTGTTGGAGCCGAACGGAAATTGGTGACATAAGTATATGTATGGGCATATACCTAATCAATACTGGATGTTACTTCGTGATTGTTACTTTTCTTCGTGGTTTATCCTTTGTGGATTTGAGAGACCTTCAGGGGTCTCGGGGTCCCTACTGAGTAGCTTATACTCACCCCTGCACGGGCTATGCCCGCACTTCGTTGTGTTGGTTGCAGACGACGGACAGCGCTGACTGTGGATGAGGCTTTCAGAGTAAGTCGGTACCCGGAGGAGGACCACTGAGCGGGACGTGCTCGGAGCGGACAGTTGGACCCGAGGAGTTGTGAGCTATCTGTACCTACCCTTCAGGTAGGATCCGTGGTGGACGATCCAGGAGCTGAACCATATGTACCTACCCTTCAGGTAGGAATCGAGGAGGACGTTCCAGGAGCCGCTTGTTCTTTCAGTTGCTGTTTTCCCTTTCGAGTTGTACTTTACTTTACAGTTGGGCTTGTATTTCCGGCCCCTTTACTTCAGCACAGTTGTTCTAGTTTTGTGTACTGCTTTACTTCCGCTTGTTACTCTGAGGAGCTTGTTTACTTATTTAAGGCAATGCCTTCCCTTTTTACTGGGATTTTACGCCTTGGTGCTAGTCGCCAGCCCCTGGCCTATGGAAGGTGGGTTTGGGGTAGTCACGGCACGGGCCCCGAGGGCGGGTCGTGACAAATTGGTATCAGAGCAGTTCGGTTCTACCGCAAACTCTGATCTTTTCTATGTGAAGCAATAATGTTTAGCGTATTGAGTGTGGTTATCAGTCCAGGGAGTCCAGTGTTGGTGCGGCGGCCGACGTATCCAGACACCAGGACCCTGACTTCTGATTTCCGACTTAATGCACGAAAACATTGATTGCGTGTGTGTTTCCCAAAGGGTTTAAAGTCAGCTCAAACCAGGTCAGCTCACCAGGTATAATCGTTGACCGTGACACAACTGTTCAGGATGTCACCATGCAGATAGTTAGCTGGAGTTCCGAGAGAGTTCTCGATGATGGCCCACCGAGCAGCGAGACTCCGGTGTAGGGCCCTTTTTCAGTGTTGGCACCTTCGGGTGGTGTACCAGCAGCACCACCACCCGTTAGGCAGCAGATGCCACTAGCTGACGGTGCACGCTAGCAGAGCGCGATGCACGAGTTCCAGCAGTAGAGGCCTCTGAGGATACGAGGCGAGACAGATTTCCCAGGCAGCAGTGGACTGGATGGAGGCGGTTGCTAGAGTTCTACACCTAGCTTGGATACTAGTAGAGCGGATGATGATCTTAGCTCCTGTTGTTTCCAGTGAGTGACCATGAGGTTGGTCCTTATAGTAATGAGGCTTCGTTACGCGAACCGATACCTGGGATAGTACCTACGGGTAGTGCGCCAACTATGTCACTACCTGTTGGTCAGCATACACTACCGGCGGTACCGGTAGCAGAGACTCACAGGCCTAGTGCCTTACTTATGTTTTAGCACCAGATATCCCTCAAGTTTCGAGGTGAGCCTGACTCGTAGGCGGCTGAGGACTGGCTTGAGGAGGTGTTTGTGAGTTTTCTGGAGCTAATACAGCTTCGACAGTACGACATGTCGGAAGCAGAGCACTCAACGTGGCTTACCAATCAATCTTGGTACTCGTTAGTTGCGTTGTGATCAGTTCTTTAGACTCGAACTTCTGAGCGAAGTGTGTCTAAAGGACATCCGAACCATTACTTTTCCTCTATGCATTTCTACCTATGCTAGGATGCTAGAGAGAACCTTTGTGGTTGTGAACGTTAGCAGTGAAAGGCAGGAAACTAGCGCCAGTCTCAGAGACTCGGGCGTGTAAAATGTTTTAGGAGGAGGAAGTGCTAAGGACAGATGAATCTGCAGGGTAGCAGACGTGGAAGCGGAGCTTGGAGGGCAGCATGTGGTGGTGTACATTTCGACATGTTATGACCACCCGACTTAGTAGTCCCCGCCAGGCTCAGGGAGCAGGAGGGCTGGGGAGGAGAGTAGCTGCATTGCGGTCAAGGAGTGTGACCCAGGAGCTCTAAGAATGATTCGGGGTATGAATTATGTCTACTACGAGCTGCCATATCTATAGACATAAGAACCAATCATTCTACCCTTCCACAAATCATGTCCCAGACCTAGAGGTTCCGGGTAAGCCGTAGACTTGACCCTCACGTCTGGAGATACCTTTGGGAGGAGACTCGATAATCACACTTACGCCGACGGTGTGATTTGACCTCGAGGCGAGAGTTTTGGTTGGAATCTCTTGGTGGTAGCGTAGAGGCCTTACGAATTTGATCTGGGTATGGTTTTGATTCACAAATCATACCCCGGTTGACTGTTTTAGGCAAACGTCGGAATGGGTTTTCCTTGGTCGGCGAAAAGGAAACCCTGGGCAGCACATATTAAACTCAGGCATAAGAGGGTGTGACCGATCACTCTTGAGATTGGTCAACCCTACCCTTGTGGCAGCAGGAGTTTTGAGTTTCAGTTCTAACCTAAAAAGGGAAACCTCTTGAATTCGAGGGTGACGAACACGTTCTTATACGGTCTCAACCCGATGAGGTTTCGGAGATGTGGCCGAAGCGGCATGTTATCTCCGAAGTTCAATGGACCCTTTTGATCTTCAGCAGGGTAGGCGAAGAGGTTTACCGCTTGACCCTACCACCTCAGTCGCACCGGGTGCATAATGTCCACTACGTGTCTCAGCTGTGGAGATACGTGTATGTTTCTTCACACGTCATCGACCTCGGGGAGTTGGACATTGATGACAGGGCGACAAGAAAAAAAGGTTCTAGTAGAGAACGAGGATCGTCAGGAGCAGGTTCTACATGAACGGTTGCTTCCTCTGGGGTGCTTCTCGGGTAGCACGAGATCTTCAGGTGAGCATATGGGAGCGTAAAGCTCAGTTGCGTGCTCAGTACTACCTTGTTTTCCCTTAAGTGTGAGTTGAAGCTTTTCGGGGACGTAAAGCCCTAAGGTGGGAGTAATGTAAATACCCGTAAAATTCAAGGGAAATTTTTTCTTAATTTTCTTTGGAATTTTACAAGAGCGCGGTTTCAGACGGCACCTGATTCCGAGGCCCGGAGTGCCCGGAATCAATTTCCGAAGTTTGGCTCAGGTACGTTCAGTGAATGAACGAGTGGGATTTCCTAACTTTTGATCCGGTGCTCGGAATTGAAATCCGAGGGCACCGATGAACTCGCAGCGCCAATATTCGCTTAAGGAGACCGTTCCCGAAGTTGCGTTTACATGAGGGGAGTTGTAAAAAATAAAATTGTGAATGTTAAAATAAAAATTTAACTTCAATTTTTATTTTTATCTTCCTTAAGTGTTTTTATCCTTTGGGTGGAAGTTGGGTGACAACCCAACTTCCCTTGGGAGGTTAAGAGGGTGGTGGGGCCCACACGAACCCCACCCCTTCATATTCTCTAACCCTCCCCAACTCACAATTAATGATGTAAACTTAGGTTATAACTTATGTCATTAATAAGTGAGTTTAATTAAAGTTTTGAAATTCAAACTCTTGAATTTCAAAGGTTGGTGTTGTGTTAATAAATTAAGTATGAGCTTAATTTATTATTTTTTGGGTTAGTCCCTTTGTTCCTTGAGATGTGGAGAGCATTTTCTTCTTCTTCTTCATCTCTGACGAAGATCACGAAGAACGCTCAACTTCACGAAGAACGCGGCGTCCTTCTTCCACGACGTCGGACTGCAACGCGTTGGTTTTCTTCCACGACGCCGCAACGCATCCTCTCCGCGACGTGCTTTCCGCGGCGAACCTACGTCCGATGCCGCAACGCACTTTCCGCGACGTGCCTCTCGCGGCGAACCCGCGTCCGTCTACCGCGATGCCGACGACGTCTTCTTCCGTGACGACCGACCTCCGTGATGTCCGATCTCCACGACGCTCGTCCTTCGCGGATCGTTGACGAGCTCCGTGATTTTCCTTCGAGGTAGGGGTTGTTGAATATTGTTAATTTATTCCATTTCTTGCTCGTGGATCGCATGTCTACGTGAGGCTTTTGAATATTTTATATAAGTGTTATTGTTTAACGTGAGGGGGGCCGGACAGCATGAACACGACCGAACCCCCCTCCATCGTTGTTGATTTATCTTGCGGGTAGAAGCAATGTGGCGTGGTGCCATCGCACCATGCGGACATTCGTGTAATTATTTTTTACGCGGCGCCGTCGCGCTACGCCGAGGAGAATCTTCAAGAACGCGACGCCGTCGCGTCGCGTTGAATGGAATCAAGACACGGCGAAGGGGCGCGGTGCCGTCGCACCGCGGAGGATGACGAACGCCGCGGCCGGTTCCGGGCCGCGGCGGGACGAGGAGACCGCGGCCGGTTCCGGGCCGCGGCGGAAGAGAAGACCGGCGGCCGGGCCGCCGGCGTCGGAAGCCGAAGGGGGGACCGGAATTTCCGGTCCCGTTTGAGAAAACCGGCCGGCCAGCTGGCCGGCCGGATGTCTTAAAAACCGGGGGAATTAATCCCCCGGCCAACCCATAAAAACCCCCCTCTTAAAGAGGGGGGCGGTTCTTGAAGGAGGGGGGCAGACGGCCCCCCCGGTTCCGCTCAAAAGCAGGCCCCCTCATGTGAGGGGGCGGTATTTTCTTAAAACCGGCGCGGCACGTGCCGCGCTGCCAGGGGAAAAACGGGGAGGCGGGGGTCTCACCCGCGCGCCGCCTGCGCGCCCAGCGCGTCGCCGCGCCGCCCCAGCGCGCCGCCACGCCGCCCCAACGCGCCGCCGCCGGCCCAGGGGGGGGGGGGGGGGTCGGGCCGGGTCGGCCCGGGCTCGGACCCCCCCGTTTTGAACCTGTTTCGGTCTTTTGGCCATAACTTGATCCTCGGACCTCCGAATGACGAACCGTCTGTGGCTACGCGATCCTTGGATCGAGACGGTCGTTTCGGTGTATCGCACTCAATGTTTCGGATTACTTTGAGTTCGGCCGGGTTGGTTCGTTCACGAAACCAACCGGGTCTTCAGAGCGGAAACGCTCATATCTTAAGCTACGAACGTCCGATTGACGCGCCGTCAGTCGCGTTGTGTTCCTCTTAGTGAGACGGATCTTTTGGTATACTCCGCCCGAGGTTTGGACGCAGGTGGAGTACGGCCGGGTTGGTTCGTTCACGAAACCAACCGGGCCCTCGGAGCGGAAACGCTCATATCTTGAGTTCCGGACGTCCGATTGACGTGCCGTCGACTTTGATGGAATCTTCTAAGTGAGACGGATCTTTTGGCATACTCCGCCCGAGGTTTGGACGCAGGTGGAGTACGGTCGGGTTGGTTTTGCCTTAAAAACCAACCGGGCCCCGGGAACGAAAATGCCAATAACTCTCAGACCGGACGTCCGATCGACGCGCCGTCTTTTGCGTTGAGTTCCTGTTGACGATACAGAACTTTTGGATACATCAACTCTGGACTTTGTGACAGTTGATGTATCAGCCTCTCGGCTCGTGGAGTGGATCCTCCGAATGAGCTTGCTGTGTGCGGAGACCCTAGTGCTGGCTGCGACTGTTACTGTGACGACTACTACTACTGCTACTGTGACTGCGACGACGACAGTACAAAGATCCTGTGTGGATTCGACAACGACGACTACAGCACTCAGCGATCCTACGTGGAACAGTGCTACCGAACCTGTGTGAGCTGAATCTTCTGTTTACCTTGGGCGGTGGAGCGTTTGGGTGTAGCGGCGGACCCGTGGTACTTGACAGTGGTGGTGCGCTTGGATGCAGCAGCAGACCCTTGGCGGTGGAGCGCTTGGTTGTAGCGGCGGACCCGCGATACTCTACGGAGTATGTGCGCTTGGTTGTAGCGACAGACCCGCGACGGTGGAGACGTGCGTGCGGAGTACGGAGACCGTGTAGATGACTGAGACCTGACGACTGCTTGACCGACTCGACTTGGAGTGAGTCGACTAGCCCAGTGGACGGAGCGCCCAGTAGTTGGCAGTAGACCCACGGCGGACGGAGCGCCTGGTAGTTGGCGGCAAACCCGCGGTACTCGACAGGAGGAGTACCTCAGTAGGCTATCTGGGTGAGCGCCCGGTATTTGGCAGCAGACCCTCAGCGGACGGAGCGCCCGGTAGTTGGCAGCAGACCCGCAGTACTCGACAGGAGGAGTACTTCAGCAGTCTTAGGTTAGTGAGCGGCGACCTCAGAGTCGTGACAGGACCACTGTACACTCTAGAGACGGAGCTCTTCAGCAGTTACGGTTTCGATAATGAAAATCCTGGTTTGAGCTGAGTCAATGATCTTTGTGTTTCCTCATGATTGAGATGGGTCGCTTGATAACTTTGGTATATGTATGGGCATATACCTGGGTAATGGTTATCCGTTGATTTCATAAACTTGTTATAAACTGTGTAGACTTGTACTGTTAACCTGTGTGGATTTTACTGTTTACTCTTCTTTGTGGATTGGATTGTTCTTGGGCTCGTGTTGGAGCCGAACAGAAATTGGTGACATAAGTATATGTATGGGCATATACCTAATCAATACTGGATGTTACTTCGTGATTGTTACTTTTCTTCGTGGTTTATCCTTTGTGGATTTGAGAGACCTTCAGGGGTCTCGGGGTCCCTGCTGAGTAGCTTATACTCACCCCTGCACGGGCTATGCCCGCACTTCGTTGTGTTGGTTGCAGACGACGGACATCGCTGACTGTGGATGAGGCTTTCGGAGTAGGTCGGTACCCGGAGGAGGACCACTGAGTGGGACGTGCTCGGAGCGGACAGTTGGACCCGAGGAGTTGTGAGCTATCTGTACCTACCCTTCAGGTAGGATCCGTGGTGGACGATCCAGGAGCTGAACCATCTGTACCTACCCTTCAGGTAGGAATCGAGGAGGACGTTCCAGGAGCCGCTTGTTCTTTCAGTTGCTGTTTTCCCTTTCGAGTTGTACTTTACTTTACAGTTGGGCTTGTATTTCCGGCCCCTTTACTTCAGCACAGTTGTTCTAGTTTTGTGTACTACTTTACTTCCGCTTGTTACTCTGAGGTGCTTGTTTACTTATTTAAGGCAATGCCTTCCCTTTTTACTGGGATTTTACGCCTTGGTGCTAGTCGCCAGCCCCTGGCCTATGGAAGGCGGGCTTGGGGTAGTCACGGCACGGGCCCCGAGGGCGGGTCGTGACAAATATAATGGGAAATGAATGGTTAGAATTGTTAGATAATGAGGCCTTTCTTAAGGGTTAAAATATCATTATAGGTGATCAACACTAAAACCATAAACATAGAATCATATTACCCATGAAATGGTTGGTCATATCTTATTGTACATCTTCATTTTAGTGCATTGAGGTATGGGGATGGATAATTTGTGTGTACTTTGGGAAGATATGATATATTATGGATTTAGTGTTCAAATATTGTGTGGTAATTATGGTGTTCAACACATTATTTATGAATATATAACTTTGGAGTACTCCTAAAAGTAATTTTTTGGAATAATAATATCTCCCTACATCTGAAGAGTGCAAATGGGATCCCATTTTCCCCTAATATCTTATTTGGGTTGATTGGGATGGATCTTGGTCCCCAACCACTGGTTTTAGTTCACCATTCACTCATATGTAGCCTTATCCAACTGCACAACAAAATCTACATCCCAGGGATAATCTATTGTATTGATGGTTCAATCAAATAGATGTGGTCATGGGGCTAATGATCACCTAAAAGGAATTATGTGGTATTCCAATTTGTCCACTCTAACTTTTTATATTGGAAATGTGTATTATGTGCTATTTGATACTTATCCCTCCTTTATTATAAAACCAATGAACCATACTAAATCCATTTAATTTTTTTTATTATTAAGTCCCATTAATTATAGTTGAAAGATATCTAGTTAGTGTGATACTTGAAATGGTATAACTCTCCTTTACAAAAAGGCCGATTGGTTTAAGTGGTACTTGAGCTAGTAGGGGTATAGTAAAATTGGTATGAAATGAGAGTGGTGTGGCCAACAAACCTAATAAAAACAATAAAAAAAGTTTTTATTGGTTGTTTTGAAATTTAATTTTGTAAATATAATAGAATGGTTTAAAATAAGGGGTTTTCACCCTTCATCATCAAAAGAAGAGAGGTCTTGGGAAGTAAATATCATTTTATTCTAGGTAAAACTAATGAAAAAATTGTAGTCAAACATTATATGTTTTTTATCATATTTCAATGGAAAACTAATGATTAAATGAACGTCAATTTTTTTTAATAATAGGTGGTATATTCAAAGATATACTGGGAGTCAAATACCATTTTATTCTAGGTATTCATTAATTACTGTGAATTCTTGACAGACATAGTAGTAGATCAATATAGTCTACGATAAAAATAGAAGTCAAACATTGTATTTTCTGCTTCAATGCCTATTTTTGGAAAAAAAATGTATATTCAACCATGTTATTTTAATTAAAAAAATATTCTACTGTATTGGAGTATATTTTTTGGGGGATTAGGTGGCATTAAGATACACATGATTTGGTCTCATTGATATTTCTTTTCATAAATGGGAGGAGTTCTTGGTCTAGGTACTCTAATTTATAGTGTGTTCAATAACCAAGTGGTCATTCCCATGTCCTCCCATATTCGTACATCTTGATCTATAACCATGGTGTACTTGGTAAATTGAATAAATTAGAAAATATTTTTGGTTTTTTTGTACAACTAGGATACAATAAAATATGGAATATGGGGTTACAAAATGAATGAATGTAGGAATTGTTAGAAAGCACTGGTGGGGTTGAGATATATTAACCATACACTAGTGAGGATATGACTCGAGGAGGATCATTTGTGTATTTGGAAGAGGAATGAAGACCATGGTACCAATAGAATAAGGATCATGGAAGGATTTTTTTTATAGTCAAGAGCTGGTGGGATTGGAACAACGTAGACTTGGCATTCAATTTGGGATATCCTCTATGGTTTTATACAAACTTGATGTTGTGATATTTCACTATCTTCTTCACAACTCTAATTTACCAACAAAAACATTTGAGCCCAATTTTTTCTAGATTTTTTAACCCTTAAGATGTTTTGGAATGTTTTAGTATACCCTTCCCATATTTCCCTAGGCTCAAGGTAGTACAATACAAGGATTACCATCAAAATGATATTTTTTCTTATCATCCAATATGAAGATCATGTTCAACCATAAATTACCTTGGACCCATGGGGGAAACATGACACTAGGTTATATACTAGGAATAACGATGTGATCCCTATTTACTATAATACTTCCTATATTCTGGGTCCCCCATGGCCTGGGATATATAAAGTATCTAGTAAGGACAACGGAGATCACTGGCACTGGGTAGTACATCATGAACCTCTTCCATATATCACTATTAAACATATCAAAAAATTACATTAAAAAAAGTAACAAAATGTAGAGACTCCTATTTTTACCTGTAATACTTTTAGATATATTGAGGAATTTTTTTGGTAGGTGCTAAGATGAGATTTGATTCTGAGGCCCAGTGAGCTTGAAATTAGTTTTTATAAAAATATTAGATGTACTTTGTATCAGGAATGCATCATTTTATATAAATATTCTAATATATCCTAAATGGATTATCATATTATAAATATAATTCCATGGTTGAATATGAAGATCAGGGATTACCATTGGCATGACTAAATGTTGGTTGGCACTAAACATTCTAATGTGGAAGTCGTTGGCGGGTGCCAATAAATTACAAAATGATTAATTTATTTATTTTTAATTTAAATGACCTAAATCTAATAATCTATAATTATGTTGTTATAAAATTTCACTATGGTTAGTCCCATAACACAATGATTATTTTGGGAGGATCTCTGATGGACTTCATTGGTGAATAAAGATCAGATGATGAACGATATCCGGATCTAGGTGATTCGAGGTGTAGCAAATGCAATGAGTCCTCTCTATCATTGAAAAAAAATCTTCACAAATGATAAATACAAATAGAGTTAGGTGAGGTCTATTTTAATTTTCCACCCTATTTTTAAAAAATTCATCCTTAATCATAAATTTTATTTGATTTATTGGCAACTTCCAACTTGCACCAAATCCTGGTTAATTGCTTGTTTTTTTTATCAAGTTAAAACCTTATTGCATTTTTATCACCCTATTTATGTAATAATTTGTCAACGAAACCTCACAACTATAGTATTCAATCCATTATTTTCCATTTACCTTTTCCATTCATCGTGTTCTACACCATTGTTATATGGGGTCACAATTATACTTTGGCATAGTTGGTTTGAGTGTAATTGATGTAACACCCCGAGATTTTATGAAAAATATTCTTTTTAATTTCATTAATGTCTTGTGTTGTACGCTACACCGAAAGGATCTTTCACAACACGCATCCTTGACATGCCTTGCATTACACGCAATCACGACCTTCCTTGATAGCGTGTGTAGTACGCAACACCTAGTTCCACTAAACAACGATATGCTATTAAAATATTATTAAAACTAGCCGTTATGAATAGTAATAACCACTTTTTGAAATTTTTTAAATTTTATTTTTTAAAATGGACTTCATTTTCGGATTTGGAATATCGAAATTAGCTTAGGGTGAAATTTTGGTACTTTTTAGATAACTTTCATTTTCCGATGAAAAGTGAAAATTACTAAATTTTAATTAAAAACAACCTTTTTAATAGAAATAATTAATTGTGATAAATTATTAATTTGAGTGGTTTTAAAGTTTATTTATAATATATTTTTACAATTTAATACAATTTTGGTCATTGGATGTAATTTCACATTTAAACCAGACATAAACAAGTGTCAGTCTTTTGATAGTTATAATCTCTTAAGAACACACTATTTTTTTTGACGATGGAAATTAATTTTTAAATTAATTAATGCAAATGATATGTTTTGAATTTGGTAAAATAGACATAATTTTTGAGTTCATAATGTCAAATATATCTTAAGCCTAATTTTTGGTATTTTTCTGGAAACATTCATTTTTTTATGAATAGTGAAACCACCAAGTGGTAGTTAAAAAAAAAGAATTTTTCATAAAACATAATTTTACCGCTTCTGTGAGTGGAATTTAAAAAATCCTAGAGACACGGTTTATGTTAGTAAGTAAAATGTGGTTCAATTAGATGAAAATAATTTTTGGTGAATAGTAACTTTTTACTTTTTTTACCACGGTTAAAAGTAAATAGGGTAATTAAGGGTAAAAATGATATTATTATTACCCTAAAACATGTTTTGATTCTATTGGATAAGTGTAATTCGACCAAAAAAACCATAGGAATAACATATGACCATTTAGGCCCACATGGATTAGATTAGGACATTTATTATTAATTTATTTAAAGAAGGGTTAAAATAGTTAAAATCAAAGTTTAATAAGTAAATAATTTTTAATAAAGGGTTATACATAAGATAAATTCGTCTATAAATATTCATTATAAATCTAAAAAGATTTACTACATAATGATATTTTATTAGTAATTTTTAGACATTAAATAATTTAATTTATTTATGAAACAAAGATGATGCAATAATTATCTTATTAATGAAATATTGACATAATTGATTTTATAAATACCCAACTAAATGTAATTTGAGACTTTTTATGAATTCCACTAATTTTCTAGATTAACATGACATGTTAGTATTGATTTAATCAACTTTTTTAGAACTAATCATTCTCTTATAATTTTCACAAAAATCAATTACTAAATAGTGTCAAAATTGACATGAAAAGGTTTTTAAAACAATTATTATATTATTAATTGTTATTTTATACATAAAAATCTATGGTTCGGCCAAATGACTTACATAAGGTTATATATATTAATAATAAACAACTTGGGGATCTTTTGTCTTGTTATAGTAAGTTTATTAACCTTATAGTGTAATAACACAAAAAGACACGGTAAAAGTAAAATTATCTAACTTAAAGTTAAATCTAAATGACAAGGTTAAAATAGTAAACTAAACTTGTACAAACTCTATTGGATGAGAGGATTTAGACCCATACCCACCTTAGATTCTAAATAAATCAATTTGAAGCTATTTAAAACCGAATTTGACTTTATAATAAAATAATATTTTTAGTTTTTCCAAAGGTGCCCCTATCCTCCCTTATAAAAGGGCACCTCCTCCCCTCTTCCTCACACCACATTGAGCCTTCAAGCTCAGCCAAACCCTGCCAATTTCTCCTCTCCACTTCCCTAGAGACATCATAGAGGTCCTGGTATTCTTCAAAGACCAATTTTAGTGCCCTAAAAGTAGATCTCAAAGAGGTGCTTCAAAGAAGAGGTAATATCTGTTACCAATTCTTTCAACTTTATTTCTTATTCCACTTATTCTTATTTAGTTGTTTCATTATGAAGTAATTACATCAGTATCACTCATATACAGATATGTTATTATATGTATGAAACAACCCTATTTCACCATCTATCCATCCTACGGAAAACGAAATCACCGCGCATGCGTACGTACGGAATACCTTCTCCACGCCGTGGTGTAATCTATTTTCCACCACCACCTTACTTGGATGGGTATAATGGTGTAAATAATTACTATATATGACTATTATAAAGTGATATTGATTCTGAAATAGTATACATACACTCCAATACAATTCCACGATCATGAGAATGATATCATCGCTCGTGCGTACGTACGGACTACCGTCTCCACGACGCGATGAGATTCATTCTCCACGTTAACCATTCATGAATGATTATAAAGTATATATAATAAGTAATCATTAAATATATGACATAATAATGATACTAGATTTATTTGTATATATATGTATGTCATCTACTTAATTCCATTCAACTCAATAACGAAACGAAAACAACGTTCATGCATACGTACGGCCTACCATCTCCATGAACGGTGTATTTCGTTCCGTTTACTGATCTATTATATATATGTATATTATGAATATATATTATATATAAATCATGTTTTATATTCTGGAATTAAGTAATCATGATCTAAGTAATCATATTAATAATTAGAAGTCAAACCACGGACGACAAATGAAATAATTTTACCCAAAACGGTCTTTAACAAGGAATTTACAAAATAACGGGTAATATAAAGTCATAAGTGAACCATATATGATATCATAACAATGAGTATGTTTCTGGAATAAGTCAATGACATTATTTAAATCATTATACAGGAGGTTCGGACACTTACGAAGCAAATCGGACCTAAGGTAAGGGAAATATCACAATCTCATTTTTATCTGAGATTGTTTATACTTTGGTATTTACTAGGGTGTATTTTATCATCCACATCCAAGTTTCGTCAATATTTAATATTATTTCCATACACCTACAATTTTTTAAATCCAATTTTACCCTTTAGTGAGTTTTTAGTAAAATATATGAAAGGAATCTTTTGTCATTTTTCGTACGAGGTACTTTTTGAATTTTCCGACAAAAGGATGAGAAGAATGTTTTTTTAACTTATAAGGCATGAATGGATTTTCAAAACATTATTTCCAAGAATATTACTTTACAAGTTTTCAAGTTTATTTTTAATCAATTTCTTTTAGTTTAGAATTGACTGACATGTTAAGAAAGGAAAAGTGTTTTTGAAGTAGAAAGGATATTTTTATCAAGAATGGAGTTCAAGTGTTTTATCAAAATTATTTTCCATATAAGATAATATAGGGTTCTATTTCTATCCGTATTATTACATTTATTTGATTATGTTGTGATGGAAATATTTTTATGAATTCCTTTATCTTATATGAATTGTTTTATGATGTCATGATGTTTAAGATTCCCATTTTTATTACATGGGTTTTGCTATGATGTATGGTTTATGATTTTGTGGAACACATAAGAATTGTATCATTATGATATGGGTCGGACCTATATCTCCCTCCAATGCATTGGGTAAAAGATTTTATATCTCATGAGATAGACATGGCTGGAAAGACAGGTTAAACCGGTTCCGTGAAACAGGACTGAAACGAGAAGTGAACTCGGTTCAGAAATGGACTTTGTCCACTAAGATTCTCTTGGCAATGAGTATTGACTAATAAGAAATGATTCTCTTTGATTATGTGTGTATGACACAAAGTTTCATGTTTTATGTTATGATTATTGGGATTAAATTTCACTACCATGATTTATCCCATGTTATGATATTGTGAACTCTTTTGCTGGTTAAGATTTCCAAAATGTTATGTTCTTATGAATATGATGTGATTGATATTTTTTTTTTTACCCTTACTGAGAATTTGAGCTCACCCTTTTATGTTTTATTTTCCCTGGGATATAAAGAAAGGTTTTAGATAAAAAAATCAAGATCTTTATGGGAGATGTTGAAGATCTTTCACCAAGATTAGCAGATTATATTCCGAGTTTCCAAAGACACTAAACTTTTACGGTCCTTGTGTGTGTGTTTTTGTTATGTACTAAGTATTCCGCAAAAGTAATGTAATTTCCAGGTACGTCAAGCTTAGGGTCTCTACAGTTGGTATCAGAGGAAAGGTTTAGTCAACCTTTGGAAACTAGGATGCGAAAACGTTAGTGAGATCCCTAGATATATTTCTAAGGTATGTCTAGGGATGTCCCTATGGATAAGTATAAGTATAGGTTATAGTCCTAGAATTATGGTAACGATATTAGAATTAAACCTGGGATGTTAGATGTTGAAGGTACTCCCCCTTGATTATGTTATTTTCCTTGTATGCTTTTTTCCTCTCAGAGAATTGTTTTTGTGTTTTAGTCAATGGAGGGAACCATAAAAAATTCGGTTAACATTGAATCCAATGGGAAAATTGGTGACTATGAGCAACAAAATTGCGTAATGCCTAGAGAGAAATATATTGTGATTATTCCAAATCAGTCATCGCGATATATGATTAAAAAGGTGAAATTTAGTGGTATGCCTAATTCATCAAATAAGAGTAAGATATAATTTTATGCATGTTCGCATGTTGAGGAGCATAAAGAAAGGAAGATTGAGATTTATAAATAAGGGAAGAAGAACCTTGAGGAATACCTCAAATGGAGGGACAGATGTTATCTGTGTGGAGAAAAGGGACATAGAGTGACAGACTGTTATGGAGTTCAATGTCTTATTTCTGGATAAAATGGGCATTACCCAACTCAATGCCTTGACCTAAAAAGTTACTTCTAAATCAAGGAAGGACTTATTCCAGGACAATCATTGAAGAGGATGGATTGAAGTGTTTATGTATTGGTATTCATAAATAATGTTGTTGAGGTACTTTTATGGTGTATTAGAATATTTTTTTATTAGTCTATTGTGGATTTAAATAATTTTATGGTACCGGTAACCATGAAAAGTGATTCAAATATTTTGGAAAGAAGATTATATGCACATAATGAAGGGATAAGGAGAAAATGAAATGTTTCACAGTATTCATGAGCTCATGATTGATATAAGGACTAAGTGATATCATGGTTTGAGTATATATATTTTTGAGGATTTTGGTATGTGGAAAGAGTTAACTTTTAACAGCATTCATGCTTTCAATAAGGTTCAATGGGTATTCATTTTTTTAAGAGAATACATGATTAAGGCCTTCGAATGTTTGGAATGTGACCAAAAAGACACATCTCATGATATATGGGGATCAACAATGTTATTAACATGCTTGTTATATGAAATCTCTGGTAAATGTTTTCACTATAATATGAGAGTGGACTGCAGTATTATGGAAAAGCCTAAATATTGGAATGGATTATGTTGGACATAAGTTAGTATTATTTATGGATAAAAGTTTTTTTTCGATATTATTGATGGGATGTTATAGTAATGTAGTTTTAGAAAAAGGACAACCTACAGGACGGGCGACAGCCCATCGCGTCGGGCAAGGCTGTGGGAATCGAACCCACAACTGAAGTGCGACTGGCCTTTATCACCAACAACTGGCCTACAGGAAGTCCTTGTTTAGTAGAAACTAGTTTTATTATATTAAGCAGTATGATATATGAAGTATAAGTCCATTTTAGGAACCATATATGATTAATCTCACTATAGATGGACTTATGTTTTTTTTGATAACTTTTCTAACCTATTTGTTTGAGACAGATAGAATGACCCATCATTCTATCACATGATCTGCTAACACATCATGAATGACAAATTCAACTTCATGTCTTTAAGAGATGAAGTATAAATTGTCCAAAGAACGACCAACGGTGAGACTATACCAAAATCACGAAAGTATTTCTTCTAATTCCAATTTCATGAACTTTAGGGAAGTGATCTTGAAAACCAAAAATGTTGTCCTAGTGCTCTTATATATGATGAATCAGATGGTACCTTAGATCGTCACAAATTTATGGCTTTTTGATTGCTGGCTTTTCCATAGCCATGTTCTCTACCACTCTCCATCAGAACATGATGGTTAGATTTCTCTTCTATATCCATATTTTCGCCTATGTGGAAACCCAGTGATTAGTTTATTTGGGTAACTGTGACGTTTCATACTTTTGTTTTTAAATAATGGTTTTGGTATTCCTTTTTATGATGTGGGTTTCTATAAATAGTAAATGATTTATAACCCCGACAAATTTCGAGGGAAAATTCATTTTAAGGGGGGTAGAATGTAACACCCCGAGATTTTATGAAAAATATTCTTTTTAATTTCATTAATGTCTTGTGTTGTAAGATACACCAAAAGGAGATTGCATAACACGCATCCTTGACATGCCTTGCATTACACACAATCACGACCTTCCTCGATAGTGTGTGTAGTACGCAACACCGAGTTTCACTAAACAACGATATGCTATTAAAATATTATTAAAACTAGCCGTTATGAATAGTAATAACCACTTTTTGAAATTTTGTAAATTTTATTTTTCAAAATGGATTTCATTTTTGGATTCGGAATATCAAAATTATCTTAGGGTGAAATTTTGGTACTTTTCAGATAACTTTCATTTTCCGATGAATAGTGAAAATTAGTAAATTTTAATTAAAAACAACCTTTTTAATAGAAATAATTAATAGTTATAAATTATTAATTTGAGTGGTTATAAAGTATATTTAGAATATATTTTTACAATTTAATACAATTTTGGTCATTGGATGTAATTTCACTTTTAAACCAGACATAAACTAGTGTCAATCTTTTGATAGTTATAATCTCTTAAGAACACGCTATTTGTTTTGACGACGGGAATTAATTTTTAAATTAATTAATGCAACTGATATGCTTTGAGTTTGGTAAAATAGACATCATTTTTGAGTTCATAATATCAAATATAGCTTAGGCCTAATTTTTGGTATTTTTCTAGAAACTTTCATTTTTTGATGAATAGTGAAACCACTAAGTGGTAGTTAAAAAAAATGAATTTTTCATAAAACTTAATTTTACCGCTTCTGTGAGTGGAATTTCAAAAATCCGAGAGACATGGTTGATGTCAGTAAGTAAAATGTGGTTCAATGAGATGAAAATAATTTTTTTGTGAATAGTAACTTTTTACTTATTTTTACCACGGTTAAAAGTAAATAATGTAATTAAGGGTAAAAATGATTTTATTATTACCCTAAAACATGTCCTAATTCTATTGGATAAATTTAATTCGACCAAAAACAACCTTAGGAATAAAATATGACCATTTAGGCCCACTTGTATTAGATTAGGACATTAATTATTAATTTATTTAAAGAAGGGTTAAAATAGTTAAAATCAAAGTTTAATAAGTAAATAATTTTTAATATAGGGTTATACATAAGATAAATTCGTCTATAAATATTCATTAGAAAGCTAAAAATATTTTCTATATAATTATATTTTATTTGTAATTTTTAGACATTATATAATTTAATTTATGTATGACACAAAGATGATGTAGTAATTATCTTATTAATGAGATATTGACATAATTGATGTTATAAATACCCAAATAAATGTAATTTGAGACTTTTTATGAATTACACTAATTTTCTAGGTTAACATGACATGTTATTATTGATTTAATTAACTTGTTTAGAACTAATCATTCTGTTATATTTTTCACAAAAATCAATTACTAAATCGTTTCAAAATTTACATAAAATAGTTTTTAAAACAAATATTATATTATTAATTGTTATTTTATTCATAAAAATCTAAGTCATGGAAAAATGACTTAGATAAGGTTATATATATTAATAATAAACAACTTGGGGTTCGTTTGGATTGTTATAGTAAGTTTATTAACATTATAGTGTAAGAACACAAAATGAAACAGTAAAAGTAAAATTATCTAACTTAAAGTTAAATCTAAATGATAATGTTAAAATAGTACACTAAACATGTCCAAATTCTACTGGATGATAGGATTTCGACCCATCCCCACCTTAGCTTCGAAATAAATCAATTTGGAGATATTTAAAACCGAATTTGACTTTATAATAAAATAATATTTTTAGTTTTTCCAAAGGTGCCCCTATCCTCCCCTATAAAAGGGTACCTCCTCCCCCTCTTCCTCACACCAGTTTGAGCCTTCAAGCTCGGCCAGACCCTACCAATTTCTTCTCTCCACTTCCCTAGAGACATCCTAGAGGTCCTGGTCTTCTTCAAAGACCAATTTTAGTGCCCTAAAATGAGATCTAAAATAGGCGCTTCAAAGAAGAGGTAATATCTGTTACCAATTCTTTCAACTTTATTTCTTCTTCCACTTATTCTTCTTTAGTTGTTTCATTATGAAGTAATAACATCAGTATCACTCATATACTGATATGTTATTTTATGTATGAAACAACCCTATTCCACCATCTATCCATCCTACGGAAAACGAAATCACCGCGTGTGCGTACGTACAGAATACCGTCTCCACGCCGTGGTGTAATCTATTTTCCACCACCACCTTACTCGGATGGGTATAATGGTGTAAATAATGAATATATATGACTATTATAAAGTGATATTGATTCTTAAATAGTATAAATACACTCCAATACAATTCCACGATCATGAGAACGATATCATCGCTCGTGCGTACGTACGGACTACCGTCTCCACGACGCGATGAGATTCATTCTCCACGTTAACCATTCATGAATGATTATAAAGTATATATAATAAGTAATCATGAAATATATGACATAAAAATGATACTGGATTTATGTGTATATATATGTATGTCATCTACTTAATTCCATTAAACTCAATAAGGAAACGAAAACAACGTTCATGCGTACGTACGGCCTACCGTCTCCATGAACGGTGTATTTCTTTCCATTTACTGATCTATTATATATATATATATATTCTGAATATATATTATTTATAAATCATGTTTTATGTTCTGGAATAATTTAATCATGATCTAACTAATCATATTAATAATTACAAGTCAAAATATGGACGACAAATGAAACGATTTTACCCAAAACGCTCTTTAACATGGAATTTACAAAAGAACATGTAATATAAAGTCATAAGTGAACCATATATGATATCATAACAATGATTATGTTTTTGGAATAAGTCAATGACATAATTTAAATCATTATACAGGATGTTTAGACACTTATGAAGCAAATCGGACCTAAGGTAAGGGCAATATCACAATCTCATTTTTATCCGAGATTGTTTATACTTTGGTATTTACTAGGGTGTATTTTATCATCCACATCTATGTTTCCTCAATATGTAATATTATTTCCATCCACCTACAATTTTTTAAATCCAATTTTACCCTTCAGTGAGTTTTTAGTAAAAGATATGAAAGGAATCTTTTTTCGTTTTTCATACGAGGTACTTTTTGACTTTTCTGACAAAAGGACGAGAAGAATGTTTTTTTATCTTATACAGCATGAATGGATTTTCAAAACATTATTTACAAGAAGCTTCATTTACAAGTTTTCAAGTTTATTTTTTATCAACTTCTTTTAGTTTAGAATTGAATGACATGTTAAGAAAGGAAAAGTGTTTTTGAAGTAGAAAGCATATTTTCCTCAAGAATGGAGTTCAAGTGTTTTATCAAAATTATTTTCCATCTAAGATAACATAGGGTTCTATTTATATCCCTATTATTATATTTATTTTATTATGTTGTGATGGAAATATTTTTATTAATTCCTTTATCTTATATGAATTGTTTTATGATGTCATGATGTTTAAGATTCCCATTTTTATTACATGGGTTATGATATGATGTATGGTTTATGATTTTGTGGCACACATAAGAATTGTATAATTATGATATGGGTGGGAACTATATCTCCCTCCAATGCATTGGGTAAATATTTTATATCTCATGATATAGACATGGATGGAACGGGAGGTTAAACCAGTTCAGTGAAACAGGACTGAAACAAGGAGTGAACTCGGTTCAGAAATGGACTTTCTCCACTAAGATAGTCTTGGAAATGAGTCTTGACTAATAAGAAATGATTCCATATGATTATGTGTGTATGCCACAAAGTTTCATGTTTTAATTTATGATTATTGGGATTACATTTCACTACTATGATTTATCCCATGTTATGATATTATGATCTCTTTTGCAGGTTAAGATTTCCAAAATGTTATGTTCTTATGAATATGATGTGATTGATATTTCTTTTGATTACCCTTACTGAGCATTTGAGCTCACCCTTTTATGTTTTCTTTTCCCCAGTATATAAAAAAAGGTTTTAGGTAAAAAAAGGAAGATCTTTATGGGAGATGTTGAAGATCTTTCACCATGATTAGAAGATTAAATTCCGAGTTTCCAAAGACACTAAACTATTACGGTCCTTGTGTGTGTGTTTTTGTTATGTACTAAGTATTCCACAAAAGTAATGTAATGTCCATGTACGTCAAGATTAGGGTCTCTACAATTGAACACCTATATTTGTTGTGATAGTATGAAGAAAAAGTGAACTGATTGATTATGGATAGATTGAGTTATAGATTTGGATTTACATGATCCCCCATGGATCAGGACCCGGTGAGGTAGTGAGAGCTTCCACAAGTGATTGGAGGCATGAGGGATTCATGTGGGAGGATTGGGATTTGACCTTTTGGTCCCTGAAATTCGGAAACCAACGACCAGAGGATGTTCACTCTAATTTATTGAAGTAAATATGTAGATTCAGTTATAGATCTAGTGAACGCAAGAAGATCTAGATATTCTAGAAAATTTGAATATACACATTTTGTACTGTGTTGAAAACATGGCATGTAGTCTATATTTTTTTGGTGTTTGTGGTTTCATTTTGGAGTTAAATATCAAACATTTTTTGGAGGGACCACATTCCATGTGACACCTAGATATCCAACTTGGCATGTACATAGGGTATATTCTCTAGATCCCATGTCAACCCACTTGTCGTGTATGGTGGGGCATACTTCATGTACTTCATATAGTACATGGGCATTGGTCGATGGCACGCATCACATGTTGGCATGACCATAACCTGCTAAGGGATTCATGGGACACACCATGTATTGGAACATAAATTTTGTACATGGTAATGGGTTCAGATTACACGATCATGGATAGAATAACATAGGAACGCCCCATGTGTCCAATACTTGTTTTTTAGTACACTTAAACACCATGTACAACATGCCTAGAGAGTTGTATGTTGGTTTCGACACACCCAGGTGTCTGAGTGAGGTCACACACCATGTGGACCACCTTAAACCCCGTGTACTTATTTATGAAACTTATTCTTCTTGTATATCCTTCATTTTTACTCACATTTTGGTGTGTGAGTATCCTATCAAAATTTTTTCCACATATAATGTGATGGTTTCCTGTATATTGGATTTCGAGATATGATGTGGGAAGTTTTGAGTGTGAAGATTTTTTAGAAGGTGCTCGATGATAGAAATGATCAGGTAGGATCATCTGAGAGAGGTCATGGTAGGTAGTCCCTCATTCATAAAATGGAGAGGATCCCCCATAAACTATGACTACTGAGTGGTACCCCCAAAATTGACTAGGTTATGGGTCTTATTTATACTGAGTGATACCCCTAACAGACTAGGGTGTGGGTCCTCTATCTACTGAGTGGTACCCATGGATTTACTAGTGTGTGGGTCTTAAACCTACTAAGTGGTACCACCTTGATAGAACATGGAGTGGTTCTTATTCCTTTTATTTGGTAGTCCTAGATGGAATAGGGTGTGGGTCCTCTACCTATTTAGTGGTACACATTAATAGACTAGGGTGTGGGTCCTCTACCTATAGAGTGGTATCCCTTGATGGACTAGTGTGGGGTTTCTCTATTTTCTAAGTGGTACCCCTGACGCACAAGATAATGGTTTCTCTACTAGTCAATTATGCCCCCTCGAATATACTACACAATGGTGAGGTACGGGTCCTCCACAAAATTACTAATTTGGATGGATACATGAGATGTTGGGAATCAATGATGGACCTTTTGTAACTATTGGAAGACTCATCACTCGGGGTTGTGCAGTGAGACAGAGTTCCCCTTTCTCTCTCTCCTAGTTTTATTTTAAAATGATATATATATATATATATATATATATATATATTTATTTATCCCCCCCATGTTTGGGATCAAATGACTTCTTTTATCATGTATCATATCCCCCCCTCAGTTTCTAAGGTGTCCTACTGGGTATGTATATACTAACCCTAGAATGACCTTTTTTCCGAACATGTCATGTATTACTCGTACAATGGATAGGTCAGCAGTGATTTCATAGGATCATAGGGATACCCTACTGAATGTTACTGATTATGGAGTTTGGGGATTGGAGATCTAGGGACAGACACTCCGAATTTATTTTATTATTGTTGTCCGGTTGGGATATCTTTTATGGATCGGAATATATTTTTTCATTTGTTTTTTTCTTACCCTGTCTAACCCTTTTTAAAATTCTATAGGTTATTAAATGCATGGTTTTTACTCTAGATGTTACATTATTTTTTGTTTTTTGTTTTTTACTTCTACATGGAGAGGAGTGGTTGAGTGCCTACATGTACATTAGGCAACGACCTCCCATATTAGTTATAAATTTTTGGACCTGTTTTTAGTCCTTGGAATATGGTGGTGAGATGGGGCTAGTTTAGGTTCGAACTTCCACTTTCCAAATGTTCCCTAATGGTTCTGGTCATGATAGATTAGTATAATAGGTGGTTCTACCTCGAGATGGTATTTAGAGTTTTATCTCGTTATGGGGTTTGGTTGGGAATTTAGGGAAAAGGAATCAATGCCTCTTGAGTGTGAAATTCTTTCTCGCAAACCCAGTATTGGTGTGGTGGCTGATGTATCCATTAACTAGAACCCTAACTACCTTCTTGTCAACTTTTCAAACCAAGACATTGGTTGCCGGGAAAAATGTTACATTCATCATATTGGATTGAGTACTTCGACTATCCATCTTGATTCATCTCATAATATATATATTCCCATTTAATTGTGGAACATCTTGATTAAATTCTCAGGATTCCTATATGAATACAACCTACTAGGTTATTGATTCGCGATCTTGATGATGGTCTGAAGAGTGATGAGGACTCAGTTCAGGGTCCATCTTGTGGGATATTTCTTTTAGAAAGGAAGGTAGTAAAACCCCCACCTATCGAGTAGTATATTACACCAATAGAGAAATATAAGGATGTACATAGGCTTAGATCACTCTATGAGTTCTACAACTAGAGGCCACTAAGGTTCTGAAGAGAAATATAAGTATTTACATCGGCTTAACACACTCTGGTGTAGTTTAGTCATATAAATTCATGACGATTCGTCACTATCCTGCTATAACTTTCAGAAACTATTTCATGAGGAGTACAACCCCACATGATATTTCTCACAAACCATATATGGTCAAATCCGAGTTGGTCACTTACACACTCCAATAGAAATTAAATTGAGTTGAGTCAATTGGCATTGAGTGGTGTGTGTAGGGATTTGGAATGTATGGAATTATATTAATCATTGGATTTGTAATTATTCTATCATCAACAAGGATTCATAGGCATTATAGGAACCTTTGATTTTGGAAATTATTATACAACACTCCTCAAGTTATTTGGGCTCAATGACTGGCTGAGTATCTCCTTAACATGAAAATTTGGATCACATTAACCCATCGACATGGGTATAGTCAATTCAGAACCATGAGTTTGAAGGTATCATTATATCAAGAGTAATCTCATGAATAATTTAATTACTATTTTATTGGTAGTTTATACTTGTGGGTGTTTCATCCTTAGGGACCTCTCTCTTTAAACCCACACTATTCCCTTTTGGGTTGGACAATTCTGTGATTGTTACTCTGCAGCTAAATAATCACCATTTGAGGATTTTCTCAAATTAAAGGGATTCTTGAGTTGATGATGGAATTTGATTGGGTTTTTTAGTACTAATATATTGAATAATAACCTTTTAGATCTCCTATAAATCACCATTTTTTGTCCTTTGGGAAGTGGATGTAATGAGACACTACAATTATTCCACCATAAATTACATTACAACCTCTTTACCACCAGTACTTGATATTGAACCACTATATTCCTAGACCATTATCATTCAATCCTCTATTTCATATTTCTATTGGGAATGATAAAACCTCCTTCATACTATATAGATTTGAATATCAACTATATTCTAAGAGGAAATATGGTAGCCAAATATATGGAATCCTGAGGGACATCCTAAGATCATGGGGTAATCAATACCATGACCCTTGGGAGAATAGAACCTTTGACAAACAATATTTCAACCATTAATTGTAAAGGCCTTGACATTTGGATAATGGGGATTGAAGATGTTCCCAAAAAAGTCATATTGAAATATTAAGGAATTCATGGTTGGTGATAGAACATACTAGATATTACTTATGCATATAGAAACAACCTATAGATAGTGTGACTCTCCTCTCCTCCCATTTTAGCCCTAGTCAGTCACTCTAGTATGTTATGGAATAATATAAAGGAATGAAATTTCAATAAAAAAATATCAACCCTATCATAGATACATTCTATTCTATTTGACCAAAATCAACCTTATGTGACCTTGATCATACTCATATGAGTTATTTATTTCCAGATATACTGATATCAATTTTCACTACTCATCACTACAATGACATTGAACCTTTCACCTATCACATCATATGCATGGAATGAATATATAAATTGAACTAAACCCCCTTTAAATTAAAATTGATAAAGACATATACTTTTAACAAACATTCAAAAAAAAAACTAAAAAAATATGAGTACCTAGATTATTCTATCCAAGCTCATCATATGGTTCATTTAAGGGCTTGTATTTAATAGTCTCGTGATGTTCATAAATATTACTTATTGTTTTCTAGGTAGGGAATTTTGAAACAATTAATCTATTTGTACACAATCCGTAGAGTATTTCACACCTTATTTATTCTAAGCCACTACATGTTATTATTGATGTTGAAATCATAAATCCATTCATCCACCACATCATCCAAAAATAAAAATATTCTCATATAAGAAAATAGAGTTGAGTAGAGAAGAATTATTCCAATGTAGTGGTGGGTTTTCACTTTTCATTTAGTAACCCACCCACCCCCCTATAAAGTGGGTCATGTGAATTCTATTTTTATTTCAGGAATAGGAAGTGAGATGATGAAAATTCTATAAGGAATCAAATATGTATCAATTAATTTACTCAATAAAATAATTGGATTTGAACCTAGACCAAATAAATTAAATGATAAACTAATTTCACTCCACCTCTACCCATTGATTCTTTTGTTGGGTTGGTCATAGTACCTGAATCAAACTTGACTATGTAGATCATTTTGGGATCTTCACTATTAATTATCATTTGGTATGACTGATTATATCATGTCATGTCACCCCATTGATTTATCATATAGGGGAAATTGAATATAGGGAGATAATCCTTATTCATGTCAGAATGAAATGGAATTAATTCAATCTGTCCTATTTCCCCCTCTATTTATCCCAAGATTTACATTTACATACCATTAGGGCTCATTTATTGACATCACATTTCATATCATCTACCCACAGAACTAAAGTGTATGGACATGTATCCAATGAGTTAGTGAATGATTTATAGGAAAAGTTATCTTCCCTTATTTAATGTTAATCATTAAAATAATTTGTACCAAAAAATTGAAAAAGGGATGTGCCCAAGAGATAGATTCACTGCGGAAGTTTGATAAATGATGGTCAACTAATGACAGACTCAGTCAAGGAATGAGTGATATCTCAATGTTTTATAATATTTTATGAGTATGTGCTGATTCTATAAGTAGAATAAAAATATATTTAATTAATAGATAGATGGGAAGATACAAATTAATTCCATGTATGACTATAAATCATATAGTGATGGCATTGTGGAATACATTTTTATTCCTATATTTTACCTGTAATGAGATGTGACCATTAATTCCTAAGGGAGTGAGAGGGCATAGGGGAAAATTGTTGGTGGGTTTTTTTAAAATGATCTACATGTAGTTAGAAGGGTTGAAACCATATATATAAAAAATTGGGTATCTATTATTCTACATTTTCTTGTTATATTCCATTTAAATATCTTGAAGAAGAAAATCGATAATAGGTACCTGTTCCTTTTGGAAAGAATCCCTTCATTCTAGAATCAAATTAGAATGAAAGAATATATATAGGGTATATCAAAAAGAGATATTGTTGAATAAAAAATATATTTTTGGTTCTCTGGTTATTACTTGACTGATCTTAAAAATATAGTTTCACATGAAGAAGGGGAATGAGTTGGTTCTCTAATAGACATTCATTAACTTAGAGTTATTTTCTACCTCTATTAGGCTATGAAAATTCAATCTTATGACATTAGTAATGTGATATTTTCCTAATATAAATCTATCTATACTATGTCATACCAGGAAAAATAGTAATTATCTTAAAGAAAGGGTACAATGTTAGTATTTGTATTGGCACTAGTGGATCCTTCTTTAGAGAGTTTCAACAGCATGGATGTAGCCTTTTACTATGAAATTGATTCCCTAAATGATGGTTCCATTGAGAGTTCATGTTATCCAATCTAAGAATCATTCTCAATACTATAAGTGAATGTATAAGTGTCCTCAATGTTTATTTATTTCTCTTTCCTGAGAATAGTATATAATTAAGGAAATGATTTCAGAAAATTAAAACTCATTCCCACACCAGAAACCACAGGAATAAGAGGGAGGATGGAATTTTTATAAATCTCATATAAGGATTAGAGTGAAAGGAATAGAATATAGGAATTAAACAATGATATAAGGTGTCCATTTTATTTTCTTCATTAACCATAATGGATATAATCCCTATAGAATAATATATTGTAACTGTGATGATTGGGTAAAATTTGGGGAAGAGGAATAACAACACATCCTATAGTTCAATAATTTTTAGAAAATATCATAGTGAGAATATTGATTGAATATTATTTAATTATAATGATAGATATAAGAGAGTAATGAGGGTTTTATTATCTAATAATTTTTTAGGTCACTCTTAGTAGGGTTTTTTGTTCTTATGACTGAATCAATAGTGAACTCTGGGTGATCGTAGTCCATTAACTATATCTTTTAGAGTACTTAATAAATATTCTAAGAGGAAAATATATGAATTGAATCATCTATACCAAGTCTTAAAATAACATCAGATAATGTACTAAGATCCAAAGCATACATTGGTCCGTACTTTGGTTAGGGGTAGATGGTTGGTTCATAGGCATATGAATAACTAAACATGCCTCCCATATACAAGGGGATATAAGGGTAGGTCATCATAACTTTTTGTGTTTTATACCAAATATTTCCAGGAGTCTTTATATCGACCAATTCACGAGATTACCCATTGAGATGCCTGATAGCCCAATTATTCACACAAATCGTTCTTTCATTATAATAGAAAACCACCAATCCATGTTATTATACTGGTATTAGTTTAATTGGAACCACTAGGTAGAAATAATGGAACCATGAGGTATATGGTTTCTACATACACCTACCATCATGTATTCTCCCCTAGTATTTTGACCTGGTATAGCTATGAACTAACAGTATGGTGTTTCCAAATGAAAAATCGCACCATAGGGATTTTATATTCAATGCCCAATGCAAAACACTAGTACATCAAATAGTGGGAATCTAGGTTATTTGTTCTATTTCATAAAATAAACATAATGAGAATCATTTTAATTGATATCCATGAGTGAAACAATAAAAAAATTGTGTTCCTTGACTCCAAAACATGTTTGCTCCACTTAACTCAACACTTTTTTATCGAATCACATAACATCACTACATGGTTTCCAATTACATTTTAATAATTATTGGAACCCAAATTAATTCATCCATACTGAGTATCCAAATAACATAATAACATAAGGTTTCTCTATTCCACCAATGTAGCCTATTATATAGTTCATGTAGGAGTGACATATTTTACTTGGGATGAGTGGTGTATTGGGCCTTTAGTTTTCTAGTTGTCGAATCATGTATGATATTTTCTCCCTCTACTAATAAATGGTATACCATTTGATAGATATAAAAGATTAAAATGGTGTTTGAAACCCCATATGTAACACTGCAATATTTTATGAATTATTTGTTTTCGAATTAATTTAACTATTTTGGTATTTTGTGTTTCACACAACACTAAAAATAGATTATTTTATATTAATGAACTAGGCTTGGCTTGAGTTATATGAAAAACCAAGTTAATTTTTCACTACAAAAAAATTTACTTTCTCTACATAGAATACTGAGGTTAGATGACATTACACACAACAATAAATTTCTTCGATGGCATATGTAACATGCAAGACTGAGTTTTACCCAACAATAGTATATCACTAAAATGTTATTATATAAAATAATAATATATAACATAGCCATTAAATTAACAGTTATGAATATTATTGATTAATTTATGAAAATATATAGTTTAAACAAATATTACCTGAATTCATAGGTTATAATTAATTTGTAATGAATACGAATACCCACTGAATATAAAAAGAAATATTATTATTATTAGGGTCACAAATATAGTTTACCAAAATACATTAAATTAAAAATAATTAGAGAGTGATATTAATAAAATATATATGTTATGTATTCATTAAAAAAATTTATTCATTCAGTTAATTTTATAGACATAAGATAAGAAAAAACCCAATTTTATGCTTAAAACCCTATGTTTTTTATAAAGGAATTTGTACCACCTCTTAATGGAGAACCAAATTTAAATATAGGTTTTTGAACTTTTAAACATTTAATATGTCAAAATAAAATTCATATTTGGAATAAAAACAAAGAAAATAGTTTCGGATAAATATTTGGTATTTTTCTGTGAAGTTTAATTTTTTTAGGAATAGTGAAAAATACAAAATATTAATTCAACAATTCTTTTTCATATAAGTTATTTATAAGGTTATATAACATTTCAATTTTTTATAAAAGATTAATTATATAATATTTTTATCAATTAATATAGTTTATTTCATTGTAACCAATTTCACTTTGAAATTGGATATAAAAACATAGCAAGCTTTTGAAAGTTTTTACTTCAAAAATCATGCATTATCGACCCGACTGTGGGATTAAATTTAAATTATTTTCTACCAATTAAATTATTGGAACTTGGAAAATTGGATTAAATATTTGTAATAATAATAATTTATAATTCTAAAAAAGTTAAAATTTTTATTTGACCAAAAATATTAGTGGAAGAATTTAAAAGTAATTACATTGATTAAGGAAAAATTAAGCTTAACTAAGAACTAACCCTTAAATTTAAGGCCCAAAATGGACTATAATCTTTTACAAGATCCATTTTATGGAGATATTTCGACCCTATAATTAATTTTAGTGAATTGTTTCCATTATCGGATCTAATTTACATGGTAAGAACATGGGAGGAATTCCCTTTCCCAAAATTTACAAGTGTGTCACTCCTCCTCCACTTTAAAGAGGCAAGCAGTCCACCATTTACTCTTACCTATCAAGCCACTTTTTCATGACAAAAAACTGAAATAATAGATTTCAAAAATCCTTTAATTCTACTTTCAATCCTCCCTTGGGAATACATAATTCTAATAAAGCCTTTTGGAACAAACCAAAAGGAGTTACCCGATTAATAGGTAATGGCTTCTCTCAAGTTCTAATCTTTTATTTTCTTTCTCCACCCCCTGCACTCTATTTATTCCATGATTTATGAAAAACATTATAGTCAGTATACTATAATGTGTAAATGATATGTTTTTTAACTATACATACACACACATCCATCTAATGGGTAACAAACATTCTCTTTATATGTATGGGGGACTACCGCCACACCAAACGATGATTGATCATTTTTCCTTTAATACCCCTAAACTTGGAAATTATGATGGATATTCGGTTTATATTTTTAATATGTTATATTTTTATTTCATTAATATTCTATATTCCTTTTAAAATGTGTATATTCTTAATTTTCATTTTGTGTAAATAAGATAATTTTGTTTGATGAAATGTGAACCCCCACCCCCTCAAAGTGATGTGATTCATTCACACACTAAATTTAATGCATTAAGGATGGGTTTAGTGAAATTATATGATATATATAAAATTATAATTATCCTTTAAAAATATTATATACATATATAAAAATATTTCATTTTCTTTCTTTCTTCCAATACAATAATAGAAACTGAAACATCATTCATGTGTACGTACGGCTTACCGTCTCCATGAATGATGCATTCCATTTCTTAGTTCAATATTTTATATATTAATATAATACACATATAATGTATATAATTTATATTTATATAATGTTTTCAATTATTTAAATCATGATATAAGTATAAGGACCAAGGATATAACATATTAATACATAAGTAAAGAACAAATAAAATATTACCCAAAATGAAACCTTAACATATGATTGTTAAGAAATAGAGAATATAAGGTCATAATCAAAAAATATATGGAATTTGATATGATAATATTGTTTTACAAAATATTTATAATAAATCTATATTTATTATACATGTGTTTTCAATGATTACAATCAGAGTCAGCCAAAAGGTATGGGGGTTTCGCCTCACTTTTCATTTTTATGGGATACATGATTTATCCAACATCCATTAAAAATGATGGGTGTTTATAATTCTTATGGATTAATTATATTATTATTTTAATTTAATTTATAAGTATTTAAAAATCCATTTTATGATATTTATTTTATCGGTTTTAGGTTTCAAATGTTTCCAAATCAGTAAAGCAGTTTTGTCTCAATTTTTCTTCTTTGGGACACATGTCATGTTATGCACCTATATTTTCCATGATGTGTATATACTAAATTTCAAATGATATATCATGAATCTATTTATTTTCATGATATTTTAAGCTTCATGTAATTCGATCTTTTTAAATGGGGAGTATGGTTCAAATTTACCCAGTGTTAATAGTTTATTGAAACAATCTCATTGTTTTTTAAGATTGATTACTATTAAAATTACTTTGATGAAATATTATTATCCATCTCTCAAGAACATTCATGATTTTTATTATCTTATGTTTATTAATGTATTATTCATGCATTGGCAATAATTTTCTAATATTTGGTACATAATATAGTTAACAAATTGTTTTTAAGAAAGCCCGACATTAATATCTATTTAGTCGGAAATCTGTATTCATTCAAAACCATGTTTCCTAAAAATGGTTTCCAAGAATATTCTGAAATAATCTTATAATATTTAAAATAATTTTTCCCATTTTTTCTTTTAATAATTTTTTCAAAGGAATATTCATATCTATTTCTGAATGAGGAATTTTTCTATCATTTTTACCGTGCAAAAAGAATATTATTTTTACCTCGTATGACATGTATGGAATTACCCATAATCAATTATTTGAATATTTATTTTCATGTTTAAATGGATAATTTTAATGAAAATGTTTTTAAAATAATTTTTTCAGGAAATGGTTTTCAATTTTTTATGTTTTATATATCATTTTTCATTGAAGAAAGATATTTACCTCAAGAAATGTTTTCAAAATATCATAAGATGTTATTTTACATCTATGAAAACATTCATTGATGTCACTAATTCTATTCTAGTAATTGATTCAAAGGTTCCATTCAAATTCATTATTTACTATTTTGTGTTTTCATGGAATTATTCTCAAGACACTCATTTTACTTCTACAGGTTTTATGATTTGGAAACCAGATTCTTTTCATGGGTTATTATTTCATGAAGTTATTAGGAAAACTAACACTTTTTATAGGTTATTATGCAATTAATTTTTAATGATACCCATTTCATTTCATTAGTTATGATTTGATATTTACAAAACCTATCTATTTTAATGGTTCATGATATAGTTAAAGTTTTATTATCTTATGGAACATGTACAAATGATTTTATTATAAGATGGGTGGAAACTGTATCTACCTTCTATGAATTGGGTAATGATAAGTTATATATGATCTCAAAGGGTACACTGGTTGTATCCTATTCCTTAGAACAAGTAGGTACATGGGTTTTAGCCCATGCCTAAAAAGAAAAAGGTACATGGGTAGTATCCCAAGCCTAAAAGTAAGAGGGTACAGGGGTTGTAGTCCAATATCAAAAACAAGAAGGTACAAGTGTTGTATTCCAATCCCAAAAACAAAAAAAATACATGGGGTGTATCCCAAGAATTAAAACGTGAAGGTACATGGGTTGTAGCCCAAGCCTAAAAGTAAGAGGGTACACGGGTTGTTATCCTAATCCTGAAGTAGGAAAATGGGTCACAGCCTAAGCCTAACATGTTATAAAGGTCTTGGTAGGAAGTATTAATAGAATATATTCTAGTCATATACACATACCAAAAATTATATTTCTTATTACTCAATTATTATTTCATGGATCTTGATGTTTATTTCTTTGTGATTCATATCTTACGAACTTCCAAGATTTGTCCCATAACTCAATTTTATAATCTTTAATATGTATGTATGATCTTATTGTTGGGACCACTTTGTATATAAGTTTGTATTTATTACCAATAGTTTTCATTGAAGATCAAAATGAAGGAGATCAAGAATTACTCCAATGAAATAGAGGAATGGAAATTCAGACGATTGGTGTACTGATCATAAGTTCAAAGAACATGTGTCAAAGGTGACACATTGTTTACTACAGTGAAAAATGGTGATGTATAATCCATATAAGGATTATTAAAGATGAATGGGGATCTGATGAAGACCATTCAATTCTTCATGATTGCATAAGAACCATGCCAGGGCCTACATGAAGCATTGAATCATATATTTTTCATGAAATAGAGAATGATGGTTGAAGAAGAAGACCGTGTGGAAGGGATTGGAATTCTAAGATGGTCATGCACTTCACATTTTCTAAAAATATGATTATGCTAAAGTTGTTCTATCAAAGTATATATATCACGATAGTGGAGTTTCTGATGAAATTAGAAGAGTTTTTGAAGAAGCCAAATCACATAAAGGAAGCATTCTGGAAGTGTTGTGATTGTTGAAAAAGAAAAAAAATGACATAAAAATTTGTTGACAAAGGAGATTTCATGGTGGCATGTCGAGTTCAAGGGTTGTGGTTAACGATCCATGTTTGATTCAAGAACGTCGACAAAGGAATGGATGATCTGAAGGTAGGTAAAAAAGAGCAAATACAAGGCGGCGCCATTTTCCAGTGTTTGAAAAATCTTTGGGCCTGAAAATTGAAAAATGAAGAGACTTGTGCGTCGTTGACTAGAATGAGAGGAAACTTGTGTGCCATATGTTTTTCAAGATCAGAACATCAAAATATTGAAAAAGGATAAGTGTCGCGCAGGTTTTGGGTCGGTCGCGGAGGTGACTTGCACACCGAGAAAGGACTTGTGTGTCGGTACCTAAGAGGATTGGAAATCTGCACACCAGATGTTTTTTGTGATCAGATATTCAAAATATGGAAAAGTAAATAGGGTCCCGCAAGTATTTTTTTGGTCCCGCAAGTGAGTTACGCGACAAAGGCTAGGGCAGATGGAGCTGTGCGTCGGAACTTGCGCGCCGAGAGGAGGCTTGTGCGCCACCACGTAGGGTGTCCATTTTTCCTATAAATAGAGGACCACCCCTCTTCATTTTCTATGGAGTTTAACACCTAGATATTGTTCGAGTTCTCATCGCGCAGGTGGTTGATCCATGCAAGAGTTAGTTGGGTCGCGCAAGTAGAGTCTGCATGCCAGTTGTTGGCTGCGGGCCCAAGGCAGTTTGGGGGAGAAAGGAAGTGAGTCGCACAGGTTAGAAGTTGAAGGAGGCGGTGTCGCGCAGGTGGTTTGGTGATACCTGCGCGCCAGTTTGGACTTAATTGTCGAAGACTTGTGCGCCATATTGGGACTTGCGCGCCAGGATTGGAGAAGAGCGCCATGTGTTGTTAGAGTATGCCCATCTTTTTGGAGCTGCACGAAAGCTGAAAGATTGATCGATACCTTCAGTGCAATAGATAATGTATTCATTTGTGAAGAAGGAACAGTAGGGAACAATTTGGTTTTATGAAGAGAAGTGGTACCGCACACACATGAATGGTGTTTAACACCCTCGTTATGCATTGTGAAGAGAAGAATAACTGTTCATGCAACTAAACTCAGATCTTCACAGAAATAGGGGAATATATCAATACACCTAGGTGTCAGTATTGGGAATCAAAGTAAGAGAAGAAAAAGATTTAGTGTATTCAGTTATTGCACCAAATAAGAAGATTGAATACAAAATAGCATCAACTCAGTACTCTGATGGAATCATTTTCTCATGCTAAATAGGAGACGAAGAGTTCAATGCAAATATATTGAAGAGACCTTCACGTCTATAAACTGAGTGGGACTTCACCAAGGGCAGTGAGCCAGGGGTAGTCAATAGGAGTGACCTAAGGGAAGCAGTGAGCTATCACTGAACCATTGTAAAGGCATTGAGCATGGGGAAGATTGACTGTGCCTGAACCCTTGTAATCCATAGCTAGTGAAGTATAGTGGAATTTGGTATGACCGGAGACTTGTCGGTGTATGCTCCTTAGACGTATCCCTTAGTGGTGAACCAAGTAAAAATTGTCGTGTCATCTCTTTTAATGTGAATGTTTCATTTCTGATCATATCCAACATACAGGTTTAACTACTTCCGACCAATGTGGGAATAAGATCCACAACTTTAAAAAGAAAAAGTTGACACCCAGATTCACCCCTCCCCTCTCAGGGTGTCCCAGGGTACTACAAGTGGTATCAGAGGGAAAGGTTCACATATGTTGATAACTCCACAATAATTATATTTAGAAGAGGATTTGAGTTTCCTTCCTAAAGTCAACAATGAAGTGTAGTCTTGTTGAAGATTCAGTTATTTCTGAGCAGAAGCCTTCATCCAGCAAATCCATGACAAACAAGAAAAAGAAAGAGAAGATTCAGTTGAAGAAGTCCCCCGTGGAAAAAGAAGATACAATGTCTTGTTCTTCATGCCCTTCCAATAATGATGAAATATTAGGCTTGGACAGTATAGTGCAGGTGGCCCAGGTTCCTACCATAGGAAAGGAAGACACTTCTATCTAAAGTGATCAGGAGAAATTAATAAGTTATCTGCACTATATTTTGTAAGAAAGAGTTGTTGTTGTTTTCATAATATTTCAATTCATGTAGGTTGATATCAATCGATTGGAAAGAGAGGCTGATAATTTGGAAAAGGTCTTGGAAGGAAAAAATATTCAATGCTTACAGCTCACCAAACATATTAAAGTCTTTGAAGAAAAAAAGGGAGTCAATAAGTCTCTAAAAGAAAATATCCATGCACTTGAATTTGAGATGAAGAAGAGCACTTAAGTTAAGAGTTTTGGTTTGGAAGAAACTTACAAGAGATTTAGAGAACAAGACTCTTTGTTATATAACAAAGTTAAGATGCATGAAGATGAGGTTGAAATATTGAAGAAGACTTGTGAAGAGAAGATGATCATGATTGAAGATTAGAAGATCATTCTCAGTATTGAAAGTAAAAAATCGGAAGCCCAATTGAAAAATCTTGAGAAGACACAAATTAAGACTTCACAAAAGAATGAAACAGGTGACGCTTGTACTCAATTTTCAATGGAGGATTCTAAAGCTGAAATACCTCCAACATGTGACAAAAATATTATGACAACCCTTGATTATCCATCTCAAGAATCAGTTGATGCTGGTTCTCAATGCTCATTAGAGGATTCTACTGTCAAAAGACCTCCAACATGTGATAAGAAGATCATGAATTAACTCATTTATCTATCACAAGTAGCTATGAAAGTGAAGGTATCGTCCATATAGAACTGTACTATTGTTTCTAAATATGTTCCTTCAAAACGTGCAAGTTGGAAGAAAAATTCTAAACGAGTATGGGTGAGGAAAGAGGAGGATAAGAAACCTACCACTATGGCTATGATGGATTGGAAGAAAAGGAAGGAAGTTCGTTCCTCAAATAGAGCACAAAATATTAAAAAGAAGGCCCAACAACCTAATATAGATGATATAATGAAGAAAAGATTTGTTGGTCAATGTTGGTGTTGCAACAGATTTGGGCATTGTGCACTGGATTGTTAGTACAATCCCTTTAATGAAAAAGTACAAAGAAATCATGTATCAAAGGGAAGAAATACAGATAAGAAGAAGCAACATCTGAAGGTCCAGAAGAATCTGTTTATAGTAAACATATTTGGAATGATTGATAACATCTGTCAAGTATGTAATGGCAGTGGTCACAAGGTAGGTACATGCCCATCTCAACATGGTTTCACTATTGATAAGAAAATAAGACCTCTGATGCCATCTAACTATGAAGCAATTACCTTGGGAAGAAATCAGATAAATAGTGTGAACACACATTTCCCCAAGAAGATATCTTGTAGGGAAGCTGAGAAGACACGGGATTTTAGATCCAAGAAATTTAAGGGTCATTCAACCAAAAGAAAAAGTAAGTGGGATGAAACTCAAATGAACCCATGTGGAAGATCCAAACCAGCTTCAATAGTTCCAAATGACATATTGGTCGTCTAGCCAAAAGACTTGAAAAGAATGAGGAAACATGAAGATAAAAAGGCCATGGCTGGTGACAAAGGAAAAGAAAAACTTTCTTGTGATGAAGACAGAGTGTAGGAGAGATTCAAAACCAAGAGAAACACACATTTCAAAGAAGTTCTATGTGAAAAATACATGAAATATGGTCACATTGCAAAAGGTTGTCTAAACTTAATACCAGATCAAGAAGTAGTCCTCAAAAGGAGAAAGAATGCATCATTAAAAATGGTTATTAAGTAGAATAATTATCCATACCATGCAGAAGAAAATGTAAAGGCAACCATGCCACATCAACACATATCAGAACATATGTTCAAATGTGCAGGCATGAAGACTGGGGTTAATAGAGGAACATGGTTGTGAAAATAACCTCAACCATGAAGCTCGTGTTGATGAATCAAGAAGGAAACACCTTATTCCCTTGATCATTTTTTTATTGTATTTGTGCTAATAATACAGGGAATTGAAGGTGAAGCATGCTCTCAGGGGGAGAACCTGAGAAGTAGAGGATGTTGTCAACTCTTGATAGCTAATCTAAAGAAGTTTCCAACCATGGAAGATTCTTCAATTGATAGTAAAATATTTAGATGATGAAGGATCACTCTTGATGAAGATTATGAGGAGTGTTTCCCTCGAGGGGGAGAAAAATGAAGAAGCTTCCAAAATCATTGTTTCAATTAGTATCAACTCCAGCTCGTATTAAATGCAATTACTCTGTAAATTTCTTGAAGATCATGTCATTGGAGAAGGTATGTCATTTCTCAATATCTCAACTGTTGGTTACTCAGAACAGATATCATTCTACAAAGGGGGAGTAACTGAATTGAACAGTGGAATAAGAAGAATGGATGTGACCCAAGGCCACTTATCCTGCCAATTTCACTTGAATGTTTTTGATCTATTTTTTGATGTGAGTGTAGGTGTTTCCAGATGATTATTCCCTTCCAAATTTGATTTCTTTAACCCGAAATGAATGTGGGAAACACTTGAAGACAAAATACAAGAGTTATCATCTCATGTGGTATCATGATCTTTGAATAATGGATAGCCTTGTTGCCTAAATCAAATCCTCTTGTTTTGTACAACGAGCATTGATCAAGTAGAATTTGAGTGAAATGATTAATGAAACATTTCTTAGGTATAGATTGATACCCTCCATACCATGATCTTTTTATTTCTTGCCAATAAAGGGGTGGGGGGGAGAAAGTGAAATGAAAGTCTGAAAGGAAAAGTTGATTGACGAGAAGATTCTCATTTTGACATTGAAGAATTCATTTTAGAAGATATTGAAGGTATTGAAAACTAAATACAGAGGGAGCTATTGTTGGGACCACTTTGTAAATAAGGTTTTATTTTTAGTCAATGGTTTTCATTGAAGATCAAAATGAAGGATATCAAGAATTACTCCAATGAAATGGAGGAATGGATATTCAGACGATTGTTGTACTGATCATAAGTTCAAAGAACATGTGTCAAAGGTGACACATTGTTTACAACAGTTAAGAATGGTGAGGTATAATCCATATGAGGAAGAATAATGAAGAATGGGGATCTGGTGAATACCATTAAAATCTTCATGATTGCATAAGAACCGTACCATAGCATACTTGAAGCTTTGAATCATATGTTTTGCATGAAGTAGAGAATGATGGTTGAAGAAGAAGATAGTGTGGAAGGTATTGGAATTATGAGATGGTCATGCACTTCACATTTTCTCAAAATATGATGATGCTAAAGCTATTCTATCAAAGGATATATATCATGATAGTGGAGTTTGTGATGAAAGCAGAAGAGTTGTTGAAGGAGCCAAATCACAGAAAGGAAGCATTCTTGAAGTGTTGTGATTGTTGACAAAGAAAACAGACGACATAAAAATTTGTTGAAAAGGGAGATTTCATGGTGGCATGTCGAGTTCAAGGGTTGTGGTTAACGATCCATGTTTGATTCAAGAACATCGACAAAGGAATGGATGATCAAGAGGTAGGTACAAAAAGAGAAGATACAAGGTGGCACTGTTTTCCAAATCATTGGGCCTGAAAATTGAAAAATGAAGAGACCTGCGTGCTGTTGACCAGAAGGAGAGGAAACTTTTGCTCCATATGTTTTTCAACATCATAACATCAAAATATGGAAAAGGGATAAGTGCCGCGCAGGTTTTGGGTTGGTCGCACAGGTGACTTGCGTGCCGAGAAAGGACTTCTGCGCCGGTACCTTGGAGGATTGAAAAGTTACGTTCCAGATGTTTTTCATGATCAGATATTCAAAATATGGAAAAGGAAAGAGGGTCATTCAAGTATTAGTTTGGTCGCGCAAGTGATTTATGCGATAGAGGCTAGGGCAGATGGAGCTACGCGCCAAAACTTTCATGACAGTAGGAGGTTTGCGCGCCACCGTGCAGGGTGTCCCTTTTTCCAATAAATAGAGGACCACCCCTCCTCATTTTATATGGATTTAAAGAATTATAGATTGTTCGAGCTCTCTTAACGTTGGTGGTTGAGCCGCACAAGTGGTATTTGGGTCGCGCAAGTAGAGGCTGCGCGCCCAAGGCGGTTTGGGAGAGAAAGGAAGTGAGTCACGTAGGTTTGAAGTTGAAGGAGGCGGGGTCGCACAGGTGGTTTGGTGATACCTGCATGCCAGTTTGGACTTGCGCACCAAAGACTTGCACGTCGTATTGGGACCTGCGTGCCAGGCTTGGAGAAGAGCTCCAGGTGTTGTTGGAGTACTCCCGTCTTTTTGGAGATGTACAAAAGCTGAAAGATTGCTCGATACCTTCAGTGCAATAGATAATGTATTCATTTTTGAAGATGGAAGAGCAGTGAACAATTTGGTTTTACGAAGATATGTGGTGCCGCACACACATGACTGGTGTTTAACACCCTTATTGTTCTTTGTGAAGAGAAGAAGAATGGTTTGTGAAACTAAACTCAAATTTGCACAGAAAGAGGGGAATATATCAATACACTTATGTATCAGTATTGGGAATCAAAGGAAGAGAAGAAGAAGATTTAGTGCAATCAGTTATTTCACTAAAGAATAAGATTGAATAAAAAAGAGAATCAACTCAGTAATCTGATGCAAGCATTGTCTCATGCTGAAAAGGAGATGAATATTTCAATGCAAATATATTGAAGAGACCTTCACTTCTATAAACTGAGCGGGGCTTCACCAAGGGCAGTGAGCTAAGGGGAGTCAACGAGAGTGACCTGAGAGAAGTAGTGAGTTATCCCTGAACCTTTGTAGAGGTAGTGAGACTGGGACAGAGTGAATATACCTAATCCTTTGTAATCCAAATCTTGTGAAGTATAGTGCAATTTGGTAGGATTGGCGACTTGTCAGCGTATGCTCCTTGGACGTAGCCCTTAGTGGTGAACCAAGTAAAAATTGATTTGTCATCTATTTTCATGTGAATGTTTCATTGGAGATCAAATCCATCATACAGGTTTAACTAGTTCCTACCAACGTGGGAACAAGATCCACAACTTTAAAAAGAAAAAGTTGACACCCTCATTCACCCCTCCCCTCTCAGGGTGTCCCGGGGTCCTACAAGTGGTATCAGAGGGAAAGGTTCGCGTATTTTGGATACTCCATAGTAATTATATTCAGAAGAGGATTTGAGTTTCTTTCCTAAAGTCCACAATGAAGTGCAGTCTTCTTGAATATTCAGTCATTTCTGAGCAGAATCCTTCATCAAGCAAGTCCATGACAAATAGGAAAAAGAAAGAGAAAAGCAGTTGAAGAGGTGCCTCATGTCCAAAGAAGATACAGTGTCTTGTTCTTCATGACCTTCCAATAATGATGAAATATCAGTCTTAGACAGTATTGAGAAAGTGGCCCAGGTTCCTACCATAGAAAAGGAAGATAATTCTATCTCAAGTGATTAGGAGAAATTAAAAAGTTATCTCCATGATATTCCAAAAGAAAGAGTTGTTGTTGTTTTCAAAATATTTCAATGCATGTAGGTTGAGATCAATCGATTGGAAAGAGAAGCAGATAATTTGGAAAAGGGCTTGGAAGAATTTTTTTTTTTGAATTCTTAAATCTCACCAAACAGATTAAAGTCTTTGAAGAAAAAGAGGGAGTCAATAAGACTCTAAAAGAAAATATCCATGCACTTGAAGCTGAGCTGAATAAGAGCACTGAATTGAAGAGTTTTGGTTTGGAATAAACTTCCAATAGATTCAATGAACTTGATTCTTTGTTACAGAACAAAGTTAAGATGCATGAAGATGAGGTTGAATGATTGAATAAGACTTGTGAAGAGAAGATGATCATGATTGAAGATCAGAAGATCATTCTCAAAATTGAAAGTCAAAAATTGGAAGCCCAATTGACAAATATTTAGAAGACACATATTGAGACTTCAAAAAATAATGTAAAAGGTGGAGCTTGTACTCAATGTTCAATTGAGGATTATAAAGCTGAAATACCTCGAACATTTGACAAAAATATTATGAAAACCCTTGATTATCCACCTCAAGAATCAGTTGCTGCTGGTACTCAAAGCTCACTGGAGGATTCTACTATCAAAAGACCTACAACATGTGATAAGAAGATATTGACTTCACTAACTGATCTATCACATCCAGCTATGAAAGTGAAGGTATCGTCCATACAAACCTGTACTATTGTTTATAAATATGTTCCTTCAAAATGTGAAGGTTGGAAGAAAAATTATAAACATGTATTGGTGAGGAAAGAGGAGGATAATAAACCTACCACTATGGGTAGGATGGATGGGAAGAAAAAAGGAGTAATTTGGTTCCTCAAATAGAGCACAAAAGATTAAAAATAAGTCCCAAAAATCTCATACAGAAGATACAAAGAAGAAAATATTTGTGGGTCAATGTTGGTGCTGCAACAGATTTGGGCATTGTGCACTGGATTGTTGGTAAAATCCCTTTAATGAAAAAGCACTAAGAAAGCCTGTATCAAAGGGAAGAAATCTAGAGAAGAAGAAGCAACATCTACAAGTCCAAAAGCATCTGTTTACAACAAACAGATTTGGAATGCTTGATAACATCTGTGATGTATGAAACGGAATTGGTCACAAGGTAGGTACATGCCCATCTCAACATGCTTTCACTGTTGATAAGAAAAGAAGACCACTGATGTCGTCTAAGTATGAAGCAAGTACCTTGGGAAGAAATTAGAAGAATAGTGTGAACACACATTTCCACAAGAATATATCAAGTAGGGAAGCTGAGAAGACCTAGGATTTTAGATCCATGAAATCGAAGGGTCATTCAACCAAAAGAAAAAGTAAGTGGGATGAAACTCAGATGAACCCATGTGGAAGATCCAAAATAGCTGCAACAGTTCCAAATGACATATTGGTCATCTGGCCAGAATATTTGAAAAGAATGAGGAAACATGAAGATGAAAAGGCCAAGGCTGGTATCAAAGGAAAAGAAAAACTTTAATGTGATGAAGACAGAGTGTAGGAGAGATTACAAACCAAGAGAAACACACGTGTCAAAGAAGTTCTGTGTGAGAGATGCAAGAAATCTGGTCGCATTGCAAAAATGTTGTCTAACCGTAATACCAGAGAAAGAAGCAGTCCTCAAAAGGTGTAATAATGCATCATTAAAAATGGTTATTAAGTAGAATAATTCTCCATACCACACAGAAGAAAATGTAAAGGCAACCATGCCACATCAACACATATCAGAACATATGATCAAATGTGCAGGCATGAAGATTGGGGTGAATAGAGGAACTTTTTTGAGAAAAGAACCTCAACCATGCACCTCATGTTGATGAAGTAAGGAAGAACCACCTTATTCCCTTAATCATTTGTGTATTGTATTTCTGCTAATAATACAGAGAATTGAAGGTGAAGCATGCTCTTAGGGGGAGAACCTAAGAAGTAGTGAATGTTGTCAACTCTTAATAGATAATCTAAAGAGGTTTCCATCCTTGGAATATTATTCAATTGATATTAAAAGATTAAGATGGTGAAGGATCACTCTTGATGAAGATAATGAGGATTGTTTCCCTTGAGGGGGAGAAAAATGAAGAAGCTTCCAAAATCATTGTTTCAATCAGTATCAACTCCAGCTGGTATTAAAAGAAATTACTTTGTAAATTTCTTGAAGATCATGTCATTGGATAAGGTGTGTCATTTCTCAATCTCTCAAGAGTTGGTTATTCATAATAGATATCATTCTACAAAGGGGGGGTAATTGAATTGATCAGTGACATAAGAAGAATGGAAGTGACCCAAGGCCACTTATCCTGCCGATTTCACTTGAATGTTTTTGATCTGTTTGCTGATGTTAGTGTAGGTATTTTCAGTTGATTATTCCTTTTCACATTTGATTTCTTTAACCCTAAATGAATGGAAAACCCTTGAAGACAAAATACAAGAGTTCTCATCTCATGTGGTATCATGATCTGTGAATAACGGACAACCTTGTTGCCTAAATCAAATCCTCTTGTTTTCTACATCGAGCACTGCTCAAGTAGACTTAGAGTGAAATGATTAATGAAAAATTTATTAAGTACATATTGATACCCTCTCTACCATGATCTTTGTATTTCCTATCAATAATGGGGAGAGAAGGTGAAATGAATGTCTAAAAAGAAAAGTTGATTGACGAGAAGACTCTCATTTTGACATTGACGAATTCATTTCCAAAGATATGGAAGGTATTGAAAAAAAAATACAAAGGGGGATATTGTTGGGACCAATTTGTGTATAAGGTTGTATTTGTTTTCAATAGTTTTCATTGAAGATCAAAATGAAGTAGATCATGAATTACTCCAATGAAATAGAGGAATAGAATTCAGACAACTGTTGTACTAATCATAAGTTCAAAGAACATGTGTCAAAGTTGACACATTGTTTACAACAATGAAGAATGGTGAGGTATAATCCATCTGAGGATGAATAAAGAAGAATGGGGATCTGGTGAAGACCATGAAATTCTTTATGATTGCATAAGAACCATGCCAGAGCCTACTTGAGGCATTGAATCATATGTTTCTCATGAAATAGAGAATGATGGTTGAAGAAGAAGACAGTGTGGAAGGGATTGGAATTCTGATATGGTCATGAGCTTCACATTGTCTCAAAATATGATGATTATAAAGTTGTTCTATCAAAGGATATATATCATGATAGTGGAGTTTTTGATGATTGTAGAAGAGTTGTTGAATAAGTCAAATCACAGAAAGGAAGAATTCTTGAAGTGTTTTGATTGTTGACAAAGAAAAAAAATGAAATAAATTTTTTTTGACAAATGATATTTCATGGTGGAATGTCATGTTCAAGAGCTGTGGTTAACGATCCATGTTTGATTCAAGAACGTTGACAAAGGAATGGATGATCTGGAGGCAGGTACAAAAAGAGCAGATACAAGGTGGCGCTGTTTTCCAGTGTTTTCCAAATATTTGGGCCTGAAAATTGAAAAATGAAGAGACCTGCACGCTATTGACCAGGAGGAGAGGAAACTTACGTGCCATATGTTTTTCAAGATCAGAACATCAAAATATGGAAAAAGGATAAGTGTCGTGCAGGTTTTGGGTTGGTCGTGTAGGTGACTTGCTTGTCGAGAAAGGACTTGGAAACCAGTACCTAGGAAGATTGGAAAGCTTCACTCTAGATGTTTTTCGTGATCAGATATTCAAAATATGTCAATGTAAATAGGGTCGCGCAAGTATTGGTTTGGTCATGCAAGTGAGTTACGTGACAGAGGCTTGGGCAGATGGAGCTACGCGCCGGAACTTGCGCACCGAGAGGAGGCTTGTGCGCCACCGTGCAGGGTGTCCTTTTATCCTATAATTAGAGGACCAATACTCCTCATTTTCTACAGATTTCAAGACTTAGAGATTGTTCGATATCTCATCGCATAGGTGGTTGAGCCGCCCAAGTGGTAGTTGGGTCGCGCAAGTAGAGGTTGCGCGCCGGTTGTTAGCTATACCCCCAAGGAGGTTTGGGAGAGAAAGGAAGTGAGTCACGCAGGTCTGAAGTTGAAGGAGGCGGTGTCACGTAGGTGTTTTGGTGATACCTGAGTGCCAGTTTGGACTTGCACCCTGAAGTCTTGTGCGCCATATTGGGACTTGCGCGCCGGTCTTGGAGAAGGGTGCCAGGTTCTTTTGGAGTACACCCGTCTTTTTCGAGCAGCACAAAAGCTGAAATATTTCTCGATACCTTCAGTGCAATAGATAATGTATTCATTTGTGAAGATGGAAGAGCAGTGAACAATTTAGTTTTTTGAGGAGAAGTGGTTCCGCACACACATTACTGGTGTTTAACACCCTCATTGTGCTTTGGGAAGAGAATAAGAACAATTCATGAAACTAAACTTAGATCTGCACAGAAAGAGGGGAATATATCAATACACTTAGGTGTCAGTATTGGGAATCAAAGGAAGAGAAGGAGAAGATTTAGTGCATTCAGTTACTAAACTAAAGAAGAAGATTGAATACAAAAGAGAATCAACTCAGTACTCTGATGCAAGCATTGTCTCATTCTGAACAGGAGACGAAGACTTTAATGCAAATCTATTGAAGATACATTCACATCTATATACTGAGTGGGACTTCACCAAGTGTAGTGAGCTAGGGGAGTCGATAGGAGTGACCCGAGGGAAGCAGTGAGCTATCCCTGATCCTTTGTAAAGGCAGTGAGTCTGGGACAGAGTGACTGTGCCCGAAACTTTGTAATCCACAACTAGTGAAGTATAGTGGAATTCAGTACGACCGGTGACTTGTCAGCGTATGCTCCTTGGACATATCCCTTAATGGTGAACCAAGTAAAAATTGTTGTGTCATCTCTTTGCATGTGAATGTTTCATTTCTGATCATATCCATCATACATGTTTAACTAGTTCCTACCAACGTGGGGACAAGATCCACAACTTTAAAAAGAAAAAGCTGACACCCTTATTCACCCCTCCCCTCTCAGGGTGTCCTGGGGTCCTACACTTATAATGTTATTATTATGTTCTCATACCTCTATTTTCATTTTTATGCTTACATGTATCACATATTTACCCTTATTGAGAATCTTAAATCACCCTTCTTTTACTTCCATAGGTCATGAATATATGTTTTATTAATGAAATGTTTAAGAGGGGTGCTAGTATTGGAGGACCCAATGTCCAAAAATGTGGCTCGCTTATGTAACAATGTTTACGTATCCATGTTTCTAATTTAACTAAATTAATACAGTCTTTGGGAAATTTATAAAAAAAATTAATTATTCCATAAAATTTATGTAATTTTATTGTATAAAAATAGAAGGTAGCTATATTTGGTATCAGACTAAAGGTTTAGATAAAAATTGGAAACTGAGATGAAAAATATTTATTAAGATCCCTAGGTATATTTGAAAGATATATCAAGGGATGTCTCTAAGGACAAGTATAAGGATGATTCAATGTTTAGGAAAATGTCCTGGAATTTTGGTAAAGGATAGAGTGAGTGGTTTCCTAGAAATACATCTATGTATGGATATTTTAAGTGGATGTGGCTCTGGCACATATGTACCTACGGGTAACAACTTCGACAAGATGTCTCATGACTGACTCGAGAAAATATGGTACATGACAATGTGCCTTACTGCACACCTAGTTTGACACTCCCGAGGGTATTCTTTTGAGAATTCACAAACTCTTCATAATCCATCATGAAATATTTAAATAAGGTATGAATATGAAAAATCTTGGATAAACCTATGGATTCATAGATTAAATAAGTATGATCCATGATTTATGCACCATATAAGTAATTTTTCATGATTATATAGTATCCCAATTTGATAAATGGTTATCACACTCTACCTTTTGGTTTTCATCAGTGGAGATAACTCGAAGGAACATGGATAACATTTAATATTTTGGATATGGAAGGTATGGGAATTATGTGAAACAATTTCCCAAGTGAAATATCATAAAGAGAATCAAGAAGGTGGTGTGAGTATTGGTTATACAAGTGAGGTTAAAGAGACCTCAAACTACATGTGAAAGGTATGTGATGTTCTTCCAGTATTGTTTACATTAAACATAATTGTCATGAATAGATTGATGTTGGGAAACCTTAAGACATGATTAATATTTCAAATTCTTGGAAAGAGGAATTAAGAAATAATTTTACGAAGCCTAAGTAATGGTTTAGGGAAAAAATGGATGAATAAAGTATTTCTATTTTGGAATTCAATTATTATGTTATATGAATCATGAAATATATGAGTATTTTTAGTGTACATTTTCATTAATGATTGAAAATGAGACTTTTAATGGTGATGAAGACATAGAAAAATGATTTCATGGAAATGTGATATTTTTATTAAGGGAATGAAACCATTAATTAATGCCAAAAATTTAAAAAATGATGGTTGGATAAAGATATGTTGGATATGAATAAGTAAATTGGATGGCATGGATTACCCTATAACTGATTATTGATAAATTGTTATTTTTCATCAAGGAATAATTTTACAACTTATTGGATTTAAAAAATATAACTAGTAATCCTTGGAGTAAGGAAGCATGCATGTTTTACAAAAGTATTTGTGGTAGTTATGTTTATTACCATGTTTCCAGAGAATATAATATAAGGGTATTCACATGTTTGTAATGTGAAAAAAAGTGGTAGATTGTGATATATTGGATGCCAATGTTAATCAGTATTCATGAATTTCTTTCTTCAACATTTAATTTTCATCTTTTAGAAGGTTTATAAGATTAACCATTTATGGAATGTTTCATATAAACTTTAGATGAAGTTAGTAAGATTAATGTGTTGTCTCTTCATATGATGAATTATGCTTATTGGATATCCTATTAAAAATAATTTTTATTAATGAGAACTAACGAAAAATAGGATGGAAAATCATGGATCTCATGATCTATTATTACTTAAAAATGAAAAAGTCACCTTCCTTTTTATAGAAAGATGGAAGTAGGTCAATGAACAACAAAGGGTGAAATTTTCCTGAAATCATGAAAGTATATATTTTCTTGAAAATTATTTAAATTTAGGGATAATGATCTTGAAACACACAAAAAACCATATTACCATAATTTTTTATGATTCAATTGGTCCCTTAGATAATTTTAGATTTATGGATTTTTTATTGATAACATTATCCTAACCAATTCCTCTATCACTCTCCATCTGAACATGATAGTTATATTTCTCCAATATATCCATGTTTTCACTTCCCACCTATATTCTCTTAGGGTTAAACCTATTTATATGTTAAATTGGGTAACCATTATGGTTCCAAAACTCTTTTTTTAAGGGAAGTTTTATTATTCATTTTTACGATGTGGGTTTCAATGAATGAAACATTAATGTATTAAAAATTTGATAAAGCATTCATATTTATAAGGATAAATTCATTTTAATGCAGGTATATTGTAACACCACTAGATTTTGTGATTTTTTTTAATTAATTTAACCTTTTAATATTTTTCATTTCATGCATCACTGAAAATGGATTATTTTATATTAGAGAATTATGTTTGGATTGCGTTGAATGCAAAACCATGTTTATCATGCACTACAAACAACATAAATTTTAGCTTTCTATACACAGAACACTGAGGTTATATTGCATTACACACAAAAATAACCTTCTTCGATGGATTTTGTAAAACTCAAGACCAAGTTTTATCGAACAATAATATATAATTAAAATATTAATATTTAATATAATATTTATATCCTAGATGTTTACATAAAATTTATGAGTAGTATTAAATAATTTATAAAAATATATGGTTTAAAAAAATGTAATATTAATTCATAGGTTACAAATTAATTATTAATGAATATGTAAACCGATTGAATATAAAAAGAAATTTTATTATTTTTACGGTCACAAAGCTATTTTACCATAATAAATTAAATTAAATACAATTAGTGAGTGATATTAATGTAATATTTATGTTATAAATTCAAAAAAATATTTTTTATATTCATTAAATAGATTTTATAGACATTATATAAGAACAACACTGATTTTATGCTTAAGACCCTATATTTTTTTATAAAGGTCTTTTTACCACCTTTTAAAAGTTAAACCATTTAAAATCAATTTTTTGAGATGTTATAGATTTAATATGTCAAAATAAACATCTTAATTATAATAAAAATAGAAAAAAATTAGTTTAGGATAATTTTTTGGTATTTCACATTAAATTTTCATTTTTAATGAATAGTGAAAAATACTGAATTTTAGTTCATAACTATTTTTTCGTATAATTTAATTATATGGTTAAATTAAATTTTAAATTGGTTTCAAAGTAAAATTATATAATATTTTTATCATTTAATATAATTTAGGTCATTGTAACAATTTTCATAATGAATTTTATAAAAAAACAGAGCAAATATTTAAACATTTTTACTTTAAAAACTCGTATTGTTGACCTGACTATGAGATTAAATTTAAATTAATTTCTAACACATAACTAATTGGAATTTGGAAAAATGTATTCCATATTTTTAATAATTATAATATTTATTGTCTAATAATTTCAACATATTTTTTTACAAAAAAAATAGTGAAAGTAATTAAAATTATTTCAATTGATTAAGGTAAAATTAAGCTTAACTAAGGACTAACCCTTAAATTTAAGACCCAAAACGACCTAAAAACATTATAAAGTTCCCTTTTTTGTCCATATTTTTACCCTATAATCACTTTTATCAACATTTGAATATTATTTTATCTACTTTCCATGGTAAAAATGTAGGTGGAATTCCCTTTCCAAAAATTTACAAGAGTGTTACTCCTCCTCCACTAAAAAAAGAAAACACACTACCACTTCATCACACCTATCAAGACATTTTGGCTGAAAACCCCCTAAAAAATATCTTAAAAAAATCTCTTACATCCACTTTGAATCTTCCCTTTGTAATAAATAAATCCAAGTATGCCTTTTTAAAAAACCAAAAGGAGTTACCCAATTAAGAGGTAACGTCTTCTCTCAGACTCTTTTATTTTATTTTATTTCTCCACTCCCTCCACTCTATTTATTAAATTATTTTATAAAAACTCAAGAATCTTAAATATACTATTATGTTTTAATTATAATGATTTTCCCTACACATGATCACACATCCATCTAATGGGTAACGAATATATTGTTTATGTGTACGACGAACTACCACCTCATTAAACAATGATTGTTCATTTTTCCTTTACTGCCTCTTAAGGTGGATGTTTTGATGGAAACACTATTTATATATATAATATATTATATTTAATATTTATTTAATATTATTTATTAATTTTTAAAATCATGCTTCTTTACTTTCCATTTGATGTAAATATGATAATTTCATTTGAGGAAGTGTGGACTACCGCCCCCTCAAAGTGATGTGATTCATTCACACACTACACAGAATGTGTTAAGGATGACTTTAGTGAACATATATGATATATATAATGTTAAAATTATTATTTTAGGAAATTAAATACATATATAAATATATTTAATTTTCTATCTTTCTTTCAATACGACAATAAAAACAGAAACAACATTCATGCATATGTACGGCTTACCATATCCATGAAAGATGTATTCAATTTCCTACATATATATTATATAGATTAATATAATACAAATATAATGAATATAAATTATATTTATATCATGATTTACATTCTTTAAATAATTATATAAGTATAAGGACCTTGTTTATAACAAATTAAGACACATGCAAAGAACAATGAAAATATTGCCTAAAGTGAAACCATAACATAAGATTGTCAATAAATGGGTAATATAAGGTCATAATAAAACCATATATGGTATTATATATATTAATAGGGTTATTTAAAAGATTTATAATAAATTTATGTATATATTATAGTTATTTTTAATTTGTATTACGAGATTCATGTTACAATGTAATGGAATTTCATCACACCGTTCATTTCTGTGAGATACATGCTTTATTCACCAGAATTCCATTTGTGTGGTGTGTATACAACAGATGAATGAATTATATAATTCATATAATTAAATTTATTGGTATTTAAATATCAATTTTATTATATTTATTTCTTGTGTTTTATTTTTCCAAAGTTACCAAATTAGTAAAGTATTTTTGTCTTAATTTTTCTTTCTTTCAGACACAAGCCATGTTACAAACCTATATTTTTCCATGAGGTATGTATACTTCCATTGAAATGTTATTACCTGAATCTCAATATTTTCATGATATTTTAAGATTCATGTAATCTCATTTTCTTAAATGTGGATTATGGTTCAATGTTACCAAGTGTTAAGAGTTTATGGAAACAATCTCATCACTTGTCGATTTCGTTTGTGATTGTTCTTACATTGATGAAATTTCAATATACATCTCTAAAGAAAATTCATGAATTTTATTATACTACATTTATTCATGAATTATTAATGTATTGGTACCAATTTTCTACTCTTTGTTATATAATATTGTTAAAAAATTGATTATAAGATATCCTAAGTTTACACTCTCTTCAGTAGAAAATCTATGTTCCTTCAAAACCATGTTTTCTAAAAATGGTTTTCAAAAGTATCCTAAAATCATCCTTTAATACATAAAATAAATTTTTTCCATTTTTGTTTTACCAATTTCTTCAAAGGAATATTCTTGCCTCTTTTTAAACAAGTCATTTTTCTAACATTTTTACCATAAAAATGAATTTTTTGTTTAACTCGTATGACATGTATGGATTTACACATCATAAATTCTTTGAAAAAAACTTTTAATGGTTAAAATGATACTTTTTAAGAATTTTTTAAAAAATATATATTCAATTAAATGATTTTACAAATGTTTTTGAGCTTCTTTTATATGTTTTTAATGATAATTTTTTTAAAAAGGTTTTATGATTCAAAGTGCCTTTTTCAGAGAAGAAAGGATATTTACCTCAATAAATGTTATCAAAATATCCTTCCATGTTAATTTACATATAATATAACACCCATTGATTTTATTCATCCCCTTCTAGTAAATTATCAAAAGGTTCAATTCATATTATTTCTTTAATGGTCTATTTTTTTATGGAATGATGCTTAAGACACCCATTTCACTTCCATGTGTTTTACGCTTTGGAAACCAGCTTGTTTTCACGGGTTATGATTTCATGAAGTGATAATTAAACATATACCATTTCATTGGTTATATTGTGATGAAATATTAATCATACCCATTTCATTTCAGGGTTTATGATTTGATATGTACAAACCTATATTGTTTTATGCGTCATGATATGTTGAAGGTTTTATTATCATGTAAAACAAGAATGGATTATTTTATTATGAGATGGGTATCATCTATATCTCCCCACAATGAATTTGATAATGAAAAGTTTTATATGAGCACAAAGGGAAAATAGGTTGTAGCCTAATCCAAAAAACAGGAAGGTACATGGGTTTTAGCCCAATCATAAAAACAAGAGGATAGATGGGTTTTAAACCAATCCTAGAAGTAGGAGGTTACATGGGTTGTATCCCAAGACCAAAATCAATATGGTACACAAGTTGTTGCCCAATCCCAAAAATAGGAAGTTACACGGGTTGTAACCTAATCCCAAAAACAAGAAGGTATATGGCTTGTAACCTAAGGCTAAAGGTAAGAGGGTTCATGGGTTGTTAAACCAAGACTAAAGTAGGTACATAGGTTGTAGCCTAAGCCTAACATTTTATAAAGGTATTGGTAAGTTTCCTTGACATAAGATTTTTTATTCTTATATGCATGCCACAAATTATATGATTTATTCCTCAATTATGATTTCATGGATCAGGATATTTATTTCCTTATACTTTGTGTATTATTAACTACTATGATTTATCCCATAACTCATATTTATGATCTTTGATATATAGGGTATGATCTTATAATGTTATGATCACATTCTCATACCCCTATGTTCATGATTTTGCTAACATACCTCATTTTTTACCATTACTGGGCATCTGAGCATGCCCAATTTTTTGTTTACATCCCCAGGTTATGCAGATATATTTCTTGTATGAATTTTCTAAGAGGATTGATAGTCTTTCCAAACCTAATATGAGAAAATGTATCCTGATTATGTACCAGTTCTTATGTTTCCATTTTTCTCAGGGCAGTAATCTAATACGATCTTTGGGTATCCATTTATAAAATGTTTAGTATTCCTCAAAAGTTATATAATGTTAATGAATAAAAGTGAGGGTATCTATACCATACTACCTAGATTTATTCATGTTACCCTTTACATGGAGTGTATTATAGAGCTTCAATATGTAATTTTATATCAAAATGTTATCTCAACCTATTATCGATAAAATATGATCGTTACAGTGTATATCTAACTTGTTTTTTATGAATCCATGTGGTATAAGAATGTTTCTCGAGTCATAAATCCCCACTAACACATCTCTGTAAATAATGAATGGTTTCTCTAATACTCTTATCCCAATTTAGAATATTCAGACACTAAATTCAGACACATTATAAGTCTATACCATTTTATGGATCAAACCTACCAAACCCCCAATAAATATTCCAATAGAGAACTCATTCTTGATTGGTCCCCAAACCATGAAATTATATATCAATTGCTGAACCATGAGTACCACCAATTCCATGATTGATCCCACTATTTTGGACTAGAAATCCACACCTTATTATTTACCTATAGCTAAAATTGTCTACTAGTATGTATTGGCATGACCCCGTATATTCCCTTTTGAAACCTGAATAAATGTTTGGATAGGTATTTTAATTCCATACATGATTATTTGATTTTCCTTGACTCTATAGTGTCAATTGGTGTGCTTCTGAATTGTTCATGCATTGAAATAATTCTCCACTACTCAATAAGATACCAAACGTGTTTTCACCTTTTAATATCTTGAAACAGTTCTATAAACCTATGGAACATCTTAGCTCAAAGAATGATTCAGTCATAGTAGCATATCCTGACCATTTTCCCACAGCTACCCACGCCATAATGTTTAAGTACTAAAAATTTCAAATTGTTCTGAAAAAAACATTTAATTTCAAATGTACGACATTATTTTTAACTCATATCATTTCATATACCTCTTACACATTTGATAAGTCAATGTTATGTCAATGTTACCAAAAAATAAATCATTCCCACAGTATTTTTGTATTTCATTATAGCCCAAAAAAATTTCTTATTAGAGTTTTTGAGAACCCACAAGCTTCCTATAAAACACTTATTCATAAGTGATTCTTCATTAACCATATACTTGACTAGTATATTCACATTCCAATGACCTTTCCATTGTATTCAGAGTAGGGTTGGAGGTGCCTAATCACTAGAATCATGCACCTGTTTTCATGATTACTTTGTTAGTTTCCCTCTTCCATCCCTTACCTCAAAACTATAGTAGCTATGAATTTTAGTAAAATAATAAACTAAATTTTCAACACATGTTAGGACCCTCATTCCAACTACATAATAGTAATACACATCGAGGTAGAAGATAATGATACTTTGACAAAAACCAATGCTACTACCCTATGTAGATATATTGTCTTTCCAACCCCAATCGATGTGAATGTTTTTTCTAAAACACATTTTTGATTCTTTTTAAACATGAAATCATGTTGGATGATCAGTGATAAACCGTACTGGAAATTCATTGAAAATGATTTTCATATTCAAACCTCATTTACCAATACTCTAAACCAAACAATTATGATCTCCAAAATTTAATTCCCTAACTTGAACAATAACCCACACAATACACTGGTATAAATGGATACGGTTCCTTCCCCCAAATTTTTGAATAATCCATCTCCCCCTCTTTTTGAATAATCCCACTCCCCCTCCAAACCACACAATAGATAATGGATCCTAAAATAGTAACAACCCAATCCATCATTTTCTCACTATTTTCGTTGATATTGGAAAAGAAACATGCACCAATATGGGATTATCATAGTCTCAAGATCAACCCCATGAGAGTATCACTTCTATTTTTACTAGAAACCTCATTTCAACAACTAATCAATAGGTCACATCATTGTGTACATACGTAGTAGGAAAACCAATTTATTGAAACTAAATTCTTTTAACCTAAAAACTATGAGTCTTATGGATACACAGGTGTTCTGAATTAACCGCAACCATCTATATCCCATGTTTATTAATGGGAATGGAATCCTACCAATAGGAGGCCCATGAACCCCAACTCTATTCATTCCCAAGATTGAATCATTATCAAGGACAACCATGTTGATTTTGAATATCAGTACCACCCCCAATTCCAATTCCATCATAGACCCAACTCCAATTCTCTCAATTAATAACTCTAAATCAATTGGAATGTTTTTATTACCCACTTGAACCACTATTGAACTGATGGTGTAGATTTAATAGTTTAAGAATTCTATAGATACTCCATACACTTCTCTATGGTGATTTTAATACCTTCCTTATCATGATCAACTACCTAAATTCCAGAACTCCAATAAAATCAAGCATTGGAGTGATATAAATCCAAACACTACAATTCATAGATGGAAATGAGGAAGTAAATTATTCATAGGAATGAGCAAGAAAAATATGGGTTAAAAGGAACTTTTGTAATTGGAACATGATATTCTATTAGGGAACACCTATCAACACAATATTAAACAAGAAACTCAATATTCGTGTCCATCATATATCACCTCTTAAACCATTGAAAATACTGATAAGAATTTCAAAACCATCGTTCCACAATTTATCTCAAAACAATGTTAACCTTAACTAGTATTACTACTTGTTATAATTCGTTTCCCACTATTATCATTACACTATCAGTTGATAAGGGAATTAAATAACCAAAAAGTCACATGTTGGAATCATAGATCTAGAAATATAAATTTTTAACATTGGTCACATAAAATATAGTTTAGTTATAAATTTTATTCTTCCCCAACACCATAGGGGTCAGGGATGACATTATAGAATGAGTTGAAATTCTATCTTCAACCAACCTTTCAACCACTATCACTTCACAATCAGCACTTAACTCCCCTAAAAACCATATAGTTGATGTCTATATGCTATTTGTTCTATATTCCTAGTTCCCAAGGACATGGAAAGTTAGCATTGGTAATATACTCTAATAGTGAATCGATTAGAAAAGATACATTCCCTAGGAAACATTTGTCACCCACAAACTTATATATGATTCCACCCACTATCTTAAGATTCTCCCCCCCCCCTTAAATAGGCTAATGTGGGAAGTCCATTAGAATAAATGGATAAACTTTTTCTAAAAAATGATGACATAAAATCAATTCAAATCCATTTTACACTATAATAAATTCCCAACCATATAATCACTGCCATAAAAACCATGTTTGGAGGGTATAATATGATTTCTTCATGGGAACCAATAAAATTTTTCTATGTTTTCTAATAGAGGTTATATAGTTATCACTTCTCCCAACATTCAACCATGATCCCACCTTTTCATGTATTCATTCATGTATATTTCCCTACACTGAAAAAAACATATATTCCATTCCCTCTAGAAAAAATATTTACCAAGTGCTTCATTGGAATTCTAAAATTTACTGGAGATTTACTTGGTACTGTATTTTGAGTTGTGGGTCACCCTACATCCATAATACCAGTCAACCCCTACCCAATGCATATACAAAACGACCTCTACTCTAGTTATATGAATGAAACAAGAAAACATGATGGTATCAATTATTTTTATTGGGTCAAGACACTATAGTTACAAAAAGATAAGGGTAATTGGGGTGGTGTGGTACATATAAAATATGTAGGAACACCAGATTAAAACACCATTGTTCATATCAATGTCGTAGTTCATTCCCATTTGTATTGATAGATGGGGAAGTGATGATCCAATTGATTTTTATAGTCATGCATCATCGAGTGAAAAAAATAGAATTGAGGGTAGTGCATGTTAACACTAGTGTAAGAATAACAATGCATAATTTAAACAGTTTTCACATTGTCGTTTATTCTTTAAACATCACATTAGGCGAATTAAACTCATGTTTCCCATTTGAATCATCATTCATTATCATTAATCATTTGGTGTAGGTCGTCAAGACTAGCACCCCAATTCTCAGTTTAACCATCATTCATTATTTCCATTAATAATTTGGTGTAGGTCGTCATGCCTAGCACCACAAATCTCATTGAGTATAGGTATTCATGCATAGCACTACAATTCTCATTCGGTGTAGGTATTAATGACTATCAACCCATAATCTGAATCCTGGATAACTATTGGGGAGGAAATCCATGTCCAAGTCCCAAAATCTAATCGGTCTAGGATTCTATGCCTAGAAACATAAAATCTCATCAATTTAATCATTCTTTAAATCATAATAATTTTTTACATTATTAATTTACTAATCCAATGAATAGTTAAACATTTCAAAGGCCATTAGTAAATTTAACAATTAACTAAGCACATAACCCATTAATTAATTCATCAGTTAATTAATCAATCAATACCATTCTAATTCCATTATTAATTATTCACAACTAATTTTCCATTTCAAAACTAAACATGCCATAATTAATTCTCACAATTAATTTTCTTTTATCAACATCATGACATATAACTATTTCTCCCCATTAATTATCTTTTGTCAACATGAGGGCAGATAATGAATTCTCACAATTAATTATATTTTCGCATTCAATTAAATACCTCAATCATAATATCAAATCTTTGAGAGATCTATTTTGGAATCCCCCCCCCCATCTTTTTTTGTGAGTCAATCATCAATTAAATCACCAAGGCAACTCAATTCAATTCTATATTCCTAATTACTCCAAATTAAAAAATAAAATTGTTAAGGGAGTCTATTAAATTCATAAACTCATAAAAATATCATAAATCATGACTATGGGAGTTCAATTTAGATCACCCACCTCAGTTTATTGATGGAAGTTAGCCCAACGGAAATCCCCAAAATCAAAGAATCATAATGTCGTCGATCAAGCTCCAGATCAAAAACCCTAAAACTAACATTTAGGTCAAAGTCATCAAGATCTTGTAAAACTAGATCTAGATCCATAATAATAGATCTAGATCTAAAATCATAGGTTTATATATATAGAAATAATGAATATTATTCATGAAAAGATCATGGAATGATAGAGGAAAGAATAGAAGAAGCAATGAGATGAAATCCACTTACCAGGAGGAGGGCATATCTTCAATATGGGCTTTCAATCTCAAAAAATGGATTTCATATTGCCTTGGAATCTCTATGGTAGGATTTGGGAAAACCTAGAATTCATCAAGCCCAAGACAAGGTCCAAAATATGGAAGTCTTGGAATTTTGGGAGGTTTTAAAAAGGATTTTTAGAATTAAAATCTCACACGTATAGTTCCTAGGAAGAGGCACATGGTTAGGAAAACCAAACGCCAACAGTGTGGAACTCTATATCCAGGTTTTCATGGTTGGAACGGTTTGACCACATGGTTTTCCAAACCGTGCACAAACTGTGTGGACACCTCTGTCATGTTTTTCACACTTGGCATGGTTTAGTCGCACGGTTTTTTCAAACCATGCACAACCCATTGTCCATTATTTTTTATTAAAAATCACCCAAACGCACCCCAATTCACTAATCCAAGTTAAAGCCACTTAAAAGCTTCAAAAGATACCTAAAATCACACCTGAGATAACTCCACAAAAGGTTGAGATCTTAGAATCTCCCCACCTTATAACAACACGTCCTCGAGTTGCACCCTCTAACTTCTCTAAGATTCCAAGAAAAAAATATTGGGCCATTGAGACCTCATGTTTTCTTTCCATTCCCAAGTTTCCTCTTGAACATTTCCATGTTTCCATAACACAAGAACTAATGGAATCGTCTTTATCGGTAATACTTTCTCACTATGTCCCATCACACATATCAGATGCTCCCCAAAGGACACATCTATCTCAAGGTCAACTTCCTCCACATCAATCTCATGGGAAGGGTCTGGGTGAAACCTCTAAAGTTATGACACAAGGAAAACATCATGAAAATTTTTGTATTTCTTTGGAAGTGATAATCGGTATGCCATCGATCGATTCTCTCCCACACCTCAAACAGTCTCACAAACATGGGTGCTAACTTTCCCTGGCATTGTATCCTATGGTGACCCAATCTAAGTGACACCAAAAGGAATACATGATCACCCTATATAAACATTAGGGGTCATCTTCATCTATCTGCATACAAATTTTGTCTAATCTGAACCGTAGACATACGTTTCTGAATCAAATGTACCGTCTCTGGTGTATCATGTACGAGACTCAATCCCAACAGCTCTGACTCACCCACATCTAACAAACATATCGGTGATCTACAAGGTCTACCATAAATTTCCTCATATGGTGCCATCTGGTTTCTAGATAAATGTTGTTATAGGTGAACTTCACTTAATCCAAGTTCTTTTCCCAAGAACCACCTCAGTCTAGAACATATGCTCACAACATATCCTCTAACACTTGTATGGTATGCTCTGATTGCCCATATATTTGTGAGTGGAAGGTTGTACTTAGCAGAACATGTGTACCAAGTTCGTTCTGTAATACCTTCTAAAAGTGTGTTCTAAAGAAGGAATCGTGAACTGAAACTATAGTCTATGGAACCCCATGCAAACGAACTATCTCTTTCATGTATAGTTCTCCCAACTTCTCTACTATGAAGGTTTCCTTAATAGGAAAGAAGTGCTCTACCGTAGTTAGTTGATCCAAAGTGACCCAAATAGAATCATTCATCCTAAGAGTCTTTGGAAGTCCTAGCACGAAATCCATAGTCATGTCATCCCACTTCCATTCCGAAATAGTTGGTGGTTGCAGTAGGTCACCATGTCGTTGATGCTCTGCTTTCACCTGCTGACAGGTGAAACATCTTTTCAAGAACCCCGCTATCTATTTTTTAATATCCGAACACCAAAATAGTCATCGAAGTTCTTGGTACATTCTTGTCACCCCAGGTCGTACTGCCCACCTTGAAGCATGAAACTCTCACGTGAGTTCCTCTTGAATAATCATAAGCACAACAACCCAATTTTTCACATAGATGATCTCATCGTCGTCTATTTTCTAGTATGACGGTATCTCGCCACCTTCAAAGCTTACTCTCAAGGCTAAACATTTTAGATCTTCATACCTCTTATCCCTAATCTTTCTCAAGAGTGTCGAATCCACTACTACAGAAACCAGAGTCAGCCTCTCCTGACTCTTCTAAACTACCACATGCATTTCTACTAGTAAAGTCATCATCTTCCACTCTGCACTGGACTCGTGTACCAACTATGTCTGATTTTTTCTTCTCAAGGCATCAGCCACACTATTCCCCTTCCTGGGTGTATATTCCAGTTCAAAATCAAAGGACTACATATACTCTGGAAATCTTCACTGCCAAATATTCAAGTCACACTATGAAAAGATATACTTCAATCCTTTGAGATCCATAAAACTATAAACTTTTCACCCAAAAGATAGTGTCACCAAAACATAAGAGCATAAACCATTTCTGAAAACTCAAGGTCATGTGTAGGGTAATTCTTTTCATGTGGCCTTATCTTCCTAGACACATAAGAAAGGACTCTACCCACTTTCATCAACATAGCTCAAGTCTAACCCCAGAAGCATCACAATACATCATGTACTCCTCACCTGACTCAAGTAAGATCAAAACTGGTGTCGATGTCAATAGTATTTCAACTCTTGGAATGCATTATTACATGCTTTTGTCCAAAAAAACATTATCCCTTTCTTTGTCAAACTAGTAAGTGGTGCTTCTATTCGGTAAAATTCAAGGATAAACCTTCTATAATAACTAGCTAATCCCAAAATTAATCGAATATCAAAAACAATCTTGGGCTGCTCCCAAGAAATCATTTCCAGAACGTTCTATAGGTCAATAGCCACACCTTCTACTTAGATGATATTCCCCCAAATGTGTAGCCTCTCAATCCAAAACTAAAATTTAGATATATTGGTGTATAGCTGACTCTCTCTTAGTGTACCCAGAACGATGTCAGGATATTAGGCATGATTATCATGAGTCTTAGAGTACACTATGATTTCATCAAAAATCACCACCACAAACTGATCTAAGTATGGATGAAAGATCATCTTAATAATAAACACTACTAGAGAATTTCTCAACCCAAATGGCATTATGACAAAATCATAAAGTCCATGCCTTCTTCTGAAAGTAGTTCTTAGTATATCAGATGTCCAAACTCTCACCTAATGATACCTTGATCTCAAATCGATCTTTGAGAACACACTAGCCCCCTTCATCTGGTCCAACATATCATCGATATGTGTAAAAGGATATTGGTTCTTCACAGTCATTTTATTCAACATCCAGTAATCAAAACACAGGGATAAACTACTGTTGTCCTTCTTTTCCAACAAAATAGGTGATTCCCAAGGCGATGTACTTGGAGGGATAAACCATTCATCCTCCAACTCTTCCAACTGTTTTTTGAGCTCTTGAAGCTCATTCGGTTCCATTCTGTAAGGTGGAATAGATACTGGATCAGCCCCTAGAATATGCTCATTAGTGAATTCCACATCTACTCAGGTGAAAACATTAAAAATTTCTTAGGAAAGTCATCCTGAAACAGTTCTACTACTGGTAGAATGATGTCTTGTCAACCACCCCCATCATCTAGAAAAAGACAAGAAACTTGGACCATGAACTCTCCCAGTTGCTGAGTAATTGGCCCAGATCTGCATGCATGGATATTCCACTATCCATGAAGGAAATATTGGTCACACTCAAGAGAAAAAAGGTCACTCTCCTATGATAACAATCTTTGTGGGCTTGGTATGTGATTAACTAGTCCACAACCATAATCATGCCAAATACTGTTATATCAATGGCATAGATATACCAAAGGAAATGATACTCTCGGATCTATAGTGAACATCCCTTTCATAAAAAAAATGTCCCTAGTCTATGTTCCCAATAGTGTATCAGTATTCATTATCCTGCTAACAGACTCCACCTACAGACTCAAGCCATTAACAAGATTTGTAGATATAAAGGAATGAGAGGCACCAGTATCAAACAAGGAAGTATCTATAGTAGAAGCAACTAGAATAGTACCTCTCACTATCAATGGACCAGCCTCACTCTCCACATGTGTAGGATGCACTACATGTAATTGTCCTACCCCTCTTCCTTGTGGTGTCATTTGACTCCCATGAGTAGCACCACTCTTCTGGTATGGAAGCTCATACCCTGAAGCACTATTCCCACTTCCTCTACCACATCTTCTAGTAGAACTCCAGCTACCATACCTATTTGGTGTAGAATACCCCCTTCCCACACTCTGACTCTAAGAAACTACTCCCTTAGCACCAGCTTGTCAGCGCTTCCTGCAGAACTTCTATAGATGTCCCATCTTGTCACAAAACCGGCACTCCACTAGTTGTCGAGGAAAATGTGTGTGATAATGTCCCTGGCTACCGCACTAGTGTAAAAGCACATGAGAAATATCTGGTTTAACTATTCCTACTTACCATCCACCTTACTTTCCAGTGTCCTGACTAAGAATCTCGTGACGGCACTTCCTACTCTCGAAAGGAACACTCCCTGATCTTTCAGCTACATGTCTCCTACTGGAAGCCTCCTTCACGTTCCACTTTAGAATGGGATCTTGATTAACCACTTCTAATAATTTCTTCACTCTAAATATATTCACTTAGAACTTAATTTCACACTTAATTCCATCCTAAAATCGCTTTGATGAAGATGCCCCATCTACCACCAAAGTTGGAGAAAAACGTTGTAAAACTGTGAAACGTTCTGTATAATCCATTATGGGCGTGCTTCCTTGTGTCATATGCATAAACGCTGAAGTCTTCTCTTGTCCCATCCTGTCTGGATAGAAGTGTTTCAATAACATTTCCAAAATTTCCATCAATAACATATCATCAGTCTGTCTAGATTGTACCAGAATTTCCTACATTCATTTCACTGAAACCCGCATCATATAATCATCCAACATAACCCTCCTCTCAGCTGGATTCTCCAAATTCTAAATTATTATCTCTATGGATTCAATCTAGATTTCAGCGCCATCAGTTCCACCCTCTCTAGTAAAACTAGGAGGGTGTTGCAGCTAAAACCCCTTGTCAACTCAGATATGTTTTTTGAACCTGCCCTGGGTCTCTCTCCAAGAATTACATGAAATAATAAAAGTTGTCTCAGAACTGTTCCCCTTCCTCCTCATCTTGCACCAATGGTGCCTCATGATCCATTTCTGGAAGTTCATTATAGTTCATACCCCTCATTCACTCCCTCAAAAAGCATCGTGGATTCGTATCTCTACAATTCCAAACAAACTACTTATGCCCCATAACGAAACCTTATAACATTTATGAAGGAGAAGAAATTGACCCAATGAGTTTCAATATGTCCCTTTTTCATTTTTCTCACCACTCGGTCAACACTGAAGCCTTATCACTTCCCTTAACCATCCAAATCCTAGGTCTTGGTTTACGAGGGTATAATCATTCTCATTAATTAATCCAACCATTAATTAAGCACATTATTTCAAATTAATTAATTCAACAATTAATTAATTTTTCAAACTCATTTCACCAATCAAGGTTCTCCTTATACACCCATTTATTCACATTTTTCATCATTGTTTCAATATCACATCATGGAAAAATAGTTGATGGTTAACAACATACCCATAACCCATTTCCTCTAAGTTCCTAAAATTATGTGTGTCACAATAACTCTATGTTATTAGAATGATTCCTACATACTCAACTATCATGCTTCTTTAGGCCATGAATCAAAATTTGACAATTTTTTCAAAACAAATATCACATCACACCACAAGTGCATCACAAAAGCTGAAATAATATGAACCAGTAATAAAAAAAGTAATCACAACATTCCAACCCTGAGTAATCGGATATCCCCACACATGGGTTTGTAACTCCAATGAACTAGCTCATTACCAAGGATCGACTCTTCCTAGTATCCTATCTACCTTTCCAAAAATAGATATAGTTTCTCTAGAAATCCTTCTCTTTGGGGTTTTCGGCGTGTCTAAATGTCATTTCCTCTCCTCTCTCTCTCTCTCTTCCTTCATTCATTCCTCTAAATTTTTAAAACTACTCTATTTCTTTCTTCGTGTCTCTGATTCTCTCTAGAAGTTTGTTTTTTGGTCATTTTTTTGTAGGTGGTTTGTTGCTCCTGATGATATCTATTGTTGAATCCCCCATCCACTTCATCCCCTCTCTGACCTTGCATTCCAGCGCTTCTATCTAGGTTGGATCTGAAGATATGGCTACTTCTTGGTTTTGGGAAAAGCTGAATGGTGGTCGAGGGATTTCAAGGCACTCCTATTTCGGCATGTTCTTAGTTTTGGCTTCAGATTTCATTTTAGGTGAGATGGTTTCATTTGGAGTCGTTGACTACTATTATCCCTTCCCTGACCCCATGGTCCTCTGCTCCTCTCCTAGTTGGTGTTGGAGTAGTGTTTTCTAAATGGTTTTGGGATGTGGGATTTTTTGGTGACTGATGCTTATTGCGAGTCATGTTTCTCTTGGTTTTGATGAAGTTTTGTGTGTTCCTTCTATAGTGGTGGCTTCATATGAGGTTTGTTCAGTGTTATTTTTGACTTTTGCTACTAGTATGGTTTTGTTATGGATTTTTCATGCCTCAATGATGGTGTGGTGTTCAGTCAAGGATGATATTGGTGGTGTTAAGCTGGCGATGGTCCGGTGTCCGGAATCAGCTAACCCCATGTATGACGGCATGACATTTTCTGTTGCGATTATGGAGGAGATGAGTAATATTTCGACGACGATGGCGACGATGACTATGGAAGCCAGTGAATCTTTCCAGAAGTCTGGTTTGATGCGGAAATGGTTTATTTTGTGTAAGTTGTGTGAATCTAGTAAGGGTGTGAGGCTCAAGGTGACGTAGGAATCGAGGGGACCCGTTTATCGAGCTGGTTCATGTTATCTTGCTTTGTGAATTTTGAATTTTATGATTTAGGGTAAGCTGATGTGGCGGTTGGTTTTTCCAAGAGTGGTTTTTTGAATTTTTAATTTTCATGTTGTATGGGGATGATCAAGTTGGGGCATGTCCGGGTGATAGGTGGTGGTTTTTCTATGGCTCCCACATTTCCAAAAAGTGGACTCTTAATAAAATAAAAAAATGTATTGTTTCCCAAAACAGTAAGATAAAAGAAGAAGAAAGAAAATAAAACTCCTCTGATACAATTTTTTACGTCCTAACCCATGATCCACTGAACGGTTCCCCGAGTCGTTTGGCCACATGCCCTTAGGCATGCCTCCCCGTACACGAGAGGGTGCCGACTAGCAGCAAGGGTATGGTAAGTCAGTTTTGGTGATACTATACCCTCTTTTGTCAGAATAAAACACTAGTTGAAGAAAAAAACAATAACCAAGTGTGGAAGCGTATATAAATAACCATAACAATATCATGTCATATGATTGTCAAAACCTAAAAATAAAATACACAATTGAAAGTTAAAACATGCTATGACGATGCATGTGCCAAGTGTCTACAATTAAAATGAAAATAAAGACACAACTACCCCCAAGAGGGTCGCGAACTACATCTGGTTCCCTCTCCCAATCTCCAATCCCAAACTATAACCAATCTCAGGGCCTTTCCCAAATCATGTCTTACAATAAAAAAATTTACTTGGGTGCCGATTAGGCGGCCAGAATAGGGTGTGAGTACAACTCAGTAGGCCACCACCAACAGTGTCTAAAACAAGTCCATTCAAATGATAGGGCATGTAGTTTTATGAATCAATATGTACAATTCATATTTTAAACAGTTATCACATTTTCATTTAATCATTAATTATCACATTTTCCCAATTAAATTCATGTTTACCATTTGAATCATCATTCATTATCATTAATCATACGGTTTAGGTCATCATGCCAAGCACCCCATAATCTCAATCTTGGATAACTATTGGATACTAAGGCCATGTCCAAGTCCCAACTTCTAATCATTCTAGGACGCTATGCCCAACACCCCAAAATCTAATCCATTTAATAATTCTTTAAATAATAATAATTTTCCATGTATTCATTTACTAATCTAATGATTAGTTAAACATTTCAAAGGCCATTGGTTAATTAAACAATTAAATAAGAACATAACCCATTAATTAATTCACCAATTAATTAATCAATAAATACCATTCTCATTCCATAATTAATTCATAAAAAATAATAATTCATTTCAAATATCAACATGGCATAATTAATTCTCACAATTAATTATATTAGATCAACCTCATGACGTATAGCTAATTCTCCCAATTTATTATCTTTTGTCAAAATCATGGAACATAATTAATTCTGACAGTTAATTATATTTTCACATTAAATTAAATATCTCAACCACAAAATCAAATCTCCTGGAGATCTATTTGGGCAACCCCATATCATTTTTTCCATGATTCAATCATAAATTAAATCACCAAGGCAAATCAAATCAATTCCATATTCCTAATTACTCCAAATTAGGAAATTAAATTATCAAGGAAATCTATCAAACTCATAAACTCATACACATATCATAAATCATGACTATGGGAGTTCTATTTAGACAACCTACCTCAATTTATTGACAGAAGTTAGCCCAACGGAAATCCCCAAAATTTGAGCGGCACAACATCGTCGATCATGCTCTGGATCTAAATCCCTGAAATCAAAATTAAGATCAAAGGTTGCAAGATTTTGTAAAACAATATCTAGATCCACAATCCGAGATCTAGATCTCAACTCATAGGTTTAGATCTATGGAAGAAATGAAGATCCACAGTGAAAAGTTCATGGAAATATAGCGAATAGAACGGGAGAAGCAACATGATGAAATCTACTTACCGGGGGGAGAGCGGATCTTCAATCCAGGATTTCAATATTGAAGAATGGTGTTCGAATCAACTTGGAATATCTTCAAGGGGCTTTAGAAACACCTATAATTCTTCAATACTGAGCCAAGGTCGAAAACATGGATGTCTCGGTGGGTTGAGAGGTTTTAAAATGGATTTTCGGAATTAAAATCCCACACGCATGGTTTCCTTGGCAGAGGCACATAGTTAGGAAAATTATGCGCTAACCGTGTGGAACTCTCTATCCAGGTTTGCACAGTTTACATGTTTTGTTCATATGGTTTGTTAAACTGTGCACAATTCATGTGGACCCCTTGATCAAGTTTTTCATTCTTTTCATAGTTTGGTAGTACAGTTTTTCAAACTGTGCACAATCCATGCACAACCCAATATCCATTAGTATTCCTTAAAAATTCACCCAAACACACCCCAAGACACTACTCTAAGTTAAAGGTACTTAAAATATTTAAAAGGTACCTAAAAATGCGCCCAATATGACTCCACAAAAGGCTGGGATATTACATGTGTGGTGTATTAAATTTTATCCAATAAAAATCAATTTTTTTATATTTAGCCTTGAAAAAACTGATACTCCCTTATTTAATTTCCCAATATCACCCTAGGACACTATATTTTCACTATCCACAACCAAGTTCCTTCCACTGATTACACCAATATCCATTTGTGATCACTATAATTAAAATAACTTGTCAACCCCCAATCATAATAGTAGTATAAATCTAATTAGCCTATATAGAACAATGGTGTAGATTTGTTGGGGACCATTCACACCATCAATGTGAGATGAAGGTCATAAAGGCATGTTAAGGTTCAGTTCCCCCATACGATCAATGTAAATTGGGAAGATAAACCACATATTCTCCACATAAAATTCCATAACACAATTGGTAGTAGGTTTTAATGGGACTATTTTCACTTTTATGGAATCGTAGGTGCACTATAGGGGATTATGAGGGGGTAGTGTTGGTTTCCATCTGATCACAAAAGTACTAGATGTCTCATATTATAGAAAGAGTGGGTCGATAAACCATCTATGACCTCTTGATTGGGATCTTACAATATTGGGTTGAGGAACAAGGATATATACGTTCACATGAGTTGGTTAGTCAAGTTATATATGATTCATTAACGTAGTTCTATTATGGTATTAGTAGAACATTTTTTAGTGCACAATGAATATCTATAAGTATAGAATGTGTAAACTCCCTTGGTTTTTGGTACACGTGGGTTGAGTGGAAACCGATATTCTGATTGAAATTTATTCTACAAGGTATCATATTTATTTAGTGTCCATATTGTGCCCTTTTTAGTGGAAACTATAAGTGACCATTATTTCCTTCCTAAACTCACTTCCAGAAGGCAGAATGAGGTAATTGATATGGTTTCATCCATCCATATAGTTGTTCAATCCATTGTCCCATGTTTCCAATAAAATCTATAACCTTGAGCTGATCCAACACATTTTTTGTGTTCTTAGTAGAAAAATATTATATTTATGACATGAATAATTAGTTTATCCATGTGAATCACCCAATTAAACGAATAAGAACTCTCTTTTTCCATCTATTATCTATAGATCCCCGAGATCAAGGGAACAAAAAATCTATTTTCATGCAATTGGAGTTGAGAGTGTTCTGGCCTCAAGAGGGTTATGGAGTTGGCCATTTGGATATTCCATGATCTTCTTCACCCAAAGGGAATAAAAAATAATGGTAGTTCATGGAATGGATTTGATTTATTCATAAAGGCATTAAAGTGTCCCATTATGAGTTTCATGTGGACTAGAAACCATAAATCCTTTAGTTTGGAATGTCATAACCATGATTATCAAAGTGTTTTATATCATTGACCACACAATATGCTATCAATTAATAAATAAACAAAGATAAAAAATGTAAATATCTGTTCTTAACTATATTTGTTATGTACTCTCAGGGAGATAGATAAAGTTCAACGTCAACCTCATGAAACTACTCATATGGTAGATATAGTGGTAGAATTTTATACCATCCATAGGTCCTTGAGTATTAAGAGTAGATAAGATTTTAAACAAGAAAGGTGCTAAAAATCTCATATATTTTTTTATAAAAAGAGTGAAAACAATATAAATCACTAAAAAAGAATTCTCTTTCCATTATCATATTGGAAAAATTCAAAATTGGTTGAGAAAAAACTATATCATATCAAGAATTACTTAAACAAATGGTATGTTTAGGTGATTAACATATCCTATTAGAATCTAAAATAGGTCATGGGGGTGGTATATTATTCTAATAAAACAAATTTGACTGGTGAATTGGGCTTCTCTAATCCTTACTATTCTCTTAATTGATTATAAATTTAACTCAACTTTTAATCCAAGACTTCACGTATTACTATAATATCACTTATGTCATTTATTTTTCTTATTTAATTTTCTTTGGAATATTCTATTAATAATGAATTAGTTTCTTGATTACTATCAATATTGATTGATTCAATTCATCTTATAAATAATTAACCTCTCGGGTAGTCTCAATATTATTATCAATTTATCATTGGTGAAAAGTGTGAAAACACTCTGATGTGAGGGTTTTCACATTAGTGTGGGATGTTGATATTCTCTTTATTTTCATTTGCATGTAAAAATGTTATATAGAAATGTGTTTCATTTAATTCATCTCCTGAACAAGTCATTGATGAAGGTCAAACATGTTTCCTGATAATTGACATCGATCAGTTCTAACCACTGGTAGCATAAGTTCACTTTAATCACAATGAGTCTAGTAGCCACCATAGGCATTCAATGAAAAAGTAAACAACTCTTAAAAAGAATATTTAGGAAGATCATTAAGTGATAATACAGAGTAAACTCCTCCCCTTATCACCATTGATGTTCTAACTGAGGATATTTGTATGCCATCAACCAATTAGGGATCATCTTTCAACATATAAAAAATAATTAGGCAATATCAACCATACTTTACAAAATCAATTTAGGTCCTCAATTCCAAATTATTGTTTTGGGGGGATTATAATCCCCAATGCAATATTTTTATCTATCCTATTTTACAATATTGAGTCAAACATGGGGTAAGAAGACTAGTACTAAATTCTAGTATCAACCCCTTATTTTATTACCCATAAATTTCTCATCAATTATTTTCATGATTTTTGATGTATATGTGACTAACCCTATTAGTAAAATCCACTGATTTTTTTTATCAAGTTGAATAACTAAGGGTTGGGATCAAAGTTCCAAAGATCAAGTGAGCAAGTTATTTTCATATATGGATTTTATAGGTTAATTTTTTAGTCATGATTTATTTACTCATTAATGAAAAGAAAATTCATATATAATATATTACATATAGAATTACTCAGTCATTTTATTTTAGTTTTCTTGATTGATCTTATATTAGGTGCCTAAAATATCTATCACTCTTTTTAGAATCTAAATTAATACAATATAGGGATTCTTTAAAAGGATAATAAAGAATATAAAGTCTTAGTAATATTTTTTATAATACATTATTAGTATAAATTAAGTTTAAATGTAATTGATATCTGATTCAGATATATTTTCCTGATTCATATATGAATCAATCTTGTTATGTAGTCATTTATCACTTTCGGTGACCCGCTATTTATAGATGAGTTTGTTAGAGATATCTTATGTTATAATCTAGTCAATGTAGGGAAGATATATCTTTGAAGTTCCATTTATTTTTAGAAAATTTCTTCCATAACAACCCAATCCAATCCTCCATGTCATTATTCTTAACACAACCCAATTAAAAAGTAAATTCATATATTATAATGTATCTATTTTATGTTTGAATTCAACTTGATCTTGAGAGAATAAAAGTTGGTTTAGGAACCATCATTCAAACTTTAGCTGCATGATGGACTCTATTTTAGTCTGGTATCTTGATTCTCATGGCCTTCATTGGAAAGCAGAGACTAAGATCTATTTTAATGACATTACATTATAGTGTTTGGGTACATGAACCGGTCAAGGTAGCTTTGTGTTACTGGCATGATATTTAATCAAAAACCCCCTCAAGTCAATGGTCTTTGACATTATTTTCTATCATATTATGTGATGGACCATTCTTGTGAAAGTTTTTTCTCACCATAGGTAAGATATGACTGAGGCCTACTATTTCATAGTGTGGGTTTCTATACAAATCCAAACTGATACTTCAATTAGGTACTCCAAAAAAATTGAATTTGATTGGTTTACTAGAATTTTTTACTAAGATATTTTGAATCGATTATCCCAATTGAATTTGATGTTCCACCAAAACCACTCCAACTGGTACCTTAATGAACTACCTTTCACCCCGATATTCTTATTTGTTTTATTTGTCAGCACAACTCACCTCTATGATTCATAATGGATATTAGTTGTTGGGTAATATCCTAAAAATTTGGTTGATGGTGGTTTAACTTGATTGGAAAAAAAGGACTATCATCCTACTTCCATTTTTTCCATCTTGGATTTCATGGGACATTTCATCAACATTGAATCTCTAGTTGTAGAATGAGTGAGTTGGGTATCTATAGAGTTTTATAGGGGGCATGATAAAATGCATTAATCCACTAGATTTACACTATTCATAGTCTTCTACAACTATTTTGACCTCTAACTCAATGAAAGTGAGTGTTATTTTTTCACAACCTCTCTAAACCACTGTAGATATATGATTGCAAACCACTCTAGTCCTAAGGTGGCCACCAAAAATTATTATGAGTGTTATACATAGGTTACTCATAGATCATTTTTGTGCCAATATCTATTAAATTATGTGCTATATTGGCAAAACAAGTCTTGATCAGAAGGGAGCCTTCCCTATTTGGGTACCATTTTCGAAACTTGTGATCTTTTTTTATCAATAACTCAAAATATTGAGATTTAGAGAGTATAAAATGACAATAAGGATAGAATTTACTTTATTTTTCTTGATTTTGGATTTATCTATTATCATATTCTAATCCCTAATATGATCCAAGGCCCGTATGCTCATTTCATCACCATTTAATAAGGAGAGTCTCATTATAGACATTTTTTGTCAAAACAAAATTCATTATAATCTACATTGGGAGTATGAAATCATGGTCATAGGTTCAAAAAATGTAATCATTATGATTGATAGACTTAAATGTCTCATTATATTGATTCCTCACTAACAAATTAATAATTTCTAATAGGGGGTGACCCATTGACCCACTACCATGGAATATAGATTTTGTTTTTTGTTGTTATATATAGTGGAGGAGATGCACATCTTTATTTATTTTTCCATGATCCATTCCATATTCACCTTAATTGATATGTACACACTTGGTCCCTCCCATTCTCTTGATCACATTTCAATGAATGTTTTTATTTAATTAAAATGGGATATTTATTTGGAGAAAATATTTTCACATCATCCTTCTTCTAATGGATATGTCTATATCACCATTTATTGGTCACTACTTATGTTTCTTGAACATAATCTGACTCTAAAATGGTCCTACTACACTTGCTGATTAAGATATAGGGATATCATAGCAAGATAGATAACTAAACCCTTTAAAATACACTGCCACTCATAAAACAATGATGGATTTGTGCCAATTTTTCAAAGAGTATAACCAGGTGACTAGAATAATTCATAGTAATATCGATTAGTTGGACCAAAGTCATGAAAATTTAATTGAATGAAATTTTGGGAAACTAAAAAGTGATGATATGTTAGGAACTATAAATTTAATGGAATTTCTGGTTGACCTACAGTCTTCTTATTCCTAATATTAGCATATCTTGACTCATCATAAACTACATCAACTATAGGATATCTTTTCTATAGGGGGAAACAAAAGGAAAAAAGGTACCCCAACTAAAAATGAAAATAGGTAATTGATCTATACTGGAAGAAGGAATAAAAGCTTGTGTTGATAATTTCTTCCTCTTCATTTATGTTGGGGGTATTTTTGGGATACATTAATCAACATTATTATTATTTGGAAATTGCGAGGGCTTATCGACTTTATTATGAATATCATGGAGGTTTTGATCCTTATTTGTAATTCCATTAGTGTGGAATCCAATCAATACTAGGCCTAAACACCTAATATTACTACATTAACTCACGATGATATCATAACTAAATTAGAGTGTGTAAATTATTTTGAATCCAAAAATGTAAGATATATATGTAGTAGATAAACAAATTGGATTTTATTATTCTATTATCCCAAATTATTAGTGAATGTATTTAATGAATATAGGCACATTAGGAATGTTTGGGTAGGTATTACATCCCCAACCCCAATTCACTCCAAAAATTCAAATCAAACTGGCCTGGGTAAAAAATCACCTAATACCATTACATTTTAAAAGAAATGAAAGTCCTTATAATAATTAAATATTCATATAACCACAGACACAATCATTAGTAAAATAAAAAAGGAGGAAGAGACCTTATAAGCGAATACCCTTATGGTTTTTCTATCAGGAAAGTTGAATCAATAGTTGTTTCTATTGTTTCAGAAACTATGACAGAGAAATTGTTTCCACAATTAAATTATTAGAGTTAAACATAGTCATATTTCATCTTTAATGGTGGTTTTATAACTCCTCATCCCTATGATTTGGGAATCTACACTTATCATAAGAATTAATAACTCCCAAAAATTATAGGACAATGTTGATGTGACAATGATTTCCCAAATACATGAGGCTCATCTCTCACTTTTTTATATCATTTCCCACCCAATTTTGAACTAAATTTTTAAATGGATGCATGAAAAAAAAATTAATTAAAAAGTTTAAATTTTATTTCTAACCTCATTTCATTTACTGGTAGGTTGGAAATTCGCAACATGCCAATTAAACTACTTGGGGCCCATGTAATTTATGCCATATGAATACTATTCTGGGTTGGGTCAATGAATTTATTTGAATGGGATCATTTTATACTAGATAAAATCATGTAATAAAAAGGTGTTAGAAGTAATAGATTAATTTATTATCATTGAAGGACAAATCTAAATGAGCTCAAAGTTAAGGTACACATTTTGAATTTAGAAGGTTCACAAGATTTTCAATGTATTGTAATAACTCAATCTTTAATTAAAAACCCACTAGTTTATTTGGATTCAATAGGCCACATGGTGCATTTATGGTCTTGAGAAAAGAAATCCACTACATCTTGACTGTGTTTTTCAAACTCTCTAGGATATCCTTGATTGTAGAATCTAGGTACACCCTGTCCTAAGATATTAAGTATCCTAGTAAATTCCTAGAACATAATGTCCCACTGTCTAATTTAGATGGATCAGGGGAAGGATAATACTAGTAATATCATATATGAATCCTAAAAATTATCCATCCTACTGATACTGACTAGGACTAACTCTACCAACATGGAAATACTCTAAGTTTCCTATTGAGATGATAGTTCCATTAGATGTGTTCCACATTTATTCAAGGGTGATTGAGTGTGTTGATGTTTCAAGGAGGATGTAGTTTTTGGGGTATATTGATATGGAGATGGAAAATTCAAGAAAATAATTTCATGATAAATTGGTTTTTTGTTGTTGAAAATTTTGGAATAGAGTTCATAGATGATCTCAATCATTAATTAAGAAATCATAGTCTCTCCAGTAGTATCATGCACCCATTTGTTCCTTGGATGGAATGGTACGTTATAACTCATTCAATGGGAATTTTAATTAAAAAGAATGATTCCCATTTTTAATTCATAAACCCATGCATGAGATTTTATACAAAACATAAAGCTGAACAATAACTCTCTTCTACTGCTATCTTGGGGATAGATTAGGTGTTCAATGCATTGTTAATATAAATGATTTCAATTAAAAATGATGATAGTATATTTTTTGTTCTTTTCGTCATTTTATGGTGTAACCATATTTAGTGATAATTTTTGTTATGTTATAGTTCTTCTAGTGCTCCTGGTCGATGAAAATTTCCTTTCAAATTCTGGTTTCATTGAGGACATGATAACTTTAATTTTAGTGAGTTACAAAAATGGGTAGATTCGAGTGTCTAGGAAACATCCTTCACCATTAGGTCTAAGATGTCCACTATGATTATATCCACAAGGCATGTACTAGCTATTAAAGTTCATGTGGTGAATGTGGGTTCAAACCATCAACTCAATTGTTATTGTAACTCCACTCAAAGAGAATCAATTATTTCAGCACCTTCAAAAGCACTACATTAAGAAATTAAATAATTATAAAATTTCTTTAATTTCCTCCACCTATGGGACATGAATTCCCAGTTTAGGTATAGAGATGGTCAAAACCCCAATGCCTATGAGGTGTAATATGTTGATTCAAATATGTTAAAACATCCAACTCGGTATTATACTTATATGTCATTGAGGGTTCCAGATGTGTGACTTAGAACCACCAACCACTCCATTGATAAGGGTAAGTTGGCATGTTCACCCACCCATACCAAGTATTGATGATAGAATTGAGTGTTCTTTTAGACTTGATCATGCTCACACAAGTTGGTATGGTCAAGTTGGAGTATTGTTACTACTAGTACAAAAAGACCAACTCAATCATAGTCATAGGATAGTCATAGGCATTACTACTGTTTTTTTAAAAAAAATTATTAATATTTGGTTTTATTAATATTTATGAATATATAATATTAAATAAATAGAAACATCCCATCACAAGTAAATTATCAATGCCCAATTCTATAACCACCATAGCTCCACTCCACTCATTCAGCAACTGCCTTCAGGCTTGAACTGATAGTATGTGGACCATTATGGATTTCTAAATTGTCTAGGGATACACCACCTTGAGTTATGACCAAGGTAAAGGGTCTCAACATAGTTTTGACCAATGAAATAGAGAAAGTAGTGTATTTTGGGGCTCGTGATGGTTTTGATTAATGGTGGAATATTGATTGGATAAATGTGGAACATGACAACTGTGATCTATCAAGAACGTATCACCAAATATGGTGATGATTTTAAATAGTAAAACACCCATTACATATAGTCAAAATTTGGAAAATATTTGAATGATTCGTGTATAAACCATTGGAGTTGAATAGGATCAATACTGTGCTCATCCTTATGACTTGATTATGTACCTGGTCCATATAATCCATTTCATAATGTGTTCACAAACCAAGTCCCGAGAGATATCATGTATGGTAAGACTCAACATTTATATAAAGAAACCCTAGTTAGAAATACCCATATTTCATGAACAAGTATATAATAGGGGGACCAATAAGTAAACTGGTGGGAATCAAAATGTTTGAAATATTTAGGTACCTCACAATTGATTATTTGGCATCTAATTAACTGTAAAACCTACTCTATCTATCTCATAAATTTCTAGACTAATCATTATTTTCTTGATACCATCAATCATCCAAAAATAATTCAGACCAATCTGTGTGATGTCACCTTTGGTATCAAGTGTCACAAAAAAAAATTTCTCTAGGTTTCATTATAACTCCTACTTGTGTCATGATTGGGTTGTGGGCCGTAAAACTCAATATTCAACATGGTGAAATTGATCATATTCTAGATATTCTTTTTCTCCCTGCTTGGATAATCTTGGTCGTCTAATAGTTTTCAAACTCTTAGGGTTTTATATTAGTGGTTATAAAAAATATTTTTGTTCTCCTATCACTTTGGTTTGGTACATCATTATTTTCTCGGTACGTGAGTTCAGTCCTAGTTAGTAGTTTATTTCAAGGGTTTTCCATGAAATTGATTGGATCCATTTAGAATAGGGTTGATCATATAACAACTTTTTTCTCTCATTCCTAATTTCCCTAGGTTTAAAAAATCATAAAAATCTTCAAGTCACATTGGGCTCTTTATCACTACTATATGGAATGATCAATCTCTTGTTACTCACTTCTTCCATCAACTTGTGGAAAAACGTCAGATCAACGATGAAGCATCAACTCCTATGGTATTACAATACATTAAAGAATAAACCATAATATCAATTTTAATGTTTTTATTCCCTCGTAACCTACATTTTTATTTTTTTATTTGAAAAAAATACTACTCATTCCTTCCTTTTCAAAAGAGATAATGGGTATCTCATCAAGTGGGTTTGATACTAGATTAAGATAATACTTGGGGTTATTTTTTCTATTTGTTTGGATGTCTAATACGAATATTATTACTTCTAATTTCCAAACAAAAAATCTATGTGAGGGGGGATAGGGGTAATTGTGGCATCGATATATCAATGGGTGTTGGAAACAATGGCTCTGTTGGAATGGAGTTGGTGGTGTTATCCTTGAATGGATGGGGAGAAGTTATAACTTTGAATTGATGGGTTTGGGTATTGTTTTTGAATGGGATGATGGTCTACATTTTTGGTTATATTGTAATACCAATAAATTCACCAATGATTTGATGTTAGATACTAGAATATACATGGTGTTGGGGGTCAGTATTGAGTTTCAATGAATGAAAGGCCCAATCAAACACTATGAATGGGTGATCTTGATATGATTTTGAAGTGTGGGTGGTAGTGGTGGAGAAAATATATTTCCATTTCAATAGTTTCAATACAAAAAGATGTTTTTTTTTCTACACAAAATCACACTCAAGGTACCCTTTGTTCCTATAATTATCTATTGAATTAATATTATGATATGTGTTCTTTTTGGTCCCCTTGCCTCCCTTTGTACAAGAATTGAATTTGGAAGAGTTCACCTTTCAAAAAATTATATAAATTTAATATTATATGGAGGAAGGAGTCGAGTATGGAACTTCTCTCCCATATTTAATTATTCCTCACTATCTTGATCTCAGCAAACGCCTATGTTGGTTCAAATCCCATTAAAATCCCATCACAATAGCATGAGACATAAAAAAATACTAGACAATTGAGATAAAGATAGATTGGAAATCTAGGAACCCCTAGATCCCAAAATTCATTCTTTCACCCAATTTAGTTCTTCATTACCCATTTTAACTCTCCAAATAACAAACTTTAACTCACCTGATCACTTTTCATATTCAAATATTTTTCTTCCTCACCTGATGTTTTTATCCATAAGAATGTAATAGGGGATACGATGCTAGAAAAGTGAACAAGTGTATCAGTATCAATCACAACATGTTGGGAATGAAATATATGTGAAGTGACCAAGCAGTGATGAAAGGACATAAGAGAGGTGGAATTAGGTGAGATAACTTTAATATATTTTAAAAGAGTTAATGATAAATAAAAATTTTAGTATATAAAAACATCAGGTGAGGATTGTCATCACTGCCTGGTCACTTCACATGTATTTTATTCCCAACTTGCTGTGATTGATACTGATACACTTGTTTACTTTTCTAGCACTGTTCTCCCCTATTACATTCTTATGGATAACTTTATAATCTTTTAATATCCTCCATCTCTATAAAAATAGAAATTTATGACGCCATTCCTTCTATATAACTGATATTCTTTTCTTATTGAAATTCAATATCTCGTGAATGCTCTAAAATACTTCTAGACCTTCCCTAACTCATTAATTTACTCAAAGCTCATGTACAATGTATGAGTTTCTTAAAGCATTTTCATCTCAATTTTCTTACATGGTACTACATTATTTTTTATCTATAGGGATGAAGAACCTCTATCACCTAGGTCTGATGATTTACATCATTCATTACATAGGAATTTCTAACACTAACTCTGTAACTGATAGTAAGATTCAATGCAAAACCTTTCATGGTCATTCAATGTAATAACCACTAAGTACTAAGGAATGATCGAGAATGGAATTTTTCTTTTCCTTTGTTGGGATACTTCATGTATCCCTATCGGGGAAGGAGCTAGGATACATCAAGTGATACAATGAGGACAAAAAAACAATCCCTACCAGGTTTGTTTATGGGATCCCCTTTTGTAGTTTGGTAAAGAATCTATGGAAAGATAAGTGCTAATAAAATAATATTTATGATCACAGATTACTTGTTCCTATGGGTTTGGGGGGTAGTGAAATTAGGTTGTTCTGTACAGGTGGTCCAGCTGGGTTAGTGGATCTGCTACCTATATTATATCGGTAGTAGCTTTGTTTTGGAATCAATTATTTTGGGTAGTGTCCATGTTAAATCATGTGTTGTGGACTAGAAATAGTATACACTATATGAATAGATTATTCTATCATATTGGTATAGGGTTTAGTGAATTATTCCCTTATAATGGTGACCTTGCACATAAATACTAGTAACCTGTGATAGAGAGTTAAAAACAGCATTAGGAAAACAAACTGAAGTGGGTATATCATGGGATATTTGGGTGTGAAACTATGTGATTGGGGTTTGTGGCTGGTCGAGATGGAACCCATACATGATTTCACTTTTGGATTCATCATTTCTTGTGTTGAGAGATTGAACATATAGGCTTTTTATTATGGGGTTATAATGATATAAATAATGAACTTCTGAATATGTGAAAATTTATGTGTGAGAGAATTAATTGAGTAAATTTTAGTTTAGTTTTTTAATGATGGGATGATGGAAATAGAAATGGAAATGAATGTGTTTAATATATATGATATTCTTAAGTAGACTTTGTAATCAAATTGGATTTATCATGAGTGAATGATGAAAATATTTAGCTCTATACGGATGGAAAAATTGTGATCATGGTGGATGGTAACCTTCAATGACAAGGTAGAATCATTAGAGGTTTATTCTAGGTATCCCAGTTAACATAGAATTCTACAAGCTAGCTCAGGACCGAACCCTTGTCCTAATATCTCCAAATACAAGTTCAAAGATATCAAATGTTATCTAGGAAAAGGAGAAACAATTGGTTTGATAAAAAAATAATTATTTCTTGTCTTGGAACATTGTTGAGTGGTAGGGGTTGGAAGGTATAGGAGAATAGATAGTATAAAGTGGAAATATCACATTGTAAAATTTAGTAAGTCCTAGTTATTATGTTGCCAATACCAACCTAATCACCAAACATTCACTCCCATATGGTAAATACTTCAAAAAAAATGACTAAATCATCATCATATTATAATATCTCCCCATTAGTATGGTTGGAATTTCTACCATTAATTTTTAATTAGTCAGGAGTTCCTAGTGTACTATATGCAAGAACGAGAAGGATGGAGGTCTTGGTTGATTTAAATCAATTGAGATGGAAGTTTAGTAATGATATTTTATGTATTACTGGATTGGATGAACCAATACATTTATAATAGTGCTAAGCGTGCTGATCTAATAGGAATCAGGTGAACAAAACTAGTCCACACTCATTAATTTGGTTGGAGAAGTATCTCTTTTAAACCTAAGGTCCAATGATGCAATTGATCCATTAGTTTTATACAAAAGATTGAGTGATCTGTTGATATCAACTAGATTTCCATATCAACATGAAAATGGTGTGGTTCATGTCCATATATAAGTCAACACCTTCAATCCTTCCACTAGGTATGGCTTGTGGTTCCTCTAGGGAGGTAATGTTGTTCATTGTAATTTTTCATTATTATGTAAGAAAGTAGGACTATACGAGTACAGAACTAATGTTTCACCCAACCAAATACCATGAATACTAGAAGATATGTTTCTTAGGGATCCCATGAGAACACTTTTATTAAAATGGTAGTAGTGGGAAACCCCATTCTAATTATTATTCTCAACTAGAAAATGTAATACTTTATAGTGATATCTAAACCGACCCTCCACTTAACAAAAGTGGAAAGAAGGAACCCTATATCCACCATACATAACATCAACTCAAATTGGACCAAAAATTAACTCATAATAAAATACATTCATGGACAACCACTACTCTAGCAATGTGAAAATAGGTACCCTGATGATGAATTGGGTGAAATAAAGGCTAGTTGGAAGGTGGTAGAGTGAATCGATTGGTTAATCATTGACAGATCCAATATTCCAAGGGTAACCAAGAACACACTTAACCCAAGCGACTTTTGAAATATTCATCATTTATTCGGCTGGAGTCTGATGGTTTCATAGGGGGTCACAATTGGAGTTATTTTTTTCATCATTAGAATCCCAAAACTCCAATTAGACATTGTGGAATGGGGTTTATGTGAAAAATATATAATTCATAATACTAGGAAGGGGGGTTAATGATCTAGGGTGAAACACCTATAGAATATAAAGACGGGGGTGGGGTATACTGCGGGGTATGTTATCTTGTGAACTATGTAACTCAATTGAACTAGGATTCTAAATGGTTCTTCATTGGATGTTGGTTGACTAATAATCTATATAGTAATTAGATTTAGGATTTAGATAGTATTTATGACTGAAAAGATTATGTCTACCACTATGACCACTAACATGTGGATTCAATTGTCTCATTACCCCTTAGCAATTGAGCCCTATAATGATTATTATTTCTAATTATTTATGGCCATATATATATTATTATATGGTTCAATTAAATAGATGTACACCAAGATCATTTTCATGAGTGCTGATGCTTTGCAATGTAATGGGGTTTTTTACAGATGAGGGGAGAAGAATTGAATCAGATATCAATGTGAATTGATTCATTTTCATTGGTAAAATAAGAAGAAAGATGGTTCATGAGTAATGATCATCCATCGAATGAATCACTATACCAAGGAGAGAATGTGTCAAAATAATGGAAAATTGTTTTGAATGAATCTATTATTAATATGGAATTTCATGTTTTAATATGTGAATTGTATATATTATATGGGTTTGACATGGACCATTTTTTCTATCTTATTGTTAGATTAATGTCATTATAATTTTTAAAATAATCATTATTCATTTTCCATAAAATCTACTATGACTCGATCCACCTTTTTCAGTTGAATGTAAATATCATCATTTGTATGATGGTTATATGAAAAATAGTAGTGCTTTAGGAGACATCAGAAATACCACCCTTTAGTTGAAATTGACTTCTATATGGGGGTATATAGAGGGTTAAAATCAGATATGGTAGGTCATATTCAAGATAGAAATGGAAAAAATCAACCCAATATGGAATCCATGTTTTCTTGCTAGTCATACATCATGATTAAATGTTACTATGATTGGTTTAGTACAAAATCTTTGGAACGTATCATATTCCATCATCCATATTCATCTCATAGGTATCTAGATGAATAGACTATGCAGTGATCTGGAACCTTACCCCCAGTTTAATGAAAGGAACCCAATATTTTAGGTGTTAATTGGTTCTTCATTACTTAAGTTCATATTGAATAAGATAAATCCTTATTTCATGTCACTCCAATTGTTATGATGGTTCCACAACTTAAACCTAGACTAGTTGTATAGTTGTAAATTTCCATTGCAGTAGAAATTAGATAGGGAATCTCAAATGGAATACGAGATTGCATCAATATTATAGTGGAGTATACAATATAAATTGATTATGTGGTACTAATATAGGGGAGGAACAACCCCCAAATCAACTCCATGTGATTTGAAACAAATATCCCATAAACATTCTTTGGATCTCAATACATCACTAGAGAAGCACTCCTCGATGATCCCATTACTGCATCATGGGAAATAACTCTATCAATGATCACAAAATGGAAGAAATGCTTGTATAAAAGGATATGTTTTGGAATTTATAGATCAATAAATAGGATGATATGGTTTTATGGAAGGATTAAGGATTATAATCAAACATATATCGATAATCATAAAGGTATGATTACACTACAAGAACTCGTTTTGGAATTACTATAATTTGAGGGTCTTTATGTCTAAAACTCTATCTATTACTTAACTACTAGACCCAACCATGCTCGAATTGGCATGTCAAATTACATATTTCATTGCTCAAGATATCTACCTTATCCCACAATAGTAAAACCAACCCATTCATTATATAACTACTTTTATCTAACATTATCACATGAGAAATAATGTAATAAATAGGATCATGTTAATTTATCTCTTGTGTGGTGATCAATTTTATAGGGAATACAATACTCTAAATGATGTACTCACTTTGTGGAGAATATGATATGGTTTCTCAAGTATAATTTCAATTATTCATCTATGGGTGTATCCACTTGATACATCATGTTTGGGGTGAAAGTGTGGATTGTGTTTTACCATTATCTACCCAGGTCGTAGTCATTTCCAACCAATAAAACATCTCAAAAACTATGATTATATATTATTAATGATGTAATTCTATTAATATGGAAACAACCCACTAAGGAACACAAATTTCTTATGGAATATATGGTATTTATATAACTATTTTTTCTTGGATATCATTTGTATCATTAGAATCAGATACTAATTCAATTGTCCACAATTTTCCAATGGTGAAGGGATGGTCTATAGTAAAAAATTATGGTCCCATTGACTCAGAAACACCAAGACATGTGCATGGGCATAGGAAAAGGGGTAAGAAAGGTGGAAATGGATATTTTCACCCTATTATAACTCTTATTTGAATGGGAAAAAATGTTTTATATTTCTATTCGAGATGCTAGTATAATGGAATAGAAACTATATTAAAAAAACACATGTGTTTTACCCACTCGTTCACCATTGTTACTGCTATCATTATTTATTGAATTGTACCACACCACATCCCTTATCATAATATCTAGACTCTATTGACCCATGTTTGGTGATAATAGACATGATCACCCACTTCTTATATTCCCCCTCTAATCCCCAACATTTCCTAATCATCACTTCCATTAAACAGTTACTACTGTGTCTATTATGTAAATATTCCCAAACTATTCTTCCATTATATCCAAAATGTTCTACCGTTGTTGGGGTCGTACATCAAGATATAAAAACTATTATAAAATAAGATATTTAATAGTGGAGTTTGTGAAATTGATTACTTATGTAACACTATCGACCCAACCATCCTATCTTCAAAATAAATACTTGGAATGATGCCTAGGTCACCATCAATAAGCCAATGATATCAATGTTAAAATTTGGCTGAAACCCAATGTCAACATCTTTAGTCTTTGAAATTTTTATGTTAGTTTTTTTGTAACACCACTCATGAAATCCCTTCATTGTGAGTAGAGAAACCCCATAATTCAACATGAATGTCTCTGCACATTATCCTCAGCCCATTTGGTGAGGTCTCTCTAAGATCATCCACGAGACCCAAGTTCAAAACCAGGCAGATGCATAATTTCGGGTTACTGTAACCTGTATTTTTAGGTGCTATAGATGCGGTAAATATTCACCTTGGGCCGCCGGTTTGGGATTGGATTCCTTAAGACCTTCGGGCCACCCGGTCCTTTTGGTCAGTAAGGCTTTCAATCCACCTCGAGGTATTCTAGCCACCTCAAGTCCTTCAGGGCCACCTGATATGCAGATTCCCAAAAATATTCTATAAGAAAGTAGCTCTAGAGGAGGATTCAAGAGAAAGATAAATTCACCAGAGTAGGGATAACATATTTGGAATAATGGCAGGGTATGGAATTTCCATTGGTATCAGGCATGTGCATATCTGTATAGGACAACTAGCCAAATAGCCATGCAAAGGTGGAGAGCTATTCACAATGCAGATGTTGGGGAGGGGCTGTTTCAAGTAGTCATAGTCTATATGAATTACATAAGACCTATATGTCCAGTAAAGTCTCCAAGACTACGTGATATGTAATATCTAAGACTACTGGCCTTGTAAGGGTTCCCCCTCATCCGTTGAAATGAGGGTTATCAAAAATAAATAAAAAAGAAGGTCGTCATGCCATTCAGAAAACATGAAGGTCCCAAATCCAGATAGGTTGTACAGGATATACTAACCATTGAAATAATTGTAGTTTTTATATAATTACATCTTCCCTTAAACTTTTTTTTTTCTTCTTTCATGTATCTTTGTTTCTAAGGATGGTTTTTAGGGTTCTACTAGTTTCTTTTGGATATGTTTTTCAAATACTTTAAGGGAATTGATTGCAATTAGTTAATCTTCTTCTATATCTATGAATGGGGAAATGTGAGAAATATTATTTTTATTTTATTTAGTTGATCCAATGAATACCGACCCTACTCCTTAATTAGAAATAATTCTCATAATACCTATGAATGTATCATTTTTTATTCAATTATATATCCATTTTTTCACATGTACTCAGACACGGGATAATCATGCAATGAAATATCAAAAAAACCTCTCTCTTGTTATTCCTTGGATTGAGAGGGCCATTTCAGATTACCATGTCTTCTTATCCCCTTACTTCTGATAATAATACATATTTGGATGATTAGAAGATAACTTAGCTACTACCCACATCATTCATTTGAAAGATCAATCATAAAAAAGAAACCCCTAAATAGGGTAACTCTTCTACACTCTTTCAAACTCTTCTATCCACCCCCCCCCTAAATCATTGATTTTGAGGACAGAGACCTAGTTGTTTATTACATAAAATTTCTAAGAGAACATCTATGACCAACCACTTTATCTCCACATCTGAATTCCCCTTCAGATACAAATACCACCTATTAATGAAATTACATATCCTCTGAATGAATCAAAAAAACTCTTATATTTCTCTACAAATTCCCAACTTATCCTTAGTTCAAGAATATAGAGAAAACATTTATAAATAAAATGAGTAATTTATATGAAATTTACAAGGCCCTGCACTTTAAACATTCTCTGAAACAATTCTACAAATTATTATAATAAATATAAACATTACATAGAAAACACTTAATTCAATTGGATAAAGCTTCTATGGATGAATTTTCCCCAAATCATTCAAAGCCTTGGGTTACATAATTAATTACATGACTCCAATCCAGATATTTATTAACCATGTTAACTCTAAATTCTCAACCATGTCTCATTCAATAACAGCTTATTTTTTACTATTTTGGATATTGAATTAATGCCCCCTCCCCATCTTCAAGAAATATTATATTCAATGTTCCCAAGACCCAGTGTAGTTATTTCACCAAGACCATATAATAAAATAGATATTTACATTCACAAATGACCAAATAAAATAGATTCCAAGACATATGAGTTCATAAAAATTTTATTTTGAAATATCTAATTCAATATAACTACATTTAAGGGATGAATGTTTTATCACATCACTAGTTAATTGAGGTAAGAGGCAAAAAGGTTTTGATTTCAATTGATTTCTTAGATATAAAATCTCTTTAAAACTCTATTTTCTCAGGACAATAAAACTAGAACACAAATTACTATTAAATTAGTAAGGGAGATATGAGGTTGGGTACACATGATTTGAATGTCTATCACTCATACCTAGGCTTGAATTTATATGGATATTTGAAAAAATATTTTATTATTATTGATATAATTGGTCTTAGAACGACCTCACTAGGTAAGTTCAATATTTCTACTACAGTTTTGAGGAAATAAGTTGAATTTGGGAAGGATTAGTGTGGTATATCCTTACTTATATATGTATTTTTATCTTTGATATAGTTAAATGGATCTAGGAAAGCACCGACAATACATTTGATAGAAAGTCTTAGTCTTTTATTATCTTCTTGAAATATAATTGTTTTTCATATTGAAACTCATAAGAGTGTTTGAAATTAGCCTTTAACATGGAACCTTACCTTCTAATCCTTTTCTTTGTAATTAAATTTAATAAAAAGGACTAGTTGTGAAATTTGTGGAAAGATTGTAATCTCACATTCAAATTTCCCTAGATTCTATTACCTTCTTAGGGAGATTTACTAAGTAATTCCAATCAATTAGATTCTATGTATGAGAAAGATCTAATCTAATCATAAAATTTTAGAATACTATACAACATAAGACTACTCTATTATCCACGTGGTCTAGTTTTTCTATATTTCTCTTGGTGGATAGGTTTTTATATCCCTACCAGGGGAATATGAGAATATCGTTCAAATAATAAGTGATTGTAGCATGGATCATTCTATAAAAGAAGAAACTATTATATCTAATGGGATTGGAGACACTTTCAGTGTCAACTCTATAAATGTTGAAATAATAATGAAATCTCACTAATTGAATTTTTTTTGAGGAATGGTGGAAGGGATTAATCTCATATCTAGTGAAATGATAAGGTAATAGAGAAGAAAGATCAAGCATAAGGACAATGTTAGCATCTTACATTAAAAAAACATTACCTTATTATTATAACACAACTCAGAAAATTCCATAGAAAATATCAATTTATCATTTGGAAATATCCTCTTGTTTTATTCCATGCAACATTAAGTACCAAAATATTTTAGAAAAGATGGAGCAGAGAAAGAAACCTTAGATAGTGACCTAATAATTCATTGATCTTAGAATGATACATAATGTAAATATGATATGGAATTAAAAGGATGAGTTTCTTTTATATGTGGATTCTACTAAGTGACATTACAATCATCGAATTAAAATGGGAGTCCATTTTTGATAAAGATCTTGAATTCCCCCCTTAATAGTTAGTGAAGAGCACAAAGAGAACAAAAAATAGTCCATTTTACCAATTTCCCAACATTTTAGAATAAAAGGTATGGTTGGACCCGATACTAAATCCATATGAATTTGAACTACTAATTGGACACTCTCTCCATTGGCTTTGGAATGAGTTCTTAATCAAGACCTCAAATAATAATTTTAATGACATGACTAACTTTATTGATTTATAGGGCTACTACTACCACTCCTGGACCCATACTAGAGTTTCCCTCTGTCAACATAGAATAGATTTGACCATATCCAAGTTTAAATATTGTATAAATATCATCAATCAAACTGTTTTCCAGGGTGTAAGGAGAAGAAATGGTTGAGTTAAGAGTTCATTATCGGGTATAGAATGATTCCTGTTGGGCAAAAATCCCTCAAGGTATCATTGAAGTATTTTTGAGGTGATTGTGTTTGTTGACAATGTGGACATCTGAGTAGTGATTATTGACAAAGCAAAACAATGACATACAAACTTGTTGACAAAGAGGATTTCATTGTGGAATGTCGAGTTCAAGAGCTGAGGTCAACGATCCATGTTTGACTCAAGAACGTCGATAAAAGGAATGGATGATCTTGAGGCGGTACAAAAGAACAGATACAAGGTGGCGCCGTTTTCCAGTGTTTTCCAAATTTTAGGGCCTGAAAATCGGCAAATGAAGAAAAGTGTTTTTGGCAAAAGGACTTGCGTGCCGAGGACTTGGAGTATAGGAAACTTGCGCGCCATATGTTTTTCAAGATCAGAAGATCAAAATATGGCAAAGTAAAGAGTTTCGCGCAAGTTTGGGAGTTGGTCGCGCAAGTGTCTAAAATGACAGGGGACTTGCGCGCTGAAACTGGGTCACGCAGGTGACTTGCGCGCCGTCACGCAGGGTGGTCAGATTGCCTATAAATACTGGACCACCCCTCCTCATTTTCAACGGAGTTCAATACTTTGAGAAATCAGAGCTCCCATCGAGCAGGTGTGGTGGTCGCGCAAGTGGTGAGTGTGGGTCGCACCGGTGAATTTGCGCGCCAGTAGTTGAAGTTGTGCGCTGGTGTTAGAAGTTGCGCGCCGGTTGGCAGTTGCGCGCCAATATTGGTTTGGGCGTAAAAGGAAGTGAGTCGCGCAAGTTTGGAGTTGAGGAAGCTTGAGTCGCGCAAGTGTCTGAGGAGGACTTGCACGCCCATTGTGACTTGCGCGCCGATACTTGCGCGCCGAGATTGACTTGCGCGCCAAGTAAGGTTTTGTTCCAGCAGTGCTTCTCGGATTGCGTGGAAGCTGGTACGTTGCCCGATACCTTCGATGCAAAGAGATATTCATCTACGGGTGAAAGTTTTACTTCAACAGAGCATCTACACACAGAGGAAGATGCATTCATTCATGCAAATGAAGAGACCTACAGGTCTATAAACTGTGAGTGGATTCCATCCAAGAGCAGTGAGCTTAGGAAGAGGAAGAAGGCGATCCTCTCCACCGGAAGTGAGCCAGAGAGAGAGAGAAATAGGGAGTGACCCTTGGGAAAGAATTGAGCTGACCCTAAACATTGTATAGGCAGTGAGCCTGGGTTTAGAAGTGATCTAGCCCGAACCATGTAATCCACAGCTAGTGAAGATTATTGGAATTTGGTATGACCGGCAACTTGTCGGTGTATGCTCCTTGGACGTAGCCCTTTGCGGTGAACCAAGTAAAATTGCTGTGTCCTGTGCATACTTCGCTTTCTATTTACTTTGTGCAACAGGAAAAGAGAGAAGAGAGTTTTGCTCAAGAGCGAAACAAGATCAGAATGGGCATTAATTTTTAATTAGTCATACCCTGATTCTCCCCCCCTCTCAGGGTATTCAGCCTTATGGACCTAACAATTGGTATCAGATCGAAAGGTTGAAAGTTGTTCTTCTTTTAATTGAGGTCACCAATCATAAAGGGATTCTGATCTTCGACGGATATAATTTTCAGATATGGAAGAATCGGATGCAACACTATTTCCGATCCTTGGGAATGGATGTGTTTTCAGCAGCTATGCATGGTATCACAGCTGATATTAATAGTGGTGCTTTATCAGAAGATGAGTATAGAGAGTTGGATGCTGATTCCAAAGCAATCAATGCCTTGGGGGAGCCCTTTCCAATCCCATATACACGAAGGTGATGTCATGCAAAACATCACATGCCATGTGGGAAAAGATTTTGAATATATATGAAGGGACACAAAAAGTCAGAGAGGCAAAGCTGCAGGTGTTGTGGAACAAATATGAAGATCTGAAAATGAACCTGAATGAGTCTGTTGAAGCATTCTTTGACAGGGTGAACATTGTTGTGGAAGATATGTGAGGTCTTGGAGAAGTCATTGAAGGCATAAAGATTGTAAAGTGCATCTTGAGGAAACTTCCACCTCGGTTCAATCCGAAAGTTTCAGTACTAGAAGATAAAGATCCAAAGGAGATGACATTGGACAATTTGCACAGTAACTTGGTTGCATATGAAATGAGGAACGATGAAAATGAGGCTGTGGAAAAGGGGAAGTCTAAAGAGGTGGCATTTAAGGCCATGAAAAAGCTCACCATTGAAGATTCTAATGAAGAAAAAGAGACAGATGAGGTGATGTCATTTATTTATTCAAATCTACAAAGAGGAAGAGGAAAATTTAAAGGTAAACTTCCACTAGCATGTTTTCGATGTGGAAAGGTTGGTCATCTTGCGGCAAGATACCCAAAGAAGTTTCAAGATGACGATGATGATGAAGTTTAAATTCCCAAGAATAAAACTTTAGCTTTTTTGAAAGGGAAGAAGCAATTCAAGAGAAATTTCTTCAAGAAAAATAATCTTCTCTCACAAGAACTCTAAAGTTCAGATGAGTATGAGGATGAAGAGGTTGAGGAAATTGAAAATTGCAGAGATCGTGGGGTAAATGCCTTGGTGGAGATTGTTGGTAGTTCTCAAAAGGGAGAAGAAGCTGATGCTAAAGAAGAAGAAGAATTTGAAGGGAGAGTTGATATGGAAGCCGAATTGGAAGCAGCTTTTGAGGAGATAGACATTTGGAGAGCCAAAACGAAGAAAGCCAATAAAGTGGTTAGTGATTCCAAACTCTATATGAAACAACAGGATGAAGAAAACTCTGAGCTGTTAGAAGAAATTGAAAGACTAAAATCCTCAACATAGGAGAACTCAGAAAATATTGTTGAGTATAAGCTTAAAGTTGAGGAAAAAAAGAAGGAAATTGATTGTTTGACCAACACAGGAAAAGATCAGGTTAGACGTATCAAAGAGCTTGAAGAATAAGTGGTCAGTCTACGAAAAAAACTTACGGATCAAGATAAACTCTTGTCCCCCAATGTGATATCCGAAAAGCAGGCCATCCAGAAGACAGAGAAGATAAAAGCGGAGCCTAGCAGTTCAGTAGGGAATAAGTAGCAATTGAGCTCAGATTTTAAGGTCGTTTCTGGGCCTAGTCAAGAACAAAAATTTGCGAAAATTGCCGTCAGACCGCATGCACTCATCCCGTAAGTGAAGGTTGATTTGGGCATAAAGCAGAATCAGAATATTCAGAGATCTCAAAGGGAAAATCGTAGTGCTGAAATATCATGAGGGAATGCATCCTATATCAGGTGTTATTGCTGTGGGAAAATGGTACATTCACAGTATGTGTGTTTCATAGCCAAGAGATACAGAAGGGAACATGAACAGAGATGGTAGCCAAACAAAGAACGTTTTTCCAGAACACATTTTAAAGGACACTGTTTTTGGTGTGGAGGATTTGGACACATGGGTAGGTATTTCACTTCAACCATTCAGTGAAATGTGTCAAAGCAGAATCAAAATGTTCGCAAGCAGCAGATCAATAAACCAACAAGTGAGTTAAAAGTTCAGAATAGATTTGAAGCTCTGCAAGATGAGGGTGGTCCATCATACTCTGAGAAAGAACAGAAGTCTCAATCCATGCCGAGTGTGAAAGAAAAAGTATGGACCAAGACGAAGAAAAATGAGAAGGTTGTGGTGGCAGAGATTGCCCTTAAAGCATCAGATCGATCTGGTGTTTGGATCCTTGATAGTGGTTGCACATCCCACATGAAGGGTAATAAGGATCTTGTTATAGGAATCAAATATGACAAAGAAGGAGTTGTCAAATTTGGAAATGATGAAGGCCTGAAGATTGTTGGCTCAGGGAAAGCCAAGTTTTGGGGCAAAGAGATGAGACGTGCTGATGTCTTGGTAGTAGAGGGTCTCAGTCATAACTTACTCAGTGTCAGTCAACTATGTGACTCTGGGCACTCTATCCAATTTACCAAGAAGATGTGTGTTGTGAAAGGAAAATATGGAGCAGCTATTCTGTAGGGAAAAAGGTCAAAGGGAAATCTCTACCTTGTAGGTGGGGAAGAATGTACTTGTCTTTTATCCAGAGAGGAAGAAAACTAGTTGTGGCATAAGTGACTTGGTCATCTATGCCAACCATCTATGGAGGATCTCGTAAAATGTGATGCTGCTAGAGACCTTCCCAAACTATCACGTGATCGCACTCATACGTGTGATGCTTTCCAACAAGGGAAGATCATCAGAAAGACATACAGGCCAAAGGAACAGAAATCAACTAGAGTGCTCGAATTGGTTCATGCTGATGTATGTGGACCTATTTCACCACGAGCTATAAATGGGAAAAGGTACTACATTATTTTCATTGATTATTATAGCAGAATGTCTTGGCTATTCATCATTACCCATAAGACAGAGGTGTTCAGTTGTATAAAGCAGTATATGAGGGAATCAGAAAAGATGCTTGGGAAGAAAATCCTGAAATTTCGTACTGATAACGGTACAGAATTTACAAACAGTCAGGTTGAAAACTATCTCGAGAAACATGGGATAAGGAATCAAGTATCATCAGTAAGAACTCCCCAATAGAATGGAGTGGTTGAAATAAGAAATCGGATCATCAACAACATGGCAAGAACAATGCTTATTGATAAGGACCTACCAGAGAAATTTTGGAAGGAAGCCATTTTAACATCGGTCTATGTTTCAAACAGGTCTCTGTTGTGTCCGAAGCAAGGGAAGACTCCGTATGAACTATGGTACGGAAAGAAGCCAACTTTGAAATACTTTCGAATCTTTGGAATTAAGTGTTTCATTCTCAACAAAGAAAATCATAGGAAGTTTGAGGCATGAGGAGATGAAGGGATATTCCATGGCTACTCAGGGAAAAGTAAAGCATATAAATGCTTCAACAAGAGGCTGGGAAAAATCATTGAGAGCAATGATGTCACTATAGTTGAAAATGAACAGAATACTCAACGATCCAGTGAACAGTACTTGGATGAAAGTGATGATGAGGAAAGAAACACAGGGGGGCAGAAGTTGCAGAGGCTGACTCAGAAGTAGATACTGATGATGAACAAGAAAGTGTAAAGTCTATATCTGCAAGGAAGCCAAATAGTCGAGCTGAATTTGATAGGCAGAATATCATTGGTTACCAGACATCACCAGTTCAGACTCAAAGAATGAAGTCATTACAGCAGACATCGCTTTTATCTCATGTGGAGCCGAAACGTTTTTTCGATGCAGCTAAAGATGAAAACTGGGTTCAAGCTATGAATGAAGAGCTTGATTAGATTGAGAAGGACCAGATGTGGGAGATTGTTTTGAGACCAGCAGACAAGAATGTCATTGGGACTAAATGGGTCTATCGCAACAAGATGAATGAAGATGGAACTGTGATTCGAAACAAAGCACGACTAGTGTGCAAGGGGTACTCCCAGATCGAAGGAATAGATGTTGATGAGACATTTGCACCAGTTGCAAGGCTGGATACAATCAGATTATTCTTGGACATAGCAGTGCAAAGAAAGTTTAAAGTGTTCCAGATGGATGTCAAATCCGCGTTCTTGAATGGGGTTCTGGAAGAAGAGGTGTACATTGAGAAGCCAGATGGTTTTCTTATTCATGAGGATGAGAACAAAGTTTTCAGGCTGAAGAAGGCACTGTATGGGCAGAAACAAGCACCATGGGCATGGTACTCAAGGCTTGATCAGTATTTGAAGAAGCTTGGTTTTTAGCGTGGAGGAGTTGATTACAATCTCTATTTTAGTAATGAAAGTAATCAACGGATGATGGTGCTGGTTTATGTTGATGACATAATATTCGGCGGATCAGATGAAGCTCAATGCAGACAGTTCTCCAAATTCATGAAAAATGAGTTTGAAATGTCAATGATTGGAGAGCTAACATTTTCCCTTGGTTTACAGGTGACACAAAGAAGTAATGGCACTTTTATTTCTCAATCCAAATATGCCAAGGAGGTTCTAAGAAGGTTTGGAATGGATAATTCCAAAGAGATGAAGACTCCGGTTGCTACCCGGATGAGATTATCAAAAGATGAGGACGACAAGGCAGTTAATATCATAGAATATAGGCAAATTATCGGAAGTCTATTGTACTTGACCGCGACAAGGACTGATATTGTTTTCGCCACATGCCAAGCAGCGAGATATCAAAGTAATCCTATGGAAAGTCACATGATTGCAGTAAAAAGAATACTTCGGTAAATCAAGGGCACAATGGACTTCAGGCTGACATATAACGACAAGTCTCATACAGAATTATTGGGATATACTGATGCAGACTGGGCCGGTTCAGCAGATGATAGGAAATCAACATCTGGAGGTTCATTTTATCTTGGCGGACTATGTATTTCTTGGTTGAGCAAGAAGTAGGATTGCATTTCATTAAGCACCGTAGAAGCTGAGTATATTGCAGCCACTCAAGCATGCACACAGTTATTGTGGATGAAGCAGCAGCTTGAAGATATGGGAGTTGAAGTGAAGTCTCAGATCGGAATCCAGTGTGACAACTCAAGTGCTAAAAATCTTAGCAAAAATCTTGTCCATCATTCCAGGACAAAGCACATTGAGATCAAGTATCATTTCATCAAAGAGAAGGTTGAGCAGGGCATCGTGAAGTTAGAGTATGTGCCTACAGAGCTAAAGGTTATAGACATTCTGACAAAGGCCTTACCCAAGGAAGATTTTGAGAGGCATCGACTGGCTCTGGGAGTTCAGTCGATTCCCCGCACTTGAAATAGTGTGGATGTGGGACCCCCCCCCCCCCTCCCCGAGGTATGATGTCTTTTTCCCTAATGTGCTGATTTGTGTTCTCTACTCTGTTACAGACTACAAAGGAGTGACCTTTGGGTTCGTTGACAAAGGGGTAGAAAATAGTGTTTGTTAAAGGGGGATAAAATAGTTATTGGGAGACAGTGTGGCTATTTGAGAAATCATTACAGATACGGGGAGATGCTGACAGGTGGAGCATCCAGAAAGGGGGAGCAATGAGAAAGGGGGAGTGTATTAAATCTGACGATGCTAGAAGTGATCAATCAAAGAATAGATATCATGACAGCTGAGGATTGTGATAAAAGCAGAAGAGTGGTGTTGGAAAGTGGTAAGACTATTTCCAAACCAAACATTGGTCTTCCAACAAATCCATCAACAATTGGTATCAGTTTAGTCCAAATTGGTATCAGTTTGGTGTCAACAGTGGATGTCAGAGATAAAGTGATTCATTGATGAAATTTTCATTTACTCTTGTTTCTCACGCCGAGCATTGCTCATGTGGGCTTAGAGTATGTGTTGAGTAAATCCGTGATCGCTATCATAATCGCAATGAGGCGAATGGAGGCTGAAGAATCAACGATGTATCTTTGTTTTTAGAAGATTTGTCAACAAACCCAAAGGGGGAGATTGTTGGGAAAAATTCCCTCAAGGTATCATTGAAGTATTTTTGAGGTGATTGTGTTTGTTGACAATGTGGACATCTGAGTAGTGATTGTTGACAAAGAAAAACAATGACATACAAACTTGTTGACAAAGAGGATTTCATGGTGGAATGTCGAGTTCAAGAGATGAGGTCAACGATCCATGTTTGACTCAAGAACATCGATAAAAGGAATGGATGATCTGGAGGCGGTACAAAAGAACAGATACAAGGTGGCGCCGTTTTCTAGTGTTTGCCAAATTTTAGGGCCTGAAAATCGGCAAATGAAGAAAAGTGGTTTTGGAAAAAGGACTTGCGCGCCGAGGACTTGGAGTATAGGAAACTTGCGCTCCATATGTTTTTCAAGATCAGAAGATCAAAATATGGAAAAGTAAAGAGGTTCGCGCAAGTTTGGGAGTTGGTCGCGCAAGTGTCTAAAATGACAAGGGACTTGCGCGCTGAAACTGGGTCGCGCAGGTGACTTGCGCGCCATCATGCAGGGTGGTCAGATTGCCTATAAATACTGGACCACCCCTCCTCATTTTCAACGGAGTTCAACACTTTGAGAAATCAGAGCTCCCGTCGCGCGGGTGTGGTGGTCGCGCATGTGGTGAGTGTGGATCGCGTAGGTGAATTTGTGCGCCAGTAGTTGAAGTTGTGCGCCGGTGTTAGAAGTTGCCCGCCAGTTGGCAGTTGCGCGCCAATATTGGTTTGGGCATAAAAGGAAGTGAGTCGCGCAAGTTTGGAGTTGAGGAAGCTTGAGTCGCGCAAGTGTCTGAGGAGGACTTGCGCGCCCGTTGTGACTTGTGCGCCGATACTTGCGCGCCGAGATTGACTTGCGCGCCAAGTAAGGTTCTGTTCCAGCAGTGCTTCTCGGACAGCGTGGAAGCTGGTACGTTGCCCGATACCTTCAATGCAAAGAGATATTCATCTACAGGTGAAAGTTTTACTTCAACAGAGCATCTATACACAGAGGAAGATGCATTCATTCATCCAAATGAAGAGACCTACAGGTCTATAAACTGCGAGTGAATTCCATCCAAGAGCAGTGAGCTTAGGAAGAGGAAGAAGGCAATCTTCTCCATCGGCAGTGAGCCAGAGAGAGAGAGAAACAGGGAGTGACCCTTGGGAAAGCAGTGAGCTGACCCTAAACATTGTATAGGCAGTGAGCCTGGGCTTAGAAGTGATCTAGCCCGAACCATGTAATCCACAGCAAGTGAAGATTAGTGGAATTTGGTACGACTGGTAACTTGTCGGCGTATGCTCCTTGGACGTAGCCCTTTGCGGTGAACCAAGTAAAATTGTTGTGTCCTGTGCATACTTCGTTTTCTATTTACTTTGTGCAACAGGAAAAGATAGAAGAGAGTTTTGCTCAACAGGGAAACAATATCAGAATGGGCATTAATTTTAAATTAGTCATACCCTGATTCACCCCCCCTCTCGGGGTATTCAGCCTTGTGGACCTAACAATTCCCTATCCTATTCATGGTAGGGTTCTATTCCATGTGAGATCCTAGTTAGTATAATGAAAAAGTGATTCTACCATCATTTATCAATGATTGAAGGATGAAATTTATTTAGTATTTAGAAAAAAGGGTATCATACATCATCTTTAGCTAAATGCCCCCTTGTTCCCATTGATCTCGATTCATAAATCTATCACCTTTAGGACCACTATGGGTAATGACTTCCTATTTCATTCAAAAGTAATGTAGGCCCTTAGAAAACCGATAATAAAATAATTTTATGAAATATGTTCTAGGGAAGAATCCTTGTTGAATAAAAGTAATTAATGTAAATTAATGTTGCAAAAAAATTGTAGCATATACACTAAATGATTCATCTATTATAAAATTTTCTACTATTCAATCGGCATAAAGAGATGTTGATGAGGGTACATTAATGGGAGAAAACAACTACCTTTGGTTTTGAGAATAAATATAAATATTACTAAGTTTCTAGATCAATACACTAACTCTATCCATCCAACATTAACTTTTTATTATTATTTCAAGATGGGAAAATCCGTATACAGAACAAACCTAAGGAGGTCAAAAGTACTAGAGACCTAGTGAATCTGCCCTAAAAAAGGTACGACATTCCTGTGGAAGAGACCACATCCTGGAAAATAAAAAATTACGATCACCATTAGTAATTCTTGAATCCGTAAATTTAACCACCAAGTTCCCCTCATGCCAAGTGTGACTAAGAATCACTAGTGGATCTAACAGATGATTACACTTACGAATGATATAGAAAATGGTCCAAGGGATTTGGAACTTCCCCTGTAGAAAACCATGGATAATAGCCAAGTCAGTTTTGACCGACTCTACCTTAATGTTGTGCGAATGAAAAATCTCACTACCTTTCAACATAGAAGAAGCTTCTGCTATAAATGAATATCCCACTCAAAAGAAATCACTAAAAGCTAGAGTCACTACTCCTTGGGGATCACGAACCACTCCCCCACCCCTCATAAATTCAGACACACATGACCCTTCCAAGTTGAGTTTCAACCCATTACATGGAGGATTCCACTTCACCCATCTATCTATCCTGTTAAACTCCTGTAAGGTGTGGGAATAATAATTACCTTCCATGAAAACTATCAGCATATGAATAGACACTCTACTTTTGATTAGAGAAACTAGTTTGACCCCGATGCACATGGTTCTAACCATCATGTCCAGGCATTAGCAGGACGTGCCCCTGTGACGGATTTGGTTTTGAGTATTCCAGATGCACCAATAGCCCACAACAAGAAACACTACCCTCGCCTTCTTCTTAAAATCGTTATTTTCAGAAACTGAGAATAAATGTTGAAGAAACGTGGAAAGTGGGGCAGCCCAACATCCCCACCCGAAAGCCTTGCCCATGTATCTCCAGACAGTAACATCCCATTCACTAGTAAGGAATATATGATCGACTGATTCCTCCTTGTAATTAAAATAACAAAGGCATTTAGATGCTAAATGGATTCCTTTTTTCATCACCTGTTCATCTGTTGGAATAGCGTTGTTCCGAAGACACCAAAAAAAGAAAGTTGTATTTCATCGGAAGGTCACTACACCAAACTTTTCCACTCCATATTTCGGGAATACCATGAGCCAAAGTCACTGAGCAGTTCCTCATTCAATATGACATGAACTCTTCACCCAACTTATCATGATTTCTGATAGTCATCCTCCCAAGGTTTCTTAAAAACCCAGAAGGGTTTAATATTTTGATCTCATGTATCTTCACACGAATTTTATAATCTTGTTCATTTAGTCTATATATTAGCTAACGTTAGAACTCCAATTAGAGAGGTGAATCCTTATTATATTCATGTAGCTATTAAATGAGCCTCTGATTTTAATTTTCATATATTCTAAAGAGTTTTTTATAGATTAAAAAGGGTAATAAGTGAGATGATGGTAATGTGAGGAGGAAAAATCCATATCTTCTTATTACATATATTAGTTCTCTGGGGTAGATGTTTCACCTAAAATCAATATAAATATGGATAAAGTCATGTATTTACATGTATAAGGTTATTCCTTCCTTCTTCTCATTATTTTATTTCACTGATTTTGTAGGTATTATTGTATATAAAATATCTAGATAATAAAATGGTATTTTAACAAGGGATTGGATTTTGTTTTAGTTTTTTTATTAATATTTTTACAGTATAATGAAGTATCCACCTTCTCATGAAATGACACATCCCAAAATTTATTGTTTCTCTAAACCAAAGTGTGTAAATTTTGAACTATAACCAAGAAAGGGTAATTAAAAGTTTAGTATTATATTAGAATCCTTTGGATGAAAGGTATCAATATGGGGGCATGTGTAATCCATTATAATGTTCATTTTTTATTCATATCTGGTGTAAAAATGTTTGATTAAAATATAAGGTGGAGGGTATCCCAGTTGGAAGAAATTCTTTAATAGTATTAGTTTTCATGCTTAATCTCATCTGATAAGGTTATATTAATATGATGAATTTTATTTTATTAGATCATAATTATATATAAATATTACATTTATGAGGAATTCAAAAATAGTGTCATTGTATAGCTTGAATTCCCTATTTCAGAAGTCAATTCTAATTGTTACTTATATTTTTTGCAATGGATTGGAAAAATTATATACATCATCCAATAATTTAGGTAAGTATACACTATATAATGAAAATTCGTAGTTTTTAGACCATGGAGTTTCGAATATCTTAATTTCTCTTCCTTTATTCCCAATACTAGACGACATGAGGTGTAGCTGTAATCCATAAAGGTAAGGTTGTAATTTCGTAAATTAACAAGTCCAAAATTGAATCAATTATGTGGATTTATTATGTTAATTTTCAAAATAAATGAATTTACCAAGTTCCATAACCCATTATTTTCTACCTAAATCAGGGAAGACAACCCCACATATCAAAGAAAATGGATTGGAATGACTTCTTCCTCTACGACAAAAAATTTCTTTCATATTTCACTCAAAATATTTCGATTAGAATTACTTTCTTCTCTTATGTGATAATTCATTCCATCTGTGCTTAGTGGAATAGTTATTATTTTAAAAATCAAGTTAACTATTTTATTTCCTATTTATTTTGTGCCTATGTAAGGATATTATCGTGATTACACACCTTATTTACTATTAGTTATTGAAAACTTTATTGAATTATCTTCCTGGTTTTTGGATGCAATAAAACTCCTCCTTGGGTTCAAGTATTATTACATAAATATTAAGTGGTCTTTGAATTACCCTCCATTCTTTAACAAGTCACCCTAACATAACAGATAACAAAATATTGTTAAATTCGATCAATTCCTTGTCATTCCATCTTTATTGTGATAATTTTCGATTAAGGAATGTGTGGATGCAAATCAAAAGTTCATTCCTTACAGTTTACCTCGTAGTTCATTCTTGTTAATCTAAACTCTTTACTTCTAGTTGACTAGATTACTTCTTTTTGAATGATGTACATTGAATTATCTTTTCCAGAGTTCTCTTTGTATGATCTTTTTGTGATGAGTCGGTCTAGTTCCCACTAGCCTTTCCTTTTTTAGAAAGTCTCTTTAAACAAAAGATTAGTAAACATCCCTATAAACTTATAAAACATTATTCTTTAATTATTTCATTTGATTGATTCACTTAATCTTATCATTTATTATATTTTTGGATTTAACCAAGATCTCAAAATGTGACATTGAAAAAACCTAAACAAAAGTTAGTGAAATTTTAAAAAAAATGTCATTTTTTTATAATAAAATGTATATTACTTATCTATTATGTATTCCATGATTCCTTCCACTAACTACCTCTTCCTAAATGACATAACAACTATAATTACCATTATCCATTCAACCTCATTGAAAATAAATTCTATTTATATTAGGATCTACTCAATCAATTATTATGAACCATAAATAAATGCTTTCATTCAACTAGTATCTTGTTATTCCCTCTTATAGCTGCGGATATTTCCCTATATGCTTGAAAGGATATTATCTAGGACTAGTTACAGATTTTATTTTCTCGTTAGATCATTTCCATAACTATGATTTCTTAACCCAATATAAAGACCTAGAATCTTCTACATAGGAGGTTAGGATAGAGAATTTATTGGTATTTTTCTTTCCACTTTGGTACCTTATTGGGTCAACCAATTTCATTAATTATTTTTTCAATATCAAAAAATTCATTATAGTTATGGTGTACCTTTTTCCACTCTCCTAGATAGTATCATACCATTGATTAGTTATTTATCCCAATTAGTTAAAATTGATCTATTATTTATAATATAATACTAACAAAACACCTCCCTTGGTGATTTTCCACTTCCATGGTATTTCTCAATATTTATATGATAATGAAATAGGGGAGGAGAATCCTATTATTTTAGTCCCTATAATTTTGTAAACATCTATATACTGGAATTTTTATGTTTTATTCCCAAATATATTCCCACTTGGTTTCAGGTTTATAGAGTATAGACTACCACAAGTCCTTAACCCAACCAACTCATGTAAGTTTAATTTTGGAAGTCTAATCTTCCCCCTTAATTTTAGTTTTCTATGACCTTTATTTATTTTTTCAATTCCTGAAATATAAATCTATTACTTTGAATACAGGATTAAACTAGATCAGAAATGATAATTGAAAGCTAGTAAATTGAATAATGGATCTCACTAAAGATGAGAGCCTCTATTTTATGCTTTCTATAATCTAGACTCTGGGTTTTCCACCTAAATCATGAAAGTTGTTATATTAGTGAAACATATAACTTTTAATTTTATATTTTTATCTTCATAAATAATAAATTGAGGGAACATACCATCTTGAATCCCAATAATATAAGTTCATTCCTTTTAAAGGGGAAAGTATGAATGAGTTATTCTATGCATTACTAGGCCTTTCCAACTAAGCTGGAAATGATAATATAATCAAATATAGAATGAGATGTACCATTGTTGCCAAATAGTTTTCTAAAGAACTCTGGGAACTATTGAACTGTGCTTTTGATATCTGGTCCTTTACCAGTTAAAAGGATTGTGTCATATTTCTTTGTTAACTGGATGGTGGTGACATCACCCAATAACATAACTCCATAGGGTACTATAATATGTTGAATGATGATTATACTCTTACAAAAAATTGGATCTTAATGATCTTAAATGCTCTTAGATAATTTTGAGTGGTAATCTTGAAGAGACAAAACCATTGTTACATGGAGAGGAAACAATGGAACTCAGTGTTGTCTTACTAATCACTATTTTTCTACCCCATGAGAAGGGAAATCTTCTGGAGCATTGGGTTCAATGTTCATAAGGGTAGATTAAAAATCCAAATTAGGGGATATTGTGATTTTCTATGAATAATTTTCATTAAAACAATAGGTTTATTTTTTCTCATTGATCACTTGTCTATGGGGGATAACTACATGTTTTTCGAGTGCCAGTGGTTGACCTATAATTGTCTCATCTTGATTTTTAGTATAAACATAACTCTAAACTAGTCTCACATAGATTATTTTATTTGAGCTATGGAGCTTGGATTCTTTCACATTCTAAATGTCCCTTTGCTTCTCCCTATTGATGAAATCCAATTTCCTGATAAGTTATAACAAATCTTTTCATCATCTGAGGTCTCACCCATGACCATGGAATGGATGTGAGAGTTACATAAGTCTTGTTTTGATGTATTTCTAGGGATAAAGATTCTAGGTCAGCTTAATGGTTCAATCATAAATTTTTATGTTCCACTGCCACTACACCACCAACTGCACTTCTATATTTTTAACACATCCCCAGATCAAGAAATCAAACTCTATAACTAACACTATATACATGTTCACCTTTATGTGAATAGAGTTACTACTTTTAGTATCTACTAAGAAAATTTCTTATTATTGTTCCTATAATTTAATTATCTTTCCTTAATATAATCTATTTTCATAAGCTATAAAATAACCCTATAATAATAAACAAGATAGATTATAGTATGAATTTTTGATTTCATTTATTTGATGTACTTAAAGAGGAAAGAGTACCATGAAATTATTTCTTATTTATTGGTTTAACATAAGAAGGGAAGCACATTCACTCTCTATATTTTTTCTATTAGAACATAATTGAACTCTAGATGAATAATATATAAACCCTCAATAGTTGGACTGATATAAATAGAACTTGGTCACTCGCAATAACAAATATTCCGTATATTACTTAACTTATTCTCTCCCTTACTCACTGGAATTCGAGATGTAATATACTCATACATTCAAAAGATTGAAATAAAATCATATAGAATGGATAGGTTTGTAAAAAACCACATATATTCCTGGAAACATATACTCCCAAGAGATAACTTTATACTAAACTATGAAAAATAAATTATTACTGATAATATAATCCTCTTATAGACATTTTGTATCAAAAAATATTAGAGTTGTCTAGCTATAATCCTCTACATAGTGATAATGTTTGTGATACTGAGATTTTGTATATCTAATTATATAGACAGCTATAGAGAACCTTGTGATAAGAATAAACCTAAGGGATTAAAAATTTATTAGTATATGTTCTAGATAGAGTTTAATATATTTTATTTGATATGTTACAACATATTCGTCTTAGTATGAAGAAAAATAATTTATGGACCAATCAAGATAATCTATCGGGAATCAATTATATAAAGCTCTAATATCTCACTCTTCTAATCCCTTCTGATCAAAACTTTTTAAAAAAGGCATTTCAATCATTAAACATACATTTATTTAATTTTATTAAAATAATATCCCTCTCTATTTAGGTATTATTCACTTTATATTCCTTCAAAATCTATCTATATCACAAAAGAAAGAGGAAATTTGGATTTTAATTTAGTATATATCACCCTCTTTTCTATATATTAACATAGTAAATCTTACATAGGGATTTTAGAAAACATGAATAATTATATCGTATGATACCTCATTTTAATAGGTCTTACACCATCTTATTAATAGTACATGGGATAGAACTTCCTTACCCATGATCTCAAATTTGAACTCATTGACATAGCATTATGGAACTCAAAATCGATAAACTAAATGAGACAAATATGATCCTCAATCTTTGAATAAATCTCTTATTAAGTGGGTGGAATTTTATCCTCTCCTTACGAGTTGAGATTATCATATTTTCATGTCAAATGGAAGGATAATAAAGAAATACAAAGAGTAATTACAAAGATAGCCAAACAAAACTCAAAGGGTTATAGAAATTCTAAGATGATTTTCCCAATACCTTTAATCTCCCATAACTCAATGAAGTTCAATATCCCAAATATACAAAAACCCTCCTCCATTAATAATAGAGAATGATCAAATTTAGACAAAAAATATTATTCACCATCAACATACTAACGCTAGCGTCTATGTCAGTTTCAACAATTTCTCCCCTCCTTTCTAGTCACATCCATTCAGTTATAAAAATTTGATGAAAAACTTATGAGAAGGGTATAAAAGTCACTAAATATATATTTCCACTTCACCTATGTTATCCCATGAGAAAACAAAACCACACAATTCACATCATCAAATCCCAATTCACAACGTGAAAATGCCTGATGAGACAAAAAATAGAACATTTGATCGCCCTATATATTACATGTTGTGAAACATTTAAATGAAATGAAAGTCTTATAAAGAGTGAAGAAATGTATACTTTAAATACTTTAAGTGGTCCCCCCCCCCCCTCGACTCATTTATGGTGTGGGGCCACATGAGAGTCCAATTATGACACCATTAATGGCACCCATGCATCTAGAACTCTAATAAATAGATGGACAGGGTATACAAGAATAGATTAACCCAATCCCAAGGATTTTCCATTACTCTGTGCTCTAGTGATTCTACTACTATAAGATTTTTTTCTTTTTTTTTTCTTTTCCCAAGTAACACATTTTTTTATCTTTTAATTGAATTCGTTCTATCTTCTTACATATATCTCTCTCTTCTATACCTAATCTCATTCTATCTCTTTCCATTGTTTTTTGTTCAGATATCTTTTTACTTTTAAAAGAAGATGGGAGTGAAATTTACAGGTGTATAGAACCTTAACCACAACAAAAATCTCAAACCCATTCTTAATTTCTACCAAAAGAGGTGAATCATTGATTCATAGGTGAGGTTTCTTAGGAAGGATAAAGTCCCACTCAAGGTTGTGATTAGAAATCCATTTTTTATCTAATATTATTTTCAAATTTAATGTAAAAAAATATTAAATAATGACAGAACATGTGTAGCCTACCCTAGTACGAATACTATTCTTCCATAATATCAATCTGTTTTTTATCTACATGCATTTAGGTTTTGTTGCATTGAATTTATTTTTCATAACCCATAACCATAAAATAGAAGTGTTTTCAATAATAAATAAAAATAAAAATAATAATAATATTATGTGGAATGGAATTAAAAATTGAACCGACTGTGACACCTCTCAACTAAGATGACCCTGGTCAGCATCTATGTCATTTTAGGAAAATACAAAAAAAATCACACCCAACAATAGGCGTGCATCTACAAACATCATACCAACACAAAACTGCTTTAGAGAGTAAGCACCTATAATCGAAAATTTCCTTATAAAATAGATTTCATTAAAAATAGATTTCTTTTATTATTCTCTTATGAAATTAATAGTTTGATCAAGGTATTTGTTTTTACTTAGTAATTGTGTTAAAACTCCTTGCTAGGGTACATATATCATAATTATTAGATTATAACATTATTTATTCTTCCATTCTTAAAGGATAAATTACTAAACACTGTTGTGATAATAATTTAAATATAAAAATTTTATAGATCTAGATAAATTGATTGAAATAGATGTTTTTCACTTCATACACGTATTATAAGGCTTATATAATCCCTTTAAATTCATTCCCATGAGACTTTATTATTATTGTAGTTTTCCACATTGACATTTTCTATTTGAATAAATATATATTCCTCTTATGTTAGTATTGACGTCTTGAGATTATTTATGACTTGTAAATTAATGGGAATTTGAGATTTACTATACCATTTTTATCTAGAAGTAATAATGGAGAAATAAAGGATACCATGGGGTAGAGATATGGGAGAGGCTTAACTATAAATAGATGGTCTAACTTTCATGTTATGTTTTTCATATCCACATTCTTTTTAGATAAGGTTATTCTCCATTGGTAATTGGATAAACCAAAGTATTTTGAGCCTGTATCAGCATTTGAAGATAATGAAGAAACACCATTAAATTCAATAAGAGAATCTCTACTTGACACGTTTCACTCAAAGGGATAATACTCATGATGTCTACATAATTTATTATTTTCATCAAAGTAATACTTCACCCAAGTACACCATAAATCCACCATAATACCATTTGTTATTTTTTCATAAGGAAACAAAACCATATAGTACCATTAATTGAATTCTTATCTACTATTAATCTATGTAAATGATTCATCATTCACCCTCATCTTATTCTTATAAGAAACTACTGGTCATTAATAAGGTTCACTCTACACCTTTGAAATGAAGGTTCAGCTAATAATAAGTAAATAGCCTCTATTTTTATTCCACACAATCAAAAAACATACCTAAATGATGGAATACACTTGGATAGAACATTATCTCATCTACAGAAACCCCTTTTTCTACGTAACTAATTGAGATCATTAAAAATAAAATAAGAACTCCTTGGCTACCAGGGAACTACCAGAACTTCTCATATCAGATATTGGCTTCATAAATCCATTAATAGGAGGGAATTTTAAAGAATAGATTTCCATAGAACTAGGAAAAATCCTAACATATTAATAAGAAGATCTAATAGTAGAGATGATCCCAACAACGTTTATTTGAACATTGCCTATTATACCAATAGTTACTAATTCATTTTACTTAGATTCAATAGTTGTTGAGTAGATAACAAGATTTTTAAATATGGATATAAAATTTCACTCATTCTAAAATGATTGGGTTGATTCATGTGAGGAAGGATGAAATTAACTAGACTGACTAAAGGAGTAAAAAAGACGCTTAACCTTCTGACTCTGAAACCTAAAAGCTAAAATTAGTCTAGTGTAACTTGATAAGACCAGGATGGAATCAAAAAGAAATATTTAGAGATAGAAGCCTAGCCTTGTAACCTTACATAATTATCAATACATTACTTTGGGTAATTCTAAAAAATTTAAAATATCCTTAGGCTATTAAGTATCTATGATTGTTTGTATTTCACTCCTAGTTGTAGGATGGGGGGCCACTAGAAAATACAAACATGTCAATAGTATATCTGATGGTATCCCCTTTAGGTATTCCGTAATATTTTTTCTCTAACCAAGTATGTGCATACTTGATTATATTCCATTATAATAATACTTGGAATCTATCCATCCCCTTTAATAAAAGAGATTACTATATATGTATTCTCATAAAGTGATTTTCTTGTAATAGATAAAAGAAATTAAAATTCATCCGTATTATCACCCCTAAAGGACTCTATATATATTCAATGAGTCAACCAAATATAGAACATACACATATTTACTTCCCATTACTAAAATCCACTATTTATTGACCATACTTGAAGATAGTTCTCTAACCATTTCAAATTTCTAGTAAAATATGAATTACAGAAGATTTAATGGACTTTACAATGGAAAGGGAATTGTAATTGGGATAGTTGAGCTAGAATTTAATTAAGTAGGAACACATTAATTATATTAAATATAGAGAGATATATACATTTTCTAAAGCATATATAACTATTAGAGTGGTTTAGAGTAAAAAATACACCAAAACTATAAGGTTTTCTTGAAATTACAATTAATGATCTTGTTAATTATACCTAGGAACCTATTAGTAGCTATTACACAACCTTATTTAATGTTGAAACTTCCTTTATATTGATTTCAAATAATAACATAAATTCTTTTATTAAAGTTTTGTTTCTTCAAAAAAGATGTGGATGGGTTGTGCTCGATGGTTTGATTGTTGGGGGTATAATTCCTTTCTTAATAAATTTCATTAGGTTTACCATTTATTTAATATTTCCTAGAAACTCCCAATGGTTACCAAATATGTAACTGAGTAAACACCATCTTTCTAAAGGTAGGTGGTCTTTTGGGGTTTCATACCGAATTATAATTATGAACGCACATTGGTTAGGAGGATGGTAGGTCAGTCTCATCACACCCTTTTTGGGGAAATTGTTGCCTAATTCATAACTCACTTATATATTTAAGGGATATTCATGAAATCCTTCTCAATTGCTAATATATGATTTCTTACACATGTGTCAATAACTGGATTGTGACCATGTATTGATAGGAACATCTATGTGCATGCCATTGGTTCTCCATAACTCTCTTAATTATTTATGATGCTTTAGATTATATCTTTGTTCTATAACTCTTGAGTTTATTTTCATATAGGGAGGTATTATATATCTTGGACATAGTACTGAACCTCTCTGAGGATTCCAACATATGTTTTTTATAACAGGAATCAAAGACACATAGTTCGTCTATCATGGTTTATGGTCATCTGAGTGGGTTGATCCACAAAATTTAACATCATACAGTAAGGATGTAAATATAGGGATTGGGCATCGGAGATGCATAATATGCATCATATTTAATATGGGGATTAGATTCTGTGTAGTTATTTTGACAGTAATCTTTATCCTAAGAGATACGATAATAGATACCCCGGGTGGGACTTATTCATATAGGGCCACCCATTACTGTTTCATCTGGGGTATGGCCCTTTGAGCGGATTCGAGATATAATAAGACTTACATCCCAATGAAGATAACTACCTAGTAAATTTTTTTCATTTTATTATAACAATCATCGCTAGTCTCTAATCCCATGTGAGTCATTCTTAGTGTGAGATACAATAGATAATGTAAGTTCAGACACATTTCATAAGAGCATATGCATACAGGTCTTACACATTAAAATTTCCCTTTGAGAGGTATGATTTTCCATCTCATAGAGGATATGGTTGGGAGATAAATCCTTTGAAAGGAATCCTATGAATAGTTATCCTAACAGAAATCAGATTTATTTTAGTTGAGCTCATCCATAACCCACTGATGGATTTGAGGTTCTTTGTGGGCATTGTCGGGGATTATAATTAAAATGATGCTCGTCTATGATCCCACTTCTCATATATTTATGTATGACTAATTATGGTCAGATTATTGGAGTTAAACAGACTTAAACCAAATTTGATGCCTATCTGATCTTGTTCCTTAAAAATGTGTCCTACGTAACATGTTTATTACAGGAATCAGAGTTCCCGTAGTTCAGTTCATCCCTAACCTGCAACTGGGTTTGAGTTACTTGAAGAAACAGTTGGTGATTGCACTCAAAATAATTTCCATGTATAATCCCACTTCTCATCTAATGATGGATGAGAAAGGTTGGTTGGATTATGGGAGATGAAGGGACATACACCCAAGTGGATGTTAATATGATCTCGGACCATAAAATGGAATCCTTTATGTCATGGTTATTGCATGAATCAGATTTCTCATAGTTCAGTTTCCCCCTAACTTATTGGTGGGTTAATGTGGTTGATCACACTCTGAGAAATTATGGTTATCAGTGAGCTTTTAGGAATTCAAGTGGATTTTACCAGTATGGATTCCCTCGTACAGTCATTAGAGAAGTCTGTCATTTTCTAATTGGGGATTACACAATGAGGTTTCTGTTTGGAATACTCATCCTATGTCTTTTGATAGATAAAGAGAAACGGTGACCATAGATTGTATATTCAAGAGAATTACATCACTAGGGTCACATGAGTTCATAACCCCTATAATATTAAGGACATTTCCATTATATATGTGGTAATATGGCTACAGATTCATGGCCAGGGTATACAAGGCATGAGTCTAACTGGGTCTTCCAGACAAAGTTGACATTTCATAAAGGAACTTCCTGAAATTTATTGGCTTTCTTCTAAAAATTTATTGATTATCCACCCAACTTGATGAGGGTGTCAGTCTGATATGAAAGATATTTCCAAGGCTATTTTCCTGACAAGTCTATGATACTTTTCATGATTAAGTTGTTGTGTATAATATATTTTTCATGATCAAAGTGGACATGTCCAAGGTTTTTTCCATGATCAACCGGCATATCATAGATTCCTTCACTTGAGTGATATGTAAATGTCCAAGATTAATTTCATAATAAAAGTGGACATGTCTGGGAAATTCTGCATAATAATGTTGACATGTTTGAAAATTTATCACAAGGTCAACATGACGTGTCCTCGGGCTGTCTGATGACAATGTACACATGTCAAGAGGATATCCCCTGATAATCATGGCTTATCTTTGAACTTATATATGACAATGGTGACAATTAAAATATTCTTCACAAGATCATCCGGAATTTTCCATGGGAAATCACATGATAATGCTAACTTGTCAATGGGAAATTGCATGATAGTGTCAACATGTCAACAAGATGTCACAAGATCAAACCGACTTTTCCAAGGAATTTATTGTGATCAAAGTGATATGTATAAGTCCACATAAGGAAATCGCGAGACTATTGAATAATATTTTGATTGCATGACATGGAATTAGTCATGTAGAGGGGTGACGTGAACAAGTTTGTGATCTTGTTCTTGTCTAAGTACTTGAAGTCACATTCCCTAAGGATCATGCCTCGGCTACATGGAATATTATTAGTATTAGAGGAGTTCATGGACAATAGTTAATGTTGAAGGTGCATGTCAAATGATTTTCATGGAAAATGACAATGAATTTCCATACGTCCTCATATACACTAAGTCCATATACATGCTAAGGGGAACCCCGTATGAAGGCTTTTCATGAAGGTAGCTTGTTCATGTGACTCGCATGACCTCAAAGAGGTCTTGCAAGGGGTTATATGGTCACAAATGGGGGGATATGTATCAGAACCTGTACATTAATGGGTCAGGGTACACTTCGTATGGTGAAGAAGGGTTCACAACTTATGCTTTGGATATCCTCAGTGTTGGATTTTCCTGATATGGGATTTTCGGTAGTTCTATTAATATATACAAAGGTGGTTTTATATGGGAGCTTCATGATGGATTTGTTGGAGCCATGATCATCTTTGCATGAATTGGTGAATGTTTTGTGTTTTTTTTCAATCCTCAGTTGAAGTTCAGAATGTGTACCAGCAAAGTGATCATACAGTTCAAGCAGGCAACAATATTGAAGGTGCCGTCGTTTCCCAGTGTTTTCCAAATTTTTGGGCCTAAAAATCAACAAATGGAGAAAAGTGTTTTTGGAAAAGAGACGTGTGATTAGTAGACTTGAATGAGAGGAAACTTGCGAGCCATATGTTTTTCAAGATCAGAACATGGAAAAATGGAAAAGGGATGAGGGTCGCACAAGTATTGGTGTGGTAGCGCAAGTGACCTGCACGCTGAGGAGGGACTTGCGTGTCGGTGCCTAGGAGGTCTGGAAAATTGTGCGCCTACTGTTATTCATATTCAGAACATAAAAATATAGAAAAGGGAACTGGATTGCACAAGTATTGGGTTGGTCACGCAAGTGAGTTACGCGACAGAGGCTAGGGCAGTAGGAGCTTCCCGCCGAGACTTGCGAGTCGTGAGGACACTTGCGCACCATCACGCAGGGGGTCCAGTTTGCCTATAAATAGAGGATCACCCCTCCTAATTTGTGACGAAGTTCAAGATTTAGAGATTTTTTTATCTCTTGTCATGCAAGTGATTGAGTCGCACCAATGGTTGTTGGGTTCTGCATGTAGAGGCTATGCGCCGGTTGTTGGCTGCGTGACCAAGGCTATTTGGAAGTTAAAGGAGCGGAGCCACGCAAGTTTGGAGTTGAAGGGGGAAGTGTCGCACAAGTGTTTTGGTGTCACCTGCGCGCCGATTTTGTACCACACAAGTGACTTGCGCGCCATTCTTGAAACTAGTGCACCGGTCTTGGAGAAGCGTGCCAGGTGAGGCTGTTGTACCCGGTCATTTTGGAGCTGCACGAAAACTAGAAGATTGCCTGATACCTTCGGTGCAAAGTGGGATTAGTTTAAAAGTGAAAGTTGGACTTTAATAGAGCATCTACATTCAATAGAGGATGAATTCTTTTGCAACGATAAAGAGACCTTCATGTTTATAAACTGAGTGTGACTTCACCAAGGGCAGTGAGCCAGGGGGAGTCAATGGGAGTGACCCGAGGGACGCAGTGATCTATCCCTAAAATTTTGTAAAGGCAGTGAGCCTAGGAAAGAGTTATTGTTCCCAAACCTTTTTAATCCACAACTAGTGAAGATTAGTGGAATTTGGTACGACCTACAACTTGTCGGCGTATGCTCCTTGGACGTAGCCCTTAGCGGTGAACCAAGTAAAAAATTTTGTGTTATCTCTTTGCATGTGAATGTTTCATTGATGATCATATTCATCAAACAGTTTTAACTAGTTCCTACCAAAGTGGGAACAAGATCCTTGTTTTTTTAATGAAAAAGTTGACACCCTCATTCACCCCTCCCCTCTCAGGGTGTCTCGGGGTCCTTCAGGATTAAAGCGGCATGATCACAGGTGACTAAGTATATTGTGCACACAAGGGGGTGTGTTGAAAAGGTATGTAACAACCCGAGTTTTTATGGACCATTTTTTTAAATAAATTAAAATTTTCATTTATATCTGACAATTCACTAAGTCAAAAATTCCTTTCACACTAAACTTACTTGTTGTATGTTACATGAAACACCAAGTTAGTGTAAAATACACCCAACATAGAGTATAGATTTTGTTCAATGTATAAAAGAAATATGTTTGGATTATGTTATATGCAACACCAAAGTAACATTGAACTACATGAAACACTGACATGGCTTAGGTTACATGCAAGAGAGACCTTTCTCGATAGCTTGCAGTGTACACAATACTGAGTTTCACTAAACGACGATATATTATTAAAATATTATTATTTAATAGAATATAAACTAGTTTTTATGAATATTATTAACTACATTTTGTTTTTTATATAACATTATCATTCATCTTATGTATTTTCTAGACAAGATATATGAACAAATTGGATTTTTTTATATAAAAGAATTATTTTTCAAAAAATGTATTTCGCCACCTTTCAATGGTGCACCTGTTTTAAATATTGTTTTTAACACTTTTATATATTATAATTTAAAAAATAAAATTATTATTTATAATTAGGACATCATTATTTAATTTCATTTAATTTTTGGTATTTTCTGATAAAATCCATATTTTAATGAATAGTGAAAATATTGCATTATAATTCAAAACTGCCATTTCTTCTAATTTATTTATATATTCCGATTTTCTTTTTATTTATTTTTTAAATTTTATTTGGATTATTTTATTATAATTTAATCAAATTTTTTACATTGGAAGAAATTTCCCATTTAAATTGAACATAAACACATGTATATCTTTTGATAGTTTTTAGTTCTTAAAACCATGCTTTCAAGTTTTGACAAAAGGAATTAATTTTAAATTAATTAATGAAACTTATATGTATTTAATTTAGAAAACATGGATTCCATATTTTGAATAATTGTGTCCAAATTATGTTATTATGTTACTTTTTTTTATATTATGAATAGTAACTACGTTAATTTTTATTTACTACAGTTAATGGTACATCTGGTAAATTAGGGTAACAAACAATATGATAAAGATGATTAAATTACCCTAACACCTTAAAAAGTCTTATTGGATGTATTAATGTCGACAAATATCACCTGAGGGTCTTAATTGATTCATTTAATGGACTTTTCTCTATGAAAGTGATGTAATTATAATTAAAATAAAAGAAAGTGACAACGTGTCACTCTCTTAACTCTTATAAGTATTATAATTTTAATTTTGTGATAAACTTAATCAAACTTAAAACATATGTAGTCCCCAAAAACATAATGAAATTATCTATATCATGTGAATTTAATTATAATTTTTATAGACAATATATTTACGATTAAGGATGACACAATAGTTTTGTAGAAATTATTTTATTGATATTAATATCAAGTAAATGGTTTTAAAAATATTAAAATAAATATCATATAAACTAATTAATGTGATCCACAAATTTTATAGGTTAATATTACATTTTAGGAGTGTATTATATGTTTTTTCGAATTTATCTTCTATGTGGATTTTATTTAAAGTCAAATAAATAAATAGTGTCAATATTGATAGTATTGATATTTTATAAAAATAACATATTCTTAAATTATTTAGAAATCAAAAAAATATTTAAAAATTACAAAGTGAATATTTTATGGTCAATAATTTCATAAATTTTCCAATTATAGAAAATTGACAACAAATAATTTAATACGTATAGCCATTTAATATTTAGAATATATTTACCACAAATAAAATTAAATAGATTAAATAAGGATAAAACAAATGATAAGGATAAAAATAAAACCACAACTTGTATAAATTTTATTTTATGAGTGTATATAGACCCATACTCTTCTTATATTCTAAATAAAATAGTTTGGGTCCATTATAAACTGAAAATCTATTAATAATAAATTAATATTTTAAACCTTTTTAAAGTGCCCCTCCTTTCTCTTATAAAAATCCACCACCTCTACTAACTTACCCACATCATTCAAACCCCTATGATCTTCCATATTATACTAAAATAAGGACCCAAAATCCCTCCCTTCCACCTAGATTCCACACTTTGGGCAGAAATTTATCCTATGAAGACATTTTCTGCAAATCAAAAGATACTTGAAAAAGAGGTTATTGTTTTATCACTTCTTTCAAAATTATTTTCTTATTCAACTTACTATTATTATTTTTTCCATACTAAAGAAATAAATCAACTATATTCTACTTTTTGAGATTTTGTTATAGTTATTGTACAACCTTTTACCTCTTAATATCCATCCTCTGAATAACAACATCACCATGCGTGCATACGTATGGTTTGTCGTCTCCACACCGTGGTATAATTTTTATTCAACAATACAAAATTTTTATGAGTATATTGATGAGTATAATGGATTTAATTAATGATTATAACATGATATTATCTCTTTAAAATTCATATACCATCCTATTATATACCATTTAACCATCAAGGGAATGATATCATCACTCGTGTGTACGTACGGCTTACCGTCTTCACAGCGCGATGAGATTCATTATCCACATTAACCATTCAAGAATGAATATAATGTATATATAATAAATAAGAATTAAATATATGACATAATAATTCTTCTTGATTTAGGTATATATATATATTTCATTTACTTTCTTCCATTCAATTCAATAAAGAAATGGAAACAACGTTCATGCGTACGTACGACCTACTGTCCCCATGAATGGTGTATTCAATTTCATTAATCTATATATTATATATATTTCTATTCCAAATATATATTATATATAAATTTTGTTATGGTAATCTAAGTAATATGATTAAGAATAACCAGTCCAAACACATGCGATAAAGAAAGCGATTAATACCCAAAACGGTGGATTGACATGGAATTGTTAATAAATGAGTAATATAAAATCATAAAGAAATAATATATGATATGATAAAAATTACTATTAATCTGGAATAAGTCAATAAAATTATTAAAAAATTTATACAAGAGGTTCAGATACATACGAAGCATATCATATCTATGGTAAGGGATAATTTTTCAATCTCTTTTTTATCTGAGATTGTTTATTCGTATGTAATTAATGGGGGTGTATTTATCATCCATGTCCATGTTTTCTAAAAATGTTTTAATAAATTGTTTAATATTATTCTATATATTTTTAAATTCATTTTTACCTATTTTTTGACTTTTACTACATGGTTTGGGGGAATCTTTCTTTGGTTTACAATACAAGTTAACTTTTGACTTCTCCGACAAACGTACGAGGAAAATGTTTTTTATCTTATACAGCATGAATATATTTTTATGCATTAATAATTCCATATTTACATGAATATTCCTTTGTAATATTTCAGATTTATTTTAAATTAAATTCATTTATTTTAAAATTGCCTAAAATTTTGAGAAAATAAAATGTTTTGAAGAAGAAGGGATATTTTCCCTAAGAATTATGTTCAAGTGTTTATCAAAATTATTTTCGTCTATGATGATTTTATTTAAATACGGTTATTTTTATATACATATTATTACTATTATTTGATTATGTAAATTATGGAATGATATTTTATATAGATTATGTTATTATAGAATTATGTTTAAGATACACATTATATTTCTTGGGTAATTCCATGATGAATGATATATGATATTTTGGCACATATAAGAATGATTTCATTATGAGGTGGGTGGGACCTATATCTCTCTCCAATGAATTGGGTAATGATTTATATCTTTTGATACAGACATGACTAGAATAGAAAGTAAATATGGTTCAGTAATACTGGGCTGGAACAGAAAGTAAATTTGGATTAGTAATACATGGATAGAACAGCAAGTAAACCTCATTCAGTAATAGACTTTTTCCACTATGATAGTCATGGAAGCAATGTCTTGGATACTATTTAAATCATATTATGTTCTTATTTACTTCATAATTCCATGTTTTATGTCATTGCAATTTTATCATGGTTAATGTTCCTTTATGATATAAGCCTTAGGTTCTGGAAAGATTTATTTCCCAACTCAAGATTTTGATATTTAATCTTTATGATCATGTTATTACATTATTATGTTTATGGTTTGTTTTATGTTAGTCATGTTTACAATTACTGAGCATTTGAGCTCACCCTTTTTATGTTTTCTTTTCCTCAAGACATAAATAAAGGTTTTAGGTAGGGAAACAAAAGGGGAAGATCTTTATGTGAGATGTTGAAGATCTTTCACAAAGTAAGAAGATTATGTTCCAAGTTTTCAAAGACACTAAACTAATACAGTATTTGGGTTTTTGTTTGTGTCATGTATTATGTATTTTAAAAAATAAATGTAATGTCCATATACATCAAACTTGGTTTGTCACAGGGTATTTCATGTCGAGTCAGGCATGTCAAGGGTTGCATGTTAATATCATGATAGCTTGTGTTTTTTGGTATCATAAGAACAACTACATTCACAATTAGAGGGTCCTTCTTGTCTTCCATCTCTATATGAAAATACTGCAATAGTTGGAACCCATGTGACAGAATCTCATGATGTTCAATTATTTAATCGATCGCATGACCCAAAGGGTTTTTCATTAAAGGCTTTGTGATCATGCCAAGGATGTTCACATTGGGATTGTATGTTTAGATGAATTTTTACACAACATAAAAAGTTATTGGAATAATTACATATTAATTGGTTCATATATTTATTTATGTTTCTTTTCAAAGAGGGAGTTTTGACTGATCTTATGTTGATCATGTGATGGGATATTTTGGTAGAGTTTCATTGTAGGTTCCCAAAATAGGATCCCCTAATTACCTGGATATGATCTTTGAAGGAAGTATTTGGACCCTCTATTTTGCTTCTCTACCTCATTCACTTCTTTTCTACTACACTCCTTCTTCCCCTATGTGTGTTTTTTTAATGGGATTAGGTTTTGAATAGGCTGAGGTGGCTCAAATGTGCTTTATCCTTGCAATGGGAGGACATCGCATGTGTTGGCAATGGTAGTGGAGGCTTCATGGGATTAACATCATGTGATCGCGAGATGGTGTCTCACGATGGAACATTATATGGTCTTCAGATTTTTTTCATGATCATTCCAGGGGAATCACATGATCAATGTACGTGACTTTGATAAAATTGGTTTAATTAGTCGATAAATCATGAAGAATTAGGGGTTTCATGTGGTCGTACACTTGAAATGGTCTATATAGTGTCCTCACTTCTTCGTGCATTCATCACAACTCCAGTCATGAGATTTTCAAAGAATCTCATGACGGATTTCACATAGTTTCTAGTTTTTCTTTAAGTGGTAGCACATAGTGTTCATGTGACAGAACTGGTGATCATTAATACATCCCTTAGACATTGTTGCATACTCCCATTATGGATTAGTGTTCTATTCACTTGATCACATGATTCGTTTCATATATTTTAATGGATTATTGCAAAGTGAATACATGGGCATGGATTTGAGGCATTGAGTATAGTAAAGTTATCTCAGTATTGATAAAAGTAGAAGGCTTTTGTGTTTGTCATTCGGTGCTCATTCAAGAAATGTCGAGCTACCTCGTCGTGTCAAAGCAATGGTGTGGTACTACGATGGACAAGAAAATGAGCGGGAGATTGAAGAAGAAGGTTTCACTTTGCATGAGATCATCTAGTTTTGAATATGAATTTGCATGGGATCACAAGTTTCAAATGGAATCACGTGGGATATAAATGGATGGATACAACTATACTGATTGGGTGGTTGATATAAGGTTTAGATTTTTAACAGTATATGAATAGTACATGTGGCTTCATTATCCCACATCAGAACATCTTAGTTTATAAGAAAATCAGTAGTTATTATTCCATCAAGCTGGAAAAAGGGTTCAATACCCGTACCCCCACACACACTATATCATGGGCTTTAGCCCAGAGGGATCTTACCCACATTGTGCATGCCCTTGGGCTCATGCACCATGGGCCCTGGACACGGGCCGACCCTCTACTTCTTGGTGTTATACCTCCTTCTATCCACTTGTTTTTCTAGGCTATCTACCATTGGAAATGGTTGACCTTGGTCTCCCATGGGCCTATCATTGAGACTTCATTTGTCTTTCGGTGGTCTAGAAAACAAAATTGACTATGGGGGGACTCATAAATACTTAGAATAAGTATAATGAATATAGTGAGTGAAAAATATGTATGACCTTTTAAATTACAACCCCATTCTTCAAAGATGTTACATATAAATATTTTTTCAATTCATATCAATATTTTTTTCATAGTCTCCACACTTCTGAAATCATTGATGGAAAAGTGAATATCACACAATTATTTGTGGGAAAAAATCCCACCCCCTATATTTATATTCATTCGAAATGAAATGAATTTTATTCAAAGGTAAATGTAGATCACTTTTCTGAATATTTGAAGATATTATGGGATTTAATACTAAACTTCATGAGAGGGGTTTCACAAATTATTTCTTCTAAGTAATTTGAGGTAGTTATCAGGAGGATACTTCTAACCATGAATTCTTTACATTAGTTGATATCATAGGGATCATCAAATCCACCCATCCTTTACATAATACCGAGTAAACTCAGCCATATTTATTTAAATTTGAAAATAAAAGCATATTTCTCTTGAGAGTTTCTCATGAATGAATCCAACACGAGATTCTTTATTAGTCCATCTGCTTTAATCATCCTGGGATCAGTTAGTCAAAAAGGGATAAATTTGGTGGAAAGGAATTTGTGGTTCGATCTAAAGTAAGCTACTTGGATTTCGCTATGTATCACATGAGAAGGGGAATCATGCTGTACATATTTCTAGAATATAACAATATTCTTATCAAACTCATTTATGGGGAAAATAGGTTCATTGATGAAGGAATATATGATAAATGTACTTACAAAGGTCTATCTCATTTGTAAGAATGTGAATATCACTTTCTAAGAACAAAATCTTGGGTAGAGAGCCATGTTTTGGTTGATACGTTTCATAGATCATTCATGGTTCCCATCCTTTGTTTGTAATAACAAATAAATAAAATCTCATAAATTCGAGGGCATAAATTGCAACAAACTTCTCTTAATAAATGTTCATGAATATCCACTGACATAAGATTCCTCATTAATGTACCTACTCTAGTTTTCTTGAGATTTCCTGATTTACTAGGATAATTTGGATATGGTATCCATCATAAAGGTATAATTATATAACTTATACCAAAGTTAGGAGACTCAGAAAATGTGTGTTTATGTTTTCCAGGGCTATATGGTTGGCCACAAATACTTTTCATCACTTTATTTGTATTTCCCTAACTTCTTCCAAAGATTCATATGGAGGAAGGCTTAGCAAGCGTTGACATGGTTTTTATTAGGCCACATTCTTATGGGTTTTTTACGTGATAGGTTTTATGCCAATTCTATTTTATAGATGCACAATATTTCCTGGATCAAACAAAGTGTGTGTTCAGTGAGAAGAGATAAAAAATTTACCAAGTATGACCTTATAGGGTTTTCAACCTAGTGAACATTATTTATCTTTTGGTCTTGAAAACTAGACCATCAGTGTGATGTAGATTAGGATCTTCTTGCTTAGGCCATTTTTTAGTTTAGGTTATTTTAGCTCAAGCCCAATGTTGTTGTAGTTTAACATCTTATATCTTGGAACTCAATTTTACACCGATTTTAAAGTATTTATATTAGGAATTGATTATTGAATATGGAATGGGGAAGGAATTTTAGTGACTAACCAAATTTCTCTAAGGTTTTTATTTCTACCATGGTGTTTCTAGGGCTCATTTGGAAAGGATTTCCTTTACTTCAATGTAGAGATACCTATAGATGGTTGCAAAAATCCCTTATGCATCAATATCATGGCCAAAAGGAGGATTCTCCATTGTTTTATAAGGGTTGTGAAAGATTTTGGATATGTAATCAGTGGATGGTGAAAAAATAAGTAATATGTATCCCTCTTGGATAGTTGGAATATGGGATGTGTAAATCATGTTCTCAGGAGATTGAATTACTTGATCATGGTATTGGTAATTCATTTTAGGGGTAACCTAGAACACCTTAAGTTTCTGATCATTGTCATGGTATCATTGCGGTTCATAGGGATTGTTGTTGTTTTATATAAAGAGGAGATGCCTCTAGTTGTTAGCTCAAATACCTTATGCATGATTCCATAGGGATTACATTCATGGTCAAGTAGAGTTGACCCTCACTATTTACCTAGGACTATAAAGGATTTATGAAGACTAAATAATCTGGGTGATGAAGTGGGATATGGATCAGAAGATATCAAAAAAAGGGTTTTAGAACCCTAGGGATGTTTATATATTAATTTGAAGCTCAAGCTCTATAACCTATGTTTTCCAGTGATGAGGGGCGGTACATAAAAAGATTTGGGAATGGAGGGTCACATTCCTTCTCTCATAAAGGGTAGAAAACATAGTGACATAATGCTGAGGATGTCAAATCCGCTTGAATATATTGGTTATGGTAATTGTAAATCATTGTCCAAAGTGCTCGGGTCATGAAGATAGAATAGGATAATCATACCAAGAAGGACCTAGAACACCCTTATTTGATGGGTTCTACCACAGTGACTTCAAGAAGACAAAAATAAGAAACCCCTTTATATAATTCAGAGATGTATTTTGTTGGTGGTTCTAAGCCCTTATAAATCAATATAATGTCCAAATAAAGAGGTATCTTTTTTTAAAGGGACCTAAAAGGTTTACAGTGACCCAAAGAGCTCAAATCAGTAAGTGTTATTTATGAAAAAAATGTAATCTTAAAAAGGATTCGAGAACCCTAAAAGTTGTGTCTCCAACTAGTGATTATGTTATCACCTGGATGGGATGTGACATACCATTACTCTAAAATTTTCCTATACCAGGGGATCTTTTGATAATAGTTTGTATTTTAATAGGGCTAGAAAGTAGGACCAATGAGCTTTCACTGCTAGAAATATGGGCTTTTGAGCCCCTTTACCTATAGCGACCACCACTAGAGGTCGCTACGTTTCCCTAAAAAAATGCTTCCATGCCCCTCGAACCCTCCCTCCTCTTGCGAAGCGCCCCCCCCCCCCCCCGAACCCTTCCCCCTCCCCGTCGTCCGCGCCCTCCCCATCATCGCGCGCCCTCCCCGTCTCCCCACCCTCCGCCGCCCCGCCCTCGGCCACCCCACCCTCGTCGGCCCGCCCTCCGCCGCCCCGCCCTCCACCGGCCCACCCTCCACCGCCCTGCCCTCTACCGCCTCACCCTCCGGCAGGCCACCCTCCGCCGGCCCCGCCCTCCGCTATCCCCGCCCTCCGCCGGCCCCGCCCTCCATCAGCCACCCTCCGTCGTCCACCCTCTGGCCGCCCTCCGCCCTCCGGCTGCCCTCCGGCCACCCTCCGATGGCCCTTCCCTCCTCCGGCCGCCCTCCACCCTTCGGCCGTCCTCCGCCCTGCCCTCCATCTCCTCCGGGATTCCTCCGCCTCTGCCCTCCGGCTCCAGCTACCCTCTGCCCTCCGGCTCCGGCCGCCCTCCGCCATGCGGCCACCCTCCGGCCTCCCTCTTCCCTCGGACCTCCCGCCATCCGCCTCTGGCAGCCCGGAATCCCTTGGGCAGCCCTCGGGCAGCCCTCCGGCCACCCTCTAGCCATCGGCCTCTAGCCCCTCTGGCCTCCGACTTCCTCCCTCGGCCCTCCGCCCCCTCGTCCCTCCCCCCAGCACCCTAAACAGCCCCCACCATGCCAACCCTTGTCCCCTCTGTCTTCGTCCCCTCCCTTGCCGCACCACCGCCACCCATCCCCTCCTTCACCATCCCCTCCCTCGCCGCACCAGCTTCGGCTCCGACTCCCCACCGCTGCCTCTCCTCTCCCTCGCAGCACCGCCTTCGGCTCCCCTCCCTTCCAGGTTTGTAGCGCAATCAGATATGACATGGTCTTTCACTTACATTATTATTTTATAAATGGTTCACAAAAAATTAATTAGTATTTATTTTAAATATATTTGATATGAAAAATGAAAATGTAAAAAGTCTTGTGTAAATGTTTGTTATAGGGATCTTATTATGGATAAGAGTTGGATTGATCTTCCAAATCGAATGTCTAGAGAGTATTTCAATGGAATTATGCAGTTTATTGACTTCACCAGTGGATTTGAAAGTGACTCTATTAGTTTCACATGTAGAAAATGTAATAATAGATATCAATTCACACGAGATATTGTGAGGGATCACCTATTCTTTAATGTATTTCTAAAAAATTATAAGAGTTGGACTCGTCATGGAGAAGAATATGTTCGTTGTGAAAATACGGATGCAGTTCAGATGGATGTTGATGAAAGGATGAATGATCCAATGCATGAAATGCTTACTGAAATGGTACGTGGGTTGGATCCTGAAGGCATTGACATCCAGAATCTTGAGACCAGTGAGATAAATCTTCACTCTGGTGCAGATCGTGATTCAAGGAGGTTTTATGAAGCAATTGATGATGCAAAAACAGAATTATATCCTGGATGTACTTCTTACAATAAATTGTCGTTTATCATGGAGTTGTTTCGTTTGAAGACTTTGAATCATTGGTCAGACAAATCATTCAACATGATGTTGGTGTTGTTGAAAAAGGTTCTTCCCGTCGACGCTAAGATTCCCGAGTCGTATTACCATGCTCGTAAGCCGACAAAGAACTTGGGTTTTACATATGAGACCATAGATGCATGTGCAAACAACTGTATGTTGTTTAGAAAGGAAACTGCCCATTTGGATATTTGTACGGTTTGTGGTGCTTCCAGGTGGAAAGAGAACAGGGGAAATCAGACTCATAAAAGTCAGATTGTGATACAGGGGAAACCGATTTCCGTAAAGCAAATGCGTTAATTTCCCCTTAAACCAAGGTTGAAAAGATTGTTTATGTCATATAATGTTTCTAATTTAATGAGATGGCATACAGAAAGTGTTCATGAAAGTGATATGTTAACCCACCTAGCAGACTCTCATTCATGGAAGGATTTTGATAAGAGACATCCCGACTTTTCCAAAGATGTTCGTAATGTCCGATTGGGATTGGCATCAGATTGTTTCAATCCATTCAATTCTTTTGTTAGTGCAACTCATAGCACATGGCCTGTGGTGTTGGTTCCGTATAATCTTCCTTAGTGGCTTTGTATGAATCAACAATTTATGTTACTTTCCACTCTTATTGATGGACCTAAAAGTTCGGCAGATAAGATTGATGTTTACCTTCAGCCATTGATTGATGAGTTGAATGAATTTTGGGGCAATGGTGTGATGACTTATGACTGTGAAATGAATGAAATGTTCAAAATGTAGGCTGATTTGTTGTGGAAAATCAATGACTTCCCAGCTTATGAAAATTTATCTGGATGGAGTACGAAAGGGGAATTTTCTTGCCCTTATTGCAACAAAAGTGAAAAATCTGTATGGCTTAAGAATTCCAAAAAATGTGCATACATGGGTCACAGATGTTTTCTCCCCCCTCAACACAGGTTCAGAAAGGACAGAGTGGAATTTGATGGTTCTACAGAGTTCATCCCAGCACCAAAGATCATGACAGGAGTCCAAATGTTATTGCAGATTGAGGAAGAAATCCTCCGCACGGTATATGAAATTCAGGATTTTGTGGCTCCTCCGGTACGTAACATTTGAGCTGCGGGTAGGCAGCGCAGTCACAATTGGAAAAAGAAAATTATTTTTTATAGTCTTCCGTATTAGAAAACTAACATGCTGAGGCATAATTTGGATTTCATTCACATTGAAAAAAATGTTTGTGATAACATATTGTGGACCATTTTAGGTGTTAGTGGGAAATCAAAGGACCATGTTAATGCACGCCGTGATTTAGAAGAAATGGGTTTAAGGAAATAGTTGCATTTATAGTTAGCAGAGGGAAACAAGGCATATATGCCTGCTGCATAGTATACGATGACTACAAAGTAGAAAGAGACATTTCTTTCCATTTTGAAGATGCTCAAGGTTCCTGATGGTTACTCTTCCAATATTTCAATGTGTGTGAATCTGACGAGAAATACATTGCAAGGGTTGAAAAGTCATGACAATCACATACTACTTCAGCAGCTGATTCCAATTGCAATTTGTGATTGTTTATCCCCCAATGTTGTTCATCCGTTGATTGAGATGAGTAAATTTTTTAGACATCTTTGTTTTAGAAATCAACGAATGGGTGATTTAAAAAGTTTACAGGACCGAATTGTACTTATGTTTTGTCACTTTGAGAAACTATTTCCCCCCTCATTTTTCGATATTATGGTCCACTTGACAGTGCACTTAACTGATGAAGTAATGGCTGCTGGTCCAGTGCAATTCAGGTGGATGTATCCTATTGAGAGGTATTTGAGTACATTGAAACGATTTGTACGCAACAGAGCTCGTCCAGAGGCATCAATATCCAAGGGTAATTTGATGGATGAGTGTACTACTTTTTGTGAAGAATATCTTACATATGTTGAAACAAAATTAGATAATCCCTCTTAGATTTAGGATGGTCCAGTTGGAGAAGGAACCACATATGATATGGACAACATCGAGTTGATACAAGCGCGTTGATATATCTTGTTCAATACTCCATCAGTTGCACCACTAATGCAGTAAGTATCTTATCACTTTTATTGTTTAACTTTTACATGTTTTTTTGCATAAGTTGGTCATTTAAACATCGCATTATCATTTTCATAAAACACATTAATGAGATAAAAGAAGAGATGTATCGTGCGACTGAGTTTCAAATTCAACAGTCTCATTATGCGTCATTTCATGACTGGTTAAAGGATTATGTACGTGTAAATTGATTTTCATTATGAGTGAAGTATTATACTAATTTATTTATTCATATATCATTATTGAATTCTATGAATTATGTAGGTTCATAAGCTGAGGGAGTTAGGGGACCCCACGATAACTGAAAAATTTATCCAACTGGTTGAGGGTCCATCTATAACGGCTCGTCGTTATAAATCTATAGATGCTAATGGTTTTCGATTTTGCATTAAAGATGTTGACGACAAACAAGCAACACAAAACAGTGGCATCGGTTGTCCATTTGTTGATTTAGGTTATTACTATGGTCAATTGATAGACCTCATTGAATTTGTATACACACACAGGTTGATGTACATATTGTTAAAGTGTAATTGGGTTGATCCAGTGTGTGGATGTAAAGTCGATCAATATCAGTTTTCTTTGGTGAATTTTTACTATATTTTATATAGAAATGAACGAGTTGATAATGAACCTTTCATTTTGACATCACAAGCGGAACAAGTATTCTTCGTTACTTTGCCTTCGAATCCAAGTTGGCAAGTTGCTATCAAAATGTCTCAGCGAGGAGTGTTTGTATTTGAACAAGATGAACCCGAGACTGTTCCTTTTGTTTCCCAACAGCTTGATCAACATACCCTAGTTCAACGTGAAGAAGATATTTATTGGGTCAGAGTGGCTGTTGAAGGAGAAACGGTCGATTTTCGTGCTTAATGAAAGGTATAATTGTTTTCCTACTATTCATTCTAAGATATCATAAATTATCTAATCATTTTATAAATCCTTGTATGTTTTAATCCTCACTTTTGGAAGTTTATTCAGTTATAAATATTTAGGTTGATTTAACTCATGTTATATTGATTTTATTGTTGGTGTATCTTCCCATTGAGGTATTCTTCATTTGGTTCATGTGCTGATGGAATTTTTATTAATTCAACTTGAAATTTGGCTATTCATTGATTGGTTTTGTAAATAATTTGTATATCTATTTTGTGAACTTTATGATTTTTTAAAATTCATTAAAAACTAATTATTCAATCCCTTTTTGTTTGATTAACAACTTTACAAGTTTTATTTTTTTTAAAAACAATCCAATTTATCATTTGGACACTTTGGATAGTCCCCTTACTAATGTTTTCCATGACTGCAGGCATGTCAGGGGAAGAGGCAAAAGATCCACATCATCCATCTGAGGCATCTACGTCTCAGGGTCGAGGTATGTTGGAATGTCATTGTCTCTATTTTTTATGTAATTAATAAACATATATATATATATATATATATATTTATTTATAACATCTATCAATTTGTATATAAATTTGTTTTCAACAGGATCAGACTCGACGGCTTCTTCCTCTCGCAGGAGAGGCCCTGGTCATGGTATATTATCATGGAATTCCGACATGACTTTTGATGTATTATTTGATGTGGTATTTCATCCTGTGGGAGGAATGCCGCTGCATTTATTTGTTAGTTGGGTCATATCATATGTGATCCACATCGATTTCCATTGACCATGTGTGACTGGGCTTCTATCCCTCAGGACACATTAGATCATCTTTGGAGGGAGGTTCAAGTAAGAAGACCATTTTACTTTATTCCCTATGTATAAACAACAATAACATATGTGATTTTTTTATTTAATAGAAAAATTTGAAAGTATGTCCCGATGAGTTTCGGCCAGTGTGTATGAGAAAATGTTGTAAGATGTGGAAAGAATATAAAGTCAAAGTCAAGAGGGACCACTAGGTACCAAATGTTGGTGCCCCAGACATTCTGGAAAAAGTCCCAAGAGGTTTCCTCCCGGCACAGTGGCGTGATTTAGTTTCATATTGTTCTACTGAGGGTGTTGTAGTTTTTATATTTATTTTGGTATATATATTTTCAAGAATGTGTGATTTGATTTATTTTTGAATGAATTGAATGTAGGAGGTGTCTACACGCCATTCTGAGAATCGAGCATTGCAAGGACCACCTCACAAGCTCGGGACACGTCACGTGTCTCAGATCCGACATGAGGTATTTATTATTCTTTTTTAATTTTTTTGAATTAATACGGTTTTGTTTTTATATTCTATTCATATATAGTTGCGGTAGTAAGGTACACCAACTGATAAAATGTATGTGTGGATGAGGACTCGTGATCGCAATGATCTGGAGGCTGCAACATTGATAGTAAGTGCTTGTAATCATTACCAATATATACATAAAATCTATATATTAATATATGTATATATATTTAAATATTTCACAGGCTCAATTTGAAGCTGAATTAGAACATTTGCCAGAGGACCAGTGACAGCTTCCCATGTGAAGGGATGAGATATTTCATCACATCATTGGTCGGGACGGGCGTGGATATAGTTTGACCTATGGAACAGGGATTCCTCATTCTGTAGTGTCACGTGCTGCGGTTGTCAGTCCTACTGTTGCTCAGATGACACAGCAGCTGTCAGATTTCGAGGCACAGCTGCGGGCTTCTGAGGAGTCAAATGCGCAATTGGCTGCTGAGGTTAGAGCACTGTGGGAATATGTGCGTCCAGGTGATGGTGCATGGGATCATACGAAGCAGGTTTATACTGTATTTATTTATTTAATTTAAATTATTTTTGTTATGAAAATATTCATAATGTTTATTTGTTGTAGGCCCCTGGCCCACCGGATGGAGGTCAGTGATGAACACGCATGACTCATCATATTCACAAGGTGTGTTTCTGCTTTTAATGGTGGGGTTGTTATTGATATTTATGTTGGGTTTCTAGTGAGTTTTTTTTTGTGAATTGGGGGTATCATGTGTGTTTTGGCCTCATGCAATGTTTGTGTGCACGAATTGAGAAGTAACCATGAAACTGATTATTGATATGGATATTTTTTGTTCATTTAATTTACAATTTCTAGAATTGCATGTTATGTAATATTTTTGAAAAAAACATGTGATTCCTAATATAAACCAGTAAACTTGTTTTTTATGAATGAGTTGAGTTCACTATTTGTAGTCCCCGACCTACCCCGGACAGCCCTCCCCGCACCTCGGACAGCCCTCCCCGCACCTTGGACAGCCCTCCCGCACCTTGGACAGCCCTCCCCGCACTCCGGACAGCCCTCCCCGCAAGTCGAGCAGCCCTCCCCGCACCCAGGGCATGCCCCCCCCCCCCCCCCCCCCGCCGCACCCCAGACACCCCTCCCCGCACTCCGGAAAGCCCTCCCCACACCCCGGACAGCCCTCCTGCACCCCAGACAACCGTCCCCGCATGCCGGACAGCCCTCCCCACACCCCGGACAACCCTCCCGCACCCCAGACAGCCCTCCCCACACCCCGAAGAGCCCCCTCGAACCCCGGACAGCCTCCCCGCACCCCAGAAAGACCTCCCTGCACACCGGATAAGCTCCCCGCACCCCGTACAGCCCTTCCCCGCACCCTAGACAGCCCCCCCGCACCCCGAACAGCCCTCCCCGCACCCCGGACAACCCTCCACGCACCCCGGACAAGTCCCCCGCACCCAGGACAGCCTTCCCGCACCCTGGACAGCTCTTCCCGCACCCCAAACAGCCCTCCCCACACCCCGGAAAGGCCCCCCTCACCCCGGACAGCCCTCCCCTGCCCGATTGTGTCGTTTTTAGCAGCTCGACGCGCACTAAAATGGCGCGTTGGGGGGTCAAAACCACTCGAACGACCTCGGAATTTCATGAAACCATACGACAACAGCCTTTTTGTGATTTTTGAGATGGTCGTGCCGACGGCACGTCAATCGGAGGTGTTGTTTGATGGTGGTGACCGAAAACATGTATCTGGTGTCATAAAACACCAAAAACGGCGTGAGACGGCCGAATTCAGAGAAAACGTGCTACGAATGACCTGAAACCACACGAAAACATTAGGAATATTATTCTTGATGTGTATGAGGAGACGGCGTGCCCATCGGACATGTGGTGCGCACGGTACGACCGATTGTGTCATTTTCAGCAGCTCGATGCGAGCTAAAATGGCGTGTTGAGGGGGTCAAAACCACCAGAACGACCTCGGAATGCCATGAAACCGTACGAAAACAGCTGTGATGTGATTTGTGAAATGTTCGTGCCTATGGAAAGACAATCTGATGTGTCGTTTGACGGCGGTGACCAGAAACGCGTTTTTGGTGTCATAAAACACCAAAAAACAGCGTGAGACAGTCGAATTCGGAGAAAACATGCTCCTAAAGACCTGAAACCACACAAAAACATTATTAATATTATTCTTGACATGTAGGAGGAGACAGAGTGCCAATCCGACGTGCAGTGCATGCTGTACGTCCGATTGTGTCGTTTTCAGCAGCTCGGCGCGCGCTAAAATGGCGCATTGGGGGGTCAAAACCACACGAACGACCTTCGAATGCCATGAAACCGTTCAAAAATAGCATTTGTGTGATTTTTGAAATGTTCATGCCGACGGAACATCAATCGGAGGTGTCGTTTGACGGTGGTGACCGGAAACGCGTTTTCGGTGTCATAAAACACCAAAAAACGGCGTGAGACAGTCGAATTCAAAGAAAACGTGCTCCGAATGACCTGAAACCACATGAAAACATTAGGACTGTTATTTTTGACGTTTAGGAGGAGACGGAACACCCATTGGACGTGCGTTGCGCGTGGTACGGCCGATTGTGTTGTTTTCAGCAGCTCGGCGCGCGTTAAAATGGCGCGTTGGGGTGTCAAAACTACCCGAACAACCTCGAAATGCCATGAAACCGTTCGAAAATAGCCGTTGTGTGATTTTTTAAATGGTCATGCCGACGGAACGTCAATCAGAGGTGTTGTTTGATGGTGGTGACTGGAAACGCGTTTCCGGTGTCAAAAAAAACCAAAAACGGCGTGTAACGGTCGAATTCGGAGAAAATGTGCTCCGAATGACCTGAAACCACACGAAAACATTATTAATATTATTCGTGACATGTAGGAGGAGATGAAGTGCCCATCGTACATGCGGTGCGCACGATACGGCCGATTGTGTCGTTTTCAGCAGCTCGGCGTGCGCTAAAATGGGCTGTTGGGGGGTCAAAACCACATTAACGACCTCGGAATGCCATGAAACCGTACTAAAAATCCATTGTGTGATTTTTGAAATGTTCGTGCTGATGGCACATCAATCGGCGGTGTTGTTTGACGGCGGTGACCGGAAACGTGTTTCCGGTGTCATAAAACACCAAAAAACGGCGTGAGACGGTCGAATTCAGAGAAAAGTGCTCCGAATGACCTGAAACCACACGAAAACATTAGGAATATTATTTGTGATGTTTAGGAGGAGACAGTGCACCCATCGGACGTGTGGTGCGCGCGGTACAGCCGATTGTGTCGTTTTCAACAACTCGGCGCGTGCTAAAATGGCGCGTTGGGGGTCAAAACCACCTGAACGACCTCGAATTCCATGAAACCATACGACAACAGCTGTTGTGTGATTTTTGAAATGTTTGTGCTGACGACACGTCAATCGGAGGTGTCGTTTGACGGCGGTGACTAGAAACGCATTTGCGGTGTCATAAAACACCAAAAACGGTGTCAGACGGTCGAATTCGGAGAAAACGTGCTCCGAATGACCAGAAACCACCCGAAAACATTATGAATATTATTCATGATGCGTAGGAGGAGACGGCGCGCCCATCAGACATGCGTTGCGCACGGTACGGCCAATTGTGTCATTTTTAGCAGCTCGGTGCGTGCTAAAATGGTGCGTTGGGGGGTCAAAACCACCCGAACGAGCTTGGAATGCCATGAAACCGTACGAAAACATCTGTTATGTGATTTTTGAAATGTTCATGCTTACGGAACGTCAATCGGATGTGTCGTTTGACCGCGGTGATCGAAAACGCGTTTCTGGTGTCATAAAACACCAAAAAACAACGTGAGACGGTCAAATTCGGAGAAAACGTGCTCTGAATGACCTAAACCACACGAAAACATTAGGATTATTATTTTTGATGTGTAGGATGAGATGATGTGCCCATTGAACGTGCGGTGTGCGCGGTATGGCCGATTGTGTCATTTTCAGCAGCTCGACGCACGCTAAAATGGTGTGTTGGGGGGTCAAAACCACCCAAACGAACTCGGGATGCCATGAAACCATACGACAATAGCCATTGTGTGATTTTTGAAATGTTCATGCTGATGTCATGTCAATCCGAGGTGTTGTTTGACAACAGTGACCGGAAACACGTTTCTGGTGTCATAAAACACCAAAAAACGGCGTGAGACGGTCGAATTCGGAGAAAACGTATTCTGAATGACCTAAATGCACATGAAAACATTAGGAATATTATTTTTGATATGTAGGAGGAGACGGTGTTCCCATCAGATGTGCGGTGCACACAGTACGGCCGATTGTGTCGTTTTCAGCAGCTTGGCACGCGCTAAAATGGCGCGTTGGGGGGTCAAAACCACCCGAACGACCTTGTAATGCCATGAAACCGTACAAAAATTGTAGTTGTGTGATTTGTGAAATGTTTTTTCCAACGACACGTCAATTGGAGGTGTCGTTTGATGGTGGTGACCGGAAACGCGTTTCTGGTGTCATAAAACACCAAAAACGGCGTGAGACGGTCGAATTCGGAGAAATCGTGCTCCGAATGACCTGAAACCACACAAAATCATTAGCAATATTATTCAAGACATGTATGAGGAGACAACATGCCCATCGGACATGTTGTGCGTGCAGTACGGCCGATTGTGTCCTTTTAAGCAGCTCGGCGCGCGCTAAAATGGCGAGTTGGGGGGTCAAAACCACCAGAACGACCTCAGGATGCCATGAAACCGTACGACAATAGCCGCTGTGTGATTTGTGAAGTGGTTGTGCTGACGGCATGTCAATCGGAGGTGTTTTTTGACCGCGGTGACCAAAAACGCGTTTCAGGTGTCATAAAACACCAAAAACGGCATGAGACGGTCGAATTTGGAGCAAACGTGCTTCGAATGACCTAAAATGACAGCATTTCTTAAATTGGGGGTTTTAAATTAATATAGCACCATGATTTGATGTCAGATTTAATTTTATTATATTTATATAATAACTGAATAATTATGTCCAATTTATGTTTGTTTTGTTTTGTTGTTTTTTTGTCTTATTGTTGGTTTATTGAAGCAAAAGATTGAAATGGATGCACCTGCTCAGATCGTTGAAGCATGTTTATCATTTATTGTTGATGGCGATCTTGATGTTTATGCGGTTTGAAATTGTTTTCCATTTTTTATGATTTTTACCTTGTTTTATATCGGATTTTGCACCGTGAAGAAAAAAAACACAATTCATACATTTCATTAAAAAAATGAAAAATATTTTATTTAATATTATATATATATATATTTCTTTAATATATATATATTTCTTTAATATATATATATATATATATTAAAATATTTAAAACATATTTTATATATATATATTTATTTAAAATATTTTCTTTAATATTATATATATAAATATTTTCTTTAATATATATATATATATATATTATTTAATAAATATATATATATATATATATTTCGTTCTGTAGAAAAAAAATTTAAAAAAAATTTCCCAGAGTAGTGACCACCAAGCGGTCACTTAAGGCTGGAATTTCAGCCACCTATAGCGACCGCCATTGGCGGTCGCTAATGGCCTACAGCGACGAAGCTGAAGCGACCTCCAATGGCGGTCGTTGGGCGGTCTCTATAGGCCTATAGTGACCGCCAATGGTGGTCGCTAATGCCCGATTTTTTAGTAGTTTTTATTCCTTACTTATTTTCACTTTATCCTTTTCCTAAAATCTGGAGAAGACAAGTTTAGTGAGAAAATACTTGACTTTTTCTCAGGCCTCCCATTGAAGGGATTTATCCTAATGTTTTTTGTCTGTTTATCTATCATTTTAGGGTCATGCAATTTGGAACATAATAAGCTAGAGTTTAAGGTCGTGTAAATTTGACCAAACTATGGACAGTTTATGGTCCTGACACATGTGGGCCTAATATGATGGGAATGTTACACAAGAACCAAATTAGGATTCCCATAGTCAAGAGTGCTCCAACATCCTTCTGAGTGTAAGACAAATAATTTGAAAATCACAGATCGAGGTTCTCATGTCAGGAGTTGTGATTTGGCAAAATCATGTTAGGGATGCCCTATAACACATAGAGGAACTGAGTTCTTCCATAGTGATGTCAGGATCACAAGGATTAGAAATCCCTTCTTAAAGAGATAAGATGTCTCTGGTTTGTAGGTCTGATCACTTATTCATCGATAGCAAGGTCATTAAGAGACTTATCTTTTCCTCACATAAATGGTTTTCGGAAACTGAAGTCACCCAAGATGTGACATTTTATTTCTTGATTGAGTGGCTTAAAGGATTATGGAAGCACCTCATACTCTAGATGACCAGGGTCAGTCTCTCATAGTTGTTTGATATGGGATGAAAATGGATAATGGTCTACATAGGTTAATATCATGTAGTAGGGGTGTATTTTCTATGATGTTTTATTTTCTTGATACTAAAACATCTTCCTTGCAATTTAATGTCATGTCGTAAGGGTGTATTTGTTTTCTTGCATTTTCACATCATGTGGTAAGGACATGGGAACTAATGTGAAAAATTGTGAAAGATATATTAAATTGAAAAACAATCCATACACAGATCTGACTCGTATATAGGTAAAATGAGTTTTTATGACTAATCCCCAATATAATTGGGGTAAGTTCCTTTTGTAGATTTTACCCATACATAGGGATTGGGGGAATATTTTGTTTTATCAGGGATGGACCCAAGAATCAATGGCTCTATCATTTTTATATATCCTATGAGGTAAATAATAAATCCACATGTAGTTATTGCATGGGAAACACTCTACGCAGGTCAAGCCCATATGAAAAAGAGGCATTTTTTCCATTGATTATTGTAGTTAGGCCCAAGATTTGATATTCGACTATCACTATGTATCCTGATATGGAAGAAATCAATCCATATATAATTCTTTAAACCCATGAAGTTTAGTTTCGTGTCACAAGGACATCAACCATGCTGTGAGGACTCGTGATATCCCTTCCATGAACTGATATGCCTCATCCACATGGGGAGAGCCTTTACCCCAAAAAACTTTTAAGCTCAAATGAGCTATTCTTAGAGTAAGAGACAAGGATTGGAAAAGTTTTATCAAAATGTTACATCCTTTAGAGGATAGACATGGGAATTTCATACCATGAGGTGGTTGTATAACAACTCTTATCTTTATTTTTAATTTAAACATGATTTATTATAAAAAATTACAATTAATAAAACCCATAAGATCGAGAGGTCTAGTGTATTTGGTAAATTAAGTACCTTACCTAACAACTTAAAATATGAAAATAACATCTTCATTGAAAACATATTTAACATGAACAAAACATTCCTTCATACTTAACACAAAATGGGATAACCTACGGACATACATAAGAAAGGGGAGAGCTATAATGAATGATAAGAAAATAAAAAAGGCATAACATGATGAAGACAATACATGTTAGACAATTGGTATGTCAATGGAGAATAAAAGAAACATGGATGATAGGGCATGATATAGTGTGATAATCATAACATGGGAAGTGTCGCAATAAGTTAGAACATTGCATCATAAACATAGGACAAGGCTAACCCTGCCAAGATATAATGGTGGACATATCACTACGGGAAAAATGGACTTTTGGGACGGGTTATTTGCGACATGATCTATTCCCATCGCAAATAGTTTGTTGAAGAGATTATTTGCGATGGGCCCCTAATCCCGTCACAAATAATTAGTTTTTGGCGATGGGGTTAAGGGTCCCATCGCAAAAGGTTTGGCGCGGTGTGGCGCAGATTGAGCACCAAACAGTTGGAAGGGTATTTGCGATGGGGGGGCCTCTCTGTCGCAAATTCACGACTGCGGTAAATACTTATGGCAACGGGGAGCCCCCCTCCCACCCTTGTTGCAAATACCCAGCGGCTGTAAATACAATTTCCGATGGGATATTCCCCAGTCGCAAATAGTGTGTCGGCAGGTCACTATTTGTGATGGGTCCTGTCACAAATACCCATTTAACCACTGACAGTAATTAATGTGGCTAAAGATATTTGTGACGAGACCCGTCACAAATAGTACCATCACAAATAATCTAACATATATATACCCCACATCTGTTTTTTTCATTCTTCCTCTCAATTCCTACTTTCTCTTTCTCTCGCTAAACTCTAATTTTAGAGTTAAAATTTCTCTGAGTTGAAATTTTTTAAAAACAAGTTTTGAAGTCGTATACACCAAGAAAAGATCATGTTTAAAGGTATTTATGTTTTATTTAATTTAATAATTATTTCATTTTTTATATTAATTTTAATTATTGTTAATTAGTTATAATTAAATTAGATTTAGATTGTTTTTCATCAGTATTTATTTGTAACAATAAATTGAGATTATTAGTACGAATTATTAATAATTTGTAGTAATTATGAATTAATAACGATAATTAGAAATGAATATAAATAATTATCAGTATTTAGTAATTAATAGCGGTAATTTGCGGCAATTTGCATTAGGTAATAGTAATTAACGCCAATTAGCAGTAATTAGTAATAATTAGGAATAAATAGTTATAATTAGTAAAAATAGTAATAAATTCTAATAATTGGTAACAAATACTAATAACAACTAATAATTAGTAATAAATACTAATAACTAGTAATAAATGCTAATAAATACTAATAATTAGTAATAATTACTAATAATTACTAATAGTTGCTAATAATTAGAAATAAATAGTAACAATTGGTAATATTTAGTTATAATTAGTAATAATTAGTAACAATTATTAATAATTAGTGATAAATAGTAATAATTAGTAATAATTAGTGATAAACAGAGATAATTAGTATTAATAAGTATTAATTAGCATTATTTAGAATTAATTAGTTAATAATTAGAAACAATTTCAATAATTATCAATAATTTGCAATAATTAGCAATAATTAGCAATAATTTGTAATAATTAGAAATAATTAGAAATAATTAGCAATAATTAGCAATAATTAGAAATAATTAGCAATAATTAGAAATAATTAGCAATAATTAGCAATAATTAGAAATAATTAGGAATAAATACTAATAAATACTAATAAATACTAATAAATACAAGTAAATACTAATAAATGCTAAAAAATGCTAATAAATTGTAAAAATTAGTAATAATAAGTAATAATTAGTAATAATTAGTAATAATTAGTATTAATTAGTAAGAATTGGTGTTAATTAGTATTAATTAGTGTTAATTAGTATTAATTAGTAATAATTAATAATAATTAGAAATAATTAGCAATAATTAGAAATAATTAGCAATAATTAGAAATAATTAACAATAATTAGAAATAATTAGAAATAATTAGAAATAATTAGCAATAATTAGAAATAATTAACAATAATTAAAAATAATTAGCAGCAATTAGTGATTATTAGCTATAATTAGCAATAATTAGTGATAATTAGCCATAATTAGCAATAATTAGCAATAATTAGTAATAATTATTAATAATTTTCAATAATTTTCAATAATTAGAAAACATTAGAAATATTTACCAATAATTATCATTAATTGGAAATAATTAGCAATAATTTGCAATAATTAGCAATAATTAGAAATAGTTAGTAATAATTAGCAATAGTTAGCAATAATTAAAAATAATTTGCAATAATTTGTAATAATTACCAATAATTAGCAATAATTAGCAATAATTATTAATAATTTACAATAATTAGCAATAATTAGTAATAAATAGGGATAATTATAATAAATTTTAAGAACTTGGAACAATTTCCAGTGGATTGGCTATAGTCATTTTTCTTGATGACCCTTTTCCTTTCAACTCTCATCGACTCAAAACATTATGAAAAATGTGCTTTGACATATGCATATCCAATCTCATATGCACGAGATTGAATATCCATTCATAGGACCACATTTTTTCTAATGTTTTCAAACCATGAATGTTGCAAGAAGATGATTCATCAACGAAAATGGGATCTTTTGTCTGAAGGCCCATTTACTTGAATCTTTCTCACACTGAAATCATAATGAATAATCTGGTCAAAGGTAAGCTTATGTATTCCCGTATGTACAGGAATGGATATGCATACCTCCAAGAAGATTCTTAATTATGATTTTAGTGTGAGAAAGGTGCATGTAAATGAGTCGTCAGACAAAAGAGAAGCCGCCAATCCACTGGAAATTTTGTCACCCGTAATTAGTGGTAATTAGTAAGAAGTAGCTGTAATTATTTATCTTCTATTTTTTGGATAGTATTTTTCTTATTTCAAATTATTCAAAAAGTGTAATAATTTTATATTTTGTAAAAAAATATGGAACAAGGAAGTCAACAATAGTCATTATTGGATGGTCGGTCTAAGATAAATCATCGTAGAAATCCAAATGGTTCTAGTTTAAATCTTTTTTATATTGAGGGTGTTGAAGATTTCTTATAATTTGAATCATCAAACCCATAATTTTTTTCAGAAGGAAAAATTAAGTGTCCTTGTAAAAAAAGTTCTCTAAGAACGTTTGAAATATTTGACAATATTGGGGGACATCTCTTTCATTTTGGTTTTCAACCAGATTATTATTTTTGGTATCAACCATAGTTCCATAGAAGATACTAATAATTTGATTCTGGATCCATCATGGTTTCAAAATTTAGTATATGATGTTGCAGGTCCATCTGTTCAATAAACTAAAACACAGGATGATATTGATTTCACTCTTGAGCTGGCATCATCTTAATTTTATGAGTGGGTGAGGTCTGTTGAGGATGCATTATATCCTCCTGCAAGATAAGAAAATTAGAAGCATTTCAAAAAATTATGTCTATTAAATTAGATTATGGAATGTCCAACAACTATTTTGATCAGATTTTTTCTTGGATTGAAACACTATTACCTGATGGAAATGTGTTTCCAGTGAAATACTATGAGATCAAGAGGCTAGTTTATAATTTGGGCCTTAGTTATCAGAAGATTCATACATGTGTAAATTATTTCATCTTATATTCTGAAGAAAGTGAGTTGTAGGAAATTTTTCCCACATGTGGACAATCGAGGTATAAATAAGATCAACTATAGAAGTCTGGATTGATTCCTATAAAACAGTTGAGATATTTCTAGCCTGCACCCAGGTTGTAGTATTTTGTTTGTGTATTAGAACTCAATGACAATGATTTCATGGAACAACACCAAAATTTCAACCCTTAAAATCTTGATTCATGATGGTGACTTGTGGAAGCATTTCGAAAGAGTGAATCTGCCTTTTTCATTAGAATCCTGGAATGTGCTATTGGTTCTTTCTGTTGACGGTTTTTATCTGTTTGGTTCTTATGGTAGTCAGTGTTCATGGTGTACTATCTTTATAACTCTATACAATTTATCTCCATGGATGTTGATGAAGGTGACTTATATCTTTTTGACATTTTTAATCTCTAGACATCCAAAAAAAATATTGATGTTTATTTGAAACCATTTATTGACGAGTTAAATTCACTGTGGAGTAATGGTATTAGTATATATGATATTGTTGCGTAACAAAATTTAGAACTAAAATCTGCATTGATGTGCACAATTAGTGACTTCCTGAAGTATGGAAAGTTATTTGGATGGAGTACACATGGTAAGAAATCATGTCCTTACTGTATGAGTGGCAACAAATAATTCTTGATCTTCAATGGACAAAACTTTTCTATTTTGACTTTTGTCATAGATTTCTTCCAACTGATCATAATTTTTGTAGGAATAAATATCATTTCGGAAAAAGCACAATTGAAATGGATGAACCTCCAAAAATGATCTCTAGTAGAGAGTTAAAATCGGTTGTATTTTTATTACCTCCCATCACATTTTCACCAACACTAAACCAACATAAAATTCATGGCTTTGGGATAGAACACAATTGGTTAAAATGAAAAATATTTTGGGATCTACCATATTGGTCTGATTTTTTGGTCTGCCACATGTTGGATGTCATGTATATTGAGAAGAACTGTCTTGATAATTTATTTCATAGAGTTTTGGATACATCAGGTAAGACCAATGATAATGTAAAGGCATGATTAGATCTGGCCCAAATTTGAAGGTGAATAGAACATGAACTTTTTAAAAATGTCATATCATAGAGGTTAATGAATCCAAAAAAAATCTTATACATTTTCGAAAGATATTCTCTTATTATTTTGTCTGTGTATTGTAGATTTGACACTTCCAGATGGATATGCTTCTAATTTTTGAAGATGTGTTAAGAATGGTCATATTACCAGATTAAAAAGTCATGATTGTCATGTTATAGTGAACATAATTATGGTGATGGGATTAAGAGTTTTTTTGAATTATATTATTTGGGATTCGATAATAGACATATCATATATTTTTCAAGACATTTGTGTGGTGACAACAAACTATGATGCAATAAGAAAACTGGAAGAAGTTGTTGTTTTAAATATATGTAAACTCGATAAAATATTCCCGCCGTCTTTTTTTGACTTAATGGAACATTTGATATTAAATTTTCCACATCAAGAAAAATGTGGAGGTCCAGTATAGTTTCAATGGATGTACCCATTAGAGAGATTCATGATGGAATTAAAGAAAAAAGTACGTAACAAAACATCAGTTGAAGGCTCAATTGCTGAAGCTTATTTGCAAGAGGAAATTACATTTTTATTCTCATTATTTTGAATCTTAATATACCTCAAAACACAACCACGTGGGATGGAACGTGGGGAAATTTGATGATGAAATGGAAAATAAATTATCAGTTTTTAATTATACATAGCTTGTCTTTGATGGAGTTCATGGATGATGGATTTCAGATGATGAACATCACAAAACTCATACATATGTTCTGATCAACTATGAAGAAATGACATAACTTGTACTATGAGTTCTTCTATCACTTATTTTATAATTTATTTTACCATAAGTAAACTTATTTTATTTGTTAGTTATATAATAATCATATCAAGAACTAGCTTCTACAAATTACAACAGCTGCTCTTGAAGAACACTGGGAAAAAAATCTCATTGGTTTCAAAAACTACTAATATAAATTATTGATGGTTTAATATATCAATTCAGTTTATTATTTATTATATTTCTAATTGTTTTACAAATTTTTAGGTGTCTCAATATACTGATAAAATTGATATGATAATGTTTATATTGATGAAACCACCATCCATAATGGTTAAATATTATAATTCATATGTGGTGAATGGTTTTTGATTTCATACACATGCATATGGGGAATCAAAAAAATTAACAATGGATTTTTCTTGAGAGGATCTCATCATAGAGAAATTGAAGTTGACATTTAAAGTATGCTAGAAGAAATTATTGAACTGTGTTATCTTGGACAAAATTACATAATGATGTTTAAATGTCGGTGGTTAGATATTGAGAGTGTTTTGTGTGTTTCTCCAACTCATGGAATCATTGATATTAGATATAAAATTCTTCTTGCAGTAAATGAACCATTTTTACTAGCTCAAAAAGAACATAAAATTTATTACACAATGTATTGTGCTACTTCAAGAGACCCGAGTGATTGGTGGAACATAATAAAAATGAAACCTCAGGAAAATTAGTTTACTCAAAATGAATGTGGTTCCACTGAAGTGCAAGGGAATGGAATTTTTCAAGAGACTACTCAAAATATATCTTTTTTACAAAGAGACGTGAATATCGATGATGACACCACACAATTAAGGTTTGATGATGATGATGTTAATGATGTTACAAATGAATTTGAAATGGAAAGAGATGATGAAACTGAAACTCAAACAGATATTGATGATGCCAAAGAGAAATATGAAGATATTGAAATAATCAGATATAAAGAAGATGATGAAGGTGAACATTGACACAGTTAAATACTTTTTATAATCATAACTAATATATATCTATATATAATACTTATTTTTAACTATTTAATAACAATAATTATTTTGTGTTTCATATGGATGATGATCTATTTCATCAGTTGTAGAAGGGTGATCTACCTTTGGATAAGGAGGATTTGAGATCATCAAACCCTCTGTCTACTGGCAGTTCAGGGGGTATGCAAAGGGGATGCGGTCTTGCATGACTAATGATTCATGAACCTATCCCCGAGCGACATCCACAACTTGGCTTCGATCCATGCATGTGATGGTATGGTAACTTGTTTATTTTAATTAGATTTCATTAATTTATTTATATACAAATTGTTTTATTATTTTTTCAATTTTCAATGTTTTGCACATATAGCTGTTTGGAAGGAGAGCTCTATATTGCACAATTATTTTTCTCATCCATGGATCACATGGGAACATATTCTCATTGATGTAAAGTGTGGCATGTTCGATCATTAGCCGGTACTTAAATAAATAATATTTATTTTGAAATTTATTTTATTAATAACTTCATATTATAAATTATTTGTAGGGTTTATGGTATCACATTGATGATAGCATGCATGACGTTATCTTTGTTGTATGGGAGGTGTCTTTGTATGACTGTATCTGTTAGTTTTTGCACAATTTGAGAAGGACGTCCATGAAGAAATTAGGAGTGGTAGTATTTGATGAGTCGTGTAGAGCCCACCAACCAGAGTACATTTCATCTCATGTTGGGGATGGATTATGTTCACCCTAGTTGGGTAGTGGAATCCGGAGGAGATATTCATTGGGCTGACAGAACCGGGGAGACAGGAGGTGATGAATCGAGCCGATAGTTATACAATCAGTACGCATAGAGAGCATCCGGTATGTACTTTTTTAAATGATTTATTTAACTTTAAATATAAAGATTTTATTTTAAATTCATATAGGTAGTTGAGAAGCCTGATATTATGGAGTATGACATTTATCAGAGGATGTATAGTAATCCATCCACTGGAGATATTAGAGGTGATCACCAACGTCGAATTATAGCCAGGATTACATATTTTTTAGTTTGGAATTTAACTATATATAATAATTTCACTATTTTAATTTCAAATTGTAACTAGAGGATTCATATGAGGTCACAAACTCTCAAACACGGGATGAGAGTCAGACCGAGATGGCCGATTAGACTAGTGCCCGCCATTTTTATGAGGCGACAAAGATACAGGAAACCTATTATGGCTTCGAGAAGGTCTGAGTAGTTGGTATAAGCTCTCATATGACTCTTGAGACATGTTATGGTACTATTGCGATGTCGGTGTCCAGCTCGAGAGGAGCTCAAGGAGAGGCATCATCTTCTGACTCACAGTATCAGGAGCAGCTGCAAGCTCAGAGTGTGCTTATAGAGAGTTTTTGTAAGCAACGAGAAGAGATGCATTAGCAACAGCAGCAGCAACAGTATGAGGAGTAGATGAATCGCTGGCAGTAGCAACATCACGAGTAGATGGAGTACATACGCTGTCTGACTCGTAGTTTAGGGATGAGGTTTCCTCCATCATCTCCCCTAGCTCCTCCACCTCCTCTAAAAGACTATCTCCCTAGTGATATTTTTAATGTTAAAAACATTTGAATTCAATGTTTGTTGTAATGTTAACTATTTACAGCTTTTGTCTTCTATATTGGTATGAATATTGCCTAATTTAATTTTTTTACTTTTTTTTATTTTTAATATTTTATTATTTTATTATTTATTATTATTATTATATTTTTTAACAATTTTATGTTTTGCTAATAATAATAATACTATTTTTATTTTTATATAAATTTTTTGCGAATATTGACTTTTTTAATATTTTATAAATTTTTTATTATATTAATAATATTAATATTATTTTTTCATAAATATTAATACTAATATTATTATATTATTTTATTATTAATATTATAATAATATAAAATTTTATATTATTAATATTATTATTATTATTATTATATTATTATATTATTTATATTAATATTATTAATAAAATTATTATTTTATAATATTAATTTATCATAATTTTATTAAATATATTTTTTATTATATATTTACGATGGGAACTTTTGCAACAGGTTCGCGTCGCAAATGGTTTAAATTTTATTTAAAAAACTATTTGAGACGGGAAAACTGGGACCATTGCAAATATGCTTTTGTGATGGTCCCGCCACAATAGGTTTTTATATATATAATATGTATAATCAGAAAAGTATTTGTGATGGGAAAACGAGATATTTGCAAATTCCTTTTTCTATGGGACAGTCGCAAATACCTTTCGCGACGAGTCCATTGTAATCATTTTATATATATATAATATATATAATATGAAAACTTTTTGTGATGGGAAATCGTCCCATCACAAAAAAAATTTTTGCGACGGGACCATCCCAAAAATTATTTTTTACGACGGGACCATCAAAAAAAACTATTTGCGATGTCATTTTCTCCAACGGTATATTTGCGAGGGGACCCCATCGTAAAAGAGCATTTGTGACGGGATCCCGTCGCAAATGATTCAAATTCTTGTAGTGAATTACCATAAAGGAATCAGGTAAACCCCCTATTCCAACATGAAGTATCTTGAAATTAACCATTACCCAAGGCATTGGAGTGATATTAGGACACACCCTTCATAATCATTTCATTCTAATGCTTAAGTGTTCCACATATATCATATAACATGGATTCATTCAACATAATAATTTATTCGCAGATCAATGAATATGGAATACATAAATTTGTGTCTTGAATAAATAAGTATATGTTCATAAATTTGAATACCCTTGATAGAAAAATGGGTAAGGTAATCATTACACAATTATTTTGGCATTGGAAATCACGGTGCAATTTCTATAGCATAATAGCGTCATATCAAAATTTATAAAATGGGTTGATGAGAGAGAAAATGGTATATCAACATTTATACATTAAATGGATAGTAAAATGTAAATGGGAATACATTCCACAACATATGGAATTTGAAATAAAAATTTTAACATAATAAAGAAACTTGAAGAAAGAGGAGAAAGGGAAGAATCGTTAAAAAAAATTCAGCATGGTGACATGTGTGCATAAATGTTCATATCAGGTCTAAATGAGATTGAAAGGGGATATAATCATTTATAATAAAATTTAAATAAATTGGGATATGTAATAACATATCCCAAAATAAAAAAATGGAAATTAAAATACATAACATTAAAAATAGATCTTGATAAAAGAGGATAGTGGAAGATCCCTTATGGAATTTTGTCATAGTAATGGATTACATAAAGGTAAAAATGAGAGACTATAGATAATATAAAATTAAAAAAAATCAATTGTATAAGAAGGTAATGTTTGTAAATAAATGAAATTATAGAATATTTCAATTAAGAATATAAATTCCAAAGAAGGTGCTTGAATTAAAAGGATAAGAGAAAGGTGACTTACATGAATGTGTGACTCCAATGGCTTGGTATGGGATTCATGAGAGCTTGTGGGATCATTTAGAGGTATCTAGGGAGTGTACATAATATTTTGGAAGTTCTATAAGGAATTTTAGTGAAGAGAAATGGGTACTTGCTTGGGTTTATATTGTAAATGAGGGGATTTCCTAATTATTCTGGTTTTGGACTCTACATAATAAAATATCCAAAACCAAAAATCATCTCATGTTTTCAACCAAATTGTATTTTTATACATTATTATATAATTCCAAAGGCATGAAATAATTAAAATATTACCCATGGTGATTTTGAGTTGAGTCACACTCTAAAAGAAATGATTTTAAAATCGTATAATATATTATATCTCTCAGAGGATTCATAATGGCTAAAGAAATTTCTAAAATATACATAAAATCACATTTTTTTAAAGTTAAAACATATATTAGGTCATGAATTTTATTTATATTACTTATTACATCACTTTCGGGTTATTGTGATGTTATAAACCACAAAGTATATTTATATAGTATTTAATTTTTACCCGAAAATTTGGCTATCTCAGAAAATTATGAAAAATTATCCATTGGATAATTTTGACATTATGAATCCAAAAATAATATTAATTTTATAGAAATAATTTTCTAAATATATGAATTTTCACTTTTAATAACAAAAACTAATATTTACTGAAAATGTAATGTTTTTTACAATAATATTTTTTTAAACCAATATAAAATATATATTTTACTTCATAAAATTTGTATGATCATTTATATTTGATAAAAACTATTTAATAATAATATTTTAAAATATTATTTATTTCAAAAAATAAATTAATTCATAAATTCATTAATTGAATTTTAATATTAACCAAAATACTATTTGTGTTTTATTGAATCAAAATAAAAATCATTTATAATGTAATAATAATAGAATGAAAATATATTAATTATTTTATAAAAAATAATTTACTTATTCATATTTCTACTTTACTTATACATATCCCTTTAATACACTAGCATGCACCCTAAGAGTAATGTGTATGATGGTGGGGCTTTCTTGGGGCCGTTCAGTGAACATTGTTTGGGTAGTGATCTCGATGATCTTGAGATTCGCCCATAAATAGATTTTCTCATGCTTAAGTGATTGGATATCATATTAGGATTGGTCTGGGATGAATTCCAGAAACAAAACCTCCCTCTGAATATCTAATAAATTGGATTTATTGGGTACGATGCTACTGGTTGAGGTCAACACTTCCTTTTTTAGTGAAAAATGGATTTTCTAAAACCCTATATTTATACTAGTCATGTGATTATTGTTCAATAGGTATATTATCAATGGTAATGATGCTTAATGGTAATTTGAATCTAATTGGATATAATAATATAAAACAAGTGCAAGTGTTTTCTATAACCATGATATATTTAATTAATCCAATAAAGGGCATTTTATTCATAATAGTTGGGGTTGTTAAAATCTTCCCACATTTAGAAATTTCTCCATGGAAATTTTCTTTCCCCATACTAAAATACATTAGAGTAATTCTATTTCATAACTCCCTATAGTTCTCAAGTTTCTTCTTCAAACATGTTGTTTCTCCACAACACTTTGATGAGGGTCATCGTCTTATTTCATATAACTTTTAAACTATGATTGAAGATCTTCACCAGATTATCTTCATTGGAAAGGTAATTCTATAATGGTATTGCCTCTAGATTGAGTACATGTTATGTGTCTTGTATATAATTTATTAATATGGATACATTTAATACATCATGTACTTGATACCGGTTTAGATGGAGTGATAGTTGATAGGACATGGGTATGATGCGATCAAGGATAACAAAAGGGTCGATGTACCTTGGACTAAGCATTCACTTCTTCCCAAATCTCATCAATCTATTCTATAGAGATATGTAGAAGAATAACAGTTCTCAAACATCAATCTCTTGGTCATGTCGATGATTTTCAGCATAGCAATTTTTTGACTATGAGAAACTTTGATATGTTTCGGAATGGTCTTAAAATTCCCCACCATTTCTATAAAAATTTCCTGACCTATAAGTTTCCGTTCCTTATCTTCCTCCCAACATTCCAGTGTTCTAAACCTATTCCCATAAAGGGACTTATAGGGAGACATTTGGATACTTGAGTGGAAACTATTACGGAAAGAGAACTCGACCAGAGGAAGATGTTAGTTGTATCTTCCCTTGAAGATAGTTGAGAATTATCTCAACAAGTCCCAAAGTGTTTGGATATTCTACTTGGATTGGCCATCATTGTGAGGGTGATAAGACGTAATTATATTTAGCTCAGTGTTTATATCATACTATATACTTTTCTAAAACATAGATATGAATCTTGGATCTTGATTGGAAACTATAGAGAGTGGTACTCCATGCAGATTTACCACTTATCTGATGTATATCTTTTCTAGTTGATCCAGTGAGAAATCATCTCGAATCATAATGAAATGTGCAGTCTCTGTAAGATGATCCACAACAACCCATATAGCATTATTTCCATTGGATGTGTTTAGAAGTCTAGTGAAAAAGTCAATGGTTGTGTTTTCCTATTTCTATGTTGTTATGGGTAATTATTTCATCATCCCCTTAGATTTCTTCCCTTTATACTTCACTTTCTAACATACTTGAACTTTGATTTATAATGAGAAATCTTTTTCTTCATGTTATCCCACCAATATTGCCCTCAAATATTTCAATACATCATTCTGTTTCCTAGGTTAATGGAGAAATTCGAACTATGTGAATCATCCAATAGTTCATTATTTAACTCAAGATTTTATAGGACACATATTTATTCAAATCTCAAAATTCATTATTTATTAACATTGAAATTCAAGGACATCACTTTTCTTATAGTTTTTCCTTTATTCTTAATTCAAACAAAAACTTTTTGAGCATCATTTAACCTTTCAATAAGAGATGGTTGAGAAACAATTTATGAATATATTGATGATTTTTCTTCCTTTATTATTCCTATGTCTATCCTCTTCAAATCTAATAATTTTGGATCCTTATTAATTATCATTGATGATAGAATTTTTGGATATTTTATAATTATAGAATCCACCACATTGTTCACTTTCCCAGGATAGTAGTATATTGAGTAGTAATAATCCTTGATGAGATCTAACCATCTTCATTGTATCATATTCCGCTATTTTTTTGTGGATATATATTTAGGGATTCAGTGATCCATATGTATTTCACACTTCTACCTAAATAGATAATTCCAAAAATTATCAAAGTTAATATCACCTCTGTTAACTCTAGATCATGTGTGGGATAGTTTTTCTCATGAATTTTAAATTTCCTTGAATCATAATCTTTAAATTTTTTGATTTTCATTAACACACAGCCCAATCCCTTCTTCAAAGCATCACTGGAAATTATGAAAATCTTCTCCACTTTTGGGTAGTGTGAGCATAGGGGTAGTGAGAAGCCTCTTTTTCAACTCTAGAAATATTTCTCCACATTCATCATTCCAATAAAATATGACTCCATTCCAAGTTAGATTGGTAAAAGGGTATAAAAATCATGAAATATTTCCTGTAAATATGCAATAATATTCAGTTGACTGAAGTAAACTATGTATATCTATCATAGATGTTGGACTCATCCATACTTCAATTTCTTTTTCCTTATAAGGATCAAAAAATATTCCATTTCTTACGATGATATTCCAAAATAATGACATTTCGTTCAACACGAACATTCACTTGAAATACTTTTCATATATATTATTATTTTTCATGGTCTTTAACTCTGTAATTAGATGATCCTCATGGTCCTCTTTGGTTTTTGATCATATTAGAATACCATCTATAAAGACTACCATGTATTTTGCGAGATAATCTTGAAGAATCTATTCATAAATTCCATGATGATTAATAGATCATTAGTGAGTTTGAATGACATCACTATGAACTCATAGTGCTCGTACCTCATACAAAAAAGAAATCTTTGTGATACCCTCCTTGTTCACCCTAAATTGGTAACATACTGACCAGAGATCAACCTTGATAAGTATTGTGCTCTACATAGCTGACTGAAAAAGTCATCAATCTATGGAAAATGATATTGATTCTTTATCATGATCTTGTTGAGCTCATGATAATCAACTAAAGGCACATTGACCCATCCTTCTTCCTCATAAAGAGGACTATTCCACCCCATGATGAAGCAATTGGGCCTATGAATCCTTTACCCAGATTCTTCTGTAGTTTTTTCTTCAGTTCCTCAAGTTCCACAGCATCCAACCTATATAGAGTATTGGATATCAGAAACACACCAAGTATATGCTCGATTGAAAATTCGACCTCCCATCTAGGATGAAGACCAGACAATTCCTTGGGAAACACATCAGTGTATTCCCTCACAATAGGCATGTCTTGGAGGATGATCATTTCCTTAGACTCAATCATTTGATCTAGATATACTTTATCATATGTCACTAATATCCATGGTTGATATGATGGTTCTAAAGAATTTTCATCCCCCTCCTTGAACATGTATTGAACTAGGGGTTGATTATCTATATAGAGTGTGATTTCCTTCTCACAAAAATTTATGTTGGATCTATATAGGGAAAGTAAATCCATGCCCATTATCGCATCAAATTCCACTAAGGGATGTTTGGAAAGGTTCTCTAGGAAGTTCAATCCACAAAAATTGACAGGGCAGGAGTTATATACTTAGGATGCAATAAATTTCCCATTTTTCATTTTCACCAATGTCTCTACTTCCATGATTTCATGTGTTGTTTGGATAGTTCTACTAAACATTCTTTCTATGAAGTAATGTGTAGAACTGTGGATGATAGACCTAACTTTCACTTTTTGATTCTGGTTCTAATTTAACCTATATATAATTACGGATGATAACTTTTAAACTATTAAAAACATAAAGGTAAATACGATTAAAAGAAAGGTATAACATATAATTTACATTTATCATTTTAACTTATGATTTTCCTGGCATCAATCTATATTATCCATGATCTATTTCTTAGCATATATTTTTTTGGGGAAATTTTTATACCCTTAATAGTGGTTCATAATGATTTTATGAATTCACCAAATCATATCCCCTAGGAGTGTCAAATCAGGTGCATAATATGACTCGTTGTCATGTTCCATAATACCCCCAGTCAGGCTCGGAACATCTTGTTAGTGTTATTACCACTAGGTACATTTTTCTATTACTACACCCACTTGTAGTATTCATACATGGATTTATTTTCATGATAATACACATACACTATTCTTACTAAAATTAGGGACGCTTTATTATACATAGTCTTATCCCTAAAGAATTATCTAGATTTATTTAATCCTAAGGCTTTCTTAAGGGTTTTATAATCATAATCCCAAAAATAACTAAACCAATCCTATGATAATAATTATAACAAACCTACTCTTTATTTCACATTTAATCATTATTCATTTCATAAAATTAAACTTAATACAACCCTAAATATCGATAGGTATAGTGTCTTTTGGAAATTAGGTACATTATATAAAAACATAAAATATGAAAAGAAACATATTTATTGAAAACTTCTTTAGCATAACCGAAACTTAACTTCATACTTAACACTACATGGGATAACATCAAGATATATACACGAAAGGGGGAGATATAAAACCCGGTATGGGAATAAACAAGGAATAACATGAATAATACAATACATTCTAGACAATATGCATATCTATGGATCCTAAAGGAACATTTATTTTAATTCATGATATAGATTGATAATCATAACATGGGAAATATGGAAACAACTTAAAACTCTGCATCATAAACATAGGTAAAGGATAAACCCACCAAGACATTATGGTAAGAAAATTACCATAAAGTAATCAGGTAAATCCCTCTTCCAAATATGAATTATCATGATACAAACCATTACCCAATGCATTGGAGCGTTATCAGGGTGCACTCTTCATAATCATTTCATTCTCATGCTTTAATGTGCCACCTAGATAATATAACATGGATCCATTCAGTGCCATAATTTATTCTGTGATAAATAAATTTGGAATACATACATTTAAGTCTCTATTAAATAAGTATATGTTCATAAAGTTCAATACCATTGATTGAAAAATGGTTATTTTATTCACTACACAATTATTTTGGCATGGAAAATCATGATGCAATTTTGGGAGCATAACGACGTCATATTGGAATTCATAAAATGGTTTTATGAGAGTGAAAGAGACCTCTAATTATTTATAAATAAAAGTTATGGAAAAAGGGACTTGTAAATACATTCCCAAACACAAGTAATTGGAAATATAAGCCAAAAAATAATAAAGAAACTTGAACAAAGAGGAGATAGGAAAGAACCCTTACAAATTTTTGGCAAGGTAATGGGTGTATTGAAAGGTTCATAAGCGGTCTAAATGAGATTGAAAGGGGATCTCATAATTTACACATAATATTTAATTTATGGGGGATATAGAATAAAATATCACAACATAAGAAAATGGAAATTAAAAGACATGATATTAAAAGGAGTGCTTGATAAAAGAGGAGAGTTGATGATCCCTTACGGAATTTAGGCATACTAGTGGCTTAGATAAAGGTGAAATGAGAGAAAATAAATAATATATCATTAAAATAAAATCAATTGTACAGTAAGTGAATTTTTATAAGTAAATTAAAATATAAACAATATCAATTAAGAAGACAAATTCCAAATAAGGTGATTGAACTAGAAGGATGGGAGGAAGGTCCCTTACTTGAAATTGTGACTCCAAAGTCTTGGTAGAGACTTCTTTAGAGAGTAGGGAGCCTTGGGAAGACTCTATGGAGTGTATGGAGGAGTATGAACGTGCCCCATGTAGTTTTACTGAATTGGAATGGGGTCTTGGGTCAGTTTATATGGAAAAGGAGGGCGATTTATTTTTTGTTTTGGTTCTGGATTCTACATAATAAAATATCAAAAACCACAAACCATACCACGGTTTTTTCCCTTGGTTTTATCCAAATGTGTGTGGAATTAATTATTTTATAATTCCAATTGCAGAAATTGTTAAAATATTTTCCTTAGTGATGTGAAGGAGAGTCACACTATTAAAGAAATTATTTTAAAATCAAAAAAAATATATTATATGTCTTCGAGGATTCATAATAGCTTTAGAAAATAAATAAAATAAACATAGAATCGCATTATTTTAAAGTTAAAACATATATTTGGTCTTGGATACCATTTATATTACTTATTACATCACTTTTGGGTCATTTTGATGTTATAAAACATAAGTTACATTTATATGGTATTTAATTTTTACCTAAAACATCAACTGTCTTGGAAAATTATGTAAAATTCACCATTGGATAATTTCAAAATTATTATTCCAAAAATAATTATAATTTCATCTAAATAAGTTTCTAAATATTTCAATTTTTACTTTTAAAATAAAAATTGATATTTATTGAAAATGTTGAGTTTTTGGCAATAACAGTTTTTTGAACCCTTATAAATGTTATGTTTCACTTCATAAAAATTAAATGATCAATTATATTTGATAAATATTGCTTAACAATAACATAATAAAATATTATGTCTTTCAAAAATACATTAATTCATAAAATCATTAATTGAATTTGAATATTAACCAATATACTATTTTTGTTTTATTGAATCAAAATAAAAATCCTCTATGAAGTAACAATAAAAAGATGAAAATAGATTAATTATTCAATAAAAAATAATGTACATATTTAAATTTATGAGGTCTTTATAAATATATATTTAATGGACCGGCATGTGCCCAAATAGTAAGGTGTGTGATGGTGGGCTTTCATGTGGCTGCTCAGCGAACATGGTTTGGGTCATGATCTCGATGAGCTTTAACTTCTCCTATAAACAATTTCACCCATATTTAAGTTTTTGGATATCATACTGGGATTTTGCTATGATAAATCCCAGAAACTCAACATCACTTGGAAGCTCTGATAAATCAGCATTTTAGGGTACGATCCTACTGTTTTAGGTAATCACTTCTTTTTTCTGTGAAAAATGGATTTATTAAAACCCTATATTTATAATATTCATGTGATCATTTTTCAAAATCTATATTATCAATGTTAATGATTCTTAACATTAATTTAAATCAAATTGGATATAATAAGACAAAATAATTTTATGTGTTTTCTATAGCCATAATACATTTAAATAAATCAAAAGGGGAATTTTATTCATAACAATTCGGGTCATTACAGGCTAGGGTTGGATAGAGGATCCATGAAAACCTATGTGTCTCATTAGAATGATAATAAAACCATAAGTAGTCTTAGAAACTCATTCAGTTTAATTTCATGTGGCCAGGACATTGGTCATGGAGTTTAACATCCTATGGTAAGGACTTGGGTGACTCAATGTGAAATAAGAGGAATGTAGTGATTGAAATAGAGAATTTGAGTGTCACTACATGTCCTATGATGAAATAAATCATGTCAAACTTATTTCTTGGAAACAATTTGGTTTATTGTAATGTGGAAAGGACATTAGTTGGGCATTTTAACATCTTGCAGTAAGGATATGGGTCACCTAAAATGGAAGAAAATAAATACTACCACTAGGTCCAATAATAGAGGTTTGGTAATCACTACGTATCATGTGATGGTTGGAATAAATCCAATCATAGTTATTATTTGAATAGATTCCCTCTGTGGATATTAATCTCATACAGGGACAAGGCTATTTTATTTTTCATTCACACAAATCTAGTTAGTGTATAGTGAATCGTTAGTGAGACGATGCTTTCTGTGTAGTTTAATATCATTCAGTGAGTACATATTCCATTCAATTTAACATCATGAGGTCAAGATGAGAGATGTTGTGTAGTTTAACATCTTACTTCTAGGATGTGCTCCATACAGTTTAACATTGTGTGATCAGGAAATTATTTCCAATATTTATATTCAATCACTTGATAGATCCTTTTCAATTAGTTATAGAGTTCTCATGACACAAAGAAAAAATTCCACAGTAATTTTTTTATGCTCTTCTGATTCCGAATTTCGGGCCACATGGGGCATAGATCTTCCCTACTGACAACATAATGTATTCACTATTTTGAGTTGACCCTCATATTTCTGATAAGGTAGGTTCAAATCCTCTAATATTTGAAATTTTTAATATATATTTAAGTTAATGTAAATCATGCACTCTATTTTTTCACCCATTTGGGATCACGTATTTGGAAGTGTAAATGTGATTGTACATGTTTAGTCGGATTTTTCTAGCTAACACTCTCTATATGTCCATGTATGTCTCTCTTCATTAGAGTTATATGTCTTTTCTTGGCCAGACCCCAGATGTTTTATCTCTTCGTCTCATGTTGACTATTGTGAAGGACTTCTGATGGTTTATGGTGAAATGTATATCAATATCACTTGTACTTAGAGAAGTTTTTTTGTAAAAAGGTGTCTGATTTTTTAATACCTCTCTACATGAATGTGTTGGGAAAAGGATAATATTTATTTTTTATGAGAGATATCACTATGGGGAGGATGACCATGGAGGATGTTATGATTATAGTCCATGTGATCCATATCCATACTATCGTGAGGAGTTCTATCATTGTAATGATCACCTTCTTCTTCAGTTGAAGAGTTGAAAGACCCTTGGGGTGTTGAGAATGTGTCTCTACAAACCTCAAGGAAACTTGGAATTAAGTAGTCCAAGATTATGAGCCACATTCTAAATCATGAACAGTAAATGTTGTTCAATCTTTTGGAATTGTGCTGGGAAATGAGCCTACTCTATGATGAATTCTAGAATATATTGATAACCATCTAGTATGGTAGTATATGATATCTATATTGAGAAGATTCTTGAATATTACAATGACCTTCTCTAAAATAGATATGAGCCTATCTAGAGGCATGTTCCACTCTCACTTGTAGTTCCTTTTCAAAAACAGGGGTATGATCCCGATCCTGGTCCTTCGAAATATAATGTTTATATTTTGTGATATGAATATGATCCTTTCTCAAGGAATGTTTTTCTATCACTTGGTGGTCCGTGGTTGGAATAATAATTTTAGACCAATATCAATATGCATTCCCAATCAGAATATGTTGACGGTGCTCTGTAATGGGAGAAGGTATATGAGCCTCCTTCTATAATCTGAGGGAATATTTTGAGTATATCATTTTATAGAAATATGAGAATTTACCAAGGAATGATCCACTCTCACATAAGGATCCTTGTTGGGAATGGAGATATGATCCCAATCATGTTTTTTTGGAGTATTTCTCTAGTCTTTTTAATAGGTATATGAGTTTTTATAAGGAATTTACCACTCTCACTTGGTGGGCCCTAGCATAAATGGGTTTATGAACCATATATTGGGAATTTGGAGTATGACCCTAGTATTTTTTGAAAGGAATGTGAGCATGTCCCAAGGCATGGGCCACTCTCACTTGTGATCCTTGATGGGAACAGGTATATGAACCCAACCCTTACACTGTAACCTTTACCAGAATATACCGATAATCCTCCCATATAAGAGAAAGCATATACACTTTCTCTGAAGTATCTACTTGTTCATACTGATCATATTATTATGTTTCTATGGCTTTTGGGTTAGGAATATATGACTATCCCTACCTCTTTACCAGAATATACTAACGGATCACCTTTCATTTGTTAAAAAGCATTGGAACATCAAAAAAGATTGTACATGAATATATGCATGTATGCTCTTAGCTACAAAGTTATATTGTTCTATATATTTTAATTAAGTGGGTATATACACCCACTCATATCCCCTACTGTTATCGAAATATGACAATGAACTGTATTCACTAGGGCATTGATTTATTACTACACTATTCTTACTATATGGATATGATAGAAAACATTACTTGAACTAGAAGGGACATGATCATGTTCCCTATGGTCTATATCTATTTATATTTTACAAGGTTACCTTGGTACCCAAATCTGAGTGTTTGTGGATGAAACCTACTAGAAAATTCCATTAGAAGGTGACTGAGGGGTGTTGGAGATGTTGTGATACAAATAGAATTGAGGTCGTGTTGCATCAGTGGTTCTTCTATAAACTATAATTTCCAACTAATTGTGAAGATTCCTCCCAAAGAATATGATTCTGAATATTTTATCATCCATTTATTGGTATTTGTTATTTTCTCTTTATCATCATGTGTTAAGGATGTTATCCATGCAGTTTAATGTCTTATGGTAAGGATAAAAATAAATGTGGATGGTACAAGATATATGATGTTGGGGTCTTGATGTATCTCATTAGAATAACAATAAATTCATACATTATATGATAATATTCATTCAGATTAGTTTCATGTGGTAAGGAATTTATCCAATTATTTTAATGCCTTATGGTAAGGACATCGTCCATGCAATTTAATGGCTTATGGTAAGGAAATTGTCCGTGCAGTTTAATGTCTTGTGGTAAGGACATCGACCAAATAGTTTAACATCTTGTGGTAAGGACATCGTCCATGTAGTTTAATAGTTTTTTTTAGGAAATTAGCCATGTATTTTAAAATCTTATAGTAAGGACATTGAACATGTATTTTAACTTCATGTGGTAAGGACATCAAATATGAAGTTTAAAATAATTTGGTAAGGACACAGACCATGTTTTTAAACATTTTGTGGTAAGTAAATAAGACATGTAGTTTCACGTCTTATGATAAGTAAATCATCCATGAAATTTAAAATATTATGGTAATGACATAATCCATGCAGTTTAACATCTTGTGGTAAAGACATTTTCCATGCGGTATAACATTATGCGGTAAATAAATCATCCATGTAGTTTAACATCTTGTGGTAAATAAAATCATGAATAACCTCTCAGGAGAGTATCTCTTCTGATGGAGCCTGGAAAACTCTTATTCATATTTTATGATTTTTAGGATCCTCCAACTCAATCAAGGTTGCACCTAACTATCTCTCCAACCAATTTTTAATGAAAAAAAAGATCTCAGTTGTGTTCCCAATACATCGATTGTTTGAAAAAAAAATCATGACCTTTTAACCCAACCTCATTCGGCCTCCTTATTTTTGGGAGTTCCATCAAGCAACTTTCTATAGCATAGTTAAAATTCCTAGTAGAATGTTTTGTTTTGAAATAATAGGATTCGTTCAATATTTAATTGAAAGACGACCACTTATCACTATGATGAAAATGCCTCATGATCTGTTACATAACTTGTGTGTCCTATTTGGAGTGCTCAGATGACTGGAGTGGGGAATTAGGTCTTGTTGGTTATAATATCCCCAGGACTATTTGTACTTGAAGAAAATATTTAATAGAAAAATAACCTTCTATTATGTTCTTGAGATGTTGGAGGTAGGGGAAATGGTTTTCATGTCCTATCATCTTATCCTCACTCATATTTCCCATTTTTTGGGAGCTCAATCAAACCATTTTCTAGGGAATAGTTGATATATTGGGGAACATGTCTTGATTGGAAGAAGTATACATTTTTCAATCTTTTCTCTAGAGATGGAAGAGAATTTTTCTTCTCTCACATTCTATCAATGCCACTATTGGAATAGGCACAAAGCTGAGTTTAGATTTTGTGGTATAGATCCCTAGTCTCTATTGGTCCAGGGGTTGGTGTTGAAGATCTTGAATCTTCTAAAGGATTTGTGAAAATGACTGAAGTTAGACGGATTTTGGAATATCCATGATGAAAATGTAGAAATATGGAAATTATACCAGCCTTATGGGTTGAGGGTCTTAGAAATATTAAAATTCCCCTATCCATAATGGATTGGATGAGGTGGAACATTTTTTGGATTTCACCCAATGAGAGGATGAAAAATATAAAAATCCCCCAATCCATTTGGGCTAGGGAAATTCACTGTAAAGAGTGATTCCATATGAGGGCGCTAATACACCATTCCAAGGTAGATATCTTAGTATTTTTTTCACATGATTACTTCCCAAATATCCCTATTATCTCATTGTAGTTGAGTGATCTATTATTCTATAGAAGTTACCTTTTCATCCTAAAGGATTTTGTGGGAACGTTCTGTGACAATAACCTTTCCTATGTCGATGGTATGGTGAATGGATGAGAAGGGAGTCCCAAAGTGGACCCTAGAGAATGAACCCACTACTACCTCGGGTCATATGGTCCTCAATCATTATCCTATGAAATATCAGTAGGGTTGTTATAACCTTCAATATATTCCTGAAAGATATAGATGAGCCCTTCATTCGCTATTCCAATGGTAGAAGTTAGGCCAACCTCTTTTGGCTTATATGACTGCAAAAGGGTATGATCATAATCATTAAAAGTGTTATCATCTGTGTCTAGTGAGGAGTTCATATTTATGGATACATAAGTGGTCTATTCATTCTTTTTAATAAAGAATCTTTTTTTACAGTTTGGTTCCCAATATGCAGTTTTGGGGGTTGATACCCACTGTACCATAAGAGGGGTTAGTGATCATTGTACCATTTGAGGGGTTATTTCCTATTGTATCATTTGAGTTGTGGGTTCTTACTATACCATTTTAGGGTTCAGTTCCCATATTTTATATGTTCCTATGGTGACATATGATAAATATTCCCATAGACCTGCGGGTTCGAGTGATCCTTGGGGTTCCACAATTACCAAGGCCAGCTGGGATGAAGTTATAAGATCTTGGCTTGGGATGATCTAGGATTTATTATGGTCCACTTTCAAGATAAATTATTGTTCCTCTTAAATATAGTTTGTAGCATGGATATAATCCTACTTTGGAGCTACGTTTTTTGGATACCCCTAGCAGAATTCCCTACTGGATGCCCCAACTTTGATGATCATTATAGGCACAACCTCCTCTATAGATCCTTTTGGAATCATGGCCACATGTTGATGATTAAGACAAAAATAGATGGTAGCCATTGTAGGAATATCTTGATTGAATGAGTTTACATGATAATTTACCTATTCTACCTCCCTGATGGTGGTAATAAATTCATTGTTACGATCTAGGGATAATCTCTCAAATCTATTGGATATGGCATCCGGGTCCACTTCCACTCCAAAAAACTCTCATGGTAATAAAAACAAGTTGGAAATAATCATTTGAAGGATTTCATGGGATAATTCTAAAGTTAGGATGAATCCATATATGGGGTATACTCACACCTATACATTCACCAACAAGCACAGGAAGTGGTGTGTTAGTGACAGTGTACGTCGGGGCCTCCGGGCCAAGGAATATTATCCAGTGATCACAAAATCTGTTGGAATATTCAATGATTTAATTTAAATTTTAAATAATCTGGGAAGTCGTAATGAATAAAAAAGACCCCTTTTTATTGTAGAATCATATATAGGCATACATTTTCCATCAATTAATTTCACAGTTAAAGGAAAAATAGGCAGTCACGTATTTCTACACAATGCTTGGTGTAGTTAAAATAAAAAAATGTTAGGTTTTCAATTTTTTTGTGAAAAATGAAAAAAAAATGGTTGAAGAAGACTATATATCATATTATTTCAAGGCTTTTAAAGGTATGAGCAATTTAAAATATTTCAGGTCAGTTCACAATTTTTTTAAAAGACATGGATGGGTTGTTCCAGATGGTTTCATTGTTAGGGGTTCAATGACTTACTCAATAAATTTTGTAGGGTTTACCATTTCATTAATAATTCCTAGAAACCCCCAAAAGTTCCCACATATGTAACTAAGTACAAAACATATTTCAAAATTTAGGTGTTCCTTTGATGTTTCTGACCCAACAATGCTTATGAATTCATATTTGTTGAGAGGATGGGTGGTCTGGCTCAACACACCCTTTTAGGGGAAAATTTTACTAGTCTAGGAATCTACTATAGATTTCAGATATGTTTTTTAAATCCTTATCAAACCCTAATATGGTAATTTTTACCCCTATTTCAATAGCAATATTATGACCTCGTATTGATAGGAATAACTGTGTGCATGTCACAGGTTCTATATCACTCTCTTATTTATTTTTGATGCTTTATTTTATAACAATTTTCTAGAAATATAGAGTTTATTAACATCTGAGGTGGTGGTTGGTGTCTTTGAAATGGGATTGAACCTCTATGAGGCATCTTACATATCCTATTTATAACAGGAATCAAAGCCCATGTAGTTTTCTTTATCATGGTCTAAAGTCAAGTTACTTGTCTGATCCATATAGTTTAATGTCATTATGTAAGGATGTAAATAAAGTTCTCAAGCCTCATAGAGGTGTCCAATGTATCCTATTTAATACCAGAATCAGAGTCTACATAGTTCTTTATATGGGTTTTGGTGTCGTGAGATATATGACAATAGAGGCCCTGGGTGGGACATATACATATAAGGATCCCCAATATTTCATTTTTGGGAGTATGGCCCTTTTATAAGAGATGAGATGTGATTAGACATACATCCAAATTAAGATCCCTCCCTGGGGAATTTTTATCATTCTATTGGAATAATAATCGCATGTCTCAAAGCCCATGTGAGTTGTTCTCATTGTGAGAAAAAAGAGATAGCAGAAGACCAGACACATTTCATGAGAGCATATCTATACGTGGCTTACACATTAAAATATCCCTTTTAGATGTATGATTTCTCATCTCATGGAGTATATAGTATGGAGATCGAGCCTTAGGATGTTTCCCTACATATTCATCTTATAACAGGAATAATAGTCTTTTTAGTTCAATTTTTCTCTAAACTGGTAATGGGTTTGAGGTACTTTAAGGGAATGGTCGGAGGTAATACCTAAAATAACACACATCTATGACCCCATTTCCCATCAAATGATGGATGGGGAAGGATTATAGGATTATGGGTGGTGAAGGTTCATACACTAATGTGGATTCGTATCTGAGATCAATCCTTATAATTGTATCCTACGTATCTAGGTTATTGTTGGAATCAGAGTTCTCATAGTTGAGTTCATCCATAACCCACTGATGGGTTTGAGGTAATTGAGGGAACAATCAGGGATTACCCTCAAAGTGATTCTCATTTATGATCACACTTCTCATAAATTGATGGATGATGATGTATTGTGGGATTATGGAAGATTAAGGGACAAACCCCAAATTTGTTGACTATTTGAGATCAATCCTTAAATGGTGTCCTTTTTATCCTAGTTATTACAGGAATCACTGTTCTCGTACTTCAGTTTCCCGCTAACCCACTGATGGGTTAAGGAGGGTGATCACACTCAGATATATTATGGTTATCCCAATTGTTTTGGGAATGAGAATGGCTTATAACTATATGGATGTCCATGTATGGTCACTATAAATGGTTATCATGTCCTGATCGGGGCTTACACAATGAGGATTCACTTTGAAATACTCATTCTCTATCTTCTGATAGATAAGGAGAAAATGTGACCATGAATGTTTTTTTTGATAGAATAACACCAATAGGTTAGAATTTGTGAATAAAACATATCATGTTAAAGAATAATTCCTTATAAAAATGGTAATGTGGTTGAAGATTCCTAGATGGGGTCCACATGGCATGAGTTCCGGAGGGTCTGCCAGATGAAGTTGACATTTCATAAAGGATCTACATGAAATTTCTTGGATGTCTGCAAGATATGTCTTGAATATCCACCCAACATGTTTTTTGCATTAGTCTGATAAGGCAGATATGTCCAAGGGTGTATTCATGACATGTCTAAGATTCTTTTCATGATCTAAGCTAACATGTCTAATATCTTTTTCATGTTCAAAGTAGACATTTCTAGGGTCTTTATCATGATCAACTGACTTGACTGGGATTCCATTGCATGAGTGATGTGGACATTTCCAAGATGAATTGAATATTCATAGACTACAAGTATGGGGTCTTCCACATGACAATACAGACATGTTTTAAAACCATTCGCATGGCTAACCCAACATTTCCTCAGGATATCCTGTGATAATGAAGATATGTCAATGGGTTGTTTCCTGATCAACATGTCTTGACCTCAGACTACCATATGAACATTGGGACATGTTAGATATGCTTTGTTAGATTAACCTAAATTTTCTAGGGACAATCAAATGAAAATGATGACATGTCAATGATAAATCACCAATAGTTTCTAAATGTCAACAAGCTTTCATGAGATCAAACTTATTTTTACATGGCCTATATTACGATCAAAGTGATATTTCCAAGGCCTCCCAATGACATCACGATACCAATGAAGAATATTTAAATTACATGACCTTAAATTAATCGTGTGGCAGGGTAATACAAACATGTTTATCCTCTTATGCTTTTATAAGTATTCAATATCCCATACCCAAAGGATCATGCCTCAACTATATGGAAAATTATTTTTCCAGGAAGATTGTATGCAATAGAGCTCATATCAATGGAACATATATTATGGTTTTCATGGAGATGTATGGTGCATGTCCATGGGTCCTCAAATATGCAAGGTAATATACATATTGAGGGGAACCCCTTATAAAGGCATTGCATGACCTCAAAGAGGTCATGCGAGGGGTTTTGTGGTCATGTTAAGGGGTCTCTATTTTAAATCCTCCTTGTGCATGGGTCAGGGTGAATTTCGTATAACAAATAAGGGTTCACGATTTATGGATTGGACATACTTGGTGTTATATTCTCTTGGTAAGGGATCTATGGTAGTTTTATTAATATATGTAGAGGGGGGATGCATATGGGAGTTGCGTGATGGAGTATGGGGACATGATCATAGACTCATAATTCCTTTTGGTATTATACCTCTTGTAATCCACTTGATGTCCTTGGATAAATCCCATTGGGTGTGGTCAACCTTTGTACCACAGGTCCCCATAGTTGATCCTTATCTTGAATTTCAGTGGGTTGTCCATATTTTTTTGCTAATGGGGGAATCATAAACACTTATAATAAATATAATGAGTATAATAAGGGACAAATGTGTATTCCATTCTAAAGTAAATCCCCATTCTTCAAATATGCTACCTCAGAATATTTTGTGCTGGGAATATCAATATTTTTTGTATTGTGTCCACACTTCTAAAATTATCAATGGGAAAGTGCATATAAAACAATTATGGGTGTAAATAAGGATAAATTAACACGCATAAATGAATAAAAGTATTATAATATCCCCCAAATCCAAGGTTCATTATATATATAATTGAAATAAGGTTGGGTCACCTTTTATTGAACAATATACTAATTACCTTAGGTAACTCAACATAAAGTTAATAGAGGTACTACAACTTCATAACTATAAATATGCTTATAAGAAAAGTTTTTGATTTTTATTTTCATTCAATGTCTTTAAATATCATGATATCTTGGAATTGGCATCATGATTTAAGGGGTGAATGATTTTACTGTAATTGGTTTTAGGGAAGAAATAGCATTCAACCGATTATGAGATTTATTTTTTATGGAAAGAAAGGGGTTGAACCACAAAGGGCATGGGATTGTTTGATAGATATTTTAGTAAATTACTCTATTAGTTGGGCCATAATTCAAAGGGGATCTATTTCTCTCCTTCTTTCAAATCATATTAAAAACAAATCCTTCTTTCTAGCATTGATAAGGATCCTACTCCTTAGCCCAATTAATTCACCTTGAAGTCATTCATGACCCATGTATTCCATAATTCAATGTATTAGAAGATAATAATTCAAGAATCTTTTCCAAGCATCAATGCTTATATTTTATATGGATGGTTAGGATCAGTCCTTGTTATAATGGAAATAAAGAATTTATCCTTTGTGGGTGAAATGTGTAAGTAGTGAATCAACTCAAGAGGAATAATCCTAGAGGATCATATCTATGTTATTGGTGTTCTTTATACACGTACTTCCAAAGCATAAACTCACAATCTCAATTCATATCATACAAAATAGCTTGAACTCCAATTGATTTAGTAAACACTAATGGCATTGAAAGCCCCTCCATATCTAGCACTAAAGAATATACTAGTTCATGTGTAATTAAGGTGTTCATAGATCATGAATCAAAAAATTATTATACACATATAGTATATAAGAATATTATACCTCACACAATTTCCATCTCACCCAACATTATAAACTCTAATGCATACATCTGACCCAGTCTGATGCATTACCTATCTCGGTCTGATAGAGACCACCAACATAGAAGAACTTTACTCTCTTTTCCTATGGAGGATGTGTATAATATGGTTTTTTATGATTTCACTATATCTTCTTTGATGGTAAATGTCAATAGAACACTTCTTCTCTTTCCTTGGAAGATATTACTACAATGATTATTCCTAAATATTCCTTCTATCTCCACTCTTACTACCAAGGAAAGTAATGTACTCAATACCCTGATGACCACAATCTCAATATGAAAAAAACCACACCGAATCCTCAAGAATGGTAATGAGAACTATCATCCCATTTGAAATTGAATGAATAAGGTTTTAATGGAATCCCAAATATCTTAGTCTTCTTCTAACCAGGAAGATAAGAATAATTTTCCACAAAACTCCTTCATAGAGACTCATTCCAATACCCCATCCATGGAAATTAGGTCCTAGATATCATCCTCTAATTTACCTATGCCTTTAAAAACCCCTTAATATACACTAATAATATCAATGAAAGGAGATAGAACAATATCAAAGCACTAAAATGTCCATAAAAGTTTCTATCTGTATCCTCCTCATCTAGTAAAAGATCTGAAACCTAACATAAGAGGTTATAATATCAAATAACAAACTCTTATATGATATATATTCCCTAAAGGATAGTAAGAATCCAATTCTGATAAGAAACATTTGTGTCCAAAAAAATAAAATTATCATGAAACTTCTCCAATGAAATGGATTTCTCCTCATAATCCCTAAGGAACAAAATCAACCATTGTTAAGCATCTACATGTTGCATACTTATAACCCATGAAATCTAGTGATCCATATGATCATGAATAAAACAAATGTATGTATCCTCTTACACTAACCAATAAACGGTCTCCTAATCTAAAATGAAACCATCATGCTTATACAGACTCTGATTTTGAAACTCTCAAATCATCCTCTTCCAAGGATATTCTTTATTTATATCAACTCCATGGTTATATATTGTTTCATCCTATAAGAAATAATTAGCACGAACCTAATGGGTATGTTGAACTTGAGCCATAACTACAAAATAAACAAAATATTTGGGATACCATAAACCTAGAATATGGAAAACTCATGATTAATTAATTAATTCATGAACTAATTCACATTATAATCCTAGTTTAATCACATTCATATAAAATCAGTATTCATGATCCTTACTTATATCTTTACACTATAAAAATAATAAATTTTCTTTGTACCTCCATGAAAATTAAGATCTTTGTGTTGTATCATATGGGACCCTATAAATATGTGTCTAAGATGGTCACTCTTACTTAATTAACTTGAAAATTAAAGATAATTCTATTTCCATACCAATCAATGATATCCTCACCAAAGATTAACTCCAAACTCCTGGTTATCTCTCAAACAAGACATATGATACCATTTTCATGAACCACTTCCACTAATAACCATTCTAGAAATGTAGTAAATACATATATAGTCCTAAATCACTCCTCTAATAGGTCACATGTTTCCAGTTATAACTGAGGTTATAAAATTCATAAATGTGAGTCATTTTCCCCAATAAATGAGTTACATGAAAATGGATAAGTTATTCCAATAGAATCCATCACATAACTAAGTGGATCAGTTATAAAAATATATGAAATTCCATATAATTTAGAAATAATGAAAAGTAAACCAGGTTCAAATCAATGGAATTGATTAGGAACTCCAGCAGCTCCTAAGAAACCACCATGAACATGTAAGACCCTCCTCGATCACCAACCAACTTCATTGGACCGGAAACAAAGTATATATATATATATATATATATATATGGTGATCGTATAGGTATACTCAACATGATCCACCCAGAAAATTGTCAAGAAGATTTGAAATAATAACAAAAAATACTAATTTCTAAATAGAGGAAACCAAATCATTACCTAAATTTAGTGATTTTCTTCCTATCCTCCCCAATGATTTCAATCTAAGAAATGGCGAAAAATAGGTAACATGATATCAAAATAAAAATATAATAAAAGTCTTTATATCCACATTCTCATTAAAATAGTAACCCTCACCAAAATGTATTATATTTTGGTGATTTAATCCCTTCCATATGTCTTATAAACCATTTGAGAATCTATAGCATAACCATATAATCATCTCATCCGGAAACCCATGTATCATATCACTACCACATCATCACATCCCAAAACCAAGTAGGAGTTGAATGTTGTCACTTCCAATATACCAAGAATTATACCTCAAATAAATATAGCATGTTAATGTACACCAATAATAATTGCAATCACTATATCTATAATGATAGTATATACTGATATCATGCCCTACTAATTCTTATATATACATGTATAGTAAAACTGATAACCATAATATCCTATACGAACCCATACCATATAACTTTAGTAAATAAATCTCATATAATCCTATATATGATGGTACATATAGAATAGATATTAGGGTGGGAGATTAATCATCCATCAATATAATCAACAACCTAGAAGTTGGAAAAATCACTTGGAACCCAAGGACATATGGGCCTCAGATGCCCTACTGAATGGGTTGGTGGAACATATAAAGTAATAGAACATAATGGATCTATCACAATAAAAATAAAACTAGGGGAAAATACCTACCATAAACAAGAATTGTATCTATCATCCCACATGAAAACATGGTTTTCACCACTAGGGTCCAGAAATCTAGATCTCATATAAGTGAAATAGCATCAATGTATAGTTTTAAAAAAATTAATTTAGTAGGTGTAAATTAAAATTCATTTGTTTAAAACCTAATATAAATCATAATTTAATCATTTCTTATCATCAAAATCTCGAGTGATTTTATAAATCATCATTGAAATTCCAAATTTCAATTCGTTCCCCTTGACAATGGTTTTATACCCACTCTATAGTTTTGCAGTATTCAATCATCTCCAACATCAACAACCATTACCACAAGATATTTAATTTGTTACCAATCCACAAACCCAATAATTTCAGGACAAAAAAACCTCCACACTTATGTGATATATTCTCTAATGAAACTTCCATGTTGTATTAAGAAGTGACTATTCACAATAGCCAACTAAACAATAAACAAAATGGTAAATACCATCTCTTAACCTATGATATCAACTTTATCCCACCTTAACCAACACCAAATCACTACCATAACTAGGAAAAATAGTGCATCCATCAACTAATCATTAAGGCATACCAATTTTATATATAAAAACACATCAAGAGATATACTATCCTACGGTACATACACATGGTAGAAAAGATATTTTCAGTACAAGAAATTCAAATGGAAACCAAGGACATCACTTCGAAGAACGCAGTACATAAAAAATGAGTATAAGATATAAAAACCCCGAAATATTTAATTTCAATAAAAAATATTACCCATTACCATCTAAAATCTTTAGATATGTTATGAATAAGTTTTAACAAAAATAAACCTATAAATAGTATCTAAAAATAATAAACATTCTCAAAGAAACACATCTAAATTATACCATTTTACAAAAGAATAAAATACCAACTTAATGTGATTCAATCATTATTTACTTTTTTAACCATGTTTAAATTTTATGATCTGAATAAGAAAGTTAAGTAATCTAAAAAACCAAAAATATCATAGAAATTTTAAATCACACTTTTTAGAAAATCCCATGAGTTGATTCGGATAAAAAAAATTCATGTGAATCCTAAATCCCATCCAATATAATTATATTCTAAAATTATAGTTTATTATATTTATTAGTTGAACATAAATTATCTACTAAATAAATAATAATTATGGTAATCCATTTCTTGGACATAAAAAATAAAAGTTCATAAATCCCTTAACTTGATATGCTGATTGGAAGAATTTCTTTAAAATAATAGAAGAACAAGGAATCAACTACCACGAAATTCAAAAGGTACTAACTCAAAACTTATCCACAGAGAACCAACATGAAACCACACTCAAAAATTACTATAGTTGTAGAGACATTACTTTAGTGAACCAGTAGAATGTAAAAAATCTAAGGGAGAATAGAAGAAAATTGGAAGAGGGAAACTTGACTCAAGAGATTCTGATTGAAAACCCAAGAGGAATAAACCCTCTGGATAAATAGTTAATGAGAATTAATAGGGCCTAAGTTTTGGTAGGGTATGAGGGGGTGAAACAAAATCTTAATTATGAGAGACTCAACCCACTATTTATATAGAATTATCAACAGGACCCCACCATTATGTGGTGTATTCAACCTTGGTTTTAATGCATTAATACCAATAGTGATTATATTTTAAAGGTGTTTAAAATGACTTTGTACCCCCAAAACTTCATGAACTTTCTAAAACTAGTTTAAGTAACTTTTTCCAGCACCATGACATGGATTTTTTCAATTCGTGTTCTAGGAAAAAATTCTATGAAATTTATGATTACATGTATTCATGGTTTTTTAATATTAATAATGTTCATATAGTATCAATTTTATGTTCCGTTTTATGTGATAGTTTCCTATTGGTACATGCCATACTTAATTTCTATAGCAGTTCCCTGCTATAATGATAACCTGGAAGTACATTTAAAGTGTTCTCAAAAAATATATTCTATAGATGGATGGTATCATTTTATGGTAGATAGTTGATATAGGATATCAGGGGTAGGGGAATCATTATAAATTTATATTTATTATCATAAGTTCTTACTTAGTAATATCCAAGGGAAGGAATCTATGAAAACTTGTCCTGGTAGTTGGAAATAAAATTTATGTCTGTCAGGGGATATTCCTATCTACAGACATGTGTAATTTCTATTATAAATTAATATTACTATTAATTCATATAATGATTTATTTTATTTTAAGTATTTATATAAACCATGAAGACAAAAATTTGTGAAAAATTTGGGTGAGTCACAACTAATATAAAATTAATGAATAATAAGTGAAAGGGTTTTTCCCTTATGTTCTTTAATAGAAGTTAATATCTCCAGCACTATATGGGAATAGAAATACCATGTTATGTTCATGTACTTGGAATTTATCTGCAAATTTACTTCTATAAATTCTAAGAAAGATACATCAAGAATGTAGTTTGATGAAACAACTATGAAAATTACTTGATTAGAGATATCATGATAGAGTGATTTCATTAGACAGTGTATGTTTGTATGAGCTTTTATATAAATGTGACATTAAATTATTTCTATATGTGTTCCTTAACATGTTTTTGGATGATATACTTGTACTTTAGGAAGTTTTTTCTAATGTCACTAAGAAAAAGGCCTCAAGGTTTACACACAATGTGTATTTAGAACCTCATTTAAATTCTATATGAATATAAAATATTGAATAACTATTATTCTTGTATGATGTTTAATAATTATTCATATTTGTTTTATCACAAAAATTCAATCAGTAGTTAATTAAAAGAATATATGTGAGTTGAATATTTAATTAATGTTTATTCTCTATTCTATGGAATATAACAGTTATCTATTTATCAATGAATAGCGTAATGATATTAATGTATTTTAAAAAATAGTCATTATTTCAGGATCGATAAAAATTGAGGAGGATTGAAATACCAATTTTGATGGTCCAATGATAAATAATATATATTTAATATTATTTGAATAAATGATAATTTATTTATTCATGAAATAATATTTATTTATCTTTCAATCTAGTTATTTTCATTTTCATAATAATAATAATAATAATAATATTTATATAGGTTGTTCATCTAGTATTAAGAGGATGATAAGGACCCAAGTTCAATAATTATTCTCTAACCCTAGTTCTATTTAAACTTGATTACAATATTCTTGACCCTAATCATCATTGTTCATATTCAAAGTATAGAGAAAATTTTCTTAATCCCTACAGTGATATTCTACCAGGAAAATATCAAGAGCATAGACAAATTCTCCTCCTCCACCCTCTTGAATATAGATAGAGTAATAAATAATCCTTAAGACCTCTAATAAATTCTTATGTCATTCATCAATGAATGATGTAAGTGTTTAAATATTTCATGCTAGCACATGGGGATTTCTGTGGTGATGTTTTGGAGTTTGGTAGTGCACATGTGGATCACTACTAGAGTTATTCTACCCTTGAATCCTCTGACACAGTGATAGTATCAAATTAATTCATTATATGATACATCAATGAGGGAATTATTTCAGCACAACATAATTCTATTTTAATATAAATTTATTATTAATTATATGTGTTAATATTGTCTTGTTCACTTTGTGGTTGCGATTAGTATAGTTCGAGTGAGATATCCAAAGAAGTAGATGAATTATTATTTTTGGGAAAAATCAAAACCACTTATGCAGTACCATAAAACGTTCAATGGGTATTAAAGATTTATCATATCAATTAATAAATATTTATTTATCATTGATTGATTCAAAAAATTTCTTTTTTGTTTTAATTTCTAGTTTACACATTATTTTAATCTGAATGTTGAGATATTATATTCTTATTAAATGTCTATCATAAAATAAAAATGGAATAATTATTTTTAAATAACATATAAAAACCCTATGGTTTTGTATTGGATATTTTCTTTATAGAATAAAAGTACACGATGTGTAGCCCATTGGAACACAACATGTACCTGTGTATACTACACTAAGATGAACCATTAGAGAAATGGTTCATCGGGTAGTATATTCATTGGAAATGTATTAATGTACACCAATTTTTGACTAAACTATCTTGACACATGGATATGTTTAACTTACATACACATCATGTAGTCTATATATTTTCATGGAATAAAATACATATTCAAAGACTTGTCATGTAGTTATTGCATGATCTATGAAACTCAAAACCCTCTAACTTGAATCTCACTTTGTGGGTAACTCTTTTACCTATTATGTACCACAATAATGTTTATGGCTGACATACACAACTAGTACATAGTATTTTTCAGTAGATTGATGGTGAATAGGCATAAAGGATGTTTATTGTTCCTATATATTCCATGAATACTACTTATTTACAAAAAAAAGTAAAATTAATCAATTATTTCATTAAAATCTAATCGACATGTCTATATATGTTATTTATTGATAGTGCACTCTATGTGATAAGTTATATATATATTTAACAATTAATTAATTTATTTAAAATATTATGAACTACATATCATGTATACTTATAATATATTGACTACTATGTGTGTGATAAAAGCTTTTACCACTAGGTAAATAAAATATGTTAATGTATCATTTTTTGAATGTATAGAATATGTAATTAGATAAAAAAATTATAATTCTATATGTCATATAAGTAGATAATAATTGACCACAATACTCACCAATTACTTAAGATGGATGCACTCTATTTTTCCTACCAAAACATTATTTGTGCATAGTTATTTTAAAAAAAATACTAATTTGTTTAAAATTATAATATATTAAAATATTAGGGGAAATTTGGATGGAAATTATGATAAATTAATTAATAAAATTATTATGATAATTAACTGATTTGATCATGTTTTATCATAATTAAGATTGATTGAAATGAATTATATTTTATTATATGTATAGTCATTTTATGTGTCTGGATGATTATATTCTTAGAACAAACTATGTATATGGGTGATTTATTTTAATTTAATATTATTATATAATAATGATTGTTTCTGTGTTATCCCCACCTCATGATTATGTAAGTGCTATCATACTCATGGTTAATTTTATATAAACTTGTTTAACCATTCCATTGGTTCCCCTTACCTTTGTTTGAGTAAAAGAATATGTACATGGTAGAGATCCTAAGCGATATGAGGTAATCCAAATACGAAGATGAGGTGAAACTAACCTATGACATACATGGAGTATATGTGGAATGTTGCAACATGAAATAGAGCACGGTTCCAAGAGTTTTTTCCCTTGGATTAAGGGTTTTATTATCATCCTCTAGATAAACAAATCATTGGAATCTCTCATGATCAATGCAATTTATTATTTTATTTCTATCAGTTTCGTGGTTAATTATTTATGAATTATTTATCAGTTAAACTTAAAAATGAATTAAATAGAATGAAATTATGTGTTAAAAAATCATTATGCATAAATTTAATTTAATCCACAAATAATGACTTAAATAAAACCAACATAAAATTAAAAAGGATGTAATAAGATAAAATAGGAAATTTACACATAAACATAAAATCCATCAAATCTAACATTAAGTCAAAATACTTCTATTAGTATATTTAAATTTTTACTTCTAGACAAGATTATTTTCTTATCCCTCGTTAGGAAACTTCCATCAAATGGGGAGTTCTAAAGAATTTTTTGAGATGAATTAACTAAATTTATATTTTTTGTAATTGATTTTTTTTATATTTAATATAAATTTAGAGGCTAGGGTAAATAAAATCCATGTCCTGGATTTCATGATTGGGTATTCCACTCAATGGTTCAAGGATTTAGGAATAAATTCAATTTTCATGAACCACTTACCTAAATATCATTGATTGTCTTCTCAGGACCACTTTTGGGTTATGAGAGGGGTCGTATTTATACTTTCCAATAAAATATATAGGGAAAGGGTTATTCTTAAATTAATGGTGATGGATATTAGTTTCTAATTTAATTATAAGAGAATATTTAATCAAAATTTACTATCTAATTATATAATCCAAATAATGTAATAAAAATAAACTATTATTTATTATAGAAATATAAAGACATATGACATTGACTATATAACTATGCTCTATATTAGAGAAGGATAACCATCCCACTAAATCAAATTTCTATGAAAGTAATAGGCTCATAAGTATTATACAATTCCATGAAAAAAATATACATGCTAGAAACCCCTATTCCAAACATGCTTGGTAAATAGGAAAGTGAAGAATAATTGTTTGTATAGGAAATATTTTAATGTTGCCACAGATGTCCAATGTTCCATGTTATTATCCATGTATAGTGGACATATAATGTAACACAAGTATATGAATGTGTATAGAATCATGTCTCACCTTCATGATCTTTTTTAAGAAATGCTGAGATAATAGAGATATGATATCTCAAATTCACTCTTCACATGAAAGCATTGAGTTTTGAATCACTTAAGACTCAAGTAATCAATTATATTGGAATTATAAAGAACATTTAAATATTGGATTTAGGATATCTATTGTTTTTAACATAAATCTCAATTTATCCTCACTATAGAAGTGATGACCATGCTTCATTGGTAATTATAATTTGATAAATTAGTGAAAATTATCTCTACAAACTCTTTATACTGATTCTCTAAGTTGATAATTCCTAGATTCATGAAAAAACTAAAGTCCTTATCATGAATAAAAGGAAAACGAGTAAATGTTCCCCAAGACTCACTCATTGTCTAATAATCCTAATCATTTCTCTTCTAAGAAGAGGATTATAAAAATATAGGAAAATGAAAAAATACTCTTTATGTTTTTCATGTGGAAATTCGGGCCAATAGAAGAAGAAAATCACCTAGTTAAAGAATTAATGAGAAACTCTAGGTGTGTTCATTATAGATTTAAATATTTCCATATCTACCAATTGGGTTTTAGCACAACTTGTGAAAATCAAATTTGTATCCATATGTTGGAACCAAGTGGATTATGGAATATTTCTAATAGAGAGGTGGATCTTCAAGAATCCAATAGTGTAGGAATTACTATCATAGATATAGGATACTACCATCTTCCATTTCCAATAGGGATGGTCTTTGTTTTAAAAAAATGTTATTATGTTCCTAGTGTTACCAAAAATATAATTTATATATCCTACATAAAAATGGATGGTTTTATTTAAAAATTTGGAAATAAAATATCTTTATTTTATAAATATAACATATGTTATGGTATGATTTATTTAAATAATGGTCTTTGTGTGTAATATTAAGAAAACAAAATATTGGTTAGTGAAAATAAATCAGGCTCACATGACTCATTTCACACCCATTTGTAGCATCATTGACTTAGTTATGTAAATGACAAGCATTTAGTGAATCGCTATTAATCACCCTTTAGTGGGAAAGGTGAATGAGACACAAAGATTCTATAGTTTTACAAACAAATATGTGGGGGAACTTTTCTAGTAGAATTAGGTGGTGGGTGTTCTACTTCATAACTTTTCTTGATGACTTGATTGGTTATAGTAATGTCAAATTGATGAGGTATAAGTCTAAATAATTTAAAATTTTTAATTAATTCGAGACTGAACTAGATATTATACTTGGTTATAAGATAAAGAATCTTTAATTGAATTGAGGTGGTTTGTATCTTAACCAAGAGTTCATAAAATGTATACGGAACTATAGGATCACATCCCAACTCACATATCCTTATAAACCACAATGGAATGGAGTTTTAAAAGGGGGAAGCATACTTTACATGACTTGGTATCATCATTGAGGGGTCATGAAAGTCATTCATTAACATTTTAGGGATATGTGTTATAGACTCTAGAATACAAACTAAACCAGTAGAGAGTGATTTTAATATAAATAATTCAAGTTCTGGAATAATTAGTGTGGGAGACAAGACACCCACCAGAAAACTATTAAAGAAAATGAAGAATAGAAAATAAAACCTTTAGATCTATCCCGGAAATTGTTTCCCTTCAATAAATCCTAAAAATATATCATAGAAATAAAAATCATAGGACATAGATCTATCTATAAAAAATAAGATATATTGATCAGTGATAGAAAATATGAGTATATATAGAGAGGTAAAAAAGAAAAAACAAATACTTAGAATCCGTTATAGAGTATCAACACACCTTGATTCACCAAAAACATACTTCGGATCGAAGTTATATCCAAGAACACTTAAGGGAGGAGATGAGTATGAGAGCATAAGAGTGGAGAAGAAAAATGTGGGTTTTTTGGGTGTCAAACAAATTTAAACTCTAATTTTTGTATCATTCAATGCACATATCATGGTTAAGACACCAGGTTTTTTAAAGTGTGTACTAACCATGCACATGCCACTGTATCCAAACCACCCCCTTGAGTGTTTGGTACATGGTTTGAGAAACTATTCACCAAAAATTATTTTCCCCTCTTACTACACCTACATAGGTTGCCCTGGTAATTCACAGGGTTTGACCAAACTCTACACCAACCATGTGCCTACATAGTGACTCTTAGAATCTAAAACATGATTTCCTAGAGAAGTTTCAAGGTTCCTTCAAGTTTTTCTCAAACCATGAACCCTTAAAACCCATATATAACACATCAAATATATCTAGAAACTACTAAACTTAATCCCAATTATTATTAAAAATTAAAATACATAATAAAACAGTTAATTACTAGAAATTGAGTGTGTTACATTCTCCCCATCATTCGTCCTTTTTCCCTCAAAAAGTTATATATTTATGGTTCTTTGGAAAGGTTTTGTAAATTGAACCAATATATTTTCATCAAATTCCCATGTATCTTCTTAAATATGACCATAGTACTATAAGAATCAAACAAAACCACTAATTTTCACTTGTAATTCCTTCTTCTATCTATCCACAATCCATATCATCATGTAAATAAACATAGCATCGGGATCAAGATCAATATAGTCTCATCAAATAACATTATTAGGATCAGTATTCTACTTATTCAATTGAGATACATCAAATACAATATTCAATTAGATGAAACACTTATGGTAAATCTAATTGGTAATACACATCACCAATTCATTCTACTCTCTCAAAAGGGCCAATCTACCAAGGAGATAATTCTCTATTCTTACCCAAAAGAGGATTCCATATCTTCATAAATATTCTTAAGAAAAAAAGATCAGATACATAAAATGATAATTTCTAACAAAAATGATCCACATAAAATTTTTTATGACTCTAAGTGGTCTCTATTCTCTTCATAGTCATCTGAATCTTCTCTGTCATCACATTCACAAGGCCTGGTCCGATAAGGGAAGTATCACCAATTTTCTCCCAACAAAGTGGAGAGTAAACAAGAAAGCCATTCTAAGCTTCCAAAAAATACATTTTTATTTAGTACAAGTAATTTTTGATGTATGGGAACCCCATTAATATTATGTGATCCTCCCATGAGCCTAAAAACTATATAATTTAAGCTCTATGAAATTATTCCAATGTGTGGATTGTTAATTTGGACTATCCATCTATTTGATGATGATAAGTTATAGTCTGGGTTAGCTGGATTCTGGAGCCTTTCTACAAGTATTTCCAAAATTGAAATGTAAACCTCAGGTATTGATGATACAAATTTGAAATTGGAACATCGTTAAACTTTACAACTTTTTGAATGTATAGTTTTACCAAGTATTCTACCATATTGGATCCATGAATTGGGGTGAAGTTATCCTACTTTTTGAGATAATCCATAATCACCCATACAGAATCATGTTTCCCAAATTTATATGGTATACTTATGATAAAATCCATATATATATTCTCTCATTTTCACATAATTATAGGTAAATATTGAAACATACCAACTAGTCATTGGTTCTCTACTTTGATCTGCTAATAGGAGAGGTATATTGAAACTTACCCTGTGACCCTCTATTTTTTGATATCCCAACCAAATTGTGTTCCCATCACCTTATAGATCTTCTGAATGATAGGATAAATATCCCATATCAAGTGGTGGTCGGAAAAAATAATTGTTTCCTAATAAGTTGGAGAAACCACAATCTAATCTCTTAAACACAACCCAAATATGTCATCATGCATCAATTCCTCAATAGTCTCCATACCATTGATTTTTTATATCCAAGTTATACATTCAAGATTAGATGTTTGAGAATCCTTAACCCTCTCAATTAGTTTATAAATAAGACCAAATATAAATAAACATGCAACATTATGTTTCTCATCACAATCCATAGGCATATCAGGTATGACCATTGTTAACCTCCATTGATATGAATCATCTTTAGTTAACTCGCTATATGAATTCTTACTCAATGCATCATGAAATGAATTTCAATTAACTAGTGTATACATAAAGTAAAATTCAAGCATATAAAGTTATTCCATCCATATTCATTGACTTATATTCAAATCTCTCTATGAGAAGATGTGTTTCGGTTCTTTATGATCCTTGAACATAGTAAACTTTTTACTAAATATATAATGATTCCATGTTTTCAGTGCATGAACTATAGTAGCTAACTCAAAATCATGTGTCAGATAATTCATCTCATTCTCCTATAAATACCAACACCTATAATCTACAACATCGTCTACTTGTATGAGAACATTCCCAAACTACATCCAGGTGCATCACAATAGACTACCTAGCATCATCCTGACTTTGGAAATGTAAGTGTGGGTGTTGATCTAAGATGAAGCTTAATATCTTGAAACTATTTGTAGAACTCATCACACCATTGGAAATGAATTCTTTTAATTTTCAGTATTTTCATGGGGGATTCCATTATTTAAAGTCTTGAAAAAATCATCAATAATACCCTTCTATGTTGAGGAAACTGTATATCTCAATGAAATTATTTTGGTGGTTTCCAATATATAATAGTTTCCACCATTTAATGATCTAAAGAGACTTCTATTTTAGAGATAATGTGTCTAAGGAAACATACCACTTTTATTTAGAAATAAAACTTTGAAAGATTAGTATAAAGGAAATTTTATACTATGATTTTAAACAATATACCCCATTGTTTTTCATGATCAGACATAGTTCTAGAATACACTATAATATCATTAACAAATACCACCACAAAAGAATCATGATACCTCTAAAAGGAATTGTTCATTAATTCCATTAACACCACTAGAGAGTTTTTAAGACCAAAGGGAAAAACCACATATTCATAATGATCATAATGACATTGTAAAGTGGTCATCAGAATATCCTTATTCAAAACTCGTATTTGGTGACACCCTGATCATAAATATATATTATCGAACAGTTTTTATTCCCAAAATTAATCAAATGTATCATCAATTCATGGCATAGGATATTGATTCTTTATAATAAACAGTTTTATCTTATGATAATCCACACAAATCTGATGAGTTCCATATTCTTTTTTTACAAAAAAATGTGTGCTTCCCATAGAGATATAATAGGTCAAATGAATATTTTCTTTCCAAATTATCTAGATAAACCTTAAATTTCTTTAATTCCATTATATACATATATGAATATGAAATTGAAATAGGATTGGTCTATGGTAAGAGATAAATCATAAATTCAAATTCTCTATCTAGTGGTAACCTAGAGAAATTATTGGGGAACACATTAGGAAATTAGTCAAAAGTGGCTGAAAATCACTATGTTTGACGACATCAATAGTTTTCAAAGTATCTTATTCTTATTGGTAAGAGATATTATTGACCACTAATATCAAAAATTATTCTCTAATTTTTTTCAAAACCCAATATCTTTTAAATAGATTCTAAAAACCATATAAATATGTAGAAATAACTTGATGAGCATAACATTCAATTTAGGTCTTAAATGATTTCAACCAATCCATTCCTAAAATTAGTTCAAAGATGTCCATCTCAAGAATAGATAAATACCTAAATAATCGAGCTTCATTAATAGTTATAGAAAATGTTTGAAACATAAAGTCTTGAAATTATTATATTTTTAGTGTTTTTTTAATTTTCAATACATAAGAAATCATTTAAACAAGAAATTACATATGATTCACAACATGAGAATAAATAGAATAGTGGGCCATGAAAATTTGAAAAAAAATATTTCGTTATAGTAGATTTTAGAAGAATGGTAATTTACACTATAAAAAGATCATATCGACCTTCGATGGCTATCTTCTTATCACCAAACAGCTTCTTAATAGGTGTTCTTGAAAACTCATTATTTCTTTATTGTGGTTGTGATGACTGTTGACGTGTCAGTGTGATACTAGAGTCACTATGGGTTACTCATTTCTGGGGGGTTTGATTACCAATTTCTTCATTGTCATAGCCTTTTATCAAAATAATAACATTCTATGTTAAATCCATTTCCATCAATCATCCTTGGAGTTATAATAAAATAAAATTCTAAAGTTCTAAGCCTATCAAAAGTGTGGAATTCCCACAAAGGAGTCATGTGTTCCCCTTTATATACTAATAATATTAACAAAAATAATACCCAGGTTGATTACTTTGGTTAGGTGAAAAGGAAACTAGACTAATCGAATTCTTCCCTAGGGGTTTTTTCTTGAGAGTAATTATACTCCTTCAACTTTTTCCCCAAGTTATAATTCCCACTTTACTTATAAAGGTAAAATTATTTCCCCCAATGTTGGTTATTAAGATATCTGTTTCCACTACCGTCATCATGTGTATAATATTCATAATATTCAATAGAAATGACAACCATATTGAAGGTTATGTGAGGTCACAACCCTACTTCAAATATTCTCACCTTTAAGTACTCACAAGTGAATAATTTAGTATGAAAATGAATAAGAGTTGTGAATTGAGATACATAATCCATAATATATATATTCTCTTATTTTTGATTAAATAAATAAATCATCCTTTTGATCTTAAATGTGTGGTGATAAAATTGTTTTTTAATAACTCCTTAAATAATGGCCATGTTAGGTCCTAATCCTATTTAGTTTGGACAATAATATCCTACCACTACATAGAAAAACCTCCAAATTATAAAATATTATATTCACCTTAACATCCTCTGAGGTTACCATGAAATAAAAAAATTATTTTATCTTCCCAAGACATGCATCTTCTTATTCTAGTCCTGAATCTCCCTGAAGTAACAGTGGATTCTATTTCTTAAAATCCAAGGGTGAATTTTTATGGTGTCGCTATGGGATTTGATTTACCCTATACATGGATTGAAATTCCTAGACCATTATTTTGAAAATCTATGGGGTTAATTATGTTTTAGATTGAAAAACATTATATGTTTCTTCCTCTAATGGGTTTCCCATTCATTGAACAAGTGAAAATATTTTGAAATTCATAGTGAAACAACACTTAGTCCCCAATAACATGAAACAAAAGGATTGGAATATTCCATATCATAAAAATCAATCATCACCATAACCAATTTCTTGAAATCATCATACTAATTTTTAAAAATATATTCTTTGTGGAAAATATCATTGCTAATGCATGATATTCTACACTCACCATATAAACCCATTATGATGAGATGACAACACAACTATAAGTTTATTAGAACAATTCTTATACAAGGACTACCCTAGTAACTTTAATTTTAGCATAAAATTTTTACCTATAACTTTCTATGCTATACATTTCAATTCCTGAAATCCTTATCTCCTTGCTATAATCCCAATATGATGGATAGAACAGGACTGATACCATTTATAATATCCCTACCCAAACCATTTTCATGGCTTGGTTCTATAGTGTGACTAACCTTGTGTGAAGTCTCTAGGACACCAAATACTAGAAACTAGTACCAATGAAATACTAGGTCATTGTGGGATGATTTTCCTTGACATGATAAAAACCTATAGAAGAAGAAACAAATAAACACAATTTTATATGATTCATGTAAATTAATAAAATAAAAATCAAACCAAAAAACAATATCAAATTAGTATATGGAAATAAAATGTAAAACACTGACTCAACAAAGGATAGAAGATATCAATGACACAAAAGTGGAATCAACCTATGAATAACACCAAACAATATCTGACTCTATTTCTTATGTCCACTATATCATGATGAATCAAGAAAGATGTATGACTCCTTACCTTTACCAATATCTAGATATAATACAACTATAAATGGAAAAAAAGTTCCCCAAAAGGAGGTGAGTCTTAAAATTAGTCGGTAACACCCAAATACATCCCAATACATTCCACTAAGAATATAAAAAATTTAGATCGTATTTATGTTTATGAAAAATGTAAGTAGATATAGTTCTAAACATTAACATACTAAGGAATTTAATAACTCAATAGAACCATAGAAACTTGGAATAATCATTCCATAACTCACACACCCATCCATGCCCAATAATAATCCCAATAATCAAGAGCATAGAACGGTGTCATCACAAAGTTATCACCTAATTGAATCTACCTTGTACCCTCTTGGTATCATCTCCATGTCTAAACCAACAATACACCACAATTCAATTTCTTGAACTCATGCCAACAACATATTTCAAGATCTCTATTAAAACCATTTATTTTAAAAACCATTATCCTTCCAGCATTTTATCAAATACCTTATGATTATCATTTTCAAAAAAATTATTTTGGTTCTAGAACATTTAATTTTTACTAGAAAAATAAATAGAGAATGAATTAAGAAATCAATTATTCATGTTCTAGACCAAGTAGTGTGGGAGGGAATCAATATAACTAAAAATGATTAAATAAAAAAATAACTAAAAATAAAAACTCTAGATCCAGACTTGAAACATATTCCATTAAATATATATAAACAAGATCTCATCAAAATAAACATCATAGGACATAGAACTATTGATAACAGAATAGTTTTATAGATTTGTGAGATATAATGTGTGTTGATATTGAGAGAACAACAAATAACGAATAGTTGCCATCAAATTTTGAGATGCAACACAAATTGATCCAAAAAAACTATATGATGAATCAAAAAAACATCTTGAAATTCTTAGAGAAGGATAGGATTTCATGTTCAAGAGATATGAGAAGTAAATTAGTGTTTTATGGTTTAAAACCAAGTGAAACTCTAATTTTTTTATCACTTAATTATTTTCACATGGTTAGGATACATTATTTATCAAACCATACAGTAGATTTTTTCATGAAACTCTCTCCAAACCACCCCGCTCACACAGTATGTAGATAGTTTAAAAAAATATCCAACAATAATTACCCCCTCAACCTACACCTGTATGGTTTTTACATTGAATCCATATGGTTGGTCTAAACTATGTTCATATAATTCCCTTTCCTAATGACTCCTAAAATATCCAACATGCCTTTATGGAGAAGTTACATGGTTTCTATTAACCATGATCAAACTGTGAAACTATAAAAACCATTTAAAAACCCCCAAAAGTTGTCTAAAAATTCATTAAACTTGACCCAATAATTTTAAAACAGAAAAATACATAATCAAAGATTATATTAACTCAAATTGATGTTTTTATACTAAAATGAATATTTTTTCCATTATTCATTCTCAAATATATCAGAATTTAACTTTCAATTACCACTTTTAATGACTATGTAATTTTTAATATGGATATAAATAAAAAATCCCTTAACAAAAACCTTTCTAAATATGTTTATATGACACAAATAGTGAAATATCTCCCAATTTGGCATGATCTCATGTGGCCGGAAAGGGTTGGTTATGAGACCTCAAGTGTGCCGCCTCATTTGCCGAAGGCTACCAACTAGAAGCAGGGTGTGAAAAGTATAGTTGGGAAACTATACCCTCATGTATATAGTGTCATAGAGATAAAACAATTCATGATAAAATTGAAATATAATCAATGTATACACACAACTGTAGAAAAAAATAAAAGCTAACTAAATAATCCAATAAATAATAAAGTAATTATGTGATGATTTGTGGGAATATAACTAAATGTCATGATATAATGATACAAGAAAATTATTGACAAACTCAAATAAAAAAAATCAATTTCCTGGGTCCCGAACCCCTCATCGATCCCATATCCATTCTATAGCCCAATATAAAATAAGTAATCAACAGAAATTTCATTTACACTTGTCCAAACCAACATGCACATAACCTTTTCTGCTGCCAAACGACAGCCTGAATTGGGTGTGAGTATAAATCCATAGGTTGAAACCACCATGTATAAAAAAAATAGTCTGATAATAATTCTATGTAATGAGATGATAAACTAGTTCATTAATTAATTAAATAATTAATAAAATACATCCATAAACTTTTTTATCTCTGTGCCAAAATATCTCAGAGCATGTCTTACTACTATTCCGACCATAACCATATAACCATGGTAAAATGACCTGATTCGGTTCCATGATAGAATATCTCTAAGAATGTCTTGAACCCATGCCAACCACAATCATATAAATATAGTATAGTCACAACAATCTAGTCCAAATCCCTATAATCATTATAGTATTTTCAAGTCAATGCCCTATAAGCATTATTTCATTCTAGGTCTAAGTATGATAAGAATTACAGCATGGGAAAGGGATTATCCTACTCTCTATAAGCATTATAATATAGGAATGAGATGATCCATATCAATATCATCATTACATCATATAAGTGTGAATGTTCTTGGGATGATCCCGATATATAATAATTGTAGTTTGGAACATATTCTCTATCATACATCATGGATATCATAATATCACATCACAATTCTAAATTTTTAATTATGAAAATTACCATTATTATTTAATATTACACTTGAAATTAAATTAAACATGTATTTACAATTATATCAACAAGTAATATACCCCCATTTAAGGATTCCATAACAATAAATCACCCTAGGCCACATTCCATGCTAAACATACTTTAAGTTAACATCCAATTCAATTATAGTCAAAGGTCTATTCACACAATAGGTAGGATTAATCTAGGTCAAAATATAATTGAAAACAATGTAATTAAATAAATAATACCATTAATTAGTTATTCAATTTGGGTGCACATTTCATTGGATCTATAACAATATTTCATAAACATGGAAATTATAAAACCATAGGGTTAAGATTTAGAAACCCTACCAATAACTGATGATCCAAAAATGATTCAAACTACCAATTCCAATGATGAAGAAGGTTCATATTATTTCAAGGAGGTTCCTAGATAAAAAAAATAAAGATAAAAACCAGCAACACAATAATTCAAATAATTTCACCACAATGGTTTGAGAACCAAAGGAAGGAAAGAAGAAACATATCCAAAGGAACTTACTAGGAATTTAATATGAAAAAATGTTCAAAAGGGAGGTTGGAACTAAAAAATCACCTGGATAATTCCCGAGGTTTGAGAGAATATGATCTATAGAATAATAGAATGAATTCCATATTCATAGCTTGTTTAAAACTACATTTTGGACTTTTATATGGTGTGTAATGTTGTTACACGTTGTATAAATATTTTTAATGGAATTCACCAAAAAAAACATCACCTAGGATTAATTTTATTAAAACCCTTGGATAGTTACATGATGTGAAATCCCCTTCCCTGATGTTTAAATGTTCTTCATATGATTCTTTATCCCATTTTCCTATTAAATAGACTGAACCCCATTTAAAGATTCTCAACATACCGATAACCATATTAACACATAGACCCACTTATACCCAGACTCCATTAACTCATACGAGCATATATCCCCAAACATTATGTCATTTTCTCTAACAAAGGCTATTTTTCTCTGAAAAAGACTCATCCACCAAATATAAAACAAAAAACTCACAGAGAGACATACCTGGAAAAAGATGGGATCTTAAAACCCACCCACCTTATAATAGCCCATCCTTGAGTTACTCCAGGCATCAATTTGAGGTCCCAAAAAACAACTCTACCCATTTTTTTCACATGTCATACTCTCTATCGCAAGCCTCTTGAAAACTCCAATACTGCCACTATACTCGAACCAACGATATAGTTCGACCCCGAATATATTTCTCACAACGATCAACAAATAGTATCATATTCTCCACAAAGGACACATCAACACAAAGATAGATGTCTACTACGTCTATCACATGGGATGGGTTAAGATGATCTATTCATAGATGTGACACATAGAACACAATATAAATATAAATTTAGCACTATTGAAGGGTTAAACTCTAAACCACTGACCAGCCCTTTCCACTACCTAAAATGACCTAGAAAACCTAGGCCCTAGCTTCCCCTGTCTCATGACATGGCACTACCCCAATCTGGGTAACACCCGAAGAAAAACATGTTGACCAATATCAAATTTTATAGGTCATGTTTGATGGTAATCATATGATTTCTTCCTACTATAAAAATTCATCAACCATTGTCTGATCAACTGAACTAGATCATATGTTTTCTACATGAGACTAGGCCTAATAAGTACATACCGACCTACCTCCATCCAAAAGAGGAAAATAAAATGAGATTTCATAAAATATTCAAAAGGTTTTATTTGTATCGATTCTTGGAAGCTATTGTTATATAAAAACTCAATGATTTCCATATTTTTCTCCCATGGACCACTAAAATCCAAAAACATAGGCTTATAGTATATCCTCTAGAACTTGAATAGTTTACTCAAGTTGACCAAAAGATTGTGGATGATAGGTTTTTCATAAAATAACTCATGATACCATGGCTTTCTGAAGACCCTAATAGAAACATGATGGGAAACGAAGATCTCAAACTAAAATGATACTCCTCATAACACCATGCAACTGAACCACCTCATGCACATAATGATTTTCTAAAACATCAATTGTAACAGTTTTCCTAATATATAAGAAATATGTTAACTTGGTCAGCTCATCTATAATAACCCATACACTATCATTATTATGGGTCATCCTAGGTAGTCCTGTCAAAAAATACATCACGAACACATCCCGTTTCCACTCTAGGATGGGTAAAGGCTGCAAAATCACATCTGGCCTCTGATTCTCTACCTTCACCTGCTGATAAGTGAACCATCTATCCACAAATCTTGACACCTCCTTATTCGTTAATGAACAACTGTATTATATGGAGATCATAATACATATTTGTTAAACTATGTTGCACCGCCCATCTAGAAGAATTAAACTCCCTCATCCTCCCCTCATGCAATCCCGTATGAACCCATACTTGGCCAAAAAAATATAATTTACATTGTTGAGAGACCATCCTGATAGGTTCTCCCCATCATATAATTTGTATCTTAGAACTGAGACCTTCGAATCAAAAAACTTCTCAATCTTAATCCAGTCCTAAAGCATGGGTATAACTAATGTCGAAGTTAGATCCACACACACCTGGGATTCCTAAACATCTAAATGCATGTCATAAAAAAAGTTCCATTATCCTCTAATAATTATAAGACTCTCATACTGACTATTTCTTTGTATTTTGGCTCAAAGAATTAGTAATGATTTTTCTATTTCCAAGTGTATAAGCCAATTCAAATTCTAAATACTATAGATACTCAACCCACATCCTCTACTTATGGTTAAGGTCTTGCTGAGAAAATATGTTCTTGAAGATCCTATGATCTTTGTATACCACAAACCATTCAACCATGAGATAGTGTATCCAAGATCTCAAGGCATGTACCATTGCCTCTTACTCTAGATCTTGAGTTGGTTAATTCCCCTCATGTGGTCTCAGCTACCTAGATCAACATGAAACCACACGATTCTCCTTTATTATAACTATGTCGGGTCAAACTCCAAATACATCATAGTAGATGGTATATGATTTACCCAACATAGATAAAGTGGAGAAAGGTATTGGGATCAAACTGCCTTTTTTCTCTTGAAAATATCTCTCTTAAGGATTAAGCCAAACAAACCACACCCATTTCTTGGTCAGCATAGACATTAAAGTGGCCAAATGGGAATCAAATGTTGGTAACAACATGATAAACCCAGAAAGATCCTAATTTTGAATATGTTCTCAGGTTTTTCCCAAGATATCAAATTTGCATGTTTTTCTGCATCCACTGACACTCCTTCTTATGAGATTACATGGCCCAAAAATTGCACTTTATTTATTAAAAACAACATTTAGTTAGCTAGATATAAATCTAATGCTATCTCAATGTACTCAAGATGATGTCAAGATTTTTGGTATGATCATATAATAACTAGGATTGCACTATGATATCATCAAATAAACCCACAAAAACTGATCCAATAAAGTATAAAAGACCCTATTAATTTAGTCCATCAAAATCGCATGTTCATTAGTCAACCCAAATGGCATCACTATGAATTTATACAAAACATGTCTGCTCGTAAAAGTAGTATAAGGTATGTTGAATAGTCTCACCCTTAACCGATGATATCCAAATCTCAAATAAATTTTGGAGAAGATCTTATAACCTCCCAACAGATCAAAATGCTCATTATTTTGTGTTAGGGGATACTGGTTCTTGACCGTCATCTGGTTCAACCTCTGATAATCCACACATAAGAAAAACGATACATCAAACTTTTTAGTGAAGAGAATCGGAGAACCCCAAGGAGATGTACTAGGATGTATGAATCATTTATATTCTCTAACATCCAACAAAACATTCAACTCCTGATGTAGAGACCCTAAGCTTGACTTACATGGACATTACATTACTTTTTCGGAATACTTAGTACATAACAAAAACACACACACGAGGACCTTAATAGTTTAGTGTCTTTGGAAACTCGGAATATAATCTTCTAATCGTGGTGAAAGATCTTCAACATCTCCCATAAAGATCTTACTTTTTTTCCCTAAAACATTTCTTTATATCCTAGGGAAAATAAAACATAAAAGGGTGAGCTCAAATGCTCAGTAAGGGTAAACAAAAGAAATATCAATCACATCATATTCATAAGAACAAAACATTTTGAAAATCTTAACCTGCAAAAGAGATAATAATATCATAACATGGGATAAATCATAGTAGTGAAATGTAATCCCAATAATCATAACTTAAAACATGAAACTTTGTGGCATACACAAATAATCATAGATAATCATTTCTTATTAGTCAAGACTCATTTCCAAGACTTTCTTAGTGGACAATGTCCATTTCTGAACCGAGTTCACTCCTCGTTTTAGTCTTGTTTCACTTAACCGATTTAACCTGCCGTTCCAGCCATGTCTATCTCATGAGATATAAAATCTTTACCCAATTCATTGGAGGGATATATAGGTTCCACCCATCTCATAATGATACAATTCATATGTGTGCAATAAAATAATAAACCATACATCATAGCATAACCCATGTAATGAAAATGGGAATCTTAAACATCGTGACATCATAAAACAATTCATATAAGATAATGGAATTCATAAAAATATTTCCATCACATTATAATCAAATAAATGTAATAATAGGGATAGAAACATAACCCTATATTATCTTAGATGGAAAATAATTTTGATAAAACACTTGAACTCCATTCTTGAGGAAAATATCCTTTCTAATTCAAAAACACTTTTCCTTTCTTAACATGTCATTCAATTCTAAACTAAAAGAAGTTGATTAAAAATAAACTTGAAAACTTGTAAAGGAAGCTTCTTGGAAATAATGTTTTGAAAATCCATTCATGTCGTATAAGTTAAAAAAAATTCTTCTCTTCCTTTTGTCGGAAAAGTCAAAAATTACCTCGTACGAAAAACGACAAAAGATTCCTTTCATATATTTTACTAAAAACACACTGAAGGGTAAAATTGGATTTAAACAATTTTATGTGGATGGAAATAATATTACATATTGAGGAAACATGGATTTGGATGATAAAATAAACCCTAGTAAATACCAATGTATAAACAATCTCGGATAAAAATGAGATTGTGATATTTCCCTTACCTTAGGTCTGATTTGCTTCGTAAGTGTCTGAACCTCCTGTATAATGATTTAAATAATGTCATTGACTTATTCTAGAAACATACTCATTGTTATGATATCATATATGATTCACTTATGACTTTATATTACCAATTCTTTTGTAAATTCCATGTTAAAGAGCGTTTTGGGTAAAATCGTTTCATTTGTCGTCCGTGTTTTGACTTGTAATTATTCATATGATTACTTAGATCATGATTACATAATTCCAGAATATAAAACATGATTTATATATAATATATATTCATAATATACATATATATAATAGATCAGTAAATGGAAGGAAATACACCGTTCATGGAGACGGTAGGCCTTACGTACGCATGAACATTGTTTTCGTTTCCTTATTGAGTTGAATGGAATTAAGTAGATTACATACATATATATACACATAAATCCAGTATAATTATTATTTCATATATTTCATGATTACTTATTATATATAATTTATAATCATTCATGAATGGTTAACGTGGAGAATGAATCTCATCGCGTCGTGGAGACGGTAGTCCGTACGTACGCACGAGCGATGATATCGTTCTCATGATCGTGGAATTGTATTAGAGTGTATGTATACTATTTCAGAATCAATATAAATTTATAATAGTCATATATAGTCATTATTTACACCATCATACCCATCCAAGTAAGGTGGTGGTGGAAAATAGATTACACCACGGCGTGGAGACGGTATTCTGTACGTACGCACGAGCGGTGATTTCGTTTTCCGTAGGATGGATAGATGGTGAAATAGAGTTGTTTAATACATATAATAACATATCAGAATATGAGTGATACTGATGTTATTACTTCATAATGAAACAACTAAATAAGAAGAAGTGGAAGAATAAATAAAGTTTAAAGAATAGGTAATGGACATTACCTCTTCTTTGAAGCGCCTCTTTGAGATCTCCTTTTAGGGCACTAAAATTGGTCTTTGAATAAGACCAGGACCTCTAGGATGTCTCTAGGGAAGTGTAGAGGAGAAATTTTCAGGGGTTGGCCGAGCTTGAAGGCACAAAGTGGTGTGAGGAAGAGGGGGAGGAGGTTCCCTTTTATAAGGGAGGAGAGGGGCACCTTTGGAAAAACTAAAAATATTATTTTATTATAAAGTCAAATTTGGTTTTAAATAGCTCCAAATTGATTTATTTAGAATCTAATGTGGGGATGGGTCGAAATCCTCTCATCCAATAGAATTTGGATAATTTTAGTTTACTATTTTAACCTTATCATTTAGATTTCACTTTAAGATAGATAATTTTACTTTTACCGTGTCTTTTTGTGTTCTTACACTATAAGGTTAATAAACTTACTATAACAAGCCAAAAGAACCCCAAGTTGTTTATTATTAATATATATAACCTTATATAAGTCATTTTTATTAACCTTATATTTTTATGAATAAAATAACAATTAATAATATAATATTTGTTTTAAAAACTATTTTATGTCAATTTTGACACTATTTAGTAACTGATTTTTGTGAAAATTATAACAGAATGATTAGTTCTAAAAAAGTTAATTAAATCAATACTAACATGTCATGTTTACCTATAAAATTAGTGTAATTCATAGAAAGTCTCAAATTACATTTATTTGGGTATTTATAACATCTATTATGTCAATATTTCATTAATAAGATAATTACTGCATCATCTTTGTGTCATAAATAAATTAAATTATTTAATGTCTAAAAATTACAAATAAAATATCATTATGTTGGAAATATTTTTATATTTCTAATTAATATTTAAAGACGAATTTATCTTATGTATAACCCTATATTAAAAATGATTTACTTATTAAACTTTGATTTTAACTATTTTAACCCTTCTTTAAGTAAATTAATAATAAATGTCCTAATCTAATCCAAGTGGGCCTAAATGGTCATATTTTATTCCTATGGTTGTTTTTGTTCGAATTACACTTATCCAATAGAATTAGGATATGTTTTAGGGTAATAATAATATCATTTTTAACCTTAATTACCCTATTTAATTTTAACTGTGGTAAAAAAAAGTAAAAAGTTACTATTCACCAAAATTTATTTTCATCTCATTGAACCAAATTTTACTTACTGAAATCAACCGTGTCTCTCGGATTTTTGAAATTCCACTCACAGAAGCGGTAAAATTAAGTTTTATGAAAAATTCATTTTTTTTAACTACCACTTAGTGGTTTCACTATTCATCAAAAAATGAAAGTTTCCAGAAAAATACCAAAAATTAGGCCTAAGCTATATTTGATATTATGAACTCAAAAATTATGTCTATTTTACCAAATTCAAAACATCTCAGTTGCATTAATTAATTTAAAAATTAATTCCTGTCGTCAAAACAAATAGCGTGTTCTTAAGAGATTATAACTATCAAAAGATTGACAGTTGTTTATGTCTGGTTTAAATGTGAAATTACATCCAATGACCAAAATTGTATTAAATTGTAAAAATATATTCTAAATATACTTTAAAACCACTCAAATTAATAATTTATCACTATTAATTATTTCTATTAAAAAGGTTGTTTTTAATTATAATTTAGTAATTTTCACTATTCATCGGAAAATGAAAGTTATCTGAAAAGTACCAAAATTTCACCCTAAGTTAATTTCGATATTCAGAATCCAAAAATGAAGTCCATTTTGAAAAATAAAATTTACAAAATTTCAAAAAGTGGTTATTACTATTCATAACGGCTAGTTTTAATGATATTTTAATAGCATATCGTTGTTTAGTGAAACTCGGTGTTGCGTACTACACACGCTATCGAGGAAGGTCGTGATTGCGTGTAATGCAAGGCATGTCAAGGATGTGTGTTTTTCAAGCTCCTTTTGGTGTAGCGTACAACACAAGACATTAATGAAATTAAAAAGAATATTTTTCATATAATCTCGGGGTGTTACATTCTACCCCCCTTAAAATGAATTTCGCCCTTGAAATTCATCGGGGTTATAAATCATTTACTATTTATAGAAACCCACATTGTAAAACGGAATACCAAAACCATTCTTTAAAAAAAAGTATGAAACGTAACGGTTACCCAAATAAACTAATCACTGGGTTTCCACATAGGTGAAAATATGGATATGGAAGAGAAATCTAACCATCATGTTTTGATGGAGAGTGGTAGAGAACATGGTTATGGAAAAGGCAGTAATCACAAAGCCATAAATTTGTGACGATCTAAGGTACCATCTGATTCATCAGATATAAGAGCACTAGGACAACATTTTTGGTTTTCAAGATCACTTCCCTAAAGTTCATGAAATTGGAATTAGAAGAAATACTTTCGTGATTTTGGTATAGTCTCACCGTTGGTCATTCTTTGGACAATTTCCACTTCATATCTTAAATAAATGAAGTTGAATTTGTCATTCGTGATGTGTTAGCAGATCATGTGATAGAATGATGGGTCATTCCATCTGTCTCAAACAAAAAGGTTAGAAAAGTTATCAAAAAATACATAAGTTTATATATAGTGAGATTAATCATATATGGTTACTAAAATGGACTTATACTTCATATATCATACTGTTTAATATAATAAAACTAGTTTATACTAAACAGGGACTTCCTGTAGGCCAGTTGTAGGCGATAAAGGTCAGTTGCACTTCGGTTTTGGGTTCGATTTCCACAGCCTTGTCCGACGCGATTGGATGCCGCCCGTCCTGCAGGTTGTCCTTTTTCTAAAACTACATTACTATAACATCCCATCAATAATATCGAAAAAAAACCTCTATCCTTAAACAATACTAACTTATGTCCAACATAATCCATTCCAATATTTAGGCGTATCCATAATTCTGCAGTCCACTCTCTTATTATAGTGAAAACATTTACCAAAGATTTCATATAACAAGCATGTTAGTACCATTATTGATCCCCATATATCATGAGATATGTCTTGTTGGTCAAATTCCAAACATTCGAAGGCCTTAATCATGTATTCTCTTAAAAATGAATAACCATTGAACCTTATTGAAAACATGAATGCTGTTAAAAGTTAACTCTTTCCACATACCAAAATCCTCAAAATTCTATATACTCAAACCATGATATCACCTAGTCCTTATATCAATCATGAGCTCATGAATACTGTCAAAAATTTCATTTTCTCCTTATCCCTTCGTTATGCACATATCATCTTCTTTCCAAAATATTTGAATCACTTTTCATGGTTACCGGTGCCATAAAATTATTGAAATCCACAATAGACTAATACAAAAATATTCTAATACACCATAAAAGTACCTCAACAACATTATTCTTGAATACCAATACATAAACAATTCAATCCATCCTCTTCAATGATTGTCCTGGATTAAGTCCTTCCTTGATTTAGAAGTAACTTTTTAGGTCAGGGCATTGAGTTGGGTAATGCCCATGTTCTCCACAAATAAGACATTAAACTCCATAACAGTCTGTCACTCTATGTCACGTTTCTCCACACAGATAACATATGTCCCTCCATTTGAGGTATTCATCAAGGTTCTTCTTCCCTTCTTTAGAAATCTCAATCTTCCTTTCTTTATGCTCCTCAACATGCGAACATGCATAAAATTCTATCTTCCTCTTATTTGATGAATTAGGCATACCACTAAATTTCACCTGGTTAATCATATATCGCGATGACTGATTTGGCATAATCAAAATATCTTTCTTTCTAGGCAGTACGTAATTTTGTTGCTCATAGTCACCAATTTGTCCATTGGATTCAATGTTAACCGAATTCCTTCTGGTTCCCTCAATTAACTAAAACACAAAAAGAATTCTGTGAGAGGCAAAAAACATAGAAAGAAAATAACATAATCAATGGGGAGTACCTTCAACATATAAAATCCTAGGTTTAATTCTAATATCGTTACCATAATTCTAGGACTATAACCTATACTTATACTTATCCTTAGGGACATCCCTAGACATACCTTAGAAATATCTCTAGGGATCTCACTAACGTTTTCGCATCCTAGTTTCCAAAGGTTGACTAAACCTTTCCTCTATTAACAACTGTAGAGACCCTAAGCTTGACGTACATAGACATTACATTACTTTTTCAGAATACTTAGTACATAACAAAAACACACACACAAGGACCGTAATAGTTTAGTGTTTTTGGAAACTCGGAATATAATCTTCTAATCGTGGTGAAAGATCTTCAACATCTCCCATAAAGATCTTCCTTTTTTTTAACTAAAACCTTTCTTTATATCATGGGGAAAAGAAAACATAAAAGGTTGAGCTCAAATGCTCAGTAAGGGTAAACAAAAGAAATATCAATCACATCATATTCATAAGAACATAAAATTTTGGAAATCCTAACCTCCAAAAGAGATCATAATATAATAACATGGGATAAATCATAGTAGTGAAATGTAATCCCAATAATCATGACTTAAAACATGAAACTTTTTGGCATACACACATAATCATAGAGAATCATTTCTTATTAGTCAAAACTCATTTCCAAGACTATCTTAGTAGACAAATTCCATTTCTGAACCGAGTTCACTCCTCGTTTCAGTCCTGTTTCACTGAACGGGTTTAACCTACCATTCCAGCCATTTCTATCTCATGAGATATAAAATCTTTAGCCAATGCATTGGAGGGAGATATATGTCCCACCCATCTCAAAATTATGCAATTCTTATGTGTGCCACAAAATCATAAACCATACATCATAGCATAACCCATGTAATAAAAATGGGAATCTTAAACATCATGACATCATAAAACAATTCATATAAGATAAAGGAATTCATAAAATTATTTGCATCACAACATAATCAAATAAATGTAATAATAGGGATAGAAACAGAACCCTATATTATCTTAGATGGAAAATAATTTTGATAAAACACTTGAACTCCATTCTTGAGGAAAATATCATTTCTACTTCAAAAACACTTTTCCTTTCTTAACATGTCATTCAATTCTAAAATAAAAGAAGTTGATTAAAAATAAACTTCAAAACTTGTAAAGGAATATTCTTGGAAATAATTTTTTGAAAATCCATTCATGCCGTATAAGTTAAAAAAACATTCTTCTCATCCTTTTGTCGGAAAAGTCAAAAAGTACCTCGTACGAAAAACGAAAAAATATTTCATTCATATCTTTTACTAAAAACTCGCTGAAGGGTAAAATTGGATTTAAACAATTTTAGGTGGATGGAAATAATATTACATATTGAGGAAACATGGATGTGGATGATAAAATACACCCCAGTAAATACCAAAGTATAAACAATCTCGGATAAAAATGAGATTGTGATATTTCTCTTACCTTAGGTCCGATTTGCTTCGTAAGTGTCCAAACCTCCTGTATAATGATTTAAATAATGTCATTGACTTATTCCAGAAACATAATCATTGTTATGATATCATATATGGTTCACTTATGACTTTATATTACCCGTTCTTTTGTAAATTCCATGTTAAAGAGCGTTTTGGGTAAAATTGTTTCATTTGTCGTCCGTGTTTTTACATGTAATTATTCATATGATTACTTAGATCATGATTACTTAATTACAGAATATAAAACATGATTCATATATAATATATATTCAGAATATAAATATATATAATAGATCAGTAAATGGAAAGAAATACACCGTTCATGGAGACGGTAGGCCGTACGTACGCATGAACGTTGTTTTCGTTTCCTTATTGAGTTGAATGGAATTAAGTAGATGAAATAAATATATATACACATAAATCAAGTATCATTATTATTTCATATATTTCATTATTACTTATTATATATACTTTATAATCATTCATGAATGGTTAATGTGGAAAATGAATCTCATCGCGTCGTGGAGACGGTAGTCCGTACGTACGCACGAGCGATGATATCATTCTCATGATCGTGGAATTGTATTGGAGTGTATGTATACTATTTAACAATCAATATCACTATATAATAGTAATATATAGTCATTATTTACACCGTTATACCCATCCAAGTAAGGTGGTGGTGGAAAATAGATTACACCACGGCGTGGAGACGGTATTCTGTAGGTACGCACGCGCGGTGATTTCATTTTTCGTAAGATTTATAGATGGTGAAATGGGGTTGTTTCATACATATAATAACATATCAGTATATGAGTGATACTGATGTTATTACTTCATAATGAAACAACTAAAGAAGAAGAAGTGGAAGAAGAAATAAAGTTGAAAGAATTGGTAACGGACATTACCTCTTCTTTGAAGCGCCTCTTTGAGATCTCCTTTTAGGGCACTAAAATTGGTCTTCGAAGAAGACCAGGCCCTCTAGGATGTCTCTAGGGAAGTGTATAGGAGAAATTGGAAGGTTTTGGCCAATCTTGAAGGCTCAAAGTGGTGTGAGGAAGAGGGGGAGTAGGTGCCCTTTTATAAGGGAGTAGAGGGGCACCTTTGGAAAAACTAAAAATATTATTTTATTATAAAGTCAAATTCGGTTTTAAATAGCTCCAAATTGATTTATTTAGAATCTAAGGTGGGGATGGGTCGAAATAATCTCATCCAATATAATTTGGACAAGTTTAGTTTACTATTTTAACCTTATCATTTAGATTTCACTTTAAGTTAGATAATTTTACTTTTACCATGTCTTTTTGTGTTCTTACACTATAAGGTTAATAAACATACTATAACAATCCAAACGAACCCCAAGTTGTTTACTATTAATATATATAACCTTATATAAGTCATTTGGCCGAACCTTAGATTTTTATGAATAAAATAACAATTAATAATATAATATTTGTTTTAAAAACTATTTTATGTCAATTTTGATACTATTTAGTAATTGATTTTTGTGAAAATTATAACAGAATGATTAGTTATAAAAAAGTTAATTAAATCAATACTAACATGTCATTTTAACCTATAAAATTAGTGTAATTCATAAAAAGTCTCAAATTACATTTATTTGGGTATTTATTACATCAATTATGTCAATATTTCTTTAATAAGATAATTACCGCATCATCTTTGTGTCATAAATAAATTAAATTATTTAATGTCTAAAAATTACAAATAAAATATCATTATGTAGGAAATCTTTTTTTCTTTCTAATTAATATTTATAGACGAATTTATCTTATGTATAACCATATATTAAAAGTTATTTACTTATTAAACATTGATTTTAACTATTTTAACCCTTCTTTAAATAAATTAATAATAAATGTCCTAATCTAATCCAAGTGGGCCTAAATGGTCATATTTTATTCCTAAGGTTTTTTTTGGTTGAATTTCACTTATCCAATAGAATTAGGACATGTTTTAGGGTAATAATAATATCATTTTTACCCTTAATTACCTTATTTACTTTTAACCGTGGTAAAAAAAAGTAAAAAGTCACTATTCACCAAAAATTATTTTCATCTCATTCAACCACATTTTACTTACTGACATCAATAGTGACTCTCAGATTTTTTAAATTCCACTCACAGAAGCGGTAAAATTAATTTTTATGAAAAATTCATTTTTTTAACTACCACTTAGTTGTTTTCTTTGAAAGGGAATTCCCTTGTGTGGCCTTTTCGAACCCTCCACACAAGGAAACCCCCCTCCCCACGAAGATGTCACTCCGGAGAGAGCCCCAGCCAGGAAGGAGCCATTTCCAGCCGAGATGGCAGAGCGTCCCGGAGGGTGACAACCTTGGCGACGATGGTTCGTCAAATCAATCCGTCAGCACGGGTGGGTTGCGCCTCATTTTGCCCACCCAGTCAGAAACCGGGTGACCCGGCAATGCGAGTGGATCTCGGGGGAGAGGTTCTCCCCGAAATCGGACTCCCAGAATTCGAACCCTGTACCTCTCAAAGAACGGCTTTGTTGTGCCCCTCTCTTTCACCCCTACACCACCGCCGAAGCGGCTTTTAACTACCACTTAGTGGTTTCACTATTCATCAAAAAATGAAAGTTTCTAGAAAAATACCAAAAATTGGGCCTAAGATATATTTGATATTATGAACTCAAAAATGATGTCTATTTTACCAAATTCAAAACATATCAGTTTCATTAATTAATTTAAAAATTAATTCATGTCGTCAAGACAAATAGCGTGTTCTTAAGAGATTATAACTATCAAAAGATTGACACTTGTTTATGTCTTGTTTAAATGTGAAATTACATCCAATGACCAACATTGTATTTAATTGTAAAAATATATTCTAAATATACTTTAAAACGACTCAAATTAATAATTTATCACTATTAATTATTTCTATTAAAAAGGTTGTTTTTAATTAAAATTTAGTAATTTTCACTATTCATCGGAAAATGAAAGTTATCTGAAAAGTACCAAAATTTCACCCTAAGCTAATTTCGATATTCCGAATCCAAAAATGAAGTCCATTTTGAAAAGTAAAATTTACAAAATTTCAAAAAGTGGTTATTAATATTCGTAACGGCTTGTTTTAATAATATTTTAATAGCATATCGTTGTTTAGTGAAACTCGGTGTTGCGTACTACACACGCTATCGAGGAAGGTCGTGATTTCATGTAATGCAAGGCATTTCAAGGATGCGTGTTATGCAAGATCCTTTTGGTGTAGCGTACAACAAAATATATTAATGAAATTAAAAAGAATATTTTTCATAAAATCTCGGTGTGTTACACTTGAATCTATGATGGTTTCATTCAGTATGTCACGATAGAAACTAGCTCTTCTCCGGACACCAACTCTATCAGGAACTTGATCTCTAGCTCAAGCAACAATCCATAGAACTCATTGGGGAAAGCATGTTGAAAATATTATACCATTGGAGGAAAATAATATTTCTCCATTCCAACATTATATAGAGAAAGATTAGTAATTTGATTAATGTCACAATCCAATATGCACTGAATCGGTCTTGCCCTACCATCCTGAAGATCCCACTCATCCTGGTAAGAATAGTTGTTTAATTCTAGAGATAGGAAGGTAAATATTCTCCTGTAAAAATCGATATCATCTTAATATAGAACCCACCAATCCTTACTAATAATCAATTCAATTCCAATATTTTCAAGCATCAACATTAACCAAAACAAACGGTAAGCACCAATATCTAGAGAACATGCCTTGCAACATTTGAAATTATATGACCGCACTCTCAATGGTGTTTTAGTGGTTAAAAAATAATCTAATATTTCCAAATACAACTACAAAACATTTAAAAATATAGGATAAAGAAAATAATGTGATTATCCTCTAATAAAACATAAGCTTGATGATGAAAGAACTATACCTCTAATGGTAGATTTTCTTGCATCCACATTAGCTGGAGTAGTCTTCATAACATGTAACTAACTTGTCCCTCTACCGTAGGATCAAGTTTGACTACACCAAGCTACATTCTTTTCTTGGTACTATTGTTAATTCCATAGGGTAACACATCACCTTCTTGATCTAAAATGGCTTGTGGAACTCCAAATACCGGCCAACTAAGGGGTAGCCAGGCCCCTAGCCAAATCCTATGCTTTTAATAAACCTCTTCCACTAGTCTTATGTAGGAAGTTCACAAAGAACCTCAAAAGATGGCCTTGTATACCACAAATATGGCACTTTTCTATAGGGTAAGGACACTTTAGGTTCCTGTGACCAAAATATCAAAACTGAAAGCACTAAAAAGGAACAGGGTCTAAATATGGTAGTCCACTACCCTGACTAATTTACCCATTATTACTTGTTGGATCGAATAGTAGATATATTTGTCTATTAGATGGAACAATACAAGAGTGGGGGTGAATTGTAGGTTTAAAAACCTTTGAGTTTTTGCAACAAAGAGATTAGTTTAAATGATCTTAAACTAATACAAATATAAACACCCACAATTGTAATGAATATAAAAGGTATGATGTATTGTAATACTAATGTAAAGTAAAACAATTGTATTCAAGGTGAACACAATAATCAGAGTAATACAAAGATGAATGATTCTACCTTAAAGCGTATAGAATCAATCAATACAAAAAGTAATAGAATGATTGTAATTGAAACAATTACAATTGAATATGTAAAGAAGAAAGGAAACAATACAAATCCCTTTCTAATACAACAGTGGAAAATGTAAAAGTATTACAATTCTTTTGACCCAAAGAGAAGGGTTATCCTTTCACCTAGGATAAAAGGTCTGTCTCACCAATACCTTGGTGAGCCCTCGATACGATGATCAGAATGTCTGTCTGCCTATCCCCGGCATCCCTCGATACGATGATCGGCACGTCTGTCTGCCTATCCCCGACAGCCCTCGATTTTGTAGGTAATCGGCACCTCTGTCTTTCAATTACTTGAAATCCCTCGATACGATGATCGGACACACAAGGCTGATGAGAGAAGTCACAGTGTCTCTCTCTAGAATCTTGATAGTTCACAGAGTCTCTTCATTCGATCTCTTTGTTCATCGTTGTTCTCTCAGCTTCAAATGACCTCCTATTTATAGGCCTCGGGTTCCAACGGTCATATTGCCTCCAAAGGTCATATTGAAACAGAAAGCACGACATCATTTTGATTAGTTTGTAACTAACTCAACGACATCGTTTTGTTAGGAAAAGAGATATATATAAATGTAAAACATGAGTACGATTCATATGCAGAGAGAGTTTTTGACAAAGTACCAAAAAAAATAGTGATCATCTGAATAGCAGAGTCAGTACGATATGATTGACAGAGTCAATACGATACGATTGACAGAGTCAGTACGATACGTTTGACAGGGTCAGTACGATATGATTTGGTCATTACGATCAACATCGTACGATACGATAAACATGATAAAAGACAATTGTAATTTACAAACATATGATAGAATACATTTGTGATTTCCAAAACATAATATATAAGTCAAAAGAAGACTTTTGACTTAACAATCTCCCCCTTTTTGGAAAGCACAACCCACAAAATAAATGTAACAAGAAATACTTATCTCCCCCTGAGTTATTGAAAACTCTTCTGAATAAGAAATTGAATACAACTAACTCCCCCTTGGGTATAGACTTTCCTAAGGATTGAATTCGTAGATTTTCCTTAAGAGCATTGTAAAGCATTCTCCCCCTTTATAAAACATTCTCCCCTTTGTAAATATTCTCCCCTTTGTAAATATTCTCCCCCTTTGTGATTTACAAAAAGAAAGGAGTAATCTTGATTTGTCTGAAAAAGTTAGTAAAGTAATACAAGACAAAAGATAAAGGAAAAGGATCATAAGAGTTATTACAAAACAAAGACAAGTTCCAAAAGAAACAAATACATCAATCATTTGTTTTCTCTTTATTTCTCCTTCTTTATAAGCTCATGAAGAACAGCTTTCATCTTCTTGATCTCCTTCTTGTCTTCAGAAATTGATTCACCCTGAGTTTTGAGAAGCTCTTGTTGATCCGCAAAAATCTTATCTTGATTTCTGATGGTCTCCTCCTGGACTCTGATTACTTCTTCAAGGGTATCAATTCTGTTTTGCAGAGTCTTGTTATCCATGGAAAACACAAAATTTTGATTCTTCAGTAAAATCATTTCATCTTTGAAAGATGAAACCTTCGAGAATTCAGATTGGAAAACATTCATTCTTTCTTGCAAGTCTTTCACTGGAGGAACATCGGCTCTTTGAGAAGATAAAAGATTCAGCCTTTCAACCGTTTCTTTGTCAAGCTTGTTGAAAGCAATTGAAATCTCATTTGATAACCTCCTTATATCTTCAATAGCTATTTCATGATCATTGATTGAGCTCTCTGTTTTGTACGACCACTTGGTCATCTTATTACATGCCTTCTTATGAGCAACCGAGCTTTCTGAAAGAACTTTCAAATCAGCTTCTACTGACAATACTTTCTTCCTCAATTCTTTTACAGAGCCAAACTTCTTCCTTTGATTTTCAGTAATAAAATCAATCTTTCCTTCCAGCCTCGGGAAATAAGGAATAGTTTTCTCCACCCTTCTCAAAACATGAACAATGTAATCAGCCTTCTTGAGAGAGATTGTATGCTTTGAATCAGTATCCTCATCATACGATGGTAGTTCATACGATTTGCTTGAGTCAACAACTGGCTGTTTCCCTTTCGCTTTTTCTTTCTGTTTTCTTTCTTCTTCCACTTTGTCACTAATGACAACAACTTTATCAGAATGAGAAGATTGATCACCTTGCCTTTCTTGAAAAGACATTCTGTCCGGAGATTGTGCTTGATCGGCATGAAGGATTTTTTGAACACCTTCACTCGGCTTTTGAACCGATTCCTCTCTACTTTTCTTTGAGTTTTGAAGAAATTCTAAAAGAAAATCTCCTTCTTCTTCTATTTCTTCCATCACTTGTTTCCCTTTTTCTTTCTCGGGAAGACTTTGTACGATGGGCTCTTGGTGCACTTCTTCAGTTAGTTGAGCACTAGTATCTTCAACCACTTTTAAGACTTTAGAAACATCAAAGTCTTGAGCCTTTCTTTTCAAAAGAACCTTCTTCTTCTTTTCGGCCTGAAGGGTTTCTTCTACCCTTATTCTTTCTGCAAAGGCCTCAGTAGGGTCAAGACCAAACTTCGGATCACCTTCTTTTCTCTGTTCCTTATCTTTTCTCCATTTTGCTACAACCTCCTTATTGTACCTTGGCTTCTTCTTAGGCTTCGAACTGGTTTGCGGATCAGACTTTTGAGTAACACCGGTGGATTGAATGTCTTTGGTTGGCATAGGTGCCGATTGATTCTGAGCCAATTCAGCTTCTACATCTCTGACAAAAAGTTTTGAATTCGAATCAAAACAAACATTCAGCTTTTTCATCGTACTCTTAATAATCCAAGATGGCCTCAAATCCATGGGTTTTCCTTTCAAAGGAATGTTACAAAACTTCATACTTTCAAAAATGAACTTCGTAAGAATGGCTGGATACATTATCATCTGGGACTTAATCCCTCCTGTCTTGACATTCTTGATGGTTTCAAAAATATACCCCATGAGATTCACTTTTCTCATGTTCACAAGATAATCAAGCATGAAAATATCAGAAACTTTCAGAGTTTCTCTATCCCCTTTCCTTGGTATAAGAAAACCTTGCATCCATAGAGTGACAAAACGATTGTCCGGTGAAAGATGAGACACTTTCCTCTTTTCCTCATTAATAAGAATCAAAGACTTTTCAGCATTTTCTCTATTAAACGTACCAACTTCCTCTGGTAGTTTGTGAGATGGACAAAAAGAATCTCCTTCTACAGAAACATTCAGAAAATGTGCTGCTTGTTTCACAGACATAGATAATTTTCTATCGTACACAGCGAAATTTATAGTCATATCTTTGTCGAAAGAAACGGTTTTGTAAAACTAACAAACTTCATCAAAAAGAACTGGGTCTTGAATATCAGGCTTTTCAACACACAGATGTTCCAATCCTTGAAACAAAATGATCCTCCTGATTGTAGAATCGTACGTATCGAAAAAGTCTCGGGATACTAACCTTTCTCTGTTAAAGTCTTTCTCTGTAAAAGTCTTTGAAGACATTTCGGCGGGAGTGTTAGCAGAGGATTGAGACATAAAGGTGATGCCGATTGAGAAGATCGTACGATGGTTTATAGCCGGTGGAGCAGAGGTTCGCCTCAATTCCTGGAAAATCAATGTGGGTTTGGGGAGGGGAGGGGGGTATTTATAGGCGATAAAGAGATGATTGTTGATCTTCTATGGTCGAAAAAGGGTGACCGTTGATATTCTACGGTCAGGAATAGAGAAAACCAGATCAATGGTTAGGATTAAAACAAAGAAAGAAAAAAAAATTTAAAAAAATGAAAAAGATACCTGTCGGAGAACATAAGATGATTGTTGGTTTTGGTAATAATCAAAAACAAATACGATCGTAAGGAAAGAAGAAAAAAACATCATGCCGATGGAAAACAAAGTCATTACTATGATCGGATCGTACGATGGAAAATAATTTTGTTACCAAGAGCTGACAGTACGATGGAAAACAATTTCAATACCATCATCGGTCGATACAAAAATATTGAATGATACGATGGAAAAGAATTTCAATACTATCATCGGTCGATTCAAACAAAATTGAATGATATGATGGAAAATAATTTCAATACTATCATCGGTCGATTCAAAAAAAAATTGAATGATACGATGGAAAAGAATTTCAACACTATCATCGGTCGATACAAAAAAAATTGAATGATACGATGGAAAAGAATTTCAATACTATCATCGGTCGATACAAAAATATTGAATGATACGATGGAAAAGAAATTCAATACCATCATCGGTCGATAGTAAATGATACTATAAAACTGTCAATACGATAAACAAAAAACTAAAATTGTCAATATGAAAACTAAGATTGTCAATACGATAAACAGGGAAAAAGTAAACAATCCAAAGAGTAAATAGTTAAAGAACATAAGTTAAAAAGAAACATAAAGACATAGAATGAAATGTCCTCCCCCTTTCTACGAGGAGTTTCTTACTATTAGGAGAGATTTAAAATAGGAAGTAGATATGAATGATTATTTTAATGTAATCATTCGTAGCTTCTGTTTTATAAATTCAAATCTATCGGAAGGTAAAGGTTTTGTAAAAATGTCAGCAAGTTGTTCTTGCGTTCCGATGAATTGTAAAATAATATCTCCTTTCTGTGTGTGATCCCTAAGAAAGTGATGCCTAACATCTATGTGTTTTGCACGAGAGTGATGTGCTGGGTTTTTACTAAGAGCTATGCACTTGTATTATCACAAAGAATTTGAGTTTTGGAAAAACTCAAACCATAGTCAGTGAGTGTGTGCTGCATCCACAATACTTGAGCACAATAACTTCCAGCTGCTACATATTCAGCTTCAGCAGTGGAGAGTGCTACTGAGTGTTGTTTCTTACAGGACCAAGAAACCAAAGAGTCTCCTAAGAAATGACATGTTCCAGATGTACTTTTTCTATCCATTCTACAACCACCAATGTCAGCATCTGAAAAGCTTTTTAAAACAAAATCATTTCCAGAAGAGTAGAAAAGGCCTAAATCCATAGTGTCTTTTAAATACCGAAAGATTCTCTTTACGGCTTTTAAGTGAGACTCTTTTGGATTAGATTGATATCTTGCACATAAGCATACAGAAAACATCAAGTCGGGTCGACTAGCTGTCAAGTATAGCAAACTCCCTATCATACCTCTAAAAATTGTTTGATCTACTGGTTTCCCAATTTCATCAAGATCAAGAGTATTTGAGGTACCAATTGGGGTGCTAATACTTTTAGTTTTGTCAAATCCATACTATTTGAGTAAGTCTTTAATATACTTATGTTGAGATATATAAGTACCTTCTGGTTTTTGAGAAATTTGAAAACCTAGAAAGAATGTTAACTCACCCATCATACTCATTTCAAACTCAGATTTCATTAAGTTTGCAAAAGAATCGGTTAAAGATTTCTGAGTTGATCCAAATATGATGTCATCAACATAGATTTGGACAACCAAAACATTTTTGTTTTCCATTTTGATAAAAAGAGTTGGATCAGCTGTACCTTTTCTATAATTGTTTTGTAAAAGAAATCCTGTGAGTCTATCATACCATGCTCTAGGGGCTTGTTTAAGACCATATAGAGCCTTGGTAAGTTTAAAAACATGATCATGATGTTTTGAGTCTTGAAAACCAGGAGGTTGTTCGACAAAAACTTCTTCTTGAACAAAACCATTTAAAAAAGCACATTTGACATCCATTTGAAATAGTTTGAAATTGAAATATGCTGCGAAGGCTAATAGAATACGAATAGATTCCAGTCTAGCTACAGGAGCATATGTTTCTTCATAGTCTATTCCCTCTTGTTGATTATAGACTTTAGCAACAAGTCTTGCTTTATTTCTTACAATGATTCCATTTTCATCACACTTGTTTCTGAAACCCCATATTACACCAATCACAGTTGTTTCTTTAGGTCTTTCAACTAAAGTCCAGACTTGATTCCTTTCAAATTCATTTAGTTCATCCTGCATTGCTTTGATCCAATCGTCATCACCTAAGGCCTCACTTGGACTTTTAGGTTCAATTTGGGAAAGAAAAGCAAGATGTTCTATTTCATTTCTTAAGGAATTTCTGGTCCTTACAGGTTGATTTATATCACCAATGATGTTATCACTGGGATGATTCCTAAGAAACAATTGATTTGGGTTTTGTAAAACTTTTCATCAACATATGGTAGAAAATCTTCTGTGGTAAATATTTCAGGAATAATTTCTTGAACATTTTCCTTACCAGAATGTTCTTCTAATAGAGGTTGATAAACATTTTTGGAAAATACATCTGAGGATGTAGGATTGGGTTGGTTGAAAACAAAAGGGTTAGTTTCATCGAATTTTACGTGTACTGTTTCTTCAACAGTACAAGTGTTTTTATTGAAAACTCTATAAGCCTTAGAAGTTGTAGAATAGCCTAGAAATATTCCTTCATCAGATTTTGGTGCAAATTTGTGTAGATTGTCTTTTGTATTCAGAATGAATACTTTGCATCCAAAAACTTTGAAGTAAGAAACTTTAGGTTTTCGGCCAGTCCATAACTCATAAGGAGTTTTATTAAGAAATGGTCTAGTTAAAACACGATTTATAGTATAACAGGCAGTACTAACAGCTTCAGCCCAAAAGTGCTTAGCAATTGAGTATTCACTCAACATGGTTCGAGTCATTTCTTGAAGAATACGATTTCTTCTTTCAACAACCCCATTTTGCTGAGGAGTTCTTGGTGCTGAGAAATTGTGAGTAATACCTTTCTTACTACAAAAAGTTTCAAAATCTGAGTTTTGAAATTCACCACCATGATCACTATGAATAGTTATCAATGGTAGGTTTTTCTCATTTTTAACTTGGGCTCTAAAAGTTTTGAAATAGGAAAAGGCTTCAGATTTCTTTGTGAGAAAGTAGACCCATGTAAATCTAGTAAAGTCATCAACTAAAACAAATACATAGTATTTGCCTCCAATGCTTCCAGATTGTGAAGGACCAAATAGATCCATATGCACAAGCTGTAATGCATTAGAAGTTGAAACTTCATTAATTTGTTTAAAGCTAGTTTTATGTTGCTTTCCAAATTGACAAGGATCACAGACTTTTGAAGAATCATATCTAAGGTCCGGTAGCGCTTTTACAAGTCCTTTCTTTGAGAGTTTTCTTAGGTTTCTCAAATTACAGTGTCCTAGTCTCCTATGCCATAGCCACGATTGGTCTTCTATTACACTTAAACAAGGTAAATTTTGGTTCCTAAGGTCTTCTAAGTTAATAGTGTAAACATTCTCTTGCCTATGGGCAGATAGAATGAATTCAGCCTTGGAATTGTGAACTAGACACTTATCATTTCTAAAATTCACAAGGTAACCTTCATCACATAATTGACATATGCTGATGAGATTGTGCCTAAGACCTTTAACAAACAAAACATTTGAAATAAGAACTTTTCCAAGAAAAACGATATTACCTATACCAACAATCTTTCCTTGAGCATTATCTCCGAAGGTAACTTTTCCACCTTTTGTTTTGATAACCTTTTCAAAGAAATCTTTGTTTCCAGTCATATGTCGAGAACAACCACTATCCATGTACCAAATGTTCTTATTGATACACTTCTCGTTTTCCTGAAAAAGAAACAATTAGATTTTCGGAATCCAAACTTGTTTGGATCCAGAAGGGTTAGATAAAAGAATTTTAGGAATCCACATTTGTTTTGAAAAATGAGCTTTATGAAATCCTAAGGATTGAGTTTTGTTAAGAGAACAATCTCTTCTCCAATGTCCACCACATTGACACTTGGAACAGAAAATGGTTTTTTGAGGAAAAAAATAGTTATTACTAAAAACAGGTTTGGAATAAGTATAACCAAGACCAGAACGATTTCTCAATGGTCTAATTTGAGAATACATTCTATCAAAGTTTTCTTTTCCATGAGTAAAGTTTGACAAACACTTTTTCAAGGATAAAATTTCTGACTTTAGTTTTAAAACCAAATTTTTGTTTTCTAAAACATTTTAATTTGAACTAGAGTTAGACTCTAAAATATTTTTCATTGAAATTACAGTTTCAAGATCCTTAGAAAGTTTATCCTTATCAGATTTGACTTTCTAAAGGGTTTTTAAAATACTTTCAAAATCTGAAGTTTTCACATCAAGATCTTTAGAAAGATCTGATACTTCTTTAGTCAAAATAGAAATTCTAGAATTTGCTTTTTCAAATCTCTTTTTGAGTTTAGAATTTTCATTTTCAAGTAACTTAGAAAATCTAGAGACTTCTTCAAAGAAGGTAAAGTATCATCTTCTGATGATGAGGGTTCATCATTTGAAGATTCATAATATCTATTATCAACATAATTTGCATTTAAAGAAACATTTGTAACAGTTTCAGCATTATGTACCTTAGCCATGAGACAATGATCTTCAATTGGTAGTCTGGCTAGAAGTCCAATATTTCTTTGTCCTGATGTCTCATATTCTGAAGAATCATCTGAGGAATCACTACCACTTGCACTCCACGTATCATTTGCTTTCAAGCCTTTCTTTGTCTTATAAAACCTTTTCTTGTTTCTTTCAGAGTGTTTCTCTTTTCTATCTTTCCTTTTTAGTAAAGGACAATCAGGCCTTATATGTCCTGCTTTTTTGCATTCATAACATGTTACCTCTGAATCTTTCCTATCTTTCCTGTCTTTCTTTTTGAATCTGTATTGAGAATCTTTCTTTCCCACAATCTTGTTCATCCTTCGAACAAGATTGGCTAACTCATTATCCGAAAGATTACAATCACTTGAATCAGATATAACAACTTTCTTGGATTTAGACCTTGTAAGCCTTTCAGGTGTTTTAGCTTTAGATGCAAAAGCTACACTTCCATTCCCATTCTTCTTCTTATTGAAATCAGAATCTCTCTTCATTCTTGTCTCATGCTATAGAAGATTTCCAAAGAGTTCATCAAGAGTAATCTGGGAAACTTTTCTATTTTCATCAATAGCTGTCCTTTTCGACTCCCATTCATTTGGCATAATATCTATAATCTTGTCAACAAGAGCTTCATCATCAAGACCTTTTTCTCCCATAGATTGTAAGCTGTTGACAATTGTCATAAACCTTTGTTGCACTTTACATACTGGCTCTCCATAAGGAAAAACAAATCCATGATACTCTGCTCGAAGCATTGCTCTCCTTGTTTCTATAACTTTGGATGTACCAAAATGAGTGACTTCTAGTTTCTTCCAAATACAGTTGGCTGCTTCACATGAAGATATCTGACTATATATATTCCTAGTCATAGAGCATAATAAAGTATTGCGTACCTTGTAATTCAGTTGATATTCTTGCTTCTCTTGGTTGGTGAAAGTACTAACTTCTTTGTCAGGAATTTTGTAACCCCTAGTAAGCATAATAAAATTGTCTACACCAGTATTGATAACGAAAGTCTTCATACGATCTCTCCAATACTCATAATCATTCCCATCAAAGATTGGTGGTCTAGAAGGATTCAGATTATCTATTGATCCGATATTCATTCCTGCCATCTAATATAACAAAAACAACTTTTCCACTCCACACGTTAGTGTAGTAAGTATTCAAGATAGTGATAAGAAGTAAGGCTAGTAATACAAATTAGTGTAAAACCTCCTCTGATACCAATTGTTGGATCGAATAGTAGATATATTTTTCTATTAGATGGAACAATACAAGAGGGGGGTGAATTGTAGGTTTAAAAACCTTTGAGTTTTTGCAACAAAGAGATTAGTTTAAATGATCTTAAACTAATACAAATATAAACACCCACAATTGTAATGAATATAAAAGGTATGATGTATTGTAATACTAATGTAAAGTAAAACAATTGTATTCAAGGTGAACACAATAATCAGAGTAATACAAAGATGAATGATTCTACCTTAAAGCGTATAGAATCAATCAATACAAAAAGTAATAGAATGATTGTAATTGAAACAATTACAATTGAATATGTAAAGAAGAAAGGAAACAATACAAATCCCTTTCTAATACAACAGCGGAAAATGTAAAAGTATTACAATTCTTTTGACCCAAAGAGAAGGGTTATCCTTTCACCTAGGATAAAAGGTCTGTCTCACCAATACCTTGGTGAGCCCTCGATACGATGATCGGCACGTCTGTCTGCCTATCCCCGGCAGCCCTCGATACGATGATCGGCACGTCTGTCTGCCTATCCCCGGCAGCCCTCGATTTTGTAGGTAATCGGCACCTCTGTCTTTCAATTACTTGAAAGCCCTCGATACGATGATCGGACGCACAAGGCTGATGAGAGAAGTCACAGTGTCTCTCTCTAGAATCTTGATAGTTCACAGAGTCTCTTCATTCGATCTCTTTGTTCATCGTTGTTCTCACAGCTTCAAATGACCTCCTATTTATAGGCCTCGGGTTCCAACGGTCATATTGCCTCCAACGGTCATATTGAAACAGAAAGCACGAAATCGTTTCGATTAGTTTTTAACTAACTCAACGACATCGTTTTGTTAGGACAAGAGATATATAGAAATGTAAAACATGAGTACGATTCATATGCAGAGAGAGTTTTTGACAAAGTACCAAAACAAATAGTGATCATCTGAATAGCAGAGTCAGTACGATACGATTGACAGAGTCAATACGATACGATTGACAGAGTCAGTACGATACGTTTGACAGGGTCAGTACGATATGATTTGGTCAGTACGATCAACATCGTACGATATGATAAACATGATAAAAGACAATTGTAATTTACAAACATATGATAGAATACATTTGTGATTTCCAAAACATAATATAGAAGTCAAAAGAAGACTTTTGACTTAACAATACTTTAGTGTAAACTTTCAAAATGATTCTTTATACCACATGAAGAAGAACTTCAATATTTCCCTCCTGAAACAACCAGACCACTTCTTAGGGACTCTTTTAAATTCACTTCTTTGATGAGTTCCTAGTTCATAAAATCATCAAATCTACTTAAACAGAAAACATTTTCATGTGACTTGGTCTCATAATGCATACCATCCGAGAAACACCTATCCCTGGATATCTCATCAGCTTTCAAAGATGGAACAAAGCCCTATAGGTTGGTAAAACATCCAACATAGTCCAAAACTAATAAGACCTCCTATTTCATATGCATAAACTCATGATATTTTTAATTTCTCAAGGGTTTGGGATAAAAATGGATCAGGAAATTCATCTCGAATTCCTTCAAATATAGTTCATCATATCTCCCAACTTCTTCCAGAATATCCCTCCAAATCTTGTCAGGTCTATGAAGAATATATGCAGCAAGATTCACCCTCAAATCCATGGGTGTCTTGAGATACTTGAAGATTGTCTAGACTGACTCAATCTAGAACTTGGCTTCTTGGGGTCCACCTACCTTAGTAAAAAAAAGTAGATTCTGAAGAAGAAACTCTCGTGTTAGCTCAAACATCGAAGGAACAGTGTGAACAATATCCCATTCCATGGATTGCATGACCCTCAGGAAGTTGTCACAAAGCTAAACATCCATCCTATCTTCATAAACTATAGGAAGTTCCATTTCAGATGTGCTATTAGTGTGATGATTTCCAATTTCCTAACACTCATGTTGAAGATGACCGGGAGGAATTTTCTTTACAAGAAAAACAAACACCTTATAAAAATGGCTAGCAACATAGTCAACCCCATAGATGACTGCAAAGAGAACCACTAACTCTTGATCTTTCAAGACATGGATTACAAGTATTTTATCATGACATGAAAAATAATTTCATTAATCCATTGAAATATATATCTCATATTACAGTTCAATAGGAAGTATATACCCATGGAAAAATAAGTATTTCCCTATAATGAACAATCCTTGTCAATATATTTCATTATGCCTATTATGATGCATGTATTATCATCTCTCACCATACCAGGCCATGAGTATAAATCTCAAGGAAGAATAACACCATATAACAATATCCTCACTCAACTTGTGAATCACCTTATGTCAAATAACATCAAATTTAACAAGAACACATCCTAAATAGTAATCCCATTCCTAGGTACTTGAATTTTCCCCCATATATGGGTTATTTAATCCCATGAACAAGATAATTACCACATCCCGACACATCCTAGTCTCCTTTATACCATTACAAAAATACCAATGCTAAGAAAAATAAAACCTACTCCTCTGATACCACTTTTTATCATCCCTCAATCTGGAACTCTCTCATATGCCTGTAAAGGGCTGGTTACGAAACTCAAGCACACCTCCTTGTATGCCAGAGGTTGTTGAGTAGAAGTGGGTGTGAAAGGTATACTTGGGATATTATACACCCGGTATGAAGTGTCATAGTAGTAGAAAAATTTATAATTAATTTAAAATATAATAAAATTATAAACATAGTGAAAGAAAAAAATAAATGATAACTGAATAATCCAATAAACTGTAAAGGAATAATGTGATTATGTGCTAGAATGCAACTAAATTTAATTCTAGAATGATATAATAAAAAATAAGATTAGACTCAAATAAAAGGCTCAATGTCCCGGTTCTTGAACCCCATTTTTGTCCCATCTAAAAATTCCATCTCCACAACAAAAAAGAAATCAAAAGTAAGGTCATTTTCCCTTTTCCAAACCTGGATCCACATAATCTGCTCAGGAGGAAAACAGAGTACCAAATAGGGTGTGATATAACTCAGTAGGTCAGCACAGTTATGTCTAGACAAAACCAATATGATAAGAAGTGTATGTACTAAATTAATAAACATGTGCATTAATTAATTCAAAAAATATATACAACCATAACATGCTTTGGCTCCTTGCTGAAACATATATAATCATGTTTTACAACCATGAAATCCATAACCATATATCCAAGGTAAAATAACCTACTTCGATGCCATGCCAGAATAACTTTAGGAATGTATTATAACTATGCCAAACACAACTATATAACAAAGGTATAGTCAAAAAAATCTGTGCCAAATCCCTATAAGCATTACAACTTTCCAGATCAAATCCCTATAAGAATTACAACATGGGACTATCCATAGCCCACTCTTTAAAATAATTACAACATGGGACTAGGCTGATTGTACTCAATGTCAATATTATAGTATATAAGTGTGAATATTCAATGGTTGAGCCCGATATATAAACCTTACATCACATAACACATTCCCTATCATACAAAAATGATATAATAATATCATAACACAATTTTTTAATGGTTAATTAGGATAATTACCATCCTTTATTCATATTCCACTTTCAATTCAATTCAAAAATGATTAAAAATTATATCAATAAGAAACAAACAAAATTTATGTATTCTATAACAATAAATCACCCTAGGTCACATGTCATGGTAAACATACTTTAATCCAAAATCAAATTAAGTTATAATAAAAGTGTCTCTCTCAAATTGGGTGTCCATAAGCTAGGTCAAAATCTAATTGAAAACAAAGGAATTTAAGGAATGATCCGATTTATTATTAATTTAATTTTGGTGTAGATTTCATTGGCACAATCATAATATTTCATAAACTTCAAAATTATCCAACAATAGAGTTAAGATTTAGACACCCAACATTTAACCGATGATCCACCAATGCATCAAATAGAAAAATACCATGAGAAAGAAGGAGTTGGTGATTATAAAGAGGTTCTTATATCAAAACAGATCAAGATCAAAACCAACAATGAAAATGGCCAAAGGATTTCACTACAATAGTTGGATAACCAAAGGGAAGAAAGAAGACACGTAACCGACGAAACAAACTAGGGATTAAAGATTAAAACATGTCATTAATAAGAGAGGTTGTCCCTCCAAAATAACTTGGAGAATGCCCTAGGTTTTAGAGGAGAGGAGTTGTAGTGAAATATAATTAATTTTAGCAGAATAAACTATTTATAACTACATTTTGTGCATTTAAATGGCATGTAATGTTTTTATACATTGTGTAACTATTTCTAACAGAATTCATCAAAAAACTAATTTCCTTGAATTTATTTTATTAAAAACATCGAATAATTACATGACGTTTAATCCCTTAACTTGATGTGTAAATGTTTGTTAAGTGATTTTTCATCCAATTTTTATTTTGAATAACAAAAAACCCCCATAAAAGCTTCTCAAATTACTATGAACCCATATTAACATGTAGTAACATTTATAATCAGACTTTATTAACTCAAATGAGTATACATCCCTGAAATTTAGATCATTTTTTCCAACAAAGTCTCTTTTTCTTTAAACAATAATTGACCACCATTGGTAAAATGAAATACATAGAGAGAAACATAACTGAAAAAATATGGGATCTTCCATCTAGAATTCTTTATAACTCTAGTTACTATAAATAATGTATTACTTTTTTAGAGATCTATTTATATATTGAAGCCGAAATTTTGGTCATTTAAATTTTTTTCAATGAATAAATAAAATAATTTTGTCACAAAAAATGAATGTGATCCATGTGTTTACATGAAATTCAGTGGCAGTGTTCTTTTTTTCCTTGTAATATATGTCGATAACATATTACATATTGGAAACAACAATCGAGTCTTACCATGAGTTATGGACTACTTAGTAATGTGATTCTTCAAGAAGGATTCAGGTAAAGAAACCAACATTCTTAGGATTAAGATTATTCAAGATTTATTTAAGAGGGTTATTTGACTAATTTAAAGTACACATATTGACTGGATATCTAAGATATTTAGTGTGAAACAATTCAATATGGGATTGGTTCTAGTGTCACATAGTATACATCTTTCTATGGAAATGTGTCCTCAAACACAATAGTAAAGGGAGAGGGTCATTAGGATACCTTACACAACTATGATATGTTTCATCAAGTATGTTGTGTCATATACCAGTCTTTATTTTTTCTTATTCCTCGATCATAGGAGAAAATATCAATCTTTTCAAGATAAACAACATTAAACTATTGTTAAGGATATCCTTAAGTACCCAGGGCATACTAAAGATTAATTCTTGATATATAGGGGAGATGAAGAGCTAGTCCTCAAGGGATATTCTGATTCTAGCTTAAAAATATATCAAAATTATCTAAATACAAATAATTATGCATATTCTATATCAATGGAAGAGTTATCAGTAGAAATATTTAAAATAATTGAGTTTTCCTTGATTCTATATCATAATCCAAGATTATAACTACTCTCGATGTAGAAAAGTATGGATATGAAACTTATTGTAAGAGTTTAATTTTTTTTATATATTAAATACACCGTCTCATTTTATTTTGAAAGTATTATAGTGGTTTATAACACAAAGGATCAAAGGTCTCATCAATGGATAAAACACACGATTTATAATTGTCACATGTGGAGAGATTCTAAAAGGGATAAGGTCTATAGGTTCATAGTTTATAAGCAGTATCACATGGATGATCCCTTGAATAAATATTTACCCCATCACAATCAGGAATATAATATGGGAGCTAGATAACTGAAATTTGTTAGTAGTTGGCTCTATTGGACGTGGGAGTTTGTTGAAGTTAGTTAACTAGAACCATCTTCTAGGTTATTTTTATTACCTATATTAAATAATCTTTAATATTAATAAAGTTCTTATCACATCATGATTCTTTATCTACGTGAAATTGTATGTGATAATATCATAAGGGTACTTGTCGCACTGAATGGTCATAGGAGTTCCCCACTATAATGGTAATATAGGGGTACAATGTTATTATTCTTAAATATGTTTTATTTTTCTAGATTATATCATTTTTTGAGACACAAATGATATGATCTATTAGGGGTAGGGGTCTCATAAGACATTTATACGTCTTCTTGTGAAGTTTATTCCTTAATAATCTCTTAGAGAAGGAGGTTCTGATAACTTAAACCGCTAGTAAGAATTATACATTTATATGTGTCGCAAAATTATCTTATATGTGGATGTGTGTAATGGCCCTTCTACTTTCAGAATGTTATTCGTTCATATCATAAGTCGTGTGCTCTAATGTATTTCCATAAACCATGATGACAAGTTTTCATGGTGAAGTTTGGTCCCTTGGGTGTGTCATGAGTTATATGGAATTAACAAAAAATATGAGAAATGATTTTCCCATTTTGTTCCTTAATTAATTCTGATATACCAATCCATTTTATGGGAATTGAACTTTCTTATTAAGCCAATTTTCATGTAACATTTTTGAAAATTTCATTTCTATAAAGTTAAATAAAGAATATGAATATCTAGGTTAATGAAAAAAGTGTGGAACCTAAAATAGTAGAGATATTGCGATAAGGATATTATCTTACACAGTGTATATTTGTATGAGATTTAATGTCTTTCCAATATTAAATTCCTTATCTATAGGTACCTCATCATGTTTCTAGATGCAAAACATACACTTTAGGTGGTTCTTTCTACTTCCACTAACAAAGGTTCATCGAGGGCCACACACTAAATGTATCAATACCCTCTGTTAAATTATATTTGAATTTAACAAGTTGAATTAATATTATTCACATACATTGTTTAATAATTATTCCTATTTATTTGATCAAAAATATTCATCAACTAGTTATTTAATGGAATATTTTTTACTTGAGTATTTAGTAAATATTAATTAATTATTTTAGTAAATATAATATTCATATATTTATGGTTGAATAAGGTAGTGCTATTTACCTTTTAAAATAAATAGTAATTATTAATGTTTCAGTAAATATTGAGGTGTATTTATGTAAGGAGTTTAAATATTTGATGATAAATAATATATATTAAGTATTATTTAAATAAATTTTAATTTAGTAATTCTAGAAATGATATTAATTTATCTTTGAGTCTAGCGAATGTGATGTAAATAATAATATTATTAATATCATTTTGGCATGTGGTTCATCGAGAATTAAGAGAATGCAAAGGGACTTTGGAAAATTGTTACTCTATAACACTAGTGTTGTACAAACCAAATTATATCATTCACATCCCTAATCATCATTTTTCATAATGAAAGTCTATAGATAATTCCCCCAATCCACAGAGTTATTTTCCTCTAGAACGATCCCAATAATAGAGATAAATTCACCACCTCCACCCTCTTGACTATAAAAAAATTAAGAATCCTTATAACCTCAAAACAATTCTTATTGTGGCCATCAAAAAATGACCCAACCATTGGAATATTCTACACTAGAAACTATGTATTTAAATTAAAATGTTTGGAGGTTCTTTATGAATATGTGGATCAATGCCAGAGGGATTCTACCCTTGAATTCTCCGAGACAATGATTTTATAGTGTGAATCTTTTATTCAATGCATCAAAAGATAAATAATTTCAATGCAGGGTAATTTTTTTATAAATTAATTATAAAATATATGGGATGATCACGTCCTTAGGATTTTGGGTTTTAAATACTCCAAGTTTTGAGGAGAAATATGAATAATTTGATGAATTTATATTATTGGGAATGAGACTAACCACATCTATTATGATCTAAATCCTTCACAGAGAAAGTCATTTCAATCCCCAGATGACCACCATAGTTGGTCACCTCATAACATAAGTATATACATTTCTATTATATCTCACCATACCCAAGAACATAGTGTGGTGAGACCAGACTCACAATTTTCACTCCCCCTCACTCAACTTGACTTCACCTCAACTCACCACCATGCTCATCTGCCTCGGTGTTTTAGTGGTTCTTGTTTCTCATGAAGAAACAATCCAAGAACCACACCCACCAAAACAGAAACCATTGGGCATGGATCTCTACACCTTAAAAATGGATGGACCACAAATCATCCCATTACACCATGCCCTCCACCATGGGTGTGATACCCCTCCTTGTTTAACAACACACCCCTAAAAATAGGTTTTCACTCCCCATTTTTTCCAAACACATCAACACCAAGTTCACACATCCATAACCTCAATGCATGCATCACTGTGTCTATCAGCACACCCACCACCATGGCATGGTGAACTTTTAAAGGGATAAAATTAACTTTCCTCTCCTAGAAACCCACCAAACTCCCTCTCAAGACTCCAAACCCCAATGAAAATGTAGATGAATTGGGAAAATTGGGCCTATTATATATAATTTAGTAAAATTTATTTCAATATTAACATATCATATTATAGAATATTTATTAATGAATGTTTCAAAATCATTTAATTAATTAGTTATAAACACATTATGATTAATTAATTTATAAAAACAATATTTATTTATAAATATCAAAAAATATATTTTTTTCATTTATAAAAAATATAGAAGTTTTCTAATTCAATTCATAATATAATTTTAAGAGGAAAAAAATATTCGACTCTTTTCATATTTATTGGTTAAGGATGAATTTTGGAAGATTATTGATAGGTAGTGGAGCTTAAATATTTCAAGTGATTTTATTCATATTTTACAACTAAAATATTTTTTTTGAAAATGATTTGCAGCGTATGTATGATTTTTCAATTTTTTATACAGAGGAAAAAACGTAGGAATCAATAGAAAAATTATTATGTATCATCACTAAAAAACATTTCATGTAAATAATATTCTACAATTCACATCGATGTCATATAGAATATATGAATTTCTAAAATCATTTTTCAATTATATCATCAAATATTATATCACAATGTCATATTAAATAACTAATAAAATTACATGGAATATGAAATGAATTTCTTGTTATGATATCCCCACATTCGAAGTATCATTTCAATAGGTTAAAACAAAAATAATAATCATATATAATGATAGGTTATGTGACATGAAATAAGATTACAAAAAATCATTTTAAGAATGATTTCATTAATCAAAAGTTGTTTTGAATATTTTTTCCACTGTTTCTTTTCAAGTCATCTAATAACAGCTATTAAATATAATAGATAAAGATAGAAAAAATTAAATATTAAAAATTCCAGAAAAATTTAATCATGTATACAATAAATTCAGTAGTCATGTGTACCCTTAATGATATATGGACACTACAACATTCTTCATCCATGCTTTTCAAAGATCATTGTAGATGAATAAAAAAAAAGATCCCTTCTCTAAAGGTATCAACAGACTATTCTAAATTTCTCCAAAATTGTGTAGGATCATATAATAACCCATAATATACTAGTTCCTCATGAATTAAAAGGGTGAAGATGAATACATCTATAGGTATATGAGAGTTTCATCCAAGAATTCCTGAGAAAGATTAAGTCCATAATATGGAAATGGGATCCTATAAATAACCCTAAAAGACACTCCATGAGTGTTTTTACTTTTTATAACTATTTATAATCCATGATTAAATAACACAAGGCCAGTTCATGAAGTCATTTCTGGAATACACAAAACTCCAGATTTTTTCATCCTATGAACTTTTTATTAATGATAGTCAACATGTAAGGTAATGTTGAATGATAAAAACTATTATTCGACCACCCAAACAATAATTTGTAGTGGCATGGTATCGTATAAAATTTTGTAAGAAATAGATATTCATAAAATAAGAAATTATTAGGTGTCATTATATAACATATATTATGATATACCTATATCATACAATACAATATGGAAAAATGCATCATATGCATAATGGATTTACAGAATATCTCCAATGAATTTGGTTTTTCCTTGATAATGATACACAAAATTGAATTCCATTATGGATAGACTTGATACAATCTATATTTTAGTTGTGGCATGAATTGGAGGCATCTGATGAAGATGATAGAAGAGGAATAACTAATTATATTGATTCATAGACTCCATTGACATCTTTCAAATAGGCCATAAATAAATGAGTTCATTTGAAAGTAATTCCACATCCATGAATTATATAAGGATTTGTGTTTTATATGAATAAGTAAAATACATTTAAAAGTATTCTAAACATGTGTTATATTATTTATTATGAAGTATATAGGGGTTATAGAATCCCAGTGTTTCTTAATCTTGTTTTGTGTGTGGATAAACTCTTTAATCAACCATTCAGTGGACATTTTATTAAAGGTTGGGGCCAAAGCCTCACTTTATATTATCAAGACAAATTAAAGACCTATTTTTATTGGGTAGAGGGAGACCCATTACATATCTTGAAGACCTAGTGGGTATGTATCCCATTACATGGCCCATAGGCCTGATTTTTTTTGGCCCAAGGCCCATTATCTGAATAGTACTACAAGTGTATCTGCCTATTATAGTACTAGCATAGTACCAACCACTACTACAATGTTCACCATCACTATAGTGTCCACTGTTTCTACAGTCCCTCCACTGCTATAGTACCACAATAGTACTGTTGCAGTAACCTACACCCAATGTGTTTTGAAACCCCATTTTTCATGTAGGATTATGGGGTACTTACCAATAACCTAAACCCCAACTAAACCATTCAATATACTTGACCAGTAAGGAAAAAAATATTTATTTTTAGCTAGTTTCCATGCATTATATGTGGGATTGGCTAATGGGTGAGGATATTTCAGCAGATGAGAATCAAGGTTTGATTCCCTCAAGAGATATATTTACTGTCTCTTTCAATAGAGAAATAGTTATGGTGTTTAGGGGATCATCAACATGATGTGTGGATTTAGTGATGATTTGTATAAGACTGTAATATTTTTATATGGACAAAAAAATGAAAAATTCATTAAAAAGGTGACTGGGACAAGTTATAAGGTGTGTGACAAATATTCTACATGTTTGACACTACACAATTATTGGTGGAGATATTAAGAGGAGGTTGGAGAGAAATAAAAACTAATATGAGGGGTGGGAATAGTGCGAATATGGTGCAGAAGGGGTTGTAAGAAGAGGAAATAGTCTGGTGGAGGGAAAAATAGGTAGGTCAGCACGACAGAGAAGGAATCATGGTCTGGGGTGGGAAAAGTTGGGAAATAGAATTAATAACATGCAGAAGAAAAATCAACAGAATTTATACCTCTAAAAGTTGTTAGATTTTTATTTATTTTTTAATGAAAAAATAAAGAAATATGATGGTTCATTAATATAGGAATGTTCATTTACTAGAAAATACCATGACCGTTGATCCATATATTAAATAAAATCTATATTTGATACCATACTTGTTTTTCAATCATGCTAAATCATGGAGAAATGGTATAATGGAAATTTTTAGAAGCCTAATAAAATAATTTTCCCCTTAATTTCAAAAAATTTAGAATTAATTAAGAGGATACAACTTTATAATAAAATATACTCTAGGGTGTAGAGTGATGAATATTAAAAAATCATAATTTAAAATGATGAAGAACAAAGAAAACTAATATTAATTATGTTCTTAAATTAATTTAAAAACATGTAGTTGAATAAGTTTTAGTGTTGTTAAATAATTTTGGCATGACTTGAAAATATCATTGTATGATTTTTTCCTTTTAAAGACATTGTTGGTATAATCATATTCATTATACAATATTCCCAATGCCTTTAAGTATTTAGTTATTTTTTCATTACATGAATAAATGTTAGGTACACTATTTTTGTTTCTTTCAAAAAGATATGGTCTCTGTAAAATGATTATGGGTGGTTCAAGTACGGTTTCACAATCTCTAAAATCAGTTTCACCATTTTCAACTTTTAATAGAAATTGTCAATGGTTACCACATACTTAATAAGTTATAGATCAACTTTCCAAAGGAAAGTTTCATTTGGTGTTTTAGACCCAATGCCACTTAGGAACTCAAGTTGGTTGAGAGGATGGGAGATCAGGCACATCACACCCTTTTGGGAGGAATTATTTCTTATTATGGGACTCTCTTATAGATTTAGGATATGTTATTGAATCTCTTCCAAATATTGATATAGTAATAGTTACCCAAATAAAATTATTTGGTGTTGAATCCTTCTATATGTAAAGGGGGTTTTATTGATGAGATCATTTGTATTTAGCATATGTTCTCCATTTGTTTTCTTTTATTTCTTAGCAATGGGTAGATATTTATATTTTATATCCATGTAACCAGGAAATCTAGTGTTTACTGCCATACATGGATGTGATTGGTGTCTTAGAGATGGGATTGAATCTCTAAAAGGTGTCATATGCATCATGTGTATAGAGGGAATCAAAACCCATGTAGTTAATTTAAATTAAATCCATGGAGTTTAACATCATACGGAATAGAAAAATATGAGGGTACTTAGGCACTGGGTATTAAACACAAACCATATGAAGGAATCCTATGTATCTTGTATATAATAATAATTAGAGTCATCATTTTTCAATACACCCTCAACCCAATGATGGTTAGTTATAGATAATTAATGTATGTCAGGGTTATTTCCCTATGGTTTACCAATATGGGAATGCCTTCAGTAATTACACCAAGGTGGATGCCCTTGTATGGGGGAAATAATATCATGTAACTGAATGGAGATTACACTGAGGTTTCCCTAGATGGTGGGAAATTTGTGATGCAAGTGATATGATTGTTGAAAATCCCTAATCCCATATCATTCATCCTCAGTGTGATAAATAAGGGATAGCAAGTGATCTAACTCACTACACATGAATATGAAACTTACGTACTGGGGGACCTAAGAGAGTATTTGATTTGTAGGTCAGTCCTTAAGAATGTGTCTAAGGTATCTTGCTTATAATAATAATCAAAGTCATTATAATTCAATTTGTTGTATGTCCAAGTGTGTCTATTGGAAAAGGTTATTGTGCCCTGGAGTGTCTTCTTGACATGCTCAAAAAGTTGTGAATATATTCCGGACATGTCCTAGTAGTTTTCCTAGCATGTTTGAGGATATATGAACTTGTCCTCATTAGCAACAAGACATGTATAAGGATTCCTGGAAATCATGCGTGAGGTTTCTTCCACATGATCTAGATGAATTGTCCATGGGTTGATTCAAGATAAGGATAACATACCCAAGGTGCTTCTTAGGATTGAATCAAATATTTCAGAGGGATGCTACATGATTTAACTGACTTTCCCAAGTGTCTTAACATGATAAGGATTTCATATCTAAGGTGATTATTATGATTGAATTAGTCATGTCGGAGGACTTTTCATGATCATGTTAACATATCTGGAGCACCTTGTGTAACATGGATGACATTTTTAAGTGATATCGTATAACTTGGATTGGTCATGAGAATCACATGATCCCTTCACATTAAAATCATCATATCTATATTCTCATAACACTTCTGTATTTTAAAATATTTTTTCTATTAGTTACTAAATATTTTTCAGCCATTGGCCTCTTGAGAGCTCACATTACCAAGACGATTGGCTGAAAATATGTCACACAATATGGTCGGTGCACTATAAGTTCATCACATGATCAATAGGGTGTTCACACAATGCATATATACATTCCAAATATTCCCTTAATTTATTCACAGGTTTACCAGGAGGAATTCCCTTGTTATTTCATGTCTTTACACTCTGAGAAGTCTACACTCACCTCTATACTTTCATGTGTGTCTCATGTGTGTCATCTTTGGGTTGAGGGGTGGAATTTATTGGTCTCGCCACCCCAGATCTAAACTATGTTGTACAGTTCTTATATCACATATATGGACTCTATTAGGTGGAGGGGGCCTCGCATCATGCACTTCTTGTGAACCTTTTCCATTCCTTCCATGGTCTCATCTTTATGTCGCATGATAAAGAGTGACCACGAGAATAATATAACATCTCTATATTTATTAGACCCATGTGTTTTCAAAGGGCTTTCGTATGATCATTTCAGTATGTCAAAGATCCATCTTCATTCAAACCAACATTTCTTGAAGTCTTCGCAAGACCATGAATCCTTTCAAATAGGATTTTTCAAGATCAAGGTAGAATTTTCTAGAGTCCTTTGTGAGATTGAGTCTTTTCATCATAGGCCCTTCACATGAAAAATAGAGTAACTCCCCTTTGCATATGGATTTCTCTTTTTCCCACTTTTTATCTTCTATTTTCAAAGACCATCCCATTTGGTTTTTATTAGGGAACCACATGGTCAATACTAGATCTTAGAACGACATGTGAGAATTATCATCAATATTCTCTACCCATTTTTGTAGTGTGTCATGTGATCAATGATGGATCTCAAAATGGTGTCTAAGAATTATCACGGGCAGTCACCCCAATTGAATTTAGATCTGAAGTGTTTCTACATGACCAAATGGACATGCATGAGGTCCTTTTTTGGTGATGGTAATATACATAAAGTATTTGAAAAGGAATGACTGACATGCCATTATGGATATCATGTGATCCTTGAACTGACCATATGATTCCTATGATACCTTCGTGTTAAAATAAATGTGACTTCATTATCATGAAGATTACTCTTTTTTAGATTTTATTTTATAAGGTAAGTTGGATTACGTTCAGGAATCTATCAGTTGACATATCTCATAATCAGAGGATCTCATCTAGAAGCCTTTGAATGATCATCATCACTCATTTTGAAGCCTTTACAAGAATAAGATGGCTTATTGGAGGGTATTTGTATGATAAGAAGGACCTATCAAAGGGGATAATGTGGTCATTATCAGATAACATAGATCCCATGATCTAGTTGTGTGATGTTACTATAGTCATGTTATCAGATGTCCTCCTAGGGTTTACACATTCCACATAACATAGTGGCATGATCTCTATATTTCTAAACTGCTCATTCTATAAATTAGTAAAGAAGATAGTATATATTCTTTAAGTATTTATTCGATACTAAAATTATTGATACCCATTTTTTTGGTGTCAAAAAATTCCCCCAAATGAGGTGACATTTTTAGGAACAAAGCCTTAGTTTTGAGGTGAGTAAATTATTTCTTGAGTCCCAAAGGATTCTACTGATCAGTTTCCTATGAATATTTTGGTACTTTCAGTGACCTTTGGTATTATGTGGGATCTACATAAATAGAGTATTGAGACAGATACTCCTTAACCCATAAACTCAAACTTCAAGATCTCTTTTGACCTCCAATATCATGTTCCTACTTTATGGTACCTCACCACAAGAACTATTCACGTGATCTAATCGATTGATTCCACTGCATGACCTCCTTATATAAATGAATCGCACAGTCAAAATGTTACTTAATCAATGGTAATTTAGTTTAACCATGAAATATTTTATAGCCACATGATATATTTTCAAACATCATGTGGCCTAAGGGATTTTTTCATGATTTATTTCTCATTGGGTAGTTCATTTGAAAATCTCATGGTCTCATGGTCATAATTATTATAATGGGTCATGTGATAATGAGATACTTCATGGGCTATGTAATTCACAAGACTTGTATCATGTCATTTGATTGAGAACCCTTATTTGTATCATTTGATTCGCATGATTTTTTATGGGTAACACACTTATTTTGGTAGGGTTCCTCACTCATAAGAAATATAAATATTCCATTGTATAGATAGATTCTAGTTCACAAAATTTTGAAAAAAATAGAGGTTTTAGAAGTAGTGGCTTATTGTTATTCATTTTTCACAAATGCGGTTGTTGGACATTATTTTTTTATCCACTCATCCAAAAAGAATTTTATAGACCTGATGGGGAAATGTCTTGTGAAATATCCACTATCAGACTTCTTAACCCTTTATAGGATTGGTTTTATGAATTATTTTTCTATCCTTTCCTAGCAGTCATTGATCATGCCTTCATCCTAGGTCCCGACGAACCAAAATACCTTTAGATCAAATATATCCCATATGGATGATTTTATTGCTAAAGAAAAATTCTCAGATTTGTATATGGTATGGCTTAAAAATCAACATACATTGTAAAGAATCATTGTAAATATGATTCGAACATCTATATATATCCATCAATGATGAATAAATCTAAAAATAACTAGATGTTTGGGTTGTTTTCTAGCTTGTACATTTAATTAGGAGGGATTTTCAGGGTAGATTGGGGGTTTCCCTTCTAGGTACAGTATACTGCTTCAAAAATGTTTATAGATCGCAAAAACATTAGGATGTATGAAGTCATAAAAATCTCCCAAACCATCACTAAATATAACAAAGGATTGATGGTGGAGTTGATAAACCAGTGTATTCTGTACATAAATATATTTCATCTGGTGCATAGTGAGGTCGGAGTAATTCTCGGGGATATCTATCATTTTTTTGGTGCATAAAATTTAGGGCACTATAATTATGAGTTTCTCCATCCGCCTTCTATTTGGTATGGCATGGAGAGGACCCATCCTATTTAGTGATAACTAATCAAGAAGACTGAGAATGTCCCTGGGAAAGCCCAATTTCCTTGGGAAGACATCCAGTTTAAGAAATGGGAGGTATATTTTTTTCAATAAGTCCTATTCTGAACCCAAATCCAAGTATTCAATGTCTTGTCCCATAAATTATTCCGACAAATATGAGGGTTCCTATAGTTCCATATTTGAAGAGGTTTCACTTACCAACTAGGAGTAGGAGTTTATTTTGGACCTTGAACAATCCATTCAATTGGCATGTTTTCTAACTATGTTCTTATGTGGGTACCTTCCCCTAACCTAAGATAAATCTGGAGTAAAAGTTTCCTCCTTTTTTATGGTGGCCACTAAGGTAGGTGGGAGGCAAGTTGGGTTGGATATACCAATGTTGGACAAACTAAACAGTCTCTTACACCATATTTATTGGGGGAGATCCCCACACATAATTTATGGTCCCTTCCTGGTGCTATGGGGTCAAATGGTGGATCATATTAGTAGCTATGAATAACTGAGAATCCAGAACAATCTTTGAATCCATTTCAAACCCTTTTTCTCAGAGAATTAATGGGGTGAGGCCCTTCACATTAAAAGGATGGGAAATTAGGGGTCGCCGGATCTGTCATGACTACTTCTCTTTCAAACCCTATGGGATTCCCACTAGTTTAATAACTAACAATGGTGGGGGGTCTCTGAGTCTCAGGCTTATATGATTTCAATGTGTTATTTTTTCCTCTTTTCCTATATTGATGGGATAATTTTTTGTGAATGATAAGAACCTTGTTGGTTCAATCCCAAATTTCAATGAATTTTGGAAAAATGTATTTCCCCTCATTATGTAAAATCTAAAAAACTTCCAATGGTGGATCATTGGTTTAGGATAATTTTTACTAGATAAAAGACTGAAATTAAAATATACTTTCCTCTAAAGGATGATTAGATCGGTGCATCTCATCATTATTTTGGGATTTGGGTTCGCTCATATCCTAATAGGCCATTATCTAAATTAGTACGGAGGCTATAAAGTCAGAAATGACCACTGAATCTAATCCAAGGCCTATAAAGAAACTTTATTATAGTAGACTGAAAACCTTAGAGATGCATCACAAGGAAGTTAGAAATTTATAATCATATTTTTTACAAATCTAGATGACAAATTGTGTGGTTTCAATGAGTGTGGAACTTGTAAGAGAAACCAAGACTGCACTAGTGTTACCCCTTTCATTTAAGTAATTGAGAAACTGGATGGTGGATAACACAAATTTTGAGGTCTGGGGGGTACTGTTCTAGGTGGAGATAAACATGGAATCATTTCCATTTTTACTACTCTCATAAGAATATCCTTCAAAAACAATTCGACTTTGGTTGAGTATTTTCTTTAATACCTTGACATGATGATGGATAGCATAAAGGTATGGATCCACTACTCTCCCCTAGTAAAGCGGATGGTGGTTCCTAACATGATGAAGTTTTTTATGGATCAAAATGGCCAACCTACCTTGAAAATGTGGTAATAATATCCTTGCCACCATATTAAATTGGGTTTCACACAATTTAAGTTGTATTAATGTCTTTTCCATTTCTACCGATATGTAAGGAATATATAAGAGACTAGTCATTCCCACCATCCATGGTGTATTATCCTGAAGTTAAATCTATTAGAGCTCACTTTGGTGATGATTGGGGAACAAATGATGAGGTTTCCCTATGTCAAATGGATTTGATGGGGGAGGTGACTTATATTCTTGAGGTATCACAATATACACTTCCATCAGTTTCATTCTCAATGCCTTCAGCATCGGCCCCTTCTAGGGGCCCTTCATTGGGGAGGAAATAAAAAATGAATCATTTAAAACTATCAGATTCTTCTCAGCTAGAATTATCTTGTAAGCAATACACTTTACTTATTTTCTTAATCATTGCCATTTTAGTAGCTCATTCTGGTTGGTCTAAAATGTGTAGGTCTCTACCATGATTTCTTGGAGTAGAATACTTATTTCTCCAAGGATATGTGTTGGATTTATATCTCTCTAGTAGAACTTTCAATATGGGACTTATCCCATCTATTAATATAAATGGTTTAGGTTCCATCATGTTAAATCTTGGTACCTTCTACTGATGTTATGATGGTCATTCCATTCAATCCAGAACATGGAAATTCACTTCTGCAAGATGAGAATGTTGGTACATATTCCACTACTAATTTATCCTTGATTAAAGAATATCTTAGGGAAGTTGGGAACTTATTTAAATACCAAACATATTTACCACATTATATTATTTGATCAAACATTTATTCTAATATTACATCCCATAAAGGTAGTGAAAAAAGTGTTCAAACATATAAAACATCAGTGGTGCCACTAGGTTTCTCATCATAAGAGAAAGTATCCTCTTCACCCCAACCGAGTTGACTAATTCATAGGCTAGATATATACCCACCTCATAGAAGGTTGTGTATATGAGCCCCTCACCTAGTGATTTCATCCAGGAATATATTCTTGTTCCCAGATTGGCCTTGAGTCACGGATCAGAGTCTATGACACTCTATCAACTAATGTGGTGGTAAGTGTGGACTGAAATTTGGACCCTAATCTCATAGGCCCCTTTGTAAGAGATGAAGGACCAACTAGGTAATCTAAGGTATATGTTTACCACCCTTGGATATGAATTATTATATAATAAATATCATCATACCATGGTGAAGGAAGCTATTTAACTGATAGCATAGGAGGGACTTGACTTGTGGGTAGTAGCATCATAGGTAGGGTATTCAGTCAAAAAATGTCATGAAAAGGCCCTGAATGAGGATTCCCAATGTGTAGTGGAGGCGATGGCTCACCAAAACATGATCCATACTAGGAAGGTTAAAATTTACTGATTACATTATAAAATGACTCATCTCTACGAAGATATTTCTTGGTTTCATCATGTACTTCAAACATCAGAGAAAAATATGCTTGAGAAATAGGGAAAATTTAACCTGGTGATGATTTCCAGATCTGATGTCGTTTCTAGGGTTGAAGCATTTCAGAATATTGTGGAGGTGTAAAATTAATACACTTATCAATTGCACCAATTCATAGCCTACTTGGAGTAGATATATATATAGATCAAGGAATCCTCTAAGAAAATGTTGCAATGGGATTTTATTTTTGTGAACACCTATTTTTTGTGGATTCATGGAAGAGACTCTAGTTTATAGATATTCCCCCCTATTGTGTGCATTATTACTAAATAAAATATTTCTGAAAATTTCATGATACTTTCAAACTTTCATTTAGGATTGTAGTGGATTTTTTTGACTTGACAACATAGGGATCATCAAAGATTCCCTTCCTTTCTATAAAACAAAGTAAACCCAAATTCTTGGATTTGAATGATTAAATCACAACAAATTTATCTTGATAATTTCTCATGAATGAATACCAACATAATATTACTCATTGATTTTTCTTCTTTGGTCATCCTAGGATCACCTAGTTTAATAGGATAATTTGGTTAAACATACATCCAGGATGGAGAGTGCTCTAATTTCTATCCCTTTTAGTGGACTTAGCAAGAATTTATTGGTTTTTTCTAGGTAAAAATAATGATCCCTAAAATCTTTTTATTTTTTTTATTCTTCCCTATAATTTTTCTAAGATTGATATGGGGAAATATTAGTGGTCTTGGAATTGTATTTTTCTTAGGCACCCCTTTTACAGACTTTCTTTCTACATGTTTTATGTATTTATTTTTTCATCAATACTAAATATTTCCTGGGTCGCAGAAAGTTCATATCCATAAAAAAAGACTCATATTTTTCCAAGGGTGTGATTTTTCAGTTTTTAACCTAGTGAACATTGTCTCTTTCAATTGGATATTTTATGGACTTGTAGACTAGATTGTTGTTCTATTGTAGGGTCCTGTAGATTACAACACAAATTTTTGTTGTTTATGTTTATTTATATACGATGTTTTAGTAATTTAGTTTAATGTCTTCTAGATTGGACCATTTAATGTTGTATCTTAAGGTATTATAGCTCAGATCATCTTTTTTTGGAAGTCAATGATGGTTATTCATGATGTTTTTTAAGACTCTATATCCTTTATGGGATTCTAAAAACTTATTTTCCATGAAGGGTTATAAAACCCCACTTTATTAGTTAATATTCTGAATAATGGATATCCGTGAAGGGTTCTGAATCCCTACATTCTTGAAAAAAACATGAGAGATTAATGAAGATGATTATTTGTGACACCTTACATCCTTAAATTAAATGGTATTGGTTGATAGAAAAAATATAAGTGAATTCAATTCCACTTAGATATTTGGAATATAGATTCTTTAAGTAATAATCCAAAAGTTTGAACTGATGAATATGGAATGGGTAATACATTTCAGGGAAGACCATAAAACACTCTAAGGTATTGAGTTACATTGTGGTGTTTTCAAGGCTCGTGAGGATTGTAGATCCTTTCCAACAAGGTGGAGACACCACTAGTTGGTTGGTCATAGGCCCTTACACATAATCCCATATGGCTTATAGGAGTGGTCAAGAATAGTAGTCCCCACTATTTTCGAAGGGACATGAAAGATTTTTGAAAATTCAAATATCTGTATGATGAATTTAGAAGTGGGATGAAGGATATCTAATATGGGATTTGGAAGATAAGGGCATTTTAGTTTCTTTTATGGGACCTTGAGACCTACAACATGTTGTTTCGATTCACATAATGTGGGACATAAAAGGATGCTATAATGGAATATCGCATTCCTACTTTGATAATGGGTACAATACACAGTGATGTAACATTAAGGATGTCAAATCCTCTTGAATAGTCTGTTTATGGGGATTTTATATCAGGGTTTCGAAATATATGATTAAACTATATGTAGAAACTAGTGGATATAGTTCAATCACTAGTAATGGTGGAATACCATATTCCAAAATTTTGGGAAAATAACTCATGGATTTAATGGGTGTCTCCCCTATAGGACTAAGAATCCTCTAGGAACATGCTCTTTGGAAGGGTTTCAATTACCTAGAAAATCTTAGCAAGGTACCATTGGATTAGACAGTCTGAGTTATAAGATCTCTAAAAGGGAGAACCATGTGTAATAACTCGAGGCTACATAGTTCCATGAGATGGTTACCAACTTGTTTAATTTTTGGTTTCATCCCAGACTTCAAAGACCTGAAGTTGGTTTATGAAAATTGTAATTTCATGTAGGGTTTAAAAACCCTAAAATTTGTTTTTCCACCAATTTAATACATTATTATGGTGAGGATATGTGAAAAATCATTACTCTAACATTTTCCTAGACTGGGGGTTCCAACGAGCATTGCTGAAATTTTATTAGGGAAATAAGGTGGTCCCCATGAGATATATGACTTTTTTATTTATCATCTAAATATTTCCTAAACCCTAGAGGTGAAGATTTTTGTGAGAAGATAATTCAATTTTTCTTTGACCACCCATTATAGATTTTTTTCCTAACTTGTTTTATGCATCTTTCTCTTGTAGTTTAGGTTCATTCAATTTAGACCATAAAATAATAAATGTTAAGGTCATAAAACTTTGACCAAAGTGCATGTAGTTTAAGTTCATGATGCATTTGGACCTAGTATGAGGGGAGTGTTACACAAAATCCTAATTAGGATACCTGGGGTCCAGTGTACTTCAACATCCTTTTGAGTGAGAGATGAAAATTTTATAAATTGGGTATCAATTTTCTCGGGTCATGGGTAATAGTATGAGATAATCATGCCAAAAATGATCATGAATCACTCTTGGTTGGTGAGATCTTCTATGAAAATTTCAAGGCTCATAATGATTTGAATCCATTTTTTCAAGGTAATGACACATTTGTTTTACAGTTAGGAGATCATATGTAGGACGTAGGGGAAAACATGCATAGTTAAATAATGTGTCCCTTGAATATAGGTGTCATATTACTAGGGATGTTATAGGTTTGTGGAAACCCTGGTTGATCAAGATAGGATGTGTGTTTTATGGATTTATCTACTCAGAAAGATGATGGAAGCACCCCTATATTTGGTTAACCAAGGTCAGGAACCCATGGAACTTTGATAAGAAGTGATGATGGTGATGTTTCATACATCTTAACATCTTGTAGTGGGGAAATATTTTTCATGTATTCAAATTTAATATGACGGGTACATCATCCTTTTTGTTTACCATCATGTGGTAAGGATGTAGGGACCAACAAGAAATTGTGAAATATATACGTGGGGACACTGTGCACTAGTTTGGTAAATTTAGATGTAATAAATGACTTTTAACCATGTACAAGATTATTATTGGTTATCCATATTTTGTAACACTTCTTGCATAGATTTTTCCCGTGGATAAGAAATTCGTGCATAGATATAAATCATACATAGGAAGATAAATTCTTTATGAATTAAACTTCATTAAACAGATGTATATTCAATTTTTATGGTTGGTCTTCCATAGGTTTCCATATACATATTATAAGGTCAGGATTCATTCTATAATTAGCTCCTCTAATGATATCCCCCTATATAGATTAGACTCATTTGTAGGGGAGAGGGGCATTTTTGTATACCCTTTGTGAGTGTTAACATTAAGCTCAGATAAGGGGTTATATTCATAGATCAATATCATACATATTGATAGGTAATTTACATATTAAATTTATTTATGCAGGTGAAAAATTCATCCCTAGCATATATTCATGGATAAGATGATCCACTCGAAGAGATTTTGGATCATGAGGGAAAGATCATATGCCATGTAGTTTAATTTCATGAAACTAAAACATGTTTATATAGTTTAAAATCAAGATACTAAGATGTATCAAAAATAGAAATAACAAACATAGAGAAATTGGGTCTTCACATTAGATATATACCCTGAAATGGAATTCTATAGGAATCCAACGTCATGATATTTCATTGAAAATGGTTACGGTGGACAGATGTGTAACATCAGTAGTATCGTAATTTTCTTTAATATTTTGGTAATACAAGTTATAAATCATAAGCCAAAGAATATCTGAGTTATCTTTTGTTGAAAACTAGGTGGTGCAGGTCAACCATTGAGAGTGAAACAAGCCCATACCACATTCAATTAGGAAAATAACTTTTGGACTTAAAGGGGGCATCACCACCTAGACTAGGAATCCTTTAGGAAAAATATATTTATAAGGGTTTCAATTTTATAGTGAATACTAGAGGGATGATTTTTTATTATTCAGTCCCTATTATTAATTTTATATAAGTAAAAACTATGATAAAGGCATCCCAAGTTCCATGGGGTTCTAGGAGAAGAAAATAAACTAAAATATTTGGTTGGTATCAATGTAAATATTGAATATATGAGGTTGATTCATAGAGAATGTAAGATTTATTAAGTGTTAGATCACCATAAAGGCTATCCTAGTGTGTATTGAACACATCTTAAGGTGAATGAATAAAACATGCTATTATTTAGTACACAATCACCAGGGAGATGATCAGTTCAACGTGAAGACCACTTGCCATGTAGTTTAACATCATGTGTATAGGATGTTTTCATTCCATTTAATGTCATCCAACTAGGATTTTATTCCTTATCTAAGACATGTCTCAGTCACCCATTCCATATTAGCTTTCCTGATTCCCTATGATCACATGATCCATGTTCAATGTGAGAAACAAGGGATAGCATGAAAATTTATTAATCAGCACACAAGTACGTCATGAGGAATACGTCAAAGTGTCCACAATTTATTAGGTACTAGAGTCTCCACAAAAAAATAACTATCATAGAGAAGCATTATTGGGTTTTATGAAAACCTAGGTTTGGGCCTGAAATGGAGGATCCATACATCACTACATATCCTTTGATGAAAATAATCGACCCACATGTAGTTTTATGGTACCTCCTTCCATATATCCAGTCCATATGCATGGGGGTTATTTTTTCATTCTATATGTCTCAATTGGACCCATTATTGGAGATCTGAGTATCACTATGTATCCTACAGTAATAAAAATCAAGACACATGTTGTTCTTGATGGAAAAACTCTCCAAACATGTCTGAACCAAATTCATAGTCGTTATTTTCTCAATTTATATTGTGGTTGGACCTAGGATTTGAGATCTGGGTGTCTCTACATATCAAATGATAGAAGGAATCAATCTACATGCAGTAATTGAATGGAAACTCTCTATGAATGTCTGACCCATATGCCAATGGGGGAATTTCTCTATTTATAATGTCGATGGAAGCTGGATTTAAGAACTAGTTGTCAGTACATTTCATGTGGTGGTAGGAATGAAGGAACACATAGTTCTTGAACAGAAATATCTATGCATAGGTCTGACTCATACACATAGGGGGTATGTTTTCTATTTATATTGTGGTTGGACATAGAATTTGTGATCTTCACATCACTGAATATCATGGGATGGTAGGAATCATGCCACATGTATTTAATGAATTGAAAAATCTCTATGTGGTTCTACCCCATTGTCATAGGGGTAAATTTTTTCCATTTATATTACAGATTGACCTAGGATTAGAGATCTAAGTGTCACTATGTATCCTGTGGGAGTAGGAATAAAGCCATGTGTTGTTCTTGAATAGAAAACTCTCCAAGTAGGTCTAACCCATACACTGAGAGGGATAATTTCTACATGAATATTTAATATGGACCTAGGATTCGACATCTTGGTGTCACTATAAATCCTATGACAGAACCAATAAATCCACCTGTAGTTCTTAGAAGAAAAACTCTCCACACATGTCCGACCCACATGTATAGGGGGTATTCTTCCATTTATATTTCTCCTTAATCCAATATTCAAGATCTGGGGATCAATATATATCATTTGGTGGTAGTAATAAATCCACACATAATTATTCAATGGAAAAACACTCCATGCAGGTCATAACCATTGGTATAGGGGGGAATGTTTTTTTATTTTTATTATGATTGCACCCAGTGTTTCTAACATTTTCACTTGGGATCTCCTACACATCTCATGCATTTGATAATTTTTCCCACATTCCCACTTTCCAAAGGTTTATGGATTTCATCAAATTCATTGTAGATGTATTATCATTGATTGAAATGGGATGATGGGATGTCGGTTCCTCCTTCCATGGATTCCTCCTGGGAACTCATTTCCATGTTTGGGTCTCCCTCAGATGTTAATTAATATTCTTGGAACTCATTCTTGGTTTCATCTTAAGGTGGATACTGGTTAATTATGTTGCTTTTATCTTGATGGGGAAGCAATTTTTGGTTAGGAGAGTATTCATGTTGGGCATATCGGGGCATGTCTGTACATTGGGTACATTGGCCACATGTAACATTTTCCCCATAATAGGGAATCTCGTGTGGGGAATCATGGGCATGGATACCAAAGAAACTCATTTCAATTTCAAGTTAATGATTCATTGGGAATAATTTTTTCTATGTCTTTTTACCTCAAGAATCCCATTTTTATTTCATAGGTATGTATTCTAGACTACGGTGTGAGTTTAATGTCTTATGGAGACATATTGGAACATTATGTTTAGATAGATCAGGGGATGAGTTTAACATCTTGGAGAGACAGGTACAGGATTAATGTCTTATGAGGACATGTTGGGAACATGTTAAAGGTATTTTGGGGATAGATTGGGAGACCAGAACGCCCCATTGTTGTAGATCAAGGTGGTGTAACCATAAGATGGAAGATGTTATACCCAGTTGAATGTATTAGAATGCCTCATAGAGGAGGATCTGGAGTGGATGGATCAGAATGAACCATGGAGGTAGATCTAAGTTTGATGGATAAAAACAACACATGGAGGTGGATCTATAAAGTACATCCCTAATAACGAAGATGTCACATAGGGGTTTACTAGTGATTGAGACACCCACATGAGGCAAATCATGAAGGTGGATCATAACTCCCTATTGAGATGGATCTGGCAGTGTGTCACTATGTTGTAAAATATCACACTTGTATTTACTAATGATCATGATAAAACCTAAGGGAGGCATCCTATGTACCCTATTCGAGAAGAAGGTATCAAAACCAACATAGTTTGATGCTTTAGTTATAGTTTCTATGACATGTACAATTTTTATATTTTCATGTCATACAGTAAGGATGCTCATGTCATGGAATGATCATCGATGAGGGATGGTGTGGGGATTACATGTAGAGGACACCCTCTGGTGGTTTCTTATACTTCATGGTGGGAGAAGGTGGAATCCCGTAATGATCATACATGCAACATCTAGGGTTTAGTACATAGGGTGATACTACACTTTTACATGATGTCCTAAGGATGTTTTCATGATGATTAATGTCATATGACTGAGACATTGAGATAATATGTTATATGTTAGGAAGCTAGGATATGTATGGGGATATCACCTTGAGGGTAACCATGCCCAGGTGGGAAGAGATTCACCATAAGTAATCCCCACTGAGATAGGTGTGCAATGTCCCTTGAATATTCCACCTATGAGGCTTATGTGACCTCCATTCATCGAGATTTCGGTAAGGAATGGTGTTGAAACTACTATGAAGAAGTGGTCAATCTTGATGACAAAGTTTGTTTCTCTATTATTAGAAGAAAATAGGGTCATGGTACATATTCTTAGAAGTAATTAGTAGGATGAAGGCCTAGGCTACACTTGAAGAAAATTAGGTGGACATAGGAGTGGATGGAACTGGTTATGTGGGGACTTTAGGTGTAGCCAAACTGGTCTTGGATTGGTATGGGGGCTCTAGGAACAGGACCTTCATGAAAGAGAGTCAGCATAAAGAAGGAACCTTGTACATTACATTGGGAGGTTCTTCAGGAATCGTAGAAGATTTTGGAGAGGTGTCTCATAAAGATCCAGGTCCTCATGGAGGTTATGGGGGGTGTGAAGGGGTAGGATTTTTGAAACTGGGTAACCCTACCTGAGGGTAAAGTTCAAGTTCCTAGAGGATGGGCTTCAAGACGGATTGGTGCCTCTCGAAGGAAAGTATCCCCATGAAGGATGATGATCCACAGGGGAATTCTTCTTCTATAAAGGTTATTACACTTCACAAAATGCATCTTCACTTTCAGTAGTGGATCTCAAGAACACAAGGGAGGTTGTTTAGAAATTCTTGGACACATGGGGGATCCATTCTCTCGTTAACTTGTGATGTTCAGGTGGTTTTTAAACAAAGAGAAATTTTTAAATGTTGAAATGTTGTTTGTCCCCTAAAATTTTGGACTGAGCAGTGTATTTATCGGGATGTGGGTTTTACAATTATTGGAGACTTTCACAAATCATGATGAGCTTTGAGAGTGACGGGGAGACACAAGTCTGAATTTTGTAGAGTAAATGTTGCCATCAACCCTTCATACGGTCTCGAAGAACTCTACAACTCATATTTCACATTTCTTATAGGTTATCCTCATGCCTTAACATACTCATAGAGAAGCTCCACAAACCAAGATCATTGTGAGATTTGGACATTAGGTAATGATTTGGTCTTTGGGAAACAGGCCCCAATAAGGATTTTTGGGTTGATTTGTCTTAGATTCACTTTGAAAAAGTTGTTCCATCCTCAACCTTTTCACATGACATGTGTATTTCATCATCATCAAATTATTCCCCTCTAAATAATAGCCAAATAGGAAAATGTTTCCTGGATTTTTAGGTAAAATTTCAACAAATTTGAAATTTTGTTACTATTCATGAATCCCTTTCAGGAAACTAAATTGCAAACCCCAATTCGTGAAGCTAGGTCATGAATCCCAATTGAAAACCCCTAGGTAGTACACCTATAAATAGAACCAAGTATCCCCTTAAATAGACCACATGAATTTTAAAAACAAAAAATTATTTCCCTTAATTTTATAAAGAATAGCCCTTCATGAGTGCTTTGTGATTCTAATCCCCATCACTCACAAATCACATCATCTCTATGCGTTTTTCTATATGAATGGTGTTATGAAAACAATACTCCATGAAACCAAACATAAAAAAATGTTCTTCATGGACCCAACCTTGGTAAACTGACATCCACAAAAATATCTTCATGAATTAGTCTTAGAAAAAATATCAAGTCATAAACAAAATGGTTGTTGAAGGAGCCAACATTGTAGCCACTCACCAAGAGGGAATGGATGGGAACATCATGACTGTGGAGAAATTTTAGAGTGCCTCAGACCAAAACCCACTTGATTCACTACTAATGGAATGCCAAAGGTATCATCCCCTATGAAATAGGTTTCCACTCTATGGATTTGGGATAAGGGATGATGTTTTTATCCCTTGAAAAAGTAGGGATAAGCTCACCTACTTGTTTAGAAGCTCACCAATAATATATCAGTGGCATATGGCCATAAAGGGCCGCATCCAAAAGGACCATATATAACTTATGGTGTATACTTTATGGAACCTTGTAAATTAAATTAATGGGGATAAGCTAGAGGAAACTCCCCCCCTATGGTATGAGATGATTCCCAAGGTGGGTTTAGGGGATCCTCTTAGGGGATGGACAGAAAACTATTACCTTCATCATGTAAGAAATTTAATTGGAACTTTGGCATAGTATTATTTGGAATGAAAATCATTCCATGGATTTGAGGTTGATATGAAGTGACTAGGGCTTTATAAGGTCACATGGGCCTCGTAGTTTCATGTATACCACCACCTAGATGTACACAAGAGCTTCTGAGTAGGTGGTCTCCAAAGACCAACACTTTCCATTTCCATCATAAAGAAGTTGGAATTAGTTTTTGAGAGTTCTATAATATTACTGGGATCTTAATTAAATTGTCCATTTATGAATAATTCCTCAACGTAGAGAAAGTATGGGAAGACCATGAGAAAATGACCTCTCTTTTGAGGGTGCTACTGGATATGGTGAAAGAGACTAGAAAACACAAGATAGGGATGAAGGATATCATATTTAAGAAGTAGTTCAACTATTTCTTGAATGATCCAGTGGAAAGGCTACCTGGAAGGATACATACATGTCATGTGGTGTTCCAGAAGGGTAAGGATCACTCATACTATTGGATCATAGAAACGAGCTAGTGGAATCTCTAGGGCTACAGCCTAAACCCCTAATCTTCAGTAGTCAGAATGGTGGGTTTCATCATCATGCAAATTTTATACAAGTTTTCCTAAGTGAGTGATGCACACATGAGGGTGTGGAAGAGAACCTTTATCATGGAGATCATTCTTTGGATGAGATAGCATATAAATTAGGTGGTAATGCACATGGGGTAATAAAAATATCCAAACACTATCACCCCACCCTCCTCAAACTTTTTCCTAGTGATGTTGAATATCACAAGGAGTCTCCCGCATAAGTTCGGTCTGGTGAACATACTGGTCTGAGTCAACATGGAGGAGTACTTCATGTTTCATATGTTCCTCCTTCCAATGGCCATGGTAACCAATGATGAAACGAGGATGACTGAGCATAGACCATACCTCCTAGCCATCTGAGATGGGGTACTGGTAGTGAGGGTTGACTACGAGCTGATCTATAATCTATATGACCAGTACTGGTTCACATGGTAGTTCCAATGTTTGTAGTGGTTGATTCCAAAGGTGTGCACACATTTGTGTAATGAGTTCCATCTGTCAGTCATATGGAAATTCTCGTACATGTTCACATGTGAGTACTGAAAAGGGAATAATGAGTTATTTTCACCTACTACTTCTTATAGGCACATCCATGAATATTAACCATTTCGGGGGAGCACACATCCAGAGGATATTATGAGTCATAAAACCACCCAAGTTAATGAAGGATACTCCCCCACAAACATGGGGTCAATTGAGAGTGGTGGTTCAGTTTTTCCATGGAGGAAGGATCATCCTGGTGGAAAGATCAATAGTTGTATGGACGATGGTCCTGGGAAAGAAACTGCAGGAGGAGGGAGACCACTATGGGGTTGTTTTGAGGTCATTTTTTCCGGGATGAAGGAGGAATATACATCATCTATACCACTCTATCAAATTAGTATTTCTATATTCTTGAGAGATATGGGGACTCTTTAGATAGCTTAACACTCTTCACAGGATGTAAGAATACTCATACTCATCATCAGTGAGTTCAACCAGTGTTGGGTGGTCTTTGGGTGCATTTCCCAGCTCCGGGGCCAAGAATAATCTTAGAGTGTGAGATGTATTTTTCACTGGAGGGGTACTCTGATATCCCATTTGCTATCGACACCTGTTCATCAGGGACATGGTTGGTTGCGACATGGATTAGGATGCAGTGGATGGAAGGGGCATGGAAACCATATGAGGATCTACCCTACCTAAATGAGAACAGGTGATACCATGGTTAGAGGCCACTTACCTACAAGCCAGCCAAACATCATATTTTTTATTCCCTATGACTAGAATATGGTTTTCATTTACATGAGAACTCAATGTTGTTGTCAGGGTCAGTGGATACTTGTGTCATGTGTTCTGTAACATCACCCAAATTGACCCAACTATGATCCAGTTGGTCCTAGAGACAATATTTGAACACATATAATTCTTTGATGGTGTGTCCAAGTATCCTGTGGTGTGGGAAATGGTTGGATATACCAGTGAGTTCAGTCTCATGGGGACTCATTCTCTCTCAAAACATCAGAATCCCCTTATTTAGGGAACATATGTAGTATCCTAGGACCTGTGAATCCATGAAATAATAGGTAAGATTACTTCTATCCTGAAAGGGAACTCTGGGAGCCTGGAATGGATAAGGGGATAGATCTACATTTTCACATCTAGGAAACTATGATTTTTGAGGTGGTACATGATATTTCTATGCTCTGTGATGATACTCTTAGTAGGGATGATATAGTTAGCAAGGATCTTTCAATAAAGGGTCTAAAAGCGGTATTGGATTATGGGACTCTTCATGAATAGTTTTTTAATCCCTAATTTTGTAGGTCTACACATAGGAGATGAAAAAGGTAAAATGTGCAACTATATAATCTACTACAGGGCTTCCTCTAGATTCTAGTGCATATTTAAAAACTCTAATAATCCACCTAGAAAGTTCTATGTGATAACGGTAGATACCAGGTCACCCTTAGCATTACCTATTCATGTAGTCATTGGCTTTTCCTGGAACATTGACATATCGAGTGAATATATGAGGCCTTTCCACCTAGATACAAAGTTTGTAACTTGCTCATCATGCCATTTTTTACACTTTAAGAGGTTGGAAATAGGTGTATTACATGTGGTGGAGATAAAATAATATAGTATTTGTTTAAAAATGTCTTACCAACCAGTAATGTACCCTATTGGTGTATGATAAATAGTATCAAGCTCAAATTATTTATTCTAAGGAATGTATAATCCTTGAAGAAGTCAGGGCTATTGTGAGGAAATTCACTAATATGTTTCCTAAGGATTTGTCTGGTCTTCTTCTTAGTAGGGAGGTTGAATTCTTCATCAATATTATACCTGGGGAATTGTCTATATCCAAGACTCTATATATGATGGCTATTTTGGGACATGATATGCTAAAGAAACAACTACAAGAGAATTTGGATAAAGGATTTATATTCCCAAGTGCTTCACCATGGGATGCCCCTATTCTCTTCATTAACAATAAGGATGGGTTAATATTCCTTTGCATTGATTATCATAAGCTCAACAAGATCATGATAAAGAACATTCATACTTTTCCACAAATTTCTAATTTTTTGGATCAACCATGTGGATCAAAATACTTATCCATGTTGGATATAGGGTTAGGATATTACCAAGTTAGGGTAAAGAAAGAGGATATACCCAAGACCACATTTTGTACATGGTATGGGAACTATGAGTTAATAGTAATGTTGTTGGGACTCACTAATGCCATAGAAATATTCATGGACCTGATGAATAAAGTCATTAAAGATTATATAAACAAATATTTGGTAGTCCTTATATATGATATTCTAATATACTTAAAAACCAAGGAGGTCTTGAGGAAAATCTGAGAATTGTTCTAAATTCTATCAGAATTGAGAAACCCTATTCGAAGTACAATAAGTGTGAGTTCTAGTTGAAGTAAGTCTCATTCTTGGGGAATATCATCATAAGAAATGTGATATCTATGAATAATTCAAAGATATAAGAAATTGAAGGATGTTCAAGGCCAAAATCATTGACAGAAATATGTAGATTCCTCAGGTTAGTTGGATATTATCAACAATTTTTAAGAAATTTATCACGATTGTCAAACCATCTTACCAAGCTAAGTTGGAAGGTATTAAAGTTTTCATAGAATGGTGAATGTGAAGAAAGCTTCATGAAGCTGAAAAGGAGACTTATCACTACCACCATTCTCACACTTCCCACAAGTGGATAACTTTTTGTAATTTTTAGTGATACATCAAAGAACGAATTAGGATTTATGTGGATGAAAATATAAAAAATTAATATCCTATGCTTCATGAAAGATGATAATTCAAGAGAAAAACTATCCCACCCATGATTTGGAGTTGGAAGAGATCATCTTTGTGTTGAAAATCAGGTGGCATTATATCTATGGGGAGAAGTATGAGATATATACTAATTATAAGAGCCTAAAATATATATTCACATGAAAAGAGATTAATATGTGCTAGTGGAGATGTTTAGATATTATGAGGGATTACGACTACTCAAACCACTACCATCCGGGTTAAGCAAATAAGGTGGTGTATGATCCAAGTAGAAAGGACCCACCAATTCTATCATTTATGAGAATTGATAATGATCCAATCTTTTTGGATTTTAAGAGGATAGACATGGGAATCATAAATAAAGAAACTTCATCAATCCATTTACAAATTATTTCTCAATCTTATCTTTTGGAAATGATAAATGATGCTCAAAAAATGGTGTGGGAATTCATAAGAGAGTGGAAACTATAAGTAAAGGGAATTCCTCAGAGTTTAATGTTAATTAAGAAGGAATTGTGATATTTGGGTCTAGACTATGTGTTCCATCAAATATTATGTTAAAAAAGGAAATACTTGATGATTCACATAGTTCAAATTTCTCTATTCACCCATGAAACTCAAAGATGAATTGATATCTCCAAGAGCACTATTGTTGGGAAAACATAAGGAATGTGATCGATGAATATACATCAAATTTCATGGTATTTAAATATGTGAAAGAAAAAATACATAAGTCTAATGTGATGGTGAAACCATTCCCTATACCATCATTCAAATGGGAATAAACCACCACAGATGTTTTCCCGAGACTTCAAAAGATATCCAAAGGGAACATTATGATCTTGGTTATTGTGGATCTTCTCAAAAATACTACACACTTCATTGTAATTTGAAAGTATTTATGACTTTATTAACTTGCACATATATACATTAGATAAGTGGTAAGTCTTCATGAAGTACCACTATCGATTATGTCTGATTGAGATCCAAGATTCACCTTTATGATTTGAAAAAATCTCTAACATTCTCTAAAAATTAAGTTGAACTTCAGTATGGCTTGTCACCCTCAAACTGATGTTCAATCTAATAATAATATCCCAATACTTGAGGACATGTTGAGATCATTCTCAATTGACTTAAAATGTGAATTGGACCAATATATTCTTTCGTTTGAGTTCTCTTACAACAATATTTTACACTTGAGCATAAAAATGGATCCTTATGAATCACATTATGGTAAGAGGTTCAAAACATCAGCATTTTGGGATGAAGTTGGGGATAAAAAATTTCTAGGTCCTAAATTGGTCAAATAAATTGGGGAGAAGGTTAAAAACATTCAGAAACACATCAAAGATTCTCAAAGTTAATAAAATAATTACATTGAGAATCATCAAAGAGACCTAGATTTTGATGTTAGAGACATGATATTCCTCTACATATCTCCATGGACTAATGTTATGAGATTTGGGAAGAAGATAAATCTTGTTCCAGGTTACAACGAACCTTGGTATATCTTTGATCACATTGTGGTGGCCAATCGACTACAACTCCCCCCTGAATTTGTCTCAAGTACATTATGTATTCAGCATATCCCTCTTGATAGTGTAAAAAACAAACCCCTCACATGTACTAAATCTAGAGGTGGAACCATTGGAGAATTATCTTTTTATGAAGAGCATATGTTGAGGATTTTAGAATGTAAGGAAAAATTTCTACAAAATAAGATAATGCCCCTCATAAAACTATCATGGAGAAACCAAAAGTTTGAAGAAGCAATGTGGGAATCAAAGGAGGTGATGAAGTATAGATACCCTTATGTATTTTAGTTTTGGAAAGTAAAATTTGGAGGGTGAAATTTCTAAAGGGGGGAAGATTTTTACAGTCTGAAATATTATAAATAAAATTCCCCTTTTTATTCAATTAAATGTCTTATTAAGTAATAGTGTTATAAAAAACACATCCAATTATTTTGTTTTCATATATCCATATAGGATTTTGATGACCATTAATTATCTTTACCATTGATAATATAGATGTTGAGTAGTGATCACATGACTAGTATAAGGATAAGGTTTTAACCAATCCATTTTACATAAGAAAAAGAAATTGAAGGCCTCAACAATAGAATCGTACCCTATAAATCCCATTTATCAAACCTTCTGAGGGAGACATAATTTCTATTTTTTACCTAGAAAAATCCCATGTTGAGATCCAAAAACTCAAGCATGAGAGAAATCGGTTGTGGGAGAAGTTCAAGATCATCGATAACATGGCCCAAACTATATTCACAGAACGGACCCATGAAATCCCAACCATCAAACACCTTATTATTTGGGTGTATGCTGGTGTATTAAAGGTATATCTATCAAGACTATAGGAATATTATTAGTTAAATTATATTGTATAAAATAATTAATAAATTTTTATCCTATTATTGTTACCATGTAAATGATTTTTATAGCACAAATATTATTTTTGGTTAATATTCCAATTCAATTAAGAAATATATATGGATCAATTAATGGATTTTTGAAATAAATAATATTTTAACAAAATATTATTATTAAATAAATTTTATTAAATATAAATTATCATATAATGTTTATGAATTCGAATGTAATTTTTATTTGGGTTTGAAAAATTTTATTGTCAAAAAAACAATTATTTTCAATAAATGTCAATTTTTATTTTAAAAGTAAAAATTAACATAATTAGAAAATTATTTTGATAAAATAAATATTATTTTTTGGAATCAGAATTTATAAATTATATAATGGTGAATTTTCAATAATTTTATGAGATAGTCAAATTTTGGGTAAAAATTAAATACTGTATAAATATACGGTGTGTTTTATAAAATTATAATGTCCTAATAGTGATGTATTATATACAATAAAATGTATCCTTGGCCAAATATATATTCTGTATTTAAAATAATATAATTTTATGTTTATTTAATTTATTTTATAAATCCTTAATGAATCCTACAAGACTTAAAATATATTTTAGCTTTTTAAATTTATTTCTTTGAGAGTGTAACTCACCTCCTCATAATAAAGGGAATTATTTTATTATCCTTGGCCCCTTTCCATATAAAATAATTTATCCAACTTTCCAATTTCAGTAAAAATGGTCCAAAACCAAGGTATGGTTTGTGTTTTTGAATATTTTATTATGTAGAGTCCAAAAACCTAAATAATAAATAAAACCTCCTCCTTTACTATAAAAACCCAACAATGCTCCCATTTCTCTTCACTAAAACTCTTTGGATAATTACCAAACTATTACCAATACTCCCTAGAGTTATCCCAAGTCACCCCCATGTTTTCAATAATCCCCTCGCAATCTTTTGGGGTCACACATTCAAGGAAGGGATTCCTCTCCTCTTCTTTCAATTCATGAACTTCCATTGAAATTAATCTTTTTAATATCAATTGATTGTATTGATATTAATTTATTAATATTTCCTTACTATCAAATGGTTTTTAATTTAATGATATATCATTTTTACTATCTCATTTTTACTATTTCCTATGTTGTTACTATGCCGAAATTGTGTAAGGGAACCTATTCTTCCGCTCTCTTATTTTATCAAGAACTCATTTTATGTTCTATATTTTAATTTCCATTTGATTATGTTGGGATATGTTCTTCCATATCCACCATAATTTCTATTTTATGTATAAATTATTATATCCCCTTTCAATCTCATTAATCCACCCATGATCCTTTTTGTACACCCATTACCATACCGAAATTTCTTAAGGATCCTTTTTTCTATTCATGTCTCTTCGTTAACTTATGCCTTCTATTTCCAGATTTATAATGTTGGGATATGATTTTTAATTTACCTATTAATTACCATTGTATTTAAAAATTATTACATACACATTTATATCTTATCAACCTTTTTTATGAATTTTTGTGTAACGTCATTATGGAGCTGGAATTTCACTATAATTTTCCATGCCAAAATAATTGTGTAGTGAATAGCATACCCATTTTTATATGAAAGGTATTTAACTTTATGCACAAATATTTATTGATTATGGACTTACATATATGTATTACATATTTCTTGATCATGGAATAAATTATGTTTATGAATGAATTCATATTATATGATCTATGCGGAACACTTAAGAAAGAGAATGAAATGATTATGATGAGTGAACCCAGATTGTGATCCAATACATTGGGTAATGTTTAGTATCATGATACATTATTTTCAATGGTATTGGAATCTATCCATGACTCATTCTCCTCCATGTTCAATGATCCTTGACTCATGCTCCTCCGTGTGTAATGAGCCTTGACTTATGATCCTCCATGTGGAATGAGCCCTGACTCATGCTTATGTCATGTTGTATGTTGTTTCCACATTTCCCATGAAATAATAATCATAATATATCATGAATTATTATTCATATTCCTTTTATTTTCCATTTATATTCCTATTTTCTAACATGTATTATATTATTCATGTTATGCCTTACTTAATCCCTTATTGGGCTTTATATCTCATCCATTTTTTATGTTTGTCCCCAAGTTATCCCGTACATTTTTAAGTTAATTGGAATATTAAGATAATGTCCAAAAAGTTTTTTATAATGTTCTTTATTCCATGTTATATATTGTTATGTAATGTGACTAATTCCAAAATACACTAGACTTATCGATATTTTGGGGTTGAATTAAATGTACTTTTATGTAACATAACATGTATTACTATTTCATAAAGAGCAGGTTTGTCCCAGTTAATGTCTTGTGAAGACTGGTTGGGTGCATGTTTATGGTCTTATGGGGATAGGTCGGGATATCATAACTCCCAATGGAGGTGTATCAAGGTGGTGCATCCTAAATATGGAAGATGTCATGCCCTGGTGGAGGGATAAGAATTCACCATGGAGGAGGATCTATAGTGGATGGATCAGAAAGCCCCCTGGAGGTGGATCCAAGATGAATGGATCAAAATATTCGCGAAGGCAGGTCCAAGAGGTTTATCCCTAAGAGGGATGATTTCACACTTGAGTTTACTATTGATTGGGACACCCACTTGATGTAGATCAAGAATGTGGGTTTGAATTTCCTATTGAGATAGATCTGGAGGTGTGTTCCTAGTATAGAAGATGTCACACCTAGGTTTACAAGTGATCGGGATCAAACATCGAGGAGACATACTACATACCCTATTTGAGATATAGGGATCAAAACCAATGTTTTTAAATTCCATTTTTTAAGGTCATATGATATGACTGATCCATGTAGTTTAACTTCATTCACTAAGGGTGATCATGTCCTAGAAGGGTCGTCGATGAGGGATGGGGTGGGGATTATGTGTAAAAACTTTCCTTTGGGGGTCTCATGTATTTCATGGTGTGAGAGGGAGGAATCCGAAGATAATAATACATGGGAAATCATTTTTTCAGCACATAGGGTAATACTAAAGTTTTACAACATGCATTGAGGATGTTTTCGAGCGGTTTAACATCATATGACTAGGATGTGGAGCTATGTATTTTTATGTCATCTTGCTCGGATATGGATGGGTCTCTCACCACGATGGTTACCATTCCCCTTAGGGAATATATTCATCCTAAATAATTCCTTCCAAATTAGGTGTGTAGTTACCCTCAAAGACTACACCCTCTAGTCTTATGTGAAAACTGCTCATACACCCCTGGGAATGGCATGGAATTAACACTACCAAAGAGGACTGATCCATCTTGAAACTGATTTTAATGTCCTTGTGCTTAGAAAAAAAGTTTTTAGGGTATCTATTATTAGGATAAATAGGTAGGATTAAGTCCCATGATACACTTAGAGTAAAGAGGGAGGACACAGAAGTGGGTGGTACCGGCCATATGGGCACTCGAGATGCAGCAAAACTGGTCCAGGATTTGTATGGGGGCCATAGGAACTTGACCTTAGTGAAAGCGGTCTATAGAAATGAAAAACCCTGGACATTATTTGGGGGTTCTTTATAAATATTGGGGGTTCGTAGAGGTGTCTCAAAAATCAAGGATTCTTTGAAAAGATCATGGGATTCGTGAAGGGGTACGATTTGTGAAACAAGGTGGCCCTACCTTGGGGTAATATCCTAATTATTATGGTGTGGGATTCATGAAGGATTGGTTCCTCATGAAGGATTGGTGCCTCACGAAGGACCATGATCCATAGGGGAATTATTATTTAGATAATGGATTAGTCCTTTATTAATGGCATCACCACTTTGGGTGGATACTCTCAAGAACACAAGTTAGGTAGATTCATGAAGCTTGGACACCTTGTGGGATCCATATTCTCTTTCACTCCTGAAGCTCATATGGTTTAGGAATAGGAAGTTATTTTCAGAAGTTTAAAGTTCATGCATCCCCAAAAATTTCAAATTGAATGGGGTATTTATAAGAATGTGGTTTTCTTGATTATTGGATCATTTTGTGATGCTTTATAAACTTTAAGAGTTACGAGGCTGCACGAGTCTAATTATTGTGGCATAGAGGTTACCATCAACCCTCTATATAGTCGCGAAGCACTCCATGACTCAACTTTGACACTATGTATAGGTTAATGTCAATCCATTGTTCACTCAACAAGGACCTCCATTACCTGATATCTTCATAATCTTTAGTCATTTTTGATGGAGGTGATCTTCATGAAATTGGACCTTATAGGTATTTTTGGGCTATTCTTTCCTAGATTAACTCTGAACTGGTTGTGACTTCCTCAACCTTTCCCATGAGACACATATTCTGGCATTAACACCTATTATTTGAGATTTTTTTGTCACTATGTATCCTTTGATGGTAGTAATTAATCCACACGTAGTTCTTGAATCAAAATATTCCCAATGTAGATCTGAATATACTAAAGAGTACCAGAGTACTTCACTTTACTTTTACATAGATCGACATCATATGTAGTGAACTATCTACAAAGTAACATACTTTGGGTAGTTCAACATCATGTTGTAAGGATTTCATCCATCCATTTTAACATAATTTATTAAGGATGAAAATATCATTTATTTTTAAGTCTTACTTCTTGGATTTACTGTGTTGAGAAGTTTCAAGATTTATTGTCAGTACTTGGGGAACTATATAGTTTAACTTATTGATTCTAGGACTTCTTCAATGCATTTTAACATCACATGGTAATGGATAAATGTTATTTATGGTTTCTATGAAATATACTTATTGAGAAATCCTTTTCAGTGGGGGTGCGTAATGCATTCCCCATCCATTTGGGACAAAGAGTAAGCTCTATTGGAATATACCTTATATATGATGTAAGGACCTCCCAACTTGGGTTAAAAATTTGAGGGTTTTATTTTTGGTATCATTGGGGTTATGAGATCCCATTATAGTTCTCCTTTAAGACACCACTATAGTCAAACCTTTTTATATAAGTCTCATGTCATCTAATTCTAATAGACTTTGAAGTTGTGCAGTGTACCCAACCTTTCCTCATAGAGCTATTTTAAATCATACAAACATATTTTTTATTTCTCTTCATTAGGTAGTTTTCCATATATATTTATTTAGATCAAGGGAAACTATACTTATTTGGTGAACACTAATTTAGTCACATAAACCAATGAATATGCATTCACTTTTATGGAAGTGTGCATGGTGGTATGGTAGGCCCATAGAGCATGAAGGATCATTTCTAGACATGACTTATTATCCTTTTCCACCATCTTATGTAGTATATTTTATAGACTCATTGTGAAGGCCTCCATTTACCTAGTTTCCACTACCTGATCGTAGGATGAATGGTTAGATTTAATTTCATACTCCAATTAAAATTTATTTAGATTAGTATAATATAATTTGGTGTTTTTTCTTTCAATATCATTTGAGAAACATAAAATATGATGATGATATTGTATTTCACAAAATTGATGATATTATTTGGAATTAATTCCTTGATAATTATTCCCTCATTCCATTTTGAAAAAAAAATATAGTAGTAATGATGCACTTCAACTTCTTAGGTATGGATGGGGGAAATAGCCCCATAACATCAATTTCCCATAGAGAAAATGGTTAGGAATATTTACCAATATGTAGAAACTCTAGTGGTTGAGGGGTTAATTTTTAATTCAAATTACATGCATGAAATTTCTAGATAAATTCCACACAATATTGCATCATTTTTTATAGTAGTAACCAAGACTCCTAATTTTGTGAGAGTTTCTAGTCTCAGACTGATGATTCCTACAAGAGCCTATATGTACTTCTTCCATAATTGTGGGAATATCTCCATTTTCTATGCATGTAAGGAGGATTCCATAGAAGCCTCATTTTTAAATGGATTTTTTATCATTTATATCATATCGAAAGGTAATGTTTTCTACTTTACATCAATTCCATTACCTCTCAACTCGATCTAATGGGTTGATACCATTTTAATGGTAAACAACAATGGGTTACATTTATCTAGGTACGGATATTAATTCATAATGATCTGGGAATTCTTTACCATATTTATTTCCTTAATTTCATATATGATTAATTATGAGACCATCCTTTAGTACATGATATAGAAAACCACTTTTCCTTGATCAGAGTCATATAGGGTTTAGGATACATTATCCAATTCATTGGAACAAGCATTTTTTATTGAGTCACTTGATGAAACATTGGTTTAAAAGTTAATTCTTCCATGAATCCTCTAATGTAACCAATGATTGGATCGAACTCTTCTTTCTTAATGGAGTACTCATCATGGATTTTTTTATCACTAGCTCATAATCCTCATTGATGTCCAGGTATGATATCTGCAACTATATAGCTAGTTTTAAAATGGAAATAAGGGCATGGATTTCTATCCCATTATTAGTACAATCTTCATACATTGGGAAAGAGTAGGTCAAATTTTCATTGTTTGGGGAAATAAATATAATCCCTAGACCAACCTAGTTGAGATTTGGTTTTTCTATCATCTTTCCAATAGGAATTTGGGATACATTGTCAAAATACATCTCCCACATTTAGATAGTGTCATGTGAATAGAAAGCCACATCGTATGGAAGTTTAATATCCACTAGTGTGCTTTATAGGGTGGGATGTGTGGTAAAGAAATTTTCTAGGGATTTCCCTTTAATTGCTTTTTGTGACAAAAACTGGATGTCATATTGTTTTAGAGTCACCGCCCACCAGGAAAAACACATAGTAAATATACGGAATCCATGGATGTACTTTAGTTGTTCAAAATGAGAGACCTAGTGGAATTCATGATGTTACAGGTAATGTCTCAACATTTTCACTAAAAAATTTTGTGTGAGACAATTCCTCTTGATATCAAAATACCATGTATCAGTTCCTAGCATCATTTGACTGAGATAGTAGATGGTTTTTTCATTCCGTTTATCATTTTTATATGTGACGAGATCACGAAGAGATCATTCCATGGTAACCACATATATGATAAGTGTCCTTCCTTCCATCAGTTGTATCAAGACCTATGGGTGTAATGGGTACTACTTGAGATTCTCAAATGCTTATTAGTAGTCCTAATCACATAGGTAGGTTACTACCTTCATCATTAACATTTTTAAGAGGAATGATTTTATATCTAGATTATCTATGAATTGTTGAATATAATAATTCCTCCAATGGAACCCTCTAAATTCATTATGATTTCAAAGGGGTGTCATTTCAAGGATTTCACTAGTCTTTTCGAGTCAAACTAGATGCCAAACTGGAATACCAAAAATATAATTAATTTCACAAATGTTACTCTGAAATCATACATCAGAGGGTTCATCTTAAAACTGTGTTTTCCAAACTTTACACAGATTGTCTATATATCCCAAATTTGATCACATTTCCATTAATATTTGATTAACAGGTCATTGAAATAATATTAGTTTATTCTTAATAATAAGGGATTGAATATATGATGCATGGAATGTCGGTAAGTAGTACTAGTGTTCTTTAATCCGAATGGAATAACCTAATAGTAAATGATCCCTTGTTGTGCTTTGAAGGTGGTGGATTCCACATATTCAGGGGACATATTTATTGGATTGTTCCCTAAATACCCATAAGTGAATTAAGTAGATTGTAATCCAACATTTACATTGTTCAAAAGTTATATGATTGGTAATAGGAAATCTTCCTTTATGAAGCATCTATTAAGGTCACTAAAATTGATGCGTACTGTATTATTCCCATTATTTTTCTTGACAGGGATATTATTGCCAAGCCATTATGGGTACTTCACTTCTCAAACAAAGTTATTTTTGATGAATTTGTAAACATTTGTTTCTAAATTAGTATAATGAGAGGGTTCCCTCTAATATATCTTCTTGAAACCTCGATGGTTATCAGGTAAGACCAGGTAGTGAAAATCCACATTGAGGTTCATCCTGGGCATTTCTGTATAATTAAAATAAAACACATATTAGAGAAACTTTATAAATTCAATATAAATATCCTGATCAGTGAGAGGAATCAAGGCACTAATCAACATAGGTTACTATTCTTCTTCCATTCCAAGATTTACCTACCAGAGTTCATTGATGGTGGTGGATATTCATTCCTCTAATGTAGGAGGGGAATTCTTACAACTATCCTATTTTCATCTTTATCTGAGTCTGTGGAGGAATTTTCATACATTGTAAGTAATATAAGGGAATATCTATCACAATTCATGTAACAGAGGCCCTTGGATGAGATATTTTCATCTTGAACTATTAGAGTTGTTGCAGATATATTCTGGAGGTTCTTGTTTTTTTCTGATTTTACCAGGGGGAGGAGCCTCAACATCTTAAGTTATAGAGAATGACTAAGAGGAATAATCAATTTCTGCTAATGGTGTGAGGAAATTATCATAACCCAATAGAGAAATATAATGATACCCTTTTGATGAATCCCCTATAGAAGAAGCGACTACTATCACATGCACATGGTAAAATGAATTTTCTAGTTCACAATAGCTTACTAGGATCAAATTTTCTACCTCAATCAGGTTTATGGCTAGAACATAATCACTGTCTAGAATACTTTAGGGATTCGTAGGTGTGTTATAAAATCCATTTTGGGTTTAAACATGCATATCATCATCCACCATTGGTTTCCTTCCTTCCTTATTATAGAATCCCACCTCAACCATATATAGATTTTCAAGACTCAAAGTTGGAACCTTCAACTTATAGTATATAAATCTTCCCATTGTTTAGGTATTTCAAACACTGATGAAATATTAAAGGTATGGATATGTGGATATGATTCTAATGTCTTCCAAGAAATAAATTAATTTTATTGTCTTTCATTATAACTATGAAATCAACATTAGATGTGAGATCCCAAAACAAAACCTTAATCTTGATCATCCACAGAGGACTTTTCTCACTCCCAACATACACTTGAATGGTAAGATTTTTTAGAGTTATGTCACTATATGTATATACCAAATTTATGAGGATAAAATTTTGGATGAGGTTGAACCCATAACATTTTTCGAAAATATCCCCTTGAATGTTCACATTTTTGTGTTTGAATAAAACATACACTTGTCTATTATGGACCAAGATAAATTTTTCTTGATCATGTTATATTAATGAGATGGTGACATGAAATTATGAAATCATAGTCTCCAAGTTTTAAAAATAGTCTATAATGAATTCTATCTCAAAATACTACAGGATTTTAAGGCCCAAGATGAGTGATGCTAGGAGTTCTTCTGAAATATGGAGATCATATGAGATTGGGAGTTTGGATAAAATAATCGCTAACTATTTCAGAATTTCATAATTTTGTTCTAGAGGTATATGAATCCCAAGGTGGGGTTTCTCCATATTATATATCTCATTATTTGTGGTGTTTTAGATGGACTCTTGCTGCTTGAGCAGAGATTAAGGGGGTATCTGGTGCCAGTGGTGTGTGCCACGCTGGCCTTCCCCTTTATTTTGGCTGATTAGACAATTTCACCCCTTCCAGTTATCTATACAAGATGAATGGGATTTAATTACCAATGAAAGGTTATGAGGAATATATTTTCTTCTATTGGTATTGATAGAGCACTATCCCATGGTTTTCAGCAACATGTATGGACTTTTTTCTGATGAGACCAAATTATTGGGTTTTTCCATGCCTATTTCATCCCTTGTACCCTTGCATTCTGTGACCTTGGCTGCTATCTCCCCATTCAGGTACACATAACTCATACTCAAAGTTATTTTCGTCATTAGAGAAGGGTTATATTAAGTGTATTATGTTTTCTGAGCCAAAGGTGCTTTATTCATCTGATTAGTTTCCTGTTAGGTGGGGCGATGCCCATTCTCCCGATGTTGAAGGAAAAAATTCCGAAAGAATTAGAGCTTACGTGGGGGGGTATATATAACTCTATCTATTATGTATTTTCCTATGTCTTATGATTACCTTTTCCTCAAGTATGGGAATTAAATGATTCCTTCCTAGGTATTGGTATCATTGTTTCATTAAAAAGATATTCTCTTAGGATGACATGATCTTGGTTAAATGTATTTTGAGTCATCCAGTTATTGAAATTTTATCCACGTCTGGCTGAAACTTCTTTCTAGTAACCATATTCTTCTGGTGGAGTGATGGCTAAATAGGTCACCTTTTTTGGAGGCATTCTCTATTAATATCTATCTAGAATCAACCATGATTTAGAGGAATTATTTGAAAAAAAAGAATGCCAAGATGGTGTAACCCATCCTCCTATGAAAATGATATTATTTAAGATTATAAGTGAGGTAGACCTCATTGGGTTTCCTAGGATCTGGTTTCATGGGTATGTTATTTTCCATAGCTATAATGAAATATTTGGGGAACAACTCATTTAGGAAGGAATAATATTTATTCAATCATTCCTCAAATCGTAGGAGACACTTATCTCTTTTTACCACTTGTAATAGGTAATGTTATTGTTTCTACCACTCAGTAGGAGGAACCAAATTATTTAGGGCCTACCTGGTTATCTAAACAGTTACTGCTACTGGTTTAATTGTAAAATAAGTAATATCTACCTTACCAATACTTTTTTGTTTCATGGATGAAATGGTCTAAGATTCATCCTGGGTCCACTGAATGGAATCTTCTATACATTTAACCATTTCCTACAAACACATGAAATTGGCCAGGAAAATTCATCTGGATGAAAGGTGTTTCCAAATCATCCTAAATACTTTCATCATAAATTTCTAGAAATTTCTTTCATGAGAGAGCGATACTAAGTGAATATCTTAAACCATTCCATATGAAGATGAAGTCATAAGCACTCTCACTTTCACATTGTTTGCAATTTGTGAGATCGATGATTGTCATTTTCCTTAACATGGAATAGAACTGATGAAGTAATTGATGAAGAAGGGATTCACATACTGTAAATGATCCTACTGCAAGTTTTTTTCACCAAATAAAAGAGAGTACTATCAATGTCTATAAAAAACATCTCAGTTTGGTCACCTACTACTGATCTTAAGGGCCCATCATTTGGTGACATTGGGACATGAAGTTCATGAGATGCTATTATGGATCTTCATCACATTCATGGAATGAGAAGGTAGAATTAATGAAATTTGGTAGGGAAAAATTTCATACACCCATTCAGGATATGGATTATTCTTGGGATGCATGGGGGTTTGTCTCACTTCCATGGCTTCCATTTGAGCATCCAGGGATTCAATGGTGTCGAGGATTTTTGGAGGTACCACTATCTGGACTGCATCCCATCTACAGGGAGCAAGTGAGGCATAATTATGTGACCCTATTTTCATATATTTCTAACTCTCAATCTATTTTATTTCTTAATGATAACCTTGATGGGGATAGGATATCTTCATAGTGGAAGAAATTCATGATTATCCTCAACTTCCTCGTTTATATAAATCATATTCCTGGATCTAGAGACAACCTAACGCTAATATTATTCTATTATAGAAGTATTGTATCTCTCATGATCTATTGGAGGAGGGGTATTTGTCTCTTTTTGAAGAGGATCACTAGTAATAATTTTTCCCTTGAGTAGTTTCTCATTGATCTATCTAATATTTTTATCTCATTCTCATATTATTGTAATCATTACTCTATTAATGTAATTTTTTCTCCTATGGGTGATTAGTGGTACTTAGCCACACCTTTCCCTCTATCCTTGGTGGTTCTCCTCTATAGAGGTGGAAATTGTTTGTTTAGAGGTTCCATGTTCTGGATCCATCTCTAATTCGATGTTTGTGTGTGTGCGTATTCTTATTTGGTGCATCCAAATAACCCACATCTCAAGGTATGGTATCTACATTTCATCCCTCTATATTTTTGTCTAGGTTGAAAACATTAATTGAGTTGATAGTGATGAAATTCATTTAGGTTCATCAGTCAATGGTACTTATCTCATTGCTCTTAATGAAAGTGGGTGATTCTTTACCACTCACTCATCCTTCGAGAGTTGCACCAAGGTAATTTCTTTAAACCGTAACCATACTATGACATTTTGAAATATGACCCCTATGGGGATTGATTACCATCACTATACATTCCTCTTGTATTGTTCTAAAAATAGGGACCTTAAGGGGGTTTCCGATTGTGCTTTCTGAATAGGCCCCAAAAAATAAGGGTATGTCTCATGGCCTTAGGAATGGATGGGATGTTGATACTTGATATTTACCACTGAACCTGGAGAAGATTTATTCCTTTCAAGGTGATGATAATGATAAACATTCCCCCATACATATGGTATGGTGAAGATTTGGGGACGTTATTGGCACTTTATGATCCGTTTTTTAGGATTTGATGATTACTTTTGAGGATATGATGAATTATAAGATGGAAATTGAGATATAAATAACCTCTTCCTTAAGGTATTAGGTTGATCTAGAACCACTAATAATTTCTCCATGACCCTCTCAGGGTGTGACGAACCAGGTGTTGGGTACAGAGATATAAATTCTCCCAACCCTGTGAGCTGGGGTTGGAATGTGTTTCCACTAATATTTCATGGATCCTATTAGAGTTTCATGACCCCAGGGGTGGAGTTAGTGGTAAAAATTACATTGTTCTTTTGGGATTTTTTCACTCTTGGATGGTTTCTATGATGGATACTATTGTAATCTATTTGATTAGGCATATTGTTTCTCTTGTATGAGATGGGTGAAATGGATACCTTTGATGGGAGTCATCTTATACAAAAAAATGGGTAGTCCACAACCTAGACATACACATCTAAAATTTTTCTATTTTTTGAGTGGTGCAGCTTAAATGAATTTTAGTTTCCCTCTCCCTCTGTTTGTTATGTCATTACAACTTTAATATAGGGGAATTTCATTATATTGACCAACTAACCTTTGTATTACCTGATCCCTTGATATCTCCTATAGTTATTATATTATAGGAGTCCATATCTGGGGAGATCTTCTATTCTAGGTATCTTATGAAGTAAAATAATCTGTATATTCCTCATCTTGGATATGGATATCTAATGAGACATTGGTGATTAATTTCTAAAGAGTTGTGGTATAATGGATACAAGTGTGTTGTAGATTTTAACTATGCTTTTCTAGTCTTGGTTCCCAATCCATACAGATGGTAACTAGGTTCATTTAGCTATGAAGTGTGTGTATTATATGAAGGCAACCCTCGTATTCTATATACGGAATATATCTAGACTGTAATTATTAATGAGTCACCCACATGTTCTAGTATGGTTAAGGAATTCGCTTCGTATATAGATCATAGGAGATCTCATAGTTCGAAGTGGTGATGTATCATAACCTAGTTGGGAGGTTTTTTGTGTATAACACTCTTCATATATACAGATAAAAAATTTATTCATTAGATTTATATACCTCCACCTGGTCATATATTTGAGTTTACTTCTCTAGGTCACCTACTGACAATGGTGAAGTGCTCATGATAGTTTATTGGGAACTATATATGGTTAAACCTATGGTTTAGATCACCCCTCTATAAAAAGGTTTCTGACTTTTGAGAACCTCTATACATGAATGTTTCTAAGAAAGGGGAGGATTTCCTTTTCCAAGAGATAGATATCACTTTGACGAGTTTGACCATGCCATATGTCAGGATTAGACACCATGTGATCCATATCTACACTATTTTGTTGAAAACTATCAGAGTAGTGATTAAAGTTTTCTTTGATAAAAGTGTCAACATACCCTTGAGGTGTTGTAGATATGTTTTAAATAGTCTCAAGGAAATTTTTATTGAGAAAATCAGGGACATGAGCCTCATTCTAGGTCATGGACAGAATATATTGACCTGTCTTTTCAGGATGAGAAGGGATATGAGCATGTTGCATGATGGTTGCTGAAACATATTGATACTTATTTGGTTTTGTAGAGATATGAGCCTACTATTGAGAAGTTTCTAGTTTATTGATAATATATATTATCAGAATGAATATGAGCCTACATATGGGTGGTTGTCAGAATATTCCAATCAATACTAGCTGAAGCGGGGGTATGAGTTTGGTACAAAGATGAATTCCAAATCAGAATATTCCAACCAAACTTTATTATGGTAGAAGATATATAATCCTCCTCTCATATAGCCTCTAAATATTGTTGGTTTAGTTATTCATAGAAAAAAGTAGGGATATGATCCTCTCTTCAATGAGTTATTGTAATATGCAGTGTAGCTTCATTGGTAAGGAGATGAGCATAGTATTATAACTTTAGAGTATGCCACTATCATTTTTAAATAGGAATATAAACCAAACCCACACATGTTCCAAAATAATTTGGTGAGCCTTGGTCGGAATGGGTATATGAGTCTAGTTTTGTGCTTTTGAAGTATGTCACTGGTTTTTTTCACAAGAATATGAACATATCCTAATTCATGTTCCAAACTGATTTGGTGAGACTTGGTCAGAATAGGGATATGATCCCGATACTATGCCTTTGGATATACTACTGGTATTTCTTGAAAGGAATATGCACCTATCCCAAGACATGTTCTAAAATTAGTTGGTGATAAATGTTCAGAATGAGGATAAGAGACTGGTCATGTGCCTCACCCTTTACCAGAAATTTTCGATAGTGGTGATATGATTCTATGGGTATTGGGATATGAATATGTGTGTGTCCTTGTATCTTTACCAGTGTTGGAATTTGTCACCAAAGATATTCTATTGATTCTATAATGTAATGAAACTTTAGTAAATTGTTTGAAGGAATGTAGGCTTTCACATTATCGGTCTCCAAGATATATAGGTAGACGTATTTGAATTTAAGATGGGATATAACCCCATTATTCTTCTCCTTGTTCAATAGAAATATTCTAAAGGTATTCATGAATGGGGGAAGGGATATGTTCTTCCCCCATACATGTTGTAGGAAGATAGATGAAGGATTGATCCATTTTATATGGGATATGAGCTTACCCCCAGGATCACACTGGAATATGTTGATGGGATCCATTAGAGGATATAGGGATATGATCCCACTCTCATTTATCCATATCTTTCTATACCTAGATAGACTACATCAATACCTATTCATGAGTGTATATGGTGGAAATGTTTTAGTTAGTTCACATAGCAGGAAATAGAGGGGCACTATAAGGATGACACTGATGACAATGGCTGATTGGAGCCCTCCTGTAAATCCCTTGAATCACGATTTAGTCGTAGTTGACTCCTTTATCCACCTTCCTAAGATATTAAAGGTATTGATTTCCTCACTCCAAAGAAAAGATTCCAAAGTGATTGGTGGGGTTATAGGGGTGATAGGTGATATTGGTTTCATTGCATCTTTGCCTAAATAAACAGACTTTTGGGATTTAGTGTTTAGATGCCTCTATGTGCAACCTCAGTAGTTGTGATCTTACCATGTTAGTGTTATTCCTAAACTGTTTCATTTTCAAATCAAATCTTGTTGGCCCAAATAGGATAAATACCCTTAGTTGGGGGTGAATCTCGTTCTAAATATTAAAACAACATCCCCTTTGGATCATGTTTCATTATTAAAAAAACACTCTTTTCTCTCTTTCCTACACCAATGTATGAACAAAAATTAAATCATATATGAGTCATATAAAATTTACTTGGTTCACCCTCACTTGGATACGTACAAGGTGTATAGAAAGGTGATGTACTGATGTACCAAATAAACTAAGGATCATGTCCAAATTATAAGTTTTGGGATAGATCACTTCTATTCCTAGGCTCACAACCTTTACAAGGTTTAGGGTCATCTCATTACTTTCCTAAGGGTGATTCCCAGAGTCTCTTTCTATGACTCATAGTATGTGTAAAGGATCGATGTCTTCCTATTCATTTTCTCACTACTCTAGAAGGGATCCACACAAATTTTATGGGGTTTTAGGTCACTTAATTTTCATGAATGCACACATCCATAGTTTTATATAGATGCTCTATTTAAGTGTCTTTATCACTCATAGATGAAATCAACATTTTTGTGTACTGTTAGTTTATAGAAATTTATAGAGTGAACTATTTTAGACTCTTCATAAACTACCTTGAATCCTCCATGAACTGTGATGCATCGCATGGTGTGAGTGCTTTTCATATCACGCCTTCTTCCATGGACCGTCCCTAATTCATGAATGGATAATTTTTCAATGAACCACCTCTCCAACACATACCATTTTCCTTTACTGGATACAGGTCCCTAGAAACCCTTTCATGAACTATCCTTGTGAACTGCCTCCTTCATGGAAATGATCTCTCATGAACTAATTCACCCTTTGTGGAATTCTCTATCATGAACCAATTCACTTCATGGAATCCTCACTCGCGAACCACTTTGGAATTTTCCAAATTTCTTCCTGAATAGATGATATTATCTAAAGAAATTTTCTCTATATAATGATCTAATTAAGGGTCATTATATAAGAAAATAGAACCACAAAACCCTCTAATATGATTTACCCAAAACTTCTATATGGTATATCCTTCACCATATATTGTTCTATGTGGTCCACATAGCACCTTCATCCTTTGGAGAGGCCAATGCCATCCACAGATGAAAACCCTTTTTAGATCCAGAAATCATAAACTTCATTACACAAATGATGGACCTCCCATATCCTTATATCCTCCAATAAATTGAAATCCTCTCATGAATTGTTTTCACTACGAGGTCAGCATAGCATGCTTCGTGGTCCGTATAGCACTGTGATGTGGAAATCATCATTTCTGATTTCCCTAATCTATTTTTTCATACCTATTTTTTGGTTTATGAATTTCACTTCATGGTATTCAAACTATGAACACATTTGAATAAAACTTTCATTGAAAAAAAATCATACTCCTAATTTTTGAGGCCCAAAAGTTTGGGAAACACTGGGAAACTACACCACCATAAAAACCTCTTTTGGTAATACAAACAAAACTATTCTGTGATCATATGGATTTTTCAACAAACAAAAACACCCCAAAAACACATAAATGATTGATTTTGGATTTTTCCAACAAATATAAAAGAATCATGTGGTTGAGGATTTTTTGAAACCCACAAAGATTACTACCAAAGTTGAGGATCCATAGAATGTTCTTCATAAAGACATTGTCTCAAGTCAAGTTGTCTGTGAGAAAATAAATTTTGTCACAAAGACAACAAGGTTCATTTTTATTATTTGAGATATTCATTTCATGTTCTATATTTTTTCCTTAGAAATAATTCTGTATCCCCAGATTTTGAAGACAAGATTCCCAATGCATATAATGATTCAGTTATTCTATAACTACATTATTTTATACTAGGTTCTCCATTTTTGTTTCATTTAAATAGATATAATCTCTGGAAATTGATTTTTTTTGGTTCAAGTATGGTTTGAAAATCATTCACATTGGTTTTACCATATTCATCTTTCATTAAAACTCCCAAAAATTCCAACATCTATAACAAGGTACATACCCGCTTTCCAAATTCAAGTGGTTATTTGGGTCTTTAGGCCCAACGGTACATAAGAAATCACTTTTTTTGAGAGGATGGTAGGTCAGGATTATCACACCCTTTTGGGAGGAATTATTTCCTATTATAATAATCTCTTATAGATTTAAGATATTTTTTTGAATCAGTTCCAAATCCTGAGATAGGAGTGGTTACCCTAATAAAATGATCTTGTGTTGAATCCATATACGTATAAAGGTGGTCCTATTGATGGGATAATATGTATATATCTGAGGTTCTCAATTCATTTCCCTTAATTAATTAGAAACGGGTTTCTGTTTATATTTTAATTTATATAACTAGAAATTTTTGAGTTTTCTACCATCCAGGGAGACGGTCTATGTCTTAGAGATGGGATTTAAACTTTATGAGGTGTCGTACGTGTCTTGTGCATAGAAGGAATAAAAACCCAAGTAGTTCTTTTAAGTCCTTTCCATGAAATTTAAATTTATGTGAAAATGACATATATAAGAGAAAATAAGAACCAAGTATTTATATTGAGCCTTATAAAGGCTTCCTATGTATCCTACGTATAATAGGAATCATATTAATGATAGTTTGGTCAACCCTCAACACACAGATGGGAGGTAATATATAATTAATGCTCATGATGGTTATTTCTCTATGGTTTACTGATATGGTAATGCATTTATACTTACAGTGAGGTGGATGACCTTATATTGGGGAAATTGAAACATGTCACTGAACGATGCTTATAATGAGGTTTCCCTAACTTGGGGATATTTATGAATTAGGTCAATGATCATTGTAATTACCAAATCCTACATAAATCATGATCACTGTGAGAAACAAGGGATCAAAAGTGATCCATCTCACTTTACATGAATATGGTAATTATGAACTAGAGAGGCCCTAATAGAGTATTTGATGTAGAGGTCAGGTAATAAGAAGTTTTCCTACATATCCTGGTTATAGCAGGAATCTAATTCCTTGTAGTTTAATTTGATGTATGTACATGTGTGTCTACCAGAAAATGTTATTGTGACCTAGAGCGTCTCCTTGACTTGCTTGATATGTATGGGATGTCTTCTGGATATGTCTTACTTGTCTTCCTGACATGTCTGATGATGTATGATCTTTTCATATTCATATTCCTGGAATGTCATATGATTCCTAGTTGGTATTTCTAAGGTTTCTTCCACCTGATATATCTGACTTATCCAGGGGTCACAACATGACAAGACTAAAATTCCCAAGGTTCTTCACCTGATTGATGTATACATGTCAGTGGGATATAAAATGGTTCAACTTACATTTCCAGGGGTCTCTATATGACAATGATGGCATGTCTAAGGTGCTTTAAATGATTTAATCCAACCTTTTTTAGGGCTATGTGTGATAGACCTATCATATTTGGAGGACCTCCCATGACTTGGATGACATGGTCAAGTGTAGTTGCATGATCTTGATAGGTTATGTGAAGCTCTTAAATACTTCTCATGAAAATAATAACATCCACCTTAATGTAAGTATTAAGTCTTTTTCATCATTTGTTAAATAAATTCCTAAATTTTATTCATTCGTTTACCTATTGAAACCTCGCATGACCAATTCACTATATGGAAACTCCGTGGAAAAATATCAATGGTGAACTATAAATCCTTCATGTGATCAATAGGTTGATCATGTGAATCATATATTAATTACTCAAAATAAATTAAGTCATTATTGGGTTTACATGGTGGAATACCCTTGCAGTTTCATGTATTTCTCCTCTAAGAAGTCCTCTCTTGCCTTTTCACTCTTGTGTGTGTATCAAATGTGTCTTTTTTATCGAGAGGGGGAATAATTTTTGGGCCTCTACAACCTAGATCTACACATCCTTTAATGGCACCTATATCATTGATATGGGTTTGATTCAGTGGAGGGGGAATCAAATAACATGCTTCGTGTGGACTTTTAATGGGACATCCATGGAATCATCTTTGTGCTACATGATAAACCTTGACCACAAGAATTCTCCAGCATCACAAAATTTATTGGACCCATGACTTATCAAAGGTCTTTTTCATGATCGTGACGACTTATCAAAGATCCTTTTTAATATTATGATGACATGTTTGGAATTATTCAAATAAGAGGACTCCTATTGAAGAGGCTTTCATGGGATCAAGGGAGACTTATCATGGGTCCTCCACAAGATCAATTTGGCTCATCAAAGGGCCTTCACATGAAAAAATAGTGTAACTACCCTTCTCATAATGGTTACACCTTTTCTTTATTTTTATCAATTATTTTTCAAGACCTATCCATTGGGTGTCTATTAGGGATTTGTATGATCAATAATGGATCTCATGATGGCATGTGAGCATTTTCATCGACGGTCACTCCGCTTGTATGTGGTGTGTCACTTGATCAGTGTTTTGTATCACAAAAGTGTGTGAGTATTGTCACCAGTATTCACCCATCTTTTATTTAAATCATAATGGGTTCCTCATTAAAAAATGGATGCATTTCAGGTCATTTGTGTGGTTATGGTGACATCCACAAAGTCTTTCACTTTGATTAGTTGAGAATCTATTAGGGATCTCGTGTGATCCTTCAATTTATCACACGAGTCATATGATCACTTCATGTGAAAATAAACATAACTTTATTCACATGAAGCATCCAAATTTTTTCAGACATTATTTTAAATGTTGATTTGTGTGATTGGAAATCATTTTTCGATTGAAATTTCGCCTAATCGAAGGAGCTCATTTGGAAGCCTTTGTATGATCATGAACACTTTTTTGGATAGCTTCGTAATAACATGAGGTCTTTTTTTATGGGATTTTTATGGTCATAAGGACTCATAAAATGGGATTCACATGATTATTATCAGATCATGAGGAATTCATGATCTGTCCACAAGACGTTCCTAGAGTCATGTGATTGTGTGTACTCTTGGGTTTTATGCAGTCTATATAACTTTGATTCCTAATCTTCATATGTACATGCTTCTTATTATTTCCTTTTACAAAGAAAATTAATCTTATAAATTGGTTATTCCATTGATCCTAAATTTTTTGATACACATTTCACTGGCATTAACAACGATAAAAGAAAAAAATAGTTCATAAATGGGGAGTTTACATTTATATATATATAACATATGTATGTGTATGTATGTTTGTATGTATTTATGCATGTATGTATGTATATGTGTGAATACATATGATTATGTATCATTATGTGTTTTTGTGTGTGTCTATGTTTGTTTGTGTGTATGTTTATGTGAATGTATGTGTATGTATGTATATGTATAGGTATAAATGTAACACCGATGATATTAATTTTAGGAATGAATTAACTATTTATTTATTTTTATTTTTATTGTTTACATATTCCCCATAATTTTCTATTCTTTATAGATGTTTCATGTCTTATAGTGCTTAGTAATTTTCATTTTAAAACTACATGATATCACTTCCATGACCATATTGGTAATCCTATAACCATGTATTAAAGGTTCTAGGTATAAGGAAAGTCATGAAAATGATTAAGGCGGTCATGTTGCAACAAGTTTAGGAATAAAGGTGTCATATTAATGACATGAGGCAACACACTATGGTGTAGACTTCAGAAGTGGTGCCTCTATTTTATTTATAGATTTCATTCTATAACATATGGCATTGTATCCACAACACATATCAGGAAGACTTGTTATTTTGAAATTCTTGTCCTTGCCTGGTCAAAATAAAACCTCTTTAGGTACTTTCCCCATATTTCATTTGATGCTCCTCCAAGTATATCCTTAGACGATCGCTAATCCTAATGATTTATTTTGGTCTCCTTGTCCTTTATTTCAAGTGGGTTATTCAATTTAAGTCCCTTATTCTCTTCTTCCACTCCCACTTTTTGTATTTTTATTTTATTTTCCTTTCATGTGAAGGTCTCAGTGAGCTTGGGATCGCATCCTCTCATATTTTAATTGTGGGTTTCTTAGTTTTGGGTTCCTTATGGATTTTTATGGACTTTCTTGCCTTCTTGTAGTAAATTAGAACTATATTCAGTTGAATTAATGTGATTTTGGAAAGTTTTCCCACATATTCACTTTTAAATTTAAATCCATCAATTTATTTACTATTTTGAGGCTATGTTATCCAGTTTTTGAATAAACTATTATGTTTTTTTATATATTTATGCTAAAATAAGTTGGTTCCATCTTGTTTATTATTTGGTATAAAGGGTATTCCCCATGTTTCAATACTCAATACCTATTTTATATACTATGTGTGCACATAATTTTAGTTTAACTATCTGATGGGATCTTTCCAAAACTCGTTGATAATTAAAGATGTGTTCTAGATTTTTATAAATTTCAAAATAATGTGGCCCTAGATTAAATATTTTTTTAATATATTGGGTGTGATTGTTTTTTTGGAGGTTTTGTGTGTTTCTTTGATTATATGAGTTACTTTATTATGGTGATTTGATTTTTATTT